>OY282482.1:8750000-10000000 GCA_958295575.1 Leucania comma | reverse complement strand
GTCATGGGTATGATCCGTAACCGAGGTATGGCCAACTTGGCTGAAGGAGACAAGGCTCTGCTGTGGGCCATCCCTGATGAATGGACCCTCGAGGAAGCTGCCACCGTTCCTGTGGCCTACGGAACTGTCTACTACGCAATGGTGAGTCTGGAATTGTGAAGATTTCTTAGCATCATAAGTACATTCATTACAAATGTACACACACACACATAGGTACTTTTTTTTTAGTATTTTTTTATATTACCGTATTTTTATTTAAGTTACCTATTTATAGATCAGTTGGCATTTTTTATTGCTTGTCCTGTATAAGTCACAAAAAATGTTTTTCTTTCTTTAACACTTTATAAGCGGCTGGAAAAATCACTTTTCTTCTGAAAATTAATTATTAGTGCAGACCGTAAAAGTGAACAGATGATTTTTTTTTAACAAGTGCATACTGATTCTCTACCTATATATTATGATGCTAATTTTATTGCACAATATAAATATTATATCTATCATTATCACATGGAAGTCTTCACGCTTTTATTCTTTACCAATGGTTCAATCCACGCATTTGGTTATCACTCCGCTCCCGTTGTAGCGATCTTAGCCTATAGCGTACCTCAATAAAAGGACTATCCAAGATTAAGAATTTCTTAATTCGAATCAGTAGTTTCTGAGAAACACACTCTTTGGTTTTATAGTATAGACATACATGTAGAATTAGTCCAACACTTTTTACATACAAAAGCTGTTATTCGACATTCTTTTGATTAAAACTGTTCCTTAGATTTAATCCTAGTTGCTAAACAAAACCTCTTTGTACCCAGGTCATGATAGGCCAGATCCAACGCGGTGAGTCCATCCTCATCCACGCTGGTTCTGGTGGAGTGGGCCAGGCCGCAATCAACGTGGCGCTCTTCTATGGCTGCGAAGTCTTCACCACTGTTGGTACCGCTGAGAAGAGGGCCTTCATCAAGAAACTGTTCCCGCAGCTTAAAGGTTAGTCGAATTACACGTTACAAATCCAAAGAAAAACAAAGCCCACGTACACCATGTACGTGATGTAACGCCGGAAATTTGGTGTGTACCTTTCCACAGCAATATGAATCGACAGATCCGATGATGCGTGAGACGCGTGTGCCAGAGTTGCGTGTGTCAAGTATAAAAGATATTAAAATGTGTAGCATCATCGCGTAGCATACATTGCCTACGTGAGCTTGTTTTTTGTCTTTAGCTTTATATGTAATTTGTTAGGTTATTACTTGCCGCTTGCGTCGCTGGCTCCGTTCAGATCATTTTATTGACGGTTGACTTTTTTGACTATCAAAATATTGTAAGATTTCAATCAACTCGACTACTACTAATATAAATTCATCCTTTTTTCGAGCTATATTCGTTATCAATGGGGAATATGCTTGAAAAATTGTTGTGTAGAAGTTATTTAGTGACCATAGCATTTTCAGATTCAGTCTTTGCTATACTATTGTATAACCTTAATATACGAGTATCGTATTGTATACTACTGTCTACAGAGACTAACTGACTCGCTTGTCTTTCTTTATTAACACCTGGGTAATGTCAATCCTGTTACAGATTCAAACCTTCATATACATAGTTCCAGTCACTAACTTTACTATTTATTATCAGACAGTCACATCGGCAACTCCCGTGATACCTCCTTCGAGGACATGATCCGTCGTGAGACCAAAGGCAAGGGAGTCGACTTGGTGCTCAACTCCTTGTCTGACGAAAAACTACAGGTAATTTACTACAAGCAAACAACTGATACCATTTCATTTGAATATATATTTTTAGAATACGCATAAATGTAAAGCTTGCTCACTGCACAACTATATATTTCGATATCCCACATTTTTCTTGATTTTTTAAACAGCTCAGTTTTCAAGAAGTTAAATGCAGGCTATTTAAGTTTTAGTCCTCAGTTTTAGTCTCAGCAATCAAACAAATGGTCAGGTAATCTTTTTCTTATTTTTTCAACATATAGGCCTCCGTCCGATGCTTAGCCTACCGTGGTCGATTCCTCGAGATCGGAAAGTTTGATATCAGCAACAACACGCCCATCGGAATGTACTTCTTCTTGAAGGAGACCTCCTTCCACGGTATTATGTTGGATTACATCTTCGACCAGACCTTCAGTTTTAGGAAGGTATGTATGGCTACCACATTAATTATTCTTGACAAGTGTATCATATTTTGTAAATTCATTTTTGTTGTTTTGTGACTTTTTTCCTTTCTTACTTACAATACTATGTTGAATTCGTTTTTGTGTGATTTTAAGTTTTTCTTTCGTGTCATCATGACAAAGACAGGTATTGTAAATGACTTTGATGCCGTCAAAATATTAAAGACTTCTTAAAAATGTATTGACTTTTTAGTCTTTCAGTACAACCATATCAACAACCTTCTTGGTTAAATAACAAGTTCTATTTGAATGCACTATTACATCAACCATATCATCCTCAAAAATCAATACATATTTATCTTTTTCATTTTTGAAGTGGGAAAATCATAAAATAACCTCTCCTCCTCTAGGTGGACACTAGGGAGTGTCCGATTTTACTGTTCCCATCCATGTAACCCATCCATGTTTGTCCATTGCCCTTTGCTTGCCAGGGTCACGGTGACTATCTCAAGCAATCCCGCAGTCCAAGACTTATTTATCTTATTTCTTTTTATTTTATACAGCGCCTGCAAGACTTGCTTCTCAGTGGTATCGA
This sequence comes from Leucania comma, assembly GCA_958295575.1. Taxonomy (NCBI): domain Eukaryota; kingdom Metazoa; phylum Arthropoda; class Insecta; order Lepidoptera; family Noctuidae; genus Leucania; species Leucania comma. Next base: position 9,997,277 of record OY282482.1, on the reverse strand, counting down.
GAATGGCGCTGTAAGACCTCTGACTTACTGTACATTTGAAGCCAACGAAGTAGAGACCGCCTTCCGTTACATGGCGGCCGGTAAACATATCGGAAAGGTAAGATGTAATTTGTATATTTTTGTATGAACTGTTGTTTTCTTTTTCAAATAGATCTGCTTCGGTTTTTAGTTTATCAATGTGTAGTTAAATACTATTTCCCTCAAAATAATCTGTTCCTTTTTAATTTCTTTTAACTTGTGTTTTTTTTTTTTTTTAACTTGTGTCATGATTTAATATCATTACAAGCGTTTTTTAGTCATACATTAATTTTATACCGACAACTCATATTGCCAGTTTGATTCATAGTTAGTGCCTATATTTGGATCTTTTGTGTTAGTTATCAAATCTTCTAATATTTGATATGGTCGTTGATTTAGATTTTTTTCAATTCTTTTGATAATGATTTAGTATTTAAGTTATGTTACTAAATTTTTCTTCTAATGTATAATCTGTTTGAACCTCAGGTGATCGTCAAGATCCGTGATGAGGAGCGCAGCAACCGCCCAGTGAGGCCCGTCGTGACGCCTATCGACGCTGTACCAAGGCAAGTGTCTTATTATAGAGCTTATCAGCATATAATAATAGTTTTATTTATTCCTTACATAGATTTTACATTTCTATTACTTATTGTTTGTGTTAGTACCTATTTTGCTGGTCCTAATTTATTAGTTTCGTCTTCTTTTGAAAGACCGTTCTGGCGGCAAAAGCCTTCTCCATTTCTCTCCATTGGTCTCTATCTATTGCAGTCTACTCCATATATTTCCAGCCGTAACAACTATCTCATCACTCCAACGTTTTACCGGTCTGCCTTTTCGCCTATATTTGCATAAATAAATATGTGCAATACTTGCTACTTACATACAATAATAATCAAAACATTTCTAACATCCATGAGAAGTAGCTAAAAAACTGAGTAGTTAAAAATATTAAGGAGATTTTCAGAAGTCTTTACTGGATTAATTTAACGCAAATTTATGTTTTTATTTCTGTAGAAGCCTAGATAATATCCACAAGATACCCGTGTATCCAAAATATATAGGGAAAGAAGTGTAATTACATCATAATCACGTAAGAACGGTTGTATGAAAATGTACCTCGGGTTGGCTGCGTTTAGCTGACTAAATTGTCAGTCCTAAAATACATTTAATTTTATCCTTTCTCATGAAACCCTCCTCCACACTAGCAAACTTCATTCTAGTTTTATCAATCCGATACGAAACAGTGAGATATACATAATATTTTCCTTTCTTTACCAAAATTCTTCTATATAATCCGGTTCTAGTATTTTCCATTTAGACTTCATTTTTTAACCTGTCTTCTCCACCAGGTACATCTGTCACGAAAACCATGTATACGTGGTGGTTGGAGGCCTGGGAGGCTTCGGTCTGGAGCTGGCTGACTGGCTCATCATGAGAGGAGCCCGCAAGATCCTCCTCACCTCCCGCAGAGGAATCACTAACGGATACCAGTCATCGAGGCTGAGGTTTGTAATGTTATTGATATTCTTGATAATAGGGAATATGTATGCAATATGCGTGAGTTTCATAGGGTTCCGTACTCAAAGGGTAATACAGGACCCAATTACTAAAACTATTCCAAATACTAAGACAATTACCAATTACTAAGTCCACCACAAAGCTGTATCTCATGAACCGTGACAGCTAGATAGTTGAAATTTTTACAGATAGTGTATTTCTGTTGACGCTATACTAACAAATACTAAAAACGGAATGAAAAACTAATAACATGGAGCTACCATACAATAAACGTGATTCTTTTGCCGTTTTTCGCCACGGACAATACGGAACCCTTTCAAGCATAAGTTCGACTCGCATTTAGCCAGTTTCCAAGTATCAAACACGCAATGTGTCACCAACAGTTCTACCGCTTTAGTCCAAATTTTTCTACGAATTATAAATAAATCCGTGTCTGCATATAACTTCTTTATAAAAGAGCTTTAAATTTCTTCCATGCTTAATACAGTAATGATTAATTTTCTTCTTTAGGGCTTGGGCATCATACGGTGCTACCATCCAAATCTCTACACACGACGTCACCACTGAGTCTGGATGCGAGCAGATGCTCCAGATGGCTCTCGCGATGGGACCAGTGGATGCCATCTTCAACTTGGCTGTGATCCTGAAGGACTCCATCTTCCAGAACCAAACTCCTGAGAGCTTCAAGACCTCGTTCGGACCTAAGGCTCTAGCTACGATGCATTTGGACAAACTGTCCAGGAAGTTGTGTCCAGGATTGAAGTAAGTGAACTGTTTTTTTGTGTCTTTAAATATTGCACTGAAACATGATATTTCCTTTGCGTTTCATCTCCGGGTACGTTTTCGCCACTGCAAAACCTTTGGATTTATTTGAAGGTGGCCCCTTGATAAGCAGTTAACGTCTTTCAGCTGGAATTATTACAAAACTTATTAAAATATGAGTAGTATTTAGCAAGCAATGAGCTATAATCTGAAAAAAAGAAAAAAGTTGGGAAGAAATTCTCAGTTAGGGTGAATTTTGGGAATAATGGTTTGGTTATCATAACACAAGACAGATTCTCGTATATTTTCAGGCGTAGGCACATCAATGACCATGACCAAATTTTGTGTACACCACTTCCTTCTTATTCGTCTGCGTCAGAGAGCTCTCGTCTTCCTCTGGCTTGTTTGTGTACTCAGATTTGCTAGCTGAACCTTTTTCTGCAAATGTATCCACCAGGTGGTGGGTGTCGTTCGGGTATGTTTAGGGCTTTTTCACTGAGTGGTTGTCATTTCGTTTAAGGATACGACTGTAACTACACAAGCAACTTTGTTTCAACTATTAGGTAATCAGCGCTACGTTCAACGATTTCTGATTTATACATTTCGCACTTTGTCTAACCGTACACGAGTAGGTACACCGCTTCCTACTTAAGCGAAAAGGAAGATAAAATATTATCTGTACTTAATAAAATCTGTTCTCAAATTTATTTTATGATAGCAACAGTGAAGTATCTCAGGGAAGTAGATTATTGAACAAGTTTTACGGCTGAACTTTCTCCCCGGGGGTCCAATTATAGTGTCCAGAATGTATTTATTAATCCCCGGAGGAAACAAAAACAAAGGACGGTATTTACAAACTTGATGCGTACGTTTTTTTGTGCCTATATTTTTGGTAATATAACTCTTCAATAGTCATAAATAATTTATGATGAATATTGGGGATGGAGAAAGTCAGAGACTTTTTGATTCTGTACCAAACTAGGACGTTTTGCAGGGAAGTGGCACATATTTTCCCTAGGGAATATTTAAAATTTGTAAACTAAACTTGTTAAAAATAAAAAATAAAACCATTTTGACATTTGAGAGAAACCTTAGAATTTAACTTAGAACGAAGCTGAAAGAAACAGTCAATAATAATTAATTACATAATAGTAGATTTTGTGACTAGGGGATGAAGAGGTCTCTTTAAGTCGCAAGGGGCATGTTGAATTCCGAACGAAACTAAGTTTTAATTCGCAATGCTCGGGAGTTAATGTAATTAACTCCCGAGCATTGCGAGGGTATTTTTAGTAGTAAAGCTTAGAAACATTAAATTAACAAAATATCGGTATTTTATGTCGACTGTAATTTTTTATTAATATTTTTAATTTTTCTGGTCTGTTGCGTTGTATGTTGATTAAAATATATTGCCGGCCGTAATACGTATTATTTACGGAATTATAATAATTAAAATCATCAATACAACCCTTTTAGTTTGTCTTGTGCAATTTTATGTTAAAGTCTTTCAATAGGGTAATACAAATTGACAAGCTAGGCACAGCAGCAGCGAAAGGGCTTCCCAAATCCTTGATATTTTCAAAACTTTACTTGATTCGTTTTTTATCGAATAGGCCAATTTTTTTTCGAAGATCTTTGTGGTGTAACGTATTAACCTTTCTGGTCCTCCACATAATCTTTGATGAATCCTTATTATATTTTTCTATTCTTAGGGACTTCGTGATCTTCTCATCCGTATCCTGCGGTCGTGGTAACGCTGGTCAGACCAACTACGGTCTGTCCAACTCCGTGATGGAGAGGATCTGCGAGTGGAGAAAGAAGCTAGGCCTCCCTGCTTTGGCTATACAGTGGGGAGCTATTGGTGACGTATGTATAGTCTTCTGTTCATTTTTCGTTGTAATATTTATTGTTGTATCACTATACATGAAATTTGCATTATGCGATGTGTTACATATTATTATTATTGTAACACATCGCATAATGCAAATTTCAAAAATCAGAAACGTTTATTTCATTTGAAATATATTTATTGCCTCTAATATATTTATATTAAAGGCATATTTGAATTATCAAAATGTTGGTCAGTCAAAAAAAGTGAAGCTAAATTGCATGTTCGTTCGTTCGAAAAGAAGAATGACCAAGAAGCTCCATTGGCGCTCTTTTAAATCATAGTAAGAGTTACATTAATCTTGGTTACATATTTCTTGTCGCTTTTGTTATGTGAGCACAATGTAGATGTGCGAGTATAATGAAAAAGAAAACTGATTAAAAACTTGAAATTGAAATAAGCCACTGGCAGCTAAGAGATGACCAGTCTCAACTGACGGCGCCCGTTCATAAGCATGACACTTGCATCAGCCCCACTCAGCTCAACCAGAACTAGTTTAAAGGAAACAAAAAACTAACCCCTCTTTTCCCCCCAGGTCGGTCTTGTAGCCGACATGCAAGATGACGATGTCCAGCTCGAGATTGGAGGCACCCTGCAACAGAGAATCTCCTCCTGTCTATCTGCGCTAGACAAGTTCATGAAGCAGGACGCAGCCATCGTGTCTTCCATCGTCGTGGCTGAGAAGAAGGCTGGAGGGTCAGGATGTGGCAACATTGTTGATGCTGTGGCACAGATTATGGGTGAGATTTGTGTTTTATACATAACCCTTCAGCTTCTTGTTTTTGAATCTACTTTGAAATTAGAAAGATGAGTAACAATTTTAACATATGATCTGTTTTTTTCTTAATTATTGAGAGGCTCGCGTTTGACCACTATCTCAAATCTATATATATAAGGTGACTGGTAATTAGTGACCGATACTTAAACACGTGATTGTAGTCATGATAACAATCAACTTTTACTATGGGACCAAACATGAAATCGCGAAAAAAAATTGCAAGTTCAGTACATTTATGTTCGCCTAACTGTCAAAATGTACTGAACTTACTGATTTTTTTAGGAGGCCTGAATCCCTCTACTGGGATTCAGGCCTCTTTTCTAGGAGAGGACATGGGCCTAATAAATATGTTTAATTATTTTCAATTATAAGACGCATTTGTATATCTTATGCTCCACTTGTGCCGTAAAGTTATCTTAAAGTTTGAAATTCAATCAGCGCGTTATATAGTTAATGGTAATTCCCAATTAAGTTCCAGCTAGAACTATCAAAGTTGCCATATCATTAAACAATGATAACAATATGGTTAGAGCACACCCATTAACAAGAACGTAATCTGTTGTAAGATTAGTTACAAGCGAGTAATTCTATTGATATGGTATTGGTAATACGCGGATAATCTCGACAATATTAAACTAGCGACCCGCCGCAGCTTCGCTCGGGTGCAATGGTGATATTAAATATATTATGCATGTATTATACATATAAATACTTCTTTTTGAATCACTCTATCTATTAAAAAAACCGCATCAAAATCCGTTGCGTAGTTTTAAAGATCTAAGCATATGTAGGGACAGACAGCGGGAAACGACTTTGTTTTATAATAAGTAGTGATGACGAAGGGGTATGTACGACTAGATGTCATTAATGTAATTGGGCCGTAATTAGATCGAAGAGGACATTTTAACAGACAAAGAGTGTAAAAGAGGGGAAAAGGGTAAAGGAGTAAATTTATCTAATCTAATTCATTTCATTTGATTTATCTAATAAGCTATATTAATTAAATTCAATAAGGTTTCTACGGGTGAACTAGACGATAAATAAATAATAATAAAAGAAAATTGATTTTCCCAAACATAGGGAGATAGTCAGTGGGTGAAAAAAAAAAACTAGCACAACAAAATAGGACAGAACAACTGCTTTTTTTTCCTAAACATAATCGGAGTGTCAGTACCTCTAAGCCCTCTTGTCAAAGAGGGAGAATATCTCGAACGTCGAGAGGCGAGAATGTCTATGGGAGACTCGAACGCGATAATGGGGAAGTGATTTATGGCTGATGTGTATAGGTATCTTTTCTTCTCTCGGGTATACGAAGCTTTGTAGGTGATACAACGACATTTGATTTTGTATAAAGGTAGGTCCATAGTAGCCTTTTGAGTTAGAGTTCCGTAAGTCAAAAGGAAAATACGGAACCCATTTAGGAACACTTTGGTGTCCGTCTGCCTGTCTGTCAAGACCCTTAATCTTGAAAACACGTGGAGGTATCGAGTTGAAATTAAAACCATATGCTCAAGTCTGCAGTCCCTTGAAGCTGTGCAAATATCAAATTATTTAAAGATAAAAAACTTCCTGCTTTCAAAAAGAGCTGATACCGATTCATCAGCCGTTTCTTGAACAAGTTACATGTTGTTTAGACTGGCCTGTTGGTCTAGTGGTTAGTGACCCTGAAAGCTATGCCGGAGGTCTTGGGTTCGATTCCCACCCAGGACATAATTATGTTTTTGTGATGAGCACGATCATTTGTTCTGTGCCTGGGTGTAATTTATCTATAATATGTATATATTTAGAAATATATATATATGTTTATCAATTGTCTAGTACCCATAACACAAGCTCTGCTTAGCTTGGGACTAGACGGCGTTGTGTGGTAGTTGTGGATTATTATTATTAAGTTCAGGCGGGATTTCTGTTTTTTTTTTATGGCACGCTACACACGAATGCGTGGTTGGCAAATAAATGAGCGCAAAAACGTGACAAACCTCTCCCTGTACATCTCATGAAGCAGCGGATGGTCTACATAATCATCTTGTTCGTTTTATCATAGTTTTATGTAAATAAAATAAATAAGTAGGGCCGTCCAAACGTTTGCTTTTATACGTCGCCATACAAGAAACACAAATATAATCAAAGCACAATGCTTTTATTGCATCGCACACGACCGCTCCCGAAGATAGCCGAGCGCGATGCGAGTTCATTAGGTTAGCTACATCTGAAGGAATACAAGCGAAAGAACAACTTTGAGTTATTTCTATGTATCCTTTGTCGATGATGCTATCTATGTGTAAAATTATTTCAGTGTTTCGTTTTTATCTCCAAACTGAACTATTATACACACATAAACTCTAACTAGTATAAACCCTAAATTATAGTTAAACTCTAAAATCCATATAACAACATAAAATAGAAAAAAAGTCCACCTATGTCCGTTGTCAGCCCCGACACTATAGGCAACGAAGGAACGGGGTAGGTTTTTAGTCAGTAAGACTCTGACACTACTTCCCGCTCCACCCAAGGGCGGGATTTGTCATTGGATGATTTTACCTACCATAAAAAAAACCTATGTCCGTTGTAGACTGAAACCATTGAACCGATGTGCCCCAAACCACATTTAGAAAGGCTATAATGCGAAGATAGTTAGATCATTAAAACAATGCAATAAAAAGAATCCTTTTTTCAAGAAATAATATTAATAATAATAGCATAGCATCGGTTTTTTTATGTTCCCACTGCTGGGACTCAGGCTTCCTTTCTAGGAGAGGTAATGGGCCGTAATCCACCACGCGGGCCCAGAGCGGGTTGGTGGATGTCACATGTCATCGAATTTTTGGTTTTAGGACATGCCGATTTCCTCACGATGTTTTCCTGCACAGTTTTGAGTGCTGTGGTGATGAAATAATTTACAAAAAGTAATGTGTCTTGCAGGGTTTAAACCCACGACCTACAACTCGTAATCCGGGGCCGTTACCACTCGGCCATGACTGCTTTCGAAATAAATGAACTTAATTATAAATTCATTTATTTCAGGTTTGGAATACCCATATCATAGTTAAATAAGGCTAACTTACACACATTACAAAAACAAAAATAAAATACATATATATTTTGTTTATAACGTGACGTCAGAAAAACTTGCAGTTTGCCTTGTTCTTACTATTTCAATTAATGTACATTGTCATCACTTACTTTGAACGTTTAATTCCCTCCACCAGGTATCAAGGACCTGAAGACGGTATCGCAACAGGTGTCCCTCGCCGAGCTGGGTATGGACAGTATGATGGCTGTCGAGATTAAGCAGACGCTGGAGAGAGAGTTCGAAATCTTCTTGACCGCACAGGACATTAGGACCCTGACATTCGCGAGGTAAGCTTTTTGTCATTTGGCAGTTTTGTGATTTTTAGGGTTCCGTACCTCAAAAGGAAAAATCTGAACCCGTCTAAGATCTTGTCTGTCTGTCAAGACCCTTTATCTCAGGAACGTGGCAAGGTATCGAGTTGAAATTAAAACCATTTACACAGGTTTGCGGTCCCTTGAAGCTGTAAAAAAATCAAGACTCTAAATTAAAAAAAAAAAGAAACGGCCACTTATGTCGCAAAAAACGTATGTTTTGACACTCTCTAGGGAATCAAAATTTATAGGGTACCTACTTCCCATTGATCTAGAATCCTGAATCTTATAGCACAAATATAGGAATAAATCTGAAAACTGTAAATTTTTAGTTACGTCACCAAAAAAACCACTTGTCCAGTTTTGTTTTATGATGTGTTTTATTTAAAATATCAGTCCTGCTAGCGAAAAAAAAAAGGATGAAGCTATACACCCCATCCCTTTAAAAGTTCAGAACGACGAACTAATCGATAAATGGATCGCATTAAGAGGTGGTAGGACCTTAATTCCATGTCGATCTTGGCATAACTAGCTGCTGCCAGCCCCTTCAGCCACATGAAAGAACAAAAATTGTCCCAAGGAAACATACTTCCTGGATAAAAAGTATCTGATATGCTTATTCCAGGACTTAGCCTATCTGTGTGGCAAATTTCATTAACATCATTCAGTCGTTTGAAGAAGTATATTATTCATGCTCACAAACATACAGACAAACTCACAAATTTTCTTATCTTTCGCTCTCATAATACTTCTTAGCACCAGCAGTTCTATCCGCGTGATATAGGTAGTAGAAAACTCCCTATTCTATTCAAAGAGAATACAATAACTACGTAAGAATTCTATTCTCGTCAGTCTGTGACACATTGCAGCGATGTCATCACAAAGCATAAACTACGCAATTTTCGCTCAAACTCTCGACGAATAACTCTTCAACTAACAAAACGCTGGAAAAACGTTTAGCCTATCTCTAAATAAATACAAAGTGAAAAAACATTTTCTGCTCCAAACGACTCGCTTTCCCAACAAGCTCTGGAAAAATCAACCAAAAGAAAATAATACAAAATTCTTTTCTAATACAACATGGCATCCTGAGCACTAAGTAGAAAAATCTCGGAGAATATGTGTGCCGAATTATATTTCCATTTTGTTCATATTTTCCGAGATATTTCATCAAGGCCTCTGGGGTAACAAAATTTTCCCGCAAATTAGATGAAAGATCAGATTTCTACATAATTTCACTTTACTTTATCAATATTCGGTTTTATTTTTGGACGCCATTGTTCTTATTCGTGATCCTGATATCTTCATTACGAGATTTACGTATCATTTGAGACATAATTAACGTCAAATCGTCAATTGCAGACTTGTCATTAGTTAATCTTCCTTTTATCTTATGCTGAGCTTGAGATTCCAAAAGCCTCTTACTCAAAAATCCAAATGACATTTGACCGACATTGTCAGACCTCAATTATAGGACTTTGAAGATTCCATTAAAATTTAGATATCGCTAACAATATATTTCTTTACTAGGCTTCACCTGCATAAAAATTGTAAATATTATCCCAAAGGAAGATACTCCCAGGATATAAAGCATATTGTGCTATTCCAAAACGTGGTATACCCAAGTGCCATGTCGTCCAAATCCGTTTGACTGTTCGAGTGTGAAAGAGCAACAAACACACACATACAGACAAACTTTCACTTTTATAATACATATAAGTTCCGTCATAATCATCATTTGAGCTGAAAGTCCACTTTTGGACATATGCCTCCCCTAAGTGTCGCCTTAACGACCAGTCCTGTGCATCTCGCCTCAATCAGATTACCGCGACCTTCACCAGGTCATCAGTCTACCTTGCGGAAGGGCTTCCAACGCTGTGTCTTTCGGTACATGGTCGCTAGTCCAAAACTTTCCTCATTGACCATCTGTTCTTGGAGCAAAGTACCCTGCTCTCACTGCCATCTAAGTTTAGCCATTTTTCGGATATCTTCATTTCTGATTTGATCACGCAAGGAAACTACGAACATAGTCCTTGCCGTTGATCTTTGGGTGACTTTGATTTTTAGACAAGTGTGATTAATCTTCTTTACCATCTTTTTCCACCAGGTTGGTAGAGCTAACAGCTCAACGCGAAGCCGCCGCTTCCACGTCGGCCGCTCGTCCTGCGAACACTGAAGGAGCAGTCGGTCTCAGGGTGCTCATGAGGAACTTCGGAGACGAGAACACCGTGTCTGAGCCGCTCATTTACATGCCTACCATGGTCAGCGATGGAGTCGAGGTAAGTTTACTTAATAGTGGAACTTTTTTTAGGGATCTTATTGCAATGAAATATTATGCGGTCCCCCGTTTAGTACGTGAGCGTTGGAGTGCCCCAAGTACTAGTTCAATATATGAGCCATACATTGAAATGCCTCAAGTGCCAATGCCACCGATGCTGCAGTTAATGTAGCCACCTACTGGCCCTACCAATTTAATCACTTCATCATTGGCTCGAAAATAAGTACAAGAAAAATAAAAATAAAGTTAAGAGCGATAATAAGCAAATCAGACTCCCGCATTTCCATACCATCAAAACTATTAAGGAATAAAGGCTGTACTGTGACAGATAAACTGACAAACAAGGAGACGACACAGGCTTTTGATTCATCCAGCTCGTTTCTTTTTGGCTTTTGATATTTCAAAGACCCGTTTCAAAAAAGAAACTCTAAAATTTGTTATCGCTTTTCGTAAAAATCCTACCGTCTGAAAACATCGTCGTTGGAAGTTTTTATTGAACAGGTAAAACATACAGCCAAAGTTTCTGCTACAGTCGAATAGTCCGCAATCAAATTAGATTCACTGCAAGATATATTTTCTCAGTAAACTCGAACGTTCATCGCTGTTTATTCTCCTATAGTAAGTTTCAACACTTTCAAACTCAGGCTGCAGACTTTTCCAATAGATCATTCAGTTAGAGCCTGGATCGAACTCGCGAATGCCGTGATAAATGTGAAACATCTCTCGGGAGCAAGTTCACAACAACTTTCTGGTCAGAAATACTTGCTGAAGATCATTTTGCTACTAAAACTAGTTGGTCTAGTAGAAATTATTACTAGTATATTGTGCTTTATGATGTAAAAAGGTGCAACATCTATACTAATATTATAAAGAGGTAAAATTTGTAAGTTTGTATGTAGGGGGTAATCTCTGGAACTCATGATCCAATTCTAAAATTTTTTACACTGGTAGAAAGCTACATTATTCCTGAGTGCTATAGGCTATAAATTATTTTTATAACATGTACAATAACCGAGCTATCACAATTTTTGTCTTGCAAGTCGGAAAAAAATACCTCATAAAACAGAATTATTTGCGTGCACTGCCTAGAGAGTTGCTTAAAATTAAAAACAATGTATGGCAACCTGATTCGTCTTAATTATATCTACAAAAAAGTCCGCGATACCATATTTCTATCTTTTATATGTTATCTTTTATACTTCTTTATTTGCATTAAAAAAGTATTTTTTCGGTATACTTACGTTTGGTTGATTATTTGAGCAACGAAATATTAATTCTTGCCACAGTAAATTATTTCAGTATCACAAGGACATCATACAGATAAGATTTGCCATTTACAGTATGTCAATTGGTCATATAGTTTCGGAGATAATATAAAATTACTAAAACGCAAAATGCCACTAGCACAACTTTCATTCGTAGAGCTCTAGATCTATCATGCTTTGTGCGGACGTTGATGGTTTGTATTTTTATATAGTACCTATAGCATATAATTTTATTAGTATTTGTGTTATGATGGATTAAAACTATACTATGTCATCGTACCATTTCAACCCGAGGGTGCCGTAAAAGGCGACTAAGGGATAATTTACCTTGAGCAGACAAGAGAACTTCGGTAATCTTCGAAATTACTGATCCGATTCTAAAAATTATTTCACTAATGGGAAGGTACAGTAATGTTGAGTGTAAACTTATGTTAAAACAAGAAATTTTCCGCGGACGAAGTCGCGGGCAGAAGCTAGTTATATATATTTTGCCATATTTTGTGAGTCAAAAGATGTCTATGAAAAAATAGACTGCGGAACTTATCCAAATATAAAATACCTTTTAAAATAGACACCGTTAAATTTTGATCGTTTTAATTACGTGGAGGGTTGATCCGGTACATGAAACATGATTACGGCCCATTCCCTCTCCTAAAGAGGAGACTGATGTCCCAGTAGTGGGAAGATTTTATGGTTGATTAAATTATGATAGCTTACTAACGTGACGTTTTATCATCAGGGTGAGGAAGCTATCCACGTGATGGAGCGCGTCATGTTCATGCTGCCAGGTTTGGAAGGTTGCGCGGCAGTCCTGGAGCCGCTTTGCAGAAGACTTAAGATCAAGGTGTGCGTACTCCAGCTCGGTGTAGAGCATAAGGATGAGACGATGGAACAGATGGTTGACAGGCTGCACCAGGTAATGGTTCTTTTCATAGGCAATTAGTAAATCAACTAGCTCGACCTGATGAAAATTGAAAGGTTCACGGGATAGGTTTTCTTTTTTTAATGTCCTGTCCCTCCCGCTACAAATTACTATGCGTTCCAAATAAGAATAGGAAAGTCAATAGCCTCGATCTGTCAAATGTTGATTAAAAAGTACGGCTTGCAAAGAAAACCTATTTGTGTATTACCATCGCCTTTTTTGCTTTGTATTTCTGAGTCTTAGTTAAATCTAGGTGAAGAGAAATGTTATTGATTAATCTAAATTAGCTATTTAAGTCAAATTTAATTTAAAAAAAAAACTGTTACCTTTCTTATTTTCATTGTTGAGAACAATTTGCCTTCTTCTCCGATTAAAATCATCAGAATTTATGATTTAAAAGTATTAACAGACAGATGCCCTTTTCAGACGGTGATCTCAAGATTGGCACCTGGTGCTCCCTTTTGGCTTCTCGGATACAGTTTCGGTACTCTCCTTGTCTTGGAGTTGGCTTCGAGACTGGAAAAGGAAGGTAAGAGAGCCTTTTATATGGCACTAGCTGCTGGCAGTGGCTTCACGTGCGTGAAAGCTAAAAATTGTCCGATGGGAACATACCCCTGGGATGAAAAATATCCTATGTGCTCTTCCAGGGCATAGTCTATCCGTACGCCAATTTTTTTCTAAATCCCAGCCAGTGAAAAAGTGATAAACTTGAAAACACACTCGAACTTGAGCTTTTATAATATTATAGTAGATATTGCACTAAGATCTGATAATATGTTTCGTATAAAAAAGCTCTATAATAATTATATAGCATTAGTTGAATTTTTTTTTCCAAAGAATTTAATGCCATTTATTTCAAATACTTCTTAGATTATATACATTGCACAAAAACATAAATATATACACTAAAGGCTACTCCTAACTAAAATATAGCGTCAAAAAAACTCCTCCTCATCGCTGTCGACTGGAAGTGTGCCCAAAAGACTGGCGGCATTGCCACGTTGTATGGCAATGCTTAATCTCTGACCGAGGTAAAAGCCAGCCCTTGGGTCACGCGAAGTGTCAACTAAGCGTTTGGAAAGTTAAAAGTTGAAAATTATTCGAAACTTACTAGTTTCTAAAAGCTCTAAAATATAATATCTCTCGTTAGACTAGAAGTAATCCGTTTGCTTGATTCTATCAAATAAAAATCCAATTATTTTGTTGGTTTTCAAAGTAACCAAAGAGAGCATTGGTTTTATAATTCATTAAAACATTACAACTTTTCTTAAGCACGAACTAATCTTTCCATCCCTTCTAGGTTTCAAGGGCACAGTATTCTGCTTGGACGGTGCCCCTGATTTCCTCTACGCTCTTCTGACGATGACCATCAGCTTCAAGAACGACACACAGCTGCAGAACAACCTCCTCTGTCACACCGTCGACATCGTCGCACCCAACAACGACGTCACCAAAGACCTCATGGATAAACTCAACGAAATTGAGTCCTATGAAGAGAGAGTCGAACTTACAATTAAAACATCTCCAGTACAGAGCAAGTACTCTAACAAATTCATCGGCAACATTGCCAAGGCTACCTTCGACAGGCTCAAAGCAGTTCTTAACTTCAACCCTAAAACATTTACCAAACTTCAGTCTCCTGTAATTCTTCTCCGTCCCAAAGAGAATCCTCCTTACGTTGTCGTTGAAGAAAACTATGGTCTGGATAAGTTCACTGAGAATACTGTCACCATTCACTATTTGGAAGGTAACCATGTCACTATAATTGAGAATAAGGATTGTGCCAACATTATCAACAGAACTGTTGTTGAGAATGATGGGCAGAAAGGAAAGGCTACAGAAAATATTGTTACCAGCATTGTTGAAAACGCTAGGGAAGTGACAGCCTAAGAAATAAATATACATTTTTTTTTCTTCTACTTTTTATTGTATTCGATTTTTATAAAAGAGTATTTTATTTCCTTGTATTAATTTATTTAAGGTAAGGGTCATATAGTTTTTAATGTTTTAATTTATTGCTTATGTATAAAAATAATAATTTAAAATGGCCGTATTTTAATAAGTTTAATAACTTAGTAACTGATAGTTGTAGTTAATTTAAGGTCGAAAGACACCAGTACCAAACAAATATTCAGTAAGTTGTAACTTAAGGGAACGAATTTAAATAAATGTTACTTTAAAGTAATTTAACGTAACGGAAAGGAATATTTAAATGTAAAGGAGGGTAATATTTGAAAAGGGGAATTTTATTAATAGGTAGGCATTCGAACTAATTTGTAAGTAATAAATTATTGTTATTTATAGACGTTTAAGTAAGGGGTTTTGTACATGGGAAAATTCAATATATTAATTTTAATGATAATTTGCTGTTGTTTCACTGTCATCTTTAAACACATTACTACCCTTTAACCTCCTGGCTTGCGGTCGTGAAGCAATGGGTATGTCACCGTCCGGCCGCGAGTAGCGCAGCGCATAGTGATCTACGCGCTCTTCAAAGAGATGTCAGCAAACTGTAGGGGTCCAGCAGGGCCGATGCCCGCTAGCAAGGACTGTGGAGAATTTCCGAAAAGGAAACCAGTAGTCCTAGTACGCAAAGGGCAACTAAAGGACAGGTATGGTTTTAGTCAGTAAAAGTCATTGAATGATTTCCACCCTTAAAATAAAAAAAAAAAAACCTTTTACCCCATGTATCAGTTCGGTACGAGTGTTTTCGGGTCCTTTCCGCCAAGCTCGCGTGTTGCGACTAGATACTTACTCCATCTTGTTTCGCTCTTCAATCCCCATAGGTGGCAGAAGAGCTGACGACTTTGTAGTATTTGGTCGTGTATCTGTGACCGTGGCGAAATAAATGTGAGAGTGTTTGTCGAATATATCCGACGGTTAAAGGATGTTGTGTCACGTTTGTTTTGGTATGTGATTCATTAGAATCTCCCATTAAATTTCAATTAAAATTAAAAAAAGTGACGTTAATGTTACTTATGATTTAAAAAACTGGTCAAGTGCGACTTAGACTCGCACACTAAGGGTTCCGTATCAACCAACTTATGACAACTGTGATAGTTGTGGAATATATTAGATTATTATTATATTAGGAGAAACATATACCCGAGATGACGTGCAACACTCAGAATTTATTTTTTCACACAACACCGTCTAGTCCTAAGCTAAGCAGAGCTTGAGGTATGAGTACTAGACAACTGATAAACATACTTATAACTTTCTAAATACATACATATTAAAAAAAAAATACACCCAGACACAGAACAAATAGAAAGAAAGAAAAACAGTTTATTTACACGGAAATACAACTAAAAACTAGACAAACATAACATTTTAAAGGAAATATATGCGCCACATCCGTGCAAAACATTTGTCCTGAGTGGATATCGAACTCACGAACTCCGGCATAGCAGTCAGGACCACTAACCCCTAGACCAACAAACAAACCAAAGCAAAAACTTTACCAAAAAAGGTACATGTATATCTTAGAACCTAGAGCATCCCGATTTCTACTCTCTTATCTTACCTTATCAAGTCTCAGATATATTAGGAGACAAAATGTCCCCCAACATGATGTGTAACACTGTCATATTGTCCTGTAGCGACATCTATGTCGTCACAAATGAACTAATCCTGCATCGCGCAAGTAAGATTCTCCGTGCGATTGGAACATATAGAACAAACCCGAAATCATCTATCGGGCAGTAGCCCACCAGATATAACACCTGTCTGGTCGGAGGATCCTCCCTTTCCAACGGAGGTATGTGGGACTTTACTCTCTGTTCCCATACCTCCAAACTGGTGACCCTCGACAAAGAACGTCAGCGCAGCCTTCGTGCAGCTACTACTTCGTGACGTCATCATCACTTCCTCAAGCTTTCGAGCAGCGAGCCATACAGCCAGCACCCACGGCTATATGGGTATCCTGACCACCAGCATGCCTACTTGGTCATACCTGGTCATCACCCTCAGCCTCATCAGCGACCTTGGCTAAACACCTGCACCTTCGGCCAGTCACATGAAGAGCCTTGAAGAACCTCTCCTGGTCGACGACAGCAGTCAAGTCCTACGTCGCACAGCACCGCTCCGACTCACTGGAGCCAGCCGCACTACTCCGACTTAATGGAGCTTGCAGCATCAAATCCCGACTCACTGGGGCATCACCGCAGACAGTTCCGACTCACCGAGAACTATGCGGAATCCGGTTCCGACTCACTGGAACCAACCTCCATTGGCCTGGCACGCATCACACGACGCCGCAAGAAGCATCAAGAACCATCGATCTCCGATCTCCGGAGGGGAGTGATGTAGCGACATCTATGTCGTCACAAATGAACTAATCCTGCATCGCGCAAGTAAGATTCTCCGTGCGATTGGAACATAGAACAAACCCGAAATCATCTATCGGGCAGTAGCCCACCAGATATAACACCTGTCTGGTCGGAGGATCCTCCCTTTCCAACGGAGGTATGTGGGACTTTACTCTCTGTTCCACTACCTCCAAAGTCCAATAACATGTCCCGTTACGAATATCTCGTAAAATGTTAAGGGGCAACTTGCAGCGTCACGTAGATTGAGCATTGCGTGTTATGGGACATGTCCCTCTTAATATACTTCAGACTTAAAGACAATATTTTGGTGTTCATCCTATCAAAATTTATTCACGAAACTACTAAATAAATAGCTATACCTATTAGTGAATTCCCGAGCATACAAAAACTTCGGCACCCATTCAGACATCCCAAAGCTAATTTCAATCAATAGGGAATTGGGAATGTTTAAGAATGAAACGGCATAAAATATTTGGTCCCCATCAAAGCGGGTAATCGGATTGAAATCAGGATCTGACGTTGGTACTGAACACGAAGCCACGAAATGAGCGTTTAACTGTGATCATATAGTACGAGGCAAAGAAGTTGAACTAAAATGGCCGTCATTGCTATGGTTATGCGTAGCCCCAAGCTGTGCAACATTTTGATTGAGACCTGAAAATCTGTTACTGACCATTGAAGGTCGATCGTATATGTAGAATATATTGTGAAAAATAAGATATAGTATAACTATATTGATAAAAAACTTTTTCTTCGTTATTAAACACTGACTTCCGAAATTAAAGTTATTTTGCACTTTCTTGTGTTGTTTTTTTTTTTACATTAAAATCTCTTGTAACTTTTTTTTGTAAAAAGTTTTTTATTAAACACTTTTTAGCTGTAGTAGCCCACACCCAAACTTAAATACATACTGTAGTATTTGTGTACTTGTCTCGGAGTCACGGGCGATAGGCGACCGGTAACAGGCAATAGTTGACAGTTGCTTTCGGGCGGTTGACTAAGACGGACGTCTTGAACCTAACTGCTGGTGACGCGGACGTAACGAGCCAATATGTTTACTCCCCCTGTGTCAGTGCTTTCAATATAAAATGGCAACGAAAAGTATTTCGTTTCTTAAATACATTTTATCGGAAAATAAAATATTGTTAAAAAAATAAGAGGGTATATAAAAAAAAGAAAAACGCTTAGGTATTTGTTGAAATTCGATTTGTTACTAAACAAAGAATATTGCACAAAGGGAATTGCCTAAATGAGGCCATCAGTAGACAATAGAGAAATTTTGATCAATTCCTATATTAAAAAAAAAAAAAAAAATGGAATTGAGTAATCAACAAGAATTCGTGATAAGTAGCTTTATTTATAAAATCAAGGTCTTTTATCATTTTGCCGCTGGCGAATGGGGCCAGCATTAAAATTATATTTAAGATGAATCGATTCGAATCGATTTGTAAACAAATACAATAATTTTAATACCTTGCCTTCGGGACTTTGCTGGCATTGTAATTACATACTTATTCGTTTTTATGACAATATCTTTTATAAGGCATGTATAGGAATGGGTACCAAAATAAAGATAAGATACATAACTCAATTATTATTGCGGGAATATAAAAGATGAATGATTTCATGTTATTTTGGATAGATGGCGTTAAAATTTTTCCGCAGTTGAAGTGAATCGAGTGCAAGTCGAGTTTTTTGGTGGTGACAAAAGTAACACGTGGTGGAAGTTCCTGGTTTGTTTGGTAAGTGATATTATATACTATTTTGTTCTTGATTTTACGGCCGAATGAGACATGTTCCGCGCCTACTAAAAATTGGATGATGAAATCAATAGTATTATGTTGTGGTGGTGTCTGAAATATCCATAAATTTATAAGAACATGATAAAAACAATTAAATTGCTAGTTTTTATTTAAGTCTTTAGAGGTAGTGGAACAGAGAGTAAAGTCCCACATACCTCCGTTGAAAAGGAAGGATCCTCCGACCAGACAGGTGTCATATCTGGTGGGCTACTGCCCGATAGATGATTTCGGGTTTGTTCTTTATGTTCCAATCGCGCCGCGAATCTTACTTGCGCGATGCAGGATTAGTTCATTTGTGATGACATAGATATCGCTACAAGTCTTAAGACGGCGAACTCGCCGTCCGCAAGTGCCTGCGCCACTCCTATGGTGGCCGGGAATTGTCCAGCTGCTCCCAACGCCCATAGTATCTCCAGCAGTTGAACTTCACACGGTTTTAACAGGGTATATTGAGCCATTTACCTTATATAAACATTGATCTCCGCTACTCTCATGGCCTCAAGTCCAACCGATTTTAATCTGTCATAGCAACGTAGTCTGAATCGAAATCATTTATCATTAAATCGCCCGCGTGAACCTGTCACTTTTATACATTTCCATTCATTATGCTTTATATTATATAGTAGAACGATTTTATGTTTTTGGCTTTAAGGGATAAATAAACATGCCATGTGAAAATATTATGTATTAAACCATATTTTTCAATAATTTATTAAAGATGTTAATGAGCAGTATTCAGAAAAAACAAGTTATGTAAAAATATTATAAAATTAATGGCGAAAAAACCACAAACATACTCAAAAACTGGCTTTTACCCTCGCACTTTAAGAGCACCCAACCCGTGATGCTTCCTTCATATTTTGGTCACACAGATATGTTGTGGTTATTTTCTAGGTTAATCCTAGTAAAGACCTTTGAAAATCAGCTATTTTGCACTGTTACGTGAACTTTGGCCCTATGAAATATAGTCTAAATGACAAAAATTGTTAATGTTTAAAATAAAAACACGTTTTCCCCGGAAAAAGTTTTGTAAAATAATCGAGTGAGCGACAGAAGTTACCGAAAAACCCAAACAAGCGTTTTTTTTTTTTGGTTGTGGGTAGAATCATTCAATAACATCTTCCGCCCTAGGGCGCAGCGGGTGATAGTGTCAGACTTACTGACTAAAAACCCACCTCGTTCCTTCGTTGCCTTTCATACCAGGGCCGAGCCTGCCTTTCAGAAACAGACCCTTAATCGGCCTCAGTAGGTTTCGACCCTGCATGCCTGCTATTAGGCTGGGCCTCTACGGTTTGCTGACCACTCTTTGAGGCGCGCGAGAACTGTGCGCGCCGTCGATGACCTTGACTTGGTCTGTATGGTTACCGGACGGTCGGACAGCGAGCTACCCATTGCTCGCCGTCCGCAAGCCCACGCCTACGTTATGCCAGCCGAGTGTTTAGGCACTATCTCTCTTTTTTCGTGTTGGCTCTTATTCACACATTGCGTCGAATCAAACAAGCTTTTCAATCATATTCATGTTGACGATAGAATAATCGTGAAGGGCTCTCCTATACTATGATTTTTTATTAGACGAAGTAAAGTGACAACAGTGGACAATGCCCAACTGTCAAATAACAATGCCCAACTGTCAAATAACAATGCCCAACTGTCAAATAACAATGCCCAACTGTCAAATAACAATGCCCAACTGTCAAACAACCATTGTTATAGCTGTCACTTTACTTCGTCTAATAAAAAATCATAGTATAGGGCTAGAAATGCAAGTATTTCGCATTCGGACAACGTGGGTGGCCAGCCCACGCCAGTCGGCTACCACCCTAAAGAAAAATCGAACACGGCGCCCAAAAATAATCCGTGAGATTTCAGAAAAATCTGTTACAATTTTTTTTATTTCTGTAATTGTATTTATTCTTTACTTCGTAATCGTAAGTGAGCTGAAAATAAATAACATTGTATTGTTAAGGCTTTTGTATTATTGAGTACGAGTCTCTTTCTCAGTTCCATAACGTCTGTCTCGATTGTAATGACAAAGTTTACCCACTGGTCTTGAAAATCACTCATTCTTAAGTATGAGTGATTTTCGAGACTCATACAACCTTTACCAAACAATGTTAAATTATTGTTGCTGAAAACTAAAAATTCTTAGCCTAATTTGAGTAAAGAAACCCAAGATAACTAACTCAATTATATTATAAGTTTTTGAAGGAATTATTTTGTGTGTTTAGGGTAGAAAGGAAATTTTAGACCAAATCACGACTACTGAACGAATTGGGTACTCCGATAAATCTAGATTGAATGCCCTGGTTAGACAACGTGGTTACAGCAACTCACACACGAGTCTAAAGGTAGAACTACATTAGGCACACGTAAGCCTACTGGGACCAAAGGTTGTGTGAGAATGTCACCACGGGCCCCGGGACAAAGGCAAGGAACGGAAAGGTAGGTTTTTAGTCAGTAAAAGTCTGACACTATTTCCCGCCCCACCCAAGGGCGGGATTTGTCATTGGATGATTTTACCTACCATAAAAAAAAAAAACATTAGGCACACGTGGGCCACGTACACTGATCTGGGCGCGGCGGTCACCAATTTATATCCGTCTCGATCTACATTTTATATGGCAACTAGACTTGTAGAGCTACGTTAGATCTACGCCACAAGACGCGAATCTACGTAGAAATCAGGTGTGGCCCACGTGTACGTGAACCTAGTGTAGTTCCCGATTTAATATCGGGTGCTTTGTACCAAAGTATACACATAGATAGTAAAGCGTCCTATATTATAATTATACTTCCAATGAAGATCTGCCCTCGTCCTATGCTTGCCAAGAGGATGCAAAGCAAATAACTTCCGACTTCTTATCACAATGAATTGTTATCATAAATCCCTCAGCTAAGAGTGGTGAGCAATTTCCTCCTTGAGCAAAATGTAGGAATAGGAAGAGATCATTAGGGGGGCAATTCTGAGCAATCTACGGTTACTTACGGACTAATGTGTGATTATATATTTGTACTAGGTGACTCGGCAAACGATGTTATGCCATATAAATTGTCAAAGAAAAAAATGGGGGGTGGGAATAGGAGGGTAAACAATCTCAGACCGACCAAATATACTCAAAAGAGGGGTTGTTTTGCGCCAGCAATGAACAAAAAAAAAATTATGTACTATAGCCCGCAATGACCTGCCATGATCTGTGTTGTACTTAGTGTTGGTGATTTCCATCTTGTGACCTTCTTTAAATATTTTTGGGGAAAAATTTAGCATGATGTTTAAATTATTGGAATCGATTCAGTTGCCGATTCTGAATAAACTACATTTATTCAGGTTACGCATAAAAAAAATAGTGTTGTTTATTAGTGTATAAATGACCGATTACGATTTTATTCAAATATTAATGCATAAATTCTGAATTTTGTTTCGATGGTGAATTTATTTTTTCATGCATATTTTCAAAAACCGCTAAAGAAAACTTTACTTCATATGAAAATTAATTCCGGCCGTCCGGTAACCGACAGGACCGAACTCGAGTCGTCAACGCACGCTTCAAAGTGATATCAGCAAAACCGTAAGTGCCCAGTAGGGTCGAATTGAAGTGTAATAGGACCATGAGTTG
Source organism: Leucania comma (assembly GCA_958295575.1). NCBI lineage: Eukaryota > Metazoa > Arthropoda > Insecta > Lepidoptera > Noctuidae > Leucania > Leucania comma. The sequence continues at coordinate 9,974,720 of OY282482.1, read as the reverse complement.
TGCGAAAGAGAACCCCGGGGGCAATAATAAACAGTAGTGGGTTTTAGTCAGTTACAGTTTGAAACGCCTTCCCGCTCTGCCCAAGAGCCGAAAGTCATTGGATGAAACAGTAGTGGGTTTTATTCAGTAAAAGTCTGACACGCCCTCCCGCTCTGCCCAAGAGTCGAAAGTCTTCCGATGACTTCCCACCTTTAAAAAAAAAAATATATGAAAAATAATAATAAGTTTTTATACCTTACATAAAATTGGTCAGCTTGTGTTCTCTGTGCGGATCTCCGGAAATTCTGGAAATAGCGTCCTAATGTGATTGTTAGTTGTGGACTCTTTGGTCCACATGAGATGGGATGCAATGCAGCAAACAAATCTCTTTTGTTTTATTTTTGAGTGCGGCGTGGCACCACGGCTTTTTAGTTATTCTTTTTTTTTTCATATAAAGTATGCAATGTACTCGAAATAAAAACATGTGTGCTGTTGTGTGGAGCTTGAAATGATTTTATTTTGTAAGCCTTTTTTAATAAAATACCAACAAAACTCGGGGACTTGAAAAATAGATGAGGTTTTTCTTCGTATTCAATTGGAACAGAGGGCTTACATTAACGTACTAAAATGTTAGGTGTGCGAGCGAGATAGAGGGACGGAGCGATACACTCTAGACAGTTCCATCCCCCTAAAGCGCTATTCACACATTTCCGGGTCAGGGCTATCCGTGTTCTGAGTTGTTCGTTTCAGTGTTCCCGTCAGAGATGTGCCATCCGTAACATAATCAGGGAAACGTCACATATCAGAGAAATCGGTATCAGTGTAAAAAAGTTTTAAACTTACCATCACACTTTAATTCTTTTCCTCCCGTATTATTTTTCTTTCTTTTCCTTCTTTAATTCTTTTATTTTTTATTCTTTTCCTTTTTTTTTCCATATTATATTTTTCTTCTTAGAAATTAAATAATGTGGATAAGAAAGATGGTAGAGTATATTATTCTGTCGTACAAGTTCTATTAACCTGTCTGTCTTCCTGTTGTCGTCAACGTACCTATATAAAAGTCGTATAGCACGGTCAGTGTGTCCGTGCATCCGTGCGTGCACCAGGACACTAAGGATCCGGATGCCCCTGACACGGAGCTATGTGAACGAGTTCGTACAAATTGTACGTAACCGATTTTTCCCCCGTCCCTGAGAGCGGTTTCGCACTACGTCCGATCCGAATCCAATGCGACAAAAATCCGCTCTATCCCACCGCTTTTACGCATGCAATTCAGTTTTCCGTTCCGCTTCTGCACTAGTGCAGAAAAGTGCGCGTGCTCGCCCTCGCCGCAATTTTATTGTAAGGAAATAGTTCTACGGTCACTACGGCCATACTTTCACGGGTTCGGATCGGATTCGGATCGGACGTAGTGCGAAACCGCTCTGACGGAACACGGCAGGGCCGGGTACACGGAAATGTGTAGATAGCGCTTTGCAGTTCAGTTCAGGTCGTAAAATAATCCCCTTAAGAGCTCGTGGTAGCACTGCTGGTCAACTTTCAACTGCCACGATTTATTTTAGTTACATTTCCATTGAATTGTTTTTGTTTTACTCTGGATTTGTTTTCTTGCATTTTATAATTATTTTAACATTAACGATGTATTCATAATTTTGTTACTGTTTATTGATTCAAAATTTTCTACACTTTTATCAAAATGTACCATAATATCCAAAGGCTTCGTTGACACTTCGAGTGACCCAATAAGAAATAATGAAGAAACAAAATGGCACCTGCAACCCCCTAACATAAAATATACGTCATTGTTAGTTCCCTATAACACACGTATCAACTCTCGTATAATAAATCAACAATGTTTGACAGTGGGAACGTGCCCTAAATACGCGATCCATTGTGATTGGACGAGGCAGGAACGATGGATGTGGTAACACCATCTAAATGTTGTAATACGTAATAAATCAGTAACTTTGTAGAATATTTTGGGGACGATAAATTTTTGGTTAGGTATAGGTCCTCAGATAAAAATAGAATGTGTCCATTTTTAGGGTTTCGTACCCAAAGAGTAAAAACGGGGCTCAATTTAAGACTTCACTGACTTCACTCCCATCTGTCTGTCAGCAGGCTGTATCTCATGAATCGTGATAGCTAGACTGTTGAAATTTTCATAGATGATATATTTCTGCTGCTGTTTAAATAAAAAATACTAAAAACAGAATAAAATAAATATTCAAGTAGGGCTCCCATACAAATAAGATGATTCTTTTTACCATTTTTTGATCGATATTGATAACGGCAATATTCAGACGCTTAAAATACTCACAGATATTTTAGTTGCATATTCACAATAAAAATAAATAATTAAGTTAGAATAAAATAAATATTTAAGGGAGTCTCCCATACAACAAACGTGATTTTTTTTTGCTGTTTTTTGCTCGATATTAATATCGTAGTATGAAACCCTTCATGTTCGAATCCGATTCGCACTTGGCTAGTTTTTTAGAATTTAACGCTTTTCAAACGCCCTTTCAAACGGTTAGAGGGTAGGTTTTTCAGTGGACGTCTTTATTCAAGAGTTTTCAATTAATCTACTTTTATTGGTAAAATGTTAAAGGTATTCAGTAATCCTTCACAAAAGAAATAATATATATAGGTAGACCTACATTGACCGTATCTCTCGATAAAAATGTTTCGGAAAACTTATTATTAAATATCTAAAGGCCACAGGGTAGATCGTAGGAGGACATTTTTTTCGAACTAGATTATTTTGCTTTGCCTTTCATTTTCATGCGAGACGCACAGAACTGGTCATTATGACGACACTTGGGGGAGGCCTATGTTCAACAGTGGGCATCTTTGGGCTGAAATGATGGCACAAACGAATACCTGAACCCATATTCAGTACATTTTGCGAAGCAGTAATGCTAGCAAAGGAGGAGGCCGACCGCATTAGGCAAAGGCGCACACGCCGCCGCCGCCCCTGGGATTCCGATCTCGATTTCCGGCCACCGTAGGCGCGGGCTCGCGGACGGTGGGCAATGGGTAGCTCGCTGTCCGTCCGTCCAGTAACAGACCGGTCCGAGCTCAAGTCGTCTACGGCGCGCACTGTTCCCGTGCGCCTCAAGGAGTTGTCAGCAAACTGTAGGGGTCCAGCAGAGCCGAAGTCTACTGGGGCCAAAGGTTATGTGAGAATGTCACCACGGGCCCCGGGACAAAGGCAATGAATGGAAGGGTAGGTTTTTAGTCAGTAAGAGTCTGACACTATTTCCCGCCCCACCCAAGGGCGGGATTTGTCATTGGATGATTTGACGTACCATAAAAAAAAAAATTCAATACATGATTCTGGAGCCATATTATTTGTATGTGCGTCGACGTCAGACTTACTCTCTATAAAAGGCAAAGTCTTGACAGACTCACTGACTCATCAACGCCCAGCTCAAACCTTTGAACTAAGGATACTGAAATTATGCACAGGAGTTTCTTTTATAATTTTGCAAAACAGTTAATCCGGTTCTAAACCCCAAGGAAGACTATTATATATATATAGGCTATTTTTCACACACCGACAGTTTGACTTCATGTCAGCTATAACCAGCATTTATACGAACGAAACAAATACATTCAAACATCCATTCTTCCACATCGAAAACCATCCACCTCTTCAGACTTTCAACATTGCCTCATTAAATGGCAATGCTGATTCTCTGGCCAAAAATAAAGCCAGCCGTTTTTTTGGATAACAGTCAGCAGTCAGGAAAAATCTGACACGGGCTCAATATGTAAATAAACTGCCTCAATATGTAAAAGAAAAGCAAAAGCGCATATACGCAGAACAGTTTTTTTGGTACCGCCCCATGTATTTATAATGTAATAAAGAATATGACTGCAATAAAATGTATAAGGGCACTAAACCAAATATGAATCAAAAAATGCTACGAGTACTATATGACGTCTCCCTTAAAAATAAACTGATTTACAAACCATTATCCACAATTATCAATATCATCATCTTCCTTCCTCTTGTCCCGTTTTATTTGGTTTTTTTTTTTATGGTATGTAAAATCATCCAATGACAAATCCCGCCCTTAGAGTGGAGCGGGAAGTAGTGTCAGACTCTTATTGACTAAAAACCTACCCCGTTCCTTCGTTGCCTATAGTGTCGGGGCTGAGCCTTCCTCTCAGAAAACGGCCCTTGACCCCAGCAGGCTTCGACCCTGCCTGCCTGCAGTTAGCAGGCTGGGCCTCTTCGGTATGCTAACAGCTCCTTGAGGCGCGCGGGAACAGAACGCGCCATCGACGACTCGGGCTCGGTCCGGTCGGTTACCAGACAATCGGACAGCGTTTTATTTGGGGTCAGTAGAACACATTTTTTTCTTCTATTCTGTCTTTCACCCGTCACGCTATCACCAACTCCCTTTTCTTTCATATCACTCCTCACACAATACATCTATCTTTTCTTTGACCTCCTACCTCTCCATCGAATACATGTAATGTATACTCATAACTATTTTGGTAACATTCGTTCACAAACTAATATTATGATTGACTTATTTTCTCTTATTTTATAATCTAATATTAACTTTTTTTCTTGATTAACATAGGTACTTATCATTATGTTCATCATATTTGACATTACTATCAAAATGTTACTAATGTCATTTTAATATTTGCTATTTAAATTTATTCGGTACTCGTATCAATCATTGATTTGTAATTTAGCGAGTATTAAAACGATTTTGTTTATGGTTTCTTTAGATTTATGAGTGGAAAATTATTTGGGAAATTCATTAAACAATAAGAAAAAAATTATATACCCATGTTTGCACTTTGATACAAGTGCAGAAAGTTTGTCATTGCGACCGAGGCTGAATTCGCACGAGCCGTAAGTGAGTGTGTTATGGAGCCGAGGGTTGCAGTGACAAATTGGCACGCATATCAAACGACATTTTTTAATACACTTACGACTCGTGGAGGTTGACCCGGTCCTCATGGGGATCGACGCGCGTCTAATACGATAAACTGTTTTATTACAATAAACTGTGGTGGAAGCTTTTTACGCACTAGTGCGGATAATAAATAATTTTTTTTTTTATAATTATTGTAACATTTTGGATTTCGTGTCACCATTAAAATCATCTATATTACCTGCAGTCGTCTCTCAAAAACACTCACCATTCGGATCAAAACTTCGTATTGTTTCTCCCATAACTAAAAGTAGTTTCATAACTTGTGGTGACCATGTGTGCCATAAATTATACTTAGGGTGACGCCGCTAACTATCTTGAGGGTTTGTCGACAACTTCCACAACAAGTTGGTTAAGTTTTTACCCGACTGCGCCAGAAGGAGGGTTATGTTTTTCGAGAGTATGTATGTATGTATGTATGTATAATTGTTTGGCACGCTCTGCAGCCTGAACGGCTCGATGGATTTTAGCTTGAGAGGTGTCGTTAGATTCGTATTTACTGTGAGAGTGACACTGGGTACATCAAAATAAAAAAAAAACAAAATGGCGAATTTTTGGCGCCAAATTCAAATATTTGGCACGCTCTGTGGCCTGAACGGCTCGATGGATTTTAGTTTGCGAGGTGTCGTTAGATTTGTAATTACTGTGAAAGTGATATCGTAAAAAAATAAAACCAAAAAAGTAAAAAATAAAAAATGGTAATTTAAAAAACTAAAAAACCCGACTGCTTTTCTGAGTATTCATGAAAAAGCCCTAAAACAAGAAAGTCGTTGTAGCAGTCGGGATCCATTCTAGAAAGTCAGCCGTCTAGTCAGTAGATCTATGATGTAATGGGTCCCGACTGCTACAACGTCTTTCTTGTTTTAGGGCTTTTTCATGAATACTCAGAAAAGCAGTCGGGTTTTTTAGTTTTTTAAATTACCATTTTTTATTTGTATAATTACCTATATTCTGTTTTACCAAAGTATATAGGAACAAAAAAAACAATTTGTACAAAATTACTCTAAAATAAATCGTAAAGGTGAATTTTGTGAGTAAATTGTAAAGGTATATTTCTTACTCTTTCAAGCTAAAACTGCTGCAGGGGTTGGGTTGAAATTCGGCACACGGGTATTCCATGTACTGGAATAGCACATAGAATATTTTTTGTCCCTAAAATATGTTCCCTTGGGCTAATTTTCCACTTTCATACGAGTTGTGACAGTCGCTGTTGCCACACCGCCGTCATGAGATCCCGCTGGAAGTCTATCCTGAAAACTCTAAGCTGGAACTATATCTGCACCACTGTTACAGTTCCATGCACTGGTCTTGCATGTGTGTAAGGACTGTTGCCTCCAAATCCCCTGGCAACAGGCTAGTAAGGAAACTCGCTGCTTCACAGAAACCTGTGCGGTATCCCTGCACCATCACGCAGATTACACATATCAGCTTACAAATTTTATTTTTCTCTACTTAATATGAGTATGCAATAATATAAATGTACTTTGACAAATGTCTTTCTACAAGAACATGACGAGAAGATCGATCATGCTGAATTTAAATGCGTTTATCTTGATTCAAGATTTCTAGATTCACCTAGATTTATTTAATTAAATCAGACCAAATCTTCATATTCAAGAGAATTCAGACTCGGTAGTTAGTGAAGTTTTCGGCGAAAATTATAAAGGACGCTAATTCCTTTTAGTTAGACTGAAGTTTCAGTAGTTTATGTAATAATTGGGTTGTCACAACTTTCTGCTACGGTGAGCTGCTGCAAATGCGCTACTGTGTCAATTGAGATAAGTAAATATTAATTTGTTAAAAAAAAGCGGCTTAGATGTATTGAGAGATTTGAAAGGAAAATATAGGAAGACCTGACTTTCATACACCAGAATATGCAACGGGTATACTCATAGGGCTTTTTGGACCGGGACGTGCAAATTGGGACCGTGGTTCCGGTCCAAAGAGCCCCACGACCCACGGGTATTTTCTTTAAATTTTGTTTTTTATTTCATCTCCCTAACCTTGTCCCAACTAGCTCGACTTGCAGTCTAACTAGACCAGGCTGAATACCCGCATATTACATCGAGTGACTGCCTATCAGACCTCCACAACCCACTTATTTATTTATAGCTATGTACTGGTGTATAAAGGCGGACTTAATGCCATAAGCATTTTCTACCAATCGACCTTAGGGTGGTGAAGAGACAAAACATAGTAGGTGCAACTTAATGGCTTAACTTTACTTATATAACACAATACTCTTTGGAATGACTGATGATCAGACTTTCTGGCGTCAGACTACTGACAACAATTACCACAGATCTACGAATGACAACGTGACCAACGATTTCACGTGATTTTCGATTTAGGTATTAGGTATCTATTCATCATTTTAACTATACCTAATTGAGTTTTTTTATTTTTTTATTATTAAAATAGATATCTAATGATAGCTTAATTATCATTAATACTAGCCAGCTAAATACAAGCTGCGCGGTATCTTCTCGTCCAATATACCAGTGACTCAAGACGAAAGTCTATGACCAGTGTGTATTGCCAGTGATGACATATGGTACTGAAACATGGTCGAATTGATTATGAAATGAGAAGTCTTACAGTCACCCAAAGGGCAATGGAAGGGGATATATATCTGATCGTATCTGGAATGAGGATATACGCAAGAGAACCATGGTCGCTGACATAGCCCGAAGAATCGCCAAACAAAAGTGACCATCCGTTCTCTGCTGGGCAGGGCTCATTGCTCGTAGAACGGATGGTCGATGGGTCTGAAAGATTTCTAGTAGCGACCGTGCACCAGACAACGCAATCTTGCAGTGTGTGTTGTGTCACACACCAGGGCCTCAAGTCTGCTATTACAATAGTGTCAGAATCGTCTATCATTGATTTCATCATGGTTGATTTTGGCAAGTTTGGTAATCTACTAATATAATGTCGTCACTATGACTTTCCAACAGTCAGTCAGTAACACACCATTGAAAGAAATGGTAATCTTGTACATAATGACAGATGAATTTCTGACTTATAGGGTAATCTGCAAAAATTTTGTCAGTTGCTTTGATTAGTGACTTACCATTAGATTTGTCTGAATACGACAGTCATTCTACCACCATTTGTTTACGAGACCAATAACCGACGAATGATCGACCATTATGATTTAGTACATTTAGAACTTTTGCCAAAATGACAATAAGATTATGTCGGAATGTTGAATTTACCAAAATAGCAGACTTGGGCCCCTCGTCATCGGTCCTTCTTGGGACACAACTTGTGTCCCATAAAGGACCAAAAACCTGGTGAGAGTCGTGCGAAAAGCACAGAACCGTTCAATGAGGCTTATGTCCAACAGTGGATATCCTTCGGCTGAAATGAGTATGTTGACGAGCTAGATACATGTAATCGCGTAACATAATTTAGCGTAACAAAAAGAATTTCTTATAAAACAAATCAAATAAAACAGGACTTCGAGTTACGAGTCCACTTCAAATCAACAGAAAGAAAATTAACACGAACTTTGTAACCCTCGGGAAATACTGTTTTTAACGAACGAAACTCTCATTTTATTGTTTCAATTGGAGTTTGCTCAAACAAGAAAATATTAAAAACTTGTATGAACTAAGAGGAACAATAAAAATGGCAAGGTTTTCCTTGAGGACCTTTCGTTCTTTGTTGCATCGTTCTATATATGGTAGATGTTTGTAATATACAGGATTATTTTTCATCAATGACCAGCCAAACAGCTGCTCAACCTTTATCGAGCGCAATCGCGCGTGTATTGAGTATTGCTTTCATCTTTGGGAAATTTTTTTCGGTGGAAAAATCATCCAATGACATCTCCGCGTCCTTGGGCGGGGCGGGAGATAGTGTCAGACTTTTATGACCAAAAACCCACTCCTGTTTCATCTGTGCCTTTGTTCCAGGGCCCCAGGTTTTATTTTCACATTCCTCATGGCCCTAGTAGGGTTCAACCCTGCTGGGCGCCTACGCTTTGCTGACATCTTGAGACGCGCGCGGAACAATACGCGCCGTCGAAAATTTGGGCCCGGTCCGGACGGTTACTGGACAGTCAGACAGTGAGTTACCCATTGCTTGCCGTCCGGAAGCTCATCTTTGGGATGGATTCCATAATACCAGCTAGAAACCCTAGAGTTGATTGAGAAGCGGGCCAAAAATATCATCGGCAATGATGCACTTGTCCAGTCAAAACTCCAAAATATCGACATCGAGTTTCTAGCCTATCGGGTTTTTTTCGTTTATATGTCGGGCAGTGTGCATTGGAATAAAATAATTTGATTCCGCCGAGCCTGTTCCATCATCGGACCACTAGACGTAGATATCGCGGCCGGGCCGGTACTGTGGTGGGCAACCCACGCATACGGACAAAGCGTTTTGGGAACTTATTTATTGCGCGTAGAGCTAATTTATTTATTTATTTATTTTATTTTATAGAAGGCTTACAGATTAATTACAAAAATGATATAAAAAATGTAATGTTATCAAATCGCTAATTACAAGCCTCCAAACATAGAAGAGTTGAATTTCTTGCGTCTTTGTTTCTTGATAGCTGCATCCTAAGGTCTTGTCAAGAGCAAATAGGTTACCTCTAAGTAAACGTGGTCCATCATCGACCACATCATGGCTTACTTTCAGGTGAGATAATTGTCAAACGCGAGACTATCCATAATAAAAAAAAATAGGCTTTAGGTATCTAATGTCCAAAGGTATATTAATGACCAAATTAAGATATTTGGTATCTGATGAGCAAATCTTTATGTGGCCAGCGGTGGTAAATATACCCCATAAATGTTTCATCATTATTCTCCAGTACGACCTGGCCACCGATGGTGCACGCTGGCCTGAATGTGAAAACGTTTATGTTTTCGAACTAAGATGAAGGTAGAATCATCACAGCAACAAATCCATCCAATCAATGGATGGATTTGTTTTTATGGTTCCGTATCTCAGAAAGAAAAAAAAGAACCCTTATAGGATCACTTTGTTGTTCGTCTGTATTCTTCCCGTTGACCTTGAAATTTGGCATGAAACAAGGCCGTATAGCACAAGTATTGGAATAAATCTGAAAATTGTAAATTTATAATTACGTTACAAAAAAAATACTTAAAAAAAATCGTCGAGACTAGATTCGGAAATTGAAAAATTTACATAAATTACGGAACCCTCAGAGTGCGAGTTTGAGTCGCACTTGCCCAGATTTTTCACAATAACATTGCTTATTTATATGAATTTATCTAAGATTTTCTGTTTGTCTATTTAATAAGATACAAAGTTATGTTTATGCACCACAGGTCGATTGGTAGAAAACCCCTGAAGCATTAAGGCTTTGTACAGTGTTATTCACCAGTGCATAAAGAATTAATTAATAAAAAAAAATATCAATAAACCACAATGAACCCTCATAATAGTGCCTGCAAGTATCCGTATAATTTTCATATCGGTAGGTATTTCACTCGCGCAGAGTGATGTGAAACACTAAATTCCTGTACGGCCGCCTTTGACCGCTCGCCGGGACGCACACGGAATTACTGGCGCATGAAACATCCCTACATAAATAAAATTGAGGCCACATTACTTTGGGAATGTACACAATTTGTCCGACGGTTTATTTCGTCATTAGATTTGCTGTGGTTTTTTGAAATGGCTTTTTGACGCCTAAAAAGGAATTAAAACCGCTCTGGCCGAACCCATGTACCCATATTACCTATTTTAAAATCTCGATGAATTGAAAAAGGTTGATATACGTAGGTATATGTCGTGGCCAGAACCTGTTTCATAGAAGAGGCCAGATCATAGAATTTTGATCACTTCATGATATGGCCATATAAAACTGGCCAGATAGTTTTAAACATTAAACTTTGATGATATTACAATTCTCGTTTGGCCCATTTTTTTAAACCTTTTATTACTAAAGAAATCCTACATCAATGATATGTCCAAACGAGGTTGACATATCATCAAATGTTAACGAAACGATCTGGCCAGTTTTAGTTGGCTATATCATGAATTGATCAATTTCTATGATCTGTCCACGACATATATACCTACAACTGTAAGGTCAAACGAATAATTATACATATATAAGTGGTGGCACCGACTTACGAGTAGCAAGTTACCAAGTTTCATCGAAATCCGTTCAGCCATTCGAGCGTGAAGAAGTAACAAACATACAGATACACACTCTAGGCCAGCACGCCATAATTATGGCGGCAAGTCCCCTCTTCCTCTACTAACAAGAATTAGTTGTGTTTTTAGTCACTAAAAGTCTGACATGCGTAGAGCGGAAATAGTACATTTTGATACAAGTGCAGAAAGTTTGTCATTGCGACCGAGGCGGAATTCGCACGAACCGTAGGCAACTGTGTTATGGAGCCGAGGGTTGCACGTTTTTCAATACACTTACGATTCGTGGAGGATGACCTGCGCCTCGTGGGGGTCGCCGAGCGACCAGCCTGATACGATAAACAATTTTATTACAATACAATTATGGCGGTGCGAGCACACGCTTTTTTCCGTACTAGTGCGGAAAACAGTCTATTGTGTGACTAAAAGTGGTGGGATAAGATCGGGGTGAAAAAGTCATTGTATAATTTCCCATCTTAAAAAAAATATATTAATATGATTGTTTAAATACTGTCATAAATTTTAACACAATCACGACAAGTCAAGCCTCGAAAATACTTAACACATCAACTTTATACGCCATCTCTCCCCAAAACACAACTTAACAAATCGGCGTACCAATCCTGCGCAGTAATTAGTTCCAGCCAGCCGCCCCCATTGTATTGTGCTCCTATTCTCACCGTGGTTAAACTTCCTCTATTCTAAACTTCAAGCCACCATTACAGGACCGTTGATAATTGTCATTATTTTCTTAATTGGCTCGTAAAAGGCGGTCGAGCTAATAAGGAGTTTTTGTTGTAAGTAACAGTGTCCATTTTTGAGGAGTTTGTTGAGGTAGCGCATCGCGTATAGTAAGCACTGTAATCTTGGATTAAGATGGCCCTTCCATGCTCGCATATCTACGTCGAGCATAACTGTAGGGGTCCAGCAGGGCCGAAGCCTACTGGGGCCCAAAGGTTATGTGAGACTGTCACCACGGGCCCCAGGATAAAGGCAAGGAATGGAAAGGTAGGTTTTTAGTCAGTAAAAGTCTGACACTGTTTCCCGCCCCACCCAAGGGCGGGATTCGTCATTGGATGATTTTACCTACCACAAAAAAAAAAAAAAAAAAAAAAAAAAACAAAAGAAAAAAAAAAACAAACGTCGAGCATAGTTTAAAAGCTTGTTGCTTCATCACACGCGATGTTTGATGGAGAGGCAACGCAAAAAAAGAGAGATAACGCCTGAAAACTCTGTTGGCATTCGGTAATTCCGTGATTTTTTTTATTTACTCGAATATTTCACAAAACTTATTCCAGGAAATACGTATTTTTTTAAAACCCATAAAAGATTTTGAGGAAAATTGTCATATTTACAATCCCGATTAAATGTTCAAGGCTTCTATAGAAGTACTTTCTATATTGTTATTATATGAATATTTTATGGAGGGCCAATTTTCTACTTGATTAGTTTTACACTTTATATTTTGATTTCTATAGAAGCCTAGATTATGTCCACAAGATATCTGTGTATCCAAAATACCTGAAGTAAGATGTGTAATAACATCATAATTACGTGAGAGCGGATGTATGAAAATGTACCTTGGGTTGGCCGCTCTTTAGCCAGATATTAAAATTGATAACTTCGTGATGTGACTGGTTATTTAATGAAATGTTGATTTTTCAGCTGAACGCAGAATTATTTTTTGATATGGTCAAGCATGGCTGATCAAAATTTGTAAAATTTTTACATTGCCCACCGTTAAATTTCACTGTTGCTCAATGTTTTCTACTTTAATATGCTTGTCTTCCATCAAAATTACTTTTCTTTACTTAATTATTATTCTTACTTACTACTGCTTACTATTGATTACTTTTCTTTTCTGTAATTTTTAACATGATGTCTGGCAGTTTTGAGTATTTTATGCGGCCTACCCAAATGTCCTTTCTTTGGTATTGTTCGTCAAGTCGTTAAGCTCCTTAGTAGTCCTAAGTTTGAGCTACACGAATACTGACAAATGCTTGCACTGACTGGATAGGTCCACTCAAATATGTGTGGTTCTTTCTTCAAAAGACCATCTCAGACACTAATCTGCATGTTTCTCATATTATTTGACCATTACATGTTTACTGTATGAACTTTAAAAGAGACTTTGACCCCTGAGTTTGTTTCGGTGTTTCTTCTCAGGGTAGTCAGCTAGGAAACACCGGCCTCATCTAGTTTAAATTGACGGAATAAAAAAGATTGACGTGTAAAAGTGTTTTTTTAAAACCTATTTACAAAATAAATATAATTTATAAAAACACTAATTGAGCACGAAAATATACACTTTTGGGTGATTAAAACGTCAGCGGGGTCTGTGTTCGCTTGTTCGTTTGATGACGGGCCCATTCCATTCTAACATAACCTGTCGGGGTACCCCAAAGCCCTAAACAATTTTAAAAAGTTCATTAATATTTGGTGTACAATAAGTGTTTTTAGTGAAGAATATGGGTTTTGATGCGTAGTTGAAAATAGCTGTTATAATTTTAATTGGCTTTAATTAATTAAAATTTTAAGCGTATATTTGTCCTTATAACAACAGAAAAGTGCTTAATTGATTTAGATATTTTCGTTGTTTATCTTTTTTAATCAATCATATAAGAATGATGTGGCCAAACGTAGTTTTTTTTTTATGGTTGGTGAAAATCATACAATGACAACTCCCGCCATTGGGTGGAGCAGGAGATAGTGTCAGACTCTTACTGACTAAAAACCCACCCCGTTTCTACGTTGCCTTTCTTTCAGAAGCGAACCCTTTGCCCCAGTAGGCTTCGACTCTTCTGCAGGGTCCCTACGGTTTGCTGACGACTCCTTGAGGCGCGCGGGCTTGGTCCGGTCGGTTACCGGACGATCGGACAGTGAGCTACCTTTTATATGGCTAGTTTTAGTCGGCCATGTCATGAAGTGGTCAATTCTAAGATCTGGCCACGACATATACACTGGCAAATATTACTATAATGTTATATGACCATGGGTTAGTGCGCAATTTCATTATAATTAAATACTAAAAAAATTAAAAACTTTTAATAAGTAACTACGTTTTTAATAATAATACAAAAAAGAATAAAAACAAATAAAACCTATGTTAAACAAACCTTTAACAAAAAAGAAAGAATAACTATTGTAACAGGAGTTTTTTTTTCGGTCGAATATTCAATGATTTTTCCATTCTAGGGGAATCACACCTGTGTAATTAGTATCAGAGGTTTTTAACATAAATCTAGGGTCTATTTAATCAGATATTGCCTATGCCTTTCAAGTAAAAATAACTTGATCGAATTCGAATTTGGTAATTATGATAAAAGCTATTTTAATTTGTCTTCGCAATGAGATTAGAGACGTGACTAGAATATGAACACAGGTACCTATTGAATTTAGATTTTATGAGTATGGTCGGTCGGTCCGATGGATGCGAGACGCACAGGACCGGCCATTGTGGCGACGCTTGGGGGAGGCCTATGTCCAACAGTAGACGCCTTTTAGCTGAAATAATGATGATGATGATGAGTAGGTAGGTGCCTATAAAGGTATTTTTTTTAGAGCGGGTAATCATCCAATGACTTCTCCGAAACTGGAAGGCGTGTTTGACTTTTACTGACTGAAAAAAGCCTTTGTTCCTTCTTTGCCCGGGTTTCCCTTTCGGAAGTTAACCCATGGCACCAGTACTGGGGCCAAGGGTTATGCGAAAGTAAACCCCGGGGACCTGGAACGAAGGCAATGAAAGAACAGGGTAGGTTTTTAATCAGTAAGAGTCTGACACTATCTCTTGACACACACACTAACTTTAAACACTTTAGTTTGGCGATTCTTCGTGCTATGTCGGCAACCTTGGTTCTCCTGCGGGTAGCTTACACTCGGGCGGAAGTTATTACCCGATTTCCCTCCTCAAATAAAAAATACTTACCTATTGAAAAACAAAGTAGACATTGAAATCGCAATTCTATCAAAATGCTATCAAATCTCGGTAGAACGAAGGACTTTTTACCAGACGAAAATTTTACCCAAGCGATTTGAAGATAAACTTTACAGAACTGACAAAATCTTTCCGCTATAAAACTCAGTCCAGAGAATCAAGTAAACTGGCAAAATCTTTAAACAATCCCCTTTTACTGTCCCTATCAGACTTTACCCTTAAAATTACGTTGGAAGAGCTTTCTAAAAATTTCAAAACCCGAATTTCGGTACCCCCTCTTATCAGCGAGAAATAAATGGAAGGTGTGCCAATATACATGCAAATGCGAAGGAGACGAACAAATTGTGTTAGGCGCGACCGCCGAGCGAAGCCGGGGTGGACGACAATCTAGTTTGGGAGACTCGTGGACAACTGTTTGTTGAAAAAGGATACCGTGACTTTATTTACTGTGTGTAAGGAATACTGAGTGTGTTTTGTTTTTCGTTTTTATTTTGATATGTACGAGTAGACGTGCTGGGTTTGGAGCGTGGGAATGTGAGATGCTAATTTTGAGGAAAATTTGAAGATGTATATATGCGATGCTGATCAAATATCGTATTCTTGAAGTGTGTTTGTTTATTTTGTTATTTATCAAAGACATCAAATATTAATTTTCTGTATGGTTAGAGCAATGTTCTTGTCAGCTGGCGCTGGCTGCCACGGGTTCTTCTGCCGCAAAGAAAAATATTATTTGTATTGCCTACAAATAGCTGAACTTGGTCTGGGAGTACAATGTATGTTAATTTTAGATTTTTATTAAGGCACCCTCGATACAGGAGTAATTTATAAATACTCTAGGGCGTGGAGCAATTTTTTATTAAAAAGAAACACAAATACTTTTGTTATCAAGTAGATTCCTCAACAAGCTGAACAGGTGAGGGCTTGCAGATTGTGAGCAACAGATAGCTCGCCATCCAAACGAGTCGATATTGGGTATTGGGGATATGGCACACTGAAGCCGATGCCTGTGAGGGCTTCGGGATTGTTCGAAAGAGTTACCATGACCCCGTAATGCAAAGGACAATTGGAGGACCATAGGTGGGCTTATTTCATATTTTATTTCATTCATCTTTAAAACAATGGAGATACAGATTTTCTAATCAGCAAACGACCCAAATCTTCCATAGTGTGTAGTTTCAAACTGTTTATAGAGAAACATATTTTCTTGGAGGCGAAACCACTGGCAAAAGTAAGTAAACTTATAAAAGTACCGAATTTCCGGGTACCCAGTTCACTCTAGCCACAGTATAACAAACCACAGTATGTCAATTTACCGTGCAGTTATCTAGTTATGGCACATTAAGCCATTAACGTGCCCTCCGTATATCACGCCGTGTTACTTAATTAGCTCTTAAGGCTTCTCTCTGGCTTAGTTTCCTTATTGCATGGGGTAACTTTATGTTGCAAGTTCTGTAGGACACTCGTTAAAATTATGTGTCTCACTTAAAGTTGTGGTACTTAAAACTACTAGAATAACTTGTGATTTAGAAAATTATCCCTTGGGAATATACTATCAGAGTAAAAGGTGTCATGTATGCTATTCCAGGTCATGGTCTACCCGTACGACAGTTTTCATTCAAATCCGTTTATTAGGATAAGGATTAATGTTATACCTTTAACCCCTCGAAGGCCGATTGTATAACTTGAATAATACCTTTTTGTTAATTATCTTAATGTTCACACAAATATACGAAATTATTTTTTTTGAAAATTTTTGTTTCTCTACTTTTATTTTTCCTGAAAAAATCCCGAAAAAGTTTATTTTTAATTAGTTTTATTTTTTTATATGATTTTCTAAAAAGGGTGCTATTACGTAATAATAACACCCCCTGGCGTGTGAATAAAAATGAATAGCTGTTCGTTAGTCTCGCTAAAACTCAAGAACGGCTGGCACAATTTTACCAATTTTAGTCCTGAAATATTTGTCATACTCCAGGGAAGGTTTAAACGGTGAGAAAAACTGAATAAATCACAAAAAAAAATTTTGCTACTGAACGTTACAAAGTTCGAAAAACAGTTTTGGTTTGCTAAAATACTATAACTACTATATATACTTACAATGGTTAGCAGTGGAATAGACTTCATGATCCTATTTAAACGAGCAAGCAAGTTTCATCATAACAGTTGAGTGATGGTCGCGTCGTGATTGTGATTATGTTAAATGATTATTAATGAATGAAACACATGGTGCGCTTGATGTATTACTCCAAATTAGTTACACTGTAATGTGCGTCGATTATACCGGGTTTAGTTGTACATACTTAAGAGGGCCTTTCCTGAGTTGTCTATCGTCAAAAAAAGAGAAAGAAAAACATTTAGTTATATGTGGCTAAGAGCAGTGGTGGCCGAGTGGTAACGGCTGATTCACGAATTGTAAGTTGCGGGTTTGAACCCAGCCGAGAATGGATGGATGATCATGATTACTAATACCGTCCAGAATAACATTTAAAAAAATGAGCTTCGTAATTGAACTTTAGGCTGCTAAATTACAAACCTATTACCCTTTACCGGCTAAAGCCACCATAACTGGAACTTCATATTAGGACGTCCTTCATACCTACATATGTGGGGGACATGCATGACTGACCAACTACCAGCTTTTATAAACTGAGGAAAGCCTGGCAACCACGGGCTCTTACTTCAAAGGTTCCTATAATTATATTCTCTTTACCTTTTAATTTATGAAGAACCAAAGTACACGTAAAATAGCAGATTTTCAGGTCTTTACTGTATTAGTTTTACACATGTTATCTTGATAATATCGTTTCCAAAATATCTAGGGAAAGATGTGTAACAACATCATAATCACGTAGGAGCGAATGTATGGAAATATGCCTTGGGCTGAGTGGCCTTAAGGACTTAATTGAGATTTGAGTAGTATTTAAATTTAGGGGTAATGGCCCCATGGTTACAGGTTGCGGATTTAAATACAGGCAGGCGCATCACATTGCGTATTTGATTTTATCACCATTGCTGTAAAAAGAGTGAAGGAGAAGTCTGTGGTTAATATTTTTTTTTCTTTCTTTCTTTTTATCTTTCTCTCTTTCTTTTTTTTTCGTTCTTCTTTCACACGGTTCAATACCCAAGGTTAAACAATGCTTGTCGAGGTCAGCCTTTCTGAATGTAAAATGCAGTGATTCCTCCGTACCATGGGAAACACGTTAAGTCGTTAGTCTCGGCTGTCATTTGAAGATCAAATCTGTCACCAGACTTGTTAAAGGATATAATAATGCCCAGTTACTAAGTTATTGAAGTCGGGCTGTCTCTCCAGGTAATATACTGGTATCTAGGTGGCGCCTAAACCTACTATTACGGCTACAAGCTAGCAAAGTAATGCTACTAGTGGAGTGCACGTGCTTTTTACCTCCTACCCTCTTACTTCCCCCCCCCCCCCCATTCGAGTGTACCTACTACTCCTAAAGTACTAGTTGAACTATTATAAACATCTTTTTTTTTTTAATCATGATCACAATTTTTATACACCACTATTTTTTAATTATGGCAAATACTTAAAGGGCTTATTAGAAAAGCTCTTATTATTATTTAAGTAAAGTCTCAATGCATAATATTCATAAACAGCAAAGTTATGAGCGTTTGTTTATATCCCAAAATCTCACTCAATTTATGGAAACATTGTACAGGTTATTTTTTATGAATGAAAGAATGTCAATAAAAATGGGAAAACACTACGCTTAATATTTTCTAGTAGTATTTGTGATGAATGATGATTAAATTATGAATTTACCAATAATGACAAATTTTCGCGGACAATTTTGGGATTTCGTTTTTTGTACTTTTGACTACATAAATATGATCAGTAACGGCTACTGATTGAGCCCCATTTTTTTGTGCACTAATTAAAAAATAGGGGTGTACGAGTATATTATTATATAGACATATAATATTTGCTTTTTAAATTTCATTCACAGTAACGTCCTAGGTTTTAATGATTTTAACGCTTCAGGTCCTGGACTGTACATCCTACTCCCTTCCAGAATTATTTCTTTCCTGGAAAAAAAATCCTTCACGAAACCAACTTAATATTATGAGGCTTCAAAAACAAAATTCTCACCAAACCTATTGACCACTCGAGCGTCGATATTGGCCTTACACAACTTCCACAATGGAGTTCGAAGAAATAAAATATTCGCGAAACGGATTTAGTAGAACCATAATAGACAACTATTTCTGGATGACTACTGAACCCGATTTCTTTAAACATACTTTGATTTTGTTTACAGGTTTTAGTAAGATAATATTTTTGAAGAAAAAACCTCGTTGGTTTGGTGGTCACAAGCATCGCTTGGCAACAGTTGTTGGGTGTTGATACCTAGGTACATCCTAGGTAAAAGTACTATTGGGTTTATACATAAACTATTTACATTATATAAAATACTAATTAAAACTGTAAAACCTACTCCTCATTACAAAATGGCGTCATAAAACTCATCCGCATCGCTGTCGACTGGAAGTGTGCCCAAAAGACTGGCGGCATTACCACGTTGAATGGCAATGCTTAATCTGTGACCGAGGTAAAAGCCAGCCCTTGGGTCACGTGAAGTGTCAAATAAACGTTTGGAGAGATCTTGAATGAGATAAATAAATAAGATCACTGTATCTAAGTATGTGTTTATACATATGAGTTACTCTGTAGCAGCCTAGAGTTTGAAAGTAGGTGATGTGACACTCCCGTGCCTCAGAAAACCAGCCCCCCCAGCCAAGTTACGATCGTGTCGTCAATATCGAACGCTTGGAGTTGGCCACGCCTTCTATTCCTTTGTTCTGACCACGTGACTGAGCGTTGAGATGACGGCAGAACAAAGGAATTTGAGGCGTGGCCAACTCAAAGCGTTCGACGTTAACGAAACGATTGTAACTTGGCTAGGGGGACAGTTAAGCTATTGGTTCTGCACTTGATCTCTCTCCGGTCTTGTCGAATTGCCGTCTTGTCGGACTATGGAACATATAATAAAGGAACAAAGAGTGGACCTCTCTGTATACGTTTTGGTTCTAAATTATTTACTGTGTACTTGGCAAAACTGTTGAGAACGGCCATCATGATCGAAATTTTGTCGAGTTTTTTTTAAGAGATGGAAGAGTGATAAATATTTGTTTTCTATGCAAGTTTTTTTGCTAATGCGGTAGAGTAGCTAACAAGAAGGTGGACAACCTCTAATCAAGGTCACCGCCACTTATGGACGTCTACATTACGGGGAGTGTCATTGGTAACTACGTTTTTTTTTTAGGTGAAATATCATCTAATTATTGCTCTAGCGCTGAAGGAGAGGACGTGTAAGTCTTACTGATTTACTGATGAAAACCCATCTGTCCCCACTTGCTTTTTGTATTTTAAGGCCATGGCAACTCTTACAACAATTCTCTATCCTTTTCGAATATGACCCTTTTATTTTTCTTATCATCATCATCATCATCATCTTCCTGCCCTTGTCCCTTTTTATTTGGGGTCGGCGCAACGCGTTTTTTTTCTTCCATTCTGTCCTGTCACTCGTCACGCTATCACTAACTCCCTTTTCTTTCATATCACTTCTCACATAATCCATCCATCTTTTGTTTGGCCTCCTTCTCCCTCTCCATCCATCCACATGTAAACTCATAACTCTTTTAGTAACATGCATTTCATCCCTCCTCTTCTCATGATTATACCATGACAAACGATTCCCTTTCAACTTTTCAGTCACTGGCGCCACTTTCAAACTTCCCCTAATATACTCATTTATTTTTCTATTATCTAGATGTTTATCTAGCTCTATGAAATACCCTCAAGATGATTCCATTACACGTATACACAATCGGTTTCAGTGTGTTTTTTCTATCTCTGTAATTTAGAGATGTTCTTTATCTTTCAGATCTATATTATAAGGACTTTTTTTACGTAGAATGGTTTAAGGGTATTTTTTCTCGGGATTTTTCGATACCTACAATACGACTTCTAGCCTCAGTTTAGTTCTTAATTTAAGTCTCTCATAGACAAACCTCTCAAAATCGAACCGACACTTCCATCTCTACCCTCGTCCCGGACACACAAAAGCGATCGAAAACCATATCTGCCTTTTGGGCAAATAAAGAAATACGGCGTCAAATCACAATAGTGAAGCATTGGTGCGAGTAAACAAGTGCCTTCTCCAAATAATTGCACCGCATTCGGAAATAAGAGGAAAATATATGTTTCCCTTTCAGCGATATTATTTTTGATGAGCAATTCAGACTTCGGTTAACCCGTTTACAGGAGCGCAGCGAGGCTGCGGAGCGTAGAAACAGAAATAGTACATTTTGATACAAGTGCAGAAAGTTTGTCATTGCGACCGAGTCGGAATTCTCACGAGGCGAAGGCGAGTATGTTATGGAGCCGAGGGCTGCAGTGCCAAATTCGCACTTGTATCAAACACTTACAAACAATAAATACTTTCTCTGCAAATTACAAAGCATTTGCGAACCTAATTTTAGTGCGATAAGAGGGAGTTTTCCAGTAAGTGTATCGGAAAAAATTAACCAATAGGAATGCAAAGTGAACGAAATGCGGAGATGTTATTCAATAAATTCGGTTAATAATTTTCGGTTTCTCCGCTCCGCAGCCTCGCTCCGCTTCTGTGGACAGGCAGCCTTAGTTGGTAGTGCGAGTCGATGCAAGTTCCCGTTCATAAAAAAGAGTACCTACCTTTTTTCGGAGGTGGTAATTTATCCAATTATTACTTATGATCTAGATGCTGATGATCTAGATGTTGTCAATTTAGGATGTCGATGACAACATAACATAATCAGTTTATATGTACCTACCATCGTGGTAAATACAAACACACATACGGATGGTTTTCAAGCCATTATACGTAAAAAACGGCTTCACCACTATGTACTGCAGAGTAGTTGCAACTATATCAACGTGTTTTCTATCTTTTTTCTGATTAAGCTTTCGACATGCACAACCAGTGTTAGGCCCGGTATCCACCAAAGCGGAGAGGAGAGGAGACGAGAGGAGATGTGTTTGAATAAATAAATCTGGTTTCGTAATTTCCACATCTCCGCTTAGCTTTGGTGGAAATGGATCAAGCAGAGAGGAGAGGAGATGTCTCATTTTCCTATAGAATCTCGTGCAGCTAGCGAGCAAGCGGTGCAGCAGAACGGAGAAATGTCAAGTCGGGTGGCCGGGCGGTGCAATCCCCACGAGTCGTAAGTGTATAGAAAAACGTCGTTTGATACACGTGCATATTCGTCATTGTAGCCCTCGGCTCTTTAACACTCTCGCCTACGGAAATTCCTCCTCGGAAAAATTTGCTGCACTTGCATCTACGACAATTTATTACGTTTGAAAATGGGTTAAGGAATAAGATTCCATCATCCGATCCAATCTGACTTCATTTACCTAAGTTATTATTTGCGTTACGTTTTAAGTATATTGGGGCAAGGAATAAAATTGTTTATACAAACGGACTTTCCGCTTTTCATTCCCCTAAAAAATAAACTTTCAAAAACCACGTCCTAGAGCTCGCCTATGTCTTAAAAGGAAGCGTTGTGCACTTTAAAAATTTCATGTTTTAGTCCCACAGCTACAGCTATGCGTTGATGTCTTTCAGTTTCTCCTTTTATACGTAAATGTATGTATCGCTTCTATTCGAACGGGTGCGATGGTGATATTAAATATACACCGTTAAATTTTGGCCGTTTTAATCCCGTGGAGGGTCGATTCGGTACATGAAACACTATCGATTTATAAAGATAAAATAAAAAAATAAAGTATTTTTTTGCTAAAACTTCAATTAATATACGCACACAACCTTGTAGGGAGTTGTCGGTCGTTGCGTACTAACTACCTACAGTTCATTTGCCTCGATCAACTGAAGTTTACTTAAAGAAATGAATTTCGTACATGCGTAAACTAATTCAAGTTTAAAAAAATTACATTATTTTTCATTACTAATCGTTAGGATTTCATGTAGCGAATCGACCCTCCACGGGATAAAACGCCCAAAATTAAACGGTGGATATGATATATATAGGAGGAGGCCTGTGTCCCAGCAGTGGCAACTTTTAAAAAGGTTGATGATGATGATGATTATACATATAAACCTTTTTCTTGAATCACTCTATCTATAAAAAAAAAAACTGCATAAAATCCGATGCATAGTTTTAAATATCTAAGCATACATGGGGACAGACAGCGCGAACCGACTTGTTTTATACTATACACCGTTAAATTTTAGTCGTTTTAATCCCGTGGAAGATCGATTCAGTACATGAAACACTATCAATTTATAAAGATAAAATTAAAAAATAGAGTACTTTTTCCAAAACTCGAATTAATATACGCATGTACGAAATTAATTTCTTTAAGTAAACGAGTCAATGACCTTATAGGGAGTTGTCGGCCGTTGCGTACTAACTACCTACAGTTCATTGGCCTCGATCAGATGACGTTTACTTAACGACAAAAATTTAACGGTGTATAGTGATATAACATATCGGGTTATTAATAATATACTCAAGTGACTTCCAACCAATAAATCACACCTTCCGAAAATTAGCTTCCTATTTCTACAAGAGAATACTTACAACAAAATATTACCTTCCAAGCTCCTTTTCAGTTACCCTGGAACCCTACCTGATCCACTTACTGGACAAATCTGTCCGTCACGCTTAAGAGCCACGATTGAGGAAACCCTTTTTTATTGTTTTGGGCTCAATACTATTAACTACTTGTGCCCTGCTTGGGTTTCAAATACCAGTAGGTATGGATCGAGGTAAATTATGTCTATTGACTTGTAAACTTGCGTCGGAAGTGACATTGACGTGTAGGAATGGGTGAATTTTAAGTAGGAACTTGATGCGTAGCTGAGGCCCTACCAAGAAAACTGACCTAAACTGAATTGTTCGAGGGATAGAGATATACAAACTTATTTTTGGTATAATATACTAAAAATAAAAGACCCGTGTCTATTATTTTTGTATAAATAATCTATGTAAAAATTGTCATAATTGTATCATGAAAAATTACAAAGTTGTAAGCTTTTAACTCGCATGTTACCTGGTTTTCACACATACACATGGTTTTTAAACAATCTTCTGCCAGCTGCTTTGCCTGCGTCAAATTATAAAATATCACAGGCTCACACACAAACACACTCACTTACTCACACTCAGTAATAAAGTAGTATTCTACTGGGGAAACAATTTTAAAAGTCGGTCCAGTAGTTTTTTAATTTATTCGTCACAAAAAAAAAAACTTCAAACATAATCATCTGGCCTCTTCATAATAATATATTATTAATATTAGTACAGATGTGTACATTAGGAAAAAGTCAAAAATCTCAAAAAATAGTTGGTTCTTGTTACGGACTTTCTAAATACATAGTCTTAATTGGTATTCATTCATTAATATAAAAACCGTGTGTTACATTTTGTCTGTCATCATCATTATTATTTCAGCCGATAGACGTCCACTGCTGGACATGATAGTCCTCCCCCAAGTGTCGCCATAACGAACAGTCCTGTGCGTCTTGCATCCATAGGATTCTCGCTCACCAGGTCATTGGTCCACCTTGTAGGAGACCTTCCAAAGCTATGCATTCTCGCTGTAGACTAGTTTATATATGTCATGGTTGATTTGACGAAATATTTAGATGGAGTTCCTTATTTATCTCACAGTGACAGTCTATACTACTCCGTATTTCATCTTAATTTTCAAGCAGCCTCGTAAAGTACTTACACGTCTTATAATGACACCCTTGGGGTACGAGCGCAAGCCCATTAAGGGATGAAACGTGACCACACATACAAAACGAATGGGATTCATGAAATAAACAAAATCTCTCTTCATAATGAGTTTATTAACATTATTATGTACATAAGTCGTTAAGATATGTATTCACAAACTATTATTATTTATTAATTAAGTAGTTATTATTATAAAAATTATTTCCTAAAGTTACAAAATCATTGATAGTTTGACACTAACCTCTTTTGAGATAAACTAAAAATTAACATGTAAAAACGCAAATAAATCAGTTAGCATATATTATTCGACTCAGGTATCAAACCGAAGTCATTCGTAGCCGTGTTCTATACTTGACGCAATTAAAAATAAAATATAAGAGCTCATATACACGAGCGGTAACGGCAAGAGGTAACTGCAGCCGTTGTCAGCATACCGCTCGTGTGTACAAGTTCTTAGGCTAAGAACTCATGAAGTAGTTTTCACCTGCGGCCGCCGCGGTTGCAGGCCCGCAGCTTCTATAGAATGCATGTAAAAAATTAAAGCATATTTCACGACACACGCACGCGGTGTGCGCGGTTGTTCGCGGCTCCCGTTGCACCAGCGGGCCGTTTTGCCACCGCATGTCTTGCGATAATCACTCGCCAAGTTTGCGGGCGAATATCGCAACCGCGCCAACTGCGTAACTGAACAAAACTGCGGTCTCGTGAGTTTAGAAATAAAGCAGCGGTTTCCTCTACCGCGGCGGGCGCGGTTGAAAACCGCTTCGTGAGTTCAGAATTTATTTTATTTACATGTTATAATGAGCTTACAAGTCTTATTAAATGCAATCGTATCTGTTACCATTATCGTCCGTCATACGATATTTCTTAAGTCAATAAATGCAATGCAAAACATTTCTTGTTCCTTAATGTCGAACAGAAATTAAGAATTTAAATCAACCATAATATAATTGGCAAAAGGATCTATAAAAAAAAGTGCCTACACTTATCGTGAAATACAGTAACCAAAATTCTATTTTCGTTTTTGCTAAAACAAACCTATCCGTTCCAAAAAATATCTAAACTTATACCAAAAACTTTATTTATTCGTCAAACAAAATTTGAGGGGCCAATCAAGTATTACATACGCATCAAATTAGAGTGGGGGTTCTTTACTTTGCTTTTTGATGACATGGGGGACGGGGGTTCTATATGGTGTTTACGTTAGCAATATTTGTCCTTTATCCAATTTCCTTTTTTCTATATTCTGCAAAATTGCCTTAAATTCATGTGTAAATATTTACGCAAGCATAAAAGGACCGGTAAGAGCTTTGCTTATTTTGGTTTATGAGGTGGAGAGGGAAGGAGGGGGAGGGTAATGAGGGGAGGAGTGATAAAAAATACTAAAATTCTAGTTACATAATACTTGAATGTCCCTCTAAAGGCTTATCCACACTAGGACACATTTGTAACGAGTCAGGTTGACAAACATGTGCCTATAGTTTGTATTGTCATTACAACCGAGGACCACAGTGGACGTCTACATTCAACTGTTAACTAAAGTCCAAGTAACTTGCTATACCTACGTTTTTGGGCTGTCAAATATTTATAGATATAGAAGGAAGGACTAAGGACTTTTAGACAAATTGTCACTATTTATAGCGATGATGAACAATCTAGTCATCGATCTCCGGGGGTCGATATTGACCTACAAGGGGTCCACTTAGACCGGAAAGATTTATTTGGTGATTTTTCACCAAAAAATAGAAGTCTATCCAATACAATAAAACATGGTAAGTAGTCATATATGATAAAAAAGTTTGGGGACCTCTGGTCTAGAGTGACAATTTGTCGAAAAATCAATCCAACACGTTTTCTACATAATTAATAGAGGGTAATTCGTCTAAATCCCAGATTAACCTGTAGATTGGTTTAGAGAATAATTTCCGTAATAATAATATTCAGTTTATAGAGTTGTCCCCTAGTGCAGAAAAGTCATATTTCAACATACAATAAGTCATAATATCACCTCTAAACAAAAATAAAATGCGGGTTTGCGCAACAGTCGCTCCTCTTGTCGGGGTTCTGAGCTGCTTTCACCCATTTTCCGTGGCAGTGGGGGGCTACTAGGGCGTAGAACCGAGTCGCATGGCCGGGGACCCCGTGACCACTGCAGCGCCATTTTAGATCCCGTCGGAGAGCTGCTGTCTCGCAGAGAACACATACTGTCGCACCTGGGGAATAATGACGAAATATTAGTAATTAATAATATTCTACAACTTTCACACAATGCCCACTTTCATTCACACTTTCACAACCCAAGTTAAACAGAGTTAGTGATATGAGTACTAGACAACTGATAAGTATACTTATATAATTTCTTAATACATACATAACAAAGAACAAATAATCGTGTTTATCACACAAATTAGTCTTGGTTGGGAATCGAACTCAATACCTCCGGCTTAGCAGTCAGGGCCACTAACAACTAGACCAACTGGCTAGTGAATTAAATTGATTGCTTGGTTATCTGTCTACTGGAGGGATGAAATGCATGATAGGAAAAGAGTTATAAATATACATGTGGATGAATGGAGAGGAACAGGGAGGCTAGAGAAAAGATGAATGGTGTGAGAAGTAAAATGAAGAAGAAAAGGAAGTTAGTGATAGCGTGTGGAGGGGGACAGAACACCCCACCCCAAATAACATGGAATGATTATATTTTTGGTTTACTGCTTACCAGCCTAATATACAACATATAACTGGAAATAAATTAACCTCGTTGGAAGTTATATTTTCTTGCCGTTTGGGGTTGAAACTCTGGGATCGTGGTGTCCGAGTTGGCTTGAGCTTACAAGTTGTATAAAGATCTGTCGAAACGTCTAGTTGACATTTCACGGTCAGGCTTTTACATCGGACAGAGGATAAGCATTGCCATGCAGCGTGGCAATGCCGCCAGTCTTCTGGGCAAATTAGCAGTCGACATCGAAGTGGAAGCCTTAATTTAGTTTGATTTTAGTTAGTAGTAGTTAGCGTAGGGTTTTTATATTTTTAAAATAAATATGATTCTTGATTATTCTAGGATATAATTAACATTGAACATATAGCTAAAATCGTTCCTGTACCTCTGAAATGAGCCTTGGTTAAGGACTCCGGAACAGTTGATTTAAGTGGTCTTTGCGCTGAACTTATCGTAAAAGGCTGCCCATAGCTAATCATCATCATCATCATCATCATCAGCCTTTTAATGTTCCCACTGCTGGGACTCAGGCCTCCTCTCTAAGAGAGGGAATGGGCCAATCATAGCTAATCATAGACCCTCCTAATCTGGTTGACGGCACATTTAGCGTAGTGGCTGAGTGATTGCCTGCTGCGTTGCGTGTCGTGGGTTCGATTCCCGCACGGCAAATATTTGCATGGCTTACTGATAGTTGTTGCGAATCTTGATGTCTTGTGTATGTGAGTTTACATGTTTGTGAACGCACTCACGATACTGGAGTTATTGTGGGGCAAAGTATAACATATGTAAAAAAAAAAATTCGTAGATACCTTTCCCTATGTGTATTTTTTGCTTTTCTTGCAAACGGTAATTTTTGTCAATGTATTTTACTTTTTCTGTCGATTTAGGTATCCGTATTATTTTATTCGTAGATACAGATACAGATTTTTATATAATAAGCTATAAAAATCATCAACGACAGTAACAGCCGTATTTATAAAGAAAAATAATCACTCGTTGCTAACTAATTAAGTCATTACTTGACGTTCGAAATCTTCATGCAAAATTAATTTTATTCTTAACTATAGAAACCAAATTATTACATCAATAGTTACTTTTACTCAAGTAATTAGTTTTACTTGTTTATAAATACGGGTGTTAGACGTTGAGAACGATGGTTTGGCCAGGAAAACCTCGTTATGTGCCTTTCTTCTAGCTATAGCCTTTTCTCCACTGCACACTAAATTACACAGTAATACCAAACTCAAAACACAGACCACTCAAAAGGTTTCCACTCACCTTAATTAAGCAATTAAGAAACTAACTTCAATTTCCTTTTCCAAGAAAACTAACCACACCGTCTTTTCATTAATTCAATAGTTGAACCTCAAAATGCACTCAAGAGAAAACTTTTTACAACCTTTTATACAACACAAGCGGCGGAAATTCCAGATTGGTTTCCCACTTTTCAATTTTCTCGTCGTTATCTTGCTTTAAACGAAAACATACCTTCTCTCAACGCCTTATAGTCGGAATCCGTGTGGCAGGCCTTCGATACCTTGGTGACCTCGAACTGGGCACAGTATCTGGACAAAAGAACGTGGAAATGAAACATAAGGGTACAAATAACAGTTATAAAACGTTTCGAAAAATATCGGTTCGATTCCGCACAGGAAATTAGGCTGGGAATCGGTTCTCGCTTATTCTGGGCTCAAATGTATGACAAATGCTTTTTAAGGTCTCGGAAATTGATTTGGTATTTTGAAAGATTGAATCCAGAAGTAAAAAGAAATACTCTGATTACTCCTATTTAAGTATTTTTTCTAATGAATAGTATTTATGCTGTGGTTGAGCTTTTGATTACTAGAAAAATTCAATCTTGTTAATTCTTATTTTCTTTTTCATCAGTAGGTAAAATTTTCAGTAAAATTAAGTCTAGAATGTTAACATTTCCATGTAGGTAATCTTTAGTTATCTGATTCCTAGTAATGGTATCATTATTACCAACATTTGTATGTAAGGCCAGGTACAGATTATGTCGGTCTGGGGCCTTACCATGACGAATTCAAATGTCAAGCGTGCAAGCAAAAAGAGAGATGCATGTATACACCCTGTAGAGTCCCATCCCTTTAACAGTTCAGTTTGAGTCGTCAAATGAATTGCGATCGATTAAGAGCTCATGGTAGTTTTATCTTAACCTAATGTGAACAGCGCTAATGAAATACATTATGCCTGTATGCATCGATGATCGACGTACGAGCCTATACCGCAGTTTTAAAGAAAGTCGGTTTTACTCGCGGCTCGTCGGTGTTGATCGACTAGCGAGTTTTGAAGGACGACCCGAGTGGAAAATGAAGCAAACACGACAAGCTGCGAGCCAGGTTCGTCATGTCGGTTTTACTCGCTCGTCGATCAGGGCCTTCAGACACTCTTGTCTGAAGCCCCTGATCGACGAGCGAGTCGAACGAAAAGAGTTTCGTTCCGACAGTTTTACCCAGTTTTACACTGGGTAAAACTGTGGGTTTGACGTAACGTGTCTCGCCCTTCGTAGCTTTCGGTACATTCTCAGTTACCTGATAGATCATAATCACGAAAAACGATCGGAAACAAAAGCGCAGGAGCAGAAGATGCTGGTTGCACCAGCCACCAGGGTTAGTATTAATCTCCGGCCACTATAGGACACCTTCCTTTATACATCGTAAGGTGACTATAAATTATGAAGAGCCGATTCGAAATAAGCTTGGATAGTTTAATGTGATTTTTTTTTTATTTAAAAAATAAAGTGTAAAGAGATTAGCAACGCGAGGGGAATAACGGGGGCTAGAGTAAGCAAGCAAAGCGAGTGAATAAAGTCAAATGAAGACACCACTTTCACGTCACAACACACACCACACATCACGCTCCATGTCACGCTTAAATTGATTTATTATTGTTATGGAAGAGCGAAGCCTTCTGATTTAATTAAATTTATTTCTAATTATTTGAAGGACGCTTCAAATACAAAGTAAAAATACGCTGATTGTGCCAATAAACTATATTGTTTGAAGTTACTTTAAACCCCTTAGACAGGAGGCTTCCGCAAAGAGCCCTGGTCGATACTACTTAAGCTTTTTTTGGATTGGTTCTTTATAATTTATAATCACTACACTGAAAATACAGCTAAACGTTGGACGCCGCCTTGTAAAACATATCACTACTACAATCCAACTGAACTTGAGGAAGCTGTATTATACACCGTTAAATTTTGGTCGTTTTAATCCCGTGAAGCGTCGATTTGGGACATGAAACACTATCGATTTATAAAGATAAAATTAAAAAATATAGTACTTTTTTTCTAAAACTCGAATTAATATGTGCACGTACGAAATTAATTTCTTTAAGTAAACGAGTCAATGACCTTGTAGGGAGTTGTCGGTCGTTGCATACTAACTACCTACAGTTCATTGGCCACAATCAGCTGACGTTTACTTAAAGAAAACAATTTCGTTAATCCGTAATGAAAAAAACATAAGCTCTGTGTATTTAAACTGTTTAAAAATTGAAAATCTCAGTTCAGTGGATAAAACATAAAAAAACACTGCTAAAATTGGTGCAATATAGGAGTAATAGTGTTATCAGGACGAAACTCTTAGTGCAAAATGTGTAAAAACCGTTTTAACAAATGACAATCAAACAGTGATATAAACATTGAAGTAAACAGTGATAAACTTACATTTAAAACAAGAAAAACAATTAGTGCGGTGTAACTAATACATTTTCTTCGCGTTTGCTTTCGAGTGCTTATAGGAACAAAACTATAACTTTTCAAAAACAACGAATTCCTAGTTCAAATTTGCCAATCATCCTGTCACAATTTTAAGAAAAGCGCCATCTATTGAATAGTGAGATACAACAAATTCCAATTTTAAGAAAAGCGCCATCTAGCTATATGGCGGGATACCACTAACAGCATCGTATTCAAAACCAACATCATTGACTAATCGATTGCCTGACATTACGCAGGAAAGCTTTGATAGAGGGCGGCAGCTATAAGCGTTCATATATAAGCTAACTAATTTTGTATCTTTACAATTTTACATTCAAAATGAACTTTCTTGAGAATATTACGTTTCGTAGGAGACGTACAAGTTCAGATCCTAACACGCAAATTGACCAATCGTCCCATTCTATAGCGGACAGCGATAGCATGACAAGTTTGCCTGACATATCAACAAATGAAACATGTAAAGAACACATAAACAATCTCAAACAACAAATCAACAGACTGACGCTTGAACTAAAAAGCGCACATCAGGAGATTGAAATACTATCTTTAGAAAACTCTAATCTCAAGCAGTCTAATAAGAAATTAATTACAGAAAATGAACTCTATAAAAAGGTAACCATTAGTCCCAGGAAAAAGTCGAGAATCTCCACACCTAGGACTCCAACAAAAATCCAGGAAAATCCGAAAACTCCCCAGACGTCAAACCAAAATATGAAACATAAACTAACACAAACAACACCTAAATCAAAGTACTCTCTTTGTGCAGTCCAAAGCTCAGAAAACCAAGAAAAGTTGCAAAAACTGGGAGAACAGCGTCAGCAAGACAAAATGAAACGAAAAATCTGCCTAATTAGCAACAACAAGAGCAACAATATTTTACATGTTGCCGAAGAAACTTTTCAAGAAAATTTCAACATATGCCACTACTTAATGACTAACGGCAGTACAGAGTTATTATTTGAAGGCTTACAATCAAAGCTGCAATCATTTACGATGAATGATTTTTGCATCATCTTCATTGGTGAAGAAGATTTCCAAACAACGCGTGACTATTTCGGCAAGATATTTTTCATCAGAGAGTCTCTACTCTCAATCAAACACACAAATATCATCATCTGTTCTCCGACATTCAAATACAATAGTGGATCGTTGATGTATAACTGGCGTGTAGAAAATTTCAACAATTTACTTTACATGGACATATTAAATCACGAGCATGCGTACTTCCTTGATTCCAATAGGAACCTATCATGTGACTATAAAATGTTTCACAGAAGAACAGGTTCCATAAACAATTATGGTATGGTAACAATTTTTAAAGACGTTCTAAATTACATTCACGATATTATTCAATCAAATATGTCTACCGAATACACTTGTAATAATGATATTAACTTAGAAAATAATGTAAGTGATCAGTTTTTTCTATGTAAATAGTATGCACATAATGCACCAAAATATAGCTGGATTAATAAATAAAACTGATATGCTAACTGTACATATTCAGCAACTTTCAAAAAAGAAAATTGAAATAGATGTATTATGTATCACGGAACATTTTATCATGAATGGCCATGAAAAATTATTATTTATTCCAAATTATAAATTAGCGGCATGCTATGCTCGCACAGTTAAAAGAGGGGGTGCATGCATCCTTATAAAAAATAACATTGTTTTTAAGGAACTAAAAAACATTGCTATACGATCTCTATCAGGCATTATTGAATGTTGCGGTATTGAATTACCGCTGCACAAAATAATTATTATATGTATATACCGCCCCCCTAAAGCGTGTAATCTAAGTACATTTTACGAAACTCTAGAAAAAATATTAAAGGAAATATGCTCTAAGTCTAAAAAAAAAATAATACTATGCGGGGATTTCAATATTGACATTCTCAAAAGAAACAAAACTACCTTAGATTTGGAATACTTTCTACTAAACTACAATCTTAAATTAGCAATAAATCAACCTACTCGACCCAGTAGCAAAACTTGCTTAGACAATTTCAAACAAAAGTGTAGTAATGATGTTATTGATTTCGGTTTATCGGACCATACTGCACAAATATTAAAAATAAAAGTCAATAAAACGTATAAACTAAACTATTGGCATATTGAACGGCGTGACGTCTCAAAAGATAATTTATTTAAATTTAAAAATTACCTCAAACAATTGACATTCTCACAAGTTTATGACAAGCCAGATGCAAATGAGGCATATGACGAATTTCTGGAATTGTTTAGGTTGCTATATGATTTATGTTTTCCTGTTAAGTTAATTACCATAAAATGCAATAAACAGACTAAATGGATTTCGAGAGGAATACAAATATGTAGTAAAAAACAAAGAAGTTTGCTCTGGAAATATCGATTAAAACCAACAAGTGTAAATAAAGCTGCTTTTAAATCATACTCATGCAGATTAAAGAAAATAATCAAATTAACACAAAAATCACAAAATAACTACATGATACAAAATTCTAGGAACAAATCTAAAGCAGCATGGCAATTAATAAACAATACCAAACCAATTCCAGAGCCAATACAACAAATAAAAATTTCTGGTGACATTATTAAAAATCCAAAAGAAATAGCTACGGCGTTTAACAATTTCTTTATTGACCAAATTTCCAGTAAATCCACTTCAACATCGCATACAATAAAACCCTTAAATCACAGCAGCAATTCCCTGTTTATGTCACCAGTTGTACCGCAAGACATAATACGAATAATAAAATCCCTTCGCCACACAAACAGCACAGGATAAGATGAAATTAGAACCAACGTAATAAAATCAGTATGCAGTGTCATAGCAACACCACTCTGCCACATTATTAACTTATGTCTTAGCACTGGTACCTTTCCCAAAGGCCTCAAAACCACTATCATAAAGCCACTCCATAAAAAGGATTGTAACGAACAAATGCAAAATTACAGGCCCATCGCCTTGATTCCAGTTTTCTCGAAGGTGATAGAAAAGGTGATTTATGAAAAACTAAATTCATATTTGACCAAATTTAATATATTATGTGACGAACAAATGGGATTCCGTAAGAACAGAAGTATCAATATGGCAATATATAATTTTATCAATCATATAATTGCCAATGTTGACAGTAAAACGCCAGTATGTGCCTTGCTTACTGACATGACAAAAGCGTTTGACTATGTAGATCATAAGACACTAATTGAAAAACTAAACGCTTACGGTGTAAGGGGAAATGCTGCGGAACTGCTAAAATCTTATTTAAGTGACCGCAATCAATATACAGAAATTACTAGAGTAAATTTAAACACGAAACGAGAAACCAAATATCTGTCAAACTGTAGGAAAATTTACTATGGGGTACCACAGGGCAGTGTGCTTGGACCACCTTTATTTGTTATATATGTTAATGACCTACCACAACAAATAGAGCATCCAATGATACTCTTCGCTGATGACAGCACAGCAATAATTAAATGTACCAATAATCTGACCTATGAAGAAGATGTAAATAACACACTTAAAAAAATTATTGAGTGGCTTGATAGAAATAACTTAGTAATTAATATACAAAAAACCAAGTTATTGCATTTCTACCAGAGACTAAAACCCAACCCTTTAAATGTTTCTTATAATGGTCAAAGAGTAGAAGAGGTAAAAGTAGCAAGATTTCTTGGTATTCTAGTTGACAGCCAATTAACGTGGAAAATGCAGGCAGATGACATATGTGCACGCCTAAGTAAATCTGCTTATGCTCTTTTCATATTGGCTAAGAAAGTTAATGTTCCAAACGGTACTCATAGCATACCATGGCATGGTTTCCTCAATATTGAGATTTGGCATAATATTTTGGGGAAACTGTGCTGAAAGAGAAACTATATTTAAAACTCAAAAAAGATGTATAAGAAGTATGGTAGGCCTAAAAACTACAGATAGCTGTGAACCTGTCTTTAAATCATTAAAAGTCTTGACTTTCCCATGCCTCTATATTCTTGAAGTAGCATTGTTTGTGAAATGTAACCTAAATTTGTTTCCTGCGGTAGTCGATACTAGAAAACGAACCACTCAACTTAGATCCCAGTACAAAACCATGTTGTGTAAAAGTAAATGCAAAACAGCACTAGCAAGGAGGAGTATTTTAGGCATGGGTCCGGTAATATACAATAAAATTCCTGATAGCATTAAAAATGAAAACTTGCACAACTTTAAAGGAAAATTGAAGAATTTTTTAATAGAAAAATGTTATTATTCAATCACCGACTATTTGAATGATACATTGTTATAAAATTTCTGACATTTCATACATAAGAATTATACATTTTTTATTGACATTTAACTTTACATTTTGACATTTAATTTTAGATTTTGACATTTAATTTTGGATTTTGACATTTAATTTTGGATTTTGACATTTAATTTTAGATTTTGACATTTAATTTTAGATTTTGACATTTAATTTTGGATTTTGACATTTAATTTTACATTTTAACATTTAAATTTAATTTATGGCGTTATTCCAATTCTTTAATCTTCTTTAAATAAGTGCTGACTTGTTGTTTATCTGATTGAATTTGTTGTTTTAATTTTATTGCATGTATATACATTGTACGCCCTAGAGGCAAAACATAGCGCCCTCAGTGTACCTATCTAAATAAGAACTTATTATAATGTACCTATGTTTGACAATTAATAAATGAATCTGAATCTGAATCTGAATCTGAATCGTAAATTAATTCGAGTTTAAAAAAAAGTACTTTATTTTTCATTTTTATCTTTACAAATCGATAGGATTTCATATACCGAATCGACCCTCCACGGGATTAAAAAGACCAAAATTTAAAGGCGTATATGTACGAGTATCGAACACATAAATTTTGCTAACACAAACACATTTTTTTGCTACCATAACTCTCCGATACAGAGTTTCAAATTGCAAAAAAAACTTTTGAAAATTTGAATTTTGTGGTCTACCCCGGAGCAGATTTTCTAACTGCGTTTGGAACTGTCAATCTGTTCACGTAACCTCTGGCTGGTATCGAAATCGAAATGACATAACAAACCAACATACAAATAAAACAGATTTCACAAACAGTACAAACTGCATAGCAATCAATTTTCGTTGTTAGGTTGGCAGATCCACAAAGCTTCTCATTTCCTGTTGTCATGTCAATAGCATGAGATATTGATCCTACAGTCTCTGAACGCTAAACTGACCAACCCGTATCTGAACTAGTTACTGTAGAACACAATGTAGCTGTCTAGAATACATTGGGACTGTGATTGACACTGACAGCCTGGATTAGCAGCATGATATAAGCTATGATAAGCCGGCTACCTTCATAGGCTTTGGCAAACCTGAAGTAGGTCTGTACAGTTTTTAGTAGATGCGAAACCCGAAACACGTGTCAATTATTTTTATGTAAATAATCTACTCGTATGTACAAAATTTCATAACTGTATCATGAAAAATCACAAAGATATAGCTATATAGCTTGTTGTGTTACCTGGTTGGTCACACAAACATATGGTCACCGAGCCATCCGAGTGTCTGAGGGGTTGTTTTACTCCCGCACCCAGCTGTACGCTGGCGCCTAATGCCCGGAATGGCCTGCTGTGACCTGTTTTGTACTTAGTATCGGTGGTGTTCAAATCGAAAAAAAATTACATGGTGTAAAAATTATTGGAATCGATTCAGTTACTGATTCTGCACTTAGCTTCTGTTTGTGACGTAGGCAAGTACTAAGACTTTCCGAAAAACCTATTTTCAAGCAGGTGAAGCCGCTTGCACAAGCTAGTAATCTATATTACAGTAGAGAAAAGTCGAGAATTTTTAAGAAATTTATATAGAATAACTTACATACAAAGCAGGGGCGGGCTCAGGTCACTACTTATTTATACTCAAAAGTATTCTTTCTATTTAACTTTACCCACTCTTTAAAGAATAAATCAAAAGTGATTTTCTCCGAAATTCATTCATTCCAAATATATGTTGTAACGTTCATAACAGGAAGGCTACTCATAATTTTATCATGAAATCGATCATTTTGGCTTTCAATTCTTTTTATCGGTATTTCGTTTTCTATTTTTACAAAGTATTTTTTTTTTAATTAAACCATTTTTAACTCAACATTGCTGCCATTTGTATACATTTTTGATTTTTGCAATTCAATGATTTTTCCTATCTTGGTGTCTATAAAGTAAATTTATAATAGAAAAATAAATAATTAATTCGACACGAACATATTAAGAGTCCATTCAACAAAAATAAAATCGCGTTATGAAAGTAATTTATTCTAGATCATAAAACGGATGTTCAGGCTCACTCACATCGTGTAATGTTTATTCAGTTTTGAAGAACAAAAGGATTTCAGATAACACATTGTTATATTTGTTCTAACATGTTCTGAACATTATTTCTGAGCTTTGTTTGAATTGAACATTGTATTACTTCCAGTTTACTCATAAACTGCTAGATATTTTGAATTACATATCTTTCTTCAGGTATTTTGGATACATAGACATCTAGTGTACATTTTCTAGGCTTAAATAGAAATCAAAACATAAATTTGTGTAAAACTAATCCAGCAAAGACATCTGAAAATCTGCTATTTTACGTGGACTTTAGCCTTCTTTAATGTACTATATATTAATAATATAAACAAAGTACTTTTATGAATTATAAAAGCCTTGCACATTTAATCGAAATTCTGAATAACCACAATTTTTCTCAAACACTTTAAAGGGTTTTAAAAAAACACGTATTTTCTGGATCAAACGGAATTATCGAATGCCAACAGAGTTTTCAGACGTTATCTCTTTTTTTGCGCTGCCTCTTCATCAAACACTGCGTTGGATTGCGTTAGATGGAGCCACAAGGTTATAAACCTTGCTCGACTTTGATGACAGGCGAGAGGGAAGGCCCCTCTTTAAGCTTTTAAATCTTTCGGTTTAGTGAGCATGACCTAGATAATCTATTAGAAACCTCATTGGGCCCCATTCTGACCTTTACAAGTTTATCGATTAATTAATAATAAAATTGTGTAAAACGTTTATTTTTTTCTGGCTGTTATTAATTATATTAGCCTACCTACCTGTCTTTCTCTTTCGTTCTTCATCATATTTTTAAAAAAAGTTGAATTAAATACCGTTTGACATTTCAAGTTCAAAAATCACAAACCTCTATTAATTTTTACATTGAATACGGCTTTCAATATTCAAGACTTGTAGATATAATACCCTTGTAGATACTATACTAACATTTGGGTTAATATTTGAATGAGTAGATGCATTCGATTTATTAATCCTAAAAAAATATGCATAGAAAGAATTATGTATCCTATATTGGTGGATAACACTTTTTCTGGAATAGAGAGCACTTTGCTAAACGAATAACATAATGTTATTAGCTATTGTATTTAAAACATTGGTTTCATTTTCGCATAATTATAGCCATGTCAATCTTCTTTGATAGACTGGTAGAAAATACCTACATAATAATATGTTCCAAACTAAATGTTTAAATTGCATAAAGTTGAAAGTACCTATTTTTTTAATACTTACTCTCTATGTGAGTTAGACTCAGGGTCGTCAGGGTTACGCAAGCGCAGGTTCTTGCGGATGTCCACAGTTTCATTGGAGTGGCGGCTCACCGACAGGCCTCCGGGTAGGAGCATTGCAGTCTCATCTGTAGAGAAACATTATTGTAAATAATCATGTAAAAAAAAAACATAAATAATAACAACATTGAGGTTCCTGTACAGGCCAGTTTTTGTTAGGGTGGCATGTCCCATAATCCACACTTACCACACAAGATTAGATATTATGTTTATATTCTGTTTTGCACGAGTCCGACTCGAACTTGCCCGGTTTTTTTAAAGATAGAATAGAATAGAATAGAATAAACAAGATAAACAATAAAGAGACATATGGATCACATAAGGCTTTGAAACGTGGTCGCTCACAATGGGCCTCATCAAAAGGCTTAAAGTCACCCAAAGGGCAATGGAAAGGGTTATGCTCTGAGTTTTCTAGTGTGATCGAATCAGAAATGAAGATATCCACAGAAGAACCAAGGTTGCCGACAGCATGAAGAATCGCCAAACTTAAGAGGCAGTGGGCAGGGTATATTGCCGCAGAACAGATGGCCGTTGGGGCCGAAAGGTTTTGGAGTGGCGACCGCGTACAGGAAGACGATGTGTTGGACTGATATGATGATGATGATGATGATGATGATGATGATGATGATGACAATATAGAGTATATCTATTTATCTATGACCCTATCAAAGTACCACGAGCTCATAACGCAATCCATTCGACGACCAGAACAATTTTTTTTTCTTGGAATGTTTTAATCTATTTGCAATCAGCCGTCTGACTATAATTAAATTTGCCTGACGTTGTAATATGATTTTTTAGATTAACCACATCTAATAATGTGTCATGTGATCCTCTCATTCAGAAATTATCTTCAGACTGAAGCTAATCTTGGTCTTCTCAATTG
Organism: Leucania comma; assembly: GCA_958295575.1. NCBI lineage: Eukaryota > Metazoa > Arthropoda > Insecta > Lepidoptera > Noctuidae > Leucania > Leucania comma. The sequence continues at coordinate 9,934,988 of OY282482.1, read as the reverse complement.
GAATACGCAATGATCTGTGTTCATGAGTGCTTTCATCAATTGGTTTTTGTGGCGTTTTAGTCTTTCTTTGTAGGCTTTACAGGACTTATCAATCTGTTCTGTAACTGTAGGCATTTTTACATATTCGTCGACTTCTGTATTCTTTGTAAACAATAGGGCATTAATAATAACAGTCTTTAAGAGCGGCCTACACGAAGAACGTTTTCATACAACCGCTCTCACGTGATTATGATGTTATTACACATCTTTTTTCAGGTATTTATATCTTGTGAATATTATCTAAGCTTAAATTTGTGTAAATCTAATCCAGTAAAGACCTTTCATCTGCTATTTTACGTGAACTTTGGCCCTCTATAAAGCACTCATATATTAAAAATATAAAAAAATACTTCAATAGAAGTCTTCTACATTTAATCGCGATTCTAAATGCTGACAATTCTCAAAAACTTTTAAGGGTTTTAAAAAACACATATTTCTTGGAAAAAGTTTTGTGAATTATCACGGAAATACCGAATACCGACAGAGTTTTCAGGCGTTATCTCTCATTTTTCGCGTTGCCTCTTCACCAAACATTGCGTTGGATTGTTTTAAATAAGGCAACAAGCTTTTAAACCATGCTCGACGTTGACGATATGCGAGTGGAGAAGGACCACCTTATTTTGGTAGCGTTGTAGATTTTCGATATTATAGTGGCTTGCCGACCTTAAATAATTGTGATAATGAAACTTTATAAGGTTTTACTTCCATCCCTCTTTCGCACGCCTGTCATTTTAACAAGTCATGGTAAAGCCCCAGACCTTCAAACTCACCTCTCAAAGGAACATCACTATCGGCAGAGCAGCCTCTGTGCTCCTGGCAGGCGCGCCGCTGCACCAGCGATGGACAATGGCGGCCACCGTGTGCAGGGGCCTGCACCACTCGCCGGCTGCGTACCATGCTGCCTGAGCCGCAGTTCGTATCGCAGTCCGACCAGGGGCCCCAGCCGGAGACCACGCAGTCTATTACTGAGGACAAAGAAATGGGATAGGTTAATTTGTGAAACAAAGAGTAGTGGGAACAGAAAAGTTGTCAAAAAATTTTTTAATACGTTTATTACGTACGCGGGACGCGTTTTTTTGCCTTTTTTAATTTTCTGCTGAGCAAATCCGCGTACGTAATGATCTCCGCATGATATTAAAAACACCCGAAGATATACCGGTTCCCTCACGATCTTTTCGTTCACCATTTGGAGAGCAATGGTGATGAAATAAATTGCATAAATTAAAGTAGCTGCATGGGTGAACCCATGACATATCTACAACTCGTAAGTCTTGGCCATTAGGGAGTTCGAAACTACACCTACATATTGCTGGAGGTATCCATTACCTACATGTTATTTAGGTAGAAACTTGTCGGTGTCTCTAGTCGGGTAGTTACACTAAAGAACTTATTTATATACCAATTTGCACGCGTGGACTCATTCTCAGGTCAACGCCCTCAGTAGTGGGCCACTAAGCTTGTGGTATATACCTATTTATAAAGTTTAATATTTAATTTAATGTAAAGTTTAATATTAATACTTTCATTAATCATTTTACTATAATACATTGACTACAAGAAACGCCTGTTACTAAAAGGGTTATGAGTAAATTTATGTACAATATTTTTTTATAAATACTTTTTTTTATATTCGCAAACTGTATGGTTTACCTACTTTAAAAATGCGCTGTGGCGAAACTAAATCGACAAATAAAATCTAGACAACAATGAAACCAACATGAATCCATTTAGTAGAAAATTCAGCAACAATGTACCAAGCTTTATTTATAGAGGTCCGAAAAATCATTGGGACAGGCAATTTGACAAAAAGGCCCGGGGCCATTGAGTGGGCGCCATGGGCTGGAAACATCGGCTATATTTGCGAGTGGCGGCAATATTTTACCACTGTTGCTGGATACAATTGATCATGATGGATATTTTTCATTGGATACGGGTCCTTTTGCAAAAAAAAAGCAAAACCATTTCGTGGACTAAATGATATTTCATGGGAATCATACATTTGCCTGCTGCGCTCTTCCCGTCCGACTATAATTTGAGTGTCTCCAAGGTTAGAAATAGGCTCCTCACCATCAACGATTGCCTCATTGCTTACCATTAGGTAGGATCGCAGTAGAGCACTATTTATATATTCTTTTTTTTTTAAATCCTTCCTAATATCAAGGAAGGATTTTTTTGCGCGATTTATAGGGTCTAAGTGGTTTGGGATATTAGCAAACAGCTAGTCGACTCGATCAGAGGATTTTTTTAAGGTGGGAAAAATGTGGTAAATCATCCAATGACTGCTCCCAGCGACTAATATCACACCCGAGTCCTTCAGTTGCCCTCAGTGTTCTAAGACAACGGGTTTCCTTTTCAGAAAAACCCCGTAGGCTTAGCGAGCATCGACCCTGCTGGACCGCTTCGGTTTGCTGCCGTCTCTTTGAGGAGTGCATGTATCATTACGCGCTGTTGACGACTTGAATTCGGTGCGGTCCATTACCGGACGGGGGGAAGGCGAGCTACCCATTGCTTGTCGTCCGCTTGCCCACGTCTACCAGCTAGTGGTTAGTGGCTAGGGTCGGGGTCTCAGTGGCTTGGGCGTGGAAATGTTCATTCCATCAAGCGTGCGTCGTCCTTTTTCGCTGGCATTACTGCTTCGCAGAAGGAGACGACCGCCTATATTCGTCCTCGCTCCAGAGCCTGAGGAACTTTGTTTGATCAACTAATCAGCATTGTTATATAAAATGGCAATACTACCGGGGTTCTGGGCACTTTTTCCATTGACCGCGACGTGACTAATTTGATGAATTTTATTATGTTCAATTATTTTTTTAAACCTACAAAATGTCACATAATAAACGAAAGAAGTATTTTCAAAATCGGCTACTGTAATGATTTCAGCTGTTTTTACCATAGATAGGTAATTTTTTAAGCTGAAATTATATAGATTTTAGGATATAAATATTACCTACCTTGCTAAAGTCTTAATAAATCTATTGCATCACCAATACCGATGCGCTACCAATGTAATGCGTCAATTCTATCTTATGGCTACTGTTTTTTAGTAATTATGTATCGAAATCACTTGTAACACAAGTTAAATCTTTCCTTGGGTACTAGATTACATTGCAAATACTACTAACATACTGTTTTTATTCTACATAAGTCTTTGATAATAATTATTATTATTATTAAGGTCGCAACTCATTAGAGCCACCCGGAATCACTCCGCACCGCAATACATTCTGCAGCTAGTATTCTTTATATGGACTTGTATGAGTATGTAGTAAGTCCATGCCCATACAAGTCCATTTAAAGAATACTAGCTGCATAAGGCGTAGCGGTGCGGAGTGGATTCTGGGTGGCTCTAATGACCTTTAAACTAGAAACTGATCCCAACATAGTAGATAAAAAGGAAGGCAGATTTGATAGTTATACGCACAAAGTTCGTACACAATCCGTGTTGGTCACCACCTCACGACAAATGGTACAAGCCACATATCGTGGTTAGCTACCATTCTCAGTGGCAACACCAACTTGAACAGTCGTTACCGGATCGAATCCCAACCCGACTTGCCACTGCAAGTTTCAAAGCTGAAACTTTGCACTTAGATTTCTCAACGGGCGAATAGTATCTTGACTGGGGCATAAGTTTCGTATCCACGAGGGTAGTTACAGGTATAGGTTTGGCTTCAGTTAGCTAGTCTTTTCAAATGCATTTTGTGATTTGTTAGCTCGCTTGTATTGTAAGTGGCATTTGCTGGCATATAATAATTAGCTAGAGCTAAATTTCTCACATTATAATTATTTCTTCTATTAAAAGAAGTTAAGAATGGAATAAAACAAATGACTATGCTGTTCTGGATAGAGCAAAAGCGAGCGTTAGACTTTTACTGATAAACCCCGCCTCTATTTCTTTAGTTATCAAATGACATTACTGTAAAGGAAACCAGTAGTCCTAGAACGTTAGGATAACTGAAGGACATAAGTGTGGTTTTAGTCAGCAAAAGTACGGAAGGACAAGATAAACTGTAATAGATTTAATAAAAGAGACGAATAGTAGTGTAAATCTTCTAATATAATACAAGATTTTTATATTAAAATCTTGTGTCAGCTTTTGATAACAGAATTCTCAAAAACGGCTTACCCGACTTTTATGAATTTTTGTGTATATTTTAATTTTACACTCCTACCCTTACCCCCAATTTTTTCTTTGATAATCAATATTGCAAAACAACGTTGACCGAGTCAGCTTGGCGTTGACACAATATACAGTCATTACAAAACGGATAAAACCAAGCATGCTTGCAATCAATTTGTCATTGATAACTGTATTCAAAAAAAAAAAAAAAATTATATTACGCTTATTTATTATTATCACCAATAAAAGAACCATACACCTGCGCAAGTGAGTAAATTTAAACTCCTTTCCACCAAATGATCGGAAGATTGGCTTCAATATCGCTAGCAATAAATTAGAAGCTACATTACAAGTTTTACGGCTCACATTTGATACCCAGTTCACTCCACGTAAGCACCAATTTACCGCATCGTTTACTTTAGACCTTGCCCTTATTCCTACGTAAATCACAACAAAGATTTATAAGCATAAAACAATTTTACATTATTAAATAAGCAATATATTCAAAAATGTCGTTATGAGGCCTGAAAATGTTCGAACACGGCTACGGAGCGGGGGTAATGGCCTATAAAATGGCCTGAAGAGACCATTTATCATGAACGGGTACCACTCAGTTCTCGGGTGTCTATTGCGAATTTATTGACATTCGAAGAGCACGGAATACCTGAAGCGGTCGTTCGGACTGCATTTTCGATGACTCAATTTCCTTGCCTAGGCATAAATTGGAATTTATTGGCGCTCAAATGTTATTAGTATAGTAGGATGAGTTATTTTAGATGTAGTTTTAGGTTTTTCGGAATCTATACTTAAGGCTGAAGAGTTTGTTTGGTAACTTATCTCAAGAACTACTGATCCGATTTAAATAATTATTTCAGTATTAGATAACCCATTTATCGAGAAAGGCTATAAGCTATCTACCATTACGCTATGACCAATAGAAGCAGAGTATCAACGAAAAATTTTACTAAAACGCGGTAAAATTATTTATTTCGAAAGCAAGCTTCCGTTGTGTACGCTGCATAACCAGTTAAAGTTACGTTGGACAAAGTTTTTCCCCTTTAATAGTTATAAAAAAAATCCGAGAGTTCTGTACCTCAAAAGGAAAAAACGGAACCCATATAGGGTCACTTTGTTGTCCGTCTTTCTGTCTGTCAAGTTTATCTCGGGAACGCATAGAGATATCGAGTTGAAATTAAAACTAAATGCTCAAGTCTGCAGTTCCTTGAAGCTGACGGAAAATAGTTATGGCCGTTTATGTCATAAAAACGTATATTTTGACACTCTCAAGGGAATCAAAACTCTTATGGAAGTGCCCTATGAGTTTTGCTGACCTGGAACCCTGAAATTAGGCATGAAGCAAGAGCACAATTATAGTAATAAATCTGTAAATTAAATATGTAGTTAGTTTGTACGGAACCCCCAGCGTGCGAGTCTGATTCACACTTGCCCAGTTTTTTAAGGTTGGCTTATTATAGCCTTTTTATGGTTGCACTATAATCTTTATTCTAAAATAATACATTATTTGCAAAAGTATTTTCACAGCGTGATGCACCCTGGATGCACCTAAAATAGCCTCTTAGGGTGCCTTCAAATTAGTCAGCCGCCACGCTGCTTTGTTATTATTATTATAGCTAGCCTATACTGTCCCAGTGCTGGGCAAAATCCTTCCTGCTTTTCTGCGGTTGTAGCGCGATAGTCGCACGTTTTTAGTCGCGCTGACGTCGCGCGGCACGTTGTGGCTAATTTGAAAGGGCCCTTATGGCGTCCACTATACGGAGTTTTGGCCTTTTTGTATTTTGTATGATTCCTTATGTTCTAACGACACAGCAGAAAGAATAAATACCCGTGTTTGATGAGTTTTTATCACGGTTGATCAGTTGATTGCAAACGAAAGTTTCAGTTAACTTCGAGTAAGTTTGATCAACAAACAATCCGAACATAAATGAAAGAAAAACATTTCATTCAACAGTTTAACTATGATGAGGGAGTTTTTAAATACTTTTGGAGCGTATAAATTGGACTTGAGTTGAGATTTATACGTAACTAGCGGCCTGCCCCAGCTTCGCACGGGTGCAATGGTGTTATTAAATATATTATGCATGTATTATACATATAAACCTTCCTCGTGAATCACTCTATCTATTAAAAAAACACATCAAAATCCGTTGCGTAGTTTTAAAGATCTAAGCATACGTAGAGACAGACAGCAGGAAGCGACTTTGTATTTTACTATGTAAGTAGTGATAGCATAGACAACAGATCTATTGCTACAATTTTATCAGATGATATTAAATTGCTGACGCTGCAAATATTGCTCTCCAGATAATTATATCATCATTTGTGGACTTTATTTTTAAACTCGTTTGCAAAAAGATGATGAACGACTCTCTGTAACGTCAAAATCTGAAATACATTATTACAATACATACAAACACAAAATCGGTAATTTTTAAGTTTATTGATTACAAATTAAACTGCAAAATTTTTCTCCTATAATATTCACATTATATTTTTTCCTGCTTACCACAATTTTCCTCCTGTAATTTTCTAGTTGAAATAGTCGTAAAAGAAAACCTTCGAAATTCGATTTTAGTGTAACTCATAGCAAATAACCACGTTTGTCCAGACAAAGAAACAAAAGATTTGTTAAACGATATTACAACACAACTCATATATACCCGCAGGGGCCCAGCAGGGTCGAAGCCTGCTGGGGCCAAGGATCGATTTCTGAACGGAAGGTTCGGCCCCGGTACGAAAGGCAACGAAGGAACAGGAGTGGGTTTATAGTCAGTAAAAGTCTGACTCTATCTCCCGCCCCGCCCATGGACGCGATGATGTCATTGGATGATTTTCCCACCGAAAAAAAAATACCTCTTACGTAGTTCCACCGTAGGCGCGGGCTTGCGGACGGCGTGCAATGGGTAGCACGCTGTCCGATCGTCCGGTAACCAACCGGACCGAGCCCAAGTCGTCGATGGCACGTACTGTTCCGCGCGCCTCAAGGAGCTGTCAGCAAACCGTAGAGGCCCAGCCTGCTAGCTGCAGGCAGGCAGGGTCGAAGCCTGCTTGGGTCATGGGTCAGCTTCCGAAAGGAAGGCCTGACCCATGACGGCACGATAGGCAATGAAGAAACGGGGTAGGTTTTTAGTCAGTAAGAGTCTGACACTACTTCGGGAGCTCGGCCCAAGGACGCGTAGATGTCATTAGATTTTGCCACCAAAAAAAAAACCTCATATGTACTTAAAAAAAAGGTAATATAAAGGTAAAAACCTTTCTGATGAATATGAAATCTCCAGATCGTCATACCATGTTTGTTTGCCAAATAAAACAGGCAAGGAAAAATACAGTATACGCACGTAACACATATGTTTGTTAGGATCAAAAGGCTTTCATGGCCTGAATCGAAAACGAGTTCATGAATACGCGGTCTATATTCAGCTGTTTAATAAGGATGAGGCCTGACACAAAGCTACCAGCTTCAAATGAAGGACAATAGGGATCTGGTGGCCGTTGGACCGAGGCGTTGAACTGACCCAATTCCGAGGACGGAATTCGGCCAAGTCTCAAACTGAAATTGACAAATTATTGTGTAGAGTTGAATAAATTGGGAGAAGTACGAAAGTTTATCTTTTAAGGGAGATGCTTCGGGGTAGTTTACCGCGGGGATTTTCTGAAATGGAAACCCGTGGGCAACTGAAGGACGCAGGTGTGGTTTTAGTCAATTAAATTTTGACACCCCTCCCGCTTCATCCAGAGTGGGAGAAGTCATTGGATGATTTCTCACCTTAAACAGGGTGGTTCTTGAAATGTTATTTTTCTTAAGTTGTCTTGTTATTTTACAGGTATAGAGTGTGTTTTTTCTTTAAAATATGATTTTCGGTCGTAACAAATAAGGCTTTACTGAGTTCCTTCCTGAGTTGCTTCCAGTATCTTCCTGCTCTTGTCTCATATTACTTGGGGTATTTTTTTTTTTATGGTAGGTAAAATCATCCAATGACAAATCCCGTCCTTGGGCGGAGCGGGAAGTAGTGTCTTACTGACTAAAAGACTCTTACTGACTAAAAACCTACCCCGTTCCTTCGTTGCCTATAGTGTCGGGGCTGAGCCTTCCTCTCAGAAAACGGCCCTTGACCCCAGCAGGCTTCGACCCTGCCTGCCTGCAGCTAGCAGGCTGGGCCTCTACGGTTTGCTGACAGCTCCTTGAGGATATTACTTGGGGTTGGCGCAACACGCTTTTTTCTTCCATTCTGCCCTATCACCCGTCATGCTAACACTAAGTTCCTTTGCTATTATATCACTCTTCACACAATCCATCTATCTTTTCTTTGGCCTCGCTCTCCTTCTCCATCCACCCACATGTATTATCATAATAACTTTAGTCTAATGAGTTATAATCATTGTCATTGTAAATACTACCCTCTCATTTTATCTTACCCTATTAAATGGCTATGTTATAAAAAAACCATTCAATAGGGCTAAACAGACCGAGGGTTTTATTGATGACTAGCTGACCCGGCAAACTTCGTAACCTTCCCTGGAGTATCACAAATATCAAGACCAAAATGAGCTGAATCGTTCCAGCCGTTCTCGAGTTTTAGCGAGACTAACGAACAGCTAATCATAAACGTAAACGCCTTCAACCATATTTTAATCATTTAACAATTTGACACTGATCAACATTAATGATATTTTACAACTTGGCTTATCCTTTTTTTTAACGAGTAAAAATCCTCATGGATGTCCTCCGCCCCGGGATAGGTGGAAGGGTCTGTCAGAGTCTTAGTGACTAAAAACACCCCGGTGTTCCCTCGTACACCTGTGTCGGGGGCTGCAGGTGCAGTTTGACTTCCGCTGCCCCGGAATAGTGACCCGATCCACGTGAGTCCCCTCCCGTATTGTAGAGAGGTCTCCTATGCATCAAGAGAGGCACGTATGGAACACTACGCACCACCATCTCGGATCCAGATTGATTGGACTTGGCCTATCCTGGAGCATCCTTAAGAGCATCCAACCCGTGACGTCTTCCCATATAACCGCTCCTACGTGTTTATAACGTTACCATACCTCTTATAGGATCAACCTTATAATGTTCTCACTGCTGAGACTCAAGCCACCTATCTAGGAGAGACAATGGGCCGTAAACCACCACGCGGGCCCAGTGCGGGTTGATTACCACACCTCTTACTTTCATTGATATAATCAATATCAATGCTTACTCTAGACGATTTAGAAAAACACATCAGATATCTAGGTTCCTATTGAAAACAACACATTTTGTGTTAATACTAATTCAGTTAATACTTTTGTAATCTACTATTTTCCGTGAACTTTGGCTCTTCAATAAGTTCTGATAAAATAAAAAGTAAACAGTATTTAGGGAAACCCTGTACATTCAATCGTGTTTCTGAATGATGTTTTTTTTTCCCCAAAACTTTTAAGGGTTTTTAAAAAAACACGTATTCTTGGAACAAGTTTTGCGAAATATTCGAGTAAGCGACGGAAGTTACCGAATGCCATCCGAGTGTTCAGGCGCTATCTCTCTTTTTTCGCGTTGCCATTTTAACAAACATTGCGTTGGATGAATCAACTAGCTTTTCAACCATGCTCACGTTGACCATAGACGAACCGGGAAGGACCCTCTTAAAGAGAGTAGGTAAGCATGATAGATGAATAAAGCTACGTGGAATACTTACAAATCAAGTGACTTTTGTTAAACTTTTTCCTCTGCCGTACAACTTAGCATGATGAATTATAGTCTTCTGCCCTCTATTTCATTTACATGAATATTACAAAGAAAGTTTACCTAACGTGCCTAATGATCGATTTTAAGCACTTTTTTTTTTAAATGTAGATTATATCATCCAATGACAAATCCCGCCCTTGGGCGGAGCGGGAAGTAGTGTTAGGCTAAAAACCTACCCCGTTCCTTCGTAGCCTATCGTGCCGGGGCCGGGTATTCCTTTCGGAAGTTAACCCATGACCCCAGTAGGCTTTGACCCCGCCTGCCTCCAGCTAGCAGGCTGGGCCTCTTCGCTGTGCTGACAGCTCCTTGAGGCGCGCGGGAACAGAACCGGTCCGGTCGGTAACCGGACGATCGGACAGCGTGCTACCCATTGCACGCCGTCCGCAAGCCCGCGCCTACGGTGGCCGGAAATCGGGATCGGAATCATCGGGTTTAAGCACTTCTATTTTCGCAATTGATCTTCGTTGCAAAGTTTCGGTTACTTTTAAAAATATTTTTGTTTCATAATATATAGGCCTTCATGGGCACTGGACATTTGGACAACCGTCCAGTGCCCATGAAGGCCTATTAGCTATTTATTATGATGAAGAATCGGCAACAACTCCACGGTGGGTCTTTAAAAAATTGATTGATTTTTCCAATATTTCCGTATTACAATATTAATAATGTTTATGAGAATGGTAAAGATAATACCATATAAGTGTTAAGTACCTAACTTTAACGTAAAAAAAGAAAAATGAATTGTAAGAATAAATGTCTTGCATACTTGTTAGGTTGGAAAATGTTCAGCCCTGCTGTGTAATCGAATAAAAACCAATCTTACTAAGAAGAAGACATTTATTCACAATTTGGTCGAGACCCTATGAAAGCTCGGTTACGAAACCTTAGCGTGATTCAGAAAAAGAGGCTCATCTAACAACGCCATCTATCAACAAAATTTTGCACTATTTACTATGGTTTCGTCAACAAACTAGCTACCTTCCCTGGCTTCGCAAGGGAGCAATTTTTATTTTATTAGTTTTTTTGAAATGCTAATAATGACACTTATTATTTACTTAAGTTACGTTTTAGTATAGGTGCATCAAGTATATTGACATAGGGAATTAGATTTTTTGAAATTTCCCCTTTCTTAGTGCTCGTATACGGCACAAAAGGGAGCCTTGAGCGAAATTTTATCCTCCTAGTCCTAAAAGTTTTGGCTATGCATTTATATTTCAGTCATTTTCTCCTTATTATATACATAGAAACAAGATTATACACGTGAATTACCCAACAATAGTACTTATAAAAGAACCATACAAAATATTGCAGGCAGGAAACAAGTATACAAGTTTAATTTCATTTATGTTCTACAAAACCAATGTAATCCGAATTGGAGTAGAAACAAATTCGTGGTACAAAATCTTGGGCAGAATGGAATTGCTAGACAAGACAATCACGAAATGGGATTTGAATGCAGCTGACCGAGTTGCATCGTAAAAGAGGTGACTCGGATTTTTTCGCTACTACATATCTTTTTTTGGAATGTATCTATATGAAAGAAAGAAAGAAAGAAAAAAGTGTATTTGTGAATCGCACTGGTTAAACAACACGATTAAAAAAAAATACCGGTTAAGTGGGAGTCGGACTCGCACACTGACGGTTCCGTACAAATTTAAATATGAAATCAGTTAAATACCAAAATCGCAAATTTACAGTTTTCGGATTTTTTCCTATATTTGTGCTATGAGATCTTGCTTCATGCCAAATTTCAGGATTCTAGGCCAAAGGGAAGTACTCTATGGATTTTGATTCCTTTAAGGGGTCGAAATATACATTTTTTATATCTCTTTCTCTATGTATCTTTTTTTTGTTAACTTAGAAGTTTGATTTTTTCACAATTTCAAGAGACCGCAGACCTAAGTATATGGCTTAAATGTCAACTCGATACCTCGACGCATTCCCGAGATAAAGGGTCTTGATAGACAGACAGACAAGGACCCTGCAAAAGGGTCAAAGCCTACTGGGGCCAAGGGTTCGCTTCTTAAAGGAAGGCTCAGCCCTGGTATGAAAGACAACGGTAGGAAAGGGCGTGGGGTTAGTCAGTAAGAGTTTGACACTACCTCCTGCTCCACCTAAGATCGGGAGGATAACACAGGCTGAAGATCACTATATTAAACTGGGTGACTTTTAATTCATTAGCAAAGTTCAAGACGGTAAAACTACTTGTAGTAAACAACATTAGTTTTAATATAAGCGAAATCAATGTACAAAATTTCATAACTGTAACAGTTATTGCTTGTTAGGTCAGCAAAAATACATAGTCACCGGGCCATCCAGGCGACTGAGGGGTGGTTTTGCACTTGCACCCAAGTGTTTGTTTGCTGGCGCCTAATACCCACTATGACCTTCCGTGATCTGTGTTATACTTAGTGTCGGTGGTATCCAACTCGTGATTTTTTTAATATTTTTGGGAAAAAATATAGGTAACAGTAGTAGGTGTAAAAACTATTGGAATCCATTCAGTTACTGATTCTGAACAAACTATATTCAGGTTTCGCATACACTAAAAATAATGTTGTGTATGTATTATATATTTTCGATACTGATTAATAAAGAGAATGAAAACAAAATCATAAAAGAAAATTAATAGCGATTTCAACGTTAGGCGTAAAGAAAAAATTGTTTATTAAGAACTGCTAGATTACCTGTGATAGAAATTATATATGCTGAATCAGCTCATCATATTCAATGTGGAAATGCTGCCAGCATTCTAGGCACTTTTCCTATTGACAGCGATGTATATGAATTTCCTTTCATACGGTTTCATTAGTAAGTATAGTAATTTCAAAAAGCACGTACATTTTCAGTTTATTTACTATACCTATTAAATTACTTATTGGTTTAGTAATATTATGTAGTTATATTTTAGTCATAGTTACAAATTGAACATCATAAATACATTTAACTATATAAATGTACATGTGTATGTGTGTGGAGAGCAGTGGTGGCTGAGTGGTATCGGCCCCGACTTCCGGCTTGTAGGTCGCGGGTTAAAACCCAGCCAAGCACATTACTTTGTTTAATTTATTTCATCACCTCCGCTCTCAAAACGGTGAAAGAAAACATCGTGAGGAAACCGGCATGTCCTAGAACCAAAAATTCAAAGACAAGTGACATCCACCAACCCGCATTTTCTCAAACAAAATACCTTTATGAAATTCATACCACTATTTGTGTAACCTCCATATTATGCTCCATTAGCTACGTCATATCAATTAATTTACTGTTCAAACACCTTGCCATTAATATCTTAATAGGTATTGAAGAGCCTATGGAATCTAAACAGCTGTATATCACTGTATATATGGAATTCCGTAGTATCTTGGCTTGTGTATTAGACACACACTTGATTATTGGTTGATTTAGACATAATTAATGCATAAGCTTGCGCTTGTGCTCGATATGGGTCAAACCTGCTTTGTTGACAATTTAGACAGAGTTTAATGTCATAAAGATCTAAACCACAAATAAAGTTGTAAGTGTTTATGTGTATACTTCTATATGTTTGAATTGTTGAATGCAATTCATAGATGAAATGCAAAACACTGGCAGACCATATTCTGAAATAAAGCATAGGATCGTGGAAGTTCTTTCCTTTGAATAATTTTCTACGTTTTTTATACGGGTGAAGCCGCTGCAAGAAATTAGTTAAATATGCGAATATACCTAATAGATACGGTAATCTAGAAATTCCTAACCTTTTATGTAAAGTGTGAAAGGATTCTTCGTGGGGACGATCGGCGGCGGCGATCTCTCGCGCCGGGTACTTGCTACAGGCCATGGTCCGGAGCGACTGAGCGAGCTGACGCCCCAGAAGCCGCAAGGCTTCCGATCCCGATTTCCGGCCATCGTAGGCGCGGGCTTGCGGACGGCGAGCAATGAGTAGCTCACTGTCTAATCATCCGATAAAAGTCGTCGACGGCGCGCACTGTTGCCGCGCGCCTCAAGGACTTGTCAGCAAACTTTAGGGACCCTGCAGAAGGGTCGAAACCTACTGGGGCCAAGAGTCGACTTCTGAAAAGAAGGCTCGGCCTCGGTGATAGGCAACGAAGGAATGGGGTGGGTTTTTCAGTCAGTAAGAGTCTGACACTATCTCCCGCTCAGCCCAAGGGCGGGGGATGTGATTGGATGATTTTCACCCAACATAAAAAAGTGTACTAGGACAAACGTTTTTTAAGGAAAGTCTACTAAAATAGTTATTTAAAGAATATTTTTATAGTTGACAAATTGTATCTAAATTCTGAAAATTAATAAATAAAACTAAGAGGTTTTCATTAATAACTAGGCTTCATTTACCATTCCAAAAATATAACTAGCTATAGCTGCTTCGTTTCAGCGTTTAAAGAAAGGTCATTGCCCTTTCCATAATCCGTGGTAGTCCCCCGGACAATATCGTTATCATTAGTAAAATAATGATGAGCATCACGAAAGATGTCAATTCAGGCCAGTAATGAGCTTAATGTACGCTACTGAAATTAATAAATGACTTAAATTTCTGAGTGTCAATGACCTGTATTGACCTAGGGCGCATTGCTCGCAGAACAATCAATGGGGACGAAAGGTTCTAGAATGGCGATCACGTCCCGGAATACGTAGCGTTGGAAGGCCTCCCTTAAGGTGGACGGTTAGGTTACGTGGACGGTGGACGGTAGGACCGACGACACTTGGGGGAAGCTTATGTCTAACAGTGGACGTTTTTCGGCTGAAATTATGAAGATAAATAGACCTTTATTGGCATGATAAATAACAACAACTGTAAATGGAATGGAATGGAACGGAACGGAACGGAATGAAATGGAATAGAACAAGGCACCAAGTTTGAACTTCAAGTAGTGAACAAAAGTCAAGTCCCAATAAACGAAGTACCCCACTTAGCCATCAATCCACGTACTTAATTAACTTTCTCATTAATCCAACTGAACACAGTCAAGGATTTGAATAAGAGATTGCATAAAACGACACTCGACAATTAGCAATGTAAATAAGGCCTAAACTTACACACGGGCAATTTTTATAGCGATAATGTGAATGGCAACTGTTGTCGAAAACTGTGGCGCTACAAAACCATGTAATTTTCTAGAAGAACATAGCTTTATTACCTCGTGATGTCAAAATTTCCTTTCATAATTGCATTTTTATTCGTTTATTAATTTTTATAAATTATTTTAGGTTTAAAATAAAATACTGAATTATTGTTTATTATTTATTATCACAATAAATTTCTGGCTTTATTTGCTTCTCATTTACTAATTGACCATAAAGTAATATTTCACACAATCTATTCATCGTTTCTTTGATATGCCCCTTTCGTTACAGTTAGTGTTTCACGATGCAAAAGGCCTTGTGAAGAGAAAAATGGAACAGGCATCAGTGAACCGTTTCCAATTTGTGGCTGTCAGTTTGTGTCAGATTTTCAATGGAATTTTAATCCTCAACCCACATATATTTCGTAGTTGCCCTAAATGCATAAAGTTGTTTATTTAACTCCAACAAAAGTGACCTGAGCTAAGTCTAACATAATATTTTATTATGTGTAGATTTTTCTAAACTGACTATTTATTAGTGAAACATTTTTTAAATATAGAACTAATTATGTAAGAATGAAACATTCACAAATGCATTATTGTGTGATAAAACTAGATGCTAAGATATAAGAGAGGCTGATATCATATCATTTAAAAAGGGAAAGCAATTAATGGGTATTATTTTATTATTTGTTCAAAAGAACATTATTAGTTAGCTTGCAGGAAATGTTTTTTTTTTCGGTAAAAATAATTATTTCCAAATGATTATAGGGTAAGAGAGGCCAAAGAAAGATGGATGGATTGTGTAGTGTGACTGCCTGCAGGATAGAATGGATAAAAATATTTTGCTCCGACCCCAAGTATTATGGGATAAATGATGAGAAAATAATAATTAAATCAGAAATATAATATACGTAATCCAGGCACTCCAACACAGATACAAAGAGGGGGAGAGCGGTTCCACCTATGTTTTCAAATGTTGCTATAAAATTAAATACGGTTCAGATGTGCTTGCGCTATTTATTTTTTGGTTCCTTCTTTATTATTATTCTTCCCCCATTCAATGGAGCAAGAAGGATTGAGGGATTGTCAAATTTTATCGACTAACCCACTGTGTTCCTTCAGTTACCCTTTCCGTTCCAGCGCCACGGCAACTTTTTCGAACAATCCCGCAGCTTATTGTTGCCCTGATAAATCGTCCGTCTGCTCGCCCGTTAAGTGATGTCTTTCGGAGTGTTCCTCGTTGGGCCTCAAGATTAAAGCCTTTTAATTAGTAGAGAATGTTTCGGTTTAATGGGTAGAATGTTTGTCTTGTTGTCGCAATGTTTGTTGAAACTAAACGAGCTACGGTTTATGTCCGTAAAGAATGGCATCTTTATTTAGAGAAAGGCGGACTGAAATATTACTTATCTCAGGTGCTGGGGTGAGCAGCTATGTGGTGATATTATTTTTTATTTGTTACTTTTAATTCTTATGGGATAAACAAAAACTCGTGCTAAAACTAAGATAACGTCGCCAGTATTTCTTGAAAAATTATGTTATGTTTAATTCCAGTCACGTGTAACAATTTTACTACTATTTGGGCTTGCGGACGGTGAGCAATAGGTAGTTCGATGTCCGATAAGAACTAAACTAATTGGGTGGCACGTTGTATGCCATGCGAGCGTCATCGAAAAGTCAGCATGATAAACCCAACCTGCCAGTTCTGCTGACTTAGAATGCAAAGAGCAACTAGCACTCTCTCCCGTACCTACTAACCAGAGCAGAAAATTTTTTTCAATACACTAACACGCACTAGTGCAGAAAAAAGCGCGTGCATCGTGCCATAATTTTATTACATTTACCGTACCAGGTTGGGTTCATGTCGACCCCCACGAGGAGCAGGTCAACTTCCATTTATTTATTCTTCATAAGTGTATTGAAAAACGTCGTTTAAAACACGTGCAAAAAAAGAAAAGACACTACTATTGGACCAAACCTGAAATTGCCAAGTTCAGTATTTTTTGACCAGTTAGGCAAACACAAATGTACTGACCAGCAGACTTTTTTTTTCGTGATTTCAGGTTTGGTGCCATATTAAAAGTTGTTTGTTATCATGATTACAATCACGTGTTTAAGTATCGTTCACTAATTACCAGTCACCCTATATATAATATTAGCTTATATAAGTATTTTATTATTTTATGGTACTTCATTTATTTCACATTCTATTTGAAATATTTGTTATTTATTTATTGTGCAAACCTATCACATTGTTTTCTTTTTTAACTCAAAGGTTGACTGGTAGAGAATGCCTTGTTGCATTAAGTCCGCCTATGTACCACTACTGTACATTAAGTTTAAATAAATAAATAAATATAGATCCATTCCTTTAACAGTTCAGTTTATATTGTAAAATGAATCGCGATAAAAGCTCGTGGTAGCATTCCTTGTCATATACAAGATGTAATATAAAAGATTTGAGCCGAACATACATAGTTACATTCAGTGCAAGCTAATAGAAAGCTTGTAATAAAAAGCAAATTCTTTCCGCAGTATATTCTGCTACTGAAAAATAATAATCAGAGTGAGATTCTAGTTATTAGTTTAAGATAGTAAAACAGATTTTTATTGAATTTAAATTATTATCTAAAATCAAATTTTCTAACTATACGAAAAGCGTTCAAGATGGAAAATTTTTGTAGTGTTAGATTATAGTGTATTGCGACATTAGAACTATTGTATATTTGTTTTGGAATAGCATAGGCTGTTGTTTATATTGGAACTATTGTGACTTTATAATTAGCTTCCTAATATTTTCCTTGGTAGTTTTTTGTATGTTATTTTATTATATTTATTATAATTTCACGGTCATTGCTTTCAAGCTTCCCCTAAAATATTCATTTCAGGTTTAATTTCAAAAGTATTTTTTAATTTAGCTGCGAATTAGGGCTCGTAGGCGTATAACTCTCCCAGCGAGACTGGGGTCCCGGCAAAACTTCAATTAACTTGAATAATTAGAGAGAACCGGGCTTTGGAGAAACGCATTTTGGACCGTAGTCGAGTAAATAAAGGATACTTTTTTGTGTAAACAATGCGAAAGAATTGGTGATTAACTGACCAGTTTATTAAGAGTTTTTTTGAGATCGTTAAATAAATTGGGTGCATTGTTTCCGTAGAGGGACTGAAGAAATATATTGAGATTAAAATAAGGGTGAAACATTTTTTTTTCCTTTTTTTGGTAGTTTAGAATACAGACTATTAATAAATTTTAATAAGGGAGAACTGGAACTCTACAAGACAAGACCACAGGTGTACGAAAAAGGTAACGGTATGGCAGGGTCCCCAAGGAAAACGCAAGAATGAGAGACCCTATACTAGATGGGAAGACGACATCAAAAAGATTGCCGGAATGACCTGGGTGCACACAGCCCAGTCTAGAGAAGACTGGACAACTTTGGAGGAGGCCTTCACTTTTAGAGGGGTTCTTGCAGAGAAATAATATTTTGTTAAAGATTAAATCTAGATTAGAATTAAGACACACTATTGCATTGCATTGCATCAGCCTTTTAATGTTCCCACTGCTGGGACTCAGGCCTCCTCTCTAGGAGAGGTAAGGACCATAATCCACCACGCGGGCCCGGTGCGGATTGGTGGATGTCACATGTCTTCGAAGTTTTGGTTCTAGGACATGCCGGTTTCCTCACGATGTTTTTTGTAAGGACCATAATCCACCACGCGGGCCCGGTGCGGATTGGTGGATGTCACATGTCTTCGAAGTTTTGGTTCTAGGACATGCCGGTTTCCTCACGATGTTTTCCTTCACCGTTTTTGAGAGCAGTGGTCATGAAATAAATTACACAAAGTAATGCGCCTAGCTAGGTTTGAACCCGCGACCTACAACTCGTAAGTCGGGACCGTTATCAATTGGCCACCACTGCTCTCAAGACACACTAACATCCAGATTAATATAAAAGTAGGTACTAACACCTAGTTTAAGTTTTATTTTGGAAGTGAATTAAGTTGCATGATATATAAGATTTTTTTTTTAACTGGGACTCATTGGTATGCAATCGTTGATAGTAAGTTATGTATACCTACGACACAAAGCACTGCCTACAAGACTGCCGGGATTTTACCCGATTTGAAAAAAGAAGGAGGCTCGGTAGTGGTTTCGGCTAAGGCTAAAAATCGTATTCAGCCGGTGACTAAACTCAAGTTTTTAATATCAACTTGCGGTTTCTGTTACGCTGCGAAACGCCCACATTTCGTTTGTATTTTTTTTTTTTTTTTTTAAATCGGAACGTCGTAATTTATGAACCGATTTTAACAATACTTTTTTTTATGTATAGAGATATACTTTCCAGATTGTTTCCATTTACATAAAAATCCAGTTCTCATGATGTGATCCATGAGGAATTCTCACTTGAACTCCTAAAATACATCTTACATATAAAAATCTCGTGTCACTATGTTTGTTGTCAAATTCTTCAGAAACGCTGGTGATGAGGTGATGAGGCCGGACGTGAAAAGAGACTTTGAACCCTGAGTTTGTTTCGGTGCTTCTTCTTAGGGTAGGCCTATTCAGAAAACACCGGCATCAACCAGTTTAAATTGACGTTTAAAAGTGTGTTTTTGAAAACCTATTTGTAAAAAAATAAATATCATTCAGTATTTTAACTGCATTACTTTCACATATTATAATATTAGTATGGGTTTTACAATAATCAAAGTGTGGTCTATTTTCTATAATACACGAACTGTTTTTCCATTTATATCTGCATATTAAAATTTCACGAGCTTGCTAACGGCCTTTTTAGTCTATTAAGCATCTCATTTTGTACCATAACGGAACAAAACGGCCAATATTCACAGTTAACTTAACCTGTGGGTAGTTATGCGTTATTGTAAGTGTTTAAGCATGTTTTCCCCGCCAGTAGAGGTGAACCTTTTTTAGAGATGCTAATAATACGACAGCTGCAGGAGTAAACTGTGTTCGACTACAAGGAATAAAATGATATTTTGACGTTCTATATAGTGCTCTACTGAAGAAATTATCCAATAACTATAAAATTTAAAATTTAAAAATACCCCCGTCATACCTTGTTATCAATATGGTATAGAACTCGTCAAGGCGAATATAATGAGCCCAAACTCGATGGGTTTACTAGTCGGCATTCCAAAGTTCCATCAGCCACTTCCCAGTTTTAGCATCAGGTCCTTGTCATTATGAGAAATGTATAGCACTGGTTAAGGTGAATCTAATGAGCCTACACTTCATAGGTTTACTGTGTTAATAAGCAATCCAGGGTTCTTAACTTCGAGCTCCATCATCAGACCAGCTCAATGGCACCAGATTGTACACGATTATTTCAAATATTAGGTCACATATATGTATAAAATAAAATAAATACCCATTAAGTGTTTAAAAACCCTACCGCAGTTAACAAACGAGCTGGTGACCTTAAGCACCTGGACAGATCTTTATAAATTATAGTTAAGAACCATCTCGATTAAGCCAGCTTTCAAACAAAAAAAAACACGTCAAAATCGGTCCATTTCTTTGAGCGCTACGATGCCACGGACAGACACACAGACAGACAGACAGGTCAAACTTATAACACCCCACTTTTCCGTTGGGAGTTAAAAATATTCTTGTCGATCTAAGGCCTGTATCACTAAACTTAAGTAGTAGTGGGCAAGGCACATTTCTCGTAAAACAGAAGATCGATGGGGCCGAAAGGTTCTGGAGTGGCAACTGTGCACCGGAAGACGCAGCGTTGGAAGGCCTCCTACAAGAGGACAGAAGACCTGGTGAGAGTATCGCACGGTCTCATGTGTCTCGGTATGCGATGGATAAGCCTTTCCCAAACCCAACAGTGAACGTCTTTCGTCTGAAATAATGATGAGGATATATATCTAACCAGTTTCCAAAACATTAAAAACTTAAAAAAAAAATAAAAACCTAAAACACAAACGCAATAAAACGTGCGCAAACACTACCTGTGTTCAAAAGGCTTGTGAAGGAGCATTACTTGACACTGTGACCTTGCTTTCGATGTATCACTTATTCTCTTGCATGTATATTTTTTATATGTATGTATATATGTATCTATTTTAGTATTAATAATTTATAATTTTAGTTTGCATTTATTTTTGCACCAAGTGCAACCCCATTTTATGTCCTGGCAATTTCAGTCCATACTAGGTTGTCTGGAAGAAATCGCCAAGTGCGATAAGGCCGCCGATTGTATGTTTTTC
Organism: Leucania comma; assembly: GCA_958295575.1. NCBI lineage: Eukaryota > Metazoa > Arthropoda > Insecta > Lepidoptera > Noctuidae > Leucania > Leucania comma. The sequence continues at coordinate 9,913,780 of OY282482.1, read as the reverse complement.
TATGGTTTCCCTTTATAATAATTGTAATCTTGTTGTACAATAAAGTGTAAATAAATAAATAAAACTCCTTATTGAGTTAAGCTTCGCTTCTCACAACATTTTAAAAATTAGAATATTATTTAGCAGACAATGAAGTAGACTGTAACACCGTTCTAATTTCTAGGAATTACTACGTTCAAAGAAAATATAATAATGGTACTTGAAGCGAGAGACGCTGCTGGTTGAACAAACATTTGTTTCATAGCTTTTCAAATACTAGTAAGGTGCTGACATTCATTTAATCCTTCCTCTCTTGTTCCAAGCTGTCCATGTAAACACAGACAACATAATACGGGATTTTCTTTTGAAAATAATTGTTATTGTTTTTGGGTGATATTTTTGTTAATAGCTACAAGATATTCTAGAAATATTTAACTTTTGTAGATGCACACAAATATAATGATAGGTTTTTACCCGTGAAATTGCCAATTTTTAAACGGATTGTTTTGAAGTGTTATATCTTTGGATTGACTTGGAATTATAAGTTCAAATAAAATTTATAATAAAGGTACGTTATTTTTTTTTCGAAATTAGGTACTTATTGGTTTCTTTGTGTTTTGTATTTTCTGTAATATCGACAATATATGTTCGCCATATTATTTTATCTATAATATGCATGTATGTATTTAGAAATATATAAGTATGTTTATCAGTTGTCTAGTACTCATAACACAAGCTCTGCTTAGCTTGAGACTAGACGGCGTTGTGTGATAATTGTGGAATACATATTATATTATTATATATTGCCTATACGTAAGGACTAATTGGCTTTCTAATGTTTATGTTTTCGTTTTTTGTCTGGTTTTGTTAGCTGCAAGTCCTCTATGTACTAAATAAATAAATAAATAATTCCTAGTAAATTCAAAGATTTCACTTCAAAGCAAGCCGTTTTAAGAAATGGCCGTTTCATAGGTACCTATTTTTTATACACGCAGTGCCAAGAACTTACAATAATTCATTCGTGTGCCTACGTCTAATCACGCCCAATAAAAATATGTCATTATTTGCACTACGTCTCATAACACCAAGCAGTCATATTAAATTCTATTAGTTAAATTTTTTCGCCGCAACACTAGCAAATATCAAATTTAGAGCTGCTTGTAGAGCAGAACTCTTTTCAGCGTATGTCCATTTTCTATGAGAAAATATTGCGTCACACGGTGTGCACCGTAGTACCTATTGTTGACTTGTGTTCATATCCAGAGACAAGCAACTTCAAATCTAAGGTGACAACTTACTTATAATGTCACATTATTCCCGTTTTTCTCCATTCACAAACAAAATCCACTACTCCCATCCCAGCAGACTACTAGACAATGACATAGTTCCTTATTTCACTCACATTTGGAGGCGCTCCGGCCATAACGCGGATTTCTCGCTGAACATCAAAACAAATGAGGATCGTTGCATTGCATGAACCCAAAACCCGCGCCATAAGACAAGGCATAATGAAATGGCATAAAACAGTCGTGCAGGGTAGTACGCGTCATTTTTATTATGTTATGGCTGTCTTAAATGGAATGGGGTGTTTAGAGCTGTAAGCTTATAAGACTCAATTTCAACTTCAACTCTTTATTACCGACTTGCGAGCTTCCTATTGCTCGCCGTCAGCAAACGAACCATATACTGGGTCTTTGACCCTGTAAGTCTTACAAGGTTAGTTTGCCAATAAGTAACACTTCTGCCGAAAATTCAAAGCCTTTACTTCAAATAAACCGTTTACAGGTGTTTTATGACCTTAACCACGCTTTTTTTTAAAGTAGGTAAAATCGTCCAATGACATCCCCCGCCCTTGGGCGGAGCGGGAGAAAGTGTTTGACTCTTACTGACTAAAAACCTACCCCGTTCCTCCTTTGCCTTGGTTCCAGGGCCCTGGTATGCATTTTCATGCCGCTTAGGTAGAATAGAATAGAATAAAGTAATAATAAGTACTAAACTAGGTCCCCTGAATGTCATCTAAGATAACCGTTTACTCATAGTTGAATTAATAAACATGTATTATATATTTACAGTTCTTCACAATATCAAAGAGCATAAATAGGCACTTGAATGGTTTATATTCTTATCCGACAAGTGTCCTCAAAAAGCCGAGACAATTCAAAGAGAACAATATCAATGGGATCAAAGAAAGAAAACAGAAAAAAAAAACAAAGCATTTTATCTTGTAAGTACACCAAACAAAAGGAAATAAAAGAAATATTTGAATTGTAGATGCGACAATGGTCTTTAAAAATTTAATTTTCGTATTGTCGTGTTATGCCCTTAAGCATTAAGGGGGAGTTTAACTTTGTGGCCGTTAACATGTAAATGCAGGACAGGTCTTTTTTTTCTTTTATTAAAATATGGTAATGACTGTTTTCGGAAATAATGATGTGATATTGAGACTTAATAATGACGTTTTTTTTTTTATCGTAGGTAAAATCATCCAATGACAAATCCCGCCCTTGGGTGGGGCGGGAAATAGTGCCAGACTCTTACTGACTAAAAACCTACCCTGTTCCATTCATTGCCTTTGTCCCAGGGCCCGTGGTGACATTTTCACATAACCTTTGGCCCCAGTAGGCTTCGGCCCTGCTGAGCCCCTACAGTTTGCTGACAACTCCTTGATGCGCGCGGGAACAGTGCGCGCCGTAGACGACTTGAGCTCGGACCGGTCTGTTACCGGACGGACGGACAGCTAGCTACCCATTGCCCGTCGTCCGCGAGCCCGCGCCTACGGTGGCCGGAAATCGGGATCGGAATCCCAGCGGCGGTGGCGGCGTGTGTGCTGTTGCCTGATGCGGTCTTACGATTACTGCTTCGCAAAAGGAGGCGACCGCCTGCCACTCCTCCTCGCTCCGGAGCATGGCTTGAACCAAGCCCCGGCGCGAGAGATCGCCGCCAGACTTGATAATGATGACAATAGACTGGAAGTTAAAATACAGTATTTTGATTAATGTGTTTTTTGTTTTCATACGAGTATATTGACTAGATGCCTAGCACCTTTGCCAGTGACTTCGTTCGCGTGAATGTTTTCATAAAATTTTAACAGCACTTAAGAGCGGCCAACCCAAAGTACGTTTTCCTACAACCGCTCTTAAGTGGTTATGATGTTATTACATATTTTTCTCAAGATGTTTTGGATACACATCTTGCGTATCTAGGTTTCTAGAGAAATAAAGACATTAAATTGTGTAAAACAAATCCAGTAATGACGTCTAAAAATCTTCTATTTTACGTGAACTTTGTCCCTCCATAATGCAGTCAAATATAAAATACTTCTATAGAAGCCTTGCACATTTAATCGAAATTCTGAATAACGACAATTTTCCTTAAATATTTTTAAAGGTTTAAAAAAAACACATATTTCCTAGAATAAGTTTTGTGAAATATTTGAGTAAATCACGGAACTACCGAATGCCAACAGAGTTTTCAAGCATTTTCTCTCTTTTTTCGGGTTACATTTTCATCAAACATTGCGTTGAATCGCGTTAGATGAAGCAACAAGCTTTTAAACCATGCTCGACGTTGACGATAGTCGAGTGGGGAAGGGGCACCTTAAACCTTATTTTTAGGATATTTTAAAAAATAATAATGGAAACTTTTTTTGTTTATTGGTTTAACTATTTATAAATGTTATAAAGTTTCAGAAACATGGGGTCAAGAAATAAAATTTTGCATAGAAACGAATTTTCCTCTTTTCACTCCCTTAAAAGACGAATTTTTAAAAAACCCATTCTTAGTGGTCGTGTACATCATAAAAGGAGCCTTATGCAAAATTTTACGCTCCCATTTCCAATAATTTGACTGTGCTTCGATATGTATCAGTTTTTAACATCATGCTGATTTCATAACGCATGCGGAATTGCTCCGCATGCGTAACCCTCAAAAATGTGCTTTTAATGTGTGAAATACGTTCACGGGATGCGGAGTGGATACAGCTCCGCATGCGATACAATTCCGCATGCGTGATAAAATCCGCAAAATATTAAAAACAACTTTATTCGTTTTTCGTTTTGGTTTTTTTATTGGATATCATCAAACCGCACTTTTAACTGACTAAAACCCATCTGTTCCATCACAAAAACAACAACACATAATAAATAACACACATACACGTAATAGTTTAATTTCTAAACGTATTGTGTTTGTCTGCACTATACAATTTTTAACATAACTTAAGAGAGAAAATCGCTATTAAATTTTTCATATTTTCACATTTGCTTGTATAAACTTAAGCGCTACGCGGTGTCTACGTGCAACGAGCCTACGATCGCTACGTGGCTACGAAACGTGTAGCTTTCGTAGCATACACGTTTCGTAGCCTCCTACATATTCATGCATCTTTACATACGACGCCTGTTGAATACTGGAGGCTTCACTTTTGAAAGTTTGCGGACGTGACGTCACCGATACTGTAGGTGTCTGTTTGTCTTTACTGGGTGAGATCGTTTGGTAAATGTTTTTACTTTAACGGGGCGGAGAATTAAGGTTTATTTTTCTTTTGTTTTTCTTTTGCCGTTAACATGTTTTACATCTTTTGCTTATTTTCTCTATCAACTTATACTATAAAAATCAGATATGTTAATATCACTATAAAGAGTAGGCTCCCGACCTCTATCTCAGCAGATAAAGCGATGGTGTGTTCGACGTTGTAGCACGTTTGCTTACAAATAACCTATTCACTCTTAACTTAGGTTACAGCTATCAAGAAACACAGATTCTGGCAGGAAGCTGTTTCCAGTAATAATTATATACTATTTTACTAATTATGAATCAAAGTCCCCCACTGCATCTATCTGTCGGTCTGGTCGCAGTAAATTCAAAAACCATTGAAACGGACTTTCATGCGTTTTTCACCAATTCACAGAGTGAATCATATGGAAGATACCTGACTTACGGCGAGTATCCACCCTTACGTTTTTGAAACCTCTACGATCCGGACTAAGCGTTTTACCTCGTCGTTTCCACCGCGTTCATCGCAAGACTGGTACAATTTGTCAGCAGCGGTTTTCCTATCCGATTATAATTTGAATGCCTTAAAAGCTAGAGTATATAGGCTCTTTGTTAACTATTGCGCCTCACCATCAATGATGGCATCACTGCTTACCCATCAGGTGGGATCGCAGTCAAGCGCTAGTTTATATAAAATAAAAAACGTCACAGTGCACATTATATTAGTGAAATTAGAGCCGAGAATTACAAAGATTTAGAAGATTAATTATATTATAAACATTTGCTGATTGTCTGAAAAGTTGAAAGGAAATCATTTGTCTTAATATGGTCAAGTAAAGAGAAGGGATGAAACGCATGTTACTAAAAGAGTTCTGAGTTTACACGTAGATGGATGGAGAGGAAGAAGGAAGCCAAAGAAGAGATGAATGGATTGTGTGAGGAGTGATATGAAAAGAAAAGGACTTAATGATAGTGTGACGGTTGGCAGGACACAGTGAAAGAAAAAAAAACGTGTTGGAAAGAGAAAAATATTTGGAGAAAAATGTGTAATAACATCATAATCACGTAAGAGCTGTTGTACGAAAATGTACCTCGGGTTGGCCGCTCTTAAGGGGTGTTAATAAAGTTTTTATGAAAACATTCTCGCGAACAAAGTCATTGGCAAAGTGCTAGTCAATATATGAAAAAAAAAGTGTTACGCCGACCCCAAGTAATATATATATAATAATATTCTACAACTGTCACACAACGCCGTCTAGTCCCAAGCTAAGCAGAGCTTGTGTTATGGGTACTAGACAACTGATAGACATACTTATATATTTCTAAATACATACATATTATAGATAAATTACACACAGACACAGAACAAATGATCGTGCTCATCACACAAACATATGTCCTGGGTGGGAATCGAACCCACGACCTCAGGCATAGCAGTCAGGGTCACACCACTAGACCAACAGGCCAGTCAAATATGGAATAAGGGCAGGAAGAATAAGATAAATAAATATTTGCTAATTGAAGAACTAATTCGACTCGGAAAATGCACCACAATACACATACTTAGGTGTTAACCCAGAAAAATTTACGGATCCTGTGGGACCTGCAACGTTAGCGAAAACTCGGAGATAAACCAGTATTTTAAAAATAACTTTCATTTTCTAAAAAGCTACAAATTTTAAATAACATTTAATCAAGAACCAAGCTGTCTATTCTAATTTTAACGATCGAAACGTGCTGATGTATAATCAAATTTGAATAAATGAGATCAAATTTATTTTATCTTAGCTTAACGTTGGTTCCTAAACTAAGATGGATGCCCTAAAGTAAATAAGGCGGGTGCGCTAGAATACAAATTACAAAGAGAGGTATACCTATGTAGCTGTAACAAAATATTTTTAACATGTTACATGGGGTCCGAGCGCTTATCGAGTTGTTCGGGATATCAGAAAACAGCTGGTCGACTCTTCGCGTGACCAGAGGGCTGGGGTTTTCTTCGGTCCACGAACCAGCTTTGCTATCCAACGTAGCAGTACTGCCAGTATTCTGGGCATTTTTCCCATTGACATCGATGTGGATGAATGTTTTGATCCCCAGTGTTTCTTTTTTGCATAATGCCAACAATCGCAAGAAATGGAGAGATATCGCTCGACATGCCGCAGCCTTGGAGACAAATAGCAACGGCGTGCCGCAACCCTGTCCATCATCAACAGCCACGACCACTCTGACAAGAGTGCCCGACTAAGGAGAAGCCAGGTTTTTTTCTGCCCGTTTGTACATATTATTATTTATCAATTTGTTTGTCTAAATAGCTATAATATTTATTAGTCAAAATGGTTAACCATGAAGACTAAATATAACCAAAAATACGCATGTTACATATTTGAACGTATACAGAACAGTTGATATTAACATTTTCCCTTGAAACAATTTCCTACCTTCATACGACCTCCGAAAAATACAACCAGTTTATCAATAATACAATACGCGGCATATAAGTTGGACCAAAATGGCGATCGACCTTGATTGCGCAATAACTTATTGTCGGGTCTCAATCGATCTATGAAGCTGCGCGTAACCATAGCAACCACTTATATGCCGCGTACTATACCCAACTTAATTTGTATATTTTAATATCTATAAAATTCTTTTGAAACAGATTAAACAATATGCTCCCGTACAAATTTAAACCCATTCGAACGTCAGGTTAAATCAGATAGGAAAACATAAAACTGTTGCCCATTTATTATTCAATGACATTTTCCAATACATTACATACGGTCAGCGATTATTTGGTAGTAACAATATTATTAAAATGAATATAATGCCAGTGTTGTATGTGACTGAATGAAATGAACGAGAAAATAACATTATGTTCAATTGAATGGGTTTTAGGGTTCGGTAGTTAAACTGGTGACTGCTTGTAGTTTATTTTAAGTGGCGTAGGTTTGTTACCTTGGGTAAATGAAACCCTCTATGTTTACGCTTTTTTTTTTAAACGACTTTCTTGCACTGTGATATCTTTGAACAAATGTATAATAAAAAAAAAACTTAAAAGCGCGATATTCGCACCTGCGGTTCAGTATTCGCGAGTCGAGGGAAACGAGTCAATGAACTGTAGGGAGTTGTCGGTCGTTGCGTACTAAACCTACAGTTCATTGACCTCGATCAGCTGACGTTTACTTAATAATTTCTTACATGCGTAAATTAATTCGAGTTTAAAAAAAAGTACTTTATTTTTCATTTTATTCTTTACAAATCGAAAGGGTTTCATGTGCCGAATCGACCCTAAATTTAAAACGACTTAAAACGAGATTAAAACGACCAAAATTTAACGGTGTATAGAATGTAGCCTGTGTAGTTTTATGTTCTATTCAATTCTCATTGTAAGATAATTAAAATAATTCTTTTTTTCTGAACTATTAGATGTATGCAACGCTAACTTTTCTTGAACGATTGAATTTTACCCCTTAGCTCGCCGTCCGACCGTCCGGCAACCGTCCGGACCGAGCCCAAGTCGTCGCGCTAGAAACAACAGGCAACGAAAGAACAGGAGTGAGTATTTAGTCAGTAAAAGTCTGACACCCTCCCGCTCCGCCAAAGGGCGAGAGATGTCATTGGATGATTTTCCCACCAAAAAAAAACCCCTAGTATTCCAAACAAAAACTACATTCACAACTTATATAGACTTGCCTAACAAGCTGTGCGGACCTAACAGCCTCTCCATCCATCAGAATCACCGACGAGAGGGTTCCTAAAGTCACTTTGAATCAAATTCAGCACAGATTCGACGATCCAATCCAATTGGTTGATTTACAAGGGTTCACTAAAGTTCCGCCCTGATTCCCTTCAACCCTAGACATAAGATCATTCCACCCTTTGATGCTAATTACGGCAGGTGAGAGGGCTTGTCATCTTGAGGCACAAGAGAACTATATACAAACTTACAAGTATATACATAGCTTTTGAAATGAGACACGGCTTATATACGTAGTGTTGTATCGTGTACTGAATTGCGGGATGAAATCGGAGTCGTATTTGCATGTAATTGCCATGTATATAAAGGTAACCCACGAGCTACAGAACTGAAACTCAAGGTACCTAACACTTCCGTAGTGAAAAGAAAGAAAATAGAAAAATAAGAAATAATATGACAGAAAACAAAACAAATGTTACATTTTGATCCAAGTGCAGAAAGTTTATCATTGCAACCGAGGCGGAATTAACACGAGCCGTAGGCGAGTGTTTTATGGAGTCGAGGGTTGCAGTGACAAATTTGCACGCGTATCAAATGACGTTTTGCGACCTGCGCCTCGTGAGGGACGACGCGCGCCCAGCCTGATACGATAAACCATTTTATTACGATAAAATTGAGGCGGAGGAGAGCACGCGCTTTTTTCCGCACTAGTCCGGAAAATAGACCATTGCGTGTCTAGAAGCGGTGGGATTAGAGCAGGTTTTAAAAAATTACAGGCGCAGGCCATCATGTCTACGGTAAAATAGATACATAAAAAAACCCTTCCGTAGCATATTTCATAGCAATCGGATATTTCGCTTGGATAATAGTAGACCATTGACTGGACGCATTAAAACTGATGTCTCTCAGAGCCGTGCGATGGTTTGAAAAAAAAAACATATTTTTTTATTATTTCTCATACATTAAGGTGCAACAGAGTTTGAAGTGTTTTGGTACAAATAAACTCTTTTCTTTCTTTCTTTCTTTCTAAGTAGCCCTAGTAAATCATTAAATACAAGTACATAATTTATTTACGAGCTATTGTCCATAGTGTGTTTTATTTTAAACATGATTTTGAGACCTTTTAATTACGAATAATAATTTGATTTAATTTAATTTAAAATTTCAACCAATAATTTAATAATAATTCAATTTATAATTTGTGATTAATGTATAATAAATTAATTTATTAAACATTAATTACTAATGTAAAAGTACTCCGTCCGGACTCGCCGCGCGGGCACCCGTAACGGGCAGCCACGCCCCGCGCCCGTTTTCCTATATAATAATACATTAAAGTTCTCCATAAACACGACTACATGCACACCTTTAAAGTTGAACTAGCGACACTGCGCAGGAATAATCCAGACAACACACGCGCGACGTCACGCGACTGCTGCTCGCGCGGTTATCCGTGCGGGCTCCCGCTTAACGTAGCGTTGGCCCTAAAAGTACCCTATGGGCATAGATAATATTACCGTGCTATGGGTCAAGGACCTATGGCGTGGAGTGATATAGCATCTTTCTTGTCTCTTGTCTTAAAATTCAAAGCAAACGTTCCGTGTAACGCCCATACTTGTGATGTGGCATAGACACGACCCGTGTCACTCGTTGGTTTATTAGACTTACTATCCACGGACGCGCAGCTTCATAGACGCGTATTCGTCACTATACGCCTTGTGTACATCTGCGTGAAGCTTGGATACAAAACTATGAAACTGTGTCGACGAAGCGGCAACTTCGTGCCGTCGTGTCGACATATTGCGACTTGGGCTTAGTAATGCATTGAAGTAGCACCTAACTTGTAGCAACTTATGTGTGTCAAAATGAAGCTCGATCTACACCGTTAAATTTTAGTCGTTTTAATCCCGCGGAGGGTCGATTCGATACATGAAATACTATCGATTTGAAAAGAAAAAATTAAAAAATAATCTACTTTTTTTCAAGGACTCGAATTAATATGCATGTACGAAATTGATTTCTTTAAGTAAACGAGTCAATGACCTTGTAGGTAGTTGTCGGTCGTTGCGTACAAACTACTTACAGTTTATTAGCCTCACTCAGCTGACGTTTACTTAAAGAAATTAATTTCGGACATGCGTAAATTAATTCGAGTTTAAAAAAAGTACTTTATTTTTTAATTTTCTCTTTACAAATCGATAGTATTTCATGTACCGAATCGACCCTCCGCGGGATTACAAGGACGAAAATTTAACGGTGCATATTTTGACTTTAGACATTAGTTCTCTTCAGAAGAAGAGACCAGATGGTCCCTAGTTTTGTTAAATAAGGTATCAAAATAAAGAATGGAATATGAATATATGAAATTTCTCTTTTTTAATTGTATAAATTGACTAAAATCAATTGTAGTTCTTTCATATAATTGAAAAGTTTATCACGTTTATTTGCTTTTTTAATTTGTAAAATCAAGAAGCAAAGTGACAAAAGACAGTCAATCAGAAAAAAGATGCTAGGACCTTAATTTATATTAATAAGAAATTATATATAATTATATTTTACACTACACACACTACATACACACATACATATACACACTACACTATACATTATATTTTACACTTGTTTACGCCTGCGTTAATATGAAGAAGTGCAGTGTACGTGTTGTGTTGCTATTCTAAAGCGCAAGGCGCTCGCGCTGTACTAAATGTGATTTATTAATTTTCGTCCACCTACATTTTTTCTTCTGTGTGTCAAAATTTTGTCATCCTTGCAACTATCTCGCGCTCCGTTTATAAAATTGTAGTTCAGTGTAAAAAAAACCATGTAAAACCCAATTATATTACCATACCTCGATTCGGGAGTTTCATTGAAGCCCCAACAACACTTATTATTTTTTGTACTTCCAGAGATTATGTTTTGCAAACATATCCAAAAATACCTATTCATAATATATTTTCAAACCAGTACAAAAGAGGACACTTAATTATCTGCATCATCTCATGCAGCATCATCACAACCCGATTTTTCTGGCTTGCAAATCTTTTTTTAGCTTTTTGAACTACTTACTGTCTAAAGTCGTCAAGACAGAACAAGCAATTTCTACGCAATTTCTACTTTCTGTTGTTATTCTGGCTTAGAGGCGTATTTACTAAGCTGATGTGAGATCGGAACCATTGGCAGGTGACGACTGATGTTCTAAAAGTAATTACCTACACAGACATTATTGACGTTGTTCTTCGGAAAGGTCAGGTTCGTAAGACACATATCGGCTTACGTGTATACAGAAATGTATACGAAGTAAAAAGAGTATATAAGGTTCTCTAGAGTAGGTGGTTTGTACTGTATACACCGTTAAATTTTAGTCGTTTTAATCCCGTGGAGGGTCGATCAGGTATATGAAACACTATCGATTTGTAAAGATAAAATTAAAAAATAAGGCTTACTTTTTTTCTAAAACTCGATGTAATATACGCACGTATAAAATTAATTTCTTTAAGTAAACGTGTAAATAACCTTGTAGGTAGTTGTCGGTCGTTGCGTAGCAACTACCTACAGTTCATTGACCTCGCAAAGCTGACGTTTACTTAAAGAAATAAATTTCGTACATGCGTAAATTAATTAGAGTTTAAAAAAAGTACTTTAATTTTTAATTTTCGCTTTACAAATCAATAGTGTTTCATGTACTGAATCGGCCCTCCACGGGATTAAAACGACTAAAATTTAACGGTGTATAGTTGTACGAACCAAAATTGGAATGAAAAATACAAAATAATACCACAATTTGTACAACTTACATTTCTTATTAGGTTTTGTCAAGTATTGTATACATTACTTACACACAAACCATGTAATATTGAGCCCTTACAAATCAGTTTTACATCTCCGCTTTCTTGCTACAAAGAGCAAACTGCGCTCAAACTTTTGTAAGAATTCAAAAAGTATTTCCTTAGAATGATCCCGAGTGAGTTCACAACAGCGATTCAGCGGGCTTCACAAATACCTACGAAGGAGTTTGAAAATTGTGCATTCGGATCAAAGGTCCTTTTTACCGGCCAACGTACAGGCTAACGCGTCAAGTCAAGCGGTACCTATTCAAATTTATTGGCAACTAGTTTCTGCCACAAAGTAATGTGCCTGACTGAGTTTGAACCCGCGACCTACAACTCGTAAGTTGGGACCATTACCACTCGGCCACCTTTGTCTTTTGTGTAATTTATTTTATCATCACTGCTCTCAAAACGGTGACGGAAGATATCGTGAGGAAACCGGCATGTCCAAGAACCAAAAATTCAAAGACATGTGACATCCACCAACCCGCGCTGGATTAATTAAAAAATTAAAGCACATTTCACGACGCGTTTTACGCCCGCGGTGTGCGCGGTTGATCGCGGCTCCGTTGCACCGGCGGGCCGTCTTGCAACCACATGTCTTGTGATAATCACCCGCCAGGTTTCTGGATGATAATCGCAACCACGACGGCTGCGTAATCGCACAAAACTGCGGTCTCGTGAGTTTAGAAATAAAGCAGTGGTTTTCTCTACCGCGGTGGGCGCGGTTGCAAACCGCTTTGTGAGTTCTTAGACTCATCGTCGCAACGGCAAAGACATGACGGCTCGACTTTGCCGCTCACGCGTCTATGAAGCTATGCGTCCGTGGATAGTAGGCTTAAGATGAAGGTGGACGGATGAAATTGACTCTTACGGTAGGGACTGGTCCGCAATGGTAGATGAGCGACGTGTATGGAAAAAAGAGAAGGAGGCCTTCGCCTAGCCGTGGAACAAACGGGCTAATCAGAGAGATAGAAAAAAAAGAAACAGTGTTTTAATTGTCATTGTACCTAACTCTATTTTCTAATTTGGGTGTATGAGGATGTGCATTATTCCAATTACATGTCGTATAGATTTCCACATTTTTATTTTTTTAGTAGGTAGTAGAATTTTCTAGGACCTTTTCCCTAAGGCCGTGTTTACGGAGACGCGGCGCGTCGCACGGCGCGTTAAGCCTTTCGTCCTACGCTGTAGCGGGCCGCGTCGATGCTCCCGCAAACACTATGGCAATGTACGACGGACCGCCCGACGCACCGCGTCTCCGTAATCGAGCACTTAAAGAAAAATCTTACGATTATAATTTTTTAATAAATAACATGCAAAAAAAAACACTATAAAACCCCTGCTTTTAATTTTCGCACCAAATGACCAAATGAGCAATAAATTAATTAACACTTGAACCAGTGTAAAGTCAAATCTTTTAACGTATTTTCTTGCAAAACATTTGTAGATACATAGGCAGAATTCGGTTTATAATTAAAATTAACGTTCTTGAATTAGACTTATAAGTTATAGTATCGACATGCCTGTTTATACCTGGCAACCCAGAGCTATGCCAGGAAACAAGTAGACAACCCAACGTTTTTATATTCTATTAGCTTTATATTTTCGGTTAGTATTCAATTTATTCGTGAAACACATGGGTGCATTTTTCAAAATAAAGTCTATTTTTAATTAATGATACGTTGGCCAGGATTTTTTAGGCAACCCAACCGCGATAAATGGACAAACTTTACGCTACGGGAATACAGTACACTGCGAGTCCAGTATAACAATGCGTTTAGAATATTATTGGGGCTACCATACTTTTGTAGTGCGCTATGTTTGCTGAGGCGCAAACTGATGACTTTTTCGCAATAATCACAAAAAGGTGCGCCTCACTGTTAAGGCGTGTGCGTGGCTGCCCGAATGGTATTCTGAGCACATTGTCCCAGCGGTGGGACTCAACAATGCTAATGAGGTGGATGCCATTGCACGCCAGCGGTCCCTCATATTTATAATTAAAATTGATTATGTATGTTTTTGTTTAATTTATTATTTTGATTTATTGATGATTTAATTATTTTTTAAATTTATAATATCTATTTGACAATTTCTATAAATATATTTTTAAGTATGAGTAATTTATTATTGATTATTTAATTATTAATTATTGATTATATTTAGCTTGAATAAATTAGTCTTTATGTAATTTTATGGATTTTGTTATCTGAAATAAATTGAAATTGAATTGAAATTAAAATTGATATACAATACTTTTCATCTAATAAACAGCTAGGTGAAGGTCGTTTTTAAACGAACGAGTATCTACTATTAAATACTGATCCAATTCTCCATACAATTCCAGTCCCGTACGAAATTAAACCATCTTAAAACTTTACAAAATCAGTGAAGTAAAAATATCGAACGGTAAACGAGCGGTAAAATACAGCGCTACAAAAGGAATCCAATATCTGGTGCATTGAGGAGTTTTTCAAGTTGCATCGATAGCTTCAGAAATGAATGCAATATTTAGAAGAAGCTCCTTTAAATATGCAGGAAAATACAGGGAACTCGGTATCGACGGTTATGAACTTTTGAAGCCCTCTCTATCTGGTTCTGAAAGCGTAATTTGATTTTGATGGTGGTCGGTACTTACTGCAAATGAAATTTCGTTTGATCGAAGGTATTTTAACTTTGGCAATTCGCAATTCATAGAAACTCTACGTAATTATGTTGTTTATTGATTTACTAGCGACCTGCACAGCTTCACACAGGTATAAAGGTGATAATAAATATGTTATGCATGTATTATACATATAAACCTTCCTCTTGCATCACTCTATCTATTAAAAAAACCGCATCAAAATCCGTTGCGTAGTTTTAAAGATCTAAGCATACATAGGGACAGCGGGAAGCGACTTTGTTTTGTACTATGTAGTAATGTGTGACTAGCTACTGCCTGCGGTTTTGTCTACGAGAAAGTAAAAAATGATCCCAAGATAACATAGGTTCTTCTTCTGGACATTGTCTATCTGTGAGCAAAATTTCATCCAAATCTGTTGAGCCGTTTAACCATGAAGAAGTGATAAATATACACACACCTGCATACGTACATATATTATATAGTAACTTTCGACTTTATAATACTATCATGCCTTTATTCCCCATAAAGTTAAACAGAGTTTAAACACTGAAACTTCGTCAATTATGTAAATAATAATGAAATTCAAGTAACAACAACCCGTAGAAATATAAAAAACCACAAACAACTCCATCAGAAAGTACAGGCATTATCTTACAAAATGTAAAACATAATACTAAAATATTTTTAGCGCCTTCTAATTCTGTCACAGCAATAACTCGCATAGAAGCGAATTTTCCTCTTAAAGTAGGTAATCATATTTCTTCGCTTAACATACCGCGACATACTTTTAGAGCCCCTTATATCAACAACAAACCTCTTTTGTGTCATAATTTCCAAGAAATTCCAACATCACTAAAATTTTATAGAAGCTTCGCATAAGGTAAACAAGCGTTTCTAAATACAGGAGAGCTTTGAGGCTATACATTTGAGGGGCACAGGACGCAAGGAAAAATTGTTCGGGAAATTGTTTAAAACATAAAGCTGTACTCTGCTAAAGCTTGCGGTGGGCATATTTATAATCGTGTAGTCCAGAAAATAAATGAGAAATGCAAACATCTATATACTTACGAACAACCGTTAGTTCTTAGCGCCTGAACAATATTTTACCTTGTAAGAGACGCGCTATTAAACTACTTTATATTTTTGCGTTACATTTTTTGTCAGGCGTTTATGACGCGTAGAACGTGAAATTGTATTTATGGAGCTCTCTTTGGAAGTTTTTTTTACAAAAGTTTCACCTTTCAGTATGTGACTGAACGTTGATAGTATTATGTTTGGTAAAGGCATTATAATTGGGCGTCTTCCATTTTCACGTGATGTGTCACTATTTTTAAACTATTCATTACTACTACTAGCGTAATCATTCTTAACACACACCATCACATATACTACGTACATATTATACTATCACTTTTTTACTCAAAATAAAAACATAGGTACTTACTAGGTCTTTATAAAGTTGTTGAATATCTTACTACGCTGTTAGCACTTCATATAAACTAGAAAATGAAAATGTTATATGGAACCTGGTGTCCTCAAATAGAATATTAAACTTAGCTAAGGGAACAACCACCTACATATAGTAGATACCAGAATGATGTCTAGGTACTTATTAAACCTGTATATAGTAGTGAAACACTACCATCTCTACCTATACATTCATTATTTTATTCTAATGTAAAGAAAATATTGTGGAATAATACGGAGGCGTAAAACTTAATATAAGGTGACTAGTAATTAGTGACCGATACTTAAACACGTAATTGTAGTCATGATAAAAAAATAACTTTTACTATGCATGGAACTAAACCCGAAATCGTGAAATAAATCAGCAAGTACATTTTGACCAGTTAGGCGAACATAAATGTACTGACCAGTAGATTTTGTTCGGGATATCAGGTTTCGTTCCATAGTAAAAGTTGTTTGTATCATGACTGCAATCACGTGTTTAAGTATAGGTCACTAATTGCCAATCACCCTTTATAGTAGAATTTAGAACATGACTAAATAATGTCCTAAGCACTGTAATACACCGACTTGATTGATTATTATGACCTATCAACGCGGCCCTTGAGAACCTAATACCCAAGCAACTGTACTACATCAAACTGATCCCAAGGATTACAGGTACGGCCGACAGCGTATTATTAAATGGCTTGCGGACCCCATCTCTCACCCATGTAATTAACTAACAAGATACATAGGTATTGGGTATGGCCACAAAACAGATAGCTACAGAAGTCAATCTCCTAAGATCATGTAGAATGATCTGCATAGGACTAAGTGCGGAAATCGTTGCCACTGTGGCGAAGTTGTCAACAGTCTCGGTCACCACGGCCTGTCATGCTGTCGAAGCGCGTGACGCATACCGCGGCACGCGAATATTAACGACATTATCACCGTCGGCGTCCCGGCTGTTTTGGAACCTCATGGCCTGGCACGCGACGATGGTAAGAGACCGGATGGTATGTCTTCATTTCCGTGGAAGATAGGTAGACCTTTAGTATGGGACGCGCACCTGTGTCGACACTCTTGCGCCATCCCATCTTCCTAGCTCATCGTGCTGTGCTAGTGCTACCGCTGCGGCAGCGGAGAACCTCAAGCGGCGGAAATATAGCAACCTCGTCGGCAGTTATATTTTTGAGCCGTTTGGGGTTGAAACTCTTGGGCCGTGGGGTCCGAGTACTCATACGCTTTTTAAAGACCTTTCCAAACGCTTAGTTGACACTTCGCATGACCGAAGGGTTGGCTTTTAACTCGGTCAGAGATTAAGCATTGCCATACAACGTGGCAATGCCGCCAGCCTTTTGGGCACACTTCCAGTCGACAGCGATGCTGAGGAGTTTTTTAACGCCATATTTTAGTTAGGAGTAGCCTTTAGTGTATATATTAATGTTTTTTGTGTAATGTATATAAGATAGAAATAGGAAGTTTTAATAGTGCGGCAACCATACTCAGATATAACAAGTCAAGCTAGAACTACATTAGACCGACGTACACGTGTAACACGCCTGATTTGTACCCAAAACGATGTCGCGTGACGTGGATCAAGTGAAGCTCTACAAGTCTAGTTTCCATATAAAATGTATGGAGACCGCCGCGGCCAAATCGGCGTCTGTGGCACACGTGTTCGCAGTGTAGTTCTTCAATCACATATTAGATGTACTTCACTTTTCATACCTAGGCTCGGCGGTCACGCCTGTCAGGGCTGTTAACTTTGGCTTATACACAACAAACTAAAAAAACTATATTGGCACTCGTACCTTGTTGATTGATTTATTGATGAGAACGAAACTAGAAGAACGAAAATATAAACCATGTAAAGTCATGTTCGCTTATTCGGCGCGGGGTCGAGAACTAGGGTGCTTACCTACCTAACTGTTCTGTGTTACGTTAATATGAACCATCGAAATACCAGCAAACACCTATTTATCTCTCTAAAACAACTGGTAGGGCAGAGGCACGGTTATTAAGCTCTTCCGAATATTCACCCAGCCCATTTCGTCGCATGTTAAGACATTATTCAACATAGAAGCAACTGTTGATTTATTAGAAGCTGATGGTCGGCGAACAATGAGGCTGTGAATTATTACGGTGTTGCAACCTCACCCAATAAGCCGGGATCGCCTTTGAACTGTGGATAGGAAGGATGACGCATAGTGATCGAGGACTAAGGTTTAATCTATCGGTGTTTTGTTGTTTATAATGGCATCACTTTTACTATTGCTGCAGGAAAATGTCTATAGCATAATAGCACAATCAGCCTTATAAATGTTCCCACTGCTGGGACTCAGGTCTCCCCTCTAGGAGAAGCAAAGGGCCGTAATCCTCCACGCGGGCCCAGTGCGGGGTGGTTTTTTTTTTTTTAACGTAGGTAAAGTCATCCAATGACAAATCCCGCCCTAGTGCGGGGTGGTGGATTTCACATGACTTGGAATTTTTGGTTCTAGAACATTTTTTACAATTTTTTCCTTCACCGTTTTGAGTACAGTGGTACTTAAAAGTGACAAATGATATTTATTTTACAAAAGAAGTTTAAATAAAAGAACACTTTTACACGTTAATTTTTGTCAATTTAAACTAGATGAAGCCGGTGTTTCCTAGCTGACTACCTTGAAAAGAAACATCTAAACAAACTCAGAGGTCAGTCTCTTTTAAAGTCCGTACAGCAAACATGTAAAGGTCAAATCATATAAGAACCATGCAAATTGGTGTCTGAGAATAGATTAGAATAGAATAGAAAAAAACTTTATTGTACACCAAGAAAGTTACATAATCATTACTTAAACTTAAATCTATGGGTACAATGGCGGTCTTATCGCTGAAAGCAACATCTACCAGACAACCTTAGGAGATGATCTTTTGAGAAAAAAAAAAGCTTTTGAGTGGGCCTATCCAGATAGTACAGTCAATATTCGTGTAGCCTCAATTCAGGACTATTAAGGAACTCAACGACTTGACAAACAACAACAAAGAAAGGACATTTTGGTACGCTGTATAATGTACTCAAAAACAACCCAAAACATAAATAAATAAAAAAGAACAGAAATCCAAAACAAAATTAACAGTAACATCACTGAAACAAGAACGACCACATTTTTAATTACAACCACCTTTCTCCCCTCTCTTTAATAACTGTAAAGCCTTCAGTAGCTAGAGCCAGACCCTGGTAGACTGAGGAGTCATTTATTTCCTTCAAACGTTAAGACAATAACGGGCCCGTATAATTTTCGGGACGTACCCCTCGGAAATTAAACGAGGATTAGCAAGAATTACGTGCGGAATTACCTGCGGAAGTGCGGAATTACCAGCTGAAATTAATAATGCAAGAAAATGCTTCCGACTGGACTTCCGATGTACGTTTCCGTTTTACAACCGTATGCATGACTGGATTCAGGTAAAGTTTGCAATGTGTATTTATAAGATTAAAGTAGGACTGGCATTGAATTTTCTGACGGTGAGATGCGGAATTATTAATGTGCTCGTGTATTTAAGAGAAGTTATCTTTAAAGCAAGCAAGGTCTGGCATTTCTGTGTGTTAATTTAAAAAATAAAACCCTTTAATTATTTAAGATTTTTTTTATGGTAGGTAAAATCATCCAACAACAAATCCCACCCTTGGGTGGAGCGGGAGATAGTGTCAGACTCTTAATGACTAAAAATCTACACTGCTCCTTCTTCGCCTTGGTTCCAGGGCCCTGGTATGCATTTTCATACCTCCCAAGAGCCCCAGATTAGGCTTCGACCCTACTGGGCCCATACAGTTTGCTGACAATGCGCGGGAACACCGTAAACGACTTGAGCTTGGTTCGGTCTGTTATCGGACGGATGTACAGCGAACTACCCATTGCCCGCCGTCCGCAAGCTTAACAAATCAGGATCGGAATTACGGTGGTGGCTGCGGCGTGAGCGCTATTGCCTGATGCGGTTGGCCTCGTTCTTTGCTAGCATTACTGCTTTGCAGAAGGAGGCGAGGCACATTAGAAAGACAATAGGTGTGCGAACGCCGGCGTTCGCTTGGGGCTTGAATATTTAATCTATATGAACTTCATATACGTTTTTTGTGACGTAAATAGCCGTATCTTTTTTCTCGTTAACTTAGTAGCTTGATTTTTTCACAGTTTCAAGGGACCGCAGACCTGAATGTTTTAATTTCAACTCAATACCTCCACGCGTTCCGAGATAAAGAGTCTTGACAGACAGACGGACAACAAATTGATCCAATAAGGGTTCCGTTTTTTTCGGTTCAATAATACAAGGCTGTTTAAGTAGCTGACCTCAGAACTTCTCAGCTAGGTAGGTATATAAGTTGACCAGTGACCTATGTATAATGTGACCTATGCGAAAATAGGTCATTTAATCATAGAAATAGGTGTTGTAAAGAACGTTTTTCTTCACATGAAAATAGCCCATGAAGTAATGAAAGGATTACTTTATTTGTTAGCGAGATTGCTAACTAATCTGACTAGATATAAAGATTCTATTGATGCGGACTTGGGTAGGAGAGGACTGGACTGTGAATTAACCAATCACAGAGCTCGAAAATTCCAGTCCACAACTGTGGAAACAGTGTAAGTAGAGCATAGTGTCCGAGTCGGACAGAACGGAAACGTGCAAGATGTGGTGCCGAGTGGAAAGCACGAAACAGCAGCACAACTTAAAAATGTAATGTATTCCTTGCTCCAAGGGGTAGAACAACTGAACAGGTCCTTGATATTAATTTCTTTCTTGATACATACATCCTCACATTCAAAGTACACTGTCCATATAATTATTAATACTGTAATTTGGAAATATTGTACAACAAACCAATTTTTTTAAAAGAGTAACCATGGAGTTTCTTGCCGGTTCTTCTCCATAGGAAACGAGCAATTTGGAGCCGTGCACTAGCTTCTAACGTTTTATAAGTGCCCATGTAGGCCTATATCAAATAAAAACATTTTGACTTTTGACTAGTGATTTTACAAAAATTTCGTTTTTATTGACTAAGGTTCGAAACCCTATAAAAAAGATAGCCTAGATACCTAGCGTCAAAAATACATCATTACAGTCACCTAGATACTATCCTAGTATGCTACAGAAACATGTCCCCAAGTGGGCATCGGCGGCCTTTTACGACCACATCCGTGCCAAACAAGCAATTTCCACGACCCGAGAAGGAACGTAGGTACTGTCCAAACTGTATGTTACGTAATGACTGGCCTGTTGGCCTACTGGTTATTGGTCGGGACTGCTATAGCGGAAGTCGTGTTTTTGATTCCCACGTAAAACAAATGCCTGTGTGATGAGCACGCTCATTTGTTTTGTATCTAGGTGTAATGTGTCTATTTTAAATATACAAAGCAAATACAAATGTTTTATTGCTTTAACAAATAGTAAAATATTAGTTTATGATTGGAATCCCCTTGCTTGATGATGCCTGTATTAGGAGACTCCGCTACTCCTTAGCTTTGGCTGGTTACAAAAATTAAAAAGATATTACTTAATAGCTATTATTACTTAATACTTAAAAAAATGTATTTTTATTTTATTTATTTTTTACTTATGTGTTACGTTACATCTACACTAATACACTTTTATCGAGCACGCGTTGCATGCTTTATTGTTAATTACACGAGTAATAATGATGACTTTATTAAAAATACAGACACGCTCGCTCATTCGTAAATTGTGTAAGATACGTAGGATGTGAGAAGTAAAGGTGTGTCGATGGTGTGAGTGTGTGGGTGGCGTGAAAGAGTGTGTGAGAGGCGTGTGCGTAAAATATATGTATTTATAAATACTTATGTAAATATGTTTACCAGTTGTCTAGTACTCATACCATAAGCTCTGGTTAGGTTAGGATGGTTTTAATGAGCTGTGACCTTTTAAGCTGCTGCAATGCTTTAATCTCATGTAGCTACACAAAGACTTTGAAACAAGCTTATTGCCATCAACCTTGTTGGTGCAAAACTCGCTGTCAAAAGACGTATGTTTTTCCCGACTACGGCAAAGCCAAAGGAGGGTTATGATTTTGACAGGCTATGTATGTATGTGAGTATGTTCATATGTTCCCTCATAGCTCCTAATCTACTTATCGGAACTCGGCATATGAGGTATCGTTAGAACCGTCTTAATTGTTCGCTGAACATAGGCTACCTGACGTGTATACGACGTGTGCACAGAACTCGATATGGCGCCCTCAGGGGGACAAAAAGTCATGTTTAAAAAATAAAAATGAGATAAAACGCCGTGTTTGGTATAATTTTAAAGAGATTCACTAGTACATTTCCAAAATATTATTCAAATTTTAAGTTACGCCCTCTAGCGGACAACAAGTAATGTGTTAATACAGTGTTTTAGTGTTTCGGTTGGTACCTACAACGTGTGACTGCGGCTTTTCTTTATGTTTTGTTCTTGTTTTTCCAGTTACCTTGTTTATTTCAGCATCCTAAAAATCTTGTTTCTTACTTTTTCAGCGTCGTTTGTTTTTTGTCGTAGTTTGTTTTAGTTTTTTCAAACTTCTTTTTATTTTGTGGTAGCACAAAATAAATATGCTGCGCTGGTTCTACGACAGTTTGCCGATAGACATATCCTTTCCTTATATTTGTCACCATATTTGAATTCAGAGGGTCCAGTATCTGATAAACAAAGTGCAGTACACGCTGAAATATTACGAAGGTAAGTCCACACCAGCTCGGGACAACACAATGACCTATTTTCGCTATCCATTCACTTACAAGCTGACAAGCAACCCGTCCAATGTGTATTCAGTATACAAGTTTACACAGATTACTTTATACACAGAGGCAGCACTGGCATAGAGTAACTCAGGAACAGATACTGGCGTAGCTACCAATGGGCTGGGCAGGAAGTTCTCTGGAGCCCCCGACCTCGGGGGGCCCGTAAAACTGACTAACGAATCTCTTACTGAAACTAACGAACAATTCTGCTGCCTTCTAATAAAAAGATTGCAACACTACTTTAATCCTGGCAATTTGTCTACAAAAGTCAGATACTTCCACCAACTCCACCCTGAGCAGGAGAAGTTATTTGAGGGTTTCTTACGTAAAAATAAGGGGGCTCCGTTTTTTTTTTAGCCCAGGGCCGTTGGTCAACTAGCTACTCCAGTGAGAACACAAAAAAAAAACATATCTGTTACATCAACTGTTAATCATCTAAGTATTTATTTATTTGAATGGCGAACTTTTTTCATTTGTTTATTTATTTTAATTCTTATCTAGTGTAAGAATTCAAATAAATAAACAAATGAAAGCTCGCCATTTGTGTTCGCCTAACTGGTCAAAATGTACTAACTTAACTGATTTCAGGTTTGGTCCCATAGTAAAAGTTGTTTGTTATCATGACTACAGTCACGTGTTTAAGTATCATTCACTAATTACTAGTCGCTCTATATATCTATGGTCGTAACTTTATGAACTGACTGACGTGTAGGGCTAATAATAATGTTCTGCAACGTCTACTAAACCAATATCGTTTTGATTGGCACATGAGTCGCGTGCCTCATGTGTATGAATGAATCTCAGTATCTTATAGATGCATGTGCTCGGGTTTTGGTATTACGAGAGCTTGTATTGTACGGATAAAAAGGTAAAATAATTACAAAATTTTAAATTTAAAAAAAAACCCCGACAGTCCTTGTAATCAATATGAAATGTACATATAGAACTGGTAAAGACGAATCAAATAAGCCAAAAATCGATCGGTTTACTAGTAGGTGTTCCAAAGTGCCATCAGCCACCTCCCAGTTCTAGCATCAGACCCTTTACATCATGAGAAATGTATAGAACTGGTCAAGACGAATCTAATGACCCCAAACTTAATGGGTTTACTAATAGGCATTTCAAAGTTCCGTCAGCCAGCTTCCAGTAGTTAAGGCGAATCTAATGAGCCCAAACTCGATTGGTTTACTATGTTAATAAGCAATCCAGGGTTCTTACCTTCGAGCTCCATCATCAGACCAGCTCAATGGCATCAGATTGTACACAAGTATTTCAAATATTAGGTCACACATAAGTTTAAAAATAAAGTAAACACCTATTAAGTGTTTAAAAACCCTACCGCTGTTAACAAACAAGCTAATGACCGTGAAAACCTGCACAGAGCTTCATAAATTATAGCTAAGAACCATCTTGATTAAGCCAGCTTTCAAACAAAAGAAAACGCAACAAAATCGGTCCATTCGTTTGGGCGCTACGATGCCACGGACAGACACACAGACAGACAGACAGACAGACACGTCAAACTTATAACACCCCTCTTTTCCGTCGGGGTTTAAAAAGGTTCATGTTAATCTCTGGAGGTAAAAGAAATTAAATGATAGATATATAAATAGATAAACCATTTATATGTTACAACACAGAACATACACGAAAGCACAATTATAAAAACTAAGCACATATATAAATATAAACATTATCAACAAAGAAAAATAATAAACACATGTAGGTACTTAGAAAAAAAAAATACAAAGATGGGAGCCATAGTGCGGTGTGCATCTCAGTGTTGCACCAAATGGGAGTCCAGCTCAGCATGTGTCAGGCAAATGTACCTGACGCTGATTTTCTGCTGGATCCTTGTGATGACATACGGACGACCAGATGGTCTTGTGAGAGAAGTTTTATCTGCGGAGTGAATTTAGTAGGTGGTGATATATATAATAATATCATTAGATACAGAGCTGTAGTGAAACGAACATTGAGTTAAAATAAATAAATATAGGTAGATTACGTGATTTACGCGGTATAAACGACGAGGCGAAAACGCAGAGGTTTCAACAATGTAAGGGTGGAGGGTGAAAGAGTTACCATGGCAATTGAAGAGACAGTGTGAATTTTAGTCTGCCCACCCCCTTTCACCCCACCCAGAGTGGGAGAAGTCATTTGATAATTTACCCGAAGTAAAAAAAACAAACATCTATGCGAGCTAGCAAGTGGACACGTGACCTAAATAAAGTGACTTTTACAGGTCAGACACGCTCTCTGAGCCAAAATCTAAATCTTAAAAGGGTTGTAAAAATATAAATTTTTAAGAAATATTTAAAAATGTAATGTATAAGTTTGTAAGTGAAATAAAGAGAACAATAATAATTATTATTTATTACACTGTTAGTTATGACTTTGATATAATTACAATAAAATTGTGCCTAAATTGACATATGCTACCGAACTAGGTTTAGAACCTTTAGTATTTACTTATTACTCAATTTACTTCTGTTTTTCACTATAAAATATGCCTCTGTTCCACTGAAAATACTAATTGTGTCTAATTGCATATATGCTCTTTTGTGAGATTTAAAAACAAACAACCACAAAGGCAATGACGGGGTCTGTGTTCGTTCGCTCCGCTCGCTCACAAGACCCCGCCATCCCCTTCTAACCTAACCTGTCCGAGTTGGGGTACCCCAAGTCCTTAATAATCGTAAAAAGTCCATTAATATTTGGTATCCCACTATTATTTCAGTGAAAAATAAGATTTTTGGTCCACAGTTAAGAATATACCAATCTAAATTATTATGTGCATTATTTACGAGCAGGTACAGTAGAATATCTCACACGAACATAGAGAACAATATAACGCTTGCCATTATGCTGATATATGTCCCTTAGTGATGAATAAGGGATACGTAGATGCGACATGCGACCTTGTTTATAGGTCATTCACACATGTAAATAAAATAGGGTGGAGTCGCAGGGCTGTGTTGTATGACTGAGTAATGGGGAGGCTCTCGGAAAATGGGTGTCGGAAAATATGTTTTTATTTAGGCAAGTGAAACCATCTAAGCTCGATAGGGAAATGTATAATTCAACATTGCCACTATGGCCGCAGGGAATTCCTTTGGTCCTAGAACTACAGCAACTGAAGAACACAGCTGTGGACTTCAGTTGCTATAGTCAAAAAAAGTCTGACACGTTCTCCCGCTCCTCTAGAGTGGTTGAAGTCTTTGGATGATATCCCACCAAAAAAAAATTAATTCACTCTATAATAAAAACCAAAAAAAAAAAGCTCGACAGATAAATTATAATTCTGAAAATAAAAAATATATTCTGAGCTCGACTTAAATATCACAAGATCAAACTTCAGGCAAGCTTCGGTTACCCAGCTTATAATATTATCACTGTATCACTATTTAGAAAGAAAAATTGAAAACACTTCATACCAAAATAAATGATAGGAATATTTATTATGACAAGCTGACACAGTATTTTACGAATAGATAAGTTAAAATGAGTATCCAAGCGCCCCTCAGAAGTCGGATAGAGGCAACCCCTGGTTGGTTCTGAAATGCAAGGTTAAAGAAGGAACATAGGTATGAACATAGTCAGTAAAAGTCTGTCACGCTCCACCCTAGAGCGTAAGAAGTCATTGGACGATTCCACCAAAAAAAACCGGACCGGGAGGGCTTTTAGGGATTTGCAATCTGTTCTGATGAAGTCATATGAATGTCCTTTTGACAGCTGCTAAGAGGACCTCACCATTGGTCATTATATCTCTTTTAAGATTTATAACTATATTATTATTTTACCTCACAAGGTACATACTTTAATTACCAATTGTCCCTTTCTCTCCTTCCAAATTCTAAACGATACCTCTTAATATTATTTTAAACTGCCTGATTAATGTGGATATTTTCTCCCACAATTTTTTAATAACGTATATTTCTCAAACTGTACTTCAGTTTCTAAACAAAAATTCGAAATTTGGTTTTAAAATAAAGTAAGCTTTGGCACATTAACCAAATATACATCAATACAAAAACTCGCTCTTAGTTTCTAATTTATAAAGTAATTGTATTTTATTAATATCTCATGCAGTGGTAAAAATATTAGCTGGTTCGGTCCGGTGCGCACCGGTTTAAAGCCGAACACACTAGCTGCATAGAAAGAACTTTTTTTTTAAAACCATCATATGTGGAGCCTTTTTAATCATCGCTATGTAGCACGGAGGCTGTTTCAAAGTAATGTATAACCAATTTGAATTGTTTATTTATTTTTAAATTCAAAATTCCTCTAGTTTAAATATTTTTATTTCACATTTCCCCTCTCGCCCCTAGAGCGAAAAAAGTAATTACATTATTAGATGTATTAGATATAGAAATTACCTAATGGCTTCCCAATAAAATAACTAGTCAAAAATTTTTTTCTTACTCATGTAGGTATTTATAAAACATCAGAAGCTAGTAAATGTTTCCAATTGATCATTTCTTATGAAGAACAAAACTTCCCCTCTAGTCAAGTTACAATCGTTTCGTTTAGCGTGAACGCTTAGAGTTGGCAACGCCCCCAATTCCTTTGTTCTGACGTCATCTCAATGCTCAGTCACGTGATCAGAACAAAGGAATTGGGGGCGTGGCTAACTCCAAGTGTTCACGCTAAACGAAACTATTGTAACAAGGCTAAGGGGGCAGGTAAGAAACTACACGGTTACTCTACTAGAGAACTGCAGTCAAACCCCGCTTTAGCCTGGAAACCGGCATCAAAGTTCGGCATTTTCGATCCGATTATTAAGTAAGTTTCGATCCGATTTCGTTGCTTCACTCCAAATTCTAAACTCAGAAATCGCCGCTAGTTTTTCATTTTCATTGACAAAAATAATATTCCACTATATTTTCAGCCTTTATTTCCCAGAAATTCCACCAGCCAACATACACTGGTCACTTTATACGCCATTTTTTCGCCACATACCTCATATTTCGGTAAATCCGTTGAGTGTTGATTTAGGCGGATTTATTTATGCTGCCTCGGGCAAGGATGGGCAAGGATGGGCAAAGATGGGCAGGGATAGCTGTCACGGGTGGAGGATATCCATTAAAGTGTCCTCCGCATTATTTTGATAGAACTGAGGGTTTGGTGACAAGAAATATGTTTATAGGGACGTAGCTACCTATGTACATAAATTTTGTGTGTTTGGGAGGGGATTTATTTTCGTTACATTTCCGGGTTACATCGTAAGCTTTCGGATTATGATCTAAAAATTCGTCTATCCTATGAAAATTCACACCTGTCCCTAGTGGCCATGTTTAGGTTTATGTGATTTTCATTTTTAGGGTTCCGTAACTCAAAAGGAAAAAAGCGGAATCCATAAAGGATTACTTTTTATTCGTCTGTCTGCCTGACAAGCCCCTTTATCTCGGGAACGTGTGGAAGTAAAATTAAAATATTTTCTTTACATTTAGGGTTCTGTACCTCAAAAGGAAAAACGAAACCCTTATAGGATCACTTTGTTTTTCGTCTGTCTGTCAAGACCCTCGGGAACGCATCTCGAGTCGAAATTAAAAACATATACTTAAGTCTGCGGTCCCTTGAAGCTGTGAAAAACTCAAACTTCTAAGTGAATGGAAAAAAGATAAAGCCGTGTATATCACAAAAAACTTATATTTCGACACTCTCAAGCGAATCAAAGTTCTTAAGGTACTTTTTGTTAATCCAGAATCCTGAAATTTGCAAGAAGAAAAGTCTCAAAGGACAAATAAAGGAAAAAATCTAAAAACAATAAATTTGTAGTTACGTTACAAAACAAAAATCAACTCGAAAAAATCTTCGTAACTCAATTCGGACATTGAACTATTTTCATAGGTAAATGTGTACGAAACCCTCAGGTTGAGCGAATTTGACTCGCACTTGCCCTGTATCGTGGGTGCCTACATACACAAGACACCTAGGTCCAGACAGAATTTGAATATTATGTCGTAAAGAAAGTTCTCACTGTGGATAGTTGACCTAATAGTTCATCGAGATTTTAAGGTTTCTAACTTATTCGATATTGCACGGATACTTTTTGACACAAATAATAAAAAAGAAACCGGCCAAATGTGAGCCGGACTCGCACACGAAGGGTTGAAATGGGCAAAAAAAAATCGCGTTTGTTATATGGGAGCACCCCTTATATTTATTTTAATTTTAATTTTTTTGTTGTGCAGAAACACATAATTTGTGACAACTATCTTGCTATCGCGGTTCTTGAGATACAGCCTGGTGACAGACAGACGGACAGACAGCGAAATCTTAGTAATAGGGTCCCAATTTTACCCTTTGGAATGGAACCCTAAAAAAATTAGTCGACCAACCAATTTATTTGAGGTTGAAGCAACATGTCTCCTTCATACCAATTTATTAGCTTACCACTTTATAACATAACACACACATACACAATTCAACAGCACACAAACAGCTTTGTTCCATCATGAATCATAGTTTTGACGTATTGTAACAAATGATGGCCCCTACCTTAATGGTTTGACTTGACCGAGGTCCAACCAGTTTGATGACCTCAAGCTACAAGTATGTCCGGTGGTCTGGTGGACCTTACCGTCTCGGTTTATTTTTATTCCATCCTGTTTTGAATGGGTATTCCTGGTAAGGAACGGCTTGTCGCAAGGCTAAGCAATCAGAGCTTTGACCGTTTATGCTGCCAATAGAACCTTATTTATAGTTACTAGTGTTTCAAAGTTAAAAGATGAACCCACGATAGAATAGCATAGCATAGCATCATCCTTATAATGTTCCCACTGCTGGGACTCAGGCCTCCTCTCTAGATGAGGCCGAATGGGCCGTAATACACCACGCGGGCCCATTGCGAGTTATATTCGATTTTTTTGTTCTTGGACATGTCGGTTTCCTTACGATATTTTTCTTCACCGTTTTGAGAGTAGTGGTGATGAAATAAATTACACAAAGTAATGCATCTGGCTGGATTTGAACCCGCGATCTACAACTCGTAAGTCGGGGTCGTTACCACTCGGCCACCACTGCTCAATAGAAGACAATCACAGTAATAGCCACACTAATCTCTTCACACATTTGACGCCGCCGTGAGATACACAAAATTGATGTTTTTAAGCTTAATTATTTAAGTTTTTCCATAACTGTTACTTCATTGTGTGTGCGAGTATCTGTATGCCGTTTTTTTTTTTTTAATATTAGATATAAAAAGTCTAAAACATAGTATTTCTTAAAATCGGACATTCTAATTTATTGAACTTACTAAAGTATTTAAGTGTTAACACTATTGTACAGGCCGTAACTTTCATCTTAAATACTCGAGTTTCTTGTAAAAAAATAGTTGATATGTCTATCTTTACTTTTCAACTTAACACCATGTTTTTCATAATTATCATGTTTTCAGCACAAAGAACATGTGGGTTGTTTACAAAACATTTTTATGCCTTCTATATTACACATCGCTAAAAGCCATTTTTGTCATAATAACGACGTATTTTTACCAGAAAAAAATGGGTTTTTACAGCCACGAATAATAATAATTTGAAAGGCCGCAGTTTGCATATATTAACCCAATAAAACTAGCTTTCTGACAGCGGCTTCGCCCGTGTGTAATTATTATTTATTATTTATTTATTTAAAATTTCAGTAACAACACCTTAACAGCTAACGCCAATGAGATGCTATTACGAACAAACATGCCCATATTATTAATAACGCTTACACAAAATTAGTATTAATGAATACAAATAAACATCAATTAAAAAAGACACACATATTTAGGGTCAGTGGAAAATAAATAAAATTAAATGCTCTGCATATTCTCAATGCATTTAAGTGCTACTTGAGTGAACTTCTCGCCGTGTCCTCGTGGGGGCGATCGGCGGCGATCTCTCGTGCCGGGGCTTGGTTCAAACCATGCTCCGGCTCGAGGAGGAGTGACAGGCGGCCGCCTCCTTTTGCGAAGCAGTAATGCTAGCAAAGAAGGAGGCCGACCGCATTAGGCAAAGGCGCACACGCCGCCGCCGCCGCCGGGATTCCGATCCCGATTTCCGGCCACCGTACGCGCGGGCTCGCGGACGGTGGGCAATGGGTAGCTCGCTGTCCGTCCATCCGGTAACAGACCGGTCCGAGCTCAGGTCGTCTACGGCGCGCACTGTTCCCGCGCGCCTCAAGGAGTTGTCAGCAAACTGTAGGAGTCTAGCAGGGCCGAAGCCTACTGGGGCCAAAGGTTATGTGAGAATGTCACCACGGGCCCCGGGACAAAGGCAACGAATGGAAGGGTAGGTTTTTAGTCAGTAAAAGTCTGACACTATTTCCCGCCCCACCCAAGGGCGGGATTTGTCATTGGATGATATTACCTACGTTAAAAAAAAAAAAAAAAAAAGCAGGCTGCAGTCAAACACATCTATTTCAGTAGTAGTAGTGTTTCTCCATACAAACTTTAGACCCCTGTTTCTTCCCCTTAGGGGATGAATTTTGTAAAATACTCTCTTAGTGCTCGTCTACGTCATAAAAGGAAACTTTGTGCAGAATTTCACTCTCCTAGTCCCATTAAGTTCGGCTGTACGTTGGTATATCAGTCAGTCAGTTTCTCCTTTCATATATGTATATGAAACCTACGCTCTGAATATAATAACTGCTTATCTAGGTGTGATCAAAGGATTACCCGTGTTGGCAGTAAAGCTAACGAAGGTGGCCGCAAACGTGAGAAAATGAACATCCTTACATCGCAGCCACCGCTACAGGAGAGGCCTCGGGCGTCCAGAGTTGTAGGGCGAGCCCCAGACACCGAATGCGTGGGTTTGGGGGTAATAAGCATTGGGTAAATGGATAGGTCCGTGTGTACGATAAGGACTAACCAGACTCGTCAACGACGCATAGTGTTCCACGCGCGCCTTAACCTTTTGAATACCGTAATTAGAGACACAATAGAAACACAATAGGTGTACGAACGCCGGCGTTCGCTTGGGGCTTAACAGTTTATAGAGATGTCCACATAACCGAAGGGTCCCAGTAGGACCAATTCCCGAAAGGGAAACCATGGTCCTGAAACGCAAAGACGAACTGAAGGAACATATGTATCGTTTTAATCAGTAAAAGTCTGACATTCTGGCGGACACGGAGAACAGGAGAAATCATTTGATAATTTCCCGGCATAAAAAAAGTTGAGAATATAAATTAAAACCTTTGTACTCAAAGTATAAAGAACCATGTTATCTGTCCATTAATCAGCAGACAACATAATTTAATTAAAAACAAACTTACGTAATTAACATAATAAATCAATAACATTTTACATACAGAAAACATTAGAAAGAATACAAAACGGGTGCTATATTTCATTGTCCTTTGAGCTAAATAGCTGTAATTTCTCATTTTCACGTGAAAGTAACAAACAACGAGATAATGGTAGGAGAAACAAAACACTAATGTTTTATGTTGTCACTAAAATACATGTACAAAGGTAAATTCATGTAGAATATAATGGGCCCTAGTCTGCTATTTTTATAATTTCATCATTCCAACACGATCCCATTGTCATTTTACTAAAAGTTCGTAATCTGTTAATTCATAATGGCCAATCATTCGTCGGTCTGTGGTCTCGAAATAGATTTGTGGTGCGAGCTGTCCTGTAACGAACTAAAAGCAATGACTGCACAATGACGTTTTAATAGGTCACTGATCAAAGGAACTGTCAGATATTCATTTGTCAATAGGTACGAGATTACCATTCTATGCCATTTCCTTCAATGGAGTGTCAGTGGTTGGTCATTGGAAAGTCATATTAACGCCATTATATACATTACTAATTACCAAACTTTTCAAAATCAACAATTATGAAATCAATGATAAACCATTCTGACATTATTGTAATAGCAGACTTGAGGCCCAGGTCCAATGGTAAAAGAGCGACATATTATTTCAATAATGTATGATCATTCAGGCTTATTTGAAACTAACTGCTGCCTGTAGCTTTGCCCGCACGTCAGTAGAAAATTATCTTCAGAGTATTTTGTATGAACTCCGCCCGGATTTATGTCGACTTCGCGGCCCCGTAACAGCGGTTTTATTTTTCTTTTTTTTTTTATATATTATATTATATTATAACGCATAGCAAATTGGCGCAACCATTCCCCCCGGGTTTGAAGGGTTACCTTCAAAGAAAAGAAAAAAAACAAAAGCGAAACTAAACCCTATTACTAATCTAAACTATCAATACTAGGTAGCGAAACAACTTATAACTAACTATGCCACTACTACTGATTAGGCAGAGGGCAGAGGCGAATAACCGGACGCAGGTACGATCCAGTTGCGGTTTTAACTTTTACGACTCGCGTTATTCCGTTCGAACCCGGAAAAACTTCTTCCACTACACCAAGAGGCCAGTGCAGAGGAGGCGCACTCTCAGTCTTCAGTATCACCACAGTACCGACTGTGACTGGATCTGAAGGAGTGTTCCACTTTTGACGCGACTGCAGCGTATGCAGATAATCTGTCCTCCATCGCTTCCAAAAGGACTGAACTAAGCTATCTAGCAGAGCGTGACGCGGGTGGAGCTGCAGTTTGTCAGTCTCGACATCTAAAGCGGGCAAATATTTAAGAGGAGTCGGAATTATAAAAGAAGAAAAAAATGATATATTTCTTGTTCTTGGTGAATTTTTGTAAGCGTTTGGTTGTACAACATGTTTAGTCCTATATATCATTATTACTTTTGTTATGAAGCTGTAATCTTTTTGCTACCTATATTTGTACTGTGGTCTCCTGTTTTTGTTACCTAGATTATCTCAAAGAGAACTCGGATTCGACCGTCTGGAAAGCCCAAATTAACAAAAAACGGTGTGCCTAAATTGTATTGCTACCTCGAAACATGTTTTATGTTACTTTTTCCTTTAGCTTCGCCTGCATGAGTAATAAAATTTATCGCACATCGGGATAAAAATACTTACTTAAGGGTGGACTTGGCGGTATCAAATCAACTTCTCAACAAAGGTGACCTTGCTAGTTTCAATTTGTGTAGACAGCAGTTCTAATCCATGACCTTCAACGCCCTTGGTTGGCAAGCGCGTTTTTCCAACCGCAGTGACTGATTTGCGAACGTGTTGGCGCGTGGTTTACATCCATGTAGCTGTAACATAACGCCAAACTCCAACCAAGGTGACCTTGGTTGGGACGCTGATTGCAACCGTCTAGTCCACCCTTTATAGCATAGCATAGCATCAGCCTTATAATATTCCCACTGCTGAGACTCAGACCTCCTCTCTAGAAGAGGGAATGGGCCGTAGTCCACCACGCGGGCCCAGTGCGGGTTGGTAGATATCACATGTCTTCGAATTTTTGGTACTAGGATACCGGTTTCCTCACGATGTTTTCCTTCGCAGTTTTGAGAGCAGTGGTGATGAAATAAATTACACAAAGTAATGCGCCTGGCTGGGTTTGAACTCGCGACCTACAACTCATAAGTCGCAGCTGTTACCACTCGGTCACCACTGCTCTCCAGTCTTTATACTTTGTCCCAATCCAGGTCATAGGCTAGCCGTCTGCCTAATTTAATTTAGATCTGTCAAACCGTTGAGGTGGGTATTCCTGGTAAGGAACGGCTTATTGCTAGGTCAAGCAATCGACTATTAACCAATAAAGACTGTTTGATCTCAGATATTTTATTTTTTATTACCAAAAAGGAATATCGACGCCCCCGGGCACTAAGTCGGTAATCGCCAAAATTTGTTTTTCGATTACCGACTCTATTGCCTGGACAATAAGTCGGTAATCGAAAAACAAATTTTTGCGATTACCGACTTATTACGCGGGGGCGTCGAATTGGTATGCCATATTCCCTGAAGTTACTCTATTACATTTATTTGGAGCTTTTTATCATCCCGTTTTCCTCATCCTACTAAGACATTCAAACAAGAAAAGTACATTCAAATGTTTTGCTGAAACATCTCAGAAACTTCACCAACAAGAAGCTTTGCCTAAGCTCTGAACTCCTAAATAATGTATGGCAAACTAAAGTTAACACCGCGTGACATAGTGTTGGGAATAAAACTAAACCACGGTTGGTCATTAGTTATGGGGACAAGTGTTACTGAGTAGGGGACATTAGTCATTGGTTTCTGCTACTTATTTGAGTTCTCTTTGCAATTTTGGGCTTAATAAATGGTATTTATAGAATACTGGTTCTCAACCCGTAGTCCGAGGACCACTGGTAGACGGTCCACAATAGCCAAAATATGGTTCGCGAAATGTCTAACTGAACTCAGCATCATGCAAGTAAAGACGAAGTGATTTTAAGTCTCTATTGCGTTTTCTATGACATATTTTCTGTGAAAATGCTTGTTATTTTTGATATTAAAGAATAACCGTTGCTCCAAGTTGAATATTTATGACCAATTTTTTTATTTTATTTTATTTACACAGTTAAGTGTTCTTCTGGACTTCTGGTCCCCGCTATCAATAAAGTGGTCCCCAGTCAAAACAAGGTTTGTTACCACTGGTATAGAACATGAGAATATTGCTATAACGTATGTCTAGTCCAAACCTCATCATCATCATCGTTTCTGCCAAAAGATTATCACTGTAGGCCTATATGGCCTCCCCAAAGTGTTGCCACAACGTCAAACACCACATCAGCGTTACTTTGTGGGAGGCCTGCTAGCGCTGCATCGTCCTGAATACAATCCCTACTCCCGAATGGTAAATTTTTTCTTTAGTATTGGAAATCATCTTATCAATAAAATCTTCGAAATACTACTTATTGATTAATCACGAAATCTCAGAAACTATAACCCCCTTAAACTTAAAGTTTGGTAAGTAAGTTCCATATATAGGGTGTAGATATGCGCTGAGAACGGATTTACGAAACTCCGCCCCTATGTAAGCGTCAGTTTAGCGAGGTCATTGACTCGTTTACTTAAAGAAATTAATTTACTACATGCGTATATTAACTCGACTTTAAAAAGAAAAGTACTTTATTTTTTAATTTTATCTTTACAAATCGATAGTGTTTCATGTACCGAATTGTCCCTCCACGGGATTAAAACGACCAAAATTTAACGGTGTAAAATAAATTGTCTTCAAGGCGCGCGTGGAACACTACGTGCTATTCACAATTCGGACTCAGTCCTTAACGGACAGCCGGACAGCGAGCTACCCATTGCTTGTCGTCTGCAAGCCCGTGCAACTAAGAGGACAATACCCAGGGTAAAAAGCCTACTTCTTAGTACTAAAAACAGAATACAAAAAAGAATTAGCAAGCTAACATTCTTTAATCTCTTCTAAAAGTTAAGCATGCTAATATAATTTTGAAGCTGACTGTACAAAGATTAAGCCGAAGCATAAAGTGTAACGAACTTATAAAGTTCTTGACTTCATAAAGTTCTAAGGCGCTAATAGTGTTGTTTCTTTGTCTTACTAGCAGAACGTAGAACATTGTCTCAAGGGAATGTCCTTCTGTGATAAAAAGTATCCTATGTGCTCTTCAAAAGGTTGACTGGTAGAAAACGCCTAAGGCATTAAGTCCCCCACTGTAGTTTTGTGACATGGTCTACTTTCCACATTTTACTTTATTCATTCCAAGACATAGTCTACTAGCGTACCTTGTTTCATCGAAATCTATTGTGCCGTAAATAATAATTATATTTGCAATACAGGTTGATGTTCCAGGTTAAGCAACGCATGCAGAAGTCGTCCAATGAATGTGTGTCCGCCTATATTTTTTTATGATATTATCTAATATATTAATTTCTCTATGAAAAACCTTCTTCCGTGTCTTGGCAAGCACGTTTAGCAGCTTGGACTATTGATTGGCCTGTTGGTTTAGTTGTTCGTGTCTCTGACTGCTATGCCGAAGGTCATCATCACCAGCCTTTTAATGTTCCCACTGCTGGGACACAGGCCACCTCTCTAAGAGAGGGAATGGGTTGTTTATTAGTTTATACTTAGTATTTGAAGTAATTGTTATAAGGTACGATGGGACTGACATATCCATACTTGGGTAAAAGCCCCTAAATAAAATCCTGAATTTAAAAAAAAATACCTATGCTAAATACCTATATATCAGTTGTCTAGTTAATACTCATAGCACAAGCTCTGCTTAGTTTGGGATTAGATGGTGTTGTGTGAAAGTTGTGAAAAACATAATTATGAGCTGCGGGAAGGGTCGAAAGAGTTATCGTGTTTCTGGAATGCAACTAGGAATTCCGATGGGTTTTAGTCAGTAAAAGTTTAACACGCCCCTTCACTCCACTAGAGAAATTATTACGGCATGATTTTCAACGTCATAATAGCTAAAACATTATCAATTCTGTTTTTTGTTTAAATAAAAAACTGGGTTCCAGACAAACTATCTTAATTATGTAAATATGTAGTTCGATTCCCAGTTCAATTTTTGAATTCGGAAAAATCATCAAGACTCGATTTCTTGATGATTTGTCCGAATCCAAAAAAGTATATTTTTTTTTTGTGACGTAACTAAAATTTACAGTTTTCAGATTTGTTCCTATATTTGTGCTATGCGACCTTGCTTCATGCCAAATTTGAAGGGTCAACGGGATGTAACCTATGAATGTTGATTCCCTTGAGAGTGTCAAAATATCCGTTTTTTGCGACATAAACGTCCTAATCTTTTTTCCGTTAACTTAGAAGTTGTTTTTTTTTCTCAGCTTCAAGGGACCGCAGACTTGAGTATGGTTTTAATTTCAACTCGATATCTCCACGCGTTCCCGAGATAAAAGGTCTTGACAGACAGACCGACTGACGGACAACAAAGGAGAGAAAAAAAAATTACGCAATCCTAAAAATAAATAAAACACATTCTTGACTCAGTTGAATAATATTATGTTTTCTTTATTACACTATGCTTATAACGATCGCATGTCCCATCACACCCCTACCATAAAAGCGCTGAATTATATAAATCTTTTTATATTTTCTTAAATAAAAAGAACAAACAAAATAAACCTTAAAAACATTAGTTATTCACAGCCACGCGAATACGCGATGTACAGTCAATCCCTCAAATTTTAAATTACCCATCATATTCTGAGCACGAACATCTAGGTACATTCGAGTACAGTGATATTAAAAACGTTATTAAAATGAAATCTCTTGTCCTCCGTGTTATCCCATTCGTACTCTATTCGACGGTGGTATAGTTGCGGAGTAAAGTGTTTAATGCGATTAAGTGTGGTGTGAATTTTTAATTGTTTTGTCCGCTATTGTGGATGCTCAGACTACGGTTTTTTATTAGATTAGGGAAGCACTCTAGACAATGATTATTTATTATGGCCAAAAATTAAACTTGCTTGGATCTGCCAAGCTGTTTTTTTAGAGTCGAAAAAGAAATACAAACTTTTCGATCAAATAATGAAATTTTCTCACAAAATAAAACACAGTCTGCAAGACACCGTAAAAAAAATCGATAGGCTTTAAATTCCGAACTTACCCTCTCCAATAAACAAAAATTCTTCCCTAGTATGAAACACGTTTTTTCAAAGAAACTTAACTCTGGCGTCATAACATCGGTGTATGCAAACGACCAGGATTTATATAAAGGGAAGTCGAGCCCTCTGAGGGGGAGGGAGAGGGGAGGTCGGAGGTAAGGGTGGTGCAGGGCTCAGACTGTATTACCCGAGGATTAGTCCGTTATTACCTTGGCAAAATATTAAATGTACATTTTTTTAACGCGGCTCCAACCATATTTGTGGGCTTTGAGAACAGAATTACAGGAGTTCTTCATTTATTAAATAAGTATGAATGGCGGTGTTTTGATGTATGTAGGAAAAGGGATACATAAAGTGAGATTATTTGATTAATGACGAGACAAGCGGATTTGGATTATTCGGCGTTTTATGTTGTACCAGCCTGTAATTGTAGTAAGTACCTAACTATTGGGATTAACCTCTTTTCAATTAGAGACAAGTCTATGATTAGTTACGAGTAAACTTGACAAATAAATGTATCATCGTTGTAATCCCAAAATGTAACGCCTCAACCAACGGAGAAAAGGTATCACAAATTAACCCCATACATATTGATTTTTTTTTTGGCAGTCGCTATCGTTGATAGCAGAGTTGACATAAAACAATAAATTTTAAAAATTAAAACTAATTTTAATCAGATTTAATTTAATCGTAATCAAAATAAATCGAAATAATTATCATTAATCATTATTTTAATCAAATAGAGTATTTATTAAATGTAACACACTCATGCCTTCTCGCGGCTCAAATGAAAAATTATTTTAGTTACAGCTACGATAAAACAACGCGCAATTTTTGTTTTTATTCAGTTAAATTAATTTAAATCATTAAGTCAAATAAAACTATCTTACAAAATTCCTGTGATTTTTTCATAATTTTTCAATAAAATAATGTTCAATTATGAATAGCTAATTTTTTTAACAAGATCATCCAACAGCAACATATTTTTTTTAAATCTTGATCTATAATAATAATAGTCACAAAAAATTAATTACGATTAAACCATGATTAACTTTTTAAACTTTAATCAGATTAATTTTTTTGCCAACACTGGCTGATAGAATATCAGTAGCGCCACTAGTCAATCTAACGATTGACTAGTGGCGCTACTGATATTCTATCAGCAAAAACGTTAACACGTTTTTCTATTTGAGTAGTGGTTACAAGTACAACAGGTGAGTGTAATGAGTTAGTATAGTAGAATATGTCTTTATTTTGAGGCGGAAAATCATCAAATGACTCTCGCTCTAGGGTGGAGCAAGAGTGTTGTGGACTAAAACCAACCTGTGTTTTTTCAATTGCCTTTTGTGTTCTAGGGCTTTTTTTTTTTTTGGTGGTGGGTAAAATCATCCAATGACATCTCCCGCCCTTGGGCGGAGCGGGAGATAGTGTCAGACTCTTACTGACTAAAAACCCACCCCGTTCCTTCGTGGCCTTAGATACCAGGGCCGGGCTTTCCTTTCGGAAGCAAACCCTTGGCCCCAGTAGGCTTCGACCCTGCCTGCCTGCAGCTAGCAGGCTGGGTCTCTACGGTTTGCTGACAACTCCTTGAGGCGCGCGGGAACTGTGCGCGCCGTTGACGGCCTGGGCTTGGTCCGGATGATTACCGGACGGTTAGACAGCGAGCTACCCATAGCTCGCCGTCCGCAAGCCCGCGCCTACGTTGGCTGGAAATCAGGATCGGAATGCTCGCGGCGGCTGGGCCGTGAGGGCCGTTGCCTCTCGCGTGCGGCCTCCTCCTTTGCTAGCATTACTGCTTCGCAGAAGGAGGCGACCGCCTGCCATCCCTCCTCGCTCCGGACCATGGCCCGTACCAGGGCCTGGCGCGTGTGTTCTAGGGCTGCGGTAACAATTTTGAATATTCCCGCAGCTTTAGCAGGCATCAGCTCATTGAGGTAACGCGTGGAACACGCACCGTCAACTCGAGCTTGGCCCTTACCGGACGGTTGGACGACGGCCTACCCCTTGCTGGTCATCCGTAGTATAGTATAGTCACATTATTTAGAGTACCAGGAGCTCATAGGCAGTTCGTAGTCAAAGCAAAATCACATCGGAAAGAATAAAAAAAAAACTAGTTCCTCGCCGATCCATTTGTTTTGCTTATTACATCGGAATCCAATCTTATTCGCACGGGATTGCTGTCAGCGATTGCAACAATGATGAACGCGACACGCTTAATGAAGCAAACCTTGTTATTAGATCGATACTGATCTAGTTACAGAAGATGGGGAATAAACATGACCGTGCGATTTAGGAGCTGAAGTATGAATATTCTTTGAACTGAGGCCCATAAAGGGCCTAAACTCCAATCCAATGACATCTCCGCGCCCTTGGGCGGGACAGGAGATATTGTCAGACTTTTACTGACTAAAAACCGCACTCCGGTTCCTTCTTTGCCTTAATTCCAGGGCCCCGGGTTTAATTTTCACATTCTCCATGGCGCCAGTAGGCTTCGGCCCTGCTGGGCCCTTACGGTTTACTGACAACTCCTTGAGGCGCGCGTGGAACGATGCGCGCGGAAAAAGTCTCCTTTATTCGTGTTACAGGATTAGTTTCAAAGAATCTAAAGCCAGCTTAAATCCTTACCATGACCTGTTAACGCGATCCATTAGACGACCTAAACTGAACTGTTAAAGGGATGGAGCTGTATAGGTTGTATAGCTCCATCCTTCGAGCCAGTTAGAGCCGATGCCTGTCAGAGCTGTGGAGTATTCGAAGGAGTCAACAACAACCCGCGCAAAGTGCGATTAAAGGAACTCTGAGTTTTAGTCAGTAAACATCTGTCACGCTTCTCGCTCCACCCTAGAGCGAGAGAAGTTATTAATTCTTTTACAAGTTCAAAAAAAAAGAATTGTATTTATTTTTATAATATTTGTGTCTACACAAAAACGGCCTTTATAAAGTACCTCAGCCTAAGTTAGTACTCCCTCGCCACACAAAAACCAGTTACCATTATAAATGGTCGAATTTTATTACCCTTTATTATCCATATTTCGCATATTTCCAATTATGAACACCTGTACCCATTACATGTGTTTCGATGTTTTGTTCAATCGTATTTTGAGCATTATAATGGCTAAAGTCATAATTACAGGGCAATGTTTTATGTCCGGTAATAACACGCAAGTTCTTGTAAGGAAACAATAATTATATTAGCAATTTTTTGTTGCGACTTAAAGTACGCCTTGAGCAACTTTTTTGTTGACTAATATTCCTGACTCAATTTTATTTGATATTTATTAGTATATTATTTCGTATTGTTTCTTATTGTTCACAACTTTTACAAAAATAGGACAGCCGATGTATACAGCCGAGCTTTAACCTACAATTTGTGTTTCTCATTTATGTATTTATGTCTTATTAGTACCTATTATTTCTGTTGTTTATACACTGACAGAACTAAATCTTTTCCGTCAGTTCCGTCATTCCATCCAAAGGTTGTCTGTAAGAAATTGCCCTGTGCGATAAGTCTATAAGTATGTTTTTCCACATTTTTTTATTATTTTTAACTCGAAATATTTATTTTCTAACCAGTTTACCAACAAATACACAAAAATTGATTATTAACAGAGAAAACACTAGAAAAATTTATAGAAAAACAAACGAGATATACAATTTTATAAGGAAGAATGCCTAAAGCATTAAGTCCGCCTGTGTACCTTTGTGTTGCATAAAGTTTAAATAATTAAATAAATTTTAAAATAAATAGATTTGTCTCCCATCAAAACGCCGTTTTCTATTATATGGGCTTGGTATACTGTCCCCCGATTTTTTTATATAAAAATCTTTTTATAAAAAAAAACCTCAATTGATTAAAAAATACGGGAACCTATTTTCCGCTTATCTGTACCCAGCAATTTTTCTTTAACACTCCAATCAACAGCAATATCCAAAAAACGAATTTCTTTTAAAGGTAAGTCTTATACGAAATATTCATCGTCAGCATTAATTTACTTCCTAAAAACGATTTTCGAATATTGCAATATCAAAAACTCAAAGAATATTAATAAATTTATTTTCTTTGAGACTGATTTATTATTTTTTGCCCTCGTATTGAAGAGTGGAGATTAAAAATTAATCATTCGTGGAATTTCCCGTAATTGGATACGAATAAGGGAATGAAAGGGATTAAAAGGGGGATTTAAAAGGCTTGCGGGATTTTCAAGTTATTTTTGTGTTTCGATTGTGGCTGACTGTACCCCTGGCTGTTTGTTTTTGCATGCCGTTGCCACAAATCCGTGGTCTGTGGTTAGAAATTAAGTACATTTGTATTATGAAAATGGGTTTGCTACATGTTTGCTCTTGTTTGTTTATTTAATTTGGTTCGTGTACTTGGTGTACTCCTATGACAGGGAAAATGGCTCAGGTATTTACCTTCCTTTTTCATGTATTTTTGTTTTCATTTTTATTTACTTTTTACCGACTCGTTAATTGGAAATTGAGCACTGTCTTGTTTTTACCCGACTGTGTCAGAAGGTGGATAAGTACTCGTAGTATATTTCTTTGGCACGCCCTAGAAGAGCCTAGCTTGAAAAGTGTCCTTAGATTCATTAAGATGAATCTTATGTCTTAAATCTTATGTATATAAAGACAATTTCAAAAGTCATATTAGTGACTATAAAGTAAGCAATAAAAAATCATGACCGTGTCTAAAAACGCAACCGTAAAAAACGATTAAAAAGTTCGAAATAAGTCTAATACAGTTAATAGGATCAAATCTAAGATTGAATTAAAATTTTGACTAAATGCATCAGACTGCGTAAAGTTACTTGTTTCGAAAAATAATTAATCTTTTTTGCGGCTGTGTTTTTAATATTTTTTTCACATTTAGGTATAAGTATTTTAAATAAATTAAGAACACTGTATTCATATAATTATATAAACTAATTTCATGCCAAATGAAATTGTAGTTTAGAACCATATAGTAATAATGTTTAATCCTATAAGTTCCTGCCACAGTTACAAAACTAGCTGGATATCTAATTAACTAAACAGTAATTATATTTATTTGAATGAACTAATTATGTGGTTAGTTGGCATAATTGCTTATAGACCAAAACACTGTAACAACATACAAATGGTATACATGAGAAAAATGAGCACATTCGTACAGTAAATTACTTCAATTACAATTTAGGTTCCAACAGATGTGTGTTTTGAGCTTATAAATATGTAGATTTAGGCAGGCTAATGCTTTAGCATCATAGCCGTTTCTGAATCTGTTTTCAGAATTCCGTAATTTGGTCGGCACAAACGGAACCCTTTCTCTTAATCACACGTACCGAGTAAAAAGGCGAGACAGTAAAATGTTGCTTGGCCGAGACAGTGATATAAGTTGTGGAGATAAGCGCTCGGCTGAGCACTCCGCGCTATGTTCATACGTACCGAGTATTCGGATGCGAGCACTGTCTCATCCGTTACCTCGGTACGAGTGATCAAGGCATTTCAGGTCCATTTGTCAAGATCATTGAGTGAGTAATCAGGGTATACATAAAAAATTTAAG
This sequence comes from Leucania comma, assembly GCA_958295575.1. Taxonomy (NCBI): domain Eukaryota; kingdom Metazoa; phylum Arthropoda; class Insecta; order Lepidoptera; family Noctuidae; genus Leucania; species Leucania comma. The sequence goes on along the minus strand of OY282482.1, from coordinate 9,869,952 downwards.
AGTCCGACGTATTGTGAAACCGCTCCTTTTTGAAGTCGGTCAACTAAAATGAACATATTTGCAAAATTTCAGCTCAATGGATTACGGCCTAAGTATTTCAAAACTCATTTGCACGATTTTCATTTAAAAAAAAGATGGAAATTAAAATAATAGCATGAAGTTTACAACAGCAAAAAGTTAATTAAAAAACTTACCTCCACAAGTTTCTCGGAAGTCCGGACAGCAGTCGCCAAGCTTCAAGCAAGCATGGTCACAGTAGCAAGGCTTATCCGTCAAGTCTTCAATAATTGCGTTCTGATGGGCTTTCTGGATGACACACGAACTATCCCGCCCCGGGCAGCATAGATTCGCGTCCCTACAGTAATTGGCCCCGCAATGGCCCGCCAAACACACTGCACTAGCGAAACACAACCAATATCGAAGCATATTGAATTTTTTTTTTCAAATGTAACTGAACTTTTTGTTGAAATTTGCAAAAACAAAGATGGCTGAATACTAAAATTCCTTCAGGTGTTCTCTAAATTTTTAAATGTGGCGCGGTGTTACGTGTCATTCCGTATTTGAATTTCTGTGAACAGCCAGTTCTGTAACAAAAAAAAAATAACGTTAGGGTTGCGTTCGAGCGTAACATCTTTTACCTCTTTGTCTAACTTTTTTCTTTTGTTCAACTTTTATCATGGTCATATTTTTTATTTTCTTGGTTGTTGTTGATTAGTTGTTTAAATGATTATATATTAAACTGATCTTTTAAATTTCATTTCACTTTCTCGTTGTTAATATTGAAGTTTTACTTAAAAATTAAACAAGAAAAAGTAAAAGGAAGTTCCAAAAAGAATACTTGAACTCGTGCCTCCTGTGAGGTTTGAACTCACGACCCCTGGTTTACGAGACCAGTGCTCTACCACTGAGCTAAAGAGGCTTGCGAAAGAATGGCGAAATAGCGGTTTGGTATTTAAAAGTAAATTTATAATATTACAAAAGGTTTTATTTCTTATTTTAATGATATTCAACCTTTTTGAAAAACTGACCTTAATCAAAATTAGTTTATTTTTAAGAAAAAAAATATTATTATTTTTTACATCTAATAGGAAAATTTAATTGTTTAGATAAATCCACATCTGTCACAAACACACATTCCAAACTGGTAAAAAATCCCAAAATGTTTAAAATGGTCCTATGTATACTTACTACCAACATAACAAAGCTTAAAGATGACAAGAGAAAAAAAGCAAAGGCATACGGGAGCGGGGTTGTTGACCTCTGTGAACTTAACCGACTGGTTCAAGCTATCTGATAAGTCGGGTTTAAGTTAAGGGGATGCGGTTAACTATTCTTTTTTGATAACTGCGACTTTTTTACTAAGGTGTAAAGTCGATACAGTATTAAATCTGGAACAAAGAGTTTTTATAAAACTTTTTAATGGTTTTTTAGATAATAAATTTTGTGGTTTGTGTTTTATGGCACAAAAGCTTTTAGCGTGCCGGTTTATGGAGTTTCTTATCTGAAACAACTTAAATAAATCAAACTGAACTAATTTGCTTCACGATAATTACTTTTTTTTTCTATTAACTTATTTTTAAAATTGGAAAAATTTTGGCAGATTTGACACGATAAAGTTGCCATTGTAAAAAGTAGCCAAGTATTTTTTAGTTGAATATTTTCCCTTAGAGTTTCAAACCTACATTATGTATGTATCGAACCTTTTTAGGAAATCTTTTGCAGGAATAGGTTTTCTCTTCCACAATCAAAAAGTATTTACGATAAAATCATTCTAAAAAATATATATTACTCATATAACTACTTATCTAGTCATATGAGTAATATATTTTCCATAATTATTATATGAATTATCATTATCAGAATCTTTCTGATAATAATAAACACAATAATAGTTGCCATTAACATTTATATTTTTTTAAATATGGAAAATAAAATCTATTACTGAAAAAATACGCTTTTGTTTCTCAAAAGGGTCGATAAGTATACAAAAAAATTCTTTTCATGTTTTTACGTCTAACACATTGATAAGCAATAAATAATTACCCATTTTCAAAGTTATTCTAAAATAACTACTCCTTAAATAGATATCAGAGTTTATAATTACCTACAAATGTGTTAAAAGTTATTATCATTATGATAACTAGTAGGTGCACCTGCTAACTAGTTAAAATAGTTGTTATTATGAGAAATATAATTATAATATAGTTATCTACTAGTTGCTTGCTGCTTGCAGCTAGCGGAACAGTCGTGGCCGAGTGGTAACGGCCCCGACTTAAGAATTATTTATTTATTTATTTATTTATACACTTTATTGTATATACATATTGAAATAAATAAAGAAAAAAAAAAAAACATTTACCACTTTGTGTAATTTATTACATCACCACTGTTCTCAAAACGGTGAAGGAAAACATCGTGAGGAAACCGGCATGTCCTGGAACTAAAAATTCGAAGACATGTGACATTGACCAATCCGCACAGGGCCCGCGTAGTGGATTACGGCCCCTTCACTTTCCTAGAGTGCCTGAGTCCCAGCAGTGGGAACACTGAAAGACTAATTATGCTATTATCCTTATGCTACTAGCTGCTTCCAGTGGCTTTGTCCGCATGACAGTAGAATATTAAGTAACCCAAGGGCACATACTTTCAAGGTAAACAGTATCCTATGTACTATTCCAGGATATAATGTACCTGTGTGCCAAGTTTCATGGAAATCTTTACAGCCGTTCGAGCATGGAGAAGTAACATTTGTACTTACGTACTTACATATCGCCTTTATAGTATTAGTGTGAAAACTCGTATTTTTTTTAATAATATAAACTAATAGTTGACTGAGATCTCACCTAAGGGCTTGTTTACGGAGACATGGCGCGTTCGGCGGTCGTCGTACATTGCCATATGTTTGTGTTTACGCGTGCGATGACGCGGCCCGCTGCTGCAATGTACGACGAACGTTCAACGCGTCGCTTCTCCGTAAACACGGCCTAATGCTGAGCAGTGATGCAATCGTCTATTTACACCTTGAAGTCGCCTAAATTATAATCTGACGAGAAGACCTCTGGAGGCAAATTGTTGCAGTCCTTCGATGTACGCGGTATATACTCGGGATTGTTTAAAAGAGTCACCGCGGGCTTGGAACGCAAAGGGCAACTGAAGGAACACATGTGAGTTTTAATTAGAAAAAATACTATACTCTCTCTCGCGCCACCCAGAGCGGGAGATTACCCAGTTGCCCTTTGTGTTTCAGGGCCGCAGAGACTCTTTCGAACCAGTTTTTCACTTTTTTTATATGACCTTTGATTTCTAACACAAACAATGATAGCATAACGATAACAGAAGTATAAATTAACGTAAGGGACATTTTGACGTTTAGTGTACATCAATCATCGTAAGAAACATTTTTAACCGAATTCAAAAACGGAGGAGGTTTCTCAATTCGACCGTATATAGGGTTCAAATAAGAAACAAACAATACCTACCGAAAAACACCGACTTCTATTTGTTTTTTTTCTAGTGAAGTCGGTTATAAAAAGTGTTTTATTTCTTACATTTTAAATAAAAGTCCGCTAAGTTAATTCATACTTCTGGTATCGATAAACCTAGCAAAACTCCAAGTTAGCTTGGACTTTCAAATTAAATTGACTGCCCCTTGAGATTTGACCCCGAGTGTTCCATTCCCTACTTCGAGAACCGAGAATAAAGTTCAAAGGCGACAAGGAATTCCTAGTACCGACAAAGGCGACAAAAGAACATGGTAATTACTCAGCAGAGCGAAGACCGTAAAACTGCATAACGACCGTGCAACGTGTTTCTGGTAGAGTACTCTTTACCATGACGTGTTAAATGTCAGGCGTGCGAGTGAAAAAGCGGGATGGCTATACATCGTTAAATTTTAGTCATTTTAATCCCGCGGAGGGTCGATTCGGTACATGAAACACTATCGATTTGTAAAGAGAAAATTAAAAAAAAAAACATTTTATTTTAAATTTAAACATAATTTTTTTTCGTCAGTTTAAACTAGATGAAGCCGGTGTTACTTAGCTGACTACCCTGAGAAGAAACACTGAACCAAACTCAGGGGTCAAAGTTATTGAAAGTAGAAGAAATGAAAAAAAAATTACCATAAACAAACAAAGTTGAGCCAGTACTGCCGGTGTTTTCACGGACCCAGTAGCTGTCAGACAGTAACTGTCCTTCGCTGACTGCCAGCTACTGTGAATGTGAAAACCAGACTTTACGAAACCTTTCCAACCTAGTAGATTACTTCTAGGCAAGCGTGCCCCATCGTCGACCACATCATCGCTTACCATCAGGTGAGATAGTGGTCAGACGTGAGCCTATCAATAATAATAAAAAAATAAAAAATCCACCTCAACATTTCTTTCTCCAAGCTCTGAAAAGGTCGCATAGCATAATTAGCCTTTTAATGTTCCCACTGCTGGGACTCAGGCCTCCTCTCTAGGAGAGGGAATGGGCCGTAATCTACCACGCGAGCTCAGTGCGGGTTGGTGAATGTCACATGTCTTTGAAAAGGTCGCATATTATTACTTAATATTAGGGGCTCGTGAAAAAAAATCTAGAAGCTATGGCGTTCCGTTAACGAGTGGGACAAACAATTGATCCGAGGCAAACAATGGGAGAATTTGTTAGTCAAATAGTGCGATCCACGATCGAGTCGAGTTGAGCTCAAATATGTGTAGTGGAGCGCTTTTTGACGGAACTCAGTACCTATTTTTATTAAGAATATGAATATTGAAATATACTTAATAGATATATAAAACATGTAACTGGAATAATGCACTTCCTCAATTATACCTAAACCTCAATCAGAATAGTACATAATGATATAAGTGTGTAACGTAGGAGGTTGCCGTGGAGGCGTTATCAAGACCCGAGCCGTGGCGAGGGTCTTAAGACAGCCAAGAATGGTTTTTCAATACACTTGTGAAGTAAATAAGTAAAATTTTTATAATATGGCGGTAAAAAATTAAGTCAGTTTTCATAGGCGCATAACTATTTTTTTTTTTTAATTTATCCATAGCAGAAGGCTATGGCTACATAGTCTTTTGATCAAATTGTCTAATCGTTGTTTAATAAAGCCCATAATTTCACTCGAAAAATCACGCCAAAAACCGCGCGCATCTTAAAATGATGGCCATAGACCACAAACAATTTTTAATTTTTCGTATTCGAAATTTGATTTGCGAACAAAGAGGGTGAACAAAAAGGTTATAGCTACATTACAGCACAAGTGCGTAATGGTAATCAAAATGTCACAGTTTGGTAACAGGTGTCATTATTACCTAAGTATAGTGCAATAAGAGCCAGAGCCACTTTCTGAGCAAGTGTATTGAAAAATTAATTTACAATCGTAATTTATTCAAGTACTGAATAAGCAAATAATAATTATGGAAATCGACGCACTACATTTGCGCATCGGTATTGGTATTATGCACACACACACCATTTAATGACGCATTCAACATTATCAAGTTGTTTTTGAAAATCAGCAATTTTTTGTCTTAAATTAATAAAAAATATTTCGGGACAAAAATTGGGGTGTTTTTAATTAATATCGTGCCGATTTCATCACGCATGCATTAACTAGGTTTAAATTCATCCCCGTAAATTTTTAACACTTTTATCCCATTAGAACCTGGATTAAGTGTATTATACATCTTATGAAGATGGTCTACACGTGTGCTAATTTCATTCAAATCTGTCCACCTACATACTTTAGCATGAATGACAAACATAAAACATAAATTAAATATGATTCAATACATCAACTCGAAAACCCGCTCTTATCCTTTTAGGCACGCAATGGACTGTTTTCCGCACTAGTGTAGAAAAGAGCACGTGCTCGCAACCGCCTCAATTTAATTATAATAAAATTGTTTATCATAACAGACTGTTTGTGCATCGACGAGTCGTAAGTGTATTGAAAAATGTCGTTTGACACACGTACACATTAAAATTTGTCACTGCAGCCCTCGGCTCCATAACACATTCGCCTACGGCTCGTGCAAATTTCACCTTGGTCGCAATTATAAATTTACTGCACTTGTATCAAAATGTACTATTTCTCTCATCCCGGTCTTGGGAACGAGCGAGCGTTTCAGACTTTTACTGACTAAAACCTACCAGTGTCCTTCAGTTACCCTTTGCGTTCCAGGGCCACGCTCACTGCACAAAAACATACATAATTTCGCTTTTAAAATATTTATGCGACTCATAATTGATTGATTGAAGTTGTCAGCCAATGACATGAAAGAAAAGGGAGTGAATGATAGCACGACGGTTGACAGCGGAGAATGGAGGAATTCATTAGTGAAATAGGTTGTGTCATCTACCCCCACAATCGCGTCGAGCTCAAATATGTCGCACCTCTAGATGAAGAATCTGCACCATTGATATATCGCATTTTTAATAGAAAACAGAACTAACTCATAAAAGAGGGTATTTCAAAATTGGACCTTATAATTGAAACATAATTTTTAAGATTCAAATACCTTCTTTTTTGAGTTAGGCCTCTTTTCTATTAAGCATGCGATATTATAAGAGAAGATAAGCAAAATAGCGTTAGTCGCTAAATGTGTGTGATCGTCGCGACCGATGTGAAATCGTGACAACTGTCACAATTTCAGCGGTCCACGCGCTAGAGGCGAGTCACCTAATCTGGCCCAAAAAAAAAGATATCTGCTTTTTATTGAATATACTAATCAATAGGTTAGTAGAACCAAGAACTTTTATGTATCAATATACTATACTTGGTGTTTTAGGGTTCCATACCTAAAAGGTAAAACGAGATCCTATTACTAAGACTGCGCTGTCCGTCCGTTTGTCTATCCGTATTAGTTAGACAGTTAAAATTTTCAAAGATGATGTATTTCTAATAACGCTATAACAACAAAAACTTACAAACAGAATCAAATAATTAATAAATATTTAAGGGGTCTCTCACCCAGCAAACGTGATTTGTTTGCCGTTTTTTGCTACGGACGGCACGAACATTTTGAACTAGGTTTTTGTTTTATGGTAGGTAAAATCATCCAATGACAAATCCCGCCCTTGGGTGGAGCGGGAAGTAGTGTCAGACTCTTACTGACTAAAAGCCTACCCCATTCCTTCGTTGCCTATAGTGCCGGGCCAGGTATTCCTTTCGGAAGCTGACCCATGACCCCAGCAGGCTTCGACCCTAGCAGGCTGGGCCTCTACGGTTTGCTGACAGCTCCTTGAGGCGCGCAGGAACAGAACGCGCCGTCGACGACTTGGGCTCGGTCCGGTCAGTTACCAGACGATTTTGAACTAGGTAATAATTGAGCTATTTTTGTATTGGTTTTTTTTATCAAAAATGATAACAGAGTCTACATAAAAAAAGGTTAACATACATAATAGTACCTATATGCTCAGCAGGATAAAACTAAAAGGATCTAAGAAAAAAAAATTTTTAGAGGGTATTCAATATTCATCCTACAAAGGTGGGTTGCCGTTATATTCAATATTTACTCACCACTTACTACACAAGACCACAAAGTCAGCCCTCAAAAAGAAACTTCCAAAAATATTTAATTAAATTCCTCATCGGAACTTAACGGCCAAGTTAATAATGAAAATACTTAGTGTTTGAAACCGCGGCTAAGATCGAACTTAGCATGTAATGCTACGATAACAAATAACTTGGTAACTTGGCACAAGTTTATTTCATTATGTGAGATTAAGATAGGTAGGTATGTTAGTCCCTCCTGAATTATTAATCATAACATCGGGGAGGTTCCTGTGAGGTGCTCTGCAAGGTAAGAGAGAAAAGCGGGTTGTAATATTGTGTTGTATGTTTGCATGCTAATAGCAAATCTAATCAAAGTACATATTTTTTATAGTAGGGAGAATTTATTTGATGATTTTCAAATAAATTTTCCGTGAATTTTCCGAGAGCGTGCTCTAGAAGCGATTTCAACATTCAGACGGATTGCTGACATATCTTTCAGGCATGTTTTGACCGATAACCAGTAAGCCTTTAAATTATTAGACTTTAATAAAAAAAAAATGCAGATTTCTATTACTATTTAATAGAAACAATGAGATATTTATCACAATTTAATTTATTTATTTATTTATATCGGCACACCAACGACTCCTTCACTGGTTTAACATTATAAAAAGACACTTTGCAATTGATTAATCCAAAAGTACCTACAGATATTGATCACTATTTAATAGAAAAATACAAATATTTATCACCAAGGAAAAGCTTTGGTTTCATTGACAAAACCACTTTAGTGACAATAGAATTGAAATAAAATGAGAAATGAGTATATTAGAGGAAGTTTGAAAGTGGCGCCAGTGACAGAAAAGATGAAAGGATATCATTTGTCTTGGTAAGGTCATGTGAAGAGAAGGGATGAAACGCATGTTACTAAAAGAGTTCTGAGTTTACACGTAGATGGATGGAGAGGAAGAGGGAGGTCAAAGAAGTGATGGATGGATTGTGTGAGGAGTGATATGAAAGAAAAGGGAGTTAGTGACAGTGTGACGGGTGACAGGAAAAAACGTGTTGCGACGACCCCAAGTAATATAGGATAAGGGCAGGAAGAAGAAGAAGAGAATCTTAATATGCAAAAAAAATCGCTAATCCCCCTTAACTTAACCCACTATGTCCACCGGCGCGTGCTTAAGTCTCAGCTTAAACTTGTTGCGTAACAACTAAGTTAGACACGAGTACAACTTGATATGCCAACTCATTACACTTCATTAACCAATGATTAACTTATAACACGTTACAAACTTAGGTAATACTTTGTTACTTTACACCATTTAATTTTGTACTGATAAATCATATACAGGTAGTTACGAAGAAGTTTTCATATGTGAAGATCATGTATATTAATTGATACCCTCGATTTTTTTTTGAGCTAAAAATCATCTGATCATTCCGAGATACTTTTATTTCTTTCCGTGGATGGATGGAGAGGGAGAGGGAGGCCAAAGAAAAGGCGGATGGATTGTGTGAGAAGTGGAATGAAAGAAAAGGAAGTTGAAGAGAAAAACGACAGAATGGAAAAGAAAAACGTGTTGCGCCGACCCCAAATATGGGTTTATTTCCGAAAGGAATGCTCGGCCCCGGCACGATAGGCTACGAAGGAACGGGGTAGGTTTTTAGTCAGTAAGAGTCTGACACTACTTCCCGTTCCGCCCAAGGGCGGGATTTGTCATTGGATGATTTTACATACCATAAAAAAAAAACCCAAATAAAACGAGACAAAGGCAGGAAGATGAAGATGATGATAATGATGATGAAATAGGCAGTAGGAACTACTTATCATGGCGCGTAGTGTTGCACGCACGCCACAATGAGATGTCAGCAAAACCGTATGCCCAGAAGGGCCGATGCCTACTAGGGTCATGGGAAATCTTCTGAAAAGGTTACTCGAGGTCCTAGAACGCAAAGAGCAACTGAAGAAATACAGGTGTGGTGTTAGTCATTAAAAGTCTGACACGTCCTCCCGCTCTACCCTAAAGTGAGAGAAGTAATTGGATTATTTAAAATACCATGTTTTTTTTTAAGAGGGGAAAGTCAACGCCATTGTACTGAAATCGCACCTGTTTCGATGACAATTCACAAAATGCCCACAATTGTACGGACTCTTGAGATACAAAAATACACCATTTATCATCACAATATCCACTAGGCCATCCTTGATCCCTCAAAAATAAGAAAAATCCCACCAGAAACCCCCCTACGCATTTATTCAAAGCAAGATAAGTGTTAAGCCGAGTTAATTAATCGAATATTAATAATATAACAGCATCTTATAATGACAAAGTTTATTTTCCCATCCAAGTATTCCTTATTTATGATTAAGACACTCTTCGAATTTTCCTCGATCAGTCATTTATAAACTTTCTCAATTCTGTTTCCGAGAAAATCTATTATTAGTTTCCCTTTCACGAATCTATACGTCATTTCGTTGGAGCACCCGAACCTTAGCTTTGAAACTTATTCACAAATTGCCTTTATAAATGACGGTTTACCTACTACATCTACGTATATTTCCTTAATTGGCTTCAGTTTCCGCTAGGAACTCAATACAGGTGAATTAACGAAACGGCAGCAATCTATTCCATTCCAAAGTTCTACAACACCGAACACGATTGAATGCTGTGATATGAATCGATTCAATCGAATAGAATCGACTGACTCGATTAATCTAATCGCAACTATTCGATTTCCGAACTAGTCGATCAACTCTTATTATGTGACAGGTATAAATGGCGGGAATTCGATGGCTATAGACAATAAGCACGTCAAATTAGGACTGGAATTAATTTTGCATGTCAAATGGGATTATTGATTGTTTGTTTTGTGAATTTATTATAGAATTAGGTAAATACAGGGAAGTTATCCAATTAAATACACGTCAATCAAGGTTTGACAAATTATTCAAGCTCAAATTCGTTTGTTGATGTCGAAACGTACAGAACCCAAATTAAAAAAAAAGAACATACAAGTACTTAGCTATTTTTTTTCACCATATATAAAAAGTCTAATACTATCTCCTACATAACGTGTTTGAAATTCATTTATCAAACATAATTTGACCCAAATATACAATAAAACATAACACACTCATTGTGCTAAGGAGTAGAATTCCCTGCTGGAGTTTCCCTTATAACTACAGCCTTGGGAGCTTTAAGTCAAGTGTGAATATGTTACTTCTAGTCAAGCGTGCTCTATCGTCGACCACATCATCGGTTACCATCAAGAGAGATACTGGTCAAGCACGAACCTTAATTATAAAAAAAAAACTAAAACTATATACATAATATGTACATATACTTTGTAATTTTCAAGATAAATTACCTACAATAAATGTTAGCCACAATAATATAAGACAATAGAGCCATCAAATGCATCAAGAGAATTGGACGAAAATTGCCACAAAAACTGTTTCTCGGACATCAGGATTCGTCGACCTTAAGCTCATAAGGAGCGCGCCTCAGAGAGTGGTCAGCAAAACTGAAGGGTCCTATAGGACAATGACGATTTAAAAGAGTTATCGTGGTGCTGAAAACAAAAAGTACCACTATAGAAACACAGACGGGTTTTGTAAGTAAAAGTTTCACACTACAAAAAAACGATTATAAGGAGATGCCTTTGGAGGTATGCGGAACAGAGAATAAAAGACACATACCTCCGTTTAAAAGGGAGGATCCTCCGGCCAGACAGGTGTTGTCTTGTGGGCTACTGCCTAATAAATGATTTCGGGCTGTTCATGTTCAAATCGCGCGGAGAACTTTACTTGCGCAATGCAGGATTAGTTCTTATATGACGCCATAAATGTCGCTACAGCCTAATTGGACTCCTAACTAAAGGCTCAGATTCTTAAACATGAGAAAAATATTGATAAGTAGTGTTAATCCATGTAGTTTTTTTTTTTAAACTATCACACAACGCCGTCTAGTCCCAAGCTAAGCAGAGCTTGTGTTATTAGTACCAGACAACTGATAAACATACTTTTACACAGACACAAAACAAATGATCGAGCTCATCACACAAACATTTGTCCTGGAAATTGGACCTACGACTTCCGGCTAAGGAGTCAGGGCCACCTAACCACTAGACCAACAGGCCATTCAATCAGTCGGAGCTACCTCAGCCACCGTTACCACGGGGTACAATGATTCTGGTAATAATAATATACGTTCAGCTTATAGTACAGTAATATTAATATCTGTAGTTACACTATTATTTAAACAGTGTTATATCCAGCGGCTAGGATAAATTGCAAGTCCCCGGTCTGCCATACGTTATGAAGATTGTGTTTCTAGTCTGACCGCAAATCTCTGGGGGAGGCGTTGGAGTATCATCGCTGCTGCTACATGTTTCAGGGTTAGTTTAAATTAACTTATATACTTTATACTAACTTGAAGCTAGCTTATATAATAAGTATTTTAGGTCCTGACTAGATTTTAGCACATGAACGTGGCTGGTTTATGGCTTAGAATTTATTTATTGAAGCATATATATATTTATCAGTATATTATTTGGTATTTTATAACATGTATTATATATATTTTTATTGCATTGCTATTTACATTACTTATGTTGTTGCACACTGACAGCCCTAACTTCCTTTCTTCCAGTCCATCCAAAGGTTGTCTGTAAGAAATTGCCCTGTGCGATAAGACCGCCTATTGTACACTTCTTTGATAATTATGTTTCTACTTTTTTAAATTATTCTGTGCAATTAACTATATAATAATAATAACACTGTACAAAGGTAGATTTAATGCCTAAAGTATTTTCTACCAGTCGACCTTAAGGTGTTTTTAATCTCTTGCGGATTTCATTACGCATGCGGATGCAAATGTCCTTTTCATTCAAATATTCATTGTAATGCGTGCAATACGCACGCGGGATGTGAGGCGTGATTTCGGGTAGCTGCCCCCGCGTGCCGAGTAATTCCGAATGCGTAACCTCCGCAAACTTCCTTTTCATACAAGTATTTTATTGTAATGTGTGCGGGACGCGTTTTTTTTGCCTTTTGAAATTCATTATCATCCGCATGCGTAAAAACATCCTTATGGTGGTGCAGAAACAACATGGCAGTTGCAACTTAATAAATAGAAAAACAAAAAAGAAACAAATGCAATAGTAAATACATAATTATATATAGGGTGACTGGTAATAATAAGTGAACGATACTTAAACACGTGATTGTAGTTATGATAACAAACAACTTTACTATGGGACTAAACCCGAAATCGCGAAAAAAATATGCTGGTCAGTACATTTATGTTCGCCTAACTGTATAATAAAAGTAGATTTTTTTCGCGATTTCAGGTTATCTATGAGATTACGTCACGGAAATATTGGAATATTACATATAATAATAAAACTTGTTTTTAAAAAGGGTTTGACAAAACGAAATTTTTTAATAGTTAGGAACTATGTTATTTTTATTTTGTATATAAATAAATTCACTGTTACGGTTCCACAAAATTGACATAGACCCATGTACCTGACTGCAACCAGCTTTTAAGTATCCAATTAGGTACTACTTACAACAGAACATCCTCACTCAATTCTAAAACGAATTAATTCGACCAAAACCAACGTATAATTCATTAATTATAACTTTTAAAAGTAATTAGAGGGTATGTGCATACGATTTGTATGTAAATCGTCCTAGGCACTTCAGAAAGGGTTGTTGAACAAAGTTGGGATAAAGTTATTTATAAATTGTTTTACGTATTCAATTATGTCGAAGAGAGGACCGAATGCGGTGAGGCAAAACAGCGTAAGTACAGTTATATTGTTTTGTGAATTATTGTGGGGTTCAGTGAGCTTTATACATATGTATATATATTATAAGTCACGTATCTTACGTTACGCGTTAACTTCGCAATCAGAAAACTTGGACTCGAAACACACATCTACACTTCCTGTAGTCACTGATCGACAAGGACAAGGAGATAAGTGCCGGCGCTGTCCTGCGAGCGAAATAGCGCAAGCCGTCGGATATGTGTGATCGTCGCGACTGTTGTGAAATCGTGACAATTGGCACAATTTCAGTGGTCCACGCGCTAGAGGCGAGTCATCCATCTTCTGCTGTTTTGATTTAATCTAAGGCTTTATATCATACTAGGTTTTGCTCACGACTTTGTTCGCGTGAATGGCGGTTTTAGCGTGTGTTTCGAAGCCAAATAAAAAGTAGCCTATGTTCTTGCTTGATAATCGTTTTAGTAGCTTAACCATGCAAGTGAAAGAGACGGACAGAGTACTGTACATTTACAATATTAGTATAGCTATTTAAGTCAAGAGTGAATTTATTTTACTTTATGGCAAACGTGCTTCGTCGCCGACCACATCATCGCTTACTATCAGGTGAGGTAATGTCAAGCCTAACAAATAATAAATAAAATATATATGTGGCAGCTATATAACAAAATAGGTACTTTTTTTATTAATTGCTATGAATAAAATGCTGAAAACAAATGTATTATGCGTGCCTGTGAATATTTTAAAAAGTATTTCAGTTTTATTTTATGGTGCAGTGTCAACTCAAAGCTAAAGTTATGCTAAAATGCTGAGCTATATATTTTTGTGGTTTTATGAATTCTAAACCTACCTGAAATAGTGACTTTTATTTAGTTCTTTCGTTAACAATAGTACGTTCTATTGAAACGTTCTAGTGGTAACTAGCTTATAAATTATCTAAGTATATTGAAGGCTCAAGTAGTAAAATCCCCAATTTATAAAATTATGATAATAATTATGAATTATTTACCCATTTGAACCTATTAAGCAACATTAGTTTTAGTATATACGAGAACTGATACACCTGTCTAGTATTCACCTGTCTTATAATCACACACACAAGTTATAAGCTTGTTATGTTACCTGGTTGGCCGCACAAATACGTGGTCACCGGGTCATCCGGGTGACTGAGAAGTGATTTTGCGCCAGCACCCAGCTATGCGCTAATACCCACTATGACCTGCCGTAACCTGTGTTGTACTTAGTAACGATGTAACACACATAGCTATATATAGTGATGAGCCCCTCACTCGTGAGGTACCTCAAATGAGTAACTCGCCTCGACGAATTGAAAGAGTTACTCGATTCTCAAATTTGAACCACCTCATTCAATTCCTCATAAGGTTTACAGAGTACTAGTGCGACGCGCACAGTGAGTATTTTGTCTGAGAACTCGCGAGGTGAGTGACGAGCAACATTGATGAGTGAGTGAGTAAATTCCGTTGAATTTTGGTTGAAATATAGTACTAACATTATTTATAGCGTTTAATGATTATGAACCTTAACTCCGTACAATAACGTCACTAGTAAATATTACCTACGTGGTTATTTTGTTGCATTTCGCTCTCTCCCTCAACGCGATTCGCGGCGGTTGGCAAGATTTTCTGTCTCTTTCACGCTCGGTGCTTCGTAACTATGACTCGTGATTTCGTGAGTACTCGTGAAGTCGTGAGGCGCCACCCAATAGCTAGATCTGTACAAACACCTCGCCTCAAATGAGGGGTACCTCGTGAGTACCTCGCGAGGTAAAATGAGGGCCTCCCTCATTCTCACTTTTATTAAGCGAGTTACCCAACACTAGCTATATAGGCCTGAGAATGAGACTTAAACAATTTTTTAACCCTCCTACCCCCAACCCGCTGTCCGTCTGTCTGCAAGTCTGTCTGTCTATCAAGACCCTTTATCTCGGGAACGCGTAGACGTATCGAGATGAAATTAAAATCATATACTCAAGTTTGCGGTCCCTTGAAGCTGTGAAAAAATCAAACAGCTAAGTTAGCGAAAAAAAAAGATATGGCTATTTATGTTGCGAAAAAACGTCTATTTCGACACTCTCAAAGGAATCAAAATTCATAGGGTACTTCCCGTTGACCTAGAACCCTGAAATTTGGCACGAAGCAAGGTCTCATAATAATTTATATAGGAATCAATCTGAAAACTGTAACTTCACAAAACAAATAATCTTTTTTCGATTGGAAAAAATCTTCGAAATTCGATTCGGGAATTGAACTATTTACATAAATAAGTTAGTTTGTAAGCAAAAAAACTCACCGCCACCAAAAAAACTAGCTTCATCGAAAATAAAAGCAACACTCAGAATTCCTTCCTCCACAATTTATTTTTAATTACTTTCTAGACTTAAGTGGCACTACCGGAAGGCTGTGAGTATAAAGCAGTGTCCTTTGAGCCCTGGCTCATAAAGGTGTAGCTCTTAACTAAGGGCAGAAAACCTACTAATGGAGAAAGACCCTAATAAAACGAGCGGAGTAAAACGTCGAGACTTGACTTGCGTTTTTATACGTTAGAAATTGTGACAACTGTTTTAAAATAAAACTGGGCAGTGATAGGGTTGCCAGTAGTACTCTTATAAAAAATGTTTTTTTTTTCCAAATGGGTTTTAAAAAAATACTTTTACGCGTCAATTTAAACTAGATGAGACCGGTAGGTATTTCTTAGCTGACTACCCTATGGCCGTGTTTACGGAGACGCGGCGCGTTACGCGGCACGATGGGCGTTTCGCCGTACATTGCAGCAGCGGACCGCGTTATTGCTCGCGCAAAAACATAAACATAATTATGGCAATGTACGACGGACCGCCCGACGCACCGCGCCGTGTCTCCATAATTGAGCACTAAGAAGAAACACCAAAACAAACTCAGAGTTCAAAGTCTCTTTTTTAAGTCCATATAGCAAACATGTAGATAATGTTCAAATTATTCAGATTAATATCTGAGATGGTCTTTTAAGGTAATAACCATACAGATTTGAGTTGAGCTGTCCAGTTAGTGCAAGCTTTTGGCAGTATTCGTGTACCCCAACTTGAGTTGAGCTTCTTAGTAGACTTGAGGTTACGCCTAGCTAAACGACTTGATGAAAATACAGAGTATTGTACTTTATTTTGTAGAGAAGTACTTTATAATTGACAATTATGAGTATTTTAGCGTATCTAATATCTACTCTATTGTTAAGTACGATAAAATACTTTACTTATTTTGATGGTCTCTTTATAATATTGATATAAGTTTCCTACATCTCGGTTAAAACTAATATCATATCTAGTACCGTGGGCTTGCGGACGGCGAGCAATGGGTAGCTCGCTGTCCGACCGTCCGGTAACCGTCCGGACCAAGCCCAGGTCGTCGACGGCGCATACTGTTCCCACGCGCCAAAAGGAGTTGTCAGCAAACCGTACGGACCCAGCAGGGCCAAAGCCTACTGGGCCAAGGGTCTGTGTCTGAAAGGAAGGCTCGGGCCTGGTATGAAAGGCAACGAAAGCACGGATAATTTTTTTTAGTCCGTAAAAATCTGACACTATCTCCTGCTTCCCCAAGGGTGAGAGAGTTCAAACAATCGCATAATAATAATATTGGTACAAAATATTCAATCCAGTAAATTACACTAAAGTTCAACGAATTAAACATATTCTGACAAAATAAATGAACCGTGAAACACGAATGCAAAATATGCAGTTATGATGGCCCATTAATATTGTAGTTTTTACAATATTTTGAATATCGAGAGCTCAGTGTTAATTGCGTTTTCAACGTTTCCAACTGCCTCGCTCTGTCGCGTTTGTAAATAATTGAAATTTTATAGCGAGATATAATACTCAATACTTTATTGCATTCCATATTATGTACATAGATGGTATGAAATATTGCAAGATCAATATGGACCCTGTCGGGCACAGTAAAGTTAGGAGAGAGGATGAAGGCTAAGTAACAATTCATGCAATTAATTATTGTGCGTAGAATCTAATATATGTATAGGTATGATGTATTGGTAAATTATGTCAAGTTATAACTAAATAATTATTATCTTTATTATATATACATAACTAATACAGGATAAACTTTTATTAGGGCAAAAAAGGATATTTAGTTTATATATATCCTACTAATATATATATATAGTTTTGTTTTTACTTTTAGGAATTTTGGGATATTAACACTAACATTGTAAAAGCAAACGTTTTTGAATGTGTGTGTGTTCAAGTGCATTTAGTTAAAAAAAAAAGATTTTTTTTGATAATGAAAACCGATACTTCATTGTATTTATATGTATAGATAGTATTATCAGACAATAAACCCCAACAGCACATCAATTTTGTTACCCAACATACGTTATCATTAAAACTTTTCCTTCCTCACCTTTTACCATAGACGTGAGAATGGAGTGAGCGTAACATTAATTTTTTTTAGGTTGGAAATCATCTATGAACTTCTGTCGCTCTGATTGAAGCGGGAGCCTGGGACGTGTCAAACTTTTACTGACAAAAACCCATTTGTGTTCCTTCTACGGAAATAAGATTTTTACCTCCCACTCGTATTGTCTCTTTCTATAGGATAGATGCCTAGAAAATATGACACGAGTTCTGTCAAAGGGTATCGTGTTACCCACTTTGACTATAGAGGTCAGTAAAGTAGCTGTTCCATGTAAAATATTAGTGTTTAGCTACATCCCAGCATAATTGGGAAAAGGCAGTTGGATTGATTGATTGTTTGGTCAATTTTGAAAGTGTATTCCATCCATTCTCCTTGTATATATTTTACGTAAAACATTCCTTTTTTTTGGAGTTTGGAAATCATCAAAAATTTAATAATGATAAATGACATTAAATTTTTTTTTGACATTTTAATTATTTTGACTTAGAGACTAAGATTTTTTTTGACATTTATAACTAATAATCAATAAAAGATAATTCCTCATTTAGGTCTGTTGTAAGTCGAGTGTTAGATAATATTATGTAATTTTCCAAAAAAAAAAACTGTTAACTCTATATCATAAATAAGCATGAATAATTTATATAAAAAAAAAATGTAATTGTGAGCTATAATGCACACTAAATTTGTACGTCTCTTGGCATAACATGGCGCTCTGTTACTCAAATGTAAGATCTGTATTTTACACCTGTGTTAACAAATAAAAGTGATTTGATTTGATTTCAAAATAACTTCTTTCGCTCTGGCTGTAGCAAGAGAGCGTGTCAGACTTTTGATATCTAAAACTTACCTGTGTCCCTTCAATTACCATCTGCGTTCCAGCTGAGCTTTCAAACAATCCCGCAGCTCACGTAAAAGAACCTAACTCCAGTTTAATAATAGATGTCGATCAAACGCCCGCTATTCTCGTCCGTGTACTATAAACGTCAAGATATCAGCCGCTCAGTATATCAGTGTGAAAGGTTGAACGTTGACACTCAATCACAGATACATTCTATTGTTTTTGTTATTTCATTTTGTAGTTTGATGAACTTTCAACTTGTAACTAACTACATAAACATCAGCTTTATAATGTGAGTAATATGGTTGCTGTTGAGGCCTTTGATTTGAAGCTTGATTGGGAGAGGATCTTCCATCGGATTACCGAATCATTCATTCATTAATTCTGCCCCCCTAACCAAGTTCCAATCGTTTCGTTTAGCGTGAACGCTCAGATTTTGCCACGCCCCCAATTCCTTGGTTGAGATGACGTCAGAACAAAGGAATTGGGGGCGTGGCCAACTCCAAGCGTTCACGCTAAACGAAACAATTGCAACTTGGCTAGGGGGCCTGTTCCACGAGCAATATGCCCCTACCCTGCCCACTGCCACTTAAGTTTCGCGATTCTTCGGGCTATAAACTGTTAAATTTTAGTCGTTTTAATCTCGTGGAGGGTCGATTCGGTACATGAAATACTATCGATTTGTAAAGACAAAATTTAAAAAATAAGGTACTTTTTTTTCAAAAACTCGAATTAATATACGCATACACGAAATTAATTATTATTTCTTTATGTAAACTAGTGAATGACCTTGTAGGTAGTTGTCGGTCGTTGCGTACTAACTACCTACAGTTCATTGGCCTCGCTCAGCTGACGTTTACTTGAAAAAAATAATTTCGTACATTATATCGAATTTTAAAAAAGTACTTATTTTTAATTTTTATCTTTACAAATCGATCGGGTTTCATGTACCGAACGAACTCCACGGGATTACAACGACCAAAAATTAACAGTGTATAAGTAACTTTGATTACTCCTGTGGATATCTTAGTTTCTGATGCGATCACGCAAAGAAACTTCGAGCATAGCCCTTTCCATTACCTTTTGGATGACTTATGCCTTCTGACGAGGCCAATTGTGAGCGACCACGTTTCAGAGCCATATATGTTAAGAAAGACTCCATCAAATCTAAGAAATATCATTGTTCTAGACTTGTAACCTTATCAACACTTCCTTGAACTATACAAACTTGCTTATCGGCAGACGTGAGATGGGATGCATGCATATGCATACTAGGAAATATGACTCAGATAGTACTTATCTAGCTGATTCGCTTGTAGGTCTTTATTAATGAACCAGATACTTGGGTATATTTTATTTTATCTATAATATACGCCGTTAAATTCTGATCGTTTTAATCCCGTGGAGGGTCGATTCGGTACATGAAACACTATCGATTTATAAAGATAAAATTAAAAATAATACTATTTCTAAAACTCGAATTAATATACGCAATTTCTTTATGTAAATGTCAGCAGAGCGAGGCCAATGAGCTGTTGGTAGTTAGTACGCTACGACCGACAACTACCCCGTTTACTTAAAGAAATTAATTTCGTACATGCGTAAATTAATTAAAGTTTTAGAAAAAAAGTACTTTTTTTTTAATTTTCTCTTTACAAATCGATAGTGTTTCAATTGTAAACGACGTAGACTTCTTTAGAAAACAGTTATGGTTGTTTAATTTACCTGCTAGTCTTACTATGTACTGAGAGAAGTGAAAGTAACATACTTTGTATAAATTATTTCGTCACCACAGAAAATATCCTGAGGAAACCGTCGTGTCCTAGAGCCAAAAATTCGAAGACATGTGACATCCATCAATCGGTACTGCATCCGCCAAGTCACGTTTGTTTTATGGGAACTTCAGTCAAATGTTTATATTATTCTGTTTTAGTATTTGTTGCTAAGCGACAGCCAATAGCTATCACGGTTCATAAGATACAGTCTGGTAACTGACGCACAGACAGATATATTGATGGAAAGACAGCGTAGAACCCTAAAAACGGTCATCAATTCAGAAACCAAAAGAACTATTATTAAGCTCTGTGTACCCCTGCACAACGTATGGCACGTCACATATCGATTTAAAACCAACAGTAATTAATAACCCTTTCAGCTCGATTATAATAAATATTCCACCACAACAAAAGCTCACAAAAGCCTCTTGTTTAAAATGTCACGAACACGATACATAGCCGTTCGATGAATTCAAAAAGCATATTGCATTGGTTATGCGATTCAAACGAATTTTCGATGTGTAATCTCGATAATCGGATACTGCATCGAAATTTCGAATGATCATAGGTTTAAGTATGATTTGAGCAAGGGCTGGCTTCGATATTGGGTATAAGCGTAATTCAGGCGGTATTTGCAGTGGAATAAGCACTGAATTCGGTCGAATTGTTTCGTTCGTTTACTTTATAGGTTTATGTTCGATTATATTAAAAATTTCATTGTTGTGAGTGTCCCCCTAGATTGAAATTAACGTTGAGATGACATAAGAACAAAGGAATTGGGGACGAAGAAACGATCGTAACTTGGCTGGGGGGCTGGTGTGTTACGTCCTTCACTTTACGCACAACACAAACCACTAGCAATTTGTCAGTGACTTCCTTCGTAAGAAAATATTGTCATAAAAACTTCAAGCTGTATTTTTAAGGTAGTTTTGTAGCCGTCCGACCGTCCGGTAACCGTCCGGACCGAGCCCAAGTCGTCGACGGCGCGTATAGTTCCACGCGCGCCTCAAGGAATTGTCAGTAAGCCGTAGGAGCCCGGCAGGTTCGAAGCCTACCGGGGCCATGGACCGGTTTCTGAAAGGAAGGTTCGACCCCGGTATGAAATGCAAAGAAGGAATAGGAATGGATTTTAGACAGATACCGCTTTATTCCAAAACGTGATCTAAAATAGTTCCTATATAAATAATAATAATACATTCCACAACTATCACTTAACACCGTCTAGTCCCAAGCTAAGCCGAGCTTGTGTTATGGGTACCAGACAGCTGATAAACATACTTATATATTTCTAAATACATACATATTATAGATAAATAACACCCAGACACAGAACAAATGATCGTGCTCATCACACAAACATTTGTCTACACCACTAAATTTTAGTCATTTTAATCTTGCGGAGAGTTGATTCGATGCATGAAACGCTATCGATTTGTAAAAATAAAATTAAAAATAAAGTACTTTTTTTTAAACTTGAATTAATTTACGCATGTACGAAATTAATTTCTTCAATTAAACGTCAGCTGTGCGAGGCCAATGAACTGTAGGTAGTTAGCACGGAACGACTGACTCGTTTACTTAAAGAAATAAATTTCGTGCATGCGTATATTAGGTAGCTCGAGTTTTAGAAAAAAAATCTTTATTTTTTAAATTTATCTTTACAAAACAATAACTTTATTATTTTTTGTATCTTTCAAATATTTCCGTGACGTAATCTCGTAGACATACACGTATGAAGTCGTAAGTTAGGTTAAGCGATGCGCGCACTGGTGACTTTTGTCACCGTGACATTTTTGTCACCCTTATCAAGTCCATGGATATGTATGGAGGTGCGCGCACGTAGCGACGTGACAACTGGGTGACTTTTTTGTACGCTGACCATGGAGCGGACAAGCCCGTGACATTTTTGTCACCGCGCCGCAATCAGTGGCGTAGCATGGGTGGGGGCGGTGGGGGGCATGGCCCAAGGAGCCATACTAAAGGGGGCGGTAGGAAGCGCCAATTTAATAATTTGGAAAATGTAAAAATATGATTATGAGTAATTATTTATTTATTTATATGTACTTTACTGTACACCAAGATAAAAAAGATTATAAAATTTTGAGACTTAGTGCCCGTTTACGGACACGCGTCGCGTTGCGGGGCGCGTCGGGCGGCCCGTCGTACATTGAGATAGGTGTGTGTTTGCGCGAGCGATGTCGCGGCCCGCTGCTGCAATGTACGACGAAAGGCCCAACGCGCCGCCCGACGCGCCGCGTCTACGTAAACACGGCCTTAAATAAAAACATACAATGGGCGGCCTTATCGCTATCTGCGAACTCTTCCAGGCAACCTGGGATGGAAAGAGATTGCATGGACATAAAGTGGGGTTGCACTTGGAGCGTAACAAAACAAGTTAAACAAATAGGCGAAAAAACAAAGTACATACTAAAAACTTAAGGGCGGCCCCATGCTGCGAAAACGCACGCTACGCCACTGCGACAAATGACGCTTCGATTTAAAAAAGTTTCGTCCAAAGATATTAGAAAGGAGGAGATATGGTAAGCAGTGAAAAATGTACTGGAACACCATGTCTCCAGTTATCCCTACCTTCACTGACTCTACTACATATGCAGCTATTATTACACAGTCCTGCACACACTCGCAAAATATAAATCAGACCATACTACACAGTATATTATAAACCTTATCTTCCTATACACAGCGTATATTTTTCATGCACCATATAAGTTACGCACACATAAATGTCGATATGCTGTGCAAAAGCAATTTATTTTTAATTTACGCTAGTGATTGACTAAATAGAAAAGTTATCGATTTTTTCATTTTTATAATGATATTTTTTTAGGTTCCAAAAACTAATTAAATAAAAATAAATATGTCTAGAAAATAATTAATTTTTTTAGAACAGTAAAATTTTTATAATAAAATTAAAAACTGTAATTATTATTTATTCCCATTTGTCCACCGACTTTTGACCTACTCTTTACCAACTTAGTTTACGAAAGTTGCTTACGTATTTCTCTACTACTCCAAAATACATAAAAATACATTATTTCACTTCGGATATCCAACCAATCGATATTGTGGTCGATAGTCTATATTGGCGGATGTGTACAGGCGCATCCCTAGCTTGGCTCAACTGACTGCGGCCGTAATAAGAAATACACCGCACTGATAAAGTATCGTTACGTTATTTTTACATTACTTGTTCAGTTACTGAGCGTCAAAGTTAGGTAGTGGTTAAAGAGCAATATATTTACTGTATGAGTAATAAAGTCGCTTTGATATTTGAAAACAAAAATAACGTAGTAAAAGCAAGGGATATTATAAGATTTGTTCTTTTTCCTGATTTTAAAGATAAATATACTATTAACATTATACCTATTTATGGTGAGAGATTCTTTGATGACCCAGGCTTGTCTTTTCGCTTTAGTTTTTGCATGAAACCACTGAACAACACGGTATTTTAAATTTATTTACGAGCACGTTCGCGATGTAACTGACGGCCGTCAAACGGCTGTTTGCCGGTATGTGCCCTTGTTGAGCAAGTACCGCGGACGCAAACACGCCCCCTTGCCACTTCTCCTATTTTTTACATTTCTGTGGTTTTGTCACTGTCACTGTCGCTCGTCGTGCGCGCACTCCACATTAGATACGTGACGTGACAGTGACAAACACTTAAAAGTCACCGTGACAAAAGTCACCGGTGCGCGCAGGGCCTAAAGCGATGCGCGCACTGGTGACTTTTGTCACCGTGACTTTTTTGTCACCCTTATCAAGTCCATGGATATGTATGGAGGTGCGCGCACGTAGCGACGTGACAACTGGGTGACATTTTTGTTCGCTGACCATGGAGCGGACAAGCCCGTGACATTTTTGTCACCGCGCTGCAATCAGTGGCGTAGCATGGGGGGGCGGTGGGGGGCATGGCCCCAGGCGCCATACGAAAGGGGGCGGCAGGAAGCGCCAATTTAATAATTTGGAAAATGTAAAAATATGAGTATTTATTTATTTATTTATATATACTTTATTGTACACCAAGATAAAAAGATTATACAATTTTGAGACTTAAATTAAAACATACAATGGGCGGCCTTATCGCTATCTGCGAACTCTTCCTGGCAACCTGGGATGGAAAGAGATTGTATGGACATAAAGTGGGGTTGCACTTGGTGCTTAACAAAACAAGTTAAACAAACGAAAAAACAAAGTACATCATCATCATCATCAAACTAAATAGATACATAAATACATACATACTAAAATATAGGCAAGAAACAAGTGACGACTACAATTGATACAGATAGAAACGAAACATAACTACAAAGACAAGTAATATTCCTTCACAAGCGTTTTGAAAATATGAAGTGATTGCGCGCGTTTAATTGAGACAGACAATGCATTCTACAGACGAGAAGCTTGGACAGCAAAGGATTTATCTAAAAACGTAGTGGAATGCATCGGCACTTTGAGCCGATTTTGAGAAGCAGTGGTATATCTTGACTTTCAATAAGTGGTACTAATTACTGATTACGTCTATTAAACCAAATGTTTAATCGATTAATAACAAAAAACAAAGGGCGGCCCCATGCAGCGAAAACCCACGCTACGCCACTAACACAAATGACGCTTCGATTTAGAGTTGTGACTGATATATTAGTATTCGCTAAGATATTAGTGATATTCAATGGATTCATGTATTACTTAGTAATCCGACTAAATCTGATATGCTAATATTTAATATTCACATAATTATGTCAGGGCCATTCAACACAGGTCGAATAATATGAAATATAATGAAAAAATATTTTGTGAATATAATATCACTCGGGATTCATTCGATAACCGCGGATCATATTCACTCACTAATATGGCAACAAATGTACGAATGAAAATAAATGTATCACTCATAGGCATTAACATTAATATCTACGTAGCAATATCAAATAGTACCTAAATACTATCTCAAAAATAATATCGGTTTATTGAATACAAATTTAGGGTTTTACTAGCATAACCACGCTTAGGGTGTTGTATGACGCACTGGTCAGGAGTCACCTTGAACATAGTTCGATCATATGGGCCCCACACGAAGCGAAATACAGTGTCATGTTAGAGCGGGTACAAAACAAATTTACAAGATTTCTATATTTCAAATTATATGGGGTGTATCCGCTCTTTCCACTGATGTACCCCACACTATTTGTACTGGGTATGGTGGGGTATAACGAACTCAGGGTGCGCCGGGAGTTTAGTCTTGCTGCCTATGTGGTGAAGCTACTGCGTGGAATAGAACATAACCCAGGAGTGCTGCGCTACCTGAAGCTCAACGTACCGGACCGGTACGTGTTAGCCCGCAGTTACTGAACGTGCCGGTGGCCAGAACCAATCTATTGGCAAAGACCCCACTCACCAGAACAATCCGTGTCGTGAACGAGGTTCACGAGAAACAGGATATATTTTCGGGTTCTTTGGGTGAACTAGCAAGAGTATTATTGTATGTAGTTTGTTATGATATAAATATAAATAGATAAAAATAATAAATAAATTATAGGTAATAGTAGTATAAATAAAAAAAAAATTAGATAATATTAGTTGAAGTATAAATGCATGTTCATAGTATAAATGAGGAATATTATATTGATTAAAAAAAAAAAAATTATGTTATGTTGACAGACAAAATTTAATATTATTATTTAGCTAGGTAAGGTTAGTTTAGTTTTTAATTAGATGTAAGTAATTTTATAATAACTGCACTGTCGCATTGGGTGGAGGCCTGTAAAGGCAGTTGTATGAGGATAAATAAATAAATAAAATAAATAAATAAATACAGCAGTAATATCTATGTATTCCATCATACGCAGATATCACTAATACTCAAATATTAGTTTTAATATTACGATATTACTAGACGAATATATTCATATTAGCTAATACTGACAAATATCGGTCCCATCTTTACTTCAATTTCAAGAAAGTTTCGTCACTGTCGCTCGTCGTGCGCGCACTCCACCTTGGATACGTGACGTGACAGTGACAAACACAAAAAAGTCACCGTGACTAAAGTCACCGGTGCGCGCATCGCTTTAGTGTCAGATTCGCGATATTTTTTGGTTAGGGTCAGATTCGCGATATTTTTTATTATCAAGCCGACAAATTTATATCATGTTTTGATTTTTACCCAGCGGTTGGTTATATAGTCAATTTTAATAAAATAATTATTCATGGAGCTCTCTTATATATTTATGGATTTCCAGAGGTTTAAAAAAGTTTGAAGAACGCTAGCGTTCCACGCGCGGGTCAAAGAAATGTCAGCAAAATTGTGGTGGCCCGGTAGCGTCAATGACCGCTAGGGCCACGGGACTAAAAAGGAAACCCGTGGTGCTAAAGACCTATGTACTGAAAGACACTGATTTAATTTTGGTCAGTAAAAGACTGAAATGCCCTTTCGTTCCACCTTAAGACTGGAAATAATTTCCCACCTCAATACAAATTCCTCACGTAATAGATAGTTAGTTGAAGTTTTCAGTATGTATTTCAATTGCAGCTATAAAAAAAAATAGCATAGCATCAGCCTTACAATGTTCCCACTGCTGGGACTCAGGCCTCCTCTCTAGATGAGGGAATGGGCCGTAATCCACTACACAGGCCTAGTGCGGGTTGGTTGATGTCATATTTCTTCGATTTTTTGGTTCTAGGACATGTCGGTTTCCTCACGATGTTTTCGTTTACCGTTCTAAGAGCAGTGGTGATGAAATAAATTACTCAAAGTAATGCGCCTGGCTGGGTTTGAACCTGCGATGCACAACTCGTAAGTCGAGGCCTACCACTCAGCTTCCACTGCACTGGTTCAAAAAAAATTCAACATTAAATTAAATTACGAACTAAAGTGGCCTCATAAAAGATACGTGATTTTTCGATTCATGGTACGCAACTCTTCGTGTGCAAATCTGACTCACACTTGACAAGTTTTATTTATTTATCTTTTTTGTGTTTTATGTCACGTTACTATTAACTCTCATCTTTCGGATATCAATGTTCGACTAAACTTATCTTTCATAAATTTTTTGTCTGTCAAAAATTAGGTTTCGGAACTTTTATGTCTTCTTAATTCTCTTTTATACAAATAAACTATTTCTGAAATCTTAATAGGTATATATAAAAATTAAAAATAATAATAATAATATGTACAAACAGGTAGAAAAAGAACTTATTGGGCATCAAAAAATTCATTCACATCGATACTGGGCACTTTTCCCATTGATATCGATGTGGATGAATTTTTTAATGCCCATTCTTATTCTGTCTGAAATAAATTAAAATTACTATTATTATAATGCATGCATAATATATTCAATATGACTATTGCACCCGTACGAAGCTGGGGTGCGTCGCTAGTTTGAAAATAAAACAAAACAATAAAAATCACGACACAATCATCTATATTTAACCCTAAAACCTTATCTACCGATTTTATTACTACCACTAACCCTTCATAACCTATTGACGTCGACTTAAACCTGATACGAAAAAATATCCGAACTTTTCCTCCTACTTTTTCTTTGAGTGGGGGTCAACCTATATATTTCCTTAATCCAAGCTCAAATACAGCTGTGGACCTCGTTTAACAGGGTTAAGATTATGTCGTATACTTACTACATATAAGTAGAAACGGTCAAGCTCGCATTGAATGGGTTTAGTATTTTTATCGCAGTTACAGGTAAAAAGAGTTTTCATGTGATTTTTAGTATGAACATAACCTGTTATTTACAAGGTTGAGGAGAGGTGAGTCGTTTAGTAAATTTTATCCCAAAAATAGTGGTAGGTAAGGTCTTTTTTATATGGCATGGGGAGGATGACAGCAGATGAGAGAAAAGTTAGAGTACCACCAAGTCCGTTCCATAATCGGACCACTAGACGTACAGCGTTGCGCCATCGGTACATGGTGGACATCCCATCCGTAGTTTAGTTTAGCCTATTATGTCCCACTGCTGGGCGAAGGCCTCCCTCTCCCTTTTCCACACACGTCTGTCCTCGGCCATTGTGGGCCAGTCCCTCCGGTAATTGTCCAGCTCATCTCTCCACCTTCGCCTTGGTCTACCGCGATGTCGCCTTGCGTTTACCGAGACTAATAAGTGGATATTATAGCCCACAGCTCATCTGACATGCGGCAGACATGTCTGGCCCAATCCCACTTTAATGTAACCCTCCAATAGTTAAATATAAACCCATTTTAATAGTTACAGTGACAATTGTACCCCCACCATTATCATAATAAAAGTTAATTTTTTTTCTCAATTTTATGTTTTGATATTTGTTAGTTTTCTTTTTCCTTATTACTAAGTCTGAAAAGTATTATTTAAGATGTGTCTTCACTGACAGTCCTAAATCTAAATATTTTTTTATCTATAGATATTTAGATTTAGGACTCCTTTATTTCCCAAGCCCTTTATTTCTTGTTAATCTAAAAATGTAATCCAGATGTCTTAAATTGCGATTTTTTTTAGTCATTAAAAAAAAAAAACAACTTCAACTTACATCTATGATTTGATAAATCTATGATTAAGCTGTAATTTAATCGAAATAAAGCTATTTTACAGTCAGTATAATTTTATTTATTAAAGCTTTATAGACTAGTAAATAGCACTGTACAAAGGCGGGCTTAATACCTTTTGATATTTTCCACCAGTCAACCTTAGGGTGGTGCAAAAACACAACATGGTAGGTGCATGGTGGCTGTAATTTATCTATATTAAGTATGTATTTAGAAATATACAAGTATGTATATCAGTTGTCTAGTACCCATAACACAAGCTCTGCTTAGCTTGGGACTAGACGACGTTGTGTGATAGTTGTGGAATATTATATTATATTATATTATATTATAACTTAAAAATTAATAGAAAGAAATAATTACAATAATAAATATACTTAGGATACATACACATAAATAAGCAATGGTATTGTGAAAAAACAAATCCAGCCAATCAATGCTGTGATAGAGAAGTGTGAGTGTGTGTGCTAAGTTAGTTATCATTTTGTTAATTTTTTAAGTCTGTTAGTATGTTACAAATTTTTATTTCACTATTGGAACTTTACAATGGCAGACCTCAAAAATAAAAAAAAACAAACGTCACGTTGCGTATCACAGCGGTTTCGCACTAACTCATATCCGAACCCGTGAAAACGGTCTATTTACACCACTCGATATTCAGACCGGTCTTAAGAATCTATTACACCACTCGATAAAACGACCGGTTTTGTCGACTTCGCGTAGTGTAATAAGGCTCCGACTGTCTTACTTGGGAGTAAACTTGTCTTAAAGTCTGTGTAACTTGTGCGGAATATCGAGTGGTGTAATAGATGCTTTAGACGACGTCGTGTAGTGTAATAAGGGTCAGACTGTCTTACTCGGAAGTAAACTTTAGGACATTCTGTGTAGACGCTTTATTACAACTAAGACCGGTCTGAATATCGAGTGGTCGTAGTAGCCGTAGAACCATTTCATAACAATAAAATTGTGGCGAGGCCAGCATGCGCACTTTTCTGCACTAGTGCGAAAAACTGTCAATTGCATGCCTAAAAGCGGTGAGATAAGAGCGGGTTTTTGTCGGATCAGACGAAGTGCGAAAGCGCTCTCAGTGTATCCTTCCCCTACAGCTCTCGAATGAACACGAAAGGGTTAAGAAAAAACCCGTCGTCGCTAAGAGCAGTTAACGTAATTGCTTTAGTTTTCGTCGGAGCGTGTGTGCTCGGCTTTATAGGTATTTATTTATTGGGGAATATAACGGTGCTCAGTAGGAACGGGTTGGTCAAGTTATTTTCATTAGTGATGTTGTAATTATTTGTGTTTTTGTGTGCTGTTTTTGTTTCTGTATTGAGTTATATTACTTTACTTGACTTGGCGATGCGAGACGTACTAACCGTTCGTTGTGGCGATACGTCTTGGAGGAGGCCTATGTCGAACAGTGGATGTCTTTCAGCTGAAATGATGATGATGAAGATTGATACTCTTTCACGCTCAAAAAAATGAAGGGAATGTTATTTTCTTTACTACATTTCCATATATTACATAAGGGTCAATATTGTACCCAAAAGCACTGAGAGTGGTAATAGAAAGTACGAGTAATCTCAGACTTCGCGGAGGTAGTCTGTAGTGTTCTAGTCACATTATAAAAAAGGGGCTTTATAAAAAAGCAAGAAAAATAAATAAGAATAGCCGATTGACCACAGAAAAAAAGCACAGAATGGCGGGAAAATTGTTGTAGAATTTTGTTTATACTTTACTAAATCTCTGCTGTAAGACATTTTGTAATTACACAATAATCAGATTCAGTTAAGGATTCAACGCCTGATTCTTAAGAGAAGAGGTTAAAGCTGTGGTCGGTAACTTTTTACGGCCTAAATCGAAAGAAACACCTAAAATCATACGAAGACCTTTGACGACGACTCAGGTTTTTATTTTTATTTTCCTTTTATTCGTAATGAAAAGCACAGTGTTTACCTCGGGTTAAAAACTTATTTAGTCCCTCGAATATTAGCGGCCTCGCTCCGCTCGGACGCCAAACTTCTTCTCGGGACTAAATAAGTTACTTTCACCCCTAGGGTAACAATGTACTATTTCTTTCTTCTTTCATTAAATGAGATGTCAACTAAATAAATTACTAACGAATTTACCACACATAAGACATAAGACACTCCTTATCTTGGGGTGAATGCGTTCCTTTGCGAATATTTTCTACTGAAGCGAGTGGATCCGCTACTAAAATATAAGTTTCAGATGATAATACTCGTAGCCTCCTCAAAAGAAACCACATCTTTGTATTAGTTAGTGCGGTTTCTTGTGAAATATAAGCTTTACGTTAGCTTTAAGATCTAAGTAGCTTAGTGCTTTGAGATAAATGGTAAGGAATACAAAAGGGAAATAGAAATACATTTAGTTCCTTTCACTCAGGTACTGCTAATTAACCGACTTCAAAAAAAGGAGGTTTCTCAATTCGACCGTATATCCTTTTTTTATATTTGTTCGCGGATAAGCAATATTTTATTTTCTCCTTAAAGGTTATACTCCGGAGTGGTTCCGTTTTTTTTCAAAATCCAGTTCTGATGATGGGATCCATAAGGAATCGAGGGAACTCCTCAAATATTATAGGCAACCATATAACTTTAATTTCGGAAGTCGGTGTTAAATTAGAAACAAACAATACCGAGAAACACCGGCTTTCGAAATTAAAGTTATTTTAATCCTTTTAGTGTTTTTTTTTTTTATGAAGTCGGTTATTTTTTTTTTGTAAAAATTTTATTATCTTGACACCCATTTATCATTCATTCATTTAATTTTTTCTCATTCTCTTGATTGTGATAAGATTTCGGATGAATGATGATTGAAAATAATATATTTTATAATAAAATAATTGTATCCCAACAACACATATATTACAAGGGAAGGAACGTTACGCGCTAACATCGCAATCAGACCTGGACTCGAAGCTGACACATCTATGATCAGTGTCATCACAGTCGCAAACCTACAGTCACTCATAGACAAGGACAAAGTTAAGAATCAGCGATGTCGTGCGAGCGAAATCGCATTAGCCACAATTTGGCGACGGGCATGATTTCAGCGGTCCACGCTCTAAAGGTGAGTCACCTATATTCCGTTGTTTTGATTTAATCTAAGCCCAACAATCATACTTATATTAAAAAGGCGAAAGCATCGATATATATGTACTACGCACTAGATTAGGCGTGCCGTACAATCACTTTGCTTGACTTAAGTGTACTGCAGGCCATACACCTCTTTACATTGATGACTTGATGACATTAGTGCAGTTTTGCAATATTTAAGCGCTGTAAGTTTTAAAAGTTTTGTTAGACGTCATAATGCTAATTTAGCGCTGCAGCGAACTTTTGTTTTAACGTTTCAGTATTTTGACAAATAATTCCCATGAACGAGCTTGTCTATCACTTATAAGTCGATGGGCGAAAGTTTGTGAGTATATTTGTTACTTCTTCGCGATTGATCGGCTCCATGAATTTAAATGACATTTGGCCAAGGGTTAGATCATGTCCGGGAATAGCACTTTTTTTTAAGGATAGAAATCATCCAATGACTTTTCTCGCTCTGGACGGAGCGTGTCAGACTTTTACTGACTAAAACCATACCTGTGCCTTTCAGTTGCCTTTTGCGTTCTAGGACTATAGGTTTCCTATCAGAAAGTCCCCGCAGTCCTATCTAGAAGCCATCGGCTTTGCTGGGCCCCTACAGTTTTCTGACATCTCTTTAAAGTAAGCGTGGATGACGAGCTCGGTCCGTCGTCCTGGATTTGCTGCGCATGCGTGATGAAATCTGCACAATATTAAAAACATCCTAAATGGAACAAAAGTAATCGTCTCCTTAAAATTTTCTCAATTAGCCAGGGGTTGTCTTCCAGTCTATCCGGATACGGCCGAATAAGTGTGTATTACGTAGTGGGTAAAAATCTGATACGCTCTTTCGCTCCACCCTAGAGTGAAAGAAATAATTACATAATGTCCCATCCCCAAAAGAATAAAAGAAACATAAATATCACGGTGACTTTTTACACACCGTGTCTTTAAATAAATTTTCACATAAAAAATGTAGGTATTTCAGAAAGCAGTGAACGAAATACAAACTCAATTACACTCCTCATCAGCAATGTTTAGGCACATGAAACAGTAACGAGGCAATTTAGTCGTTCAAATATTTTCAGGGAATTCTTTACGCGCAACCATAGAGTCAGGACTGTGTAGAAGTGTATAGATGGGCATTGAACACGACACTGTCACTTCGTGTGCAATAGTTTTATAATTTGTTATAGTTCCTTTTATGTATTATATTATTTTGTAAGATTTATTTGTGTATTGTATCTATGGGCCTTAGTTGCTAATTATAAAGGATTATTATTATTTACTACCGTGCTAATTAAAAGTGCAGTAAGGAGGTTATTAGTAGTTTTTTTTAGGATTAAATAACTGTACAGGGCTCTTTACAAGGAATCCGAATCTATGAGTAGCTTCACTTTTTTTTGGACTGACCGACATTTTGACAATTCAAAAGTGCCTGTAATTGGTCTATTTGAAATAAACGCTTCTGATTTCTGATTTCTGAGTAACTCAATTTTCCGAAAATCCTTCCTTACTGCTTTTGTAATTAGTACGGCAGATTAGGTATGAAAAGCTGCGAGATTGTTCGCAACAATTACCGTAGTCCTAGAACGCGAAATAATTACTTAGTGGTTTTCCAGTTAAAAAACCGTGCCTATTTTTATAATTATGTCCCTGCAATAAAAAAAGGTTGTTAAGTTATTTTATTATTTGATTGGTTGGATTTAAACAAAATAACTTCTTAATTGATGGCTACCCAACTTAAAAAATAATCCGGACCTA
The DNA here is from genome assembly GCA_958295575.1 of Leucania comma. Taxonomy (NCBI): domain Eukaryota; kingdom Metazoa; phylum Arthropoda; class Insecta; order Lepidoptera; family Noctuidae; genus Leucania; species Leucania comma. The sequence goes on along the minus strand of OY282482.1, from coordinate 9,836,220 downwards.
CTTTAATAGGAATGTCCCTTCAAAAAGCATTGATGGTTGCACATTTTATTATTTGGCTGGTTGATTTTGACGACTAAAAAATACCTGTTTTTCGTCAGTTGCTCTTTGCATTCCAGGGCCGTGGCAACCCTTTCAAACTATCCCACAGCCTTGGCTCGTACGGGAATGCGTTATTTGATAATGTATTTGAAATTTGCTTGAACAAAATAGGTGTTATGATTATTTTACTCAAGCAAATTTTTATGTGAATATTGTATAACACCCGACTCACCAGTTATGTGTTGACAAACACATGTGCATTGTTGAGCCATCTTGACTGCTATGCCGGTGGACAAATGGTTTTGTGATGAGCACAATCATTTGTTCTGTGTCTGGGATTAATTTATCTATAATAAGTATGTACTTAGAAATGTATAAGTATGTTTATCAGTTGTCTAGTACTCAAACCACAAGCTCTGCTTAGTTCGGGACTAGATGGCGTAGTGTGAAAGTTGTGGAATATTATCATTTTTATATTATCTGTACCGTGCTCGAACTCAGTAAAGGTATACACGGTAACCAACGGATCGATCTTAGGAATTCGATCTTTTAGAACACCTTGGTTGCGCTTCTCTACAGCTTTAGTACTCTATGGTTCAACGCACGGTTAAATAAATAACGAAAATGTATTGAGACGATGCTAATCTTACCCAATCTTTATTGTAAAACATGCTTTTAACGGAATATTCCATGTTTTGTAGGTAATAAATAAGGTAGTACCTGTCTCGCTATTCGCATTTTAATTTCTGAATTTTTATTATGTACAGCGAAGAAACGTCCATGTTTTGTAGGTTTTAAATAAAATAATATCGGCCTGTACCTGTCTCGATGTTCTCATTTTAGTTTCTGAATTTTTGTTACACAGCGAAGAAACGAGAATTTATCACTATGCTTCATCATCATCATCATTTCAGCTGAAAGACATCCACTGTTGAACATAGGCTTCCCCCAAGTGTCGCCACAATGAACGGTGCTGTGCGTCTCGCATCCATTGGATTCCCACAACTCTTGCCAGGTACCTCTGACTAAAAACCTACCCTTCCATTCATTGCCTTTGTCCCGGGGCCCGTGGTGACATTCTCACATAACCTTTGGCCCCAGTAGACTTCGGCCCTGCTGGACCCCTACAGTTTGCTGACAACTCCTTGAGGCGCGCAGAAACAGTGCGCGCCGTAGACGACCTGAGCTCGGACCGGTCTGTTACCGGACGGACGGACAGCGAGCTACCCATTGCCCACCGTCCGCGAGCCCGCGCCTACGGTGGCCGGAAATCGGGATCGGAATTCTGGTATGTGGTTGCCATTCCAAAACCTTTCGGCCCCAATGGCCATCTGTGCAGCGAGCAATGTGGCCTGCCCTGATCACCATACTTACTTAGTGTGTATTGACAACCTTCTTTTTAGTATTATATATTATGACTGGCCTGTTGGTCTAGTGGTTAGTAGCCCTGACTGCTATGCCGGAGGTCGTGGGTTCGATTCCCACCCAGGACAAATGTTTGTGTGATGAGCACGATCATTTGTTCTGTGTCTGGGTGATATTTATCTATAATATGTATGTATTTAGAAATATATAAGTATGTTTATCAGCTGTCTGGTACCAATAACACAAGCTCTGCTTAGCTTGGGACTAGACGGTGTTGTGTGATAGTTGTGGAAATATTATTATATGCGAAACCCGAAACACGGGTCTAGTATTTTATGCAAAGAATCTATGCACAAAATTTTATAACTGTATCATGAAAAATCACATACATAGTTCTAAGCTTGTTATGTTACCTGGTTGTCGACACAAACACATGGTCAAGGGGCCATCCGGGCCGCTGAGGGGTTGTTTTGCTCCCTCACCCACTGTGCGCTGGTGTCTAATGCCCGCTAGGACCTGCCGTGACCTGTATTGTACTTAGTATCGTTCGTGTCCAACTTGTGACTTTTAAATATTTTTGTGAAATAATTAAACATGGTGTCAAAATTATTGAAATCGATTCAGTTAGGTACTGATTCTGAACAAACTATATTAAGGTTTCGCATACACTAAAAATTATGTTGTATATAAATTACACCCAGACACTACAAATGATCGTGCTCATCACACAAACATTTGCCTTGGGTGGGAATCGAAACTACGATCTCTGGCATAGCAGTCAGGGCCACTGACTACTAGACTAACAGGCCATTCACTTAAAAGACCCATCAAGCTATCGGAAGCAACAAACTGTCGCAACAGAGTTGCTCCACTTCAACCAAGGCCTATCGCCTCACCCTTGCCCTCAGATACGCAACCCACTTTATTTCACGAACATTTTATCTATTCATAATGGGCCATTTTTCTTGTCCTCAAGTGTAATGAACTCTGGAACGAATAATTAATTTTTAGGCGAGATTGTGTTAGTTAATTTTATGTTGCAAACACTGGGATTTTCATCGTAAGACATAATCTGTTTTAAAATTATAAATTCAAAAAATATTCGTGTACGTGATACTTAGGGCGCCTTCAAATTAGCCGCAAAGTGTAGCGCGATTACTGCGCTACTACCGCGCTGTGGTAGCGCGTTTTTAATTTATATGGATTTTCATTATTTTTTTATTTATTATATACTTTATTGTACACCTCATAATGTGGACAGGATAAATATTACAAAACTAAGTGTACAATGGGCGGTCTTATCGCACAGGGCAATCTCTTAAAGACAACTTTAGGTTAGGATGGACTGAAAATTCATTCTACTTTTTAGGTAGAATTAATTTAATAACGAAGGGAGTGAGAGAGAGTATCAGACTTTTGCTGACTAAAACCCACCTTACCTTCAATTGCCCATTGCGTTACAAGGTCACGACACTTAATTATTTTTTTTTATCAAAATGTTGCCGCACACTAGGATAACTCCTGTATAGTATATGCGTTCACAAACACATAAACTCACATACACAAAACACAAAGACACGGAACGCTTATCTGTAGGCCATACAAATATTTATTTAAGCACGGGAATCGAACCCACACGATACGCAGTGCAGCATTCAATAGTTCCACCACTGGGCCAACCGTGCCGTCAAAAATTGTGTAACGTATGCATAAAAACTAACGTGTTCCATAAAGACAACGTTTTCATTTAAAAATTGCATCTTTATTTTATTTTTTCATTTTATTTAATATTAACCTGAACTGTAATGATGTAATTTGATAATAAGATAGGTACTGCTTAATATTTCTACACCGGCAATGAAAGTATTGTTATTCCTTTAAATATTAAGATCCTTATGTACCCTAAACAACATTATTTTTAGTACCTATAATTATGCGAAACCTGAATATACGAGTACATAGTTTGTTCAGAATCAGTAATCGAATCAATTCCATTAATTTACCTATACGCTATGTTATTTTTTTTCCCAAAAATATTTTAAAAAGTTTCAAGTTGGAGACAACCGACACTAAGTACAACAATAATAATAAGTACAACCCCTCAGTCACCCGGATGGTTCTGTGACCATGTTTTTGTGTGGACAACCAGGTAACATAACAAGCTTAGAACTGTGATTTTTCATAATACAGTTATCATGTACCTACCCAGATTCTTTGAATAAAAATACTAGACCTGTGTTTCGGGTTTGGCATATACTAAAAATAAGGTTGTAATTTCTTTATCACAAGACCAACATTTGTAAAAAATAAGTGTACCTACAGTAGGCGGTCTTATTTCACAGGGCAATTTCTACCCGACATCCTTAAGGGTCTATTACACCACTCGATATTCCGCACAAGTTACACAGACTGCCTTCAAGTTTTCTTCCGAGTAAGACAGTCTGACCCTTATTACACTACGCGACGTCGACAAAACCGGTCTGAATATCGAGTGGTGTAACAGATCCTTTTGGATGGACTGGACGAAAGGAAAAGACTTATAATCTATTCTTTTGAACAAACGATCTCACGATACATACTGCTAAAAGCTGCAGAATTCCCAACTATGTGATATATTATATAATATACATGTTTGTGTCTGGAAAAATGTTATATTAATATTCTCGTCGAGAAAACGGAATAGGTATTTTTTACTCACTCCAGAACACTTTAGTCCAGACCAAAGAGCTCTATGATTCAACGAAGCTTTTTTAAAAATAAAAATGACACTTTTGCGCAACAAAACCTCATTAGTTGTCTGAAATATAAAAATGACACTTTCGCGCAACAAAACCTCATTGGTTGGCTGAAATAAAATAAACTGTTCAATTTAGCATTTTATACAACAGCCTTGAATAACATGTTTTACAGTAATAACATTAAAACTGCGTCTTTGTAAACAAAGCCTATTTTAAGTGAATAAAATATTCAATAGGCACCTATCTATTTGTGCCCTTTTATTGAAAAAATAACCTTGATAGCTTATTTTTGAAATAACGCAAATTACTCAATGTGGTTGTATTTTGTACCGGAGGTACCTTTGTCAATTGTTACGCACAGGCCGTCAGTTTTTCTTTTTTAAATGGACTTTATTTATTTATTAAAAAAATATGCGGAGACGCGGTGCGTTGCGCCCAGCGCGCCACGCAACGCGCCGCGTCTCCGTAACCACGGCCTTAGGCTTAGCGCGCACTGCAATTAAACGCCCGCGTTTTACCGCAAGTCGGAAACCGCCAAAAAATGTAACACATGGCTTTCTATACAAGCGCATACATTAGCGATTTTTTTCAGTGACTGATTTTAAGCCGCAGTGTAATCGCAGTGCGTGTTAAGCCTTACACTGACTAAAACTCAACTGTGTTTTTTTAATTGCCTTAACATTCCAGGGCCACGGTAACATGCAGCCCTAGCATGAATATCACTTTTCTCTCAGAATATTAAAGAGTAAATTAAATACTTAGTATAATATCAACATTTTAGACCCTAGACGCAAAACTAGTTAGTGTTATGATCTCTAAACTGGAGTCTAAACTATGAACCGTCATTAACGCCTCGTGCGGAGATGATATCAAGGAGTTGTTTAAGTTTATTAGGGATTAACTTGAGGGTCTAGATAAACTTAGACTTTGTTTAAGACATGACTGTAGCGCCATCTGTGATGCAATATAGGAACTAATTTACAAAAACGACGGAGTTAGCCGCGAAGAAACATAAAAAAAGCATATATAAGGTCGAATTGAGAAACTATTTATTTTTTATTTGGTTTGGTTTATTTGGTTAGTCAGTTATATTTTTTAATTGGTTTTTTTTACACTTTTTATTTGTGGTACAACCACCAAAAAGTACCCACAGCCAAACTTAAATAGTGTGCAAGTTCTACAGTGTGGTACCTATAAAATTTTATCATTAAATTAGGATTTCTCTAGGAAATTCTTTAACAAACTATCAAAGCAACATTTTCATTATTGGAAACACGTCACAACTGTCAAAGATTTATGAATAAACTTATATTACTACCAGTATTTATAAATGAACTTACATTACTACCAGTGCTTTTAAATGAACTTTTATATTATGGTTAACTTGGCCAGCGGCTATGCTAGCGGAAAAAAAGGAAATTATCCGAAGGGAACACACTCCTGGGATAAAAAGTATTCTATATGCTATTCCAGTACAAAGTCTACACGTGAACCTAAATTCATCCAAATCCGTTTAGCCGTTTGACCGTGTGAGAAAAATTTTCCCATTTTTAGGGTTCCGTACCTCAAAAGGAAAAAAAACGGAACCCTTATAGGAACGCTTTGTTGTCCATTTGTCTGTTTGTCAAGACCCTTTATCTAGGGAACGCGTGTAGGTATCGAGTTGAAATTAAAATCATATACTCTGGCCTGCGGTCCCTTGAAGCTGTGAAGAAATCAAACTTACTATGACAACAGAAAAAAAAATACGGCCGTTTATATCGCAAAAAAAAAACTAATAAACTAAGCTAAGTTTAGTACTGATTAAGTAACTTTCTTGGTGTACAATAAAGTTTTATTCTATTCTATTCTATTCTATTCTAATATTTTGACACTCTCAAGGGAATCAAAATTTATAGGGTACTTCGCGTTAAGCTGAAAAAATCTGTAAACTTGAAATTTGTAGTTACGTCACAAAAAAAAAATGTGATTAGGAAAAATCTTCTTAAGTATCTCAATGCGGAAATTGAACTATTTTCATAGTAAGTTAGTACGGAACCCTTGGTGCGCGAACCCGAATCGCAATTTTTTTAATATTAGTGTGACAATAGGTACGATGTTAAGTAGGAAAATTTGTGTTCGCATAACACAACAAAAAGGGAACTGCTGCTCTTTTGTTGTGAACTCAAATTTGTTTTCTTTTATACTAAATAATTGGCGAGTTGGAAAGGTATCCACCCAAATTGTTTTCCCTGTCTTTCTTAATTTCAGCCGAAGAAATTTCGTTTGAAGTTGTCATATCTTTCGGTGCTCTTAACAAGTACTGAGAATAGTGACTGACGTGCAAAATGCTCGTTTTACTAACGCTTTGATTATTACTTATTTTTATTTACTAACTTTATTGACATTATTAATGGGATTTCACATTGCACGTAGAACAGATGGTCGATGTGGCATTCGTTTGAAGTTGTCATATCTTTCGGTGCTCTTAACAACTACTGAGAATAGTGACTGACGTGCAAAATGTTCCTTTTACTAACGCTTTGATTATTACTTATTTTTATTTACTAACTTTATTGACATTATTAATGGGATTTCACATTGCACGTAGAACAGATGGTCGATGTGGCAAAAGGTTCAAAAGTCACCACTCCAGAACCAATACGTGAAGATGCAGCGTTGGAAGGCTTTCCACAAGGTGGCCCACGTACAATGGTCTGCATAGGACTAAGTGCGAAAACCATGTTCAAGTAGATACATTTCGAAACGTATCAAAATTGCAAAAAGCAAAGTAAACATTATATAAACAATTGTGGACTTAATAAAACTAAAGGAGTACTTTTTTTTCTCTAACTGTAATACAGAGTGTAAAAAGTTGAGTATCGTAAAATCATCAACGCTATAAACCAAAAAAAAATGAGAATTTCCTTAAACGCAACACCTTTCATCGTCAAGTGCCCATAAAAACAAACAAACAATCCTCCAAGCTAGCAATGACAGACAAAACCACGAAATACATTACAACAATACCACTAATTCATGCCAACAACACGAAAAGCATTAGATGGGTAACCAAACAATTATTTAGAAAGGGCGACAACAACGGCCCACGACATAGAATGAGAACTGTCTAGTCATTTCCAAAGAATGGCAGAATGGCCGTAGAATGGGCATAGAGCATAGAAAGGGCTGTAAAAACCCCACGTTGACACCTTTTGTTCGTCCATTTGTCTATTGTTCTCAAGAACTGGCCGCATTGTGCGCTCGTTTTAGAAAAATGGACCTCCTTGTTGTTTTGAATTTGGAATTACAATAATTCGAATTTGGAATGAGTTTGTACAGGTTGTTCAATGTCTTAGTGGTCTGATTTTATAAATAAAACAAATTATTGTCGGGGAATGTTAACATAGGTATTATTTATTTATGTATTAGTCGAAATGAATACATGTAATAGAAAGATGAAAATTTTTACACATTTGTAGAAGATAACTGGAACTATAGTGTAGCAATTTATTCAAATCCATACGATTCTTGTGGGATATTCCACGTGGACAAAACCTCGAGAATATAGAAATTAATATTTCTAGTAGGTACCAACTTAATTTTAAACACACTAACATTTAAACAACAAGCAAAAATCTTCTACAAAATATATTTAAAATTAAATTACTTATACGTAATCGAAATCTCAAATCGAAATATTGTTTACCAAAAAAGAACTAAGTTTACCATTATTCTAAAGTGGTTTTAATTTACAATAGAACTTCCTTAATCTTGAAACAATTTGTTTCGACAGAGAAAAGGGTTTCTAATTGAAAATATTTACTAAATACATTGTTTCACATCGAGGTAAATTGTGGATAATTTAAGGTAACAACTAGTAAGAAATACAACAATAGAAAATTGGAAGCTAAGAAATTGCAAAACCTATTTAATTTGTATATAATTGAATAAACAAACAATCCTGATTTACAATACTGAAAAGTCAAAAAATATTGCCCCTTGTATTTTCACTGCAAGTAAAAAAAACTTAAAGGCATAAATATATTGAAAAAAAAACTGTAGAAGCTGACCACTCTAGGGTTCTGCAGTATTGTACTATATTTGAATTTTCAGAATCGGATAAGTTTTTTGCATGCGCGTCGTGGATTCAATTTGCGTCCGGAACAATATATGTTTTTGTATGACCAACAGATGGTTGTTCTGGTTCTAAGTGTCTTGTGTGTATAAGTTTATAAGTTTGTGATCTCACCCACAATACAAGGGTTATGCCTAGTATGGGTCAACATTGAAAAAAAAAACTGAGATTTCATAACGTTTATAACCAACATAAATACATTGTCTAAATTTCTCAGTTGCTTTGCTTGCATAAACCTTAAAATCTAATTGCTTAATTTATTTTAGACTTAGGACTGATTTCATCAATGAATATAAAATCTTAGTTCAACTAAACTGAGGTCAGCGTAATCTAGTTTAAAGAACCGTGTCGTAAACATGAGCGACAACAAAAGAATTGAAACTGAGTTTAGCGTAAACCAGGTTTAAATTCAAAATGAAGCTATAATCTCGATTAGGCGCTCAAACTGCATTTTGTTTTATATAATCGCGATTAGTTTATTGGTGAATTTGGCCCTTAGTCAGTGATTGCCGTGGAAAACGAGGCTTTTAACACCGTTTGGGGCAGCATTCTGTAACCATCTATGTAGTATAGAGGTTCTAAAAAACATCAAAAAGGCGTGTTGATCATGGTTGTGTCTTGTGTCACGTAGACTTTTTCTGTGCGAATGCGACTATTTTCTATGACACCGCGCTCCAAGTTTTCACACAGAACAAAGCGTATATTTGCACCCACTACACATAAACCAATCCGCCTTCGCGATACAGAACAACTAAAACTGTAAGCAATTGCAAATTGCATTGAATATCTTAAATTACGCTCATTAAATAAATTGTCAACCACTGGTATATGGTTAAAAACAAAGGGCAGTGGTGGCCTAATGCTAACGGCCACAACTTAAAGATGTAGGTTGTAGGTTCAAACCCAGCCAGGCGCATTACTTTCTGTAATTTATTTCATCACTACTGCTCTCAAAACGGTAAAGGAAAACAGCGTAAGGAAACCGGCACGTCCAAGAACAAATATTCGAAAACATTCCCTCTCGTAGAGAGGAGGCTTGAGTCCCAGCAGTGGGTACATAAAAAAGCTAAATTATGTTACGCTATTATGCTAACCATATAACCCAATTCCTGGCTTAATGAAATGAACTCAGCAGCTTTGAGCGGTCAATGTCTTACTAAATATCAATTTGATTATTAATATCCATCTTCCCAAAATCTTCAGCCTTAAGGCTAAACCAAAGTCAAATAGGTACAAGTAAATTCGAATTCCCAGAACAAATTAATAATGGAACGAGCAGACTAGAAATTCTGTAAACATATTTCCTTCAAGTAAAATCAATTTCTAGGAGCTATTTCTACATAAAAGCTTGTCAAACGGTCTGCGTTTTGCTGTTGCTAACAAGCGTTTAGCTCTGAATGGTAAGTTCTAGGCACAGCTACGAGCTGGGTGAAAGAACCGAATAATACAGCAGCCTGTATATACGTAGTGGGCCATTCATTAATAGTTTTTTTTTTTTTTAAATATAATGCTATACATTACTTAAGACGGAGTGAACGATTAAAAATTCGAAAATTGAAATTGGAACGTTTAGAGTACTTATTAAAAATATGAAGATTTTTTTTTATTACTTTGAAAAACGTACGCTGTATGTATGAGCAATAAGATGCCTATATATTTTCTATCTCAACTTCTGTCATTCAAGAAATAAGTATACACTGATTCAATTTACAGTTTCTAATGTTATATACAGAGCACTGGTCCGATCGTGTATGGAGTACTTCAGCCACATATGGACTGATGCCGCAAAATACCATCTATCAGCTTTAGATACGGTGGAAAGTGCGAAGGGGCTAATTAGTGATACAAAGGTTATCGTCCTTGCAGCAAGGCCACGTTATATTATTATCAAAAAATCTGAAAGTAAATTTTCTTTCAAGCTTAAAATTCGGAACTACTACTTGAAGTCCTCTCAACCTTCTTCTACCCTCTTAGCCTTCGTCATAATTGATATATTTTAAATTCTGTAAAGTTTGTTTTTTATCATAGTATTTATTAGTATGCAATTTAACATGCATTTTAATATGCAGCTTAATTTAATGATACTTAATTCTGTTTGAAGTATCTATACTACAAATTTATCATCTAGACTATTATTTGACTATTAACTACTGCATAGTTATCTCAACAGAAATCGGAAGTATACCTATACTAAGAGTTTTTATTAGATGAAGTAAAGTGACAGCTATAACAATGGTTTTTTGACAGTTGGGCATTGTTATTTGACAGTTGGGCATTGTCCACTGCTGTCACTTTACTTCATCTAATAAAAAATCATAGTATATATGTCCACTTTTACTTGGGCGAAGCCGCTGACAGAAGCCATAGTGTTTCACAAAAAAAAAGAGCACTTTACCTAAAGGTACCTATTATACATGTAGTGTTAGTCATTAATCTAATATTATTCAGGTTTGTATTATAACATTTGTATTTTGCCTATTAGATTTGATCAGATCGAACGTTTCTTCTTACATCGCCTTCCTTCCCTTTTATTGAAGAAGGATTTTTTAGACTTAATTAGAAAAACCTCAGCTGATAAATATTTAGGACCAAAAATTATTATATACACGAAAATGATAGACAGAAGACTTATTTAGAACCAATGGGTTTTTTTTTAATTAATGCCAGGAGGGCAGAATGAAAATATATCGAACAGTGGGGCTATTCTCTAAGAAAACGCAGCGCTGCCGCAACGACGAACATCCAAATAGGATACATTGAATTAACAATCAAATGTATAGGTGTTTTAGGTTGACAATCCAATGTACCCTATTTGGATGTTCATAGTTGAAGCAGCGCTGCGTTTTCTTAGAGAATAACAGCACTGATCTGATGATGAAGCCGGAAGGTAAGCCTGGGCTTGGCTTATTGGAATAGTTATGCAATGTTTTAATGATTAAATTACATAGGTAATTTACTATAGAACTTACACACTATTTAAGTTTGGCTGATAGTGGTGGTACCACAAACAACAAAATAAAAAACTTTGTACGAAAAAAAAAACACTGCTTACTATCTCACTCGACGTCAACCAACCGTATAAGTTAAAAAAAAAAACATTAAAAAGTGCAAAATCTCAAGTGCAAGTGGTCTTTTATTTTCAATCTTTTTTTTTTGTGTTCTTTTATTTATGTTGTAAATTTATTTATAGTTTTTGTATTGTTGTTGTATATATATATATATATATATTTTTTTGTCCTGTGCGAGTCTCAAATAAATGTTTTTCTTTCTTTCTTTCTTTCTTTCTTTCAAAATAACTTTAATTTCGAAAGTCGGTGTTTTTATAATAGTTGCCTCTTCGTTATTTAAAATCGACTTCCGAAATTAAAGTTACTTTGAACTTTTTTGCATTGAAGTCGGTTGTATATTTTTTTGGATTTTTTTTTCTTTGATTATTTATACGGTTGGCTGACGAGTGAGATAGTAAGCAGTGATGCAATTGTTGATGATGGAGGGCACTAATTTATTAAGAGCAATCTAACCTTGAAGACACCTAAATTATAATCGGACGGGAAGAAGATATTTTTATTAATTTCATATTTAATTATGAAAGGGAAACTCGAGAAAGCTCGTTATAATTACATTGAGCTTTGACAAACCAAGTCCAAAATATTGTTTTATTTCTTCAGTGAGACATTTGCCGTAATTAATTACTGTTGAAAATTTTATTGGTCTGTTTTTAAATAGCTCTTTTCATTTAATTTCTTTTTTTAATTTTCATGATATTTTAATTATTTGTAACCTTCAAATAATTGAAACATTTTCATTTATTTGAAGTTTTGGTTAAAAATAAATGAGTTTAAGTATTGTCTTGTGTGCTTAAAACTAACTGTAATGTATTTTTTTTATTAAGTTTTAAATTACTTAAGGTAGATAGATATTATCTACATAATTAATTGTTTGTGGGAAACAGCTGTGAAGACAAAATATAAGTGTTATGTATAAAAAAGTAATGGTATCTATTTTTGCTTTTGTTAATTTCCTCAGTTAGAACTTTTATAAACAGATTTTTAAAATTAATAAATATTAAAACAAATTATGTCAAAGTTCCGATATGATTTTTAGTAGGTTAATGAATTAGAAAAAAAAACTCAATTTTTCCTTTGACATTTCCTTCTTTACCTACAAAAAAATAAAACTCCAAATTCGTATTTAGAACTCTAAAAACAACGACGTTTAGAAAAACAATAAAAAAATTAACTGCTAAAAAAAAATCCGCGAAAATATATCACCATAATTCTTAGTTTAAAAATACAGAAGAATAATAAAGCTCAACTTACGTTCTCGTTCACTCACTCACAGATACACAACGCGTCGCGATTGCTCCCGACCGACCGATACGTCCTCCCGACTCGACACACGGGGGAGGTATGAGATACAGCCCGCTCTGCCTGACTCTGCCGGTACCGCCGAATTTCCGTTGCGTGAAGCCTCTTCAGACGGGAATAAGGCAGCGTAGGTTGTTGTGTACGGAAGACGCACGGTTAGGTGAATTTGAACTACGTCACAACATTACGCATCTGTTCCCCATTCCTCAATGGGTAACCTAGAGGTGTACCTAAAGAAGGCAAAGCACATTTATTTATGGAACTGAAATGACAATTCATTGTACGAGTACATAGTTTATTTATTTCAAATACAACATCCGTATTTGGCTATTTAGTAGTACTTAAAATAATGCTATAAATAAAAGTCCTCATTAATATAAAGTAAAACTATATATGAATTTTAGTTACAACCTTATTAAATTCATTCAAATAAATAAATAAAATCTGTAAAAAAATATTAAATTTCGCCGGGTAAGGTATTTCACCGAAGTTTTAAGTTTAAGTCTAATAGATGTTTAATTAAACTAATTATTTCATAAACCCAATAGATACTTACAAAATCTCTTAGGTAGGTACGTAAAAAACTTGCGTATTCTGTAAAAGGCCAAGGCGCCTAATTACTTTGAGGACTGTAGGCTCTACTCTGTTAATTTTTTTGGTACCTACTCCTGTTACATATATTTCTATTATTTTCCTGTCATGTTCAAATCCTGTTCTACATTTAATTATATCCTGTGTTAATAATCAAAGTTGCATAGACCAACAAACTATCAAAATTAAAAGCATTGTCATTATTTTATGTCACGCAACTGTCGTTTATCGTCAAATCGCGCTACACACATGTAATCTGTAGACCCCCTAACAATCCCAACTTGTAAGAGTGGTCGGCGCGAGGTGAACGACTCCTGAGTCTTCTGATAAGATTGTGGTAGCCGGATGAGCAGCGTTTGACAACAGGATTGATCGCACTAATTACTTGTATTGTATTACGCCGCCGCTGGGAAATATTAATACTAATTATTTTGTAGGTGGAACGATGCTTCATCTCGGAACGTGGGCTTTTGGGCCAAATTAACGCTAATAAGCAAAGGTTTTTTTTTTTCATTAGGTTTGTTGGTCTTACCTAATTTTGTTAATTTTTATATTGCATTTCTGTGTCCTTTGTTTACCGAAATATTAAATTAAGAAATATATATACTTACTAAGCAGGAATAGGATAGGTACATGAAGTGGATCAAAAATAAATTCGGGACATAAATGAAAAAAAAAAAACATTTAAAATATCTTTTCAGAACTACATATAAAGATTTCTACCGCAATTTTTTTTTTCAAATATTTGACAACATAAAAGATGCAATTTGCGAAAAATTCAACTTCAAAATTAAAAAAAAAACAACCAAATCTCTACATTTTGTTGAATTACGCGAACGAAAATGTACAGTAGGTACGTAATATAAGATTTTTTTTCCATTTTATAAAAGTAGAGTTCATTTCGTACCTAACGCATGCAATTTATAAATGGTAAAACAAAAATCACGCAGTAAATCACAAACAAAAGAAACAAGAAAACCTTTTAAATAAAATCGACTTAAGTGGCCCTCCTCATAAGTTCCGGTATAAAACGGCCCCTCGCGCCTCGCCCCGTCTGTACCTTCCTTATTCGGTAAACGGTTTCCAAGTAGGACCAGCTGTGGTCAGCACGCGACGAGAATATCCTACATTCTGCTGACTGTACCAGCTTATATTCTGACCCATTCTGCTTATTGTGCAAAAAGCCTTATACTCTCACCTTTCCGTTTAGTTTCGGCGTTCGGCCAAAATTGTTCGCGACAGCCTGTGCTAGCTGTCAAAGAATGAGAAATGGAGAAAAGTAGCTGGGTTTAACAGTACCGAAGACTAAGGGCTAATTTCATCATTCAATATAAAAACTTAGTTCAACTAAACTGAGCTCAGCGTAATCTAGTTTAAAGACTCGTGTCGTAAACATGGATGACAACAAAAGAATTGAAACTGAGTTTAGCGTAAACTAGGTTCAAGTCATCGCGGTGAAATGCAAAATGAAGTTATAATCTCGATTAGGCGCTCAAACTGCGTTTTGTTTGAACGAATCGCGATAATATAAAAAAAACGCAGTTTGAGCTCCTAATCGAGATTATAGCTTCATTTTGCGTTTCACCGCTATGAATTAAACCTAGTTTACCCTAAACTCAGTTTCAATTCTTTTGTTGTCGCCCAAGTTTACGACACGGGTCTTTAAACTAGATTACGCTGAGCTCAGTTTAGTTGAACTGAGTTTTTATATTGAATGGTGAAATCAGCCCTTAGGGCTGATTCATTGAGACTTTACTTACATAATAACAAGACCTTTTCTAATAAGCCCTTTAAGTATTTGCCATAATTAAAAAATAGTGGTGTAAGTATATTTAAATATTGCAGCGCTGGTATTCTGCTAGGACCGCTTTGATACATTGGACACACCGACAGAACTGACGAAGAGACTAAAAAAAATAGCGTTTGCCAGCGCTTTTCTGAAACCCTATATTTTTTTGTAATAAAAGCCTTAATCACTCCATAAAACATGGATAGCCGTTTCAGATATTAAAGGGAACAAACAGACACATAGAAACAAAAATTTAAAAAGAAATACATTTTTATTATTATACTGTCATCGTTAATCCTTTAGTATAAAAAAATATATTTCGATATTACATCACTGCTTACAATTGGGTGAGATCGCAGTTAAGCACTAGTTTATACTTATCAATAAAAAAACACACTTCAATTTTATTTGAAAGTATAGAAGATTTGTAGGAGTACAGCTAAATGATACTAAATTCAGTATTCAGGCAAAAGAAAAACGAACTAGCCTATCCTAACACACAAAGCAACTACTACCGGACAATATTTCTTTTCAAAAACACCTCAAAGTTAAATAAATAGCACCATCTATTAAAGAATAGCGTGTTTCGAAGACTGATAAAAGGAAAACAAAGAAATTCGCGCTAGTTGTTCTAGACAATAAACCTTCCACAGATCACGGAGACAATAGACTAGCCTAGACTGCTAGAGACATTGGCGAAACTGTTGCTATGAACCCAGCGTGTTAAATGTTCTTAGAAAATGTTACTCGGCCGAGACAGTGATGTAGCAAAATTTTACTGTCTCGCCCTTTTACTCGGTACGTGTGATCAAGGCATTTGTGACACCGTTTACTTATAGAAATTGCACTAGTTGTACTGGACAATAAATCTTCCACAGATCACAGAGACAATAGACTAGGCTAGACTGTTAGAGGCATTGTCGAAACTGTTGCTATGAACCCTGTATGTAAGTAACACCGTTTGCGTATAGAAATTGTGCTAGTTGTACTGGACAATAAATCTTCCATAGATCACAGAAACGATAGACTAGACTGCAAAAATGGCGTTGACAAAATGTTCTCGACCGTGTCAATGAGTTTCACTGTTTACTTATAGGAGTTATGCTAGTTGTGCTAGACAATATACCTCCCACAGATCACAGAGACGCTAGACTAGGATAAACTTTTAGAGGTGGTACTGTCAAAACTTTCATTACGAACCAAGCGTGACTGTAAGTGATAACACGCATGTACATAAATAAATTGTGTAGAAAATAAACTTCCCACAGATCAATGATACGCAAGACTCTAGACTAGGCTAGACTGCTAGAGATAACATTGTCAAAACTTGCACTACGAACCAAGCGTATCAGTGAGGGACACCCCCTTAAAGCAATTGCACTAGTTGTGCTAGACAAAAAACCTTCCACAGATCACAGAAATACTAGACTACTAGAGACGGTATTGTCAAAATTTACGCTACGAAGTAGGCGTGTCAGCTAGTATCACTGTTTGCTTGTAGAAATTACGCTAGTTTTGTTAGACAATAAACCTTTAGCTGGCACAAACTATCATAGTTTTAAATATCGCTATTAAGTACAGCTGAAATTATGTGCGCGCTTGTGCTCGTACATATATCTAAACGCAGTGATGTTTCCAGTGGATACACCACTAGACTACTACATTTGCTCTCATAACTAAGCAATAATAGCTGGACGAATCAATCCCCGGAGTTAAGTAGCTTTTGCCGAGGATGATCCATAGATGGGTAACCATTAATTACACAAGGATTTTATATTTTTTTTTTTTAAATTTATATGCCTTAAAACAAACATATTTTATATTCTATATAAACACTAAACTCCACACTAGAATGACTTAACACTACTACTACTGCTGCTGACTTACTGTTACGTTGAGTAACTTTCTTGGTGTACAATAAAGTTTTATTCTATTCTATTCTATTCAATTCTAGAATGCCCTTAACCGTGGGGTCTAATCTTCTCCAGTCGGAAATCAGTGGCAAAAAGTAAAAGTAAAAAAAAATCAAACAGATAATAAACAAAGAGAAAAAGAAAAAAGTATAATAGACAATCTTCAGTTTGTTTGTGGGTAAATAGTGTGCCACTGTTTTATGTATAAGTGAAGGGTGCATATGTGTGTGAGTGTGACTTTGAACCTTTCGCTCCACTCAAAAAAGCTCGGGCGCGGTTCTCCCAAGGTTGGGCGGATGATTTGGTGAAGGCTGCGGGAATTCGCTGGATGCGAGACAAATAGAGCCAGTCTAGCTACACTTGGGGGAGGCCTACATGCAGCACTAGGTGTCTTTATTTTAAGTTCGTACTGCACTTTTACTTTACAATAAAGATTGAGTATAAAAATCAGTCTTTAGGCTAAAATGACGACAATTAATGGTACCAATCACAAGTCACTGCCCGATATAGTGGTTCTTTGCTCTGTGAACCTTCACGGTACATTGTTTGTCTTAATGGCGAAGCACTGTCTAGAAACAGCTGATGGAGTATTTGTTCTGGATTTAATTCTATTATTTGTGTGCTTATTTAAAGGTAGTAGTAGGTACTGACGTATTGCGTAACTATCGCCAGTTTTTATGAACATTATTTGTTTGTCTCTGTTATCAGTTTGATATTTAAATACATATTTTTGTGAAGTTTAACTGACAGAACTATTGCTAAGTAATTAGGAACTATAGAACTCGCCTTTGCGCACCTAAAGCACGTTTAAAATGATCTTCTACCGGATGTTAGTAGATCATATTTTCTTTCGATATTTTTTCCGGGAAAAACACCATAACTTTTTCTAAGAAGCATCAGGAACTCCAGCATGCCTAGCCAAGTTACGACCGTTTTGTTTCGATACTCTTGCGTCGAACGCCTCGAGTTGGCCAATCCCTTTGTTCAGACCACGTGACTGAGCGTTGAGATGACGTCAGAACATAGAAATTGGAGGCGTGGCCAACTCGAGGCGTTCGACGCCAGAGAAACGAAGCGAAGCGGTCATAACTTAGCTAGGGGGGCAGAATTATGTTGTATGCGAGTAGAACTCTCATTTTTTCATGCTCTGCTGGAAAATGGGCGGCTAAGTTCATGGCCATTGGTTTGGTGTGATTTGTGCGTTTTCCGGCCTGTGAGAGGGGACTTCCACATTATAGACAGTGAACCGAAAAAAAAGGTATTTAAATGAAATGTGAGTTGAAACAAAATTTATATTTAGTCCTGTCCAATGGTATGGGATACTTAACTAGATTTTGTGCCTGTAAATTAGTTTTCCTTTTTTGAATAGATAAATTTTTCGTTAGACTTGTTATAGTATGCCAATTGGCAAGCACATACACCGTTAAATTTTAGTCTTTTTAATCCCGTGGAGGGTCGATCAGGTACATGAAACACTATCGATTTGTAAAGATAACATTAAAAAATAAAGTAATTTTTTTCTAAAACTCGAAGTACGCACGTACGTAAAGAAATTAATTTCGTACATGCGTAAATTAATTCGAGTTTAAAAAAAAATACTTTAATTTTTAATTTTCTCTTTACAAATCGATAGTGTTTCATGTACCGAATCGACCCTCCACGGGATTAAAACGACTAAAATTTAACGGTGTATAATGATTATTGTAAAACTAAAAATACCTGTTCGAAATTTCGCCAAACAATTCTTGGAACCTAAATAAAGTTTTGGGAACATATTCATTGAACAGACAGCTAAGAAATGGAATTTCCTGCCGGAGTCTGTGTTTCCTGATGGCTACAACCCGGGCATCTTTAAATCAAGAGTGAATAGGTTACTGCTAGGTAAGCGCGCTCCATCGTCGTCCGCATCGTCGCTTTCCATCAAGTCTGCCCCCTAGCCATGTTAAAATCGTTTCGTTTTACGTTCACGCTTGGAGTTCGCCACGCCCCCAACTCCTTTGTTCGAATAAACGAATTGGGGGCGTGGCCAACTCCAAGCGTAAACGCATAACGAAACGATAGTAACTTGGCTAGAGGGGCAGATAGCGGTAAAAAAAACTATATCTATATAAAATACTAGCTGACCTGGGACACCTTGTTCTGCCCTATAGGTTATCAAAGAAATATCGCGAATAAAAAAGGTGGTTGGAAGTAGGAAGGCAAAAAGTAGCTCACGACCTTTTCTCTTGCCTATCAAATAGTCACTAAAAACATCATGAAAATCTGTCAAGCCGTTTTAGACGAATTCTATAACACACACTGCATTTTTAATAACAATTCTACTGGACATTATAGTACGTGGCAAATAAGTTGAACCCGTTGCTATGATTAAGCGCAGCCCCCCACTACTATTGTGAACCGAAAATCGATTACTGCGTGTTTAAGTTCAACCGCCATAATAGTTCAACTTGTGTGCCGAGAATTATACGAAACTCACACTAAATCATAACATAAAACTTATACTTACTAAGTAAATAGTAAACCACACAACTCTTTACGTTATTTTTAGTTCAGCCGTAAAAATATACCAACATAGTAGGTAACATGTGTGAAGTATCCCCTACCGAGCGTGCCACTATGTCTGCATTTACACCGCACCGTAACGATAATAAACTCTTCAGAAATGTAGCGACAATAATTTTTCTAGTCAAAAGTGAATAATTAACTTTTAGGAACGCGTGCTCAAGCGTCGACCAATCCATTATTATGCCTTGATCACACGTACCGAGTAAAAGGGCGAAACAATAAAATGTTACTCGGTCGAGACCACGGAACACAGAAAGAAGACCACGGAACACAGAAAGAACCTGGAAATAGTAAGTAGGCGTGGCACTGTCGCCGCTAGTGAGTACTGCCATACGCACTTGCTGTTCAAGCGCTCTCATTCGCAAACTAGACTACGTCAACATACAATTTACATAAAATAATATTAAAACGCCTTATTGTGCCATTCCGGACTGTAAAAACCATAGTCGGACTAAAAATCTAACTCATGGAGGTGTATCATACCACCGGTAAGTATTATTTTCGAATTTATTTTAATAAAATGAAAAAATTAAATTTCGTCAAACATTGCACAAGACATACAAACAAAAATTGTCCTTAACTTCATGCAAACAAAGTTGATTTTCTTTTCCCGGTTATTAGCCTTTCTGGAATATTCGCATCTATACCTATACTTTTGACGCTATCCAAATAGTGCGTGACTTTATCGATAAAATCAATCGACATGTATTGTATTGCCTTTTTAAAATAAAAGTATTTATACTTGAGAGTATGAGTATTAAAATACAGATAATTATTAAATTAATAAAGTTAATAAAATAAATATTGTAGGATGATATTCGTGATGCCATTTTAAATAAATCTAGCTAAAGAGCTTGGAACAACATAGGGCGTTTGAATTATACCTTATGTTTAGTCGTCGCCGGCTTCGTCCGATCACACTTTTCGTAACGAATGCATAATAACTTTAATTTCGGAAGTCAATGTCAAAAAATGAAGAAACCAAACCGTAAACACCGACTTCCGCAATCAAAGGTATTTTACATTATTTAGTTTTTTTGAAGTCAGTTGTATTTTTTTGTAAAAGAGTTTTTTTTTTGTATTTTCAATATTAAACACACAATGAAAATAAATTACCTTTTTCACTACGTATTTATACTAAGTTCTTATTTGTGAAATTGCAATACTTGTTACATTGTTACACCTATATGTCCGTAGTATTCAACATAAATAACATAACCTAAATTTTAAAACGGGCAACTAACTTGATCATTTAAAAGTGCCCGTTAATATTTTAATTAAATTCTTTGATCAAAATCAAACAATATAAAACAGTGAAAAGATTATTATACAAATATAATAATCTTTTCACTGTTTTATATTGTCTTAAACTCAAATAGCAATGTAATAATAAAACATTGCGAGGTTTTCAGCATTTTATTTCATTTACCCAGTATAAAATGAACAAATACAAACAAAAAGGTATTTGATTTACATGCAAATAAATACCCTTTTTACTACGTTTAGAAATTACCCTACTACATATTAATTTCATTATTTTAATACTATCGCATACGATATTTTTTCGCATTATATTTTGTTTGTTTTCATACTATCGATATTATTACGATCGAATTAGGGTACGTCACTATTTGAGTAGCGACCTGCATTTGTGTCAGTGATACGCCATTCAAATACCACCCTTATTTTTATAATGTTATAGTTCATACTGAACAACGTCATCTAGCGACGAGTGGCGGTACTTGGTAGTCCAAGATGTATTTCTTTCTTGTTTTTGTCAATTTGATTTATAAATCGTTGACATTAAAGTTGCATTTCGTATAACATTTTTTTTTTTAATTTGTTTACGCCCAATTTTTGTTGTAGCCAATCGTATCTTCCGGTTTGCAGTAAGAGTAAATCGTAAATGTGTGAGTTTGGCGACACCGGTTCTGGTACAAACATTTTCTCAAGCTAGTTCTAGTGTCTTTCTGTGTTCTGTGGTCGAGACAGTGATGTACAGTACGTTCGACGGTTCTTGGCGCGCCTGAAGTTAGGCTCTGCGAACTTTAGCGCTCAAAATGAGCGCGTCAAATAAATGATATATAAAAATAAATGCCAATAACAATTGTTAACAGCAATAATAACTGCTATTGGCATTTACTTTTTCAAACCATTTATTTTTTTACGAGTGCACAAGCGCTAAAGTTCGCAGAGTCTAACTTCAGGCGCGCCAAGAACCGTCGAACGTACTGTAAGCGAGTTGTAGAGATGAGTGCTCGACCGAGCATTCGGTGCTATGTTTATACGTACCGAGTATTCGGCCGAGAGCACTGTCTCGCCCGTTTGCTCGGTCCGTGTGATCAAGGTATTACTGCGAAGTAAGTCACCAGCAACAACAATCGGAGTACGGAATACGACAACTAAGTTTCAAGTTTCAATCAGTGCCCAATACTGTATTCAGCCTGGCGAGCTTTGTATCAGTGAAAGAGTTTTGTACTTACTTTGATTTTACAAACATATAAAAACCACAATGAAAAAACACGAAACAATAATTGTGTGTCATAAATTAAATAAACTGCTGATTTGTTTAAAACAACTGCAAGGAACTTAAATCCTTCTTTGACGACTAATGGGTAGGTTGCCGTGCTCGTCGTACCTATATGGACCGAACCAAAGTTGTCGACGGCGCGTAATGTTGCCACACGCATCTCGAAGAAATGTCAGCAACTGTAGAGGCCCAGTCGCTCTGCGTCTGTGGTTGCTGTAACACAATGGTGCTTATAGTGCTGTGTTTTTTTTTTATTGATCTTTTTTATCACTATTACGCTGTAAAACGGCTTTCAAATAATGTTTAGAGCACATTTGAGCCTAAAATAATTAATTTTAAAGCGTTATTGGTTTAGTGATTGACTGTTATGCCCGTGATCGTGGTTTCAATTCCCACCCAAGACAAATGTTTGTGTGATGAGCACGATCATTTCTTCTGTCTGGGTTTAATTTATCTATAATATGTATTTATAGTTAGAATTAATATTTAAGTATATTTATCAGTTGCCTAATACTTAAAGCACAAGCCCTGCTTAGTTTGGAAATAGATGGCGTTGTGTGAAAGTTGTGCAAAAAAAAAAACAATTTAAATCCCTAGTTTATTTAGTACCTAAATGGTACGCAACCGTGTTACTACATGCTAATTTTATTTACAATGTGCACACTGCAAGTTCTAACGGAGAATACCCGAAGCAATAAAAATGCGGAGTTGCTAAGGTTAAATTTATTACAGATAAGAAAAAAATAAGCACCTGCATTTCAAATAATAAAAATGAAAACAACAGTTTCGAAGTTTGTTTATATTTCGATTGCATTTTTGTAAGTATACTTAGTCTATAGCTGCTGCTTTCCACAAAATAATGCCTATTGTTAAAAAAAAATATTCTGTCTTTTTTTTAATGTTTTTATAGTTTTCAATCAATCATTAAAAAGTTTTATCTCCTAGATATATTTAAAAAAAATCGGAATAACACTGTCTGGTTTAGTTGAAAACAGTCAGGGAGAACCGTTTGCTCAAATAAAAAAAGAAATTAAATAAATATACAAACGGCATCCTAATAATGTTGCTGACCGATTACGGCCAGTGTCATTTTCAAAAAGGTCGCATGATTTTTTTAATAATTCAGAAACTTTTTTTTGTTGTTTGATTATAAAATCAATAGTGGTATAACAAAAAAAAAACTCTTATTTCATTTTTTCATAATGAAAACTAAAATAAAAGAGAATTCTGACTTTTATACTTTAAACTTTTTTAGCTTCAATAAATACTAGGCTGTATACCTAATTACCTAAGTCAACAATATTCCTCTCGAAAAAAGTGGGTAATTGATTTAAAAGCGGCAAATCGAATCCGAAAATTATTTTTGCAATTTATTGTTTTACTAAGTTAATTATGTTTTGTGATAAAAATCTCACACATGATGAAATGTTAGGTGACGTGTGGAAGCTAGCTCACAACATACAAATTGAAAATATCGAGGAAACTAATTTGCCTAAAATCTGGTAGGTATTCATAAAATAATTTGTGTTCTCGTAAAGTTCTTTTTTTAAAGTTTTGAAAATAACTAATGTGTAAAAAAGCACGTCAATAATATTGTGTTTGGAGTTTTTGGCGGGATTTCTTCAAGTGAAGTTCAGTGTCTTTTGTAATTATTCACAAATTGGTTCCTAGTAGATATTGTGATGTAAAATTGGTGTAGTTTTGTATTTCAAGTGTCTGCGCAACTGGACAATATGTGGAATCATTGAAACTGACGCGATTTCGGTAAAATGTACCTGAGAATTATTGTATGTACCCTTTAAATACCGTAATTAGAAACACAATAGAAAGACAATAGGTGTGAGGACACCGGTGTCCGCTTGGGGCTTTAAGTAATCTACCACAGCGAAACTTACTGAGAAGGCTGACCCGATACATTTGCTGCCAAACATTACTTATAACATTTAGAATATATTCCGTCCGCGTCCTAATGGAACTCAATGTAATTTAGCTAAGTTTTCTGGTAGATTTCGCTATCAGCGATAAGACCAGTGGTGGATTAGCTATATAGCAAAAATAGCAAATGCTACAGGCCCCGCACATTCGGGGGCCCCGCGCCACCTGACCGTTACAAAAATTAGTTAATGTAGGTATCTACATTACATGAAATCTAAATACAGCAGATTACAAATAAAATATTTTATTTAATCCATCTTAATAAAAAAGGTTTACCTAGGGGGCCCCTTATCGAATTGCTACAGGCCCCGCATTGGCTAAGACCGCCACTGGATAAGACCGCCATTGTAGCTACCCATATATTTAAGTTTCTGTAAAATTGTTATATTTTTTCAGCAAGCAACTTGATGCTTTGGTGACAACTCAATCTGTCACGAGAAGATTGTCGCTCAGAGCCTCATCTAACCTCATTGGTGGGACTGCCAAGCTTTACAAACAGAGCTTGGATAAACTGTATCATGGTGAGTAACCACATATTCATTTCTCTATGTAACGTAACTTGTGCCGGTTCTTCGAGGCGTTGCTTCAAAGTGACCATCGATATAGGTTTAAAACGTATGTTGCCTGAACTGAAAAGTATGTGAACAGTTTGTGTGCGGTTATTTTGCGACTACATTTATGATCTTGGGTCAATACCTGAAACAACCTATCATTTATTTATTTATTGTATTCCTTATTGTATACCATATAGACAAAAAATATAGGACAAACATTATTAAAAATAAAGGTACAATGGGCGGTATTATCGCACAGGGCAATTTTTCACAGACAACCTTTGGATGGACTGAGCGAAAGCAGTGTCCACACATTAAAAAAATAAGTATTTTTATGGTATAATGAAATCGTCAAATAACTTCTCTGGGTGGAACGAGAGAGACAGTTTGGCTATTACTAACTAAAACCCACCAATGTTCCTTCAGTTGCGTTCCCAGGCCGCGGTAACACTTCCGAACAATACCGCAGCTCAGGATTGGCTGCCTACATCCAGATACATACCTAATTAACAGTGAACCTTATCTTCACTTGCAGATGTCATAAAATTGAATGAAGACTTTATTCACCGCCGGCGCCGGTATCGTGAACGACTTGACACCTCATGTAAGTTCACTTAACTGTAATGATATAGTAATTTCGTGAAGGAGCTCAATAAATAAAAAATAAAAATGAAATATATATGTATGTTTATTTTTTTTATATAGTATATGTGAACCTTTGATTTTTTAATAACCTTCATTTTTTTTATGCACCTGCCATGTTTTCTCTTCACCACCCTTGGTTGACTGGAAGAGAATGCCTAAGGCATTAAGTCCGCCTGTGTACCTTTGTGTTGCATGAAGTTTTTATAAATAAATAAATAAATAAAAGCCACGTCAACGAATCTTCGAAGTTCACGTTTTCTAAAGTGTGGTATAGTACGCTGCAATTAAGTTAAACCCTTTGCTATAGTTACGCGTAGCCCCCCGCTTCAATTGAGAACGGAAAACCTTTTACTGCGCATTCAAGGTCGATCGCCATCTTATTTCAAATTGTATCCCGCGTTTTGTAACAAAAATTATATTTGCGGTAATGTTAAGTATGTATTTACACAATTATTAGATACTCATAAAAACTATTAACATAACTCTCTAACTTCAATTTTGCTAACATCTCTTTAAAGCGCGTGGAACACAACGCGCCATCGACTCAGGCTTGACCCTTAACGAACGGCCGGACAGAGAGCTACCCATTATTCGTCGTCCGCAAGTCCGCGCCTACAATGACCGGAAAACGTGACTTCAGACGCATAGCGCGGGTGTCCTAGGGCGGCGGCTGGATCATGAGAATATCTGTTCCCCCACGGCTGCGGCTATCTCCTAATTGCAGCAGCTTTGTAGAAGGAAGTGACCGCTTCCCATTCTCTCTCGCTCCGGATCATAACAGGTCGCCGCTGCTGATCGTCTCCACGAAGACAGCGGTGATCTGCCTAAGGGCTTGTTTATGGAGACGCGGCGCGTTGGGCAATCGTCGTACATTGCCATATGTTTGTGTTTGCGCGTGCGATGACGAGGCCCACTGTTGCAATGAACGACGAACGCCCAACGCGCCACGCATCGCGCCGCGTCTCCGTAAACAAGCAGTAAGCAAGGCAGACTTCCACCGCACGCTCCACCGTGTCCTCTGGGCGATCTGCGAAACCGGAATAGTATATAATATAATCAACCCCCAAACAAGGGTCTGCGATTGTGGCGTGCCCAATATTTATATCATTGGAAAACAATACAAGTAATACCTATTTCTGTTGACGAAAAAAAAAATTAACCTGTATAGTGTTTTTTTTTTCTAAAAAAAAAAGCTAGTTGCAAAATAAATATCATTTCTGTTCAACATTCACTAAATAGCCCTGACTCCAGTCGCTTATAATATCACCCGTAACTTAACTTCACAACGACAATGACGCCCTAAATATAAAGCTTGGTTATCTCATTTTAAGACAGACGTAAAGAGCAGATGTCCGTCATCACAACTTAGATTGGATCAAACTCAAGAGATTGCTGTAGTTAGTAGAAATGGGTTTGTCAGTCGAGTCGTAAGGTTTACTGCCGCGTACACCGGCAGTAACTTCAGAGGATTACAATAAGTACACTACAAGCGCCGCCACGTCGTCGTTTAAAAACGTTTCAAGTCTTGGTAATTTGTGGTTTGCAGCTTCTGAAAGACCGGATTCGATCGCAGAAACTACAATCGAAGTTCCTGAAGAAATGAGGCGAGCAGCTACTGAGGGTTTTGAGAGTAAGTATCAACACATAGCAACTACAACTACTATTTGGCCATGATTATTATTGTAATATTTACGTCATAGGAATATTGCAGACGCCGCATGATTGTAATAAATATTTTTTAATACACTTACTCGAAAACTCGCTCTTATCCCACTGCGTTTAGACACACAATGGACTGTTTACCGCACTAGTGCGGAAAAGTTCGCGTACTCGCCCCTGTCTCAATTTTATTGTAATAAAATGGTTTATCATATCAGGCGCAGGTCAATTCCCACGAGTCGTTAGTGTATTGAAGAACGTCGTTTGACACATATGCAAATTTGTCACTGCAGCCCTCGGCTCCATAACACACTCGCCTACGGCTCGTGCGAAATCCGCCTCTGTCGCAATATCAAACTTTCTGCAATTGTATCAAAGAGCTGTCAGATTTTAATTTCTCGGGATATTATGAAAAATAGTTTTGTACACGATAAATCACATCCAAATTCTTTAATATTCAACAGAACCGTGTCTTAATTAGAAAAAATGGTGAACAATTTCTCGCAATATTTTACAATCTTGGCATTTACAATTTTCCGGTGACATAACTAAATATGGCAAAGTCGGCGTTCTTATTCCAAAAAACTGAAACACAACTTTAGCTTATGAAATAGTAATTTTAAACTGTATTTAAATTTTTTAAAAAAAACCTACTAACTATATTACAGTAGAACCAACAAAAAAAAAAATCCTAAACTAATTAAAACAAACTAAATTATGGCGTAAAACTCCTCCACTTCGCTGTCGACTGGTAATGTGCCCAAAAGTCTAGCGGCATTGCCACGCTGTATGGCAATTATTAGTTTAGTTCAATGCAGCCTCGCTTCCACTTAGAGCTGGAGAGATCATTTGATGATAATCCACATAAAAAAAGCTTAACTAGAGGCTTCTGAGAAATGATACGTCTAAAAAACATATACGTATAAAACTTGAAAATTAAAGCTCTTAAAAAAAATACGCACCTAAATAACACTTGTGCCATCAAACGACCAAGCTTACTGCTCGCATCATATCATTAGCTAAATGAGGCAGAATTCAGTAGCTTCCTTGTTACATTGTCGCAAGTAATGATACAAAATATATCTTTCATTTTCATGAGCATGACAATCATATATGTTCAAACGAATTTTCTTTTATCTGTAAAACTTTTACCGGCAAATAGACCCCGCCAATTTGATCTCACATTGCATATATTGAATTTAAAATATTAGTTACGTACAGCGTAAATGGAACTGATTTTATAACTGCGGAATAAATATGGTTATTGTTACCACAGGGTATATACAACATTATTTTTGGTATATGCGAAACCTGAATATAGTTTATTCAGAATCAGTAACTGAATCGATTCCAATCATTTTAACACTACGTTAGATTTTTTCCATAAATATTTTAAAAAGGTGGTGTTCAAACCACCGACACTACAACGACCTGCGGTTTCCTGTACCAAACTGGAAACGGCAGGTCATAGCACAGCTGGATATGGGAGCCAAAACCACCCCTCAGTCGCTAGAATAACCTGGTGACCATGTATTTTTGCGGACAACCAGATAACACAAGCTTTGTGACTTTTCATAATACAGTTGTAAAATCCCATACATTTCTTTCTTTACATAAAAATACTAGACACGTGTTTTGGGTTTCGCATATACTTAAAATAATAGTGTATACAACGTGTAAGATTATTAACGCATAATAATATCCTGTAAGAACAATGTTTAGATTCTACAAAAAAAATACCTGTTTTTATAAATATTGATTACGACACTAGAGTATTTAAAATATGTGTGCGTGCGTAGATACCAATACCGATGCGCTACTAGTGTAGTAGCGCATCGGTGTAGTGCGTCGATCCCCATTATTATTTGACTATACTATGATTTTTTATTAGACGAAGTGACAGCAGTTGACAATGCCCAACTGTCAAACAACCATTGTTACAGCTGTCACTCTACTTTGTCTAACAAAAAATCATAGTATACAATTAGAACTGTTATTTTTTTTAAACACCACTAATTGTATTTGAGTAAAATTTCAGTGCTTGAATTATGACTGTAATTTAATTTTTTTTTTTTTTGGGTGTATAGGGTATGCATAATTAGGTATAGTTACATTTTGTTTTATGTATATCATTATATGACTATGTATAAGACTATGTAAATTGTGAGGGTCAGATAAACAGCCGTCTCATGCTGTATCCAGATTCATCCAATTGGACTAAATGTCGATCTTAACCACTAGGTAGTGTTGTTTTCCTTACTACCATTACCATCTGGTGACCATGATTTATTTCAACGGTTGTGTAGGCTCCAACTTGAAGGCTGTGAATCATGTATTTTGGTTCTCCTACCAATCTTCTGATTTCTAAGTCAATCACACAAGCTTAAAGTCGAAATAAATTTTGACTATAATATTAATGTATATTTTGTATATTTTGCTGCCAAAATGGTCTGATTCAAAATCCACAATTTCAGATACATCATTTTCACCAAAAAGGGGACGTAAAACTGAATATCCAATAGTTAATAAGACCCCAAGGATCACTATGAGCAGATCTCCAAGTGAGAACCTTCTTAATAACGATACAAATTCATACGAAGAAGATATACCTGAATATAATGCTGATGATGATAATTTAGATTCAGAAGATATGGGAACAAATTCAAAAGGTTACGATGGAAGTCGAGAAATTGATGTGGTGAGTATTCTTTACTTTCATGATATTAGTAATGTTATAAATGTGTGGACGTAGTTTATCAATTAAGATTCACGCCTCAACGACAAATTGCATTTTAAAAAAGCTACGAAATAGGAAATATACATGAAAAAGATATTTGTAATCTAAACAGGTTATCAATAAATATAAAAAAATAGAATATTAATAGCAAAAACGAATTCAACATTGGTAGAAAACCAAACGAGATATCTACATATATAAAAGAAAGTCGTGTTAGTTACACTATTTATAACTCAAGAACGGCTGAGCGAAGCCGCGGGCAAAAGCTAGTTTTAAATAAATACGAGTATATCTGTCCCTCTCGAATCTCAGGATATACAAGTAATTGTCATGTTTATGCTATTGGGATTTTAGAAGAGATATTGTCAATTCTGTGTTACATACATTCCATCATGGGTCAGCTTCCAAAAGGAAAACCCAGCCCTGGCGCGATAGGCAACGAAGGAATGGGGTAGGTTTTCAGTCAGTAAGAGTCTGACACTACTTCCCGCTCCGCCCAAGGGCGGGATTTGTCATTGGATGATTTTACCTTCCATAAAAAAAAAAACATACATACCATAAACTTTAGATTTTAAAGCTGTGTTTGAACATTGAAAAACTCATTTACAGGAAGAACCTTTTTCAGAAGAAGAAAATCCCGAAAATCACCACAAAGAAAAAGGCGTCCAAACTTCTCCTATATTAACTAGCAGAAATAGGACTAGAGGCGCTAACATCAGCAGTCGTGGAGATCATGGCTTCAATAGGAATCTACCTTTTGGGTATATTCTGATTCATGATAACTACTACTCCAGGATTCCAAGGAAAATCATATTTACTTCAATTAATAGTGATGTCAATAATCTTATTTAATTTGAATAATTACGTAAACATAATACCCTGCATTCAAAGTGCAGTTTTGAATCTGCTAAAAATTTTAGAAGGTAATTTTATCAGTGATTCTCAAAATGGATAGGTATTTTTTTTTAAATTTTATTCTTATGTACTAAAGTCGTTAAAAAAAAATCGTAGAGCAATTGGGCGGAGCCTTGTACTGTCTGTCACACTCACGCACACAGTGACATAAGGCAGAATAAATCTCAACGGGTGATTATGTATTTTTTAAGGCTTTAAGAGTCATTCTGAATAACATTTAAAATTTAAAAAAAAATGTAGTATTATTAATTATTAACAAAGTATCATATTTATATGATTTATTTTCAATTTCTATAAAAACCTCCTAAAATTTAGTGCAGATTTAGAACCTAGTCAAATTTTGACCAAACCCAGATGTAGCTTTACTTTTTACACTCGTATTTGTGTGCCAGTCACTTTTAAAGACTCGAGCATTCGTGCTCGTTACTATTTTTGTTAGCCTACATTGGGTTCCAAAGGGTAAGCAAAAGCCTCCCCCTTATTCCAAACCTATATTGAGCCATCTCTGGTTATGGCTGGCTTACTTCATCAAGTCATCACACCACTTTGGCCACGTTCGACCTCGACGGCGACATCCTTCTTAAGGCATCCAGTAAGTGATCTTCGCCTATTGGTCCAGATACATTTGAGCGATGTGGCCAGCCCGCACCTACTTCATTTTTGCAGTTTTTTTCTCAACACCTGCTATTTAAACACCAGGGTAATAATATTTAAATTTTCTTTTTCTACTATGTAGATTTCCATATTAAATTGCTACCACTGAACTGCAAAATAAAAAAAAATAAGAAAATTTTAGTTTCGCGTACCCGCCACTTTCATCTCATTATACAGATGTTTCTAAAGCAATCTATTTGCTTAATAACATTATTTCTCTATCATAAAAATAGTTACCGATTCAAAATTCTATTTTACTATTTTTTTTAACATTCTGCTCTCGTAAACGACGTGATGAGACTTTGTAAAATTATTTTTGTTATTTGGTAAAGCTGTCCAATCACATTATTATTGATTTTCGATTTGGTTTTTTCTTTAGTTATCAATTCAAGGAGAGTTTTCTAAGTTTTTAATAAGTAGGTATTTCTAGGTTCACTTATTCTGTTTACTGATCATAAAAAGTCGCCGAATGAGTTATAAAAAGAATAATATTTGTATGTTCAAGTAAACTTAATGTGATTTTTAGAAGTATATTATAAATACATAGATAAGTTCTATGATGTCTATTTCATTTTCCAATAAATGACTTCTCTATCGCATTTTTTTTTTTAATTATAACATTAACAAAGTGAAGCGTGAAGCTCAAGATCAAAATCGTTCGCGACGGAGGACTGTAACTATGGACGCCCTTTGCTTCATCTAGACGACCAATATACTCTAAAACCTCTCTAATGCTTATACATTAAGAGCTGTACACCTCACTGGGGCGCCACGAAGGCGTAGCCACGTCATAATGTCAATAAAACATATGGCTGCGTATGACCAACACTGGCCAAGTGAGGTACATACCATAGAGCTGCGTGCATTGTCATGGGTGCGCGAATTGGCAGCACTGCCATGTCGTCCCAGTGAGACACGGACCTAAGTCCAGTAAGTCAATTACGAAGAAGTAACGCGCATTATCTGCCTTATCAAAAGAAAATATTCTACCTACCCGTAGTTTATATTCAATAAAAAACGTTTGTATATTTAGGGGAGCAGACACAATTCTGTAACATGGATAACATACATTTATTACATGAGACGAAGTTGGGGAAAGCGGGTCGAATATGTCTTATTTTTTCTTACAAGGCGATGAAGAAAGACTCCGTTCTTTATAGTTCTTACATAAGATCATTTAGATTTGATTTTATTGAGTACCTATCTACCTATGTGCGCTCGGAAGCGGCGTAGGCGAACTATTTTCATGGCAACGTCACTGCGCCTTCTTGCTTGTGAACTAGACTTTACTTGTTAACGTAAACGACACACATTTCAAAACGTTCCTGAAAATTGTTACTTTTAAAAATGAACATCCAAATCAACCAAACTTATAGATATTCATTTTTTCCTTCAGATTCTTACGTAACAAATATTAAACAGGAGAGGAGGGGGGGTCTATTCTCAAAAACTATTAAAAATCGTCTTACGTAATAAGTGAATGGCCCCAAAATAAAACCAACGTTTCCTTGCCATCACAATTTTACCAACAAAAAGTCTCGTAGCAAACGCAATATTCTCCAGTGATCTCACAAAACAAATATTCAACTTGAATAATGATTTCAAAGTACATTCATCCCGGTAGTTTTATTGAACAGTGGTTTACGACTGCCCCGGGTAATACAACTCAATGCTCAAGCAAAAAGTCGAATGAAAACTCTGCTGGACAGAGCTACAAAGCAGAACGAAAATGTTGCAATATACTGGAAGAGACTTATGTAAATGGTGCTTAATTTTGTATAGTTTTTTTTTTTTTAAATTAAGTATATAATATTTAAAATATGCAGTGGTGGAGCAATAAAAAAATGCAATGTAGCAGTGGTGGATGAGTGGTAACTGTGGTAACGGTGGGACACGAGTTCTAGGTCGCAGGTTCGAACTCAGCCACGCGCATTTCTTTACACTAGTTTATTTCATCACCACTACTCTCAAAACGGTGAAGGAAAACATCGTGAAGAAACTGAACCAAAAATTCGAAGACATGACATTCACCAACCTGCCCTGGGCCCACACGGTGTATTACGGCCCATTGCCTCTCCTAGAGATGAGGCCTGAGTCCCAGCAGTGGGAACATTAAAAAAGTCTGATTATGCTTAATATATGCTTATTAAAAAATATACGGCTAAAAATTTCATTCAAATCAATTAGATTTTAATGAAACTTTTGTGTACATTTGGTAGTCGTAGGCTATTTTTTACCCTTCACCTTCCACCCCATTTTTTTCATTAATACGTCAGAACATTGTTTGCCGAATCAACTAGTTACAACGCCGTAATAAAGGTGCAAACAAAAATTCCGCTCACTAGGATTTTTTCCGCAGATAAAACCTTATATGTCTGAACTACCGAGCTTTCACCAACAGATTAAGTAAAGAATGCCCCCTATTCTTGTTAATGTCTAGTATACCAAACTGGTCATTTATACCGCTTATATTATACAGTATGAGGTATGAGGAATAAAATTTAGGTTCTGAAATCAACTTAAGCAGGGCTCTTCTGCATAATTCAAATATCAAATCCATACTCCCCATAAATTCGCTGCCACATCCAGTCAACCAGCATCTTTGTCACTACCAACAGCACTTATTGCAAATGTAATAAAGTCTATATTCGTGTGTTACAAACACGAATTTTCCCTTTATTTTCCATTGAACTTTTTGCTAGTCACTTGAGTTTCACAGGCCACTTGCAGACTTCGTCTGTATGCAGTTTTTTTATTTTTCGGAAACTAATAGACTCATCCAGTTCGAATTGATATAATGGAAGTATTGAATGTAACAACTTTGTTATTTATTTTTGTTCTGCCAATATTGGATTTCGAGTAAAAAATAAAAATTGTTAACTAGAAATATTTTAGTTTGGGGTTGAGTTTTGCTATGTATGTGAATGGTTTCAGAATTGTCGTAGAACTTAAAATAGAGGAAAGCTTTAGAATTGTACCAAAAAACATTTTCACTAATGTGTATCTAAATAAATAAAGCTCATGGTTGATTTTTAACATTATACCTACTCTGCGTCGAGATATTTGTCGTGATGGCCTAGTAGTAAAACATTTTTTAATTCATATGTACCTACATTTTTATGTAAATATGTGTGGGGGGTCATTACTGACCCCCCATATCTCGTAAAGCACGTAAAGCAGTTGGTTGCTGTGCTCATTCGTAGATCTGTGAAAGTCGTGACAGGTAATCAGCCGCCAGAAAATCTATCCAAGTAGTATCGTGTTGCCCAGCACCTGAATTGTGGATCTAACTGGATCCCCAGATGGTTGATGGAGGTCTGATAGGTCACTCCAAGTAAAACACGGGTATTCAACTGCATTCGAGTAGACTGAAAGCCAAACCCAAGCTAGTTGAGCAAAGGCTAGAGCGATGATAATACAGAAGGAGTTTAATAAACTAGTGCGCCTCACCATCAACGATTGCATCACTGCTTAACATCAGGTGGGATTGCAGTCAACCACTAGTTTATATCTACTATTTATATTAAAAAAAAAGAAACAGTAATAAAATATTTAGGATTTAATTGGGGTGTTTTTTTTTCACACCTATCATAAAACGCCATCTAGTCCCAAACTAAGCAGGAGCTTGTGCTATGAGTACTAGACAACTGATAAACAAACTTATATATTTCTTACATACTACATACTTATTAAAGATAAATGACACCCAAACACAGAACAAATGCTCGTGCTTATCATAGAAACCAATAAAAACATTTATCTTAGGTGGGAATCAAACCCACGACCTCCGACGTAGCAGTCAGTTTATTGTAACTTAATACGCGGGCCGAATTACGAAATAAGCGCTGTTAGCGCGTGAAAAAATCGCCTGATATAAGCGTTTACGGTCATTCGGAACGACTAGCTGTTAGCGAGCAAACATCGAAAATTTCGCAATTCGGAACGCGGTGTAAGCATTTACTAATAGTAGACATAATGACCAAAACTGTGTGGGTTGTTTGATCCAATATTTCCGAAGTTAAATACGCTATTTAAACATTATAACTGTAATAAAACTGTAATTATGTCAGAAATGAACATCGTATTTACCTACCAAATATTACAAACCTACATAATTTTCAATTAAATACCCAAGGGTATGATGTTATTTTGAAAAATGATTACTATTCGAGACGACTCATTAATAATGCGTTATTGATATAACCATTTGGTTTCACCAAATGTTGCTTTGATGACAGATCGTCACATTATGCATGTATAATTGATTTATAAACTCTTAAATTCATCAACATCATCATCGGCCTTTTAATGTTCCCTCTGCTGGGACTCAGGCCTCCTCTCTAGGAGAGGGAATGGTCGTAATCCACCACGCGGACCCAGTGCGGATTGGTGGATATCACATGTTTTCGAATTCTCTCAAATTATTCAATTATTATTAATAATAACAAAGATAATTGGCTATAATTATTACTTGAATAATTTAGAATGCGCAACGCCTGCTGAAATTTCGTAGCAATAAATACGATAAGCATATTATCATTAATATTAAGTAGGAGTTAAATTAATATAGATGGATAATTAGAGAATCCTGCCCAAATACCAACAATATTCCATATAGGGTAAGATAAACTTAAGAATTTTACGTATACTTATCGACCCTGCACCAATAGAAAGTATCTTCAGGTAGTCGAACGGAAAGAATAACAAACGGGGTCCACTAAGACCGCTGCCTTCCACGACTGCGAGATTACTTCACAACTGACATAATATCTATCTTTTTCTATCCATATAGGTACTTAAGTAACCTAGTAAGCCTGACACTTTCTCTCTCCGTCCAGAGTGGAAGGAATTACTTAATAATTTCCCACCTCAAAAAGTAAGTGACCACATCGCACCCGTCCACGCAACATACCTAGCTACATAGTTGAACCTGTTCATTACATAAAAACCTTGCTCAACAGCTATTCCCACTACAAACACGTTTTCAATTCAAACGAAAACTCTGAAATATTAAGGTGCCTTGAAAGCTTCGCCACTTTTCTTCGGTTCCACTTATATCATTCGTTAGAGGCAAGTCAGAGTACGAACTAACATAGAGACCTCAGAAGCGATGTGGAACGTATGCCCGTTTTCATTACCACAAGTCGACAAGTAATAGAGGTGTCATCGCCAAGTATTAGTGGCCTCAGTACTTGCCAAGATCGCTTAAAAATATACTTAACCACTTCAAACTAAAAGTCTTCGGCAGACTATTATCCGATGTAAAGATAACTTCTGACTAGCTTCTACTGGTTTTTTTTTTTTTTTTTTACGGTAGGTGAAATCATCCAATGACATATCCCGCCCTTGGGCGGAGCGGGAAATAGTGTCAGACTTTTACTGACTAAAAACCTACCCTGTTCCTTCCCTGCCTTGGTTCCAGGGCCCTGGTATGCATTTTCATACCTTCCCAGAGCCCCAGACTAGGCCTCGACCCTACTGGGCCCCTACGGTTTGCTGACAACTCCTTGAGGCGCACGGGAACAGTGCGCGCCGTAAACGACTTGGGCTCGGTCCGGTCTGTTACCGGACAAACGGACAGCGAGCTACCCATTGCCCGCCGTCCGCAAGCCCGCGTCTACGGTGGCCGGAAATTTGGATCGGAGTTACGGCGGCGGCTGCGGCGTGAGCGCCGTTGCCTGATACGGTCAGCCTCCTCCTTTGCTAGCATTACTGCTTCGCAGAAGGAGGCGACCGCCTGCCACTCCTCCTCGCTCCGGAGCATGGCTTGAACCAAGCCCCGGCGCGAGAGATCGCCTCCGATTGCCCCCACGAGGACACGGCGATGCTCTTCCCAAGCGGGGCACACCTCTACCGTGTGCTCCACCGTGTCCACCGGGCGTTCCGCACAGTGACGACACCCGGGCGTCACCTCCGCACGGATCTTTTACAGGTACGGCCCGAACTTGCCATGTTCGGTTAGTACCTGCGCCATGCGGAAGGTTATGACGCCGTGAGGCCTTTCCAGCCACGCCTCAAAGAGGGGCCTTACCGCCTCAATCGTGGCGTGCCCAGCACAGGGTTGCGACAGTCGTTCTCGCCATTTCACCATGAGATCTCGCCGGAACTCTGTCCGCCAAGCCGCGACTTAGCTTCTACTGGTAGCTTCGGGCGTGTGGCTAGCGAAAAGGGTACAAGGGTCTACAGGTGTGCTATTTTAATTCCAATCCGATCAGCCATTTAAGCTGAAGGAGTAACAAATATACACAGTTTTTACACCTGATAATATTTTAGAGCAAATTTCATCAGTTGCGTTTTGCGTCTACACCATTTTTTGGTTTTGATAATCACTATTTCGGCGGTAGAAGAATCAGATAAAACATTTTGCACTGATCTCCGCAAAAGAAATTCAAGAAAAACAGTTTAAAAAATCATTCAAAGTCACCAGATATATTGCAATCTTATGCGTAAACATACACAAACAAGAAAAGAAAAACACAAAGAAAATATTAGTGCGGTATAATGAAACACTAGAAATCATTCTATTACTGCAAGTTCAATATTATAGGTTTTTGTAATTTTGTGTTTTTTACACCCTCTATCTTACTCAGTCGTCTATGGAAAGTCGAGAGGTTTGCGAGATCCATGCTATCATAGCCTACTAGACCTCAAGTAACTCAGTGCTGCCACCTAGCGGCAGCTTCGTTCCGGCGGTTACCTCGGAGTAATGGCTGGTTACATGAGCTTCTGAGAGCGTCGTTAGGATAAGTCTGTTGGCTTCAGATTTATAGGTTATGTTATGATATAGTGAAATATGGTTGGTAAAGTAAATAAGCTGAGTGCTATTGCATGTCATCTGTTTTTTTTCTATAAAACCGTTGCTTTTAATATAATGAGGGACAGTAACTTCGTTTTTGAAATGACAATGTTGTATTTTTGACATACATTGTATTTTCTTTTTTTTTAGTTAGGTATATTTATATTAAATAATTGTAATTTTAATGACATTCATTCATAATTTTATTGACTAATTAATATAATGACTACTTTGACATTAGATTGTTTATAAAACTATACTGTTAAAATGTAATGATACCTAAACTAAATTTAATAAGTACCTATATAATTTTGATTCCTAATAATTTATGCACCATCTCTTCCTAAATTATATACCGTTAAATTTTGATCACGTGGAGGGTCGATTGGATACATGAAACAATATCAATTTATAAAGATAAAATAAAAAAAATAAGGTACTTTTTTCATTTCTTTAAGTAAACGAGTCAATGCCTTTGTAGTTAGTTGTCGGTCGTTGCGTACTAACTACCTAAAGGTACACCATTGAACTCGCCCAGCTGACGTTTACTTAAAGAAATTAATTTCGTACATGTGTAAATTAATTAGAGTTCAAAAAAAAGTACTTTACTTTTTAAGATGTGTGAGTTTCGAGTCGTGGCTTTCTGATTGCGATGTTAGCGCGTTACTTATCTTCCTTTATAATATAGGTATCAATGGTTTACATGTACTTAGGTATATTTCATTGGGACGCCCAAGAGCCTAAACGGCTTATTGCATATTAGCTTGAAAGGGATCATTAAATTAGTCTTAATTATGTGAATAGGAACACAAAAATAAGTAAGAAATGAACTGACGATTTTTGGTGCATAATCATAGTTTTCAAAACGCAAACGCTCAAACGCGGTTTTTTTTCTAATTTGTGCATACATACAATTTGCACTCATAAGAAGCCAAAGCGGGTAGCTAATACAATATACCTAATTAGATACTCAAAATACACGGTACGAGTATACACTTACATAATATATACAATTTAATTATCTTCGACAGTATAACACTCAAAAGGTTGTCTGTAAGAGATCGCTTTTAGTGATAAGACCGCCCATTGTGACACCCTATTAATTTTAAGTTCTTTATGTAATTTTATTTTTGGTGTACAATAAAGAATACATCTATCTATCTATCTATCTAAATATGAATATCCTATTATTTATTCCTATCTCTAATATTACAAGGAAGAAATTCTTGAACTAGATCGCTCCTCCTAGCAACCAAGAATAATAGCCACATTAAAATTCGACACCATACAGAAACAACTGTAACAAAACAAAATGAATTATCATAATTCATTATTTTAACGACATCTCACTCAATTCAACCCTTGTCAAAAACAAAAGCTGCCGTAAATACTTTAAAAAAAAAAGCAAATGAGACTAATTCAAAATTAGAATTGGCATTTTCCGACTAACGAAGGCTGAACGTACAAAATGGCCGACTCCGTATGACATTTAGCTGACAGCTGTCAGTTTCGGTTTTTCGTTAAAAGCTAGGCCCAGTGTTAATTTACCTATGACAAACTTTGTGCCATAGGCTTTTTTAATTTCAGGGAATGTCAACAGGTCATCCGTTGAGAGTGTGTCCATAATTATGAGTGACTTGATTCTGCCTGTGTTTTCGCCGGCCTGATTTTTTTTTATGTCACGGGAATTAAGGTACTAACGGGATGAAAGTATCATGTAGGCATAATCTAAATCAAAATGTGCCGGTGAGTCACGTTTACGTACCAGTTAGACAGATTTTCGCATTAATAAAATTGTTGGGGTTTAAGTTTTTTTTGATGTTGTCTTGGTTAAAGGCAAAGATTTTCATGCCACCGCATTGTCAAAGCCTTCTTGCTGCACTTCGAAGCCTCGGTGACAAAAAAAGTGCTCTTGTTACTACAGGTTCATTCAGGTAAAGTATGCGTCAAATAAGTTGATTAATTAATTTTTTTTTTATGGTAGGTAAAATCATCCAATGACAAATCCCGCCCTTGGGTGGGGCGGGAAATAGTGTCAGACTCTTACTGACTAAAAACCTACCCTTCTATTCATTGCCTTTGTCCCAGGGCCCGTGGTAACATTTTCACATAACCTTCGGTCCTTCTGGGCCCCTACAGTTTGCTGACAACTCCTTGAGGCGCGCGGGAGCAGTGCGCGCCGTAGAGGATTTTAAAGTGAAGTGGAGGGCTGCGTAATCATAGCAAATGATTCAATTTATTTGCCGGGTACTATACCTGCTAACCATGTTTAATAATAGTTTGGTAGCTTAGATGATTACGTAAATAGGATTAGACAAGGCTGTTCAAAGCGAATATCAGAAGAAACCATTTTGCAGTGTCCCGAGAAATGTGCCCAAATAGGCGTTGCACTGAGCATCTTCCGGGGTCCCCACTCCCTGGTCTTTTCCCCCATTAGTCCCCCTTCTGAAGGTTACGAAAAAGAATATCTAGTTACACCAACAATTTACACATAAGCACAATAAAATAGGACTACGAAGCAACTAGTAATTACCGCGGCTTTTCAACGCAAATGGCAACTGAAGGAACTCAAGTAGATTTTAGTTAGTAAAAGTCTGACACCCCTTCTCACTCCACACAAAGCGAGAGGAGTTATTTGATGATTCCCCACCCCAAAGAAATGGTACAATAAAAAGCTATCTCCTACAGTCAAATATTTCATAATAGCCTGTTGCCATTACATTGAACATTTGCAAAAAGATAAAATATTGTCATCGTGAAAGGCGTTAAATGACTTGAACGGCCATTTTTCGTCATTTGAATGATGTATGACGTGATAACAGCTGTTTTCCTGCCCATGAAAGCCCACGAACACAGAGGAAGGAATCGTGTAAAATATAGTGGAACCCTTTTTTGACATATTATGGTGACGATACACAATAGGGATGTTGGCGAATTTTTAAGACTGTTTTCATTTTTTAGATTAAGCGCGAAATTATTATGAAAAAATATATTTAAAAATAATATATTCAGTAATTCGGAATAGTCGCGGGAAAAAATGCTGCTAGGCTCAAATACGATAGGATTGGTGCGTCTAAATGCTTTAAACTGTCACGTGATCTTGATTAAATCACAATGCGATAAATAAACAAACTACTGTCATACTGTCAGTCAAAGGCGTAGATTAAAGATCGACCGTAAATGGCCTAAAAGATGGCAGTTCAAAGTTAAACTTTGGTGTACACCAAAATAGTAAAAAAACTTGCATAAACTTAAATCAGTGGGCGGATAGTGGTTAAAATTAAACTCCAAAGATTGACTGGTAGAGCACGCCTTGTTGCAATAAGTGAGCTATTATACTGCACACGAAGTTTTAATAAACAATAATTATTTAACACCGTTAAATTTTGTTCGTTTTAATCCCGTGGAGGGTCAATGACCTTGTAGGTAGCTGTCGGTCGTTGCGTACTAACTACCTACAGTTCATTAGCCTCGCTCAGCTGACGTTTACTTAAAGAAATTAATTTCGTACATGCGTGAATTAATTCGAGTTTGAAAAGAAAAGTACTTTATTTTTCATTTTTCTCTTTACAAATCGATAGTGTTTAATGTACCAAATTGACCCTCCGCGGGTTTAAAACGACCAAAATTTAACGGTGTATTAACAGTTTGAAGTCACTATATGCTGGCTGGAGCAGAACCGGACACTGGATGCTATCATTCCACTCCGATACCCGCATGTATGTCCGTCCGTCCAACCTGGAAAAATTCCCGCCTTTTATAAAAATGCATGTTATTTACCGAGGGTACGCTACGTGGCCGCCTATCACACGGTACTGTGTGGACAGATTGCAAGTCACTTTATATATACAATATTGATCTTCAGCCTGATACATTTTTTTTTTAATTATATTTAACCAGTCTGCGCATAGTAAGCAGTAATGCAATCGTTGATGGTGAAGCACACTAGTTTATTAAGAGCATATTCACTCCAGTCTTGAAGAAACCTAACTTATAATCGGAAGGGAAGACCGCAGCAGGCAAATTGTTCCAGTTCTTCGATGTACGCGGTATAAACGACGAGTCGGAACAGTTATCCGGACCGTAGAGATGTATGTGTATGTTATTAAGAATGTAAGGGTTTTTTTTATGGTACCTACCCCGTTCCTTCGTTGCCTATAGTGCCGGGGCTGAGCCTTCCTCTCAGAAAACGGCCCTTGACCCCAGCAGGCTTCGGCCCTGCCTGCCTGCAGTTAGCAGGCTGGGCCTCTTCGGTGTGCTGACAGCTCATTGAGGCGCGCGGGAACAGAACGCGTCGTCGACGATTTGGGCTCGGTCCGGTCGGTTACCAGACAATGGGGGTATTCGCCGTACGTCGGGGTTTCGGATGATCCTGAACCTTGGGTCACGCGAAGTGTCAACTAAGCGTTTGGAAAGTTATTTAAAAAGCGTATGAGCACTCGGACCCCACGGTCCAAGAGTTTCAACCCTAAACGGCTCAAAAATGTAAGTGCCGACGAGTTTGTTATATTTCCGCCGCTTGAGGTTAAAAAAAAAAATAGTATGGATAAAAATTCTGTAAGAACAATCGCTCGTTTCGATGTGACAGCCGTCCGGAAAACACAAGTAAGTCTTCTGACAATGCATTGTTGTTGAAATACGAATAAAAATACATCATCCGAGCTCGCATGTATGGATATTTGTATGGAGGCAAAACTTTGTCACTCCGCCCGCCCATTGTGGCATATTTTAATATTTCAAATAAACTATGATGAAACGAAGGGGTATTTTCTTTTGTCGACGCATCTTTTACGTCGGTGAAAGGGACTGGTTTTCAACGGGGACATAAAAAACGATAAAATATTATTTATGAGTTCCTACAATTTAAGTATAATATAATAATAATATAATATTCCACAACTATCACACAACGTCGTCTAGTCCCAAGCTAAGCAGAGCTTGTGTTATGGGTACTAGACAACTTATAAACATACTTATATATTGCTAAATACATACATCTTATAGATAAATTACACCCAGACACAGAACAAATGATCGTGCTCATTACACAAACATTTGTCCTGGGTGGGAATCGAACCCACGACCTTCGGCATAGCAGTCAGGGCCACTAACCACTAGACCAACAGGCCAGTCAAAAGTCTTGTTATTATAAAAATAATGATTACGTGTTTTATATTTTTAAAATTTTGTTCTTGTCATTTTTTATTTTATTTTGATAGACTCGCACTTGACCTTGACCTATTTCACCTAATGGTAAGAGATGATGTGGTCGACGATGTACTCTTACCTAGAATCATCTTTCTCTATCGCAATTTACTTGGGCCTGTGAAACAGTCATTCCCATCAACACTTCTCTATTAATTGCCATCTTAGTATGACTTCTCACCAAAGAAAAAAAGGAGAAGTAGTAGCGCAGTTGTAACAGCCATGACTTCCGAGTTGTAGGTCGTGAGTCTAAACCCAGGCAGGCGCTTTACTTTGTGTAATTTACTGTCTCACCACTGCTCTCAAGATAGTGGAGGGAAATATCAAGAGGAAACCGGTTTATACTTGAGCCGAAAATTCGAAGACATGTGATATCCGACCATTACTGGGCTCACGTGTTATCCACTATTCCCTATCTTCAAAAGCGAGCCTGAGTCCCAGCAGCAGGAACTTTATAAGGTTGATTATGCCTATGTTTAGTCACCCACATTTCACCAGCTCTGACACAGTTCATTCATCGTAGAGTGTGTAGAGATCCCTACACACCTCAAAGAGATGTCAGCAAAACCATAGGGAGCCCGCTCTCCCTACCATGGAGAAATCCTAAAAAAGGAAAGACGTAGTTCTAAAACGCAAAAGGCCTTCAGTTAAACCACACCTGAGTGGGTTCAGGTGTGGTTTTAGTCAGTAAAAAGTCTGACACATCCTCCTGCTCCCCTCTAGAGCGGCAGAAGTCATTGGATGATTTTCCGAAAGGTAGGTTTTTAGTCAGTAAAAGTCTGACACTATTTCCCGCCCCACCCAAGGGCGGGATTTGTCATTGGATGATTTTACCTACGTTAAAAAAAAAAAAAAAAAAATGAGCATTTAAACTCAAGTCGTGATACAACTTTTCAATCAAACCTTTTTTACAAGTAAGATTATACGCTTTATAAAGAATTATCCAAACGCTTAGTTGACTCTTCAGGTGATCCAAGGGCTGGTTGCTACCTCGGTCAAAGAGTAAGCATTGCAATACAACGTGGCAATGCCACCAGCTTTTTCGCCAGCCTTTTGGGCACTCTTCCAGTCGACAGCGATGCGGTGGAATTTTATGACGCCATATTAAGCTAGGAATGTTTCTTTAGCGTATGTATATATAGTTTTAATTAGTTGTTTTTATGTTTCTTGTTTTAATAATTTATCTAAATAAATTAAACCTTATTTGAAGCACAATATTGTACACAATCAGGGAAATAAATAAACACGGTAACTTGTTTATAGAGCTGTTAAACAAATACGACTAAAGCCATTATTTAAACGTCCATTGTAAAGTTGAATAATCGTATTAAATAGTTAGTGAATAAAACCTTTACATTTCGTACAGAGGAAATTTTAGGAACAGTTTAGGCACAATGGAAATGGTAACCTACTTTTCAAACTT
Organism: Leucania comma; assembly: GCA_958295575.1. Taxonomy (NCBI): domain Eukaryota; kingdom Metazoa; phylum Arthropoda; class Insecta; order Lepidoptera; family Noctuidae; genus Leucania; species Leucania comma. The sequence goes on along the minus strand of OY282482.1, from coordinate 9,791,683 downwards.
GGTTTGTGGTGTCAATATTAAATTAAGCGAGAAGAGGATAATTATGACGAATTTACTATCTATATACACCGTTAAATTCTGGTCGTTTTAATCCCGCGGTCGATTCGGTACATAAAACACTATCAATTTGTAAAGATAAAAATGAAAAATAAAGTACTATTTTTTCAAACTCGAATTAATTCACGCTTTTTTTTTGTCATTATAGAGAAAGTCTTTATTGTGACAATTTATGAATCAAATACTCGTATTTATATAATTTTTAACATCTATGTCATAGATTCCCAACGGGGGCGGTACCGCTCCCTAATGGGCGCTGGAGCTTTTTGTGGGGGGCGGAAGAAGGTCCAAAGGCAAATGTCCAAAAGAAAACGATCTACGCTTTGGAACGTGCAATTTAGCTTCACTTTTTTTGGACTGACCGACATTTTGACAATTCAAAAGTGCCTGTAATTGTTCTATTTGAAATAAACTATTCTGATTCTGAATGGGGGGGCTTCAAATCAACATGTTTAAGTATTTATAAACAATTAATAATCACGAACCTACGCCACGACCACGAGTAGCACGGTTACAGAGAGAAAATTAATTTTTAATTTGTGATTATCTATAGTTATGCAGTGGGGCGTTGGAATTTACTTTTCTTGTAAAAGGGGCAGTAGTCCCTCTAGTGGCAGCGGGAGGGATTATTTGATGACTATACCCACCGAAAAAAAGATTCATCATTACAGTGGTTCAAAGTTACAGCACTGAATAAAAGTAACTTTATAAACATAAATTAGAATCATCATCATCATTTCAGCCGAAAAACGTACACTGGTGAACGGGCCTCCCCCAAGTGTCGACATAATCACTGATCCTGTGCGTCTCGCAACCATCGGATTCCAGCGACCCACACCAGTTGATAAAAATACTACGCTTCAAAAATAATATTACGACTCAAAATAAATATAAAAAATGTTACCATGATTATAAATCTACTGTAATTTCAATAAGATTTCAGATTTATTAGCAAAACTGATGGGTTTGTCTGTATAGTATTATCAATCATTGACTATCAACAGGCTTATCACGTGCTCGGCGAGGCCGGAATATTGAAAAGGAGTTATTTTGTATAGCTAAAATATCATCACGGCGGCACTCCCCTAGGGTAAGACCAGATAGAACGATGTCGTACTCAGCTTATTGACTACACTGCCAGAATAATATTAACACTTTGATTTTAAGGATAGAGTAAACAAAAAATTTTTTGATAATTGCTAAAAATTGTTTGCATGACTCGCTGAAGACTCATAAATAGATATTCTCTTTATTGTAACACCCTATAAAAATACATTAGGTGCTTCGAATTAATTATTATTCATTTATTTTGCGACTCGACTTAGCAAAAACTTAATTAGTCTTCACTCGAACGCCTTAAGAATATAAATTCAAAATTCTGACTCCAAACGCTTAAATCAAAGTCCAGTGTTTATAAATCACAGCGAGACGGGCCCAAAACTCGGGCAGCACCAGGCCGCACCCGCGGGCCCAATAATGTCAGGAATTCACGATATGTCTCGTACACGACCACGTCGCGTTGCTTTGGTTTGTCCGAAGTGGCAATGTTAACTTTCCCGGATGTATTGGCGGTTGGGTAATACGTATTTTTGGTAAACTCAATACAAACATACAACTCTGCCATTTTGATAAAAAATATTTACATCTTTGACCAATTCGCTAGAAAAGAATCCAAATAGAAACCATATCTATATTTTTCTTTATTTAATAAAACTTCATGCAACACAAAGTACAAAAGCGGACTTAATACCTTAGGCATTTTTTACCCGTCAACCAAGTGAAGAGAAAGCCTACTTAAGTTTTCTCTTCATCGCATAAAAAAAGGAAAGATTTAACAAGGGTATCAAATCTTTCATTCCTCATGTATTTATCAACTTATCTTATGCCCACGGTTTGATCTACGTGAAGTAAAAAAAAAGAATAGATAGACTCTTTAAGTCAAACATGAATTATAGGTTACTTCTTTAGGTAAGCGCGCTCCATAGTCGACTGCATCGTCGCTTTCCATCAGGTGAGATAGCGGTCAAGCGCGAACCTATAAACAACAAAAATATGTCGTAATCCTATTGTTTTAAATAATTATAATTATATTTAAAAATTGCTACAAAATATTGTGATATCGAAAGAGATTGCACGAAAAAAAATAGTTCCTATTAACTTGCGGACTGGTTAGACACATAGTTGTACTTTTTGAATATTATGTAAACAGGATAGTTTATTTTTGTAATTTGATTTACAAAAAAAGAATGGAGTTAAAGTATTAAAAATCAGCTGACTTTAGGATGGCTGTCAAACTGGATTTATTTTTGTATAAATAATAAGAAGTCCAGCCAAATCCGACAGTTTATCGAAGAACGCGTTTTATCCTTAAATCATCATCATCATCAGCCTTTTAATGTTCCCACTGCTGGGACACAGGCCTTCTCTCTAGTAGAGGGAATGGGCCGTAATCCACCACGCGGGCCCAGTGCACGTTGGTGAATGTCACATGTCTTCGAATTTTTGGTTCTAGGACATGCCGGTTTCCTCACGATATTTTGCTTCATCGTTTTGAGAGCAGTGATGATGAAATAAATAACACAAAGTAATGCGCCTAGCTGGGTTTGAACCCGCGACCTACTCGTAAGTCAGAATCAGAATCAGAATAGTTTATTTCAAATAGACCAATTACAGGCACTTTTGAATTGTCAAAATGTCGGTCAGTCCAAAAAAAGTGAAGCTAAATTGCACGTTTCAAAGCGTAGATCTCTATGGAGAAGAACGTGCAAGAAACTCCATGGACACTCTTTTAAATCATATTATGAGTTACATAATCTTGGTTACAAATTTATTGTCGCTTCTATTATGTGAGCAAAATGAAAAAAAAAATTTTTTTTTAGTCGGAGAAATTACCACTCCGCCACCACTGCTCCTAAGTTTTTTTGTTCAAGTAATAATTTATTTATAATGAACAAATGAAACTAAATAACAGTTGTAAAATATATTCCGGAATTAAAGCAATAGGTTATACTGCTTTTATAGCAACCACAAACAAAAAAGTTGCGACGACTTAAGGGCGAGATTTTAAACAGATTAATTATCATGAATCAAACCCGTCTCATTCCAGAACCTTGGGATAGGTGTCTATTGAGTACCTAACAATTAATTATCCTCCTAAATCCCTTAAAGAAATTACTGGTTTGTTTTTTTTTCGGTGGGAAAATCATCCAAGGACATCTCCACGCCCTTGGGCGGGGCGGAAGATAGTGTCAGACTTGTATACAGGTAGGCCATGTCCTGAAATAGCACTTAGAATTAATTTTATCATCCTATCTTTTACTTTCGCGTTTATAATATTAGTAGGAAATATTATTATTTTTATGAATTTATTTATTTCAGGACTGGTGTCCTGGACTTTTGGAAGGCGTACGAGGAGCCGAAACCAACTCGCAGAAGCCCTCAGACACTTAATGGAACGTGATACCAACCGTATTATTATTACTGTACGATCCCTAGATTAACAGCCCGGAAAATAGATGACTCACCTCTAGCGCGTGGACCGCTGAAATTATGACAATTGTCACGATTTCTCATCGGTCGCGACGATCACACACATTTGGCCGTTAACGCTATTCGCTCGCACGATAGCGCCGGCTCTTATCTCTGTCCTTGTCTATCAGTGACTACAGGTAGTGTAGTGTGTGAGTTTAGAGTCAGGTTTTCTGATTGCGATGTTAGCACGTAACTTATCTTTCCTTAATATATCAATGGTATGATCTCATGACTTTTCTAACATTCACAATTCCATCACCATTCTACCTATATCCTTCAATTTATTAGTGCAGGTACGGAAAGACGAAACATCAATCAACTTCACCGTTACTGATGCTTCAATTTTTCCTGTACAGAGAAATAAATTTGCATAGGCCAACAGCTGGTGTTGCTATATGTAAATTCTTGCTCTTTTACCGCAAAAAATTGTTATTATAAATACATTAAAAAAAAAAACATTTTCAGGTGAGGTAATACAAGAACTGTTTCCACTATGAAGCTGTTATACAAGATTGTGGTTTTTGGTTTAAAAAGGTTTTTATTTTTAAGGTGGGAAATCATCCAATGACTTCTCCCGCTCTAGGCGGAGCAGGAAAGTGTGTCAGGCTTTTACTGACTAAAACCAAACCTGTGCTTTTTATTTTCGGTGGATAAAATTCATCCAATAACATCCCCCGCCCTTGGGCGGAGCGGGAGATAGTTGCCTATCTACTAGCAGCCTGCCTGCTAGCAGGCTGGGTCTCTACAGTTTCTGACAACTCCTTGAACCAAACCTTTTTTTATTGGTTTAAAAAGGTTAGAGTTTTAAAATGGAAAGAAGAAAATTGACTGGTGGCTTACTCAGTGCCTAATCAGTGCTTAGCCAGTTATATAGTAAGTAGCGAATTAGAAAGAGCGTTGTGAACTTTTCGTAACTAACCGACTAATAAACCATCAGGGCCTTGGGCACCTCGAGATGGCGTCAAGCGTGCCAGTGTGACCAAATAGTGGGCTGCAGGAATCTTCGAAAGAGTCACCACAGCCCTGGAACACAAAGGTCAAATAAAGGTACACAAGTGGCTTTAAGTCAGTAAAAATTTGACACACCTCATTCCACCCAGAGTGGGAAAAGTTATTTGATTCATTTCTAACCTCATAAGAGAAAACAGCCCCCTAGCCAAGTTACAATTGTTTCGTTTAGCGTTCATGCTTGGAGTGGGACACGCCCTGACGTTCTGACGTCATCTCAACGCTCAGCCACGTGGTCACAACAAAGGAATTGGGGGCGTGCTAACTCCAAGTATTCATGCTAAACGAAATGTTTGTAACTTGACTAGGGGGACAGGAAACCAACAGTAAAATGCACTCATGAAGCCATCTACTAAGCAGTAAATAATAAACAGGGCCCATCTTCAGCAAAATAATAGAAATAAAATTAAAATTCGCTGAAATTAGTACCTAGTACCAGAGAACTATTTTGGTCAGCAACTAAACGCAAATACATACACCACACTGAAAAACAGGAGGCTAGCGTCCAGCAAAAAGCGAAACTTTACCGAATAGCCGGAAAAAAGATTATATTTCGTGAACTGTACTCGAAACTGCCAGTGACGGTGAAATGTGAACGGAGGAACTTTCTCTGCGCTTTTATTTTTCACAAAAGTCCAAAGCAAAAAGTGGTCGGTACTGTTTTGTGAACATTTTATTTTTCAGCGGCGAAAATTTGTTCCGCGCACAAATCTAAGTTGTTGTGTATTGTTGCTTACATAATGGTCCGGACAATTTGATTGTTTGTATGGAGTATTTTGTGGTATAAAATATGCTTTAGGTATTCAATTGGGAGTCAACATAAGGCTGAATTTATTTAAACTCGATCATAGCATTTGCGTGTATGAGTGTTGTCATTTTTTTTTTTTTTGTTTTTAATCTAAATTAGGGAGCTTGGTCACTATAATGACTATGACGCTCCATCAAAGCCAGACTTTGAATTTTAACTTATTTAAAATGATTATAATATATTTTATATAAAATTATTGCCTCGTCTGACGTAGGTTTCGATAGAATACTGTTGCAGATACCGATATCTAACAAATTTAAAGTACTAAACAAATTTCTCCTGAGGCTTTCACCCCGCTCACATTCCACCAGAATATGATGTACGTCCTCGATAATTGCGCATTTTTCGCAGTTAGGCGAAGATGTGATGCCCATAAGGAACGTAAACTTCCTCGATGGAATATGACCAGAGCGAAGCCTCATGGCAGTAACAATGTCTTTTCTGTTGAGTGTATAGTTTTCTATCCAAGGTATAGTTAAAGGTTCTGGTTGGATGGTGTTGTACCAGATACCTTTCTCTCTTGATCTTTCATCATGATATATTTTCCACAATTCATGACAATGTTTTTTAATTAGACAAAAGTTGTCTGTGAAAAATGGATCTACATTTAACGGAATTCCCTCAACAAAGGCTCACTTTGCAACCGAATCTACCATTTCATTGCCATGAATCCCGATGTGTGACGGAATCCACTGCAGTATTACTGATTTAAAATTTTGTTGAAGTTCCAGTATCTGGTTAATTATTGTGTACGCTATCGGTGTCCCTCGAAATGACGAGGTACAACGAGCCACATGTTGTAAAGCACTCTTGGAGTCAGTTAGTATTACAATGTTATTGTGATTTATAGATTGGGCATATGATATAGCTTCGCTGATTGCCAATAGTTCAATATACATTATAGACGCATTCGAATCAATACTAAAGCTCATAGATGTATTTTGTTGTGGGTCATAAAAAGCTGCACCGGAATTGTTATTTTCTTTAGAACCATCTGTAAATATTTGATAAAAATGTGTGTATTTAGCGCTTAAATGTTGACCACATAAAACATTCAAAATTGGTGGTTGAAATCGTTTTTTTGCCTGATTAACTCCACTTATGTTAAAGTTAATATTTTTAGTTAAATCTATGTAACTGACCCAATAGTGATAATCAAACATCTCCAAATTCTGACTGCAGTGAACTCGTACGTCTTTAAGGTATTCATGGCTTAAAATTAATAAAGGCTTATTTCTCCGTTTCCAAAGAATCAAGTGAGGTAAAAAATCATCCAACAAGTTAACAATCGCACAACTACTTAATAACGACTTACACTTTAAATAAAATTTACCGGCTAAATAATTTCTACGAATAAATAAAGGTTGAAGACTTAATTCACTATTCATGACATGGATGGGTGTAGATTTTATAAAGCTGCCAATAATCCTCATTGCTTGGTTTTGGACTTTATCAAGTTTATACAAGTTTGAGTAACAACTGTCTCCATATAAAAAGCTAGCGTAGTCCATGCGACTTCGAATAAGGGATATATATGCAATTCTTAAGTGTTTCGGATGAACCCCCCAGTTAGAGCCGGATAAAACTTTGAGAACATTGAGGAATCTGGCAGTTTTTTCACGGGTTTCATTTATGTGTTTGGCCCATCTTAGAGAACGATCCAGCCAAAGGCCTAAATATTTTACATTTTCTACTACCTGTAAGACTGAATTATTAATATTAAGACTAACCGTTTCATTATTTTTACCTTTTTTAAATATACAAGTTTTTGTTTTTGTTGTTGAAATTTCTAATCCAATATCTGCTAAGAGTTTGACAAGTAAGTTCAGTGACTCCTGTAAGTAATAACTAGCTTGACCTACTCTACGTTCAATAGAATAAACAACAAAGTCATCTGCGTATTGTGAAACATGGACATGATCGTTGCTTATTTTTTTACATAAATCTATAGTAGCTACATTAAATAGTAACGGAGAGAGAGGGTCGCCTTGTGCTAAACCTTTTCCCGTATATCTTACTATACTTGTACTTAAATTATTTAAGTCTTTAATATTTAAATGTCTCTCACGAAGAAACTCCCAGAGGTATAAACAAATCTTGTTCCCTACACCCAACCGATCCAAATTAAGCAATAACCGAGTTATATCTATATTATTGTACGCATTATCAACGTCTATGAAACAACCGACCGCGACACAATTGGTACAGAAACCTTTCTGTATCCTAGTGACCAATAGACTTAAATTATCATAACAAGATCTACTTTTTCTAAAACCTAACATAGTATCCGCAAATAAACCTTTACTTTCAAAATACCATTCTAATCTCTTTTGAATAATTGAATGAAAGATTTTACATATGCACGAAATAAGTGAAATAGGTCTAAGCGATGACACCATGTTATTGTCTCTTCCAGGCTTAGGAATAGGGATAACACCTATTTCTCGCCATTGTTTTGGTACAAGCCCTTGAGAAAGAAACGAATTGTACAAGTATAATAATATTGTTTTAGCATTATCTGGGAGATATTTAATCATAGAAAATGAAATTTCATCGTTTCCTGGACAGGTATCTTTGGATTTAATACTTTTATTAAGTTCTACTAACGTTATTTGAGATTCTAATTTGGAATTATGGGAATTAAATATTGGTTGACAAACAGGTACATAATCAGGTGTCAGATTATGTAACAGCTGACTAGCTTTATCATTATCAATAAAATGACTGCGAATTTTATAACCTTTTAACCATTTCATTTTTCGCCAAAGGTCATTAATAGAGGTATTCTCATCCAAAGAAGAACAAAGTTCTCGCCAGGAATCATTTTGTGCACATCTTAGAAGTCTTTGAGATTCTTTTACTTTATTTTACAATAATATAAAATTTGTAGGGGTCGGGTTACGCCTAAAAGCAGTCAGAGCCAAACGTCGCAATGCCACCGATTTTGAAAGTTCTGCATTCCAATAAGGTTTTGGATTAAACTTACTACTAGGATTTAAGCATATCTTGATATCAGGAATCAATTTATCAGAGGCCATTTTCAGATGATCCAAAAAATTATTGTAAGTACTTTGGAGGTCGTCGGTAATAGGAAACGTATTAAAAATATTTTGTAAAAAATCTGAATACTTGTTCCAATCAACATTTTTGAAATTTTTCTTTTTAAAATAAGATCGTTTAGAGCTGTAAGAGGTAGAAATTTTGATGACAATATGATCACTATTTAATGTTTCATTTGTGACCCTCCAGTCAAATCTTAATGATATGTCTGACGTCACCATAGTAATGTCGGGTGAAGATTGTCTCAAGTTACCATTAACTAATTGTAACCGCGTTGGGCTACCATCATTTAGGACTACGTAATCGTAATCAATCACGGAATCCAGAATCTGATTGCCCCTCGCGTCTATTTTATGTGACCAGTTAGTATGATGACCATTAAAATCACCTAAGATCATGGTCTTCCCGCTACCAAGAGAAAATAAATAATCCCAGGTATTTTGATTTGTGTGAATTTCTGGCGGGCAATAGATGGCAATAATGTTTTGAATTTCATCACAGTTGAACAATTTAACTTTGACTATTTCTAGCCCCGAGTTGTTATTGGCTAAAGGGACCCTCACTGCCTGTATCGACTTATGTGTTACGACCGCTACACCGCCATAAGAAAGGTCCCTATCCTCACGAAAAATATTATAATTACTAATATGTAAAGGTGTATCCTGATCAAGCCATGTTTCACTAATTGCTGCTATATGTACATGTTCCCGGTTTAGTAACTGTTCAAGTAATTTTAATTTAGGTTTAAGACTGCGAGCATTCCATTGTATCAAGATTAAATCAATATTAGTCTTTGTGTGATTAACCATTATCACTCAAAAACATTTTAACTATCATTGGTAAGTCTGGCAAAAGGTTAGAAAAGAGTGAGGTAAACCAATCAATACAAATCTTAATAATGGCTTTGACCTTAACGATTATACTATCCTTCTTTTCTTTAATGAAGTCCTTAATCCTTTGTATAACTTCGCTAAATGACCATGTTTTCCAATGTGCCTGCTCCATATTTTCTGACCGCGACGTCTGACCAGCAGTGCTATCAAGTCCTTTTTCTGAATCTGAAGTCTCCAGATCTACAATTACATTCTTTGCTATTTTATAAGGCACTTTCTTCTTCTTGGTACTTTTCTTTTTGTTTTTTGTCTTGTTTAAACCTGCGGGAATATACCTATCGATTGTTTCCATGTAAACTTCTTGCAAAGAAGATATAGAATCTTTCTGAGTTCTTTCGACTGCCGGAGTACTTCTACATTCTAGGATAGGGCTTGGATCACGTAGAACACCTGATGCAGGGAGAGAGGGAGACTCCCAATACTTTGATAAGGCTTGTTGGTACGTGTAATTGTGTTCTGACATCAATTCCCTGATGTGTTTTTCTTTTTTATATATAGGGCATTGTTTTGACATTGCCACATGATTGCCTGAGCAATTAGGGCATTTGAATATAGTTGTATCACAAGTATAATGATAGTTAGAACACTTTGGGCATACTGTTTTATTTGTTGGACACATTTTAGAAATATGCCCAAATCTCCAGCATTTGGAACATTGCGTTACAGGGAACGTATACGGTTCAACTCTTATTTTTAACTCAAAAAGACATACATGTGTAGGTAAGGAAGATCCTTTGAAAGCTATTCTGAAAGTTTCACTTTGAACCCATTCATCTCCATCTTTTTTATTGAGACGTTTAGCAGATACAATTTCCTTCTCACAATTCATAAAATTTACGAGTTCTTCTTCGGATAAGCCCAACTCGATATCTCTAATAATTCCGTACGATAGACCAACCTCCCAGGTTTTTTGTATTCGCCAACCGAGGTCACTAAATACCGGACAACAAAGAAATTTTTCTGCACTATTTTTCTTAGTAAACGTAACCAGCAACTTATATGGATTTATATATTTAATTTTGTCAATGTCCATCATCTCATTTTGTTTTAGTAATTTTGCAAGCGCAAATTGTTTGGGTATCTTTTCTTTAGACGTTACAGTAACTTGTATTGCTGGTTCCACAAACGTATCCTTGCTAAGTTTTACCTTCTTCTTTGAGTATTTACTTACAGTTTGCCAACATTCTTGATTATTCTCAGATCTTGGACGTTTTCCTGCTGATATTATTGAATTCATCTCTACGTTATTCAATTGTGTTTGGTCATCTAATGTATGAATGTCTAAGTTTGCATCGAAACTCTCATATTGATTTTGATCACTATCCATCAAAAAGCGTGTAAATACACTCGCGACACGATACAGTCCAGCGCGAGCGCATGCCGATAGTTAAACCGGTTTTTGTACAATTTTATAATTATTTTATATTAATATTTGAGATTTAAATACACTGACGTATTGTGACGTTAGATGTCCAGTGTTGTCATTGATAGATTTTTGGTCCTCATTGCCTGATGTTTGATACTCCCTCTTACTACACCCAGAGAGGTAAAAATTATTTGAAGAGTTCCAACAAAGACGAAAGGATAGTGAAAAGACTCAAAGTATGCCAAACCTTGCGTGATCGCATCAGGAATGAAGATATCCGCAGGGGAACCAAAGTCGCCACATAGCCCGTAGAATCGCCAAACTAAAGTGGCAGTAGGCAGAGCACAATTGCTCGTAGAACGGATGGTTTACGGGGCCGAAAGGTTCTAGAGTGACAGCCGCGCACCGGAAAACGTAGTGTTGGAAGGCCTCCCACAAGGTGGACCGATGACCTGGTGAGAGTCGCGGGAATGCGGTGCATGCGAAACGCATAGGACTATTCGTTGTGGCGACACTTGGGGAGGCCTATGTCCAACAGTGGACGTCCTTCAGATATTTCAGCCGATGACGATGATAATGATGTGTTTGGCATACTTTGAGGCCATCCTCTTCCAGAAGACCCCAGTAACTAAATCAAGATTCATATGTGGCTTTATTTATCAACACCTGAACTTTTGAGAACCTTACCTATGGAAGCCAATGCCGCTGATGTTATTGTTGTTATCGACTGGACCCATAGATATCCGGAGATATGCCTTCATTGCAAAGTAATAAGAAATCCTTGCGCAACCGCTTATCTCCCACCAAAATAATTACAACATTCATAAATAGTGTATTTACGACACACACTCAAAATTTGTACACGCACACTAAGAAGAAAGCAGCTACACTAAATCAATTTCTAATAGCACACATAAATAGAATGGGCGGGGCATTCGCTTGTAAGCACAGAAACATTCAATGCACACGCAGGCAATTAGAGCATCGAACCGATTGTCGATAATTGTTATCGATATTTAATTTCAGCATATTCTTGTAATATAATTACTTCGTCTAATTTTCTTTAAATAATTTCTTTTTTATATACTTATCCGAAAAATGAGTAATGATTATAAAATAAAATAGGAATTAGTTTTTTTATATCGTATTACCGGTTCAAGGGAACGTTCTCTGTTAAATATCATGCTGTTATTATTAAACAATATATTACTTAATCTGTCCTAGCTCAGAGGACACCGGTGTCCTCTCACATCCACGCCACTATAGGCCTTAATTCCGATGTTTAGAGTCTACTTTTGTATGAACAAGTTGGGTAGTTGTGGATCGAAGTGTTAATCTTAACTATATGATTTTAATCTTATGTGACTACCTACATTCAGAGTTGGTTTAAACATTTAGGTAAATTTTATACACGTATTCAAACTCGCTAGCGTTAACATAAATTTCTATGGAATCAAAATAGCGTCATCTAGCAAACTCGTTTTCATTTTAAACAAATTGTAGGTAGTTGATGCTGACAGGATCGAATTCGTTATGATGAAATAACTCACACTAACTACTCAAAATAAATACATCTAACAAAAAAATACTGGTCAAGTGTGAATCCGACTCGCGCACCAAGGATTCCGTATAAATTTACCTATGTAAATGGTTCAATTCCAAAATTTCTCAAAGACTTTTCCGAATCGCAAAAAAAGATATTTTTTTCATCACAAATCTTTGCTGGAAGTGAGTTACACAGTCGTACTGCATGAAAACAGAAGGAGTTGGAATAGAAATTATATTATTATAAGTTGGAGAATTATATTCAAGAATAATATAAAAATGCTTGGATCAATGCTGGTCCAGCTCCACTACAACTAGGGCGTACGAAAACACCAAATACCCAGATTTAAAATAATAATAATTTAATAGTTTTGCATAGCGAACATAAAATATTGTAACTTTTGACCAAAAATAAATAACTGTATAAAATTATACTTGTTTATCGTGCTACTTATCATATTGTACTATAATTTTTGATCATCTCAATCTTTAGATATAATGTCAATTTAAGTTCACGGGTATTGAAATAACAATACCTTAATTTCGTTCAAACAACATTCATTCAATAACTAATTTAACTCTTACTATACATGTAATACGACAATATTCATAGAAATGTAAAAAAATATATTGAACTGCGAATAATACGCATATCGATAAAATCAGCCTCACGCACTCGATTGCACCTCTCTAAATCTTGAACGGTCATTGCGGTCATTGCGTTCGGGAAGATTCGGGCTAGTTCGGTCTAGTTCGTGTCGTTCCGAACTTGAGTTCGTGAAATATTTAAAAATTGATTTAAAATATAAAACAGTGACTTAATTGTTTAATTACCGGTGGCAGGATACGCCATTTGTCTTCAGGTTGATGATATGTGACCTATTTTTGCATATAATTACTGCACAACTCGGCATTTTGGTTTTTTACGCATCAGTAGTACCCTGTACGCAATTGCAAAGCGAATGAATGAAGCGTACAGCCGTTGTTCGATTATAAGGGTCGTTTGCCCAGATCGAGGCGCCACGTGCCACGCCCCCAAGGCATATCCCTCGATATCCGTGACTGGACCCAAATATTCTAAAAATTAAACCAATGTCTCAAAAATAAAATAAAACAGCTAACTCAGAGTAGATTCCTTTGGTTCATGGTTTTGGTGATTAGAAACTATTGCTGACACAGTTCGAAAAAGGCTATTCAGAATTTCCGACTATGATCTTCTTGTGCTCAGTTTGTAGTTCAAAAAACCAGTCAAGTGCGAGTTGAACTCGCGCACTGAGAGTATCGTACTAGCTATGTAAATAGTTAGGTTTCCTAATCGTTTCTCGGACATTTTTCCGAATGACAAAAAAAAGTACTCAACTAAAGTTTTTGTAACTAAGTATTCATTATTTTTTCTTTCTTTGTACCTACTATGAGACCATACTTCTTGCCAAATTTCAGGATTCTGGGTCAAAGGAGACTAACCTGTAGTATCTGTAGGTTTTGGTGACCTTACGAGTGTCAAAACCTTCAAGGAAGCAAAAATGGTTTTATCTTCAGTTTGCGTCGCCTTGCCTTAAGTTTGGTTTTTCAATGCTCGAGGGAATAGCAGACCTGTATATTTAATATTAATTTGAACTTAATACCTCCATGCGTCTCTGAGAAGAAGACTATTGACAGACGGATAGATAAACACCATAATATAGGATTATAAGGGTTCCATTTTTGCCGAAAAAGATTCGAAACCCCAAAAAATGCACCTACTGAAAATGTACCGACACAAAAAATTACAGCCAAAAACAATTTTTCACCTATATTCACAATCTAATTCGCTTCTGGACGTTGACGAAGGACTTTATTGAAACAAACAACGCTAGCTAAAAGTATAATTGGATACAAATTTATTGTTTCCGACAAATTTCAGTTGTATGCGAAAATGCAGGCACGGATTTAGTCACTTTAGTGATAGCGTGTGAAACTATTAACCTTTTGAATACTGTAATTAGAGACACAATAGAAAGACAATAGGTGTGCGGACGCCGGCGTCCTCTTGAGAATAAATCAATTTAATGAAGATTCGCCCAAAAGAACACAGTGGAATGTTTAATTAACAAAAAAGCGTATGTGTTTGTGAAATAAATTGCTAGAAATTTCTTATACGCGAAAATTAATTAGAGTTTAAAAAAAAAAAAAAAACAAAAAACAGCTAAGTAATGAAAATGATTGACCTTTAAAAAAATGCTGTGTGTCTGTTTTTACATACAAAAGGTCAGATAGTTGCCACTAAAGAAATCTTTATAAAATTTTATCTGTGAATAGTTGGACTATTCACAGATAAAATTTTATAAAGATTGAACTTGAAAAAGTATTTTATCAGCATACCACGTGGTCATAGAAAATTTAGTAGATACTAAAAACCTATTTTTAGGGTTCCGTACTTCAAAAGGAAAAACTGTACCCTTATATGATCACTTTGTTGTCTGTCTGTCTGTTTGTCTGACAAGACCCTTTATCTCGAGAATACGTAAAGGTATTAAGTTGAAATTAAAACCATATACTTAAGTCTACGGTCCCTTGAAGCTGTGAAAAAATCAAACTCCTAAGTTAACGAAAGAAAAGATACGGCCGTTTATGCCGCAAAAACGTAGATTTCGACACTTGAAGGGAATCAAAATTCATAGGGTACTATTACTTCCCGTTGCCCTAGAATCTTGAAATTTGACATGAAGCAAGATCATTTAACACAAATATAGGAATTAATCTGAAAACTGTGTAGATAAGTCACAAAAAAAAATATCCCTGAACTATTAACATAAATTAGTTTGTACGGAACCCTTGGTGTGCGAGACCGACTCGCACTTGGCCAGTTTTTTTTTGCTCTGAAGTTTTGCTTATTTTGTCCAATACTAACTAAAAGCAATTTAATGTAGAAATATGCACTAATACACGTGTTGATGCATGCCCGACGCCTTACTTTCGTTCGTAATTTTTTTCCTTTCAAAAGTTTTCCTATCAACTGACAGCGTTCATCAGAGTCCCTATTACATCCCTGTGTCAATTTTATAGCAGCTCGTCGTTCGCAGTGCTCGCGCCGTGTTTATTTGTCATCCGTTTGGAAATTCACGAACGCATCCATTCGTGGCGGGCAGCTGTCGGTCGCGTCGCGTGCCAAAATGGCCACCAATCACTTAAATTTAAGACCTTTTTTTTATTTTGGCTTATCATGATATAGTGTTACAAAGTGTTTAGTTTTCAGTCACTTTGAGTTGAAAACATAATTATTTTGGAGATGATTACCTGCACCCAAAAGAACTTAAATTACCATGCTATTAAAATGTAGTGCACACTGCAGGGAGCAGGCCCTACAGTTTTGCTGACATACTCCTTGAGGCATGCGTGGAACACTACGCGTCGTCGACGACTTAGACTCGGTCTGGACGGTTACTGGACAGCAGGACGGTGAGCTACCCATTGCTCGCTGTACGAAAGTCCACGCCTACGGTGGCAGGAAATAGAGGTCAGGATCCTGGCGGCTAGGGCGCTGCCTCCTTCGATAGAATTACTGCTTCGCAGGAGGCGACTGCCTGCCATTCCTCTTCGCTCCACCAGGGCCTGGCACGAGAGGTGAAAGCCACCGATCGGCCCCACGAGGACACGGCAGGGCACACCTTTATCGTGTGCTCCAAGAAATAGAGGGTTCAGTCCCATCTGGTCGCTTGCGATTCGTGGAAACCTTTTAAATGCAATACCACAGTCATAAAAAATAAAAGGCTTATTTACTCACCACAATTCGTTTATATTTCGTTGCATTCGCGACACAAATGTGTCGTTCGCGTAAATTTTTGAACGCATCGAACCGTGGTCGCAGCTGTCAAACGCCTCCCGCACCAAAATGGCTGCTCGTCACTGTTCCCCAAATTGATATTGGATTATATCCGTGAGTGCCAATGTTGCATCATTTCCGCATTTATTATTGCTGTATTTCAAATAGAAATTGGCACTTTCACTGTTTTCCTTTTTGAACTAAATTTCGTTTCCACTTTACTTAAACATAGATACATTGACGCTGCTCCGAATGCTGCCTTGTCTGATCAAAGATAATATAATAATACCTTCAAAAGTATTGATTTAAAACTTTTGTTAAATACCTTCTAATTTCGATCTTCCGCTATTTTGATTAAAATTTAATAGAAGACAAATCCCTGTTTATTAATTTCTGATATATATACCTGATATTTTTGATATTTCACCGTTACAGACTACGAGTAGGTAGTTGCTCAAAAAGACGTTACGCTGAAGGAGCTACATGTTTTATTCTCAAAAGTAAGTAATAAATCAAAGAAAGACGAGTTAATCGCTTCTCTTTACTCTTCGACGGTTTCAAATCCAATTTCAAATCTGATATTCTATTGAAAAACCAAAATGGCGGCTGCGGTCATCCGGATTTAGTAGTGATGAATGAACTCGTTGCTGAAATAGATGGCGCCACTAGCATTCGAAGCGTCGAATGGAAAATACATGTCGGCCGCACTGGGGTACGGCTTTCCCACATTTTTTTTCGTAAAAGTAAATTGAATTTCAGTTTACATGACCATCGAAACGCCAAAGTTACTTTGGTGTTGTTTTTGAAACTGTTTTAAAATATTTTATTTTCCGTGTAACACGATTTTGTTTGCCTTCCGTATACAGCTCCAAAATCTGGGAGTACTCTGTACGACCTAAATAGCAATAGAAAAAGATTATGACGTCAATATCTAATTATACGGTCCCATCTGGTATGAATTAGCGAAAAAAATTGACATGTAAAGGTGTTATCCAAAATAAACATCATTTTTATAAACCCATCACTCAGCCTATTTAAGGTGACAGCTCGTTAGAGCCACCCGGCTCCCGCTCCACAGCGCCTCGCCTCCTGCAGCTAGTATTCTTTGTGTGGACTTGTATTGGTTTATCACTACATCAACCCCGGATCACCTCGGTCGTAAGCCCTTCACGCGCGGTGGGTGGACTATTCGTTGGCAACTCGCTGATTGTATGCTTGCCTTGCGTTGACTGCTCATTGCCAATGCACGAGACCGCGCACTGGCCGCGAATGGTTCTCGCAAGGACGATTCTTGACGATATTGTAAAATTTGATGTTACGAAACACACGTGTAGACCTAGTGCTAATTGTTAAGAGACTACTTGAAAATTCGTAGACCAAGCAGCGTTCACTCGTTGAACACGCTGCGTTCACTCGTTGACCGCACGGGGTTCACTGGTTGCCGACGCAAGGTCCACTGGTTGACCGCGTGACGTTTATTGGTATTAAAGCAGCGTACACCCGTGAACCACCTGTCGACAACGAGTGTGCACCATGTGACGAGGCAGTGCAGGGTGGGTGCTAGAGGGACTGACGATTCATTACTTGACACTTTCAACTGACTCTAAAAAGCAAATAGTTTTGCGTAAACGATTCAAGTCAAAGTCTCTTCAAGTACATTTCAAACTAGTGCGTTTCACTATCAACAAATGCATAATTGCTTATAATCAGGTGGAATCGCAGTCAAGCACTAGTTTATATCATTAAAAAAGTATTGAAAGCATTAAAACCATTTTAAATTTTTTTTACCGCAGACTACCCCTCTTTTTAAAGTTCTTATAATCCATCCTAAGGTTGTCTGGTAGAAATCGCTGTCAGCGATAAGACCGCCTTTGTACCCATAGATTTAAGTTCCTGTAAATTGTTACTACATATTTTGGTGTACAATAAAGTTTATTCTATTCTATTCTATTCTTTGCTACTCCTTTCGAATTAACCATTTTTCTTTCGACTCTATCTGTTCAGTAAAAGACACTTGACACATTGATCTGACATTTTTTACACCCATTCAAGCCTAAACCAAAATCTTATTTCTCGCAACAGTAGTTTCTCATACCAACAAGAATTCTACCATTTCAACCCTCAAGCGTAACAGGGTTAAACAGTTGCGTAGCTAGGCGTAGGCGAAGTGGCCCATAGCCCACGGCTTCGTACCCAAAGGGGCCTCGAGCAAGCAAGGGCTCATCAAGACCGAGGGTTTTTTTATGGTTCCGCACCTCAAAAGGATGTTGTCCGTCTGTCTGTCTGTCAAGACCCTTTATCTCGGGAAAGCGTGGAGGAATCGAATTGAAATTAAAACCACATACTCAGATCTGCTAACCCTTGAAGCTGTGAAAAAAGTCAAGCTTACATGTTTTACGAGAAAAAAAGATACGGCCGTTTATGTCGCAAAAAACGTATATTTTAACTCTTGAAGGGAATCAAAATTCATAGAGTACTAGAATCCTGAAATTTGGCCTGGCGCAAGGTCTTATAGCATAAATGTAAGAAAAAATCTGAAAACTGTAAATTCGTTATTACGTCACCAAAAAATAAAAATATTTATACGATTCGGAAAAATCTTCGAGACTCGATTCCGAAATTAAATTATTTTCTCGATGCGCCTTGGCCCACGTCAAAATTAGTCCACGCTACGCCTCTAGGGTTAAACATACACCATATCAGCCCTATTTCACGTGCCACGCTTTTGACAATCCCATTTACGACAGCATTTACAGGTTAGAGCCAGCGATATTTCAAACTAAGCGGTGCTTTTCTTATCCTAAATCTGGGCCCGAAGTGGCGGGAAATTGGCAGCATTATTCCAAATCAGGTAAGATGGCGACCAGCAGGACGCTGAATGAGCTGGAAATTGCTGAAAAATTGACGAAAGTGTGCGATGTGCGGTCTGGGGTAAAGTAATTTTGCGTGGTGTATTTTTTATTGGACTTGAATAGGATTTGGTAAGGTGGAGGTGAAAAGTGGTGACAATAATAGATTATTTTTTTTGCTTTGTGTTTGGATTACAGGAGGCGTGAAGAGTTTAAATTTTAAATAAGTTCTTCAAACGTACAAACATTGTGTCAGGAATTCCAAACAATATTTTCTCTTTTTTTCTTCACTATTTTTAAAATCTTCAAACCTCTAAAGGCTTTTTGTAAAAAAAAAAAACAAAGTTCTACGTTATGCTCATCTTTACGCATCAACTATCCTTTTCATATACATGTTATCTAATATCATCAAATAATTTTATTTATGCCACAAATAAAATATCATGCAACACGTACAGCGAGGAATGGTTTCAGAATACAATACAGGTGATCAATGAACAGGAAAGAGCGCGTAGGCTCAATTGGAAAAGTAATACCGTAGCTACACGTACACGGGTATCTTCAGAGAACGAAGTCTTCGTGAAAATTACAAGGAAATTAAACACTTGGGTGAACGTTATTTCGTATATTTTGGGACACCTCTCGTTTACTTTCATTCATAAATAAATACTTATAGATATAGAAATACGTTTGTATAAATAGTCTTTTGGGGTATAATTCGAATGTGCCATGAGGGGAAAAATAAATAAATGTCTGTGTATTTCTTTGGTACGCTCTAGAGCCTAGACGACTTGTTACATTTTAGCCTGAGAGGTGTCGTTAAATTCGTCTTAATTGTAAGATTGACAATGGGCACATTAAAAAAAAAAACTAAAACTTCGGAGTTTTGCGACAAATTAAATTTTATAAAAAAATTGTTGTGTGTTTTCTTAAAAAAGTTAAAAATTGATTCATCATCATCATCATTATAATTTCAGGCGAAAAACGTGCTGAACATAAGCCTCCGCGAAGTGTCGCCACAACGACCAGTCTTATGTGCCTCGCATTCATCAGTTTATCAGTTGTCTAGTACCCATAACACAGGCTCTGCTTAGCTTGGGACTAGACGACGTTGTGTGATAGTTGTGGAATATTATTATTATTATTCATCGGATTTCCACAACCCTCGCCAGCTCATCAATACACCTTGGCCTCCCCTCCAACGGGACTCCTATTCGGAAACCAATCCACTGAAGCCATTACAGTACACTTCGGGCTTATGGGCTTGCGGACGGCGAGCAATGAGTAGCTCGCCGTCCAAATGTCCGGTAACAGTCCACGCGCCTCAAAAAGTTGTCAGCAAACAGTAGGGTAGGTAGCAGGGTCGAAGCATACTGGGGCCAAGGATCGTTTTTTCAAAAGAATTTTCAGCCCCAATATGAAAGGCAACGAAGGAACCGGACGTTTTAGTCTGACACTATCTCCCGTTCCACCTAAGAGCGGGAGATGCCATTGGATGATTTTCCCAACTAATAATTAAAGATGGACGGACTGGACGGCCTGACGGCGAGCTACCCATTGTTCTCGTCTGCAAGCCTACGATGGCTGGAAATCGGAGTCGAGATTCTGGTGGCTGATTTATTGTTTTTACTACAGCTATCTCATTCTCTTATTCCTTTGATTATAAATTCTGCAACATTTTCCATTAGCATATAAAAATTTTCAAAGGAGGGTATTTATGAAGCTTATCGTATAAATGCAATTATTCTTACAAAGACAAGAAATAAAATGAAAGTAAGTAAGGCAAAGTAGTTTTTAATAAAATGTGATGTTCATTTTTTAGAGTTCCGTATCTAAAGGATACACGGGACCATATTACTATGACTGCGCTGTCTGTCCGTCTGTTTGTCCGTCTGTCACCAGGCTGTATCTCATAAACCGTGATAGCTAGACAATTAAAATCTTCACAGAACATGTATTTCTATTACTAGTTCCTGAGGTTATTTATATTTTTAGTTCCTGAGATACAATTATTTTTTTAATATTAATGTCACTTTTTTTATAGGTCTAATTTAAGGACGGTGCGGAATCTTTCGTGCTTGAGTCCGACTCGCTTTTGGTCAGTTTATTCTTACATTTTTTGGTGGTCACTTTAGGTATTTTTAAAATAAATCTAAACTAATAAAAGGCGATGTTTCGTTTGTTGCCCAAAGAATTAGAATAAAATCGTCATTTCACGTGGCAATGCTGACATTCTTCTACACGAATTAGGCATGCCCAGAAGTCACTGAAGAAGAGTGTATACTTAGACGCAGAATGCCACACACCCGTGATACCATTCCCATACAACATTTTTTTAATGATATAAATTAGAGCTTGACTTCGATCCTACCTGATGGTAAGCAGTGATACAAACGTTGATGGTGAGTCGCACTAGTTTATTATGAGCCTATTCACAAAAAAAAAACTGTTGTGTCGTCAGCTCTTCAATGACCTGTAGGTAGTTAGTAGGTACGCAACGACCGATAACTACCTACAATGTCATTGACTCGTTTACTTAAAGAAATTAATTTCGTACATGCGAATATTAATTTGAGTTTTAGAAAAAAAGTACTTCGTTTTTTTATTTTATCTTTACAAGTCGATAGTGTTTCATGTACCGAATTAACCCTTCACGGGATTACAAAGAATTTAACAGTGTATACCTACAACGAATTCGCGTTAGTTACACCATTTATAACTCAAAATCGACTGAACCGATTGTAATGATTTGCCTTATTAGATTTGTTTCCGCCAAAGGTTGGTAAATTCATTAAAAAAAACAAAAATTGAAAAATATCGAAATGCATCGAGAAATGACAGCAACTGTCAAATACATTGATCTCAATCATTCAATCATTCGGTCAATAAGTTCAGCTAAAAGGTAGTCACTCCATTCATTGACCGAATTCGGTAGTTCAGCAAGTTTTATATAATAGTAAGTTTCATAAATATCCTTTTCGAGAAAACGCACAAGTTATCCAAAAACCGCCTCGTCTCTCAAACTAGTAAGTACCACCTCCCTTCCCCTCGAAGAGCCGAATTCGGGCGATAAGGCTCACATCCTCACCTCACATAGACACCCCGTTATCAATGTACGCCGTTCTGTGCCGTATCGAAAGTGTGAATTATGATTGATGGGGCAGATTATACTGTATGTCACTCAGGGGTATCACGGAAGAGAGTTAAACTATTTTTTTTGGAAACTAGGTATCCCTAACTGTCTATCTTTAAGTATGGTTTCCGCATTTAGTCCTATGCGAACCATTGTACGGTGGCCATAATCTTTGGTGGGCTTATTCCAACCAGCCCACTTCACTCCAAAAACTGATTAGGCCTCTCAGGGTTTCCAGGGCGTCAATGAGGGAGTTCGGGGATCCAAAGTTTCGTGTGCGTGTGTCAGTGATACCTGTGCACTTGTGCAGTCCAGGAGCACATGAACGATTGTCTCCTCCCCCTCCAAGCATGCTCTGCACAGGGGACTATACTTGATGCCTATTGTGTGAAGTAGTATTACACTAGTAATGCTTCTATAATATCGTCGTTGCGACTTATGTGTAATTTTTGGCCCTTTAGAACCCTGCCTTTTAGACATTTTGAAGGTCTATGGAATGCAAAAACTCTCATGTGTTTAGGATGAATTAATCGTTATCATCCTATACACATGAGAATTTTTGCTTAAAAACTCTCGTGTATTAGTGTTTTAAGGGTAAAAAAGTGGTGTCGCCAATAGTGACACATAAGAAGTCTTAAAGTCGCAACGACGATATAGAAGTATTACACTAGTAATGCTTCTATACGTATCTTCGTTCGGTTATGGTTTAAAGAACTAGTTTTTTTGCTATTGATTTTTCGTATTATCTTCTAACATATAACCTAGATTTCATTTCTGGCAAAAAGAAAAAAGTAAATCATGCCAATAGTTAGCAATGGCTTTTAAAAAAAATAGCTTCTAATTTTTTTTTTAAGTCGTACGAAAGCAATGTTGATTGGTTCTGATTTACGTGTTTTTTGACTTACGTCGTGCGTTCCAGGCAGGCGCTCTTTGTAATTTCTTTCATCACCATTACTCTCTAAACAATAAAGAAAAATATCGTGAAGAAACCGGCTTGTCTTAAAACCAAAAATTTGACGACATGTGACAACGCCAAACAGCACTTGGCCCGCTTGGATTACAGCCCATTTTCCCACTTAGAAAGGAGGCTGAGTCCCAGCAGTGGGATTATTGTAAGGTTGATTATGCTAGTCGACCTGTTGCCTGCCAAAGATAAGAAATCTTTGGCAGCCAACAGGTCGACAGCAGCCATGACGACTAATATTATAAACGAAAATGACTGAAATAAAATGGGAGCGGGCAGAGCACATTGTTCATAGAACAGACGGTCGATGGAGCCCATTGATTCTAGAATGGCGACCGCGCACCGGAAAACGCGCAGTGTTGGAAAGCCTCCCACAAGGTGGACTGATGATCTGGTGAGAATCGCGGGAATGCGGTAGATACAAAACGCACAGGACCGTTCGTGATGGCTGCGCTTGGGGGAGACCTATGTCCATCAGTGGACGTCCTTCGGCTGATATGATGATTATGATGGGTCGACAGTAGACATGACGACTAGTACAGTCAGATAAATCCAGTTTTAAGTTACCGCTTTAAATCAACCTTAAAATAGTTATGATAAGACTTTTATTCCACATCTATATATATAAAAGAAGGTCGTGTTAGTTAAACTATTTATAACTCAAGAACGGCAGAACCGATTTGGCTGAAAATTGGTGCGAAGGTAGCTTAGCACCAGGAGACGGACATAGAATAATGTTTATCCTGTTAAATAAAAATAATCCAAAACCTGCTCATTTATTGGTAGGGTAGAGCGGGAGCGAAGACGCGGGCAAAACCTAGTATTTTTTTTTTTTTTTTATCCGGCTGTACTAAACAGTGTGTGGCCGATTTGTCAGTGAAAAAAATATAGAAATAAAAATGCGCCAATTCGGACACCGTGTCCAAATATATTGTGTCCGAATCATCAGCAACTCACAATTTTTACTTTGGCGAGGGTGAAACCACAGCAGCTAATAAAATAATTTTCCCCAAGAAAAATATTGCTAACCCTATACGTCCTTTATGGCACGAACGGGGCACTATAGAGTGGTGGCAACCCACTTGTGTCGCGAGTAGATCATAAAGATTAGGCTTAACCCTCCGCTGCTACTACTAGAGGTGCTTTTATGAAGCTTTGTGACAAGTATTACATTGTCAGTTCTTATATAGACGTTATTTATGTTGAGATGGGATGGAGAGGGCTATGCTCGAAGTTTCCTTGCGTTATCGAATTAAAAGTGAAGATAAACGCTCGAGAACCAAGGTTTCCGGTAGCATAGCATAAAAAGCATGAGCCTTATAATTTTCCCACTGCTGGGACTCAGGCCTCCACTCTAGGAGAGGGAATGGGCCGTAGATTACCAGTAAAGCCCGCAAATTACTATAGTGTCATATAGGCAGGGCACATGAACTCGCAGCACAGATAGTCGGTTGGGCCGAAAGGTTCTGGAGTGACGACTGCGTACTAGAAGATGCATTGTTGGAAAGCCTCCCGCAAGGCAGACAGATAACATGGTAAGGGTCGCGGGGATCTGATGGTTGTAAGACGCACAGGGCCGGTCGTTGTTGTGACACTTGCAAGAGGCGGTCCAGCAGTGGACGTCTTTCGGCAGTTGGTAAAGCGATGCCCTATTGCCGAAAGACGAAACCATTACTTAAAGCAAATCATTATCTCCCTGGGGAGAAAATGTAGTATAGGCGATACATAGGGAATAATGAGATTTGGATTTGGAACGTCAAAAACCAAAGAAGAAATATACGTGCATCAAATAAGTTTATTCAAAAATCGAACTGACCATTAACAAACAAAAGAATAAAATGTTACTGACGAATCTCTACAAACAGTAATGAATTGTTGTACAAATTAAAACTATAGAATCTTAGAGCATAAATTAATTGAATGTAGAGCTTTAGAAGATTAGCTTGTAAATATTACTAATATTTCTCTAAAATATAGTGTATCGTAAATCCTCTTTTAATTATATCACAGATGGTATAAAAAGTAGATTATCCAACACGAGGTTAAAGCTGTTTTTGTCTTGAGCAGCTTGAACTCCTCACTTCACTCAGTTTTCTACATTAACTTTCTCGTATTGCTCGGGAGTTAATAATACAAATCCCTCACTTACGTTCGGGATTAAAACTTCGCAACCGTCGTTTCGTTCGAAATTCAATATGCCGCCAGCGACTTAAAGACACTGCTTTATTCCCTAGTCACATAATCTACTATTCCGGAATTCAGAAGGCATATCTATATTATGTTAAAATAGCAGTCTCGAAATCCCGGGAACAGCACTACCCACGCCGACCAGTGACCATAAAAACTGACGTTTCTTCTCTACTGATTATGGTGTTGATTTGTGGGAAATGTTCCACATCACAACCACCGGATATCGACATGCAAGGGATAACATTGTAACTCAGTTTTAAGCAGTTTTTATGCTGCATTTTTTGTACAAGTTATCTTAAAACTGACGTACAATGTTATTGCTTGCAGGCACTGACGTCTATTTATTGAAACACTGGACTGGTAGCTTTCAAAGTGCTTTAGTCCGCGATTGTTATTCGCCATTTTTAATTCTTATTTTTTTAAATTTTGGCGCTGTCGGTCGTAATGACTGTAGCGAGTGTCTACGGTTCTAAAACTAGTCATGTGGCACATACTTCAAAGTATTACATTTCTCTGCAGCCATTTGCATTATACGTCAAAATTAGTTCTCTGGACGCTTGCGGGTGCCGATTCAAATAGGGGCAAAATACTAAATGTCAAATGTATGGAACAGCCTATCCAGTGACAAGTAAAGAGAGAGATAGTGATCAGTGCTTGCAGGTGTCAATATTTACCTCATCAGTTGTTTGTTAAAATATAAGATTTTATCACCAAATCTGAACTGTGCAGGTGGCGATTGACTCAGTGGGTAATTAACGCAGGTGACAATTGACTCATTAGATAAAGTAACAACCGTTTTGAAGCAACACTGATAAGGCTTTAAGTGTTCAGATTTCGAGGTATGCAGAACAGATTGCAAAGTTCAGCAAAACTTTCGTTGAAAATGGAGGATTCTCCAACCTGACGGATGTTATGTCTGGTCCAGGCAATCACCCAATGGTGTTTGTTATCAGTTATATCAAATCTATACTCTATTGACTACGAGGTAACATTCTACTGTTTTTGAATTTTATCCTATGTTTTCGGATGTTAATCTATTTCTTTTGACATTAAAAATCTATTCGTAGGTATAGAGAAAATGAAAATTTGATTAAAAAAACAGTTTAATGAAATCTTCTTATATATAAAAATGAATAGCTGTTCGTTAGTCTCGCTAAAACTCGAGGACGGCGGACCGATGTGGCTAATTTTGGTCTTGAAATATTCGTGATATTCTAGGGAAGGTTTAAACGGTGAGAAAACATGGAAAATACTCGAAAAAAATTGACTATTAGGCGGTACGTCTGTCAGCTAGTAAATTAATAAAATACTTCACTACACTCTCAAAGGAATCAAAATTCATAGGGATCTACCCGTTAACCTAGAATCTTTAAATTTGGCATAAAGCAAGGCCTTATAGTACAAATATAGCAAAAAGTCTGAAAACTGTAAAGTGTAAGTTACGTCACAAAAAAAAAACTTTCACTATTCGGAAAAATCTCCGAAACTCGATTCGGGATTTTTTTATACGTATATTTGTACGGAATCCTCCGAGCACGAGTCCGACTTGCTCTTGCCAGGTTTTTTGTACAGTTATCTAAAAATTACTTACTACTGTGCAGGTGGCGGTTAACTCAGTGGGTAATTAACGCAGGTGACAAATGACTCATTAGATAAAGTAACAACCATTTTTATGCAACACTGATAAGTCTTCAGGAGTTCAGGTTTCATGGTTTGCGGAACAGAGTGCAAAGTTGAGGAAATAAAGGATTCTCAGACCGACGGATGTTATGTCTGGTCCGAACAACTGCCCAATAGTTGATTTTTAACTGCTTTATATGTTCCAATCGTGCGAGAACACTAATATCTACAGGATTTTTACATTTTAGTTTTGCGCTTGACGCGTTACGATTGACGGTAGAGGAAACCGACAACTTTATAAACTAGTAAGTATAATATTTAATAGTTGCTAGTTGCGGCAATTAGAAACTAACTTAGTCATCAATTACAGCAACTGTTGACGATCACTGGAACTCGAAACTTGAGTCGCAATGTGTGCGCAGTCCAATTGAAATATACGTAAACAGCTAGTTGCCAGCTAGTTGCCAGTTGCTGCAATAGTTGCTCCATGTGCAAAGTGCCAAAGCAATGAAATGAATTTTGACGATGGTGACCCCCAGAGCCAAGATTTGTCCTACCACTTCTGGTAAGGAAGTAAAATAACATTTTGCAAACTGGCATACTGTATCGTAAAGTAATTCGTAGTATTAACGGGGCTAATTCAGCAGAGTACCTCACGCGTGACGCGTCGCGATCGAGAATCGACCAGCCGCTTAACGCGCGCTAGCAAAAACTCTTTTCAAATTCTTTCTTTCCTGCCCTCAGGTAAAAGCGAGTGAAAAACAAGCCATTTAATCACATTTGTATAACACACATAGCTATTGGAAGGCGGGCCCAGATTTCATAGAAACCCTGGCATCATCATTTCCACGTGTATCAAACGACGTTTTTCAATATAAGTGCTTGCGCGCTTCGTGGGGGTCGATGCGTGCCCATATAAATGTAATCAAATTATAGTGGCAGCGAACAAGCGCACTTTTCCGCACTAGAGCGGAAAACAGACGAGTGCGTGCCTAAAAGTGGGGGTTTTTGAAAGAGATTAATTTTTAGGATTATAAAATATTGTAAAAAAAAAGTCGGGTATAGTTTCCTAAAATTGTTTTTCGATAATCCCAATTACAAAGTAATCTAGAACCACTTCATTTTGTTTATTTTTAATCCGTCGATTACGTGTTGAGTTGAGACAGCTGTGAACCGTAATCGTTTTTTAGGATTCTGTACCCAGAGGATAAAACGGAATCCTATTACTAAGAGTCTGTTATCCGTCCGTCTGTCTGTCCATCTGTCACCAGGCTGTATCTCATGAACCAAGATACCTAGTTAGTTGGATTTTCACAGATGATATATTTCTATTGCCGCTTTAAGTAAGTAATAATACTAAATACAGAATAAAATAAATATTTAAGAGCCTGCCATACATCAGACATGATTTTTTTAGGTAATGGTACGGAGAAAAGAAGGTCCGGCTCCGGTATGATAGGCTAAGAAGGAACGGGGTGGGTTTTTTAGTCAGTAAAAGTCTGACACTATCTCCCGTTCCGCCCAAGGGCGGGAGATGTCATTGGTTAATTTAAACCCACCAAAAAAAAACCCGTCGTGCGCGAGTCCGACTTGCACCTGGCCGGTTTTTTATCATCGATTTAGGCGTATCTGAGCACACGTGTGTATTATTTTTATTATTAATCAAACTGATAACTGATTGTATGTTTAAATATAATTCCATCGTCCCAATTAATTAGTCAGTCATTCAGTCAGAGTCAGTCAACATGTTGCGTGCTGTGGTATTATTTTGTGCTATCCTAGCTCTCACCGACGGACGGACCACGGCAGTTAGCCAGTGTGAGTATAACCATAGCACAAGGTAGGAGGAGTGGCAGGCGGTCGCCTCCTTCTGCGAAGCAGTAATGCTAGCAAAGAAGGAGGCCGACCGCATCAGGCAACGGCGCTCACGCCTCAGCCGCCGCTGGAATTCCGATCCCGATTTCCGGCTGCCGTAGGCAAGGGCTTGCGGACGGCAAGCAATGGGTAGCTCGCTGTCCGAACGTCCGGTAACTGTCCGGATCGAGCCCAAGTCGTTGACGGCGCGTACCTGTTCCCGCGCGCCTCAAGGAGTTGTCAGAAAACTGTAGGGACCCAGCAGGGTTGAAACCTACTCCTGGGCATTGGGTAAATGTGAAAATGTACACCAGGTCCCTGGTACGAAGGCAATGAAGGAACGGGTTGGGTTTTTAATCGGTAAGAGCCTGGCACTATCTCCCACTCCGCCGAAGGGCAGGAGATGTCATTGGATGATTTTAGCCACCACAAAAAAAAATACTATACAAGGTGTAGTTTTGAATGAGCACAAAATTTCAGAAGGTTCTTATAAAACTAAGAAATCATATAAAAATACGATACTTGGTCAATAATCGAGTTGCTGACGATTCGGACCCAATTTTGATTTTTTTAATTTTTTCTATTTCTTTTTCTTTTTTGATTTCGACACCACCAAATTTAGTGAAGCTGTTTAGTACGGTCAGATTAAAAAAAGTTTTAAAACATAATAAAAACATGTAAAGAAATTTACCTACCCGAAGTTCCTCAGAAGTTTCGAAGGCCTTCGACATGGTTTGACACGCTAGCCTTTTGAGCAAGTGTGATAGGAGTTCAGTTGGGAAATCAAACGAAGTGGCATTATTCAGTTTACACAGTTTTACACAAATTCACGATATAAGAAAATCCAACCACACTACAACCGTCGCTCAACCCATCATAAAACACTCTCACTTGAAAGTCAAAATACTATCCCCTTTATATCCTCCTCCTCCTCCTCGATTGGTATTCCTCATTACTGAAGGTCGTGAAATTCCCGCTGGATTAACTTCTTATTGATGGTGTCTCGCCACCTGTGACGGTTCTTGGCGTCATGAAGGGCGATCCCATTTATATAATAGCACGTAATATTTCAATAAGTCACTTAAGTTGACAAACTTGTTACAATTAATTACATTAATAAAAGCTGTTGGTGTATAGACTAAAATATTATAATCACATGTGATTAATAGTAATATTTCCAAGGTAATCAATTATTGCAAGAATAATTAGGACTCATAAATAACAACTAATTACTGCTAATTACAGTACTAATTACAGTACTAGTGTCTCAAAGAATTGATAGATGGCGCTGTATAACTTCAATTACATCAAGTGTCTTAATTAGCCGGTAGATGGTGTTTATAGATGACAGTGTAGTTGCTACAGATGCACACAGCACATAACACTATAACACAGCGTACGGCATTTCCCCTGGTCTGATTAAATGGATAAAAGACTTCCTGAGTGAACAGTCTCTCCGAGTTGTAGTCGACGGGTGCTCATCAGAACCCATGACGACTAATGCCGTAGTTCGTTGGGGATCTGTTCTCTCTGCAACTCTCTTCCTCCTGCATATCAACGATCTGCTGGTGCCCGGTACCTATGGGTATACAGATGACAGAACAGTTGTAGAGAGATACCTGCAAAGTGCTCGGACTAGTAAGGAGCTAATGCAGTCTGAAAGAGAGGTTATGGTAGAGCGTGCGAATTTCTCACTTCAGGCAGTCTCCAAGTGGGGCGAAGCCATATATTGAACAAATGTTAAAAATTTATGAGAGAAACAAATTTAAAAAAGAATGTGAAAAATCAAAAACACTTTTCATCCTATTGTTTTATTTATTCGTAAAGGTATTGGAAAACGTCATCTAAAACACGTGTAAAATTGACACTAGCACACGGCTTCGCTGACGCCTTCACTGTGGCTCGGACAAATTCCGCCTCGGTTTTAATGACAAAGTTTCTCCACTTGTATCAAAATGTACTATTTCGATTCAGGTACTGGTATCTCTGCGGGTCCTCTGCCGATCAATGCGTACATTGCAGGCTGCACCACACCGCCGTGTGCGCTACCTCAGGGACAAGATGCCGTCATCGAAATCATCTTCCAAGCACGTAAGTATGTTTTTAAACTCATCTCTTCAAAGAATCGTTTATTTCTGAGTATATGTTAGATCTTAATACTTATTAGACACAATCTGTAATAAGGACAATGGAGAAGTTTCATGTTTATTTAACGAAATGGTCAGTATCAATGCTTTATATAAAAAAGATATGCAAAATAATTGCACGATGCAGGATTTCGTAGACTTCGTAGTTTAGTTCATATGTGGCGCCGTGGGTGTCGCTATTTACTTCCTAAAACTCAGATTGAACGAATTGCGTTTGTGATTGAGTTGTAGTTGTTGATTGCTGGCTTGCTCGCAATGCCATGTTCAAAACCTAATAATATCTTTGTATATTTCAGCCCACATTATACACAATATGAGGACTGTTGCTATGGCATACCTTAGCATCATACCTTTCCCTTACGACCTAAGAGAGAAGGCAGTCACTTGTAACTTCCTAGCCAACACATACTGCCCCGTGGTGAAAGGCGAGATCATCAAGTACACGCTCAATATGCCCATTGAGGAGTTTATGCCTGTGGTAAGTTAAAAAACATAAATACTAACTAAATATTTATACTAAACCTATGTACATAATAACTAAACTAAGAATTTATACCAGGCGTATAAACAAAAAAAAATCATATCATCATTAAAATCGACGACATATGACATCCACCAACCCGCACAGGACCTGCGTGGATTAAGGCCCATTCGCTCTCATAGAGAGGAGGCCTGAGTCCCAGCAGCGGGAACGTTATAATGCTATGCTATGCTACTTTTTTTAATAATTGATTTAATTAAGCGCGTAAAAATACTACGGTATGGTCTACGAATTTGGGGCACTACCACTATGAAAACCGCACACTGGTTCAAATTGAGTTCAGCTACAACTGTCCACTGACTAAGTTCCTGTTGCAGTAGACCAACAACTAAGCAGTATTTTCTGGTGTCGTATCCATGATTTCACCAAAATATTTTTTTTTTTATTGTCGGTGAAAATCATCCAATGACATCCCCCGCCCTTGGGAGGAGCGGGAGATAGTGTCAGACTCTTACTGACTAAAAAAACCAATCCTTCGTTGCCTTTCATACCGGTGCTGAGAATTCTTTTCAGAAGCCGACCCTACGAAAATGTGTTTAGGTCAACCTCTGATAAGCGATTTATGAGGCGAAAAGATTACGTAGGGTTTTTATAGGAACGGACACGGTGGAGCTCCGTTCCTCCGTGTCCTCGTAGAGACAGTCAGCACCGTCAGCAGCACCGACCTCTCGCGTCCGGCCCTGGTCCGTGACGTGTTACGGAGTGAAAGATTATAGGACACAGTCACCTCTTTCTGTAAAGCAGTAATGCGAGCGAAGGAGGTGCCAGCAGCCAACAACTGAACTAAGCACGTATAAGAATACATTCTCCACATGGAGTGATTTTACTCCTTCCCGTGCTGTTTGGATAGCACTGCATGCCAACTTGCTGCAGACGAAAACGCCTTGTACCTAATTACCAATTGGTTTGCTTAATTACAGGGAACTCAATTACCAATCGAGTTCAGGATCATGGATGACAACAACCGTGCCATCATGTGCATAAGAGCTACAGTCCGCGTCGCGCCACCCGTCGCGTCGCACCAAGGCCAGCTTGCAGGAAACGCAACAATGACAGTTGACGTTTAAAAAAAGAACTAAGAAAATTTAATTATGACAACAAACACGTTCGACCCAGCACTACTCTCGTGCGCACACTGTGACATAATAATTACTCAGATAAAAATATAAGATAAACGCTGTTCTACATAGCTCTAGATAGTCGTTTATACCGCGTACATCGGAGGATTGGAACAATTTGCCGGCTGCGGTTTTCCCGTCTGATTATAATTTAGGTGTCTTCAAGGCTAGAGTGAATAGGCTCTTAATGAACTAGTGCGTCTCACCATCAACGATTGCTTCACTGCTTACCATCAGGTGGGATTGCAATCAAACACTAGTTTATATCAAATAAAAAATATATATATTTGGAAGTGTTGCGGCTAATAAAATTTACTATGGCTGTTTGGCGTTATGAGACGTAGTGCAGTAGTATTTATTGGACGTGATTAGACGATGTTAATAAAAAATTGTATAAAGACGTCATAGGACGTTGCTGGTGCGAATGTGTTAATAGTACAAAGTTACGTCTACTATACATATTTTGTTAATAAAATGCTTTC
Source organism: Leucania comma (assembly GCA_958295575.1). Lineage (NCBI taxonomy): Eukaryota > Metazoa > Arthropoda > Insecta > Lepidoptera > Noctuidae > Leucania > Leucania comma. Next base: position 9,758,715 of record OY282482.1, on the reverse strand, counting down.
TTATAGTCATTATTGATGTTTTTTTTTTTTGAAGATCTTGTCAGTCACCCCCACATTTTTGGTACGTGTTCGTCTCATAAGACCAATTTCCAACGATTGTTTCTGTCATGTTACAGCAAAGTTAACAAGAACAAACCTGAAATTATTTTTTTTTATAATTATCCGCGACACAAAATTTTAATACAAAATACTTATCCTGCCCTTTCAACCCCCATAATTTTTAAACAATTAATTTTTAATCATCATTATGTTTGTTATGAAAACCTTATACCCTTTCATTTGATGCCCCACTTTGCTAAACCCAACCCATCATCTTCCTGCCCTTGTCCCGTTTTATCTGAAGTCAGCACAACACGTTTTATTCTTCCATTCTGTCCTGTCATTCGCCACGCTATCACTAACTCCCATTTCTTTCATATCACTCCTCTCGCAATAGATCTTTTCTTTGGCTTCCGTCTCCTTTTCGGACAATCCACATACAGTCATAACCTTTAAAACTGGCCACATCCTGGTTAAAACCTACTTTCAAATACAAAAACTGCAACTAAATCGATTCACCCTTTTAAGAGTTACGGCACCTATTGCGTTGCCACCACAAATTTGTAAAAAAATTGTCGTCACTCAACATCTTTTACGTTGGAGTCTAAAAACAAAGGTCAAATTCTAACCGTTTGATACATATACATATATACACTTTAAATTTTAGTCGTTTTAATCCCTCGGAGGGTCGATTCGATACATGAAACATTATTGATTTGTTAAGGAAAAATTAAAAAATAAAGTACTTTTTTTTTAACTCGAATTAATTTACGCATGTACGAAATTAATTTCTTCAAGTAAACGACAGCTGAACGAGGCTAATGAACTGTGAGTTGTACGCAACGACTGACAACTATAACCTATAAGTTCATTGACTCGTTTCGGTCGTTTCGATCGGTGTTTTCGACCCTCCGCAGGATTAAAACGACCAAAATTTTACGGTGTATATTTCTTGTTGTACACAAACTACATTTAATTAAAAAAATAGAACAGGTGATGTACACAGGCGAGCTTAACCCATAATTGGGTTTTCTTACAGCAAACCTTTGCATAGATTGTGAAATTTTAAACATGAGGACAACTGGTATGCGCAACAGAACTTAATCTACTCCGAACGTAAATTGTATTATACTTCTTATCCTTCCTACTCCTATCCTTGTTTAGAGATTCAACTTCAAGAAAGAGATGAGCTACCGTCGACTGGGTAGCGTTCGGCAAGCTGCACGAATCAGATACCAGAGCTTCTCAGAGCATAGCATACATATGAAACTGAAACGTTCGAAATCGTTGACAATTTGCCTCATCAGAGGGCTTCAGGTCACCCAAAAAGCAATGGAGAGGAAAGGTCTGGATGGGCAAAAAAAAAATCCTGGATGCTTTCATGTATATTAAATATTCATGGTGTAAAGTCCCTCCGTATAACAAGGAGGATTGTGGGGAGGATCCTCCGACCAGACTAGTTTTATGTCTGATCCAAAAAATGCCTGAAAGACGATTTCCGGCTTTTGTTTAAGATTAAATCGCGCAAAAAATCTAATCGCGCGATACAGGAATACGCAGTTTTTAGGGTTTGTGGGACACTTGGACCACAAGGACCAAGGCATATACAGTCAAGGCAAGTACAGTTACCTACTACAAAAATTGTATTTATTTTATTTGTGGCCCCAAAATACTATTCAAATAAAATAATTATTTTTAATTCATTATTTCCCAAGAGGACGCCGGCGTCCGCACACCTATTGTCTTTCTATTGTGTCTCTATTTACGATAGTCAACAGGTTTAAGTTGGGACCACGATCCTGGTCCAAAAAGGCCCACGACCGGTTTTCTAATTACTACGTGACGCATATGTAGATCAACCAACCAGCCAATCTTTCGGTTTTCAACGGGGGCAATATTTGACAAAGAAAGATCGTGAGTCAACTTATCAGTCGTTCAAAAATTAAGCAATTTTTTTATCATCCGATTGCTTGATAAGATACATCTATTAATCCTGATTGCTAATAGACTTACTTGTAAATATAAACCAGAATCAAAACGATAACTGATAATGGGGTGTTCGCTATCAAGGAATGACTGAGCCACATTTTTGTAAAAAAGGTGTCAAAACATACAAACAAGTGTAGCCAGATTCGTATCTTTATCAGTGTGAAAGAAATAAAGAAAGAAAGAAAAAAAGACATAGATGATTACATTGTGATACAGGTGTGTAATATAGGTGGTTACCGTCTAGGCGGTCTTAAGAAAGCCAAGAACGGTAACCATACATTACTCACGTGTACCATACGACGTTTTTCTATACACTTGTGAAGAATAATAATTTGCGTACCTATTATTATAACAGCTCAAAACTATTAAAAAATGTCATATTAGGGCGGTAAAAAATTAAATCTGTTTTCATAGGCGCGTATCTAATTTTTTTTTAATTTACCCATAGGTGAAAGTTATGGCTACATAGTCTTTTGATCAAATATTAGCCTATTCGCTGTTTATTTTCTTACGTGAAAAGTTTTTACGATAATATAATTTTTAGTGATAATAGAATACGGATGTAACATTTTGTAATGTTTTTGTAGTATTTCATTTTATTTAATTAATACAGCCAGGTTCGCTCGCACCACAACGAGCGCAGGAACCGGAACAAGAGTGGCTTTTAGTCAGTAAAAGCCTGCCACGTTCTCCCGCTCAGCCTAAGAGCGAAAGATGTCATTGGATGATTGACCATATAGAAAAAAAAAACCAATGTGCGTAAGGGACTGGTGCTCGCGTGCACCACAGTCCCGCTTGGCGACTATACATTTTGTTACGTCAGCTTTTGACATTTCTACTTCAATCCATATCAAACAGCAGAACTAACGAACCAACCGAACTAGCGTACAACGCTGTGGCATATAATCTTTCAGAACACTTACAGCTGGTTGTTATCTTACACTGCATCCATTTAATTTTGATGACCTTTCGCCCATAGGTGTGGTTATCGTTATTAAGCAGGTGTTCAGACAAATATGTGATCGATTCAAAGACTGCTATCTTTATATTGATAACATAATAACTTTGCCAAGTGAATTTGATATGATAATTATAAAAAATCCGAGTCAATCTATGCATGACGCACCCAACTTGCTTATTAATACGCCCTATATTTAACCGACTTTATTTTTTAAGGTTTTTTTTTTTTTTTTTTTTTGTGGTAGGTAAAATCATCCAATGACGAATCCCGCCCTTGGGTGGGGCGGGAAACAGTGTCAGACTTTTACTGACTAAAAACCTACCTTTCCATTCCTCGCCTTTGTCCCGGGGCCCGTGGTGACACTCTCGCATAACCTTTGGCCCCAGTAGGCTTCGGCCCTGCTGGACCCCTACAGTTTGCTGACAACTCCTTGAGGCGCGCGGGAACGGTGCGCGCCGTAGACGACCTGAGCTCGGACCGGTCTGTTACCGGACGGACGGACAGCGAGCTACCCATTGCCCACCGTCCGCGAGCCCGCGCCTACGGTGGCCGGAAATTGGGATCGGAAACCCGGCGGCGGCGGCGGCGTGTCCGCCTTTGCCTAAGGCGGTCGGCCTCCTCCTTTACTAGCATTACTGCTTCGCAGAAGGAGGCGACCGCCTGCCACTCCTCCTCGCTCCGGAGCATGGCTTGAACCAAGCCCCGGCGCGAGAGATCGCCGCCGATCGCCCCCACGAGGACACGGCGCTGCTCTTCCCAAGCGGGGCACACCTCGACTGTGTGCTCCACCGTGTCCACCGGGCGGTCCGCACAGTGGCGACACCCGGGCGTCGTCTCCGCACGAATCTTGTACAGGTACGGACCGAACTTGCCGTGTTCGGTCAGCACCTGCGCCAAACGGAAGGTGACGACGCCGTGGGGCTTATTTTTTAAGGTGGGATTTCATCCAATGACTTCTCCCGCTCTGAGTGGAGTGGATATGTCAGACTTTTACTGGATAAAACCACACCTGTCCTTTAGTTGCCCTTTAAGTTCTAAGACCACGAATTTTCTTTTCAGAAAAACCACGCGGCCCTCTACTGTTTACTGGCATCTCTTTGAGAAGCGTGGTACACTATGCACTGTGGACGAGTATAACTCGAGCCCAAATTGTAATCAAAGTCGTCCTCTTAAATGCGAAATACAAATCACAACTCTGCGAAATACAAATGTTCATAAACTCTCCGATGTCCAGTAGATTGGCGTTGTTTCCAGCACCAGCGTTCTGGACTAGGAATATCTCTTCTTTCGTCTGGTATGATTGGCACATTATGAGTTAAATGATAAAAGTGGTATTTGTTCGTAGATTATTTTTCACTAAACGCATTGTACTCGTACTAATGTTTCTCGATGCGGGTCACGTAAAATTACACCGTTAAATTTTGGTCGTTTTAATCCCGCAGAGAGTCGATTCGGTACATAAAACACTATCGATTTGTAAAGGTAAAGGTAAAAAATAAAGAATTTTTTTTCAAACTCGAATTAATTCACGCATGTACGAAATTAATTTCTTTAAGTAAACGTCAGCTGAGCGAGGTTAATGAACTGTAGGTAGTTAGTACGCAACGACCGACAGCTACTTACAAGGTCATTGACTTGTTTACTTAAAGAAATTTATTTCGTACATGCGTATATTAATTCGAGTCTTTGTAAAAAGTACTTTACTTCTTAATTTTATCTTCACAAATCGATAGTGTTTCATGTACCGAATCGACCCTCCACGGGATTAAAACGACCAAAATTTAACGGTGTAAAATTTTTGTATTATTTAGTATTTTGCTCACAATTTTTCCATATTTTCTCACCTTTTAAACGTTGTCTGGATTACCGCGAATTTTTCTAGTCCAAAATCAGCCAGTTTGATTCAATCGATCGCAAGGAATGCGAGTACAATAATTTTCGGTGATTCATTTTTATTTAAGTACTATCAAAGAGATTTAAAGAGATATATATAATGTCTTTGGTACTAGCTGAACTGGCAAACTTCGCCTAATAGTCGATATTTTTTCGTGAATTTTTCCATATTTTCTCACCGTTTAAACTGTCCCGAATATTTCAAGACTAAAATTAACCAAATGGGTCCAGCCGTTCTCAAGTTTTAGCGAGACTAACGAACCGTTATTCATTGTTATATATAAGAAGAAGAAAGATATATAAGATATAGATTTATATAATCGATAGAAGAAAGAAGAAAGTAGAAGATTACAAAATTAATAACGTAAAATAAAATCGAATAAAAATCCTATTAGAACCCTTTTCGACTAATACGCGGACGAATTCGCGAGCAAAAGCTAGTATACGTATATAATTAAAAGGATCACTCTTACATTATAACCCGCTCTAAAAATTAAATCGAAACGGAACGGAACGTATCGCTGTCTGAACATTAAGGGTGTTTTTATCACGCATGCGGATTTGCTCCGCATGCGTATTCAATTTTCATACAAGTATTTATTGTAATGCGGGGAATAGGCAAGCGGGACTTAAAATGCTTGATCGAGTTAAATTATAGGGTTCTTTCTAACAGACTACTTTTTTTTTATTAATTACTAGCTTTTGCCCGCAGCTTCGCTCCCGTCGACTGACCACTCTACCCTACTGTACCCTACTCTACTCTACCCTACTCTTCCCTACTCTACCCCACTCTACCCTACTCTACACTACTTTACCTTCTTACCTATACCAATAAATGAGCAGGTTTTGTTTTTTTTTTTTAATGATTTCTGTTTGAGTGCATTACAAATAGCGAAAATTAAACTATAGATGGACACTTGATCGCCACCAATCTAAAAGTATTTCACTCACGTAACATTTGCAGATTAAGATTATAAATCAAGGAAAAAATAAGGATTCTGTCATAATTGACGATTTGGGTGTAATCCCTGTGTATAATCAGTTTCAAACTGATAACTAATCATGTATTTAAATATAATGCCATTGTATTCAGGTACTCATAGTCGATCAAAACTTGGGAGTCGAGATGTTGCGAGCTGTGCTGTTCGTTTGTGCCGTGCTGGCTGTAGGCAGTGGACAAATCACTCAAGTAAGCCAATGTGAGTAAACAACGTACATACTTTATTATAAAAGTCTTTATCTATATAAAAGAGAGAAAATTTCATTTAGAATTCTTAGCTTCTAATAATTACCTATTTTATTATATTTTTGCTAACACTCACAAGTCAGAGCTGGGCTGTAGTGAAGAAGTGCAGCATATTTGAAATATCATCTTGTTTTATTTTATGAAACCGTAAATCGCTGTCGCGATGCCAAGTCGCGGCATGGCGGACAGTTTTCTTGCGGGATCTCATGGTGAAATGGTGACAGCAACCGTCACAAACCAGTGCTTGGCACGCCATAATCATGGCGATTAAGTCGTCTCTTTGAGGAGTGACTGGAAATACGTCACGGCGTCCTCACCTTCCGCATGACACAGGTTCTCACTGAGCATAGTCAATTCGGGAAGTTCCTGCACTGGATTCGTACGCAAGTGACACGGATGTCACCACTGTGTGGACCGCCCAGAGAACACGGTGGAACACACGGTAGAGGTGTGCCCCGCTTGCGCAGAGCACCACCGTATCCTCGTGGAGGCGATCGGTGGCAATGATCTCTCACGCCAGGCCTTGGTACTTTTTTTTTTTTTTTTTTTTTTTTTTTTTTTTTTTTTTTTTTTTTTTTTTTTTTTGGGTAGGTAAAATCATCCAATGACGAATCCCGCCCTTGGGTGGGGCGGGAAACAGTGTCAGACTTTTACTGACTAAAAACCTACCTTGCCATTCCTTGCCTTTATCCTGGGGCCTTTGGTGACAGTCTCACATAACCTTTGGCCCCAGTAGGCTTCGGCCCTGCTGGACCCCTACAGTTTGCTGACAACTCCTTGAGGCGCGCGGGAACGGTGCGCGCCGTAGACGACCTGAGCTCGGACCGGTCTGTTACCGGACGGACGGACAGCGAGCTACCCATTGCCCACCGTCCGCGAGCCCGCGCCTACGGTGGCCGGAAATTGGGATCGGAAACCCGGCGGCGGCGGCGGCGTGTCCGCCTTTGCCTAAGGCGGTCGGCCTCCTCCTTTACTAGCATTACTGCTTCGCAGAAGGAGGCGACCGCCTGCCACTCCTCCTCGCTCCGGAGCATGGCTTGAACCAAGCCCCGGCGCGAGAGATCGCCGCCGATCGCCCCCACGAGGACACGGCGCTGCTCTTCCCAAGCGGGGCACACCTCGACTGTGTGCTCCACCGCGTCCACCGGGCGGTCCGCACAGTGGCGACACCCGGGCGTCGTCTCCGCACGAATCTTGTACAGGTACGGACCGAACTTGCCGTGTTCGGTCAGCACCTGCGCCAAACGGAAGGTGACGACGCCGTGGGGCCTTTCCAGCCACGCCTCAAAGAGGGGCCTTACCGCCTCGATCGTGGCGTGCCCAGCACGAGGTTGCGACAGTCGCTCTCGCCATTTCACCATGAGATCCCGCCGGAGCTCTGTCCGCCATGCCGCGACTTGTCGCGGCAGCGGAGTTTCGCCCCGACGTTGCATCTCCACGCGTAAATCATGCATGTGTGCAAGGACTGTTGCCTCCAAATCCCACGGTGGTAGGCCAGCAAGGAGGCTCGCCGCTTCGCAGGACACCGTGCGGTATCCGCGGATCATCCGGATGGCCATGACCCTCTGGCAGGCGGTTAGCCGGGCCGCCACTCGCTTACGTAGCGATGGCGCCCACACCGGCGCACCGTAAAGGGCCATGGACCGAACGATGCCTGCGTAGAGCCTCCGGCAGGAGGCGTCTGGACCCCCTAGGTTCGGCAGGAGCCGCTTGAGCGCAGCCCCAGTCGCATTCAACCTGGGAGCCAGACGTCGGAAGTGCTCCTTGAAGTTCCACCGGCTGTCGAGGACGAGTCCCAGGTACTTCATCGTCGACCCGACGCCGATGTGAACTCCTCCTACCGTTAATTGGGAGCCCGGAGGTGGCGCGCTCCGAGGGCCGTGAAAACACATGGCCTCGGACTTGTGCAATGCCACCTCGAGTCCCAACTGCTGTATCCTCTCCACGACTGTCGCAACCCCGCGCGTCGCTAGTTCGACCGCCGCCTGGTACGACCGTCCCCGCGCCAGGACCAGCGTGTCGTCTGCGTAACAGACCACGCTGACCCCGTCGGGGAGGTCGGCGCGCAGCACGTAGTCGTGCCCGATGCCCGAGGCCTTGGTACTGGCCATGGTCCGAGGCATGGAGGAGTGGCAGGTGGTCGACTCCTACTACTGTGAAGCAGTAATGCAAGCAAAGGAGGAGGCCGCACGCGTGAGGCAACGGCGCTCATGCCCCAGCCGCCGCATTCCGATCCCGATTTCCGGAAACTTTAGGCGCATTTTTGCGGACAGCGAGCAATGAGTAGTTCGCTGTCCGACCATCCGGTAACCGTCCAGTACCTCTACCATGAGTTTTAAGCAATAGTATTCGTCGCTACTCGATATCGACGCCGTAAATATTTTGTATGGCAAATTTTGGTTCTGCAAGTGACCGCTAGAGGCGCTGCAAAATTTGCCATACAAAATATTTACGGCGTCGATATCGAGTAGCGACGAATACTATTGCTTAAAACTCATGGTAGAGGTACTGACCCGGGTCCGTCGACCGCCGAGGCAATCGACGACTTGAGTCGGCCCAAGTGAAGCTAAATTGCACGTTCCAAAGCTCTATGGAGAAGAGCGTGAAAGAAACTCCATGGACACTCTTAGAAATTATATTATGAGTTACATAATCTTGGTAACGTAAAGTGTTTTAGTTGTTACTTTAGACATAAATTTGTTGTTTGCAGGCACTGGTAATTTTTCTGGTCTCCTACCGCTTCTTACGGTCGTCGATGGATGCAAGATACCGCCATGTATGCTACCCCAAGGCCAGGATGCCGTCATCAGCATGGTCTTCCAAGCACGTTAGTATTTAAAATGAGTAATGATACCTACTGATCTTGTACCAGACATACAGATACTTAGGCACGTAAGGATCAATTTGTCGAGGTGCGGGTTGCAAGTTCGTTACCAATAAACCAATCTGTATAGGCATGCTTCACATTACATACCAGGGGGTATGTGATGTGACGCAGGCCTATTATTTAATGCAGGCATATTCCAAAACGCGATCTAAATGTAGTTCTAGGACTATTTCTAGGTTTAATAGCATGACTAAAGAAAACGTTATTATAAATAGTACAGACGCCAGCACATCAACCTATCTCAATCTGTCAAATTTCTTTAATAGATTTTCAACCTTATCACAATACAGAAAGGTTCATGTTCGATTGGTAAAATTTGACAGATTGGGGTAGATTGACGTGCTGGCGTCTGTACATCGTTACCCTAGGGGTGAAAGTAACTTATTTAGTACTGAGAAGGAGTTTGGCGTCCAAGCGTAGCGAAGTCGCCAATAGTCCGAGGGACTAAATAAGTCTTTAACCCGAGGAAAACACTATGCTTTTCATTACGAATAAAAGGAAAATAAAAATACTATCATAAAATATAAACAATAATCTCATCTGATCAAATGGACGCGCGTCACTGATGTTTGCAAGTCAAATATGAAAACTTGAAGCCAAGTTCCATTTTGACCAGTTAAGAGAACATAAATGTACTGAGCCGATATTTGTCGCGATTTCAGGTTTGGACCCATAGTAAAAGTTGTTTGTTCTCATGACTACAATTATGTTTAAGTTTCAGTCATTAATTACCAGTCACTCTATATACAGCTACCTATATTATGTACGTACTACATTTCACCAAAACATTTTTTTAGCTAATGCTAAAAAATACATTGCACAAAACCAATAAAACAAAATTTTACTTATCTTTCGTTCATCTTCTCACAAAATCTTAGACATACACGACACACATCCATCTCCCAGCAAACACACTCCGGTGTTAGAGTCAATGATGTGACCCAAGCTTTAATTACTTGTCACCAATCAGAAGTAGTAGTAAAAAAATACCATACATACTAACTGCTAGCCAATCGTGTGCTTGTCTTGTGTGAAGATGATCCCCGTACAGCTGGCAGGCCTCCAGAACACTAAAGCAAATTTTATCTTAAATTTTAAAGTGAAGGTGTTAATAACGATTTGGTCAGAAATTGGGTCAGTTATGAGCCAGTTCAAATCATTCATAGATTGTCTTACTATCTACTAATTTCAATCCAAAGCCTGCCACAAGTATTTAAGGTACCTGTTCTTTTTGTGTGTGTGTGTGCATAGATAGACTAAACTAGAGCTCAATCATCGGCCGTAAAATTGATTGGACGGATTTATTTTTACTGTGACTGTAGGTTTCCTCAGAATATTCCAGTGGCACCACGTTCGAAGTAATAATTTCCTAATATTTTTGTATTTTTCAGCCCACGTTATACACAATATGAGAACTGTGGCTATGGCATACATCAGCATCATACCCATCCCCATCGAGCTCGGGGAGCTCTCCGAGACATGCAACTTCCTCGTCAATACGTACTGCCCCGTGGAACAAGGAGAGCTTATCGTCGCCACGCTGAGGATGCCTATCGAGGAATTCTGGCCTGTTGTAAGTTTAAAGTTAAAAACTGAAAAAATCCTTTAAAACAATAGTACATTGTTACCCTAGGGGTGAAAGTAAACCTCGAATATTGGTGACCTCGCTACGCTTGGACGCGTAACTTCTTCTCGGGACTAAATAAGCCTTTAACCCGAGGTAAACACTGTGCTTTTCATTACGAATAAAAGAATAGAAATAAAAACCTGAGTCATCGTCAAAGGTCGTCGAATTTGACAGCTGTCAATTAAAAGTGATTCTCCCTAGGGATGAAAAGTATTACTTTCAACCCGCTCCTCAGGCAACTTCAGACCTACTTTCAGCGTATGAGTAGTGAAAATATTATTACAGAAATAAACAATGCAAAACTAAAATTGAGCTAGTGCTAGAGATGCTATGCAGTTGGCAGTAGGCTTGTAGGTACTATTACCGCGCAGCCTTACCCTAATATTAAAATTGTCCACGGACCTATTGACATAAATGCCACGATATGTGAACACACTTCTCACACTGATAAACATACTTATATATTTCTAAATACATACATAATATAGATAAATTACACCCAGACACAGAACAAATGATCGAGCTCATCGCACAAACATTTGTCCTGGATGGAAATCGAACCCACGACCTCCGGCATAGCAGTCAGGGCCACTAACCACTAGAACAACAGGCCAGTCATAGAATTCTTTGCCAGAGTCTGTATTTCCTGATCGTTCAAACCTAGAAGTGAATAGGTTACAAAAGTATATAGGTTACTTCTAGGCAAGTCTGCTCCATCATCGGCCCCATCATCGCTAGTCACCTGGCTATTACTTATTCTATGCATCAGGTGAGATAGTGATCAAAAACCACCTAGGTACCTGACTAATCTGTGCTAGTTCGTACTGATCTCACAGAAGAGGGACGAGATGAGTCTGTACTGCCAGCCTTTCGGTTAGTTAGCATTATTTGTAGCTCTTTTCTGATCGCTAAGGCCAGCACTAAGTCGTTTTTTTTAATTACAGGGGACTCAGATGCCTCTCGAGTTCAGAATCATGGATGACAACAATGTCGGTGTGACATGCGCTAGAGTGTCCATTCGCATCGTGCCACCGGTTTTCAACAAACTTGGAGCACAAAACACAACAATTTCTGTAGAAGTATAAGTAATCATTAGATACTTTTTTCAGATAAGTATAAAATTCAAAAAAGGAAAAAAAATTGAATGTAAATTTGAGAATGTAACTCCCCAACATTTTTTTTTTTTAATTCGAATACATTTCTTACTCCTGTTTTTGTTTTTATTTTTTGCAAAACGCATCTTAACTGAGTTCAAGGCAAGCAAACGTAAGTAACAAGTAATTTTTCTACGATCATTATTTCCCGAGGATTTAACTACATATAAGAGGGGTTGAAGAGGTTTAATAGTACGTACAGAAAAATCAAAGTATACACCGTTAAATTTTAGTCGTTTTAATCCCGCGGAGCGTCGATTGACATGAAACACTATCGATTTGTAAAGAAAAAAAAAAAATTAGAGCACTTTTTTTTAAACTCGTATTAATTTCGGATCGCTGAATGCGATAAGGCCGCCCATTGTATGTATGTGTTTTAGTTTTTAGTTTCCTTTTTGTATGTGTAATGGTGTACAATAAAGTGTATAATAATAATAATAATAATTTACACATGTACGCAATTAATTTCTCGCCGATAGTTCGAAGGACTAAATAAGTGTTTAACCCGAGGTAAGCACTATTTTCCCTCATGAATACAAGGAAAGTAAAAATAAAAAATCGATCGTTTGATGGATCGTTGATTTCAGGTATCTTAGTTATATTAGCAATGAAGATCTACACTCCAAAGTTTATTCAGAATTCCAAGTGGAAAATAAAGACTACCAGTAGATGTGTCAAAGGGCAATATTTGCGGCTCGAAATAGAAGCGAGGAGATGATCAAGAAGATACGGTACATTACCTTCAAGAATTCAAGTTTCACTAGCTCCGAGTGGCCTTCTCCCACATCACTCAAATGGTTACACCAATTATTTTTCTCCAAAAACTAAACGACCCAAAGACACGGAATTAAATTTCTTCACAATACCGTGACCAGTCCATTGATATAAAAAAAAACCAGTGCCACAGTTTTGACTGGTCCAGTAGAGCAAATGTAATAGTGTGATGCATCTTAAACAGCCTCCTAATGTACTTGCACTTTACAAATATTTTCAATTTCTACGCGAAATAAGTCGCGGACAAGAGCTATTAATTGTAAAAAAAATCAATAAAAAAAAACTAATAGAAAAAATTTCGACTTTTTACCCGACTGCGCCAAAAGGAGGGTTATGTTTTTCGAGAGTATGTATGTATGTATGTATAATTGTTTGGCACGCTCTGCAGCCTGAACGGCTCGATGGATTTTAGCTTGAGAGGTGTCGTTACATTCGTATTTACTGTGAGAGTGACACTGGGTATATCAAAATAAAAAATAAAAAAAAACAAAATGTCGGATTTTTGGCGCCAAATTCAAATATTTGGCACGTTCTGTGGCCTGAATGGCTCGATGGATTTTAGTTTGCGAGGTGTCGTTAGATTTGTAATTACTGTGAAAGTGATATCGTAAAAAAATAAAACTAAAAAAGTAAAAATTAAAAAATGGTAATTTAAAAAACTTTTTTTAAATTACCATTTTTTTATGAATAACTTCTATGATTTGAAAAATTATTTCAGTGTTAGATAGCTCAATTATCGAAGAATGCCTATAAGCTACAACATCACGATACTATTAGGAGCGGAGTGTCGACGAAAAATGTTGCGAAAACGGAAGAAAAATATTACTTTTGAGAGCTTCCGTTGTGTGCGCTGCATAAACAGTTAAAGTTACTCTACTCAAAAATTTAGTATAACAAAAGTGTTCTTCTTTAAAAGTTCTAAAAAAAGTCCGCGGTCCTAGTCCGAGGACTAGGCGTTTCACCTCGTCGTTTATACCGCGTACATCGAAGGACTGGAACAATTTACCTGCTGCGGTTTTCCCATCCGGTTATAATTTGGGTGTCTTCAAGGCTAGAATGAATAGGCTCTTAATAAACTAGTACGCCTCACTATCAACGATTGCATTACTGCTTACCGTAAGGTGGGATCACAATCAAGCACTATTTTATATGAAAAAAAAGCAGCATATAAGTTGAAACAAAATGGAGCGTTCTTAGTTCGGCGCTCTGTGCCGGCGCTGCCGCTGCGGCTGCTAAGACCCTTAAACGGCGCAAATAGGTACTGTAACCTTACTTATCATTGGCAATTACAGTTTTGAGCCGTTTGGGAACTTTTTCAGGAAAATTTCACGCCTACTGATGGACACTTCGCGTGATCAGAGGGCTGGCTCTTTCATCGCAAAAAGATAGAGAGAAGAAAAAGCTTTCTTCACATTGCCATTCAACGTGATGCTGCCAGCCTTCTGGGCACATTTCTGGATAACAGCAATGTGCAGGAGTTCTTCGACGCCTAAGTGAATTTTGTGTTTTTGTATTATAATGTACTATAGCGGTCATTTCTGCCTGATCACTTAAAAAAATTGGCGCTTGTTTTCGTTGCGAGTGCAAGCAAAAATGAACTTAGCGGTGATCAGGCGGAAGTGTCTTTAATGGTACATAGTAGGTTTACTATATTTTTTATAGTTTAGTTAATACCTAATTATATAGTTTAGATTAACACGTTCAGACCGGTGTGTAGGAACCACCGGTGGAGCACGGAGTATTTGCTGATACGGCGGGGTGTACCACCGGCGGCCACGTCACACTATACTTCCAATTTCAAATACCTTATATTACGATTACTTGCTTATTAGAAAGAGAGAGAAAACATAATTCCTGTCTAATCCTGTCCGTGCACACCGGTGGCGCACCCCGCTCGCCAAGACGTTTGGTTCATGGGGCGGTGATGTGGCCATATGAAGATTTGCGCCGTCGGATACCAAGTATCTACTCCTGAGGAGCCGGTCTGAACGTGTTAAAAAAAACACAGATTACTAAATACAGACAAAGCACAGGTTACTAAATATATTATTATGAATAATTTCTTCTTTCTTCTATAAAAATGATATACATCGTGTACTGCAAAGTGCAATCTATATAATTATATTGACATAATGAGGACGAGATTACAAACATAATCAGTTTCAATCTGATAATATAACTAATCGTGTATTTTAAAAATATGATGCCACTGTATTCAGGTACTCATAGTCGATCACAACTTGGGAGTCGAGATGTTGCGAGCAGTGCTGTTCGTTAGTGCCGTGCTGGCTCTAGCCAATGGACAAATCACTCAAGTAAGCCAATGTGAGTAAACAACGTACATAGTAGAACCATCATAAAAATCTTTTCTGAAAGCTTCTATCTAATATAACACGAGATAATTTATTGCTTTTGTATTCTTCGTTTCTAATGGTAAGATACTTATTTTTGCTAACAGTCACAAGTCAGAGCTTGGCTGTAATGAAGAAGTGCTGCATTTTTTAAATTTCATTTTGTTTTTTAAAACCGTTAATGAAATTGGTGAGCCTATACAAAATGGATCTAAATCATTGAAAATCAATAAAGTTTAACAATCCTCCTCCTTAGTCGTTCACTCTTGACAGAGTGTTCAATACAAACAGTTAATCAAATAGAAAATGAGCAACACTCTTAACATTTTAATCAGAAATCAGAAACGTTTATTTTAAATAGACCAATTACAGGCACTTTTGAATTGTCAAAATGTCGGTCAAACCAAAAACAAAAGTGAAGCTAAATTGCACGTTCCAAAGCGTAGATCTCTATGGAGTTTTTATTGTTTTTATATTTCCCCAATGTTTTCAATAACAAAATAGAAGGATATGAGAGTAAAAGTGGTCTCTCATTAAAACATTTTCTTTCTTCATGTCTTTGTAGCAAGCTAGTAGTTTTTTGGTGGCTTTGTATTTAAATAGTGAAAAAACATGTCGAAACGATCGTAGACAAAACGATCTGACGGCGAATATTCCATAGTTGAAAAGTCCTGTCGGCGAAACAAACAATTATGCGAACCATTCTGTCGGCGAAACATCCATAGGTGAAACGTTCTATCGACGA
This sequence comes from Leucania comma, assembly GCA_958295575.1. Classification (NCBI taxonomy): domain Eukaryota; kingdom Metazoa; phylum Arthropoda; class Insecta; order Lepidoptera; family Noctuidae; genus Leucania; species Leucania comma. The sequence continues at coordinate 9,743,049 of OY282482.1, read as the reverse complement.
ATCTCTCAAAAACTAAACGTCCTGTCGGTGAACAGTCCAAAGGAGAAACGACTGTTGGAGAAAGTTTGCAGAATCGCTAAATCTCATCCAACTTTCGTTTTTATATAATTGCAAAGATTCAAAGAGAAGAGATTCAAAGGTTCAAAGCATTTATTTCAAATAAACTATTTACAGGCACTTTTGAAAAGTCAAGAAGTCGGTCTGTCAGAAAAAATAATGCTAATTGCACATTCCAAAGCGTAGATCTCTATGGAGAAGAACTATGGAGAAGAATGTAAAAGAAACTCCATTCTCGATAAGTATTCAAAATTAATAACATGGTGTGCTTTTTAGATTTTTTCAAAGATTGCATCTCCAAAGTCTGTTATCAAAGCTATAATCAGATGAAACCAAGATGATTTTTAATTATGTAATCTTGTTATTATTTATCTCTGTATGTATGTACCTACTTAATATTTAAGATTATGAGAAGTAAAACTTATAGTACGTAATAATGGAACTGACATCAACAAAAGTTCAAAAGATCCAAAATCAAAAAATAAAAAACTGGACAAGTGCGAGTCTGTCTCGCGCACTGAGGGTTCCGTACAAACTTACTTATGTAAACAGTTCAATTCCCGAATTGAGACTCTAACACCGGTATTTATAAACAAGTAAAACTAAATACTTGAGTAAAAGTAACTACTATTTGTATTCTGTAGTTAAGAAAAATTTGAATTTTGAATGCAGATTTCAAAGATTTTACTTAGTAACAAGTAAATACTTCTTTATAAATACGGGTGTAAGACTTTTCGAATCGCAAAACAGAAAACGTTTTTTTGGGACGTGCAACAACTTTACTGTTTTCAGATTTATTCCTATATCTGTGATATAAGACCATGCTTAATGCCAAATTTCAGGATTCTGAGTCAACGGGAAGTACCCTATGAATTTTGATTTCCTTGAGAGTGTATATACGTTTTTTTGCAACATAAACGACTGTATTTTTTTTCGATAACTTAGAACTTTGATTTTTTTACAGCTTTAATAGTATATGGATTTTTTTTTCAACCCGATACCTCCACGCGTTCCCGAGATAAACGGTTTTGACAGACAGACAACTAAGCGGTCCTATATGGGTTCCAATTTTTTCCTTTTGAGGAACGGAACCCTAAAAAAAGAGATATTGAAATGTTGTTAATACTCATCGACGTTATGACTGTTTGTTTCCTTATATTTATGGTGAGAAAAGGAATGCCTGCCCCTGACATTTAAAGAGATATAAGTGTTCCAAATTACCCGCAGTATTCCGGATAATCAGTGCCGGATTAGGGTAGCGCGGGGCCTGTAGCAAACTATAACAAGGAACCCGTAAAACTTTTTGGTAAATGAAAAAGGAATAAAGCTCTTATAACTGGAACTTTGACTGTCCTGTTTGTCTAGTGGTTAGTGGCCCTGACTGCTATGCCGGAGGTCGTAGGTTCGATTCCCACTAAGGACAAATGTTTGTAATCACAATCATAATCATTTATTTTGCAAACAAGGGATTGTGTGATGAGCACGATCATTTGTTCTGAATCTGGATGTAATTTATATATAATAGGTATGTACTTAGAAATATATTATAAGTATGTTTATCAGTTGTCTAGTAGTTTTGTCTTTTTAATCCAAAGGTTGACTGGTAGAGAATGCCTTGTTGCATTAAGTCCGCCTATGTACCACTATTGTACATGAAGATTAAATAAATAAATAAACACTAGCTCTGCTTAGCTTGAGACTAGATGGCGTTGTGTGATAGTTAAAAAAAAAGAAACTAATTTTTACCACAGAACGCAGGGCCCTTAGGTAGCAATAGCCCCATTGCATTTGCTTACATTGTCTCTATGGATATTCCGGAATTATTTAGAAATCATTTGATACAGGAAGTATCCTGACCTGGTATTGTACGTCCGACCGGGGCCCGCTGATGCGCGGGGCCCGTAGCATTTGCTACTCTTGATACGTGGGTAATCCGGCACTGCGGATAATATTGCCTTTCCTAGAATGTAAATCAGAAATAAGAGTGCCTGTAAATGCATAGGCACTTTAGGCACTTTTGAATTATCCAAAAAAAGGGAAGCTAGATTATACGATCTCTCCTCCTCCTTTAAATCATATTATGAATTACATATAATCTTGGTTACGTAAAGAGTTTTAGTTCTTACTTTAGGAATTAGTTTGCTGGTTACAGGCTCTGGTAGTTCCGCTGGACCCGTGCCGCTTCTTACGATCGTAGAGGGATGCAGGACACCGCCATGTGTGCTGCCTCAAGGCCAAGACGCCGTCATCAACATGGTCTTCGAAGCACGTTAGTATTATTGCACCAGGCATACAGATGCCTTAAGAGACACAACAGAAAAACAACAGGTGTGCGAAGTGCGAACGCCGGCGTTCTCTTGGGGCTTGCTTGAATAATAATTAAGCTAGGCTCGTATCATTTTGTCGACGTGCAGGTTGCAAGTTCCTCAGTAACCAAATAAATCTCACATCACAAACAGTTTTGACAAAACACAACACAGTAATTTATTTACAAGCACTCGTACAATATTACGGAGGAAATCCAAGGCATTGTACAGTGGAAACATGAAACTAATACATTAATCAAAACAACCTAACCTAAAACCATAACCTATGCCTACCCACCCATACAACACATTGACGAAATAAAAAAAAAACAGCAAGTAAGTAATATTATAATGCTGAGGTGGCGACATCTTTTGGCAGGCGTTACAATATAGAATTTATAAATTAACAAAAATATAGGGTGATTGGTAATTAGTGACCGACTTAAACACGTGATTGTAGTCGTGATAAAAGACAACTTTTATTATGGTACCAAACCTGAAATCCCGAAAAAAATCAGCCTAGCTCAGTATCATTTTGATCAGTTAGGCGAACACAAATTTTAATATACTGACCAGCAGATTTTTGAGAAACAATTAAATCGCAATAAGTAATTGCTTCGAGTCGGTTTTGTTATTCGACAAATACTGCCGAACCGACATTGCAGGCCCGCTTATTTGTGGAGCGACCATTACTTCACCTATTTATTTGGAGGGCACACTATGCATGAGGACTGTGACTGTAGGTTTCCTCGACATTACCAGTAGGTAGTAACACGTTCGAAGCCTAATATCTTAATATTTTTCAGCCCACGCTATACACAACATGGAGACTACAGTGATGACGTACCTCCTCAACATACCTATCCCGTTGGACCTCGAGGACCTCTCCAAGACATGCAACTTTCTCATTAATACGTACTGCCCCGTGGAACAAGGAGTGCTTATTGTCTACACGCTAAGGATGCCTATCGAGGATTTCTGGCCTATTGTAAGTTTAAAGTCAAAAACAATACAATGCTAAAGTTTAGCTAGTGCTAGAGATGCTATGCAGTTAGCAGTAGGCTTGTACTATTACCGCGCAGGCTTATACCCTAATATTAAAATTGTTCACGGACCTATTGACATAGATGCCATGATATGTGAACACACTTCCAATCTCCCTGGATGGGCAGTCGGAACCAAATTCAAAATATTTTATTTCAGATAATGTCACAAGCTAGTGGACGGTTGCAATTGATCATTTCTTAAGTAGAAGAATACGCTAGAAACCCCAAGTTGACTCATCAGTCATCATCATCGCTAGAGTCGACTGAAAAGCGTGCCAAAAAGCATCATTGGCTATGGTGCACGTAGAGTCAAAGGTCCAGCCTTGAGTTTCCACGGCGCAGCGTGCTGCTTATCTGTCTCGGTTTTTTATCGTTTGTATTAGACTGGCCTGTTGGTCTAGTCACTAGTGATAAGCCGCTGACTACTACGCTATTGTGACGGCGTGCAATGGGTAGCACGCTGTCCGATCATCCGGTAACATACCGGATCGAGCCCAAGTCGTCGACGGCGCGTTCTGTTCCCGCGCGCCTCAAGGAGCTGTCAGCAAACCGTAGAGGCCCAGCCTGCTAGCTGCAGGCAGGCAGGGTCGAAGCCTGCTGGGGTTAAGGGCTGTTTTCTGAGAGGAAGGCTCAGCCCCGGCATGACAGGCATGAAGGAACGGGGTAGGTTTTTAGTCAGTAAGAGTCTGACACTACTTCCCGCTCCACCCAAGGGCGGGACTTGTCATTGGATGATTTTACCTACCATAAAAAAAAAAATAAACTATGCTATTGTGGGTTCGATTCCAACCTAAGACAAATGTTTGTATGATGAGCACGATCACTCGTTCGGTGTGAATGGAACATGGAACGAGTGATCGAGTCTCTTAATATAGATAAATTACACCCAGGTGTAATTTATCTATATTAAGTACTAGCTGAACCGGCAAACTTTGTCCTGCCAAATAGTCGACTTTTTTTTCGTCAATTTTTCCATATTTTCTCACCGTTTAAACCTTCCCTGGAATATTACGAATATTTCAAGACCAAAATTAGCCAAATCGGTCCGGCCGTTCACGAGTTTCAGCGAGACTAGCGAACAGCTGTTCATTTTTATTTATAAGATGAAGAAGATGTAGCTAGAAACATAAGTATAATGTTTATCAGTTATCTATTAGGTACTCATAGCACAAGCTCAGTTTAATTTATTATTAGATAGCGTTGTGTAATTTTTTTTTGAATATTATTATTATTTCGGGAAACGTGCATCGGAATTACGCACTCTAAATCCAGCAACCCCGTTCCCGGTACATGATGGACATCCTGATACGTACAAAACGTTTTGATAACAATTGTATATGCGTACAGTTTTAGGGACGGTATAACTACGGCGGTAAGTCCCCTCTTTGAGGAGTATCTGGAGCGCAATACGGCGTTTTCACCTTCCGCATGACACGGGTCTTCACAGGACATGGCAAGTTCAGGTTTCTGCATCGGATTTAGGCGGGAAAAACGCCCGGGTGTCACCATTGTATAGTACCGTGGACCACCCGGAAAACACGGTGGAGCATACCGTGGAGGTGTGCCCCGCTTGGGCAGAGCACAGCTGTGTCCTCATGGAGGCTATCGGCGGCAGCGATCTCGCGAGAAAAAATGGCAGGCAGTCGCACCCTTCTGTGAAGCAGTAATGCTGGCGAAGGAGGAAGCCGCACGCGTGAGGGAACGAACGTCCTCAAGCCCCAGACGCTGAGATTCCGACCTCGACTACCAGCCACGGCGATAGACGCGAGTTTGCAGACGTTGAGCAATGGGTAGCTCACCGTCCGGCTGTCCGGTAATCGACCGAACTGAACCCGAGTCGTCGATAGCGCGTAGTGACTCACGCGCTACTCGAAGAGATGTCAGCAAACCGTAGAGACCCAGCAGGACCGATGCCGCAAGGACCGCGGGGATTTTCTGAAAAGGAAACCAGTAGTCCTAGAACGCAAAGGGCAACTGAAGGACACAGGTGTGGTTTTAGTCAGTAAAAGTCTGACACGCCCTCTCACTCCGCCCAGAGCAGGAGAAGTCATCGAATGATTTACAACCTTAAAAAAAAATGCTTGCAGCTATGAAATGGAATTTTTTGCCGGAGTATGCATGTTTCCTGGTCGTTAAAACCTAGAGGTAAATAGGTTACTTCTAGGCAAGTAGGGTTCTATAATTGACTCCATCATCGCTTGCCATTAAGGTATTACTATTCCGTGCATCAGGTGAGATTGATCTGTGCTAGTTCGGGCCTCTCGGTTAGTTTGACAGCATATTTCTATCTCTTTTCTGATAGTCAAGGCCAGCATTAAGACGTTTATTTAATTGCAGGAGACTCAGTGGCCCTTGGAGTTCAGGATCATAGATGACAACAATGTCACTTTGACATGCGCCAGAGTGGTCATTCACATCGCGCCACCGGTTTTCAACAAGCTTGGAGCACAAAATACGACAATATCTGTAGAAGTAGATACCTACCTATAAATAATCATTAGATATTTGTTTATTTCAGATAAGTATAAAATCTATAATATATGTAAAGAAATCATTGTCATGTGAATTTCAGAATGTAATTCTCCAACATTTCTTTTTTCAATTCGAATACATTTCTTACTCTTATTTTTTGTTTGCTGTGCGCTGGCCGTTTTGCGCTGATGTGTAGCATATCTTGCACTTTTATATAGAATTATTTGTCTTATTTTTTTAAGGTATGCGCCATATTTGGCGTAAATAAACTGTTTTTCTTTTTTCATCATCTTTGTTTTTATTTTATTTTATTTTGGCAAACACATCATAACTGGGCTCAACGCAGCAAACGTAAGTATACCTAACAACTCCGCCGGGATTCCGATCCCGATTCCGCCGGGATTCCGACCCCGATTTCCGGCCACCGTAGGCGCGGGCTTGCGGACGGCGTGCAATGGGTAGCACGCTGTCCGATCGTCCGGTAACCGACCGGACCGAGCCCAAGTCGTCGACGACGCGTTCTGTTCCCGCGCGCCTCAAGGAGCTGTCAGCACACCGAAGAGGCCCAGCCTGCTAACTACAGGCAGGCAGGGTCGAAGCCTACTGGGGTCATGGGTTAGTTCCGAAAGGAATGCTCGGCCCCGGCACGATAGGCTACGAAGGAACGGGGTAGGTTTTTAGTCAGTAAGAGTCTGACACTACTTCCCGCTCCGCCCAAGGGCGGGATTTGTCATTGGATGATTTTACCTACCATAAAAAAAAATAAAAAAAATACCTAACAACTAATTTTTCTACGATCATTATTTCCTGAGGTTTTAATTACACCTTTCTCTGCACCAAATCTTTTTCGTTTTAATAGTATCGTTATAACTGAGAAACTAACACCCGTATTTATAAACAAGTAATACTAAATACTTGAGTAAAAGTAACTATGTACCTACTATTTGTATTCTATAGTTAAGAAAAATTTGAATTTTGAATGCAGATTTCAGATGTCAAGTAATGACTTAATAAGATTTTACTAAGTAACAAGTAAATACTTCTATAAAAATACGGGTGTAAATGTACAACACTGATACGCGAAATGCCATTTCGCGTCTAATTTGACGGCGCCCTTAGAGGGGTTAAAGAGGTTTTAAAGTTCATTAATTCGTCTGCGTTTAGTAGGTAGGTTTATCAAAAGCGCTCCAATCCACGTGATGGAATCCGAATTAGCAATTCTTCCTCTTTTTTTCACCGCCGATACTTAGCTGGTAAATTTAATTTAAAATCCAAATGATTTGCCTTCCCTTTATTAGATATACTAGATAAGCTACACAATCTTTGTTACAAAATATAACTTTGTTTTGTCTCATGATGGTCTATACTAAAATTGAAGAGTTTGTTTGTTTGGTTTTTGAACGCGCTAATCTCAGGAACTCATCGTCCGATTTGAAAAATTCAGTGTTAGATAACTCATTTATCGGCCTATAACATCACGATAATCACATGTTGATTTTTAATTAAGTGTGAATTGTATCTGGTAGGTACATGTTTTATTACAAGATTGTCTAGATTTTTTTTTTGTTAATTCCAATTTGTCATTAAAGACATGAAAAATATGGTTTTCATTCACTTGTTTTAAATATGTATGGTTGGATCAATACAGTTCGGTTATCCGAAAATACCTTTCTTTCCGAACACCCATAAGTCTCCCAATTAGTTCGGAGAATCATCTGTCTACTGTAGGTACATAAATTAATACCTACGCGTAATAAACATGAAAATACCCAAATGGAAATTAGTTAAGACAAGCAAGTCATTCCTTATTGACAGGAGGATACGTTTCTTATCAAGTTGCCAGTCGCTTACCAAACTTAGCGAGGAAAACTTCAAAACCCATATTAAGCGTGTCAATGCTAAGATTAAAGCTTAAAGACTACGTTGAAGACACGCTTGTTTGACAATGACTCACGTGGCTCCACTCGCAGTTTAGTAGCTGCATTATCGTATAGTCATCTATTAACTGCTTCATTATTGATTCAACTTCATTATTTTTATTGATACTTTTTTCCTCTTGATGTTTTTGTTTTTGCAATGTTTTTTATATATATTATTTAAACAACAGCCACCTTAATTCACTAGTAATTACATCTATTAATTATTTATTGATCGGTCTACATTGTTCTCTCATAATATCTGTTTACTATACTATTGTAATCAGGAAATATTGTAGAAAAAAAATGTTTTTTTTAAGAGTGGAGTTTCTTGTCGGTTCTTCTCTATAGGAAACGACCAATTGGAACCGTGCGCTAATTTCTGACTTTACAAGTGTCCATGTAGTCTTAGGTGAAATAAATAATTTTGAGTTTGAGTTTGAATCCGATTGGGATGAGCAGCGTTCGAGAAGCTGTGCGGTATTTTCTCGTCCAACGTACCAGTATCTCAAGACAAGGCGTGTTGCTAGTGCTGATATATTATGGCTCTGAAACGTGGTCGCTCACAGTGAACCTCATCATATTATTTAACCATTACATGTTTACTGTATGGACTTTAAAAGAGACTTTGACCCCTGAGTTTGTTTCGGTGTTTCTTCTCAGAGTAGTAGCTAGGAAACACCGGCCTCATCTAGTTTAAACTGACGAAAAAAAAATGACGTGTAAAAGTGTTTTTTTAAAACCTATTTGCAAAATAAATGTATCATTTATTTATTTATCAGAAGGCTTAAAGTCACTCAAAGGGTAATGGAGTAAGTTTCCTTGCAAAGTTGAGAAAGTTTCCTTGAAGGAGAGTTTCCTTGCAAATCAAAAATGAAGTTATCCGCAGGAGAGCCAAGGTTACCGACATGGCCTGAAGAATTGCCAAACGTGGGCAGAACGTATTGCTCACAGAACAAGTGATCGATGGGGCTGAGACACCTGCAGACACTGCTTTGGATGGGCTTCCCACAAGGTAATCTGTCCACCTTGGTGATGAACTAGTACGAAACTTACAGGACCAGCTGTTGTGATGACATTTAGGAAACCTTATTAGGGTTCCGTACCTCAAGAGGAAAAAACGGAACCCTTATAGGATCACTTTGTTGTCTGTTTGTCTGTCAAGACCCCTTTATCTCTTGAACGCGTGGACATATCGAGTTGAATTTAAAACCACATACGCAGGTCTGGGTCCCTAGAAGATGAGAAAAAAAAGAATATGGCCGTTTATGTCGGAAAAAAACGTATATTTCGACACTCTCAAGGGAATCAAAATTCATACTTCCCGTTGACCCACAATCCTGTAATTGGGCATAGTACCTTATAGCACATATATAGGAATAAATCTGAAAACAGAGAATTTGTTGTTACGTCACAAAAAAAAACTTTTTTGCGATTCGGAAAAATCTTTGAACTGCATTCGGAAATTAAACTTTTTACATAAGTTTGTACGGAACCCTCAGTGCGCGAAACCGACTCACACTTGCCCAGTTGTATAATATCAATTCGTGAATTAGGTAAGCTTATATTTATGTAAAAATGTTGTGAGCGTAGTTCAAGCGTAAAAGTGTGGAATGTCTTAATTTCAGTTTAGCAGATATTTAGTGTATGACGTCCTGTAAATGTGTATGGTAAGTTCAGATTTGTGCATCCAGCCATTCAGCAGATATTCAACAAAAACTGTTTCCGCCAGGACTACGTATTCTGAGCGTAACTTTTTTTTTTCTATGGACATACAAGAAAACAAATACATACAATAATTAGTGTGTAACGAGATGTAAATGTGTATGTATAAATGAAATTTGTGTGTCTTATAATTACGAAGATATCCGAGTTTCCGCTGCGGTGACGTTTGCCAATTTGATGAAAATCATATAAAACGGTTTAGTAGAAAGTTATAATTTTTTATGCACGTTACTTTGGATTTGTGTGTAATGTGTGTAAAAGCAGAATTTGAAAAAAACATACCGTTCAGAAGATATAAAAGTAAACGTAAAATAAGGTTATTAGGTCAAAGCTCTTAAAATAGGAACTCTAGAGTCTAACTTTTTACATGTATCTATAACTTGTAAGGCTCTACAATGTCCTGCAAAGTTTCATTTATGTGCGCTAAGTAATTAATGAGCAATCGCATAATTACTACGACTGGACCACTATATTTTATGACATCCGATTATAGGACTTTTTAATGGAAAAAGCAAAATAAAATATATCCCAATCATTAGTGTATTAATGCAACTAATCCTATTTGAAATTTCAGCTCATCACACTAAATAATTAAAGAGATATAATAAAAAGACCAGAACAACTACAAAACATGGATTAACCGACCAAGTTTGAATGGGTACGAAAAAGCGGCCGTGCAGTACTTAGACCTAACGTTCTAAAATTTCCAGTATAATGTTGTTATTGTGTTGAATGATTTCGTACAGGTGCGAACACAATTGTTTTGCAGGAAATAAAATAACTTTCTATTAATAAAAGTATTTATTAGGTAACGATTTAACCAAAACAAATAAACGACATTAATAAAAAATAATAAAATAGGAACTAACAGTAAGTATCTAAGTACGTGATTTATGATCTTACCTTGTTTATCTTCCAATCATTCTCACTACTGGCTCAATAAGTATCAATAAGTATGGTTCACAGTCACTTACACTAGCTACGTCAATATCCGAATCCAGTAAGTACCTACATAATATTACGTTGATGGCAAAATAAACAGTGCATACGCACGTTGTCCTTGACTGCACATTTGTGACTGTTACTAAACAAAACGGAACAGGAAGCGCGCGCTCAGAAGATACTTGCCTACTATTCAAACATGAAGTCGAAGCGAATGCCGCATGCCGGTTTGCGCAGGATTCCCGCCATTCTCTCTGTCAAACTCCAAGCGAATGCTAGAATTGCGGGATCCGCGTAGATTATAAAATATTGAGTGTTCTATTTGTAGGGTACCTACTTATCCAAGAACGTAAATAAGAAGTAGTAAAGCCTACAATGAAGTCTAGAAAATGTTAAGCATAAAAAACTGGGCAAGTGCGTGTCGGACTCGCACACTGAGGGTTCCGCACAAAACAAACTTACGTAAATGTGTGAGCCCGACTCGCACTTGCCCAGTTTTTGTCTATTTTTGTATTTGAGTTGATTCCTTGCCTGTGGAATTTTGAGGAGCACTTCGACGACGGCGGTGTGTTTTCGCCGTTGCCTGATGCGGTCGGGCTCCTTTCGCTAGCATTACTGCTTCGCAGAAGGAGGCGACCGCCTGCCACTCCTCCTCGCTCCGTGCGTAGACCGCAGGCGTTCCGCTGGGCCGCTGTAAAGGGCAATGGAAAGAACGATGCCTGCATAGAGCCTCCGGCAGGAGGCGTCAGAACCCTTAGGCAGGAGCGGCTTGAGAGCAGCCCCAGTCCTATTCAGTCTGGGAATTTTGGTGGAATTTTGACGCCCAGACGTCGGAAGTGCTCCTCAAAATTCCACAGGCAAGAATATCTTAGAGGTGAAGTAGTAAAACAGTATATAGTGAAAAAATATGATTACCCGCTTTCTTGACGTCCCCATTAAAGTTTCAGCTTTTCTCGAAATGCTACTCTCGGAATGCAACCAGCTATTTGTGTTTTAGTGTTTTATTAAGAAGATACTCGCCTATTTTTTATTATAAGTTAAATTTTTGAGTTTGAATCTATTAAGTCCTTGTGACATTTTCCATTTAAAATAAAGAATTCTTTTTATTTAAGATATTTCCTATTTCTTTTCGTTTTATCTGAGTATCAAGTGCACTATTTAACAAAGAAGTTTTACTTTCAAGTGGAGGTAGTAACAAAGGCAAATTGTAATCACCCTTCTAACAACTTACTACTGCAGCAGTAAGAAAGGAAATCAAATTAACAGTATTACTACTGGTAGTAACATTGGTAGTAACACGGGCAAGAAACCATACCAGATCCGCATCATCCACATAGAAAAAAAAACAAAAAGTAAACTTAATTTGGAACATTAATTGTGCATAGGTACGTGCGGTCACAAAAAAATATTTTTTGAAACGTTTAAAAATGGAATACTTTCTTTTTTTAAATACTGTTCATTTTCCTTCTAAACCTCAATACACTTTATTTCTAGTAAAAAAAGTTGGTAACTCTACCTTCAAGGACCACTAGCGCCTTAATTGAAATTAAAACCGCAGCGCTGGTTTTGTTTTTAACGCACTTTTAGGCCGTGTTTACGGAGACTCGGCGCGTTGTGCGGCGCGTTGGGCGTTTCATCGTACATTGCAGCAGCGGGCCGCGTCATCGCTCGCGCAAACACAGACATATGGCAATGTACGATGGACCGCCCGACGCGCCGCGTATCCGTAATCGAGCACTTAGATAAACACAATGTGCTATACAAATACTTTATTGCCTTTTCTAGCATTTTTACAAACCACATTTTGTATTATTTACGAGTTATGATTTTTTAAACTGGCAGCGCGGCGTTAGTAAATATGTACCTACTATATCAATTTTTTGTAAATATTACGTCTGCCAAATAAATGCATTTGTTAATAGGTTTTTTTTTATGGTAGGTAAAATCATCCAATGACAAATCCCGCCCGTAGTGTCCCAGTAGTGTCAGACTCTTACTGAATAAAAACCTACCCCGTTCCATTCTTTGCCTTGGTCCCAGGGCCCCGGGTGCCATTTTCACATACCCTTTGACCCCAGTAGGCTTCGGCCCTATTGGGCCCCTACAGTTTGCTGACAACTCCTTGAGGCGAGCGGGAACAGTGCGCGCCGTAAACGACTTGAGCTCGGACCGGTATGTTACTGGACGGACGGACAGCGAGCTACTCATTGCCAGCCGTCCGCGAGCTCGCGCCTACGGTGGCCGAAAATCGGGATCGGAATCCCGGCGGCGGCGGCGGCGTGTACGCCGTAGCCTGATGCGGTCAGCCTCCTCCTTTGCTAGCATTACTGCTTCGCAGAAGGAGGCGGCCGCCTGCCACTCCTCCTCGCTCCGGAGCATGGCTTGAACCAAACCCCGGCGCGAGAGATCGCTGCCGCCGATCGCCCCCACAAGGACAGGCGATGCTCTTCCCAAGCGAGGCACATTTGTTAATATGTACAGATGCATTTATTAAATTGTAATAATTTCGTAAGTAAACGTCGTCAGTAAACAATCACGTAATCACTACTACAAATTTGTAGGTACTATTTTTTATCACAAATTCGTCAAGAATTGTGTACGCATCTGTACGAAGCTATTACACTATATTACACTGGAAATTTTAGAACGTTAGGTCTAAGTACTGCACGGCCGCTTTTTCGTACCCATTCAAACTTGGTCGGTTTATCCATGTTTTGTAGTTGTTCTAGTCTTTTTATTATATCTCTTTAATTATTTAGTGTAATGAGCTGAAATTTCAAATAGGATTAGTTGCATTAATACACTAATGATTGGGATACATTTTATTTTGCTTTTTCCATTAAAGTCCTATAATCGGATGTCATAAAATATAGTGGTCCAGTCGTAGTAATTATGCGATTGCTCATTAATTACTTAGCGCACATACATGAAACTTTGCAGGACATTGACAAGCCTTACAAGTTATAGATACATGTAAAAAGTTAGACTCTAGAGTTCCTATTTTAAGAGCTTTGACCTAATAACCTTATTTTACGTTTACTTTTGTATCTTCTGAACGGTATGTTTTTTTCAAATTCTGCTTTTACACACATTACACACAAATCCAAAGTAACGTGCATAAAAAATTATAACTTTCTACTAAACCGTTTTATATGATTTTCATCAAATTGGCAAACGTCACCGCAGCGGAAACTCGGATATCTTCGTAATTATAAGACACACAATTTTCATTTATACATACACATTTACATCTCGTTACACACTAATTATTGTATGTATTTGTTTTCTTGTATGTCCATAGAAAAAAAAAGTTACGCTCAGAATACGTAGTCCTGGCGGAAACAGTTTTTGTTGAATATCTGCTGAATGGCTGGATGCACAAATCTGAACTTACCATACACATTTACAGGACGTCATACACTAAATATCTGCTAAACTGAAATTAAGACATTCCACACTTTTACGCTTGAACTACGCTCACAAAAATGTTCCAAGAAAATATAGTGTGAGCGTCTTCAGGTGAGATGTTGCATTTCTTACTGGAGTAACGTTTTGCAGGATCGTGCAATCTCTAAAACAATCAACCTGTATCTGCGGCTGAACTATAAACATGCACGAGATACACTTTGTGCGTATTTGTGGCAAAGGAAATATAACTACTACTACTTATTATTGTAGGTACTACATACCTATTTTCAATCTTATCGAAATGGAATTTTATTAGGCGGATGTAGATTAAATAATTAAAAAAAAGTATTTTACAAAAATCTTTTATTCTGTCTGAATGGGAATATAATTTGGCAAATAAACTTTTCTACGTAATTAATGAGAAAAATCACAATAGTACAGTCAGACAATGTACTTTAACACATCAGATTATTTATTGAAGAGATAGCAGAAAATTTCTACTTTAACAATTCACATTCAGGAAGTATTGACACTACAAAAAAAATCTGGATTACGTTTCAAGCCGTGGACCCGACAGCAAAAAGTGTTTATTTCTACAGACTGAATATTCATCACATTATAATAAACTATCATAGAATTTTACCTTATTTGAATACTATCTAATTTTATAAAAATATGATATTAACATGAAACTGCATAATTTTATTCTTCCGAGAAAATATTCATACATTATTATAATATCTACTTCAAGCATGGTACCACTGCTTATTATTAATGAAAGACTTAATAGTATTATGATACAAAAATCAAATCCACGGCTTGGAAAAAAAAAAACAAAAAAAAAAGGAACTCAACCGCTTTAGGAGTTATAAATGCTCAAAATTGTTGACTATACATACCTACTTAATACTAACATATAAATCTTACAAGAATGTATCGTAAATCACAGATTTCCATACTAATTAAATATTTAATATCGTTTTAGGTTGAATATGTGCAGTTTTAATGTTACATATAGAGAAAAATATGTTATTTTTAACTTGAAATGGGGTAAAATAGCTAGTTCGTGCCAATATGAACAGTAATAGCGTATATTTATATTATATGATATAGGTGTTTTTTTTTTTTCGATTCTTATTAATATAAATAATCACACTATTGACAGAAAAAGCTTACATGATTACATAATACGAATGTTTAAAAATGATTGGCAATTCTAATTTGGCTTATTCATCCTTTTGTGAGCATATACGGCCGGTACACACCTTTTTAGTGCAAGTGCGTTTAGCATACTAGTAAATCTAATCACTCGCACTAATTGAAATGTATATCAGTCTCAAATTGACAGTGAAGTGTCTTTTAATCGCTAAGCGATGTTAAAACTAACACAAGTTTGTCCTCAAAACGATACAACTTCTAAATTACTAATAGCTAAATTTGATTGTTCAACACTTTGTCCGTTCTTACACTAACATTATTACCACTTTTCAAGTGTCATATCACTAGAGGTCCCTGCTCGGATATCTTTCACAATAACTTCAGGCTTAATGTTAATAATTTCACTCAGTTTCTTCAGAGTGAACGGCATCATTCTGTTGCAGAATGACATGAGAGTAGTCACGTTAGCATAGTTTTCTAGGGGTTCAGGCCTCGTCTTATAATAAGAAAACCCGTCATCTGAAGCACCAGGAACACTGTAAGGTAGTTTGGTGGTCGACTTCTTGGCAACGGTCTTCCCGCTCGGCAGCTTGGTCGTGGACTTCCTAGCGCACCTCTTCAGAGGAGGCTCCTCCCTCCTCTTACTGTCTTTATGACTGTCCGCAGGCGCGTACGGCACAGTGGTGTATTTGAACAAAAGCGTCGGATGAACAGCGTTATGGTGAGACTTCAGGTCTCGTAGGAACTTAAATCCTACATCGTCACAATGGCCGCAGAAATGCGTTTCTCTGGTATCATGATGCAGTTTGAACAGCGCGTAGTTGACCGGCACGTGTGGATGGGCCAGGTTGTGGTGCTCTTGCAGAGACTTTACGTCGAGGCGGAGTACTAAGCATATGCAGCATTTGACGACCACATCGCCCTTTCTAGCGAAGTCAGGTCTGAGATTTTCATGAAGATGAAATTCAACATCTGTTTCTGGTATTGAATTTTCACAGAATAAACATATTACTTTGGGTACGTTGGGTACGTTAGCTTCCTCTTCTACTGATGGTCTCTTTTTCGGCGAGAGGATGTATGAATCAGCGGGGGGTATGGCAGTCATTTTCATCAGTAGAGGTTTTTTAGGGTGAACTTTTTCTGTATGTCCTATGATACCCTGTCTGTAGGAGCAAGTGTAGTCGCAGTAGCAGCACGAGTAGGGCTTGAGGTTATAATGTTTGAGAACGTGTTCTTTCCAAGTGTTATAATATTTGCACTTGTAGGGGCATTGTGGGCACAGTTTCATGGCCTTCTTCTTGGGGCCCGCCTCGTCGATGATGAGTCGTTCGTCGTCGCTCTCAGGCGCGGCTCGCTTGCGGCTGACAGATACTTGGTCGGGCGGAGGAACGCGCTCCTCATAACGGACAACGAGAAGAGAATTATTATCAGTTTCCGTAAAACTCTTTTCCGGAGTATGAGGATCCGAGTTAGTGGACACACTCTGCAAGATCTTCTTCTGCGCCTGTATGATGTTAGAGACCCACGCGGCGCGCATGGAGGGGTCTCTTATGGCCTCTTTGGGCCGGGAAGGACCGTCGTGACCTTTACAGTGAAACTGCGCTTCATGATACGTCTGATATTTTTCTGAACACTGAGTGCAACCCCACCTGGAAATTTTCAAATGATAATTGAAGCTTCGTAAAATAGAACATAAAGAAATATGTTTTAAAGAATTTTGTACACAAAATAATTTTAATAACTTCAAAGCAATTCAAAAGTAAAGCAGAAAACAAACATCACTTAAAATAATCTACCTGATTTTTGCAATTATCTCACATAGTACCCTCATCTTACCTGATCTTATTAAGCTCGGATTCCAAATGATCTCTCATGACGGTCTCATCTTTAAGCAGCGTGCCACACTTGGGACAGCAGTACATCATGTTATTGGGCGCTCCGAACTCGCCAAAAGCTTCCACCAACTGTATCACTGAGAACTTATCAACTGCTTCTACTGGCGGTGGTGCGGAAACTGGAACAGGCTTGTTAACTCTCTCGACGGCAATTTTCTGTTTGACCAAGTTCGCCTTATGCTTCTCTATAATGGCCGCTTGATGGTCTAACTGTCCTGCCACCCATTTCTCCTTGCTGATATCTTTGGGCAGCTCAATATGATCGTATTGCCTGAAGTGTTCCATGTTCATGTGATCTGTGAGACCAGCTTTGTGGAAAGCCTTGTAGTTGCAGAGGCCGCATCCCCATCTGAAAGTTTTTATGAATCAGAATCAGAATCAGAATAGTTTATTTCAAATAGACCAATTACAGGCACTTTTGAATTGTCAAAATGTCGGTCAGTCCAAAAAAAAGTGAAGCTAAATTGCACGTTCCAAAGCGTAGATCTCTATGGAGAAGAACGTGCAAGAAACTCCATGGACACTCTTTTAAAATCATATTATGAGTTACATAAATCTTGGTTACATTTTTCTTGTCGCTTCTATTATGTGAGCACAATGCAGATAAGTAATAAAAAAATAAAATGAACTAATTAAAAAAATAGAAATTGAATTGAGCTACTGGCAGCTAAGAGATGACCAGTCCCTACTGACGGCGCCCGTTCACGAGCATGACGCGTGCCTCAGCCCCACTCAGCTCAACCATTTTGAAGGGAACCGAATGACCCAATAACACGTGCCACCATCAGCGAGACATTTTAGTGAGCATGACAAACTCTCAACTGCCATGCTTTTAATGTCAAACAAGTTGTAACCTATTAAAATAAAAATGCTCCATGGTACTTCACATTCACAAATAAAAAAAAAGTGCTTCTACATTATACAATCTTATTGTTTCCAATTACAAAAAGTGAATGTGAAACATTAACAATCTTATGTGGGATGTTCTTCTTTGTGACCAACTATGGAATTCACACTTTAATGTCACATTTTAATCATAAATTATTCATTTTATATCCCTATTATTTCATTATCAAAACAATAGTATTTCCCTGTAGCATTATTGCCCATTAAATTGTTTTCAATATTAGTATATTTCAATTAAAATACAGTAAAATACCACTCCGCATAACAATTAATTAGTATAAAGCAATAGTAGGTTAAAAAGAAGGACAACCTTCTATATTTGTGAGTGTTTTGGAGTAACAGCGTGTAACAATAATGTTTTATTTACAAAGAGATTTATAAATTTTTCAATCGTCAATAAATTTCGAGCTAAAGAAAGGGTATAAAAGTATAATTTGTAAACAACTGCATGGGTATGTTTGTCACAATTTTATAGTACACAACTGACTATTAGCATACAGCTATTTGAATCTTTATAACAAGAAGCAAATCCTTCAACTATCACAGGATAGTTACATAAATTGGTTACATTATAATTAAATATTAATATTGATAATTTGGTTACTTACTTCCTATATTGCAGTTCTTCATACAAATGCGACTGCATGGCCTCTCTGGTGTCTTCCGACACCACGTTACACAGCGGGCACTTGAACTTGATGCCATTCGGCTCACAGAACTGTCCGAATCTCTTGCACAGCTCCTCCATAGATTCCAGCGACTCGGGAGCCGTCACCTCGTCTACTTCTTTTTTTACCAACTTCAGGTCGATATTGACGGGAGGGGTCGGGACTGGTGGCGTCTGGTCCTGGGAATCAGCGGGATCCTCTGTCTTAACCTCAGGCATATTGGAGCCCATCTTCTGCTTTTGTTTCATCCATCGCGGCGTTCCATCCGCCTCATCAGGTAGCGAACCTTCCCTATAGTAGTAATAGATCACATCTTCTGGCTCGTTAGCATGTGAATGCGCTAGGTGGTTATTCACGTTCTCCAACACAGACGCCCTGTACGGACAGTAGCCACATCTGAACTGCATCTTAGACTGATGCAACTTGAAGCAATGCTCCACCACTTCGGGACGCAACATACTCTTGAATTTACAGAAGCCGCACTGCCAGGGTTTGAGGTCCATGGTGGGCGCCACGCTCGGTGAAGCGCTCGCACTCGCTGTCGCAGCCGCCGCCGCCGCCGCCGCGGCACTCTCTCGCACTATGTACAACGGAGCGCCTGGATGCGTGTCCAGCATATGTTTTTCCATGTAATCGCGTCTATAGTGATAAATGTGGCACTTGGAGCAAGCATACAGAGTGTCATCGTGCATCTTGAGATGTTGCAAGACGCGGGCAGCGGTGATGGGCTTGGACGTGTCCGTGGTCTGGTTGTTGGGGCAGTGCACGCAGCGGAAGTTGGCGGAGGCGGCGCCCTGGTGCAGCGCCTCCCAGTGGCGGCGCAGCATGGGCTCGTCCACGGACGTGTAGCTGCAGCCGCGCGCGCCGCACGTGTTGCGCGCGCGCGCGTCCACGAGGCGCGGGTAGCGCGGCGCCAGCGCGGCGGGCACGGGCGCGCTGGCCACGCCGCCCGCCGCCCGCTCGGCGCGCGCCACCAGCGACGACGACGCCAGGTTCACCATCTTGTCGAAGTGCATCTCGTTGGTCTCGAGGTGCGGCACGGGGTTCACGGGCGCCGTCTGCGCCACCGGCTGCTGCTCGGCGTGCAGCTGCAAGTGCCGCACCATATTCAACCGCACCTTAGTACTAAACTCGCATATTTCACAGTAAACCAAATGTTCCAAAATAGGATTTATCGGA
This sequence comes from Leucania comma, assembly GCA_958295575.1. NCBI lineage: Eukaryota > Metazoa > Arthropoda > Insecta > Lepidoptera > Noctuidae > Leucania > Leucania comma. Next base: position 9,723,371 of record OY282482.1, on the reverse strand, counting down.
AGTATATTTATTTCTTGAGGCCAAAATCGTCGTTTCGAAGTATCAGCAGGAGTGGAACTCGAAGTCCTCTTCGGCAGCTCTTTCTTTTCCCTCTTTGCTACGTTTACGACGTAACAAGTGGCCCCGTTCTCCACGATAGACGTAACTAAGACATCTTTCTCCTTATGCACATAGCGCAAATGTCGCTTGACCAAGGTCAAGCTGTCAAGATCTATGCGACAGACGCCGCACGTGTATACGTTCCTGCTCCTGTCGCAGTGGTCGTGGATGTAGTGGTGCATAATGTTGTCGCGGCAGCTGGCCACGTACGGGCAGTGAGCACACTTGCAGCCTTCGTCTTTATCGGGATAGCAGTAGAAGAAATGTTTCTTCAAACCATTTATGGATTTGCATATTTGCTTACACTTGGGACACGTGCTGAGGAGCTCGGGCGGCACCTTCTGGTTTTGGACCTGCATAGGCACTTTATTTTTGCTAGGGGTAGCGTCATCATCGGAAAGGTCTATGACAGGCTGCGTTGTGTCTGTGGTGTCCATGATGTCCTCGTCGTCACTGTCCAACACCACTACTTCACTTGGCCGGCTGGGCGTTTCTGTGACTTCAGTTTTTATGGGTAGTTTTGTGATAGTTAGCGATGATTCGGTTGTAATAGTGGACGCGGGCGAACGTGCGGGTGGTTGGATGGTGGCACCAGTCTGCATAAACCCACTTATTGCAGCAATTGGTGGTTCTGGAACCTCGGCTTGTAGTTCAGCGACTGCGATGGTTGGTGCAATAGGGGCAACTGATTGTTGTACAGCTTCAGGGATGACTGGATGTTCTGGCGGAGCGGGTTCGCTCGGCTCTAGCTGCGGCTCCATCATCATAGTGAGGCCGATAAGCTTTTCTAGGTCTATGGAGCGTTCTGCCTCACGCACCGGGTTTTCTTTGGTGACACTCGGGGTGACATCTTCGGTTGGAACCTTCATTTTATTTAGGAAGGCGAGTGGAAGAACCCTGAGCTCGGTAGTGCCCTCCTGCAATAGAAATTGTATGTGAGACTATTTGTTATCGTTGGAAGTCAATATAGCCAACGTTAACACAAACTAGCTATAAACTATACTTATAGTGATTTGATTGGCTGTTTTAACTCGGACAGCAATTAACAGCTAACTTTCTAAAGCTAAGCATGGGATAAGCTAAATAGGGCAACAAGTCTTGATCGGATACAAAATTAAAAAGCTTAACAAGCCCGTTGAGAACCAAGAGCTGAGCATAACCAAAATAAGACACTTGTGTATAGACTGCAAACCACTGTATAAATAGAGATAGACCTCAGCTCAGCTAAACTGCCAGTTAGGGCTGCAAGATTGTTCAAGAGAGCAGCTTTGGAAAGCAAAGGACAACTTAAGGAACACAGGTGGGTTTTAGTGCTAAACTAACTATGCTTAGCTCTTGGCCTGCAACCAGTGCAGTTGATTCAAAGCTCAGCGGGATCACATGACCATTTCATATACAGAAACATACTTTGTTGGTGATAATTCTCAAGTAAGCCTGAGGCTGTTTCGTTGGGTGCATTGTAGACACATGGGCCAGTAGTTCTCCCTCGTTGTCAGCTCCTGAGATGCACCAGGTGCACTGGTATAACTTCAGCCCATGGGTCTTCATGTGCTGGACCAATTCCGATGATGATGACTCTGTTTGTTGGCACATCTGTAATCAGAACAATGATGAAGTGTAAAGGCTTTTGTTTAATTAATATTTGTGAATACTGAATAGTATATAACATTATGTAGGAAGTTACATAGGTACAACTCTGCCTAAGTACCAGAATAGTTGCTAGGGTGTGTTCACACAAACGAGTAAACTGAAATACTTGTAAGCTTGGATATTTGTTTCATGCGGCAAACGAACCCGTGACACGCAGCGCAGTAGCCAATCGCTCGATCACTACGTCAAGCGTGTCATCAAACGTCCGTCGCAAGGGTTCTTTTGTCACTACTTACATAGCAGGGGTGCGAGGTGGCGCTACCGTGCTTCTGCTGTAAATGCTCGCAGAATTTGTCTGGAGTGTAAGTACGGAACTTGCATGTGCTGCCGCTCTCCGCTGGAATGAAAAATGTTCAAATTTGAAGTAACCACCTCTTATTTTACCCTTTGTAGATACCGTACATCAAAACTTTATAAACCCCTCTTTTCGCATCGGGGAATAAAATAAAAATTGTCGTGACATCATGTGTCGCCTGCCAAAGAATGCAAGTGCGTTCAATATAAAACAACTACCAGCTTTTGAGTTACACAAACAAAACGGTGCATTACTTTAGTTTGCACTATAATTAAGCTTAACACAATTGAAATATGTTTTTCTTTTTAACAACTTACCGTGGTGACAAACATAATACGGCACGGCCTGTTCACGCGTCAGCATGCAGCCCCCATCGCCAGCAGCGGTGGCAACAGTAGTCCGCAGCACGACGGCCGTCGCCTGTGCCGCCCCGTGCACCCTGATGGCGTGTGCGCCGACAGACTGGCTCGCAGCCGCTCGGTAGAAGCACTGCCCACAAGAATACTGGCAGTGTCCGTGCGCCTTGAATACGTGCATTACTAGATCAATCGCGTTCCCCATGGCGTCGAAATCACAATAGGAACAATTCAAAGCGTCGACACCTCCGATCCGCTGATGCGTTGACGCGTGAAGCAGAGCATCCTCGGCAGAGTCAGATGTAAATGAACAAAATCTACCCGCACATTTGAACACTTTAATTAGTTTATCTCGTACCATCATAGTTTCAAGAACGACTCTGTGTTTGTTGGACATCACCTTTGCTTGCACTTCCTCGTATTTAAAGCTAACTTCAGTTGGCTTTAACTCTTCTCCAACTTTCGGGTAGGTAGGGTTCAGCCGCGGAGATTCCGCTCCGAGACTCACTACGCTCTGGATTATCGGAAAACTTGATGTTTCGTTTTGTGTCTCATTTGCCGCAGTAGATATTAATTCATGAATAGGTCTAACACTGACAAACGGTTTAGAAGGAGCAGGACTATCCGTTTGCCTTAATGGTTTATCTGGAACGACTTCAGGTACAGACTCAAACAAAACTTCCTTTGTATAGATAGGAAAGTTATCAATGTGTTTATCAAGATAATGTTGGAAACAGTCTTTGAATTTATGTGCCCCTTGTGGAGTAACAATGACTTTACAAATGAAACAATACCCGTCCCAGTTCTCAGAATGCTTCAGTTGTACATGTTTCTTCATTGAAATCAAAAGAGTTGTCTTGAAGTGGTTGTCTTTCCCATTGATACAACAAATATATTCTTTAGCGCCAGACTCGGTGATGTTGATTTTGAAATGGGGATAGTCAATGATGTCATTAGAAGGCTGACTGATTAGGTCTGATAGTTCTGAGTCTAGAATAGGTTCTTCATCTTGATGCGGAGGCTGAACCGGTTGATGGTCTACTTCGGCAGTTTGTGATATTTCACTTGTGTCACCAGGATGGGGTTCACCCTGCAAAACTTCATCAGTACACTTCGGTTCAACACATTCAATTTTTATATTCGATTCAATGGGTTCTTCTCTAATCGTATCTGATAATTCACCAACGACGTCATCAGCTTCAAAAGTAATCTTAGACTTAAAACTTGCTAGTCGACTCTTTATAACAGGTTTATGCTGTTGTGCCTCAGATTCAGCACTTTCTGAGACATCACTTGATTCTCTACTAAGCCTGGCCGGTATCTCTCGTGGTTTATCAGTTTTTGCGGTTGGCTCAGGTAATTTACAACGTGAAAATTCCTTCAATGTCTTTTTAGACATGACTGATAAATTAATTTTATAAACAGCAGTCTGTTCGTCATTATGACGGCGGATGACGTGATTTTTAAGATTTTCAATAGACAATTGAGTATAATGACACTTTTTGCAAATATAGCCAATGAGTTGACCCTTGGTTTCTTTTGGAGGTGGTGGAATATCCAAACTGTTTTGACAACGTGTCTCAGATGAGCACACACCACAAGTACGCTTATATTCACCAGTATGCATGCTTACTATATGCCAAAAGAAGGTTTCCAAAACCGAGGCGTTATAAGGAAATTCTTGATAACAGAATATGCAAACGTACTTTTCGGAAGTCATCTTGCTAATTGACTTGAAATTTAACCTATTACACTGTCCAATGACTTCTTTAGCTAGCGCCGACGACATCCGTGACAGCGGGATCTCATCATGCGGGTGTTCGGTTACAAAATGATGTACAATGTCTGTACCAGCGAATCCACATAAGCGACATGTATAAAATAACTCATTTTTACGGAAACAATAGTTTCTATCAGTATAACAACTCGGATCTGGAACGGCAACTTGATTATCAGTTGGCAAGTTACAATCCGGAAGTTCTGGAGTCGCTTCTGGTTTAGTTTCAAGTTTTTTCTTTTTATTCTTAGGCTTGATCACTCCATCTTGCCAACCACGCCCTCGTTTACGCTTTACCTTTTTCTTCACTTCAGCCAGAACTTCACTGCTACCAAAGCTTCTAGAGGATGCAAGCGAACAATTTTCGGAATAAGAACTGTTATCAGAATCATCTTCGCTTGCTATTTCATTAGCATTGTCTCCTAATGACTCGGTTTCAAATTCATAAGGGTCTGATTCTTTTTTGTTTTTAGTCTTTGACTTAGGCCCTGGTTTGTATTTTGGTTTTTCCATTTCAGGAAGACTATCAGTAGATATTTTAGGCTTAGGTTTAGGTCCAGGCTTTTTTCTCACTTTTTCAGGAATATCTCGGCTTTTGTCAGCAGAGTTTTTGAACTTTTCCAAAACAACTACGGGTTTCGGCTCAGGAATCACTTCTTCCTTTTTTTCATCGATCATTTTTGCTAAACGACACATTCTGATACCGGTAGCGCTTAAAATATCATCTCTGATAAACATTTCTTTAATGTCTTCATGGAGTTTCTGTAACTCGCGTGGTGGTTTCTTAGGTTTTTGTATGATCTCAATCGATGCTGTAGCTCGAGTGACGCGTTTTTCAGCAACTGTCGAAACTTTTTTAGCCCAACGACCTTTTCCTTTCTTAGAGAATTTAGATTTTTTGCCAGTCATTTTCTTTTTATATTTAGTCTTTTTGTCTTGAAGATCAGTCTCTTCCGATTCGGCAGCGTCTTCGCCAATCAAATCTTCAAAGCTTTCATCTTTATCCTGATCGTCATCATTTTCTTGATCTTCATCTTTATTTAATTGCGTCTTCTCATCGATGTTTAATTTATTTTCATCGTTGTCGTTAAGTAATTTCATATCGTCATTTTCCTGTGGTTGTGATTCCGTTTCTTTCTGTGCATCTTCATCGACTTCCATTTCTTTTGTTACCTCTTCACCGACTTTCGTTTCTTCTGTGGCCTCTTCATCAACTTTTTTTACTTTTATTGCCTCATCGACTTTCATGTCTTTTGTTTCCTCTTCATCGACTTTTATTTCTTTTATAGGTTTTTCCTCAATTTTCGTTTCTTTTGCTGGTTCATTATCGACTACCTTTTGTTTTAAGGTTCCTTCATCGACTATCTGAATCGCATCGGGTTTTTTATCATCAGTGACGGTATCAGTTTCATTATCTGATTTTGCTGTTTTTTCTTCAGTCTCGTCATCAGATACTATTTCGCTTAATTTCTCAAGCTTTTTCTTAATTTTATCATTATCACCAGATTGATCCCCTAACATACTAAGCAATTTTTTTATTTTAGATTTGTCTTGTAACATTGTTAGCAAATTACCTAATTCTAGATCGGATTCAGTTTTTGTACTTGACAAAATTGATTTAGATTCGACAGAACCAGTCGAGGTAACATTCATTTCACTGTGCACTTCTTCATTTGTGCTGTCAGCTACACATTCATCGTTTTTGTTATTGTCTAAGATATCATTATTGATGGTACTATCTGGAGTAGAACAACCATCCATACTTCCTTCATCTGTTTTTGTCTTATCTTCAACTGGTAACGTAGCTTTCTCCATTTCGGTAGTAGAAACGATATTCTCGTTAGGAGGTTTATTTTCAGTTATATTTTTTGAACACAAAGCTTCATCTTCATTCTTCTCTATTCCGTCATTTTGTATGGATACACCTTCAGAAGATTTTATTGAGGTCAGCAGATTGTCGAAACTTGAAGTAGTGTTTGTTTTGGAGTTCGGATCTTCTGTATTTATACGCTCTTGTAAAATATCAGTGTTATCATGAGGAATATTGCTATTAACCTCATTTACTTCGTTGAGATTTGCCAAAGAATGTTCGTGTATTTTGTTTTCAGTTAATTTGGATAATTCATCAACAGCCTTGAGTTTTTTTGTGAATTCATCTCTGCTTTCACTTGAATTGTCCTGCGGCGACGTGATATTCTGCATCATATTCTCAAGCGTTATTTCATTCATAAAATTATTAGTAGATTCGTTTTTAGACGCATCAAGGTCGTTATCAAGGTCTGCAATAAGCGCATTGATATTATCGAGTACAGGGTCCGACACAACATTATCAGTAAACATTTCTAGTTCTAACCCAAAGTTAGTGTGAATATCAATAGCGTTAGGTTGTTTAAGCTCAGTTTTCTCTTTGACAGGACTAGTTAAATGTGGCAAAGTAGCAGGTGTCGTAATGACTACATTATTTTCGTTTGCTTTAGGAAGTTTATCTGTGTCACTACTATCCGATTCGGAATCAGATTCTCTGATTATAGACTTCTTAGATGATTTTTTGGTTTTTGTAGCTTTGTCTTTTACAGGAGTTGTCTCTGCCAGTTTTTTACTCAATCTTGTTGATCTTCTTCCAATCGGTTCATCAAACTCGCTCATATTATCGATTTGTTGCTGATTTTCTGCTTCAGAGTCAGATTTGGTATCGCTTTCTTTGATCATTTCTTTATTTTTTTCTTTTGGTATGTCCTTAATTTTACGTTTAGTACTTTCGTTGACTTTTTCTTTGTCCTTTTGTTTCAGTGTTACGTTATCTTTGCTTTTATCGGTCGTTTTTTCTTTTACCGGTGGTTTTTCTTTCAATCCTTCTTCATCTTTTCTTCTTTCGATGTATTTTGGTTTATCTTTTACTTTATCCTCCTTTTTGCTCACAGCTTCCTCTTTTAAAGGTATGTCTATCTCTTTCTCCTTTTCAACACGTTTTATCTTAGGAATCTTGTAGTTTTTCACTCCATAACCGGAAGTCAAAATAGCGCCCTTAACAATATTGTCATTCGAGTAAACTATTCCACTTTTCTTTGAACGAGGATCTACATATTTGTTTTTAATATTATTTTCTTTACGCATTCTTGGATCTCTATAGTTCATTTTAGGAGAGTAGATCCCTTTTAAAGAAGTTTGTACGCGCTTTTCTTCTTTATATTTCTCATAGTATTCTTTTTCTCTTCTATGACGGGCAGCATGTTCTGTATTAGTTTTAGATTTTGTATCAATATTTCGTATCTTACCAATGTCAAATTTGCTGGATTCTTTAACAGGATGTCTGTAAGTTTTAAAATCAGCCTTAATTTCTTGGAAGCTTCTTTCGTCTAAAGCAGACCTTGCCAAATCTCTACCTACGCTTGAAGCTCTTCGAAAGACATCTTTTTTATAACGAATTTCAGAGCTTTGTTTTGAATCTTCAGGCACCTGTTCACAATGGGATTCTTTGACTAATGCTCTTCCTACACTCGTAGCTCTTTGTCTTTTCGCATTAAAATTGTATTCATAAACTTGAATACCTTTACCATTATCAAGGAACTTTTGGAATGTTTCATTAACACTGGTGTCAATCTTGAAGGAGCGCCCAGAATAAGGTTTCACAGATAATGATTTATTGTCTGGTCCTTTGGATGATGGCCTGGTCAAGGTATCATCGACTCGAGCATGCCGTCCAACACTCCTTTCTCGTTTATCTTCTGGACATACACTACGCCCAATACTTCTTTCGCGCTGATTGCCACATCGCAATGCTACATCTTCATACCCACTTTTGTATTGAGGACGTTCTCTTGAAAGCAGTCGTTCACTTTCGTAATCGTTTGGCAATGAACTAACAGTTTGTTCACGTCTGGATGAATCTTTGTTCATTGGACGTCCAGTTTGTTCCGGTGCATAGTACTTGTACTTATTTCTGCCTTGATCTCTATCCTGGTTTTTATAATTATCTGATCCGTTATACAATTTTTGAGATTTGTAAGAACTTCCGCGATAGTAGCTACTGTCTTTATAGTACCCGCGGTCTCTTTCGTTCAAATGAGAATTTGGTTCGTACTCAGGTTTTCTGTTAAGCCTAGGATCTTTAGTATATTTTTGTACATTAAAATCGGATCTTCCAAATGATTGGTTTGGCGTTGATGGGCAATCGGACCAACTAAATCCATGATTAGGAGTAGATGGGCATTCATTTCTCCCATAGTATGGCGTTGGTGGGCACTCGGTAGTAATAAATTGATGACTTGAAGAAAGAGAGTGCTCATTGATGTTAAATGAATGGTTTCCAAAAGGGTGACTCGGGGTGGAAGAACCATCTGACCTTCCAAAAGGGTGGTTTGGAGTGGGCGGGCATTCCGATCTACCGAAAGAATGACTGGGAGTAGGTGGACATTCAGTCCTGCCAAAGTGGTGACTTGGTGTAGTAGGGCACTCAACCCTCCCGAACGAATGCACAGGTGTCATTGGCATTTCTAATCTACTTAATGTTTGGGTTGACGTAACCGGCACTTCGGATCTTCCAAAAGATGGAAGAGGTGTCCTGGGACATTCTGATCTTTTATAGGAAAAGGCGTCTCGGTTGTCGAGACTATATCTATCATTTCTTTGTCCTTTAATGTATTTTTCGCCAGTGTATGTGTCGGTATAACGTGTGGTAATCGACACATCACTTGAACTCCAACTACTGTTGTCCCCGATATCCTCAAACCGCGATTTCCTTTCACCAGATACCTCCCCTTTCGAATCTTTTACAACCGAATTTTCTCTTTCTCTAGAATCACTCATAGTAAATGTGGGAACATATACGTGTTTCTTGTTTGATTGATCGACGTCAAATTGGTGATTAGGAGTCATTTCATACGACCTAGCGTTAGGTGTAGTAATTGCGTTTGAGACAGGACTTTGAATAGTATTAGGATAAGCTGGTCTTGGCGTCCTATCAGACTTAACAGTATGCGGACTAGGACTATGGCTAGCATTGACATCCCTTCTAACTCGAGGATCAAATAGCACAGATCTGTTTTGATTTTTAATGAGATCACTTTTTGTGTCAGTCTTTGAAGCACTTACCGTTGCAACATTTGAAAGTCCTGTAACTTTATTGAATAACGTAGGTGCTTTGATATGATTAGGAGATAAAATCGGCAAAGTTCTCATATCTACATCTGCATTACGATTTGTTGGCACCGGCTTTACAGGATCAGCAGGAATTATGACTGGAGATGATAATTCCATGTTATTTAATTCATCACGGTCAGGTGATTTAGGAACGAGATCACTATAAAGGTCAACTGTTTGAATTTCGCTATCGTCATCACAGTCTGAACTGTCATCTTCGAAAGACATTTTCTTTTGTATATTAAACCTTTCACATTCTTTTTCTGTTAATTTGAGGCTGGGTTTCTTTATACATTCATTATCGCCTAAATATAACTTAATTGAACTCGCTATTTTATCTCTGTCCGTCTTTTTTTTATAGTTTTCTATAGATATCCTTTTCTTGGGCAAAATTTCTTTTGCACTTGCCACTTTATTGATTTTAGGTTGATGTAAAAGAGGCGTGTCTGTTTCAGAACCCGGTATTGTTATGGTCTCACTCAATATTTCATTTTTGAGGGCTTGTAGTATGTCTATTTCTGAAAGTTTACTATCAGTTGGGGTTTTAGGTATTATTGGGTCATTAAGTAATGGTATTTCAACAGGTTTCTCCATTTTCTCAAGTTCCTCTTCAATCAAACACACACCTTTAGTAACATCTGCCTTTTTTTGAGTTTCGGCTTGTGCATGTTTGGTCTCTTTGCTATCGTCTTCTTTATCTGCTTTTACAGGTTCATAACTATCACTGATAGGTTTGTAAAAGTTAGCTGTATTTTTGACTGGCTCTTTTGCAATAACTTTTGCTGCCTCTTCTTGCGTTTGTTCTAATTCTACATCTGTGACGGTATTTTTACTACTTTCATTACTAACATTCTCAATAACGTTATTTTTTATATCGGATGCTATCTTTTTAGAATCATTATCATTTTCATTTTTCATAACTTTTGACTCATTTTTCTCCTTGTCAGAATTACATTTATCATTCTCTTTGCTCTCTTTATCGTACATTTCTAGTTCCAAAAACTCAGAAGTACCTGCACTTGTATTGGTAGTTTTTGTTTCAGGTTTCGTATCCGATTTGACCACAAGACAAATTTGAATTTTACGCGCTTTATCTTTGTCACTAGAAGATTTGACCTCACTTTGCTCTTTCAGTACCAAGTTACCACTCAAACTGCCATATACATTTTCAATTACTTCACTCTCACTATCAGATAACTCACCCTCTTCTACTTCTTGCTTATTTCTGTCTTGCTTTTCCTTTTTATTGTAGGACTTTAATATTAAGTCAGATATATCATCACTACTAGCTCCAGTCTTCTTTAGTTCATCAAGTATCTGCTTTCGTAATCCCCGTAATGTATCGATGTCTACGTCATTATCTTTGCATGTAAAAATTCTAGTGAATAAATGTTTTGTATTCAAACTACCCAAACTGTCCTCAGGCACATTCAAAGTAATGTTACGAGTATAATCTTCATCTTGATTGGATGTAGGTGCCGATTCTTTGGATTTACGTCCTGAATCTTTAGATTTATGTTCCGAATCTTTGAGAGATTTCTTTCTTTCTCTTTTATGGTAGGAAGGAGAATACCTTCTTGGAGATCTACGGGGAGACCTCCGGCTAAAAAGAGGTTTTTCGTCCGTCGAATCAGGCGTCGACCAACGTCGTGCAGAAGAATCGGGTGACACTAACACTCGAGTGTAATTTCGCTTCGAAGTAGATTGAGGTGAAACTTTCTCTTCCTTAACTTTAGTTGGAGTATGAAGTCTCGGCGATAGTGAAGCTTTATTTGGCCTCCTCTGAAAAAGAGCTGGTTCTTTAGAACCTGCAGTGTGCATTTCTTCAACTTCATTCACCCTCAAAATTTCTGGTAACGTCTCCTGGGCATCAGGTGGACGTTTGGCTACGATTTTGAGCTTACTCCTGACAGCCTCTAAATCTGATTTCTCTTGTGGGGTTGGTTGATCTATGGCAAATTCTCGATCCATAAATCCATCGAAATCCGAAAATTCTTTCTGCAATGGAAAACAAATGTATAGATATAATAGATACTATCACAACTGCACAGATCTATCATTTTAATTTAGTTGAATAAACTTACCTTCTCTACTTTAGCGTACAAATTAAGAAGAACTTGTTCACATTTTTGTAAGTTCTCCACCTTCATTCTAAAAATTGAGAAGACACTTTAGTTGCAAAAATATATATATGTATCACAAAAAATATTACCATCACATATTAGCCATATGTTACTAAATTACGATGATGATAGATTAGGTTCCCTTGAATAGGCCTCAAGCAGCAGCTAGTACAATTGGCTGTTCAGGTACTAATATCACAGAATTTATAATTCTTTCTTCAAAAAAAGTACAAATTCTTAAGGAAAATAATGACCTGAAAGTTTTTCAGTACAAGTGCGAAAATCTAAGATTTTTTAACTGTATGATATATTTTTTTTAAAGTATCGATGCAAAATGGAATGTTTAATCATTAAACTGCGCCGTAGCATTTGAAACCTTGCCGTCACAAAATGTTCGACATCTGAAAATCTATTTTCCAATTAAAGGTTCAAGTTAAGGAGATCTTTAAGTAATCTTGAAGCACACACACAAGACATCTCACATTTAGTTAAATTCTAATAATGATTACATTGTAAGCTCAGAAAAGTTTTATAACAGCAATGAATGTGTGTATAATCAAATAACCTTTTGTTCTTATTTGAGAGCAAGCCTCGTAGTGCCCGAATCTTATCAAGCTGTGCCTGCCGAGGATACGAAGGTCCGTCTCGATTCTTCTCCAGTCTCTGGATCATGCAGTTCAGAAATGGTATGTAACGCATCAACTCTTCCCACTTCTTCTGATATTCTGGACTTGACTCTTCCATTTTGACGGCTGCAAAAAACAAGTTATTGTATATTTAATGTTTTCGTTATTTTTACAACACAAAATACAATAATCACGCTGTGTGTCAATCTCGCACATATAGCCAAGTAAAGATTGTTTTCAACTATGGCGCAATCCAACGATCATATTGTCCATAGACGGTTTTCACCCTGCTGTACCAATGCAAAAAAAAACCATTTATGTAACTACCTAGTTGAAGTATGTGGAAGCGGGGGTACTGCGTTCTGATTATTTTTTTTGAATTATTAAAATTCACAGTGAATCAGACTTAAACAGTAGCAATATCCAGCCTTTTTAAACTGATACACCGTAGGATTTTTAGTAAATGAGCAAAATTTCACAAAATTACCATTTTAAAAAACCAATCTCGTCACGTACCTATTGTAATTACTAACACAATTTCAAACGCACAGCCTAAACCGATAGCTTGTTCTAGAAGCTAAACTAAAATGAAATACATGATGAGTGAAATATTCCAAGAGATATTAAATCTTTTAGAATATTTCTAAGACAAAATCTGCGTGAAAACAATCGTGGCTTAGCAACGCAAAATTCAATCAATTATCCAAAAATACTACTTCAGGATGTTCAATGCTAGTATCCACACTATATTTATTTATTTATTATATGCTTTATTGTACACCATTACATATACAAAAATAAGGAACTAAGACTAAAACACACATACAATGGCAACTATATGACTATAAGATGGAAATAAAGTATTATGTAGATGTACGCCAAAAACTATATTTTCATCTGTAATTCAAATATTGAGAAGAAATATTTACTAGTCCCATAAAAGACCATAATAGGTACTTAGGCTATTCGCAGTTTGGTACCAAAATGTTTGAGTTCGCCGTAGTCTATCATCTAGCATCCATGATTTTTTAAACTTTTCTGCACGAGTTCACAACTTTGCTCACATTAGTAATATGACACTTTGAACCAAGTAACCGCCCCGAGGGTAGGTTTTGAGCTCGCTCCGTGCGCTCTAGCACTAATACCTGTCCAAGTCACCACATACAGTTGAGTTGAAACAAATTCGATGTGACTTGATGTTTCATTTTAAGAGTAATAGGCAAAACTGATAAGATTTATCAACTTTTTCCTATTCTTAAAAAATAGCTCTTCACTGTTACTTTTACCTTCTTTACAGCTAAAAAGCACCTCAGGGGCAATTTTGAAGAAAATATGTGGTGATGGCTACTTTTGCGGAAAGATTTGATACAGATTATTTTTTATAGGTGTTGGCTTCTTGATTCGACTTATAAAGTGTTTATCTTGAAAAAATAATGTAATTTAAACTGTTGTATTATACCTTATTTTTAGTATATGCGAAACTCTAGTTTGTTCAGAATCAGAAACTGAATCGATTCCACACGATTTTACACCATGTTACATTTTTACCCAAATATATTTAAAAAGTTCACAGTTGGACACCACCGGTAAGTACACAGGCGCCAGCGCACAGCTAGGTGAATCAGTCGCCCGGATGGCCCGTGAGCCAATTTTGCGGACGACCAGGTAATATAACAAACTTTATGATTTTTCATGACACAGAAATGTAGATTCTTTACATAAAAATACTAACACGTGTTTCGGGTTTCGCATATACTAAAACTAAAGTTGTGCACCGTACCGACCATCACTACTTTTGGCAAAGATAATTTGAATGCATTAAACATTTGTATACATTAAAAAAGTTACATTTCAACATGGTTACAAAATTCGTGTATTGTAACACCACTGCACTGTGGTGTCGTTTACAATCTTTTTTTATAAGAACAAAACTACTGATTAGTGATGCATAAACCGTGTAATAAAACAATCGTTATGTTTTCACGATAATGCTGAAATTAGCTAAGTTTACATGGGATTCGTAAGACAATTGTATCGAAATTATTTACAATAACTATCATTTTGTAGTTATATCAATGTAGTACATACATAGTTTTCCTAGGGGAAAATAAGATTTACAGATCATCTATGTCATGGTCGTGACCTTACCAATGATAAATACCTACATAATAAAGATAAATGCATACGTTTTGTATTAAAACTTCATTACAGAGGTATCGTTGACAAAAAAACATTGTAGGTTAACGACACCACAAAGACGTGGTTCAGTGGTATCGTTTACAATACGCGACAAATTTGTCTTATGATGACAATTTATTGATTGTTTTACTTATGAGTGTATTTCGAATTGACATTGGTCCGATTAGCTATTATTAGTAATATTATATTAGCAATAAATCCTAGAAAACCTTTACGTAAATATTAGCCTATATTATAATTGAGTTACAAGTTTGTCCTAGTTCAAGTAAGATCTAATTGTCGTAAGCTATTAAGTTAGCGCACGGATTGTGAATTTGCACGTTATTTTTCTAATATTATATTCGATTTTGGGTATACTGACATTCTTCAGATGTACGCCCATTTTTGCAAATTTAAAATGGTGTGTTTATATTTCATCTTGATGATCTCATTAATTTAAATCTTTCCAGGCGGATTGTCCATCATTAAAAATTACACATTTACAACAAGCTTTAAAATATGTTTTAGTTACCGATACTCCTTTCATTATCTCTTGCATTCGATTTGTTCTTGGCAAACCAAACCACCAAACCATATTACCACAATTTTTAAGTATTTTAAAAGCGCCCAACCCAAGATACGTTTCTATGCGACCACTCTTACGTGATTATGAAGTCTTTTTTACAAATCTTTCTCTATATATTTAAAAAATATATATACATATATATTTTGGATATTGTCTAGGTTTCCAAGGAAATCGAAACATAAATTTTTGTAAAGTAATCCAGCAAATACCTCTAAAAATCTGTTATTTTGTGTGACGGGCCAACCCCTTCTTATAGAGTACTCATTTTTCTGGAACAAGTTTAGTGAAATATACGAGTGAGTGACGAAATTACCGAATGCCAATAGAGCTTTCAGGGGTTCTTTTTTCGCGTTGCTTCTTTATGTAAGATTGCGTTGGATGCAACAACAAGCTTTTAAAGCATGCTCACATTGACGATATTTTTTTCCGGTGGGTAAAAATCATCCAATGACAAATCCCGCCCTTAGGCGGGAGATAGTGTCAGACTTTTACTGACTAAAAAACCCAACCCGTTCCTGCGTTGCCTTCGTTCCAGGGCCCTGGTACGCATTTTCCCACTTTCCCAAGGCCCCAGAATAGGCTTCGACCCTGCTGGGCCCCTACAGTTTGCTGACAACTACTTGAGGCGCGCGGGAACAGTCGCGCCATCGACGGCTTGGGCTCGGTCCGGACTATTACCGGTCGGACGGACAGCGAACGGCGAGCAATGGGTAGCTCCCATTGCTCGCCGTTGACGATAAATGGATCGGGAAAGGCCCTCTTAACTTTTTTTTCCACAGATCGATTATTGTATTATGATGAACAATCCACATCAATCTATAGCTTCTAAATTATTATTATTTAATTCGCCTTCGCCTTCGTTAATTATGTACGCCTCATCCACCGACACACCTTAATATTCTTGCATTCAAGTCCTTTAATGTTTTCTCTTTATGCGGATTGTGGTATGCACTCTTATTAGAAGAGTTGTTTATAAAGCGTTCTTTTATGCTTTAAAAACAGTCTTGTCTCATCTACCAACGTCTCGTATCTCTTGCATATGACGATCTTATTGTATCCTTGTCTGTTTTGTGCTCATTTCACAGTCTTCTTTGTCTTGCATTTGACGATGTTATTTCTAGCAGAACATATTTTTGGAATATACCTTCTTCCCCATTAGCCGACTTTTTGCCCCAATAATAAAAACCACACTCACAACTAGGTTTAAAATGACAGGAAAAGAAAAGAAAATCAACTCTTCGCCACAATGGATTACGTCATTACTATTGTAATATTTATTCAAATATGAGAACAAGATTATCGAAACGTTAGATATACCCAAGACACGTGATAATAGTTACTCATGTAGTACCTAACCCATTTTGTGAGAACTTTATTACTAATCGTAACAATGATCGCACAAAATGTGAGTCAGATCAACGTTAACCCATAAACAACGTCAAGTTGTGAATATAAAGCCTGTAGCCTGTAGCGCGAATATTGAGCCTCAAGTGACTACCAAATAATTAACGTTATCTCGAGTAACAAGCTCGGTCACAAATATTTAACAAAACTCTCTAACATGACATAGAAATTGACTCATAAAGGATCAATTTTTCTGAGAAGGAGCAACCTTTGTCGAAGTGAAGATCTATTAACCATATTCTCTGAAGAGAGTCTGATCACATACCCGAGCACGCGTTAAATTGAAATCCTCCAAAGGAAATAATGAAAGTGTGGCCATCGCCATCAAAACCTGGTTTTGCTCCGTATTGCTCGGAATTTAATCGGAAAGAGGTCTACAGTGGACGCTCTCTGCCCCATCTAGGGAACTTAATAGGACATTAAGTCAAGTCTGTCACGAAACCCTAAAATAATTAATAAAATTACTTAACATAAATACGACGTAGGTAAAAAGCGTAATGTACCTAAATCATTTGTAAACAATAGAGCTCAATTGAATTAAAAAATATTTAGTGTCATTGTCTTGTCATGATTTCCAAAGATCTAATTAGGTACATTTTAAAATAAAAATGTGCAGATATTAGTCTCTTATTAAGGAATAATTTGCATTTACCTATCACCTTTATGGAAGAGAAAACGTCTATGATATTATTTAAAAACAGTGCTTGGAGTCATGAACTCATAACAGAATTACAAACAAAAATTGTTATTGTAAGGCCGCATTTCTACCGTCAAGCAACTCTTATGAAAGTTTATCAAAACTATGTAAGTAGTAATACTTCAAACGTTTGATCACGTACATCGGTAGCCCGCAACGAAATAAACTTGCATGCGCGCTTTCTAAAATGTGGCCACGACAACTGTAGTGACTCTAACCTACTACTGTATAGTACGCGGCAAATGAGTTGAACCATCTGCCACGGCTACGCGCAGCTCTCTATATCGATTGAAACCCGAAAATCGGTAATAATCCTCCTCATCACACAAGTTGAACCATTTTGGAGGTATTCGTAACAGAGAGCAAAGTCCAGCAGACCTCCGTTGAAAAGGGTCCTCCGACCAGACAGGTGTTTTATCTGGTGGGCTATTGCCCGATACATGATTTCAGGCTGTTCTATATGTTCAAATCGCACGCATAACTTTACTTGCGCGATGCAGAATTAGTTCTTATGTGACGCCATAGGTGTACACCGTCATGGCGGTCGACCTTAAATGCGCAGTAACCGATTTTCGGGTCCCAATCGAAGTGGCAGCGCATAACTACAGCAAACGGTTCAACTTATTTGCCGAAATCGACACTACATTTCTTGGCTACATATTTAAAACCCCCCAAAGTAGCGTACTAGCTAGCGAAGTACCAATTGTGGGTGTGGCCATTACAGGCTGTCGTCACACAATTCTACATCTCGCAGTTTCGCTAGTCCTTCAAGAGGGTCCTCGCATTTCAACGAAGACAACTTGTCCCTCCATCGCCAAACTGAGGTGTTATAATTATTACACCCTAAAAGATATTTGGATGCAGTTGTGGCTTGATCATGTTTGTACTAGCCTAAATCAGTCGCCTTACTTTTTTCTTGTGGGAAATCATCAAATGATAGGATGACTCCTCCTGGTCTGGAAGGACCAAGTGACCCACCTGTTACCTTCAGTTTCCCTTTGCTTTCCAGGGGCATACGCTTTCGAATCTCTCTCTTTCTGATCTTTAAGTCAATAGTGAATAAATTACTTCTGACAGGCTTGCTACATCGTCGGCCACATCATCGCTTAAAATTAGGTGAGATAGTGGTCAAACGAGAACCTATTCATAACAAAACCAAAAAATAACCCGCAACCCAGTAACCCTAACACTCAACGTTTTTTTTGTTAATTTATCGTCAAAAGTTTGATTGTCGCGATTGACCGCAAACGGTTTGCGTATCGTATAGTGTTCTCAGACTCCCGTGGTCGTTTTAGTTCATTAGACAATAATAAAAAATGCGATCAAAAATAACGTAAATTAAAAATAAATTTCGAGATATTAAACTCTGGGTAAATTAATTGTGAACATTATTTTATGAATAAACGAATCAAAAAGCCAATACAAACTATTGACAAGATTTACTTTTTCTTTTTACAAGAAATCAAACCTAGGTTGTATGTTAGAGAGCAATACGAGAAATAAATAGCAAAAAATCCAGGTCCTTAAACCGTAACCAAACAAAGATACGTATAGAAGCGTTGCTAGTGTAATACGGGATATTTAGAGGTTTCTATTGATAAAATAAATCAAGTTGGTTATTACTGTTATACTTTTTCACGCGGAGTTTTTCATCACTAAAACTAGTAAGAAAATAAATGTTAAACGAATCGAAAAAATACACGTTAGTGTTGCGATAGTGATTGACACTATTTAATGCGTACACACCATAAATACCGAAAGCAAAACAAAAAAACGCCTGATAAAAAAAAACTATAGCAATCTACTAAATAGTTATAGTAACTTCGTTTGGTTATGGTTAGACTTGTACTATTACTTATTCTGTGAGGTAAGAAGACATACTCATTCTTTTTGCTATTGATTTCTCATACAGTCCTTTAAGAAATGACCTGGGTTAAATTTTTGGCGAAAAATAAAATTATATGCCAGCACTGTATGGCAAAAGTTTCATTCCCCTTTGATAAAATTTACAAACTATCCGTGTAAACAGCAAGAGGGCGTGTCAAACTTTTATTGACTACAACCTACCGTTTTCTTCCTGATGCCCTTTGTGTTCCAGGGCCGCGGTAACTCTTATGAACAATCCTGCTGTTTTTCCGTAACTTTTCTAACATTCTACTCCCCCTGAATATGTAAAGGCCCCTTTGTAACTGTAACTTAGTCGAAAATCGATGTTATAGGTAGGAAAAATATCGATATTTTTAAATCGATCCTACAAAAATTACATTTTTTTCCGATCCCAATCTATGAATCGATTCTCTGAATCGATATAAGAAACTTATTATCGAGTTTCTTTCTCATAAAATCATTGTTTTTGCTGAGGAGAGCAACCATATTATTGTTCACAAATACAGAAATTATCCAGTTATGTCGATAGTATGAAGTTAATACCTATACCCTGCGCGTAACCAAAGCAACAATCGCATTTTAGTTCCAACTTATTTACCGCGTACAGTAACCGGTTTTGAAACCAATATGGCAAAGTAGCAAGTATATTGACATCACTGGCCGATCCGGCGATGTTGCCATTTAAAAGTAAAGTCCTGTTTGTATGCTTACATAAAATAAATAATGAGGTGTGGATTTTCTGGCTAGATTTCTTCGAGTGAATTTCACTGGCTGTTTTTTAATTATTCACAAATTGTTTTCTAGTATATCATCTCAAGTGCCTGCGCAACTGGACAATATGTGGAAACATTGAAACAAGCGCGATCTCGGTCAAATGGAGCTGAGAATTTTATTTGTCGACTACCTCAGCGAAGCTTGCCGAGAAGGTCGACTTGATATATTTGCTGCTATTTGGCTACAAAAACCGTTAGAATGTATACGTCCAAATTTTAGTGCTAAACCAATTAACTATTCATACGAAGACATGGCTTAAAGGACTTCGTATCAAAGCCAAAAACCTTACATTTAAAAAAAAAAATATGACGTGTGCTAAAATTATTATAATACTGATTATCACTGATTTTATACTTGTTTCGAATTAACCAAAAATAAAAGAACCTGACACAAAACCTCTTTAAAATATCGTTTAACAATTTAGCATGCCATGAATAAACAACAAGTTCAATAAATTGCCACATGCATCACATTAGGTAAGATCAGTGAGAAAAAAGCCTTCAATCGGTTTTCTATTTATCTAAACCTGAATACGAGGCTTGCTTATGCCAGAAAACAACGATCTCCACACTAGCAACAGTAGCAACACATCCATTTTCGAACAATCTTCACTTTTCGGCCAAAACTTATGTTGACCTTGGAATCGTATCACTAATATTAATAACACAGCACAGGCTACGTAGCTATTAGTTTGTTTCCGAATCACGATTTTCATGGATATATTATACTTTTTCTAAAAAAAATCATATTGAGTTAAGAACAAAAACAAGCGACAAATAAAACATTAGTAAAATTCCACGTGATCAAAATGAAATCAAAATTTAATGACCTACCTTCTATTCAAATGCACCTAGAATAATCAAATCACTTAACAAATATCAAGAAAATTAATGATTAATAAATAAAACTGCAAAACATCACGCGCACAATGTCTTTAAAAACCAAACGTTCCTAACAACAATAATGCAATCATACTCCGGCACAGCGCCCTACGCCGCACGCCATTGTGAATGTGAGCGTCTCCTTCATGTCGTGCCGCCGCAAGAAATGAACGCGAAACAAAATGGCGACTCATACGGTCATAACACCACAAGCCTAAAATCAATGAGTATCCCAACTCTTTGTTCTTTTTTGTTGATATTACTAAGTTTCTTTTTAAATATCGCATTATTATCCCAATTTTTTTTAAATGATTTATAATATTTTAATGGGCTGAGGTAAGTAAAAATTGCTTCCTATATTTATCAGGTTCAATAACAAAACGGAAAAAGTTGTTGTATTGTGATCGTTTTCGCTTACGCGTACATATGTCACATCCGTTCCTGATAATACGAGGAGGTGCTATCCTATGGTATATTATTATAAAACCTCTTGCATGTTATCTAAACACCATAGAAATGCACCTTGGTGTAACAATCGTGGAAAATAAAACACTCAATATTTATCTCTGCAACGTACCTTTTTATCCAAGACATTTTAATATACGGCCGATGGCCAATCTTGATCCGCTTGAGCAGCTAACAAATAGCAAACAATATAATTAGGTAACCGTGGGAAATGTTTATCTGATACCTGATAATTTCACCTACTCTTCCTAGCATATGGAAATAGATTATCTAGATAATCAATACTCACTTAGGTTTTATGAACATTGTAACTACTAGATGGGTATATTTATAATTAATAACATTTCAGTAAGTAGTTATCACATCTAATCATGTTTTATTCGTTCCTCACTTGGCGTTACACTTTAATAACGTCATGCACTGGCCTACATGATTCCTAAATCAAGAAGAAATGTTCACGACGCCATCATGCAATGTGTTAATAACAACGCGTATCTGGTTGTATTACGTATTCAAAGAAGCACTACTAACCTTTTATAAAATCAATACAAAATTAACAATCCTAGCTTCTGTATCACTCTTTTCGGGGATTTGATGTCATTTTAGTGTCAATGCAATATGCATTAACACGACTAGTTTTAGATTCCTGATTTTCTTTGTTCGTCTGTCGGGCGCGGCTGGCGACTGCTGGCGGGTTAGTATCGACGGCGCAAGGACGGCGACCCACGCCCCACCGCGCCGACTAGGGCTCCACCAACAACGTTGAAATTATAATCATTCGACGGACGGCCGCCGCTTTAGCACACCGGGTGCGGAGCTCGTTCACTTAGGTCCTTTATTGTGTTGCTCCTCTGCCCGCCACGTCGCCATTAGGTACATTTTTGTGCACTCACTCCGACTCACTGACACGGACTCTGAGAAATAGTGACACGTTCTAGAATATTCGCGAGTTCTTTTTTGTGACGTCGTCGATTGTTTTGTAGTCGACCAGCCAGAAACAAATCTTGTAAATAGCATCAACGTTCAATGTTTGAAACTACGCATCACTCGCGCAGATGTTTTAGAAGAAAGTCAATATATTTGTCAGTCACCTACCTGTCAAGTGATGCAAAGTTAGGTTGTGACATATTTTTTGTAAAATATTTGTGGTTAAAGATAAGTAATGGAATAATGTGCTATTAGATAATACCGTGATTATTTTCTCAGCTAGTTCCAATTACCTATATAAAAAAATCGTTGGTATTGTGAAGAAATAGTAGTGTTCATTGACGTATTTTGGTTAACAAAATGTACCTACCTATTTTAGAATATAATTTGCCGACGGCGCGGCGGCGTGCAAATATCAAGACCTTATCTACACATCCATAACCGTGCTAAACCAGTACCTAGATGTTGCATCGACTCGTATCGCGCGTTTTTTTAGGTACCTAAAATTGAGTAGGTAGCTTTTATGGGAGCGAGCACAATAATTAAATAAGTATAATATACCTACACATCAATCTAGATTTCGTTTTTTTAGAAATAAGGATGAAAATAATGTCTAGTGAATGCCGACATCAAAGTAGGTTGGTATGCGAGTCTAAATAGGTAGGTAAGTACCATTGAAACTAAACAGGTAGGTAGGTACTATTGACCACCAGGGTGGTAAACGCCACCTAATAGTGCCAACCACCACGTCGGGGGCAAACTCGTGAATAAAGTGAAAAACCTAGTGTCTAGCAGAAAAAGTCTGTAAATAAGTACCTATTGTCAGTCTACTAGAAATTAAATGAAAAACCTAAGTAGGTACACTCTTTCATATACTTCTCGCGCTCTGTGTGGATTGAGAGGGAGTGTCAGACTTTTCCTGACTAAAACCCACTTGCAGATATGCTTTCGTTGCCCGTTCTAGGTTCTAGGGCCACGGTACCTCTTTCGAACAATTCCGCAGCCCAAAAGTAGGCCATCACTCTGTTTTTAAAAATGCGACTTGGATATTCCTATTCCATCCAACGGGCACGAAAAAAACCCATGGCCTTTGTTCTTCTATTTTTTTTTTTTTTTTTTGAAAGCTATAAACCTATTAGCTGATCCATAGGTAGGTAGGTACTTCGCTGGGCGTCAAACCTAGCGAAAGTATTTTAAAAATCTTTTATGTGCCAGAGATTACTTCCTAGAAAAAAAAACTCACAATCTTTATCTCTTAATTAATATTACCCAGTGCTGTAGATAGTGTAAATAAATATACAAACCCATAAAACTTCAGGACCAGTACAAAATATTGATGGACAGATTAATTGTCTTCGAATGTTCCTTGATCCTTTCGAATGAGACCTTTTTTGAGTTTGGTATTACACACTGCTGTAGGTACTCTAGGAAGATCATGTTTATAGTTGCCATACTTTACCAGCTACCTATTCTATTAAAATATATCTATATATATAAAAGAAAGTCGTGTTAGTTACACTATTTATAAGTCAAGATCGGCTGAATCGATTTGGTTGGAAATTGGCGGGAAGGTAGCTTAGCACCAGGAGAAGGACAATTTTTAGGATAGGATAATTTTATCCCGTTAAGTAAAAAAAAAAAAACTAAAACCTGCTCATTTATTGGTATAGTAGAGTAGAGTAGGGTAGAGTAGACACCTGTGTTCCTTCAGTTGTTATAATTTACGTTCCATCCATGGCCGCGGTTTCGGAAAGTCCCGCACAGTCCCCATTTCAGTAAGATTTCCACGGTGAGATGTTTACAGGATCACACTGTTTTTCACTGATGCATTTTGAAATTAATTTCTGTCTGATGATATGGAAAGGTACATATTACACGGCGGAATACATGAAATCGTAGCATAGGTATTATCAACTAACTGCTGAAATTGCAAACGTAGGTATCTATTTTATTGCGCCAGTTACCTTTCTCTCCAACATAGTCGTACACCACATAGGTCTACTCTACATAGGGAACATATGTTACCATATCTCACATCAGCCAGCACTGTTATTACCAGACTGCAAATAAGGGCTGTTTTTTTCCGAGTACGACAATACGTTCACATTTTTCTATGGCAGCATGATTAATGCCATAGGCAGCTGTCCACGGACGTGAGCTTCATAGACGTACTCGTCATTCATTATACACTTGGTGTACGCCGGCGTGAACCTTACATTTAGAACTACCTCTCCAAACCCGAGCGGACACCGGTGTCCTCGCGTGACGTAATCGCGCCATAACTCTGTCGACGAAGCGGTAACGACACAACGTTTCTGCTTCGTCGGCGGTTTCATAGTTATGTAAACTTCTTAGAATGGTAAGCTTCAAGTAGGCGTACACCAAGCGTGTAGGTGGGTAATGACGAACGTGTCTATGAAGCTACGCATCCGTACTAGGTCTAAGTCTGCAACGGTAACGGTTCCAAGTCTCCTTGAGACCCCTTGTACGGCCGTTCTAACTCTGGCGAGAGAAGTTAGGCTCTGCGAATTTTAGCGCTTGTGCACTCGTAAAAAAATAAATGGTTTGAAAAAATAAATGCCATTAGCAATTGCTATTAATTTGCTTTGCCTTGCTGACCGAGCTAGAAGCCAGCCCTTGGGTAACATAACACTTATAAAATAGACTTAAATAGTTTATATTTCTTGCACTGTAGCCTTTAGTTTTATTCTCCCCTTTTTTGTTCATCTTGTTTTGGAATCCAAGACAGTGGAATCGTTTCACCGGGACCGGTCGACCTTCCTTGCCTTGGCGCTTTTCTTGTGGTCGCTACAATTTCTGACTTTCAAGGAAATTACCACGACGTATTAAAATGAATGTCAGCGCGAAAGAGGAATGGATAAAGCTATACACCTTAAGCGTTATCTACACATTTCCGGGTACCCGTCCCTGCCGTGTTCCGTCTGGGACGGGGAAAAAATCGGTTACGTACAATTTGTACGAACTCGTTCAAATAGCTCCGTGTCAAGGGCATCCGGATCGTCAGTGTCCCGGAGCACGCTCGGACGCACTAAAGCACTGACCGTGCCATCCGATTTTTATCTAGGTACGTTATTTTTGACGACAACATGAACACAGAAAGGTTGATAGAACTTGTACGATAGAATAATATACTTTACAATCTTTCTAATCCACATTATTTGAATTCTAAGAAGAAAAATATAATATGCTATAATAAGGAAAAGAAAGAGTGAATGTAGGTTTGTTAGGTCACATTACAGATCACGGTCAGTAGACAGATGTTCAGTATAATGTACATGAATCATTTAATATTGGTAGTTTGCACGTCCGTGTCCGCAGCTGAACTAAATATGGCCCTCCCACATGGACTAGAAGACTGGATTATATTAGGACACATAGCAGCATTCTGAAAAAAAGTACGATTAGGACTGAGCTACATCTGGCCGCACCGAATCGCGCTTTTCTATCCTTTTCTGTTAAACATACGAATTGTCATTGGGTAGAGCGAGAAAGAGAGGTAGGGCCACAGCACTGATTGAATAGAATAAAACTTTTTTGTAGATACACCAAAATAGTAACTTTAACACAAATCTATAGGTACAATGGAGACACCATACAGACGACCAGATATCTTCAATCAATGAGGCATTCGGCAATATGCTCTCTTTGTGACGGTTCTAAGTGACTGAAAAGAATAGAAGCATAGAGAAGTGCGGAATTAATCACTCATGCGGGATTGCTCCGCACACGTAGCCCCCGAAAATGTTCTTTTCATACAAGTATTTATTAAATGCGGGATGTTGGGCGTGGTATCGGGCAGCAGTCCTGCATGCGAAGCAATTCCGCATGCGTGATGAAATCGATGTCCAGTTGAAAACCAGCGTCAAGCACTAGTTGTCTGGCATTATGCTGAACTGCAGTGCTACCACGAGCTTTTAACGAGATCCATTTAACGACCTAAATTGGAACTGTTAAAGGGATGGCGCTATATAGAGTGTATGGTTCTGTCCCTCTTTCTCACTCAACCGTGACCTATTTTGGCACAGCCAATTTATTTTCTTACAATCTAGGGCCGAGTTCGTATTGTTGGTTGTCGATTGTCTCGTCCATGATATTTCAGTCCTAGTACACGCCGCTTTCCGGTTGCAATTGGTTAAAAATAACACATTATAAATAGGTACACCACTTCAATCTTTTTTCGTTAAACTAAACAATTTAATTTTCGTAGCTCCCAAGAATGAGGAAGTTCAAAGTAACAATATATCGGTGTTTTAATACTGTGCATTCGATCTAACAATTTCCGTTGCCATAGCCGTTAGCCATGCCCAATGGAGGGTTTTTTTTTGATACGGACAACAACTCTATTGAATAGCTATTTTATGAAAAAGTCATTCAATATGGTTAGCTGTCCTGAAGAATTCACTATTTGACAGCCTCGACCGCGGGACTGCCTTGTCATTTCGGTAGACCCATCTGCTACCACATCATCTGCGATCAAAAACTGTATCCCTTGATCCATATTCAACAGTGGCAGCTGAGTTTGTCATGCTAACTCGAATGTCTCGCTGATGGGGGCACGTATTATTGGGTCATTCAATTCCCATCAAAATGGTTGAGCTGAGTGGGGCTGATGCACGCGTCATGCTCTTGAACGGGTGCCGTCAGTTGAGAATGGTCATCTCTTAGCTGCCAGTGGCTAATTTCATTTTTTTTTTCTAATTACTTTTTTTCATTACATGTCTACATTGTGCTCACATAATAGAAGCGATAAGAAATAATATGTAACTAAGAAACTCATGATTTAAAAATGACTAAATTTAAAATTTTGGCAATTCAAAATTGCCTGTAAATGGTCTTATTGAAATTAATGCTTTTGGTTTTGATTTTGAACAGTACTTACAAATTCGATTGAGAGAAATATAAAGGCAAAGCAAAGTAAAGGCAAAGGCTCTAATTTTATGGTCGATGCCAGAAATACGACCTAATTAATATCTATGCAACTATGTGATAAGCAGTACGTTAATGTTTCAAGCGCTTTAGAGCGATTGCACAATATTCAGTGGGCCGGACTGGAAATCTTATCTAAAAAAATGCTAATAAATTGTCACTTGATAAAAATTATCTCATGATAAAAATCAACTTTTATATTATAGACGCCTTACTTACGTATGTATAGCTCAAACCTGTTTGTGTAACTTAGGCTAAAATGATTCGGGAAAAGCAATCCCAACAACCAGGGCCGCCAACTCCGTAGGTTTCCAGCACCCATGAGAAATAAACAGTGGGTGCCGAGCACCCCTGAGAATACACATCAAGAAACATAAAATATCAAAAATCGCCTTTTAGGGATGAGCGTTTTTTCGTTACCCAACGACCCGTTTAGTGCAGTGGTTTATATAATTTTCATTTTATATTTTTACCAAACACGTATGTAAGTAGGACATTTATTTATTTGTCGGTCGATCAGTGTGCATTATCCTCACACTTCGCCACTTTTTCGAGTCATCAAATAAGCATGAGCACCCATGTGGTTTTCTAAGCCGGCGCCCCTGCCAACAAACTTTCAATCCATGTGCGTTTACAAGGCCCAGGGGTCTTACCATGATGAGGAATGTTGCGAATTTTTGCCTAGGTCGTGACCCCTGTAGCGCGGGGGCCCCGTATAACTGATACGGCAGATACGGCGGAAGCTACGCCCATATTATAAACCTTATATAGCTCCATCTCTTTAACAGTTCAGTTTAGGTCGTCAACTGGATTGCGTTAAGACCTTGTGCTGGGTTTCATAACGCATTTTTAAAGAGATTTCAATTTAAGTTTCAGAAAGGTAGTATGGGTGTGAGATTTTTTTGAAAACTGGACTAACCAGTGGAGCAAAATTTTGTACAGATGGAAATAAACTTATGGAAAAATGAAGGTAAGGCGAGAGCTGTCTCTCAGATAATGACAATAGCTTTGTCGATAATTTTGCTCGGATTTAAAATTAACATTTCTGCTGAATTTTCAACTTTTGTTGAAGCGAATGGCCATATCGTCTCATAAAAAAATGCCGCCTGAAACTCGAGTGTTAAGTCTCTTTATCAGTAAACATTCCTTCTGCTCAAATAACTGTGACTTTATACCAAACGGTGTCATTAAATTCCACTGTACACGCGCTTAGTGTCTACTGACCTAGCACAAACCCACAAGAGAAGATAAGTTTCATTTATAATAATCTGAAATAGCCAGAACCGGTTATTATGAAAATCGAAAAAAAAAAATTAAATCCTAGCTGACTCGGAAAACGTTGTTTTGCCATATAAATCATTTAAGAAAATATGGGGGAGTGGTGGGAGGGTAAAAATAGCGCCCACAAAACCAAATTTTTCATATCTCTAAAGCGACATAATTTTGCTCATTATCATCACTTTCGAAACAATCGTAAACTTTTGCTTTCAATCTTTATCGAACTTAAAATTCTGTCTGGTGAATACATACCTATTACTACGCGCTTAAGTATTTATCTACAAGGTTATTTCTGTATCGACCAACCAACATACCTACTGCGCCGTTAGCTGCGCATGCCTGTTGCCGCTCTGCCAGTATGACGACATTCAGTTCAGCGGCTCGAGATACTATGTAGGTTTATCTAAATGCGGGCGTCCGCTTTGCCTTGCTTGCCAAGTCAGTGGCTGTGCGCCAGTGCGCTTCTAACCAAAGCGGGGGACGGCCGTGACGCCTTTTAAATTAATATTCCTTTGTACTTATCGAGTTTTACGTTTTTATTTCGTACGTGGATCGAATAGTAAAGTGTATATTATATTATTATAATAAACAGAATGTTATCAAGATTTCTAAATACCTAATGGAATATTGACTGAGTTATATTTAATTAAATAAATGATTGTAAGGTTTGTAATGAGATATTGAAGAGTTTTTACAGTGTTTTTCCTGTTCATTTATAAGTTTACCAGTGCGTTTAGTGAGTTTTTTTATTGTTTTACACGTAGCTTCTGAAGGTTAAAATTTATAAATGTAGAAATATTTGTAGTTTCTAAGTAAATTGCTTATTTTTGCGTAACTACATTATTAAACGGTTTCCAAGGCTTGGTTTATTCGATAAAGCGCTGATTGTATTATACATCACTATAGTTACAAAGTAAAAATTAAGACGAGAAGCAGTTTACAAGCATTTTGATGGAGTTATATTTTATTTTCTACGTTCTAAAAGTATGCTTGGCTTTACGCTGTAGCTTATTTGGATACCTAAATAAAAGAATTTTGTTTTGAACTGTGAAGAAAACTTCAATAAAAGTGGGCGTATAGTTCAGTGTTAATTAAGGTCAAACCTTATTTGTGAGATGATGTTGTATTTCTGATAATGGAAACAAACATTGATAATTTACTTCATATTTACTTGATGAGTAAACAAGCAATTGGGACTTTCCTGTATACACAGAGGAGTTATATTAAAACTACATTTTGTAACAAATTGTAATCAGTTTGTTTAATGGCATCATTTCCAAACATCATTGAGTAGCTAATTACCTATAACTACATAGTTAAGTGCTGATTAGACAACAATTGAAGGGTGATACCACATTCCATAGTATTTTGATAAAGGAGTATAGATATTTACCGAGCCTGCCTTCCTACAGTATTATTTGACCTTGTTCAGTAGAGATAATTTATATTCTAATTTTGTATCAAAACAAGTGAGATAAGGTTTTTCCCATTTAGCTTTGCGTAACTGATGCTACAAAATGTAACGAGTTCGTAATAATAAAGATTTTAACAACATTGTTGTTTTTAATTATATTGTCCAATTTTTTTTGAGTTTTTTTTTAAGCTGTGTTATTTCAATTGTGTTTAATAAAATTAATAGCATACCTACTTGAAGCAAGTATTCACAATGTTGATATTTTCAAATCCAGACATAGATGCGTCGAAAACGTCCACCATACGAAAATGATTCAAATATGGAACAGGAAGTTGCGACTGATCTGAAAATTCGAGGAAATACATTACTTTGAAGAAGATGAAGAAAGGAAGGATTGGAATATTCAGAGGAAAACTAGGAATCGTCTCTCTTCTTACAAGAAATGAAACAAAGAGAAACTTTCAATTTTTTCTTTAATCAATAATTTAAAGCTTACAGACATTCTCGTGTTGTTACAAGTAAGCGTCGGCACCGCTGCGTGCCGCCGTGCTAATCGCCACGGCTCACAATCCCGTTAACTAAAATTTCGCCAGTAAAACTCGGTACCCTGGTCCCGCGGGCGACGCATCTCATGCGCCACTCACGGCACCACGTCCCCTCACTAATAAATCATCAGTTCATGATTAGAGTCCGTCAAATCCGTCTCAAAATGTCATCAAAATGCTTTGAAACCTGCGCTATACGACCAGTGTTCACGTTCAGATGGACCTCGGACTAGCTTCCATTATATATTTGACAGTTATACAACAGACTGAATATAGATAAATAAACATTTTACACATTGCATCTTTTAAAACATCTGAAAACTTTGGTTAATATGTCCATTCTGAACAACTCATGCGGCTGGTCTAAAACAATAGGGTTTTATACTTTCTTATTATTAAATTAATTAAAAGGCATAGGCGTTATGTTATGTACGTAGTATAATTGCTGGAGTTTCTAACAAAGAGATTGACATACGCTTTCTGGACGGTAATACTCTACATTTGTCGTACGGGCGTACACAAGGAACATTTAACTAAAACAGGTTGGTAATATCTATACTGTCGAGTACCAAATCTGTATACGCTCCTACTGTGCGACTATCCGAAATGATAATTGACATGCATCTAGCTCAGGTCTCAATGATGAAAAAAAAATCGCTAAAATCGCACGCGAATCGTAAAATTCATAAAAAAATATATTCCAGGAATTTAAAACACAAATGTCGGTTTTTTTTGTAACACTTGTGCCAAATTCCAAAATCGTTACAAAATGAAATCGCGATTCGGAACTAAAACGGTCGCCCTAACTACGTCTGTTCCCCGCCTCGCAGAGTTCAGACGCGGGGAAAGACAATACTTCTATTATTATTTTTATCAACGAAAATCCTTCTCCTCACATAAACGACGTAGTAACAAAAATGCTTACAAACACAACCGTAGACATACGTATGCACTCACGCTCACACATTCGATCTCACTCGCTTGCATCTCAACCGACTTAGGGTAGCACCGAAAACAAGAAATCCAAATCAAATGAGGTCTCTTTTCAATTTGGCCGTTTGTTTCTTGCGTTCAGCGCTGGTCCATGGGTGTCATGGAAGGAGTTACTACTCCACTAAAATGTAGTCATCTGGAAGTTTTGAGGGAGCTGACAGCGGGTTAAAATAATGACTAACAGTCGAAACCGCCTAGACAAATGAATACATCAAAATTGTTACTCGCCATCAGCTTCTACCTTTCGTCAATACTAGTCCTGACCAGTAATACAACTTGAAGGGAACATCGACATTCTAATTTGTCTTATAAAAATGGTTCATTTCTGAGATTTTTACATCGGTACGGTTACAAGACGCGGACGTATTAATGAACTGCAATATACTACTAACAGGCAAAATCAGGTCTTATGATATACGTTATACTATTTCCTACATATTCCATACTTCGTCCGTGCTTGTATGTTATCAATGTATTTCGATGTCTTGAGATTATTAGCAGCTGAATATCTTACTATTATAAGTAGACATCCCACTCATCAATATCTTGAAAGCAGGTTAGAATATTTTAACATCTTTCTTTTCAATGTTCCAAATAAACAAAAATGGTGTTAAATGTATGGAACCGAAAACCAATATTTCAGATCTAAATCTCGAAAGTTGGACTATGTTTGCATAAAATTATTAATACAATGCATGCAATCTTTTACGTCATTCGTTTACGCTATTTTTGCGCAAAATGCGAGTTTAATACTCATTTTATCTCAGCTTTCATACAATGGGAGTAGGTTGATTAATACTAAATATATTAATTTCTAAATGGAGTTTTGACAAATTCATTATTGCTATTACAGGAATCGAGGGTCGATATAGACGAATGAGCATTTTATGGACCATGATAAAAATGAATCTTCTATTCACTGGTAATAATTTGGATAAGGTAAAAATGTGTCTAGGCGTCGAGCGTGTAACAGGGAAGACGTTCCGTCGTGGGCGGGCGATCAGTTGTGCACGGGCGCCGAGCTGTGGTGGTGGCGCTCCAGGTCCTCGAGCGACAGCGCGTTGGGCACGTGCACGGACGGCAGCTTGCCGGCCGACGCGCGCGCCAGCAGCTCGGGCGAGAACCAGCGCGCCAGCTGGTTGTCGCCGCCGCCCGTGCCGCCCGCGCCCGCCATGTCTGCGAAGTTGCCTGAATCTTACATTATTATTGTCTAACACTCATGTATTCCTAAAATAAACTAGTGAAACAGACTCTCGCAAGTTTTAAACAATTAGCTTATTCTTATTTATATTACAAAAAAACAAAGTTCCCAGCGTCTGTCTGTCTGTATAAACAAGATAAACTAAAAAACTGCTGAACAGATTTTCATGCAGTATTTACCAATAGACAGAGTGATTCATGAGGAAGATTTAGGTGTATATACATACATGCATATTATAGCAGAGAAAAACTGAGAATTTCAAAGATTTTTAGCACTCGTACGAAACTGGGTCACGTTAGTGTAACATAAATATAAAACTAATTATGAAAGCCAATTTAGCGGTCAGTTCGGTAACACATCTCGTTTTTGCTTTTGAATTTGAATGATACAACAAAATCCTGCAAATTTTAACACAATACAACGTTGATGATGCTTCTTTCATGTTCCTTTTTCAAGCAATGGGGTTTTTTTACGTCTAAGTAATACAAAATTCTACTAATATTTCGAGTATAAATGTGAAAGTAAATCTGTCTGTCTGTTACGCTTTCACGATTAAACTAATAAGCCGATTTCGATGAAATTTGGTATGGAGTAAGCTTGATCCCCAAGGTTTTTTATCTGGCTTCGACTTTGCGGCTGCAATATCCGCTATTCTAGTCAAAGGCAAAAGCTAGTTTAAAAAAATAATACTGGCTGACTGTTTTGACCGTACTGTAACCAACTAAAATGATGTAATAATATTACCTTATTGTTCTAAGTATAGTTTTACATTGTTAAGCAATAATTCTTTCAGTTAATTGCGTGATCGAATCGGGAATAAAAATATCCGCAAGAGAACTAAAGTAACCGACATAGACCGAAGAATAACCAAACTTTAGTGGCAGTGGGCAGGGCACATTGCTCGTAGAAAAGACGGCCGTTCAGACCGAAAGGTTCTGGAGTGGCGACCGTTTACTTAAAGACGGTTGGAAGGCGTCCTATAAGGTGGACCGATGACCTGGTAAGGGTTGAGGGAATCAGATGGTTGTGAGACGCACAGGACCGTTCATTGTGGCGACACTACACTGTGGGGAGGCCTATGCCCAACAGTGGACGTCTTTCTGCTGAAATGATGATGATGATCAATATAGTTAGTGAACTGTCCGAATACTCACCATTAAGACTCCTCTGGTGCGACTGGATGAGAAGTTTATGGAGTGAGGTGCCTCCGGCCATCCCGCGGGCCATATTGTTCATGTTGTTGTACTGAAAATTATACAAAACACGTTATTTAGCGCCTCTGGACTCTTCTATACTTAAAATCTATATACACCGTTAAATTTTAGTCGTTTTAATCCCGCGGAGGGTCGATTCGGTACATGAAACACTATCGATTTTTAAAGAGAAAATTAAAAAATAAAGTACTTTTTTTAAACTTTACTAACCATTATGGAAATAATAATAACAATAAACTCGAATTAATTTACGCACGTACGAAATTAATTTCTTCAAGTAAACGTCAGCTGAGCGAGGCCAATGAACTGTAGGTAGTTATTACATAACGACCGACAACTACCCACAAGGTCATTGACTCGTTTACTTAAAGAAATTATTTCGTAGTATATTAACGCGAGTTTTAGAAAAAAAGTACTTGATTTTTTATGTTATCTTTACAAATCGATAGTGTTTCATGTACCGAATCAACCCTTCGCGGGATAAAAACGACCAACCTTCCTTTTAAACGCAACGACCGACAACTACCTACAAGGTCATTACTCGATTTAACGGTGTATAAATAAAATTGAATTGGCATTTTGTAATATCGGACAGAGATTTATTCATATAATAATACAGTAATCTGAAGCAGTGACCTCGTAAAAATTCGTCTTAGTTTGTTAAGTACACTTACCGAATTTGGTACCTGCTGCCTCTGAGGAGGATGAGGGAAGGGTCGAACAGAACCCAGCATTTGCTGAAACATTACCAAACAGAATATATTTATATTGGATCTTTGTTTTTTTTTTTTTAATAAATTCACGAAGCAGTGTGGAATTAAGCAGGGAATTTGATTGATAATTTCATATATTGATTACGAGGTTGACATTTTGTAAATTCAAAATTAAGTCTGAAAAGTTTTTGTCCTGCAATGGGAGAAAACAGGATACAAATATTGAAAACAGAAAGAATGAAATCACACTAATCCTACTATATTAGAAATGTGAAATTTTGGATGTATGATGTTTGTTACTCTCTCACGCAACAACTATTGACTGGATATCAATGAAACTTGATTCACGGGTTCACCATGGCCTGAAATAGTACATAGAATATTTTTTATCCCGGGAGTATGTTCTCTTGGGATCATTTTCTACAACCACGCGGGCGAAACCACTGGCGAAAGTTTCTATGTATGAATGTGTGTGACGGTGTGAGTGCATGTGTGTTACAACTTTACACACAAGGGGCCGTTCAAGTATTATGTAAGCAGACTTTTGCAAATATTAAGCCCCCTCCCTTCGGCAGCAAAAGTAAGCAAAGCTCTCTCCCGCCCCCCCCCCCACGCTTACGTAAACATTGGTACGTGCATTTGTCAATGTGTTAGTTTGGTTATTAATTTATGAGCAGTAGTAAGTCTAGAAAAAAGGAATACTTAATATAAAGGAAAAAGCAGTTCTCAGTCCATGAAACACGAATCCATGACTCTAAATCTTCAATGACATTAGATGTATGCTGCTTAATGTTGTTTGATTTTGAAACATCGACGTCGTTCTCTTAACTAAAATAAATATGCACTGCTGACGTAATCACAATCTAGACCTCCTCATCCACCATGTCATCAAAAATAAGCAAAGCAAAACCCCCCATCACTGTGTAGTGCTTACGTAATACTTGAATGGCCCTCAAATAATGAAACGGATTATGATGAAATTTAGCACACGGTTTAACCAAATCCCAGGATTATGTTCCCCTAGAAAGTTTTCTAGTGTTGTCCGGATTAAAGCCGCTAGTATCTAAATGGCACAAGTCTCGTAAGCAAAATCAACGCCGACAGGGTTATCCCACGTCAACTTAACATTAAATGTTCGTACCTGCTGCTGATTGATATAATGTTGTTGGTAATCATTGGGCGTCGCGTAGCCCATCGTCGGCGCTGTGCCGCTTTGGTTACCCTGAAACAACAACATCAACCCATCAGCTTCATAATCTCTGGCATCTATTACTGCAACACAAGTCCATACCCAAAAATCTTTATAAAACTATTAACAAAAATAGACATACTAGTAACCTATTTTCCAGATACATTTAACGGTGTGTAGTGGCAATCTATATCAATATATGTATGGAATTTCATCTTTGAAATTAATGTACCGATTCTAAAAATTCTTTCACTGATAACACGAGTCAATAGTTTTCCAACTTTTGAAATTATCAGTCCTTATAAAGTTTTTTTATTTCTTACTGTGAACACAAACTGACTACAAATAAAAAACGTAAATAAAGTTTACCTTGACATCTTCCTACGAATTCCTAACTTTAAATGTATGTACAAAACATACGTACAAAAGATGCAAGATGTTCCTACCTCGACCCCACTCTTTCTTATAATATTTAAAACGCTGCTTTATTGAATTATCAATTTTAATGCTTTTTTCTTCAGGATAAATTTTTTTTGTGTTTGGTATAAAATATTGTTCAAAACACAAGCAAGTACCCAATAAATGCAGTAGACTCTTCAAATTAAGTTGAAGTACTTTTTAATGTGTATGTAAAACTCACCTTAACTATAGGCCTGCCTTGAGGCACCTTGGCTGGCTGCGTCCATTGCTGCTGCTTCGGACTTGGCGCATCAGACTCTTTCTCTGCAGTCATTTTACGTAATACCTAAAAAAACACGACGAGGGTTACTCAGGTTTGTATTACAGGATGGCAAAGATGCCAATGTCCAACTTGAAATAGCCACCAATCGTACGGATATATCTTTAGTGCATTGTGGATATTCAAAGGCTTAGCTGCATCTCAAAGACAATACAAAAATGAGACGGTTACTACCCCTGTATCCGTGCCTTTCAAAATAGAAAATAGCAAATATTACAGAAAATTATATACAATGTAGACTATCCCCAATTGCTGATTTAAGCATTTGTGGGAGAGTATTTTTCAAACCTTACTTTAGCCTTGAAACCCGTCCAAAATTGGGCATTTAAGTAGGGATTGATACATTTTTAACTCAAAATACTCAATGCAGAAATCCGCTTATAGTCTGCACTTAAACTGCCCTTTAATTTACGTTAGTTTGGACATATAATAGCAACCCTGCTTTGCAGCTAAAAAATATATCGTAATTATACACCCCTGGACTCCTTCACAACCCACATACAGAATAATCAGCATAAAAATCTAGTTCTAATTGACATATTATGTCCCACTGTTGGGTGAAAGCCTCTCTTTCCCTTTTCCACAAACTGTCCTTGTCTCTCCGGTAAGAAAGAAGCTCATCTCTCCACCTTTGCCTCCAATTATATAATCAGTTCAGCTAGTGATGTTTTCGATGCTGGAAGACTGGCCTCCTCTCCACGAGAATGAATGAGCTGTAATCGACAACACAAACCCTGGCAGGTAGTGTCAGCAGAATTGTTTGATGTGATTAAAGTAAATAAATGACGTAAAGACTCACCGAGGTGGGTGTGAATGATATAGGAGTGGACTGTTTGGGCTGCGACATCTCCTGCCTGCGGCGGTAGTTCTCCCGTTGCTCCTCCAATTTCTTCTTGATGAGAGCATTTTGCATTATGGACTGGGTGTGCGCAGCTAACTCGCGCGGCGAAGGAATGCGAGCCGGCACGCCTGCCAGGAAGGGTTCATTCATTAATTTAGTGGAACAACAACTGAGGTTTTAAACACCTATAGTTTATAAGACGATAAGAAGTTCGAAGGTGCAATAGGATTGCGGATATCAATAGGGAATATGCATGCAGTGTTTATTTTCTAACTCTAGTAAACAAATATGAAAGATTTAACTCTAGTAAACAAATATGAAAGATTTTTAAATTATCGTTAAATAAAATATGGAGAAAAAGGTATCGGACTTCGATATGAATTTTGACGTCAAATCCTTAAGACCGTACCTTCACAGTGAGTGATCGACGTACGAGCCTATACCGCGGTTTTAAAGAACGTCGGTTTTACTCGCCACTCGTCGGTGCTAATCGACTAGCGAGTGAAACAGTTTTGAACGACGAGCCGAGTAGAAAATAAAACAAACACGACGAGCCGCGAGCCAGGCTCGTCGTTCGTATTGCAATGATACACCGACGAGCCATAAGAAAACGGTTTTACTCGCCCGTCCATCAGGGCCTTAAGACCGCCATAGAAAACGGCGTCTCAGCGAGTACAGATGCATTTGTTTAAAATTGTTAGGTACACGTCATGTTTGTCGTGAATAACCTCTTTTTCTTTATTTCTTTCATTCTATATCTCGTTAGTTTTT
Source organism: Leucania comma (assembly GCA_958295575.1). NCBI lineage: Eukaryota > Metazoa > Arthropoda > Insecta > Lepidoptera > Noctuidae > Leucania > Leucania comma. The sequence continues at coordinate 9,685,662 of OY282482.1, read as the reverse complement.
CTACGATTTTTTATATTCTTTTTACAGTTATAATAACGGTTCAAAAAATTTAGAAAAATGAGTAAAAATTAGGAATATTAGTGACAAATTCAGACAAATTAGAAGGCGAAACATCTAAAAAAATATGGGAATGGTCTTCTGGCATATAATAGAAAAATATCCCTTTTTTGAGGTGGTCTGTACCGATTGTTTTATTTGTTAACCGTATTCTAGTCGTCGTTTAAATTCTTAAACCTTGGTCATGCCACATTTTAAGTGTTTTAAGTTTTAACTCGACACACATAGAAGCAAGAAACGATACTCTGTTATTGGACTTCACTTACCTCTGTAAAGCTCCAGTTTATTATAAATTACCATAGATAATGTAATGATAACCAACAAACTTCTGAACCCTCTCATCTTCCTGTGTTTATAACCTTGTTACCATGTTGCGCCCACCCCACGGAGGGCGCAACATGACTTTTTCTTCCATTCTGTCCTGTCAACCGTCACGCTATCATTGACTCCATTTTCTTTCGTGTTACTCCACATATTAAAGCACATGATCGAAACCACCCTAGTGTAATTTCTAAAGCTCTCTGGCTATCCATTTCAAACCTTGTTGAAAGGTTAGTCACTCACAAGAAAATTAAAAATAAAGAACAGAAAACCTATTTAATTCTAAAAGCTTAACTTTCCAAGTCTGTTGATGATTACGGGCATACTAAGACGTGTTCCAGTCCTGTCTTTGTTACAGTTAACAGGACGTAAAGCACAATCGCTTTTTTTTTGGTATTGACATGTCATTGTACTTTGTATCATTTCCTGGAGAAAAAGGTTGTTTTGGCAGAAGATATACATTTCAGTCGCTAACCCTACGCTTTGCCTGAGTTTTTTATTGAGGTGGGATCTGAGATCTCAAGAAATAACTCTTCTTTCTATTCTTGACAGGCTTATTGAATAAAACCCATCGGTGTTCCTTCGTTTAGTTCTAAAGAGTTACCGAAGTAACTCTTTCGAACAATCTCTATGGAAAAAGTGTGGATCGAACTCACGTTCTTTTCCTCGACGTCAGGCTATTCCCGGTATAGAGGTTGAATTGAAACATATACTACCTGGGTGGTGCACGGCTAGCGTGTTGGGGCTGGTGGCCATTATAGGCGACACACAGAATGCTGCGTCCGTCCGACAAAGTAAGGGTTAGTATAAAGTGTTATAACATAACATTTACAGACACACACACTTAAAAATAAATAGAATTATTATTAAAAACAAACAATAAGAGAAACAGAAAAATAAATGAGATATTTGTTATTATTGTATTGCTAACAAATACCTCATATACACCGTTAAATTTTGATCGTTTTAATCCCGTGGAGGGTCGATTCGGTACATAAAATATTATCGATTTGTAAAGATAAAATTAAAAAATAAGGTACTTTTTTTTAAACTCCCAGGAAAGGAGAAATTATACTATTTATGGGGCTTTGACTTCAGAGTCCATAATAACCGATGTTTGTCTTACGAATAAGTTACGTATAAATAAGGTTACTAGAAATAATAGTGTGTACCTTGATGCGGCAGTGGCGACAAACGCAGCGGCTGATGATGCGGTGGGACGACTAGGTGAGGGGGGCCCGGCAGAGGGGATTCGCCCATCTGAACAAAGAAATCGACTTCATAGTTCAAGACATTCAAATAACACACAAATATTATAAAGGTGAAAGTTTGCGAGCATATTTGTTACTTCCTCACAATCGAACGACTGCACGGATGAAATTTAACACATGAGTAGACCATATCCTGAAATAGCACATTGTTTATTTATTTAATATGCAAAGGTTTACGTTTGGCCACTATCTCATCTGATAGCGATGATAGAGCATGCTGCCTAGAATTAACTTATTCACTCTTGACTTGAGTTATAGCTATCAGGAACTGGCAGGGAATTCCACACCTTAGCTGTACGCATAATGTGTTCCCAAAACGCTTTGTATGTATGGGTGGGATATCTACCATGTACCGATGGTGCAACGCCATACATCTAGTGGACCGAAGACGGAACGAACTTGTCGTAATTAAATTGTGCTATTCCACTGCACATAGGACTTTTCCACTTTATTCCGGGAGTAGGTTACCTTGGGGCAGCTTTCTACTTTCAGGCGGGCAATACCGCTAGCAGCATCGAGTGTATCATACACATACATACATGTTCTGTATTTATGTTTTTTTTTTTTGTATTTAGAAATATATTGGATGACTGGTAATTGTTGCTAGTATAACAAGTTCAACAACTATAGTTCCATATTACCTGTCTCTGGTGCTGGTGCAGTCTTAGTATAGTCAGCAACACTTCGCGGTGGCGACTCTGAAGTCCTGGGTTGCTCAGCTGTTGCATTAAATGCTGTGCCGTTATCTCGCCAGTTTTCAGTCCTGTACAAAATTAAATCAACACAATGTGGTTAAAATTCAAATACGAGCTTGATGACGATTTGAAGAATGTTCGATTTGGTATCAATCAAGCGGAATTGTTCACAATTTGTCGGAACTAGAACCGAAATCGAAACGGAGGGCAAAAGCGTCAAATTAAAAATAATCAAAAGAAAACTAATTAAAAACATAGTGGCTGCCGGGTGGTAACGGTTCCGACTTACGAATTATAGGTCGCGAGTTCAAACCGAACCAGGCGCCTTACTTTCTGTAATTTATTTTATCACCACTGCTCTCAAAACGGTGGAGGAAAACATCGTGAGAAAACAGGCATGTCCTAGAACCAAAAATTCGAAGACAAGTGACATTCACCAACCCGCACCGAGCCTGCGTGGTGGATTACGGCACATTCCCTCTCCTAGAGAGGAGGCCTGTGTCCCAGCAGTGAGAACATTGAAAGGCTGATTAAGTATAAATGATGACCGAATCACGTCATTCCAAATACGAAACCAAAGGTGAAAGAATAATCGACAGAAAACACGACTATGACATACCTATGTTTTGTTTGTATCTATCTCCAATATAAGTTCCGATTAAAATTTATAAGAACTAAAATTCGTTCAAACGATTTTTTTATTCCGTGGGCATAAGGATGGCATTAAAAGCAAAAATGTATCACTAAAGAATTCCCTTCGTTGTAATGTTGGCTCCCCTGCCTGTCTAAACGTCAAAGAACGAAGGTGCTTATCAGGGCTGCCAGACGTACGATTTATATCACGTATCAAGACTGACTGCTGCTAGAGCGGTCGACAGTCGGAGGTTTCATCCTGTGAGTAGACTCCTTTCTTGCATCCCAATAAAGCTATGAATTGTTCCAAATTCCTAAGTAGTAGTATATTTTATCCAATAACAGTTTTTACAGTTTCCAAAAGAAAAAAAAATTAGAAAGCAATTTGTAAAAGTAACGAAATATAGGTAAATCTCCCTAATATTGAGTAATTTCATTACTAAAAATGTAGCAACACTGGTTTGCCGTGCTACCAACATTACGGTAAAGGGAATTCTTTCGTGAAACGCACTTTAGTTAAAATATCAGCTATTTACTGCAGTTGCCATTTGTCATGCCAGTTACAGCATAACGGACAGTAAAAACGTTTTGTATGTCTATCTTATTTCGAATGGAGTATAAACGTTTTTTACTATAAAACACACTGTATACTATAAGCATAAGACGTGTGTACGAACTAGTGCTCTCTCACTCACGTTTACGTAAGCTAACATTAAATGTTAAGCAACAGGTGGATGCTGCCCGGGCGATTCTCCGAATCGCGTCGCTGTATCGATCGGAATACAACCCAACTAGGCGAGCGCTATCATTGCAAGAATACTGCTGTAACGTTTCATTTGGTATTTATTTAAATCAGTACGACAAAACGCCAAGTACACTGACTATATTAAATACAAAATATGAAAAGTAAAAATAAACCAGATCATACATAACTAAGCCTCTCTCTCAGTCTTCTCACAAATCATCAGACATTCATTCAGTCGATTCGTTAAAACGACGACAATAATAATAATTAAGTATTTAGGTAAAAACAAAGAATGCTCTATATGTAAAAGTACGTAAAATGCAAAGGACTGAGAATATTGCAACTCCTTATAGCCCAATAACATTTTTTTGCAACACAATCGAAAGAATCGTAGAAAATTGCATCTCTTTATATACCAAGATTTTTTTTCAAATAGCTTCAGCATATTTTCACTTAATAACAATATTCGATATCAAGTCGTAAACAAAGAAGTTTATCTACCAAGAGCCGACCGCAGCCTGTTGCATCGTAAGTGCTCTTGTTTAAAGGTTTAACCTTCAAAAACCCTACAAATAAAGACAGAAAAGCATGCAGACAACATCTAAAGCTAACAAAGACATCTATTAAAAAAAAATCATACCCTAATGTTATCAGGAACCAGTTTTAAAACACACTACTTTAACCGTTCGGCCATTACCCCTAGAGAATACAACAACGGAAATACGACAGAGACGTTCGGGTATCTTCGGGATTTGCATGCCGCCATCTTTGTTACACTTGTACAAAATGCGATGACCGCGCCGGTGATACTTGGTTTATTTAATATGGAGCAGGTAAACCCACGGTCATTCGGTACCAATAGCAAAAATCATAAATTGTTTTAACAACTCTATAGAGATGTGAGTATGACAGTTCATTACGTCATAGATTGCGATCTGACAACTCTACGTCATCGTTTGCAATATGTTGCATGTCACAGAGGGAAAATAGGGAACTGCATCGAATTTGATAGACTGATGACGTCAAAATATATTGGGCGGTGATTACAAAACCGATGTGTCTTCGATGTTTTTTTGTAGCTTGTATAACTATCAGTAAAACGCATTGAAAGATGCGTGGTGTTTTCGTCGTGATCTTTTTTTTTTTGTATAATGCGATTATACAAAACACGGCGGTAATTTCGGACGACTAAAACTTCGATTACACGATACGACATGCGGCGTTCCCGCCCCGACACAACGTGACCGAAGCGCATTGGTGTGGCACTGGTCTCCCTTTGTTACGAACGTGTGGAAATTCGTCAGAGTCCGCGATGGTCTATAGCGAAGCCCGACGATATGCCAGCGAAGAATAGCTCGTAGAGATTACCCGACATTAGCTCGCGGCGGTGGTGCTTACTAATATTTGTAGGCACAAAGGTACCCTCTTCCAGAGAGGATTCCTGAGTCCCAGTAGAGGGAACATTATAAGATTAGATTATATGCTATGCTAGGTACGCTCTAAGTTTAGTGCCATAGAATCGCCACGAGCCGACGAGTGACAAGCCTAGTTTTTATATATAGTTTCCCTCAGCTCTTTGTTCAGGTGAGTGTCCAACGGACAGGTTTTTTTTTAGAGGTGGGATATCATCAAATAACTCCTCCAGCTGTGGGTAGAGCACGAGGAAGTGTTACACTTTTACTGACTAATACCATCTGTGTTCCTTCATCCAGTATTAGCATTTCCTTCGCGTCCCAGGACCACGAAATCTCTTTCGAGCAATACAATTGGAGGGCTCCTAACAGATGAAGTCATGTTGTGAATGATGATGATAGTTGTCGACTGACCTCGCACTATAGCCTGTGCCTCAGGCCGCTGTAGCAGCTCTCTGTCAGCGGGCGCGATGCCTCCCATTTCGTTAGACGAAGCTTGTTGGTGCTGCTGCTGCTGTTGCTGCTGCTGCTGTTGATGTTGCTGGTGACAAGTTGCAGACATTAGAAATAGAATTTATAGAATATTTCATTTAATTCTAACTGAACTAGTCAAAGGCAATGTTTTCAGAGTTTCTTTAAAGGACGATTAAAATCTCCCTTTAAAGAAATCCCCTTAGGTCGTTTTTACATAGCATAGGTAGGGTGACAGCAGGACGAAAATATTCTCTTCAAGCTGAGTGAAAAGCATATCTACATTGTATGAATCCGACAGCTCTGCTGTTACTATTTTAAAAGCACCCTTTTAATTTCACGAATAAAAGTTGTGACCATTGAAAAATCGTTTCTAAAGTAATTGTTGTAATAAATGTACCTGCACTTGCAAGAGCTTGTAAAGGAGCTCCTGCGGTATATGCGGCTGTTGCTGTTGTTGTTGCTGCTGCTGCTGCTGTTGTTGTTGTTGTTGTTGCTGCGCTTTTTGTTGCTGCTCCATGCTCTTGTTCAGCATCTAAATGATATCAATTTAATTCCGTCAATATTATATGCAAGATTCGATAAATTCTAGTCGTGTTACACTTTTGGTCAAGCGTGTACGTAAGACGTCCCTAATTGTTTACTCTATAGTAATTTCTTCTTTAGGAGCGTGAAACATTTTATGACGTAGGCGAGCACTAACACCCGTATTTATAAAGAAGTATTTACTTGTCACTAAGTAAAATCTTATTAAGTCATTACTTGAAGTTTGAAATCTGCATTCAAAATTCAAATTTTTCTCAAATATAGAATACAAATAGTAGTTACTTTTACTCAAGTATTTAGTTTTACTTGTTTATAAATACGGGTATCGGGCGTTCAAGATTTTCAAAATTCATCCCATAAAGGCAACGAAGGAACGGGGTTTTTTTTATTCGTTCCTCTCTTAAGTCTGACACTATCTCCAGCTCCGCCCAAGGGCGGGGGGATATCATTGGAAGATTTTCACCAACCATAAAAAAAAAAACTATAAAGGGATAAACCGCTGGCAGAAGCAGTTTTTATAAAAAACAAACTCCCCTTAATCTGTATTTTGAGGGCAGTTTTGAAAAACTAATTATGACAGTATTTATTATTCATTTTTCAAGTTTATTAACCCAAGACGTTGTTCTCCCCGAAAGCTGGCGATATGTTAGAAAAAAAATTAAGCACCATATTGCAGTGCTACATACTGGGTCCAATTCTAAACAATCCAGAGACCAACTCAAATATACACACAAAATTACATTCAAATCGTTAAGGCGTTTAAGAGTTAGACGACAAATACACGTACAGCAGAATTATACATACTTAAAATAAAGACAAGTTACCTGTAACAAGCTCATGGGCTGCGGCTGCGGCTGCGGGCGCGGCGGCTCGGGCGCCGCCGTCACCACGTGCCCGCCCGACACCTGCGCCAGCTGCCGGACCAATTTACTCATATCACTTTTTTATCGCACTTTCCTTATCCAACCAGGCACGTCATCATTTCAGCCGAAAGACGTCCACTGTTGGACACCCCCAAGTGTCGCCATAATGACCAATACGTGGTTGCCACTCTAGAACCTTTCGTCCCCATCGACCATCCGTTTTGCGAGCAATGCGCCTTGCCCACTGTCATTTAAGTTTGCCAATTTTTCGAGCTATGTCGGTTCTCTTGAGAATATCTTTATTTCTAATATGATCACGCAAGGAAACACCGAGCATAGCCCTTTCCATTGCCCTTTGGTTGACTTGTAAATCTTCTAATGAGGCCTATTGTGAGCGATCACGTTTTGGAGCCATATGTCATGCAACACGCACTGGTCATAGAAATTCGTCTTGAAACACTATAGTATGGACGAGAAGATACCGCGCCTCTTCCCGAATGCCGCCTAACCGAGTCGGATTCGACAATCGACCTCATTCTCGAAATTAGATCTTCCAACTGGACTGTCTGTAAAAGGTAAACGTAATCTACCACAACTTCAAGTGTAGAGTGTCCGACCTTGATAGGAGTGGGTACTACATGGACGTTTTAAGTCCCACTCTTTCGAAAGCTCTCTTGATGTCACCATCATTCACATCATTGTCAGCAATGACTACTATCTCTTCGGCAAACCGAAGGCGAGTGATATACTCGCCATCGACATTAATGCTTAGCCCTCTCTATTCCAGAACCTTGAAAACATTCTCCATGGCGGCCATGGATAGTTTCGGAGAAATGACGTCTCCCTGCCTCACGCCCTGCTGTAGGAGGAGGCACATACCTTTAATAAACTACTAGTTTCTGCCAGCAGCTTCGCCCGGGTAAAAATAAAAAATTGTTTTCAAGAGAACATACTCCCAGGATAAAAGAATACTATGTGCTACTCCAGAGCGTGGTCTAATCGCGTGAAATAAAAAATAAAAAACATCTAATTAAAATTCTTCCGAAATTTTTTATTGTAATGTGCCATCTCTATTTGAGACATCAACACACATTAGCATTGTTGATTGGATTTTCTTCTAAAGCCCAGTCGCGGAGCAGAAAGAATTTCGTACAATGACCTATGGGCCTGCTGACAGTGGTCACAAACATTTTTATATTAAGTGCGTTTTACATTAAACATTTGATGGAGAAAAAATGACTAATTTATTAAATAAATTATTGTTATTAAATATATGAATTATTTATTCACGTTTTATTAACATAACAATTTAAAAATCGAGTTAAAATTACGAATTTGGTAGAAATATGATAAAAAAATAAAAATTATCATTGTCATTCATTATTCAAATTTATGAATTTTGTCAAGAATTTTTTGTATTGACTAAATGCTAACCAAAAAAAAACAAATTCAAAAAAGAACAAAACTTAAAATAACGTTAAAAAGTTTACAGTAAAGGTTTACAATCCCTGACGACGGAGGCCATTGCATCTGTGCGAGCGAGACGCATTATATTTACGCGGGAGTGACAGAGACAGGTAATAATAGGTCAACGTACGAAATTCTTCCTGCTCCGCGTCCGGGCTTTAGTTATGGCCATTTGGCGTTGTCTTTTTTTCACTACTTTATGGTAAGTTTCATACTGTGCTAATAAACAATTTTTCTTTCTGGCTACTAAAAACTTTTAAAAGTCAAAGACCAATGTATGACACAAAAATGGAGATGATTGTTACAAGGCGAATATACATTGTAGTACGGCCCTAAAAATGCAGATACAGCGATAGTATTTTTAGCTCTGACGTGTCCAAGGTTAAACTGTATTTATCTGTTTTTTACGAGTATAAAGAAGGACATAAATGCCCAGCTTAAGCAGGTCATAATTCTGAAGAAATATAGGTCCATCTTACTTCCGAGCCAAGTCTACAAGCTATTTTCCATCGAGCGAATCCGCGTCGATTTTTTTTTTCTCTTAAAAAATGTGGTGTATTTCACTTGGGGGAGGAGTTTGTCCAACAATACTTCGTGTCTTTCGAATGAAATGATGATGATCGGTCCTAGCTTCGCACGAGTGCAAATTTTCTACACAAAACTTTCGTGTTTCTATCATTAAAACCTTTCTATCATTAATTTAGAGGAAACAAATAGCGACAATGTTTTGTACTACTTATTTAAAGTGATACTCACAAGTCGTTTGAAGGCAGTGAGATCATGATCAGGTACATTGTGATGCTGCGGCTGCTGGTGCTGCGGCCGCAAGCGCGCCTCGAGTTCCTCTAAGCTATGAACTTTACCGCTGCTTACGTGGTTCACCTCTGTAACAAAGTAATCGGTTTCCTCAGTGCATTTTTTTGCATGGATTAATAAATTGTTTGGATAGAGATTTGAAAGAAAAGGGAGACAATGATAGCGTGATGGTACCGTGACGGTTGACACAATAGAATGGAAGAAAAACATGTGTTCTGCCGACCGCAAGTGATATGAGACAAGGACAGGAAGATAATGATGAGAACAGTTTTTGAATCAATAATTATTTTTATAATATGGATCAATAATACGTGCCAGAAACGAGACATCCACGTCTTTTGTATATCTAATGGATAAAATTGTAGTTATATATAAACATGATGTAGGTGTTATTTTATGCATTGAATAGGCATGCTAGTTTGGGATGGGTGATCATCTCATTACTACAGAGTCCTCTCCATGCCACAGAAAATATGGTATGGTGTAAACAGCCTTTGTCATCTGTAGATGTTAGAAACCCAAAAGTTAGACAACTAGTGTTAACAAAATAACTGTGGTTTACAGTAACTAGTCGAATCATAATAAAACGCTGCTACAGTTAGAAATTTCAAATGAGACGGTGTCTTCTAATTAATTTATCAAATAACTCCTTCTGTTCTGGGTGGACCCATTTGTATAACTATAGATGCGCTGTGTTCAAGGGCCGTGGTAATCTTTCGAATAATACCGCAGTCCAAATGAGACAGTGCTTGAAGTAGCTATGCGTTGGTCTTGGGAACGACGGTTTTTTTTTTTGATAAGGTAAGAGGGTGAGGGTGGGTGTGGCGAGAGGGAAGGCATCAGTTGGTAGTGAGGCCTATAATGGTAGTTACCGGGTCTATTGTCGTGTGTGTTGGCGTTGGCGCGCAGCAGCAGGTCGAACAGCGACGAGGGCTGCGGCGTGAAGGGCGCGCGCGCCGCCGGCGAGATGGGCGCGAACACGTGCGCGCCCCCCGCGCCGCCCGCCCCTCCCGCGCCGCCCGCGCCACCCGCGCCGCCCGTCGGCACCGGGCTCGGGGACGAACGCCCATTGTCCAACTCTGTAGACATGCCATGAAGTATTTCTTTCTATACACATTCGACTTAAAGACCCTAGATTATAGCTATCAGAAAACACAGACTAACAGGCATGAACATGGTCAAGTTTCATTGCGGTAATAACATAGATATAGATATCATCAATCAAACCTATTTAGATCAAAAATTGTCACCCGTATGAAAAATCTTTACTTTTTTACAGATTTGAAAATAAAAACACATTACTAAAACCAAACAATTTACTGGTTTTATTAATGTCGTAATTGAACTTGTGTTCAATACCTTGATCACGATATTGATACCGGTATTGAAAAAATCCGGTATTAAAAGCCCTAGTGCACACGATGTTCTAAATTCAATTTACTTTAACCTTTAGCGGATAAAAACGACTTTTGCACTCGGTTATCGAAGCGCAAAAATACTCTTTCCGTGATATGGAGATGAAAAATAATTTGTTGCATTTTCACCGATACAGTCCAGAATCAGGATGTATGACTTGATTAAACCAACGTAAAAACTTGGGAGTTATGCTATGTAAATCTAATGTCAGTCTCACCATCCACCATATTGTGCAGCAGTCGCTCGTAGTGCTTGGCGTCATTGGTGGGGCTCTCGCGGCGGAACCAGCGGCTGAAGCGACTGCCGCCCTCCGACTCGCCGCCGCCGTTCTGAAACAATACACCGTTTTGCTTTAACATTCTACGATTTTCTCACTTCTATGGTCTATCTGAACTAGAATAACTGACTGGATTTGACTTGTCTTTTCATTAAAAAAAACTAATCAACAGAAAAAACATGTTTCATATATTTTGAGTAGAAATACTTACGGTAAGCACGTCGGGAATGGTGTCAAACTTGAGGAACTCGTCCAAGTTGAACTCCGGCTGATCGTTATTCTGCTGCGCCTCTTCACTCTTCGACTCCACACCAGAATCTTTATCCTGTAGAACGAGATGTAAGATTTATTTACCATATCTACTGTTACGATAACAGCGTGTAATGATAATCAGGAGTCAAGTCTTTTTTTTTCTATACTTTCAAACGAGCGAAATGAATTTTTCATGAAAACACACTTGTTAACTAAAATAAAACATTATGCGCTGGTTATGACCGGTTATAATATGACCGATACGTGGGTGTTCTCTGAAGGCACAGCAATGATCGGATGAACGAGTGAAAACAGTGAATTTCGTTACCAAGAGTGGTAACGATAATACGCTGGAACTACATTAGACCGACGCACAGGTGTAAAACGCCTGATTTGTACGTAGAACGACGTTGCGTGGCGTGGATCAAGTGTAGCTCTACAAGTCTAGTTTCCATAAAAAATGTATGGAGACCGACGCGCCCAGATCGACGTGTGTGGCACACGTGTGCGCGCAGTGTAGTTCTAGCATTATCCACGTAGGCGTATGGTATTTATACATGTAGGTAAATAAAAATTAAATATGGGTACGTTAGCGCATCACATCATAATGGCTGCATCAACTGGGCAAGGTTTGTTGGTAAGAAAACTGCATGATATCGGTAAAAAAATTAATAATGCTAATCATAATCTCGTTACAAAGAGTGTCTTTGAGAGCAAAGTCTTTATGCCCTACCCCATGGCACCACCAACATCATATTCCAAGGGCCGATTGTCAAACAAACGACTGCAACGCGCACATAATACAACCCCTCTAGAACTGCGAGGTAGTCACAGTTAAACAGATTTCTTCCGTTTTTCGTTTGCACCATTCACGATACAATATGCTTTACTGCTTTTCCGATATATTATCATAATCATTGTCAACTTCAACTTCAACTCTTGATTTATGGCCATTGTGGAAGAGACACCACAATTTTGCCATAACACGTACAAACTGTATATAATGACAGTTACAAGTTAAAATGTGACACTGACAATGACATAAAATCACAATACAGATCTGATGCATTTTTGATGGCCTGTTCAATAAAAAGGTGTTATTTATATGGTGATGATTATGATAATTTAATATGTCAACTTTTCCTTAATAATGTGGAAGTCTTTGGTTCAAGTCATTCTTCTTTACTGATGAACTTATTCAAATTCAAGTTATTTTATTTAAAATAAACGTTATTCTACCATTGTAAGACAATGTAGCTTGAAGTAGGAGTTTGATAAAAAACAAACCTACAATGGTTTATAACAGATTCAACGGGGGTCCAAATTTTGAATGGAGTCGCAGAAGCAAGTGATAAAAAAAAAATTATATTAATTATGGTCGTGAGTGTCTGGTAATAGGAGTAGTACTACGCAACTGGACAGTATGAAGAATCATTGAAATAGGCGCGATCTCAGTGAAATGAAGCTGAGAATTTTATTGCAGTTTTTACTACCTCAGCGAAATTTGCCGAGAAGGTAGACTTGATACCAATTTGATTTGCTGCCAAATGCTTCAAAAATATTGGTATAAATATATTGTGTACATCCACATTACAATGGTAACCAAGTTAACTTGAAATTTCTGTTGGTTTAATGGTTAGTGGCCTTGACTGCTATGCCGGAGGTTGTGGGTTCGATTCTCAACCAAGATAAATGTCATGAGTACGAACATTTGTCCTGTGTCTGGATGTAATGTATCTATAATATGTATCAGTTCTCTGGTACTCATATCATAAGCTTTGCTTAGTTTCGGACTAGATGGTATTGTGTGATATTTGTGGAGAAAAAAAGACTAACATATTGTTTTAAAGACTTAGTACCCAAACCAAAAACATTAACAAAAAAGGTAGTGTTACACTCACATTGCTGGTGTTGGCGGAGTCGGTGGCGGGCGGCGCCACGGGCGAGGACGTGTCGCGCCAGCGCTCCGGCGCCGGCGACCGCGAGCCGCCGCTGTTGTTCCATTTCTGCACCAATTAAACAAGTTCACATTACCATGTCATCCTCGTTAGTCCAGATGCGGACTGCTACAATAAGAATCCCTAATGGACACCACACGCTGGCTCACCTGTCGAGTTCGGACGAATGCATGATTACCACGGATTATGAGAAAAGATTTTTAATTTTTAACCTTAAATGGTCCCATAGGTTTTTCATCCCTACATGAAGTAGGATCGATTATCGAGCCGTCTATAGTCAACTAGAACATGCTTTAAAAGCTTGTTGGTTCATCCAACGCAATGCTTGATAAAGAGGCAACGCGAAAAAAAGGAGGTAACGCTTGAATGCTCCGGTAATTGTCATTTAATCAAATATGACGTAAATGACGGCAATGCGGTTAAAACACGTAAAAGCAGTTGTATGAAAAATAATGAAACAGTATTTCGATTTGGACGCTCGTAAGTGAAAGGGAACTCTTTTTGATATTCTTAAACTTTTCAATTCTCTTTTATTTAAAACAAGGGTTTTAAATTGGATAATATATTTTACTTATTTTTCTTGCATGAATGAATGGACGAGAAAACGCATTAATCACATTTTTTTTACTGATTGACTGTCTATAGAAAAGAATATCCCAAATATATACATGAGGAGTCCGAAAAGGAAAGTCGGGGTCCTGGAACGCAAGGCAAAGGAGTGCCTATGTTCCTGCTTTTTTTTTTACTAACTAAATCCACTGATTTAGTTAGTAAAAGTCTGAGACGCCCTCCCGCCCCACCCTAGAGTGGAAAAGTCATTGGATGATTTCTCACCTTAAAAAAAAAACCCATTTAAGTAAAACCAGTAATATTCACCTCAGTCTCTTTATTGTTCGCATTGCCATTCTTCTTGGGTACAGGGTCGTCGAAACCGCGCAGCTCGATCGTCTCCAACTGAGATGTTGGGCCTCCACTAAACCTGTGTGTACCAAACAATATTTCGCATTCATTACTAAGAATTTTACTCTGAACAAGGCTTTTAAGGCCATAATAGTTTTCAAGAGTGCAGGATTGTTCGAAAAAGTTACCCTGGTAGGAAAAAAGTCGTTTGATACACGTGGTTTGTCACTGCAGCACTCGGTTCTATAACACCCTCGCCAGGGGCTCGGGCGGATTCCACCTCGGTCGCAATGACAAACTTTCTTTACTTATATCAAAATGTACTATTCTTATAGAACTCGACATTGCTTACGTGTGAGGTGAGGAAGATAAAAAGTCATATCTCACCATTCGGGTTCATCTTCTTTCTCAAGGCGTCGTTGAGAATAGCGACCACCAGATCTACGGTTGTCCTCTCTGTAACAAGAATTAGCTTTATGCATTGACGAAAAACTAGGATTCTTGACACTTGAACAGATTCCCGTTTAACGCTGGACCAAGAACTAACATGAAGCATACTCGCAGTTAATTGTAGGTAGTAGACTCAATTTTATTTATCCAAAGTAATTTTATCCAAAACAGCATGAAGAAAAAATGATTTAAAATCGTTAAAATTTAAGTATGTCAAAAAAAAATGCACAAATTGAAATGCGATGTCACTACTATTAGATTACTTGCGTACAAAGGAGTTACAAAGACGCCACTACGCTCCCACTCTTCCTTGTAGCAATATTTAAAATTCGAATTCCTACTTCACTTAATTTTGATGCTGTTGACTATTAGTGAAAACATCATGAAAATCAGTTCAGTAGTTTTTGAGTATATCGCGTTATTACAAACAGACAAATGGCGATGGCACAAATACGATACTTTTAAAATAGGAAAGAAAATACCCCTTCGTGCAAACACGCTAACTATCGGTTACAACGCTCTTCTTGATGAGGCTCGATATAACATAAAACAACAAAAAATGAGTACCTGTGTTGCATCTTCTCGTTGATGAATCGATCGTCCCGTTCCCTCTTGATGTCAGAGGAGTAGGAGTCTCTACCGAACGAGCGCCGTTCGAACCTGTGCCAGACAAATATATATATATGAAACCTGAATAACTGGGCCTTCAAGGGACCTGCAGGTTTGTCTCACTTAAAGAGGTATTTCAATTACACACTGTCTCAGACATCCCAGTAAAAATAAATATCTCATAATCTAATAATTTAGTTTACTAAATGTGGGCGGATGGAGAGAAAGGCCAAAGGAAAAATAAATGGATTGTGTGAGAAGCGATATGGAAGAAAAAGGATATAGTAATAGTGTGACGAGTAACAGGACTGAGGAGTCATGTGCTTGATTTCGAAAAAAGCGGGAAAAATGTTTTGAAGATTAGTCAATCGTTTAAAACAAAACATTCACAAATAGCAGAGTCTGTTAAAACCAGTATTATTATTTTGTGTAAAATCTAAAACCTCTAAGTTTCGCCTATATCAAAACAATTCCTAAGCAATATTCCTGAGCTGCTAATGCTTTGTATTGAATTCCTAAGCACTGTAACAGCGGCCTCAGAATTAGAGCACTATAAAAGGTAACACACAATACAACTTACCCACCACCCCAAACTATATGGCCCTAAATTGTTTAAACGTGCCAATGTAGTTACAAAGCTGAAGAGAAACCAAGTGCTCTAAGTAGAGAGTACGAGCCACAGACCCTCAATTCTATGAATACGATGTTTCACATAACTTGTATAAGAGCCTGTGCACATTACGTTTTTTAAACGCGCCGTTGATGCGCGTATTAGAAATGTGCGTCGACGGCGCACGGGCCCAAAAATGTAGAGACTACACCCACAATGGGCCGCATAGTACTAAGTACGGTGTAGCGACTGATTGAGAATAACTAGGAGTAAAAAAAATGTAGGCAGTAATATACAACGCACGCTAATTCTTAATACGTGCATTACCTGTTATCTGCCATCTTGTTCTAGGTCATAGATCCACGGAACATTAGCAATTCCACGTTTGAACTATCACTAATATTCCGTCCATTCCGCTGCAATAGTCCAACAGCCAAGTTTTGAAATTGGGCGGATGGCTTATTGACGCGAAATTATCTGTTTACAATGTCTTGATATTACAAGACATTGGACAGAAATGACCATTGTAACTGAACCACAACTTATGAAAATGTTTATAGACATAGAAGTTGAGAGTTTATTGTACTGGGGGCTTACTCTCGAGTTTAATTCCGATCGGTAGACATTGAAATTGTGACGTTAGGTACTCTTAAATTCGATTCTAGCGTCAAATTGGTTTAAAATTGCGTGACCACACGCCAAGCCCAATCCCCATTTTTACTTAGTTTCCCAAAAAGGTCACGCAATTTGGCCCTAGCATCGAATTCAAGAGTACCTAATGCCACAATTCCAATGTCTACCCATCGGAATTAAACTCGAGAGTAAGCCCCCTGATAGTGCTAAGCCCGTTTCAATATTTCAAGTTTAGCACAAGTATTTATTTTTGTTTTGTAAGGATATTGCTGGGAATAAATAAATACATTTATTTTAATAACACATACAATTGTTAACATGTATGATAACGAATGTAGTCGCAAAATAGCCGCACTCAGAGACACCACTCACAAAATGATCACATACTTATTAAGGCCCTGATCGACAGGCGAGTAAAATCGCGGTCTTATGGCTCGTTGGTAAAGCTCGCCGGTGTAACATTGCAAAACGAACGACGAGCCTGGCTCGCGGCTCGTCGTGTTCGCTTCATTTTCTACTCGGCTCGTCGTTCAAAACTGTTTTACTAAACACCTGACATTTTAACACGTCATGGTAAGGCTCCAGGTCACAAATAAATCTAGATCGTACCTGTCGTTGTTAGGCCTGTTGTGTTCGCGCTCACGTTCGCGCTCGCGCTCGCGCGGCGGGCGGTAAGGCTCGGCCCCACGGTACTCGCCCTCCTCCCACGCGTTGTTCGGCACGTCGCGCACCATGATACGGCCTGAGCCGATGCGACGACCTCCTGTAGACAAAACACAAGTTTAGGCGGACTAAATGAGATTTAAGTTATAAGATAAGGGTAACGAAACTATAACTGTCGAGACGTAGCGACTACGTCGTGCCGTCATAGCTTCGTCGGCTTCACGCGTACCCCTCTCAAAATAAAATACATTAGAAAAGGGGAGGGGGAGGGGGTAAACAGTTATGACGCTGTCCGTACGTGTGCAGTTGTGCTAACATATTTAAAACACCGTTCAGTTTCTTTAATCTTGTAATCAAGCTAAATGTTTTAAATGATTTTATGGTGAAAGCAGGTCTAAGAGTCTGTTTCATAATGTCTGAATGGTCAATATACACCGAAAACATTAAAAAGGGAATAGAATTTGTTTATTAAATCTGCCAAGTTTATGGAAACTAAATCATAGGTGTTTTAAGTATCAACAAAGTGCATCTTTTTATCAATTTAGGTGGCGAAACCCTATCTTCAGCTTAGGGACCCATGTCCCTAATTTTCACGAAAGCCGAAGAAAGAAAAGGAATAAAAAATTATATTACCCTGAAACAGGCTCATCATAATTTACTAAAAACAAACATTTTTTTTATGCAATTCAATGTTAAGGTCAGCTTTGACACCTCACAAATGTAAGCAATTACGGTTCCAAAAATAAATCTCGAGATGGTAACAGCAACATTAAGTTTGTAAAATCATACCTTGGTCAGGCTTGGCAGGATGTAGCGCGGGCTGGTGAGGCGGCGGCACGGCGGGCGCGGCGGCCGGCAGCGGCGACTCCGGCCGCGTGCGCGCCAGGTGCGGCGGCGGCGCCGGCGCCGGGGCCGCGCCCGGCGCGCCGCAGCCCGACGTGAAGCTGCGGCGCTGCGGCGACAGCACGATGCCGCCGCCGCTCGGCTCGCTCTCCTTGCGCACGCGCTCGCGCGGGTCGGCGGACCGACGCTCGCGGTCACGATCTCGTCCATACACGCCCTAGGTAAAAAAAAAGCATTTGTGAAAAACTGGTTTTTGCCCGCGATATCGCCTACGTGAAAGTCGCAAATCCAATCACGACAATACTCTCCCCCTAATACAGGGCATGATGTACCCAGTTACACCCAAATCCATTCAACCTTATAGAAAAGAGAAGAATCATTGCACATAAACAATATTAATTTGAGTGTAAATTAAAATAAATTTCCAACACTTTTATTAAAAAATTTCTTCATACTGCTTACATACTAATCCATAAAAGCACACCCTAAAAATATAAGGGTTTGGAAGTTCAAATAACACTGTTTTACGTAACACAATATATGATTGAAAGAGGAATAGCCAGGATAAGGTGTTTTTAATATCATGCGGATTTCATCACGCATGCGGATTTAATCCGCAAGTCCGTTATGGTTTTGACAAATAATTACAATCTACAAGTAAGGTAAGATAAGTAGAAAAAATAGTAGGTAAAAATAGTTTTGTTATGATTTGAGTTACACAATCGACGGCCGAATACGCGCTGACTTTAATAATTACTTTAGCTGGTTTTATAAAAATGCACTAAAGCAAAAGTTCGTTGCAAAGAAAGCTTAGCTGTTCGGTTGTATTGCTCTAAACAGATATCCTATAACCTAACATAAGTTATAAACGATATTTATTTTGGAAATAGCTTTTTAAAAAAAACTTCGCGTCAATTTAAACTAGATGAGGTCGATGTTTCCAAGCTGACTACCCTGAGAAGAAACATCGAAACAAGCTCAGGGATCAAAATGTTAAATTATGGTCTACCATAGCACCAAATGTCGCCAAAAGTGTTTAGTCGGTGAGGCTTGATTGTAAACAAATAAAATTAGAATTCATGATTACTCTTCTAATAAATCGTCCAACATTTTGTGCGACCTAGATAAAAAAAATCAAACGAAAAAATCTTTTAACTGAGCCGGAATAAGGCATAAACTTTAATCTTTTTAATAAAATGAATGAATAATCCTAATTTTATAAAAATAGATTACAATTAACATATAAAACGTGATTTATTTAGTTAGGATCCCCTTTAAACTACAACAAAACCTTACTAATAAAAATAAAGCTTTATTAACCCTACTGTCTTCAGTTTACCATTCGCTTGTTTGACCATTTAAATTCGTAACTTGAAGACGATGCTTTTCTTCTGCTCGTCTTTCGCTTCTCTTATCTAATGACTTGCGCTCCTTTGAATCCTTTACTTGGAGATTATGCATTTCTTCTCGACGCAGACTACTTATCTCCAAAGCAAGTCTCTCCTTTAACTCCTTCACTTGAAGACCATGCATTTCTTCGTCCCATCGTTCCTTTCTTAAATCCTTAGCATGTTTCTCTAATAAAAACTCCAACTCATGTTCCATCTTTACATCATTCACTTGGAGACCTTGCAGTACTTCCTGCCGCTTAATAATTGTTTATAATGTTTTTCGTTTAAAAACTTCACCTGGAGACTGTGCAACGCTCGTCGCTCCTTAATTATATCCAAAGAATGTTGCTCCTTTAAAATCTCAAAAAAAAAACACCAGTTTTTTTAAATCTCCAAGTCATGTTTTTCCTTTAAAAATGTCAACTGTAGCTTGTGCAATTCTTCATCCCAGTGCATCCGACTTATTATGCTCTCTTTTTAATATATCAAGATTTTCTTTTTCACACTCAAGCTTGTAAGAAGCTTCAGTGAGCTGCGTCCCATCGATCGTCCCATGATCATATTTATTAACAACTGCCTTTCCTGCAAAAGATATTAATATAATATTCCACAACTTGCACACAATGCCATCTAGTCCCAAACTAAGCAGAGCTTGTGCTATGAGTACTAGACAACTGATAGACATGCTTATATATTTCTAAATACATTCATATTGTAGATAAACTACACCCAGAGATAGAACAAACGATCGTGCTCATCACACAAACATTTAGTCCTGGGTGAGAATCGAACCCACGACCATCTGCATAGCAATCAGGACTATTGACCGCCAGAGATGTTGGCCATTCCAATCAAAAGTGAAAAATGTATGTGATTGATAAATTGATGCATTTCTATAATGTATGTAGATTGAACTTAAAACACTTATATAATTTGTACTGTAAATGTCACTGTACAATTGCAAACATCGTCAGATTAACTACATTAACATTTATGTCCTATTTATTTATACTTAAGAGCACCCACCCCGAGATACATTTCCATACAACCGCTCTTACGTGATTATGACGAGTGATATTATTACACATCTTTCTCTAGATATTTTGAAAACAAAGATATCTTGTGGCAATTGTCTAGGTTTCTATTGAAATCAAAACATTTTGTGTAAAACTGTCAGTTTCAAACTGGTAGATTAACGACCTCAGAAAATCGTGGAGTTCTTTGGATAAAGCAAGACTTAGGCGCATTTTCTGACGTGATTCTTCACTGGAAGTCTGGAAAAAAAAGCATTTTATTTCACATAACGTTGTTTTTATGTACAATAAATAAAACATTTAGAAACATGCATAAACGTATACATCACTTCCTGGCTTTATGTCAATAGGAGAATGGTTGAATTAATGTATAATTATAAATACATACCTGTTTCAACAAGCAGTTCTTTATCCTGTCCACATTTACTTTTTCCTTGCGGTGAAAATCATCAGATCAGACGTTCTTCTTCAATTATAAAATGTATTTGGACACTGTTCATTAATTAAAATATGTTCTTAAGACGTAATGTTTTGACCACGTAATTATTACATTTTATAGAATACTAGCTTTTGTTCGCGACTTCGTCCGCGTAGAAGTCGTTTTTTTTTTTTTTATTAGGTTTTTCTTTGTTTTATTATTACAATTAGTGGCCCTTGTCAGCGACTTCGTTCGCGTTAGAATTGAAAATATTTGTAAAGTACACTAGGAGGCTGTTTAAGATGCATCACACTGATCATTTGCTCTACTAGACCAAACAAAACCTTGTCAAAACTCAGGCACTGATCATGTTATTGCGAAGAAATTTAGCTCCGAGTCTGGCTCCCCTAGTTTTTAGAGTAAAATAATTGCGGTCACCATTTTAATTTAAGCGAATGTGGCGAAAGGCCACTCGGATTTAGTGAATTCAGGAATCTTCTTGATCCATAACATTATCAATGGAATTGTAGTTGATGCTTATCTCCTCGCTACTATTTCTAGCCGCGAATATTGCCCTTCGACACATCCACTGATAGTCTTTATTTTCTATTTGGACTATATCTGTTCTATTTGGACTATATCTGGATAGACTTTATAAATTAGATCTTCAATGCTGGTAACATTCTCACCTAAATCACGTAGGTAAAATTTCGATTTTGTTTTCATTTTCACAATAAGGTACTTTCCAGAAAACTTATTACAAATACCTTTTAAAGAAAAATTTGTACCTCCACTTAAATGTGCTTTCAACGCAAAAATCAACAATGTCACCTCTATTTCCCCTAACTATAACTGGCAATGTAAAATCACCAACAAACTTGAAAGTGATTCCATTCTATCCATGATTTTGTTGTCTTGAACTTCTGATGTCTTTAAGGGTGGGATTTATAAGATCTATTAATGCATTCATCCCATATTATGATTAAACTGATATCTTGCAAATGTTTCCCAAGGGGCCATTTTTACGGATCGAGCACACGCTATCTTTCAACAAAAAAGAGAAAGAAGTCGGAGGCAGTTCAAAAGTTGAATGAGCGGTAGGTCCACTAAATAAAGTCGCAGCGATAGCCGACAGCCGCAGCGTGACGGCTGCGACCGTGCGTGTAGAACTTATCATTATTTTGCTACGGCGTTATTTTAAAACTATGTTATCTCCTGAGATATTTACCGAAATCAAATAATGTAAATGACAATTATATTCAAAATAAAATACTTAAAATGAATACCGTACTTACTTGGATAAGAATTAATATTATGTTTGTAAAAACACCTTCGCAAATAATGCATTATTTTAGGACAAATTTGATTACCATAAAAGTTAGCTTATAGTGAGGCAAAAAGAAAAAAGAAAAGTGGAGCTAAATGAAAGAAATTAACCTAACCATTCGGTATTATTAAATATGCTCTGACTTGCTTAAAGCTAAGAAAGCTAAGGTCAATTAGTATCCACCATCACAATACACAAAAAAGCATAATTTTTAGCACAGTTCCAGTTACCTTATGGTTTTCATTGGGCACGTCTCCTCTCGCACCTCGGTCTTCCTCGTTTGGCGAATCGGAACGTCTTTTCAACACACTGCGGAAACACCACAATTTCTTTATCAATGTCTGTACACATGTTAATTTACTCTTATCTGGTATAATAATTACTATTTTGTATAATAATAATTTGTGGATAACGTTAGTAGTGTATATGCTACTCATTGACAATTGCCGATATTATTGCATTGTATACTGCTGTTTCTTATCCATAAAAAATAAATCTTTAAATTTACATTTTGTTCTAGTGATACAGTAAGACACCAGCCAGAGGTAACAAAACCAGTATATCATTATGCTGGCCACTTCTATTGAAACCCTGTACTACACTAGGTAAACCCAAGGTGTTACCACTGACGTGCTGTCGACTGTACCGTACTGCATGAATAGACGGAACATAGAAGTATTTGAAAGTCAGTATCGCAATAAAATCTTTTTCCAAAAATACAAAGCCTTCAATAAAGACTTGCTTCTTCATTCTTTAATACAACTCGTTTACACGATTCATAAATGACACAACATGTAAAAAAAACAGCCGAATTGAGTATCTCCTCCTTTTTTTTCAAGTCGATTAAAAAGCAAAGTGAGGCGTATTAAATTATAAACATGTCGGCAGAACATTGTAGAATACACGTTAAAACTTAAACGTACATCCCCTGGTTTCTGTCTTTTTGTTCTAGGCCATTTACTAAGGAAAACCTCCTTAGTTAGAAACAAAGCAATAAAAATGACATCCGATCTTTTAAATTGACACAATACTAGAAAAAGGCAATTTGTATCACTAATTTGTAATATTAGTGTCGCCATAGGTCAACGAATAGGACTCGAACTTAGGTCCTAAAGGCAGTTAGTGTAGCCTCAATTGTTGCGGAAAAGCTTTTTATAGATTGTTACATAGATTGACAATAACCTGTTGGAAAGCAGGTTATTGTATTGAAAACGGCCATACGGAACTACATGATTATAGCTTGAAATTATCTACATTATGTACAAAATTCACCACGAAATAATAATAATAATCAGTGATCACAAATCTATCCATCCCTCCAACAGTTTAACACTGCTAGTATATAAATTCATGATGCTAAAAATGGTAAAACAACTCAAACATCAGCTTCAACCTGAGGGTTTTTAAATCAAGAGTGACTATAATCCATTTGCAATAAGATTAGACATTTAAACAAACCTTTTTTAATGTCCGTTCAACCGATTTTGACTTCTATTCCGTAAACATAAGCATGGCATTAAAAACAAAAAAATGGTGACAATACCAACTATTTACTACAGCCACCGTTTGACATGCACCACCAAAACGCAATAAAAGTCAAAATCGGTTGAACGTACAGTAAAAAAGATTTGTTTCAATGTCTAATCTGATTGCGAATGGAGTTATAGGTTTTTTCTAGGCAAGCGTGCTCGTGTAGGTTACTTCACATCATCGCTAAGGCCTTGATCACACATACCGGAGTAAAACGGCGAGACAGTAAAATGTTGCTGGGCCGAGACAGTGATGTAAATGAGTTGTAAAGATAAGCGCTTTGTTTATACGTACTGAGTATTCGGTTGAGAGCACTGTCTCGCCCGTTTGCTCGGTACGAGTGATCAAGGCATTACTATCAGGTCACATAGTCGTCTAATGCGAGAGCTTATAAAAAAATATGGTAAATACTTACAGTGCAAGCGCCTCACAGCCCGCAAACGCGTTCTCCAAGTTACGCTTGACGAGCGGCGAGTTGCGCAAGCGCATGAGCTGGTCCCGGGTGTACTGCAGCGGCTTGCGGACCGGGCCCACCGCCAGCACGGCCGGGTCGCCTCCCCCGCCTCCCGATACCACGTTGTCCTCACCTGGGAATACACGAGGGAGATTAGAAAAATGTTAAAATAAATAGAAAAGAACTGTGGTCCTACGATGACAGATTGTATGGAAATGCATAAAAATAATCACAGACCGCAAAACAGACGTACACTCGATAAACGTCCTCCTCATTTTAGGGCGATCGATTAACAACGGAAAACCATCCAGCAGACGACAATACGTTCGGTGTGACCGCTTATATAGAGGAGGAGCGCAATCATAGAGATGCGCAGTATGGAAGAAGAATGCACTCCGCGCCGAACAGACACAAATTCAGATAAAGACAGTAAGACGGTATGATGATTTACTGGGTGGGAAACAAGATGTACAAAATGCACGAAATTGTGAAAAATAGATTAAAGCAAAAGTAGTCCATCCAAGTAAGAAAAGTTCATACTGATAGTTATGATAATAGATTTCATACACTCAAGACACCATTCTCAAACGTTCAACCGATTTTACCTTCTATTGCTTATATACTGCAATACCAAATATGTACTGCAGTTGCCATTTGTCGTGCCACCAACGCAATAAAAGTCAAAATCGGTTAAACGGACAGCAAAAAAAGGTTTGATGAAATGTCTAATCTTACTGAGAATGGAGTATAGTTTATTTTCTGATGGTCGGGTAGTATGAGGTACCTCACATCAACCCATCATCAGAAAATTCTAAAGCGAAATTTGATATACTTCTCATAGCATAAAGCCTTTATGTCAAGGCGAAAGCCACGGGCGGGAACATGTTCTCGCTAGATGGCGCTTAACTCAACATTTTTAGTTTATTTTGCTCACCTTAAATTTTAAAAACATAAGTACCAATCCCCTAACAGAATTTGTGTACTCAGAATATGGATTTCTATTATCATTATGTAGGTACCCTTAATACGTCCCCGTGCCCTTATTTTGTCCCCTCGTCAGCAAGTGACCTTGAGTGTACCTCGTGCGCAATTAAGTTCAACTCGATAGTTCAATAGGGTACTACATAATGAGTAC
Organism: Leucania comma; assembly: GCA_958295575.1. Lineage (NCBI taxonomy): Eukaryota > Metazoa > Arthropoda > Insecta > Lepidoptera > Noctuidae > Leucania > Leucania comma. The sequence continues at coordinate 9,660,465 of OY282482.1, read as the reverse complement.
GTTATAACCAAGAAAGGAGCTTTCAGTATAAAAAAAACGCTTATAAAAGATTTCTGTTCCAGTAAATTTAAAATGTAAGGTACCTATTTAATGTAGGACGTACAGTCGACAAGAAAAGTAATTGATATTAAATTTGGTTAACTTCGCTCTGAAAAACCGACCCAGAACCTAGTTATTTTTTTTTTTTAAATTTACTCCGTAATTTTATTTCTTTATGCTAATTTTAAACTCTCAATATATTACTCACAAGTGGGGAAAAGTACCAAGCAAGTAAACATATCCGCGAGCTATTTCTCACAATAACTAATTACTAAATTTTATGTTTACGAAGGTTTATTTTATTTATTTGGAATAAGTGAACTACACACGATACATTTTTTTTAAATATTGTCCATTATTAAAGACATAATGAGATATCTGTAAAGACCGAATGTCAAAAGTGGATATGAATCTAATGAATAAATTAAAGAAATTGGTAGCAAGATTAAATTTATATTAAACGTAGAGTCAACCAGCAACAAGTCGGTGATAATTAAAAAATAATAATTATGTACTTATTTTAAATAAACAGACATTCCACACTGACCAATCATAATTGGGTAATATAATATGTCATTGTTTAAAATTTGCAAGTAAAACTATACGGAAACTTTGGACTAATAATAAGTTGAGGACGTTGCTTACTCTGCAAATATAACAACAGAGGTCCAGAGAGGACCTGGCTTCTCAAAAGGGCCTTATCATGACGTGTTATGCCTAGTTTATATGTGGGCCTAGCCGCGGTCAATCACATTGTGTAGCCATTGTGCAAACGGGGAAACCCCGCTTACACAATGGCGATTAGCCGAGGCTGGGCCGAGAAAGAGAGATATGTGACAGTTCAGTATAGGTCGACAAATGGATCGCTATAAGAGGCCTTAAGAGTCATTGTAAAGCAATAAAGTTCTATTTTAGTCTCCAGATTTTTTATAAGGTCAGTCACTGTTTTAATTTAACATTGATAACGATTAAACATAAAATTCTAATTTAAATAACAAACATACTTATACACGTGTAAAAATACAGCTAAAGGTCATTGAACTTCGTTGAATATTATTTGTTCTAGGAGTCAAACAAAAACCAACTGTAAATTGACTAAAACTATATGCTATAGTTTATAGCTCATACGACTTGTTATTTTTAAAGAGCCCTTTCCATAATATTCGTGAAATCTTAGCATAAGCATTATCTATGTCGCCACTGCTGGGGTTGGGAGTGGGTCGCAGCCCTTCATTCGCTTCCATTGGATTAGTCCAAGTGTTTTCGTGTCCTATTCGCCAGGGTCGTGTGTTTGTGACTGGGTACTTCATCTGGTATAAGCTCTTCCATCCCTATAGTGACAGAAGACCTGACAAGATGACTATTTGGCCGTGGATGTGCGACCCTGGTGGAATTAACGCGAGAATTTTTGTCGGATATATTCGACGGTATGCGGTTAAAAGGCTAGTTATAAAGTGCGGGTTAATTTTTCACGAAGTTTTCACTACCGTTCCTGTAATAGTATAGCATAGCATCAGCCATATAATGTTCCCATTGCTGAGACTCAGGCCTCCTCTCTAGGAGAGGGAATGGGCCGTTATCCACCAAGCAGACCCAGTGCGGGTTGGTGGATGTTACAGTCTAAGGGCCAAATTCACCAATAAACTAATCGCGATTATACAATACAAAACGCAGTTTGAGCGCCTAATCAAGATTATAGCTTCATTTTGCGTATCACCGCTATGAATTGAACCTAGTTTACGCTAAACTCAGTTTCAATTCTTTTGTTGTCGCCCATGTTTACGACAAGGATCTTTAAACTAGATTACGCTGAGCTCAGTTTAGTTGAACTAAGTTTTTATATTGAACGATGAAATCAGCCCTTAGAATTTTTGTTTCTAAGACATGTCGGTTTCCGTGTAATCTTATGGCTTGCTAATCAAGCATAAAAGTATAAAAAAATAAATAATCTAATAACAACAACGAAACGAATGTTCAACCGTGTATTTCAATTTGCACGACATCGTAACAATGCAAACAATGTTTGCGTTTAAAATTCGTTCCAATATTACTTTTGCTTCGGAATTGTCCACCTTTCTTACAAATGGATTACATACGTCTACACAATCGTACACACTGGTGTACTTTCAATGGCTAATAATGGATAACAAACTGCTTTCACGGACCTATTTGTATAACGAACGATAGAAAATACGCTAATGTATACCGCAACGTTGAAGAGTCTCAATGGTTGCCAAATCGCTACTTTATGAATTGAATTGTTAGTAAAGAAGGTTTGCTCGTGGTATGGCATTAGGATGGCATATCGCATCGTTAAAATTTGGATGGTATTAATGTCTGCACCGAGTCTGCGACTAAATGAATCATAATCGGGTTAGTCTGTCTACTACGATATATTTAGTTAAAGAATGTCATTGAGCTGTCCTATTTACACCTGAGAATTGAGTGACAAAAAATTTTTCGTGTCTCTTGTCTTTTTTTTTTTAGATATATGGCAGTCATCACGAGTAACAAGAAGCCCGATAATATGATAACAGTCTTGCCAATCGTGTTACCCAGTTACTGGGTTTTTGAATTAAGTTAGTACGTCTCAAACCCAACTTTTATGTCAAATTTTGACAAGTTTTTTGGTTAAAGTTGGATTTTGAGAAATACTCAACATCAAATACTTCAATCACAAATCGGGGAATAGGCTGCGTACCTTCCCTACTGCAACGGATTAAATCGGAAGCTGATCCCATAGTGGGAAAAGCCAAAGCAGATAGAATAACTTATTTTCAGAGCAATTCATCAGCCTTATAAAATTCCCCCTGCTGGGATTCGGACTTCCTCTTTTGGAGAGAGAATGGGCCTTCCACCTCGCTAGCCTGGTGGTGAATAAAATAGGTGATTCAAAGTACAATTGGCTGGATATTATCGCTTTTAATTAAATTATTGACAGTATTAAAGGTAATGCTTGGGTAGTCGCCAGTCAGTACCTGATATAACCCGGCCTGGGTACTCAAATAGACGACCACCGACAACAATGCTCTATATATAACACGGTCGCTAAGACCATCTTCACATTTCTCTGCACGTAAATATATTTTCTTGTGCAATTATTCTAATGAGCGGTGCAAGTGAGACGGAAATATTAAACGGATGATTCAAGGTTATAAACAACAAGTCGTCTCGACATAAATTGATGCATAATTTTGTCAATTTCACATGAGTTTTGACTTTCGTACGATATGAAAGATTCATATAACAATATTCACGGCTAAATTTTGATCGTATTAATCCCGTGGAGGGTCGATCCGGCACATGAAACACTATCGATTTGTAAAGATAAAATAATAAAAAAGTACTTTTCTTAACTCGAATTAATTTACGCATATACGACTGAAATTAATTTCTTTAAGTACACGTCAGCTGAGCGAGTCCAATGACCTGTAGGTAGTTAGTACGCAACGCTCGACAACTACCTACAAGGTCATTTACTCGTTTACTTAAAGAAATTAATTTCGTATATGCGTATATTAATTCGAGTTTTTGATATAAAGTACTTTATTTTCTTTACAAATCGATAGTATTTCATGTACCGAATCGACCCTCCGCGGGATTAAAACGACTAAAATTTAACGGTATTTAATACTAGCAACTTAAAAACTGTCTACAAGAAAATTTACAGATATAAACCCGAACGTACAGACTGACAGACGCGAGGTAACTATTTGTAAACATGTGCGCCGATATTGATTTTTTCCGAATGTGCCTTTCAACAAACAGATAAATATTATGGCTAAATCCGCGAAGGTTGCTTTTTCGTACGGAACATTCGTATTTTTTTACGATCAAAATTATGTTTAGTATCGTAAAATCATTGCAGGTTTCATTTATGTAATGACTAATGAGTAGCAACAATCGCATGTGGGTAGGGGTAAAATCTATCTTCATATACATAAAAACACTGAAATTTATAGCTATTGTAACTAGCGGTCCCGGCAGACGTTATCGAAAACTAGCTTTTCATCAAAGAGAAAATATAGAACCCGATTGCAGCGCAACGTAGCGAATTCAATTGTATTTTCGAACTATCCAGGGACTCACTAATTTTTTTTATTTTTATTATTGATAGTTTCGCGCTTGACCGCTATCTCACCTGATGGAAAGCGACGATACGGTCGACGATGGAGCGCGCTTACCTAGAAGAAACCTATTCACTCTTGACTTAAAGATTCCCGGGTTGTAGCCATAAGGAAACACAGACTCCGGCAGGGAATTCCACTCCTTAGCTGTACGCATATTGAAAGTACACACAAAGTTTCATCCGAATCGGTCCAGCCATTTAGGAGTTAGGTGACAAACACACGTAGGTACATCAGAATTATTTATTTATAAAGCTGATAGTTCATACTCTTTAACAACAAGTTAATTTACAGCATACCTAATCTTGTAAACGAATCAAATTGATCAACGGTAATCGTTTTACATATTTTAGAAATACGTTCTTCCTGAAACTTCATTTCAATATTCACAATCGCCATATCCAAACAAGATAAAGTAGCAAAACAATGACTAACAAAAACATAATTAACGACACAATTTTTATAAAAAGACGATATCGTGTTCGAATGATTAGCCAACTTGGCAATATAGAGGTAGACATCGTATCGGCGGCTAAATGACCGTCACTTTCACACGAGGCCGGGATGTTCGCATCCGACCGAGCCACTTCGCCATTCTCGTTGCGATCCTAAAGCCTAATCGAACCACTGTAATAGTAGCTATCGGAAAACCAATATAGCTGGCTTGTCGTTTTTTATTCTTCTATCAGTCAACTTAGTCCTTTTTAAAAGTTGAGGTTGTAACATAACAAAATGACGTAACTTACGCCAAGACACGCGTTTAACCCTCTTCGTGGGTGGACCAGCGTGGATTTTCGGAGGCAGCTGGCTGGGAATCTTCCTCATCGCACTCTGATATTTCAATAGAAACGCGTGCACAGCGCACTTGGCAGGGGAACTAATCTTCTCAGGGTTGAAAGTTGCAACTAGCGTGGCAGAGGTTCTACGCGCGCGACGCCTGGCTGCCCGGCTACCGGCCCTCCGCGTCCTACGACGCCCCTTCTTCACAACCTCACCTACTACCGGCGTAGGCTCCTTACTAACCTCGGTCATCACTGATGACGAGACACCACAAAATGGCGTCGAAAAAAGTAACCTAACTAACTCAAACTTAACCTAACGATAAAATAAATAAGATAAACGATTGTAAAAATAAATTAATATATAAAACACTAAATAAGTTCACATAAACCTAAGCTCACTTAAAACTAACAATTTGTCAGAGCGACGGTTGTGCGGGACGCGTGGTCATCTACGTGTAACCGACGTAATATAGCCTATTACTATGTAGAAGAAAATAGTCATATAGAAAGGAGAGATAAAATAGGAAAATCACGGATTTTCACGGACAAACGACACGGAGCGCACGAACACGTCACAAAGACTGATTCGAATTGATGGCCGTTGAGTACTCCATAAAAGTTCGACTACCCTCAACAATTTTATAATATTTTCAAGAATTTTTCGCGTGACGCAAATCTACCCTAAAGTTTACTAATTTAAGGTATTCTGAAACTAAGGATAATAAGAATTCTAGCAGAGTCCTAGAACTATTTGTTTCAACACAAATAACATGAAAAACAATGTTCACAAGTGGGAAGATACGTTTGAAGAGTTTTACAATTTAAGGGCGGATAAGACGGTTGAAAAGCAACGTAACAACAGAGGTCACCTTGCTAGTTTATAATCCCCGTAAGACAGCGGTTGTAAACCATGACCTTCAACGCCTCTGGTTGTCGAGCGCGTTATCCCAACCGCAGCGCCTGATTTGCGAACGTGTTGGAGCGTGGATTACATCCATGTAGCAGCAACACAAACCAAGGTGACATTGTAGGGGCCCAACAGGGCCGAAGCCTACTGGGGTCAAAGGGTATGTGAAAATGGCACCCGGGGCCCTGGGACCAAGGCAAAGAATGGAACGGGGTAGGTTTTTAGTCAGTAAGAGTCTGACACTACTTTCCGCTCCACCCAAGGGCGGGATTTGTCATTGGATGATTTTACCTACCATAAAAAAATGGTGACCTTGGTTGGAACGCTAGTTTGCAACCGTGTGGTCCACCCATTACCAACACGTTCATCTGTGTTCATCGTCTGTTTTTTTTTTATGAAACTTTCAAATGCAATATCAATTAAAATTTCGTGTACGTTTCTATATTAGTATGGAGTTCAAGCGTCAAAATATCCTGCAGAGCGAGTGTCTGCAATGCGGTTGTGCACATACAAATTTATTGTCACGGAAACAGTACAGTTTGCGAATACGGTACTACTTTCGACTTTTAAAATAATGTAAATTGAATCACTTTATGATCATTAATATAGGATTAAAAACTATGAAGGTCAATAAGTATGGAATCTTCTCAAAATAAAGTTTTACAAGCATAAAATGCGCCTCATATCGGATGTTAATGTTCACAATAAAATATTGTCATCTTATTTGTGTGTAACGTGGGTGCATCATTCGTTGTGTTCATGTGTATCTAAGCCAAAGGGCGCTGAAAACCCAGAGAACGAGATTCGTCTTTTATTAGTATTTTTGCTATGTACTTACTCTCCAAGAAAAGATAAAGGTTATTCGAACAAGTCAGGAATTTGGACATTTATTAGGCTTAATTTTGTAATAATTATGTTGTATAAACAACTAGCAGGCTCCGAGGTTTCACCGGCATTTTTGGTTACTACTTCGCTCCTATTGATCGTAGCGTGATGTCCATAAATGGGCTATCCAATTTAACATTTTTTTTTTTTTAATACGATGTATTGCTGAGAATAGCGCGTTCAACCAAAAAAACTCTTCAGCTTTACAATATTAGCATAGATAACACTAAAACTATGAAGTTATGAAACTGCTATCAACTACAGCTACACTAATGTTTAAGGTCGAACTGCACTGCGTACTCGTGTGCCACACACGCCGATCAGCAGGTCTAAAAAGGCCACTTTTGTAGAATCATACTATGAATCATATTTTTTTATACGACAATATTTACAAGGAATACGATTCTGATATGCAGTGAATTGAGTATGATTCGACTAATTTGTGCAACCATTTTACGAATTTTAAAAGAATTGCTTATGATCTGCTCAAGACAGTGAAGATCACTTGCTAGAATGTACATCGTATAACTGTCAAACAGCTAATTTTCTTTAGTGACCAACTGATATGACGTCATTATCCACCGGTGCCTTTGATATCCACCGTAACACGTTTTGACAGATGTTATTGTATATATATTTTTAAAATTGTGATTGTTAGCTTTAAGCTGAAGATGCGATATTTAACTTAGCTAAACAACTACCCAACTCAACTTAGTTAAAAACTGGAGCCGGGACAATATGGACCGATAATATTTGTTAGCCACCACTTATCCACAGTTTGTTAGCCACTTGATGTCATACGTAATACCAAAGTTATGAAATTGTTAGTTGACAACAAAGTTTATTGTACATCAAATGCCAGTTGGCAACTGTTTTGAAAAAGTTAGCCAATAGTCCTACTGTAGAGCTACACTTGATCCACGCCACGCGACGTACAAATCAGGCACATGACACATCACGTGTGCGTCGGTCTAACGTAGTTCTAGCTTTAGCTTAATAGGCACTCAAATCATGTTGCAAATACTTAGGTAAAGTAAATTTTTACAAAATCCTAATTCATCATACTTTCTAAGCGGCCAATTATATTGATAACTAGCTTTTGCCGGCGGCTCGCCGGCGTGAAAGTAACTGGACCCCTTTTCATCCTTTGAGGCGATGAATTTTGGGAAATCCTTTGTTATTCTTTATAAAAGGAACCACTGTGCAAAATTTCAGCGTTCTAGGTCTAAGGGTTTCCATGGGTTATGCGAAACTGAACCGCGGCCCTGGAACGAAGGCAAAGAAGGAACAGGTTTGGGGTTTTCGTCAGAAAAAGTCTGACACACCCTCACACGCCGCCCAAGGGCGAAAGAAGTCATTGGAAGATTACCAACCTAAAAAAAAAGTTCTAAGGGGTTGGGCGTCGTTGACCAATGAATGAGTCAGGACTTGGCCTTTTATAAATATCCAGATTAAAATAATAAAACCATGATTTACATGATAGAAACGCTACTCAAAATCACGTTTCATAAACATTATGTTCAGAAGCTTGATAAAAATGCTATCTGAACAGTGAGATGATAAGCCACTCACTGATTTCGTTAGTGTGTTTTTCTTACTTTTGAATGTGATGCACAAAATCTTACTAATACAGTAAACGTGAAAGTTTGTATATAACGCAGCAAATAAGTTGAACCATTTGCTATTGTTACGCGCAGCCCCACTTCTATTGAGACCGAAAATCAGTTATAATCCTCGTCGCACAAGTGGAACCATCATGACGGTTGTCCTTGAATGCGCAGTAACCGATTTTCGGGTCTCAATCAAACTGGGGGGCTGCGCATATCAATAGGAAATGGTTCAAATTATTTGCCGCGTATTAAGTGTGGTTTGTTACTCTTTCACGCAAAAAATATCTACTGAATGAAAATGCATTCAGTAGTTCTTGAAACTTTACAATAATATAGCTTATAAGTACATCAAAATAACGCAGGCTGTAAAATTATAAAGATATTGTGTAAATTGTCCGAAATCTATATATTATCTATACATATGTATACATAAAAGCGAAATACCACTCACTTATTAATCACGAAATCTCAGAAACTATAACACCTACAAACTTAAAATTTGGCAGGTAGGTTTCTTATAGGGTGTGGTCATCCGCTAAAAACGGAATTTACGAAACACCACCCCTAAGGGGGTAAAACGGGGTTTGGAAATTAGTACGGAGAAACAGACTCACACGGCAGAAGCCGCTGGCAGAAGCTAGTATTAGGATAAGTGTCAAGTAGGAAAAATTCTGTAATCTGAGAACTATTCTGGCGTGCACTGTAAAAAAAAATTTAGATAGCTAGGATTTTAGAGAAGAAAATAAGCTAATCGAGTAGGTACTAATCCTGCGCAGACGAAATCACGGGCACCAGCTATTTAAATGACATTAATAACGTCAACATACTAGCCTTGTCGCCATGTGTTTCTGTTTTGAACTTTGTCAAGTGCCACTGTATGTATTGTTTGCACCACATCATCACTTTACTGAGAAATCTGTTCTTTTCATCACAATTTCTTGTATGGGTATTTCAACGGCAAATTTTTTGTTGGTTTTTTCATAAATCACTGAAGAATTTATTTACACTATAGACCTAAGCAAATACGCCACATGTATAATGTAAAAAAAAAATAGAATTTTATTTATATTCACAATCACTAACTCATCAGCCCCAACTAAAACCTTGTAATGCGAATGCATTTTGAGACACCTCTCCAAATGCATTCGTCCGTTGCTAAACTGTGCACAATCAGGGGGAATCGTCCAAATTGACCTTGATCCTCCCTGCAATATTTACCCCTCTACCAGGCCTGTCTCACTTCTATACAAGCGGCGCAAAATCGTCGAGATATTTACCTACTGTTCTGGAAAACAACCTAATTTCAACCTTTTGCATTGCATATAGCGTTCATAGTACAATAACTGTGTGCCGTCTCGCTTCAATCTGCCAGGGCTGTCAGAGGTACTACTTTATCTGTGAAAGTAATACACGCGAAGTGAGACAGATGGCGACACATGTTGATACGATTTCCAAACGGGCAATAGTCTAGGAGCTAGACAACCGAGATTGGTACTTAAATAATATGAAATGCCTACCTGTAAAATAATAATAAAAATAGGGATATAATGATAAACAAAGACCAAATTATGCAGTAATTATGTTTAATTAAGTAGGTAGGTACTAAAATATATAACAACAGACAATACGTTTTCTTATTTTTTTAATTTTATAGTTGTTTTACTTTTAAATACTGTTTTATTGATTTTCTTCCTGATTTAAAGCAACGATTGATTTCCAACAGAATATACAATACCTAGTACCTTACGGTATTAACAGTTTACTTTAAAATTTGTTTCGCGGATGCGTGCGCTGCGTGTGCGACAAGTCGAGCGAGTGCCAGCCTATTGAAACTAGTCCGGTGACCGGACGCTTGCGTTTATCATACCTAAACTCGGGAGTGAAATTTCTGTACCGGTAAGGTACTATTATATATTCTGTGCCTCTACGCAAATGTTAAGGGCTGGCCGTAAGATCGGGTTACGCAACGCAGTCACTTTGATTCACGGCTCTATGGTTTACTATTCATTTCAAATTTTGTTGTCTGAGGTATTTTTATACAGACTACAAAACAGTGGACCTTTCACGAACGATCTTCTTTCTAAAGGGTCAACGGGAATTCCTAAAAATAAAACTCTTTTTAAAATCGACCTTTATTTAACTTTGTACACAAACATTCGAACAATGTGTGACAGAATATTCAGACTATAGTTTTGGTAAAATCGATCGAAATGCATGACATGAATATTTTGTTAATTAAAACTGAATCGGTATGGAAAATGAAACCTTAATCTGTTTAGAGCAGGTATGATTTAATTTTTCTGTCCGATTATAATTTAGGTGTCTTCAAGGCTAGAGTGAAGCCTCTTAATAAACTAGTGCGCCTCACCATCAATGATTGCATCATTGCTTACCATCAGGTGGGATCGCAGTTAAGCACTAGTTTATATCATTATTTTTATTGATTTTTATCACATATTTTGCAAGCCATAATCGCGGCGGTGAGTCGCCTCTTTGACTCCTTTTTGGCTACAGAGCGGAGACGTCACGGCTGCCTCCCTTTCCGCCTCACATAAGTCCTCATAGGACACCGGCTTCCTCGCTTTCCGCCTCACACAGGTCATCACAGGACACAGTTGTTTCTGTGTCGGAATCGGTGGGAAGACTCGCCCAGGGTGACTTCTCGCATCCGGCTCTGGTTCGAGCCTCGATACAGGGCGAGAAGGAATGGGAGGTGGTCAAATACTTCTGCGAAGCAGTAATGCTAGCAAAGGAGGTGGCCAAAATCGTGAGGCTGAGACAAGCATTACGTCCTGGCCGGAGATGCCTCGGGCTTCGGGAGTCGCAGGGCGAAACTTGGTCACCATAGGCGTAGGCTTGTGGACGGCTAGCAATGGGTAGCTCGACGTCCGGTAAAGACCAAGGCCGGGTCGACGGAGTAGTTTGTTCCACGCGCAGCTCAAAGATATATCAGCAAAATAGATTGGCTCACTGTCTCCGATGCGATATAGGCCGATGGAACAACAAGCCAGTTATGCTAAAATTAATAAGACAAAAAATACCTGCACGGTAAACTAGGTTGTTCTAATCAGACGCTTGTTTAATTAGCATTTTGATATGCTGTCTGAAATTAGCAAAAGTTTTCATATTTGTTTTAAACTTTGGTAAAATAAATCGGTTTTCACGACACGAGCCGTCCCGTATCACGCACCCGGTTATAACATGAAACGGTGATAGTACTCATATTCAAATATCAAAGAAATCAGAAGAAGGAAGACAAACAAAGTGCAATAAAATAGTTTGGCAATCAATATGCACGGATTTGTTCTAATTATCATATTGACTTACTTAGTAGGAAGTTGTCAAGGAAATAGATACACGGTTTAGTTAGGTTACCCACATTTTTTTTTTTTTAATATGTAACTATAGTCATTGTTGCTTTTTAGATATTTTAGTTACACTAATCTACTGGATTTACGAGGGTCATTCAATAAATACTTAGCCTACAAAAAGTAAACGAAAATTTTGGAAAAGTGGCAATTTATTTTTCAACATAGTCTCCTTTTAGTTCGATACACTTAGCCCAGCGATGCTCCAACTTTTTTAACCCGTCCGAAAAATAGTTTTTGTCAAACTCTGCAAAATAGGCCTCCGTGGCGGCGATGACCTCCTCATTTGATCCATATCTATTCCCGGCGAGTGATTTTTTCAGATTAGGAAACAGAAAGAAGTCACAAGGGGCCAAATCTGGAGAATACGGTGGATGGGGCAGCAATTCGTAGCGTAATTCGACCAATTTGGCCATGGCAACGGCAGACGTGTGAACCGGTACGTTGTCGTGGTGAAACAGCACTTTTTTCTTCGCCAGATGGGGTCGTTTTTTCTTTAATTCGGCGTCGAATCGGCCCAATAAATCGGCATAGTAAAGCCCTGTAATTGTTTTACCCTTCTCGAGGTAATCGATGTAGATCACACCTTGTGAATCCCAGAAAACGGTGGCCATAACTTTTCCGGCAGATTTTACAGTTTTCGCCTTCTTTGGAGCACGTTCCCCGGTCTGGATCCATTGTTTTGATTGCTCCTTGGTCTCTGGTGTGTACCAGTGGATCCAAGTTTCATCGACGGTCACAAAACGACGCAAAAACTCCGCTGGATTCCGCTTAAACAGAGCCAAACACGTCTCCGATGTGGTCTCACGGTTGCGCTTGTTTTCCGGTGTGAGTAAACGCGGCACCCATCGCGCCGACAGCTTTCTCATGCCGAGTTCCTCGTGAAGAATATGATGCACTGTTCCTTCTGAAATGCCTACAGTCTCAGCTAGCTCCCGAACCTTCAATCGGCGATCTGCCAATACGAGATCATGGATTTTTTTAATGTTTTCCTCCGTAGCAGCTGTTTTCGGTGCACCTGGACGTGGTTCATCAAAAACCGACGTACGGCCACGTGCAAACTCGTTGAACCAATTCTTGACGGTGGCCATCGATGGAGAAGAGTCACCGTACACAGCATCCAAGCGCTCTTTGATTTCGATGCGCGTTTTCCCTTCCAAAAATAGAAATCGAATTACCGAACGATATTGCTCTTTTTCCATTTTTGTAAAACCGATCGACACGTTCGCTTCCTTAAGTTGTCAAATTAAAACAAATGAAGGGATTGGAATGAAAATTTGAAAAAAGAATTAAAAAAGAATGTGCTACACTGTGGTAAAACTCTTTTGAAACTACAGCGCCCTCTGGCGATGAGGCTAGGTACTTATTGAATGCCCCTCGTAGCATTGTAGATCTCTATGAACATGTAGAATAGTAAATAAGCTTGCTGATAGGTACTTGTCGTGTAATTCATTTCACTTATTGCAAAGCTGCCAATTCAAAAGATGCTTCGCCGTCCGTTTCGGCCATTCCCGTTATGTATCAAAAGAAGTGCAGATGTAAAATACACTGATACTGAATGTTATAACGGTAACGTTATACAATATCAATTCTGCGACACCTACCTGTACGCCCTATTATCCACAGAAATCATAAAATTAGTAAGAGGTTTAAACTTTGGTCTAAAATTGTGATTCATTGTGAGGTATTTGTTTACTAAAACACTACAAAAAAAAAAAAAACGGTTGTTCCAATGTAAAAATCACGAACAAAATACTTATCGACCAGCACGCAAATCCCAATGCCAATAAAAAAGGGAGTTGTTTTTTTTATTGCACGTACAATAGCGCGCGTTCAACTGCGTCGCATTGTTTACGTGCAGTCCTGACGGTACAATGTTGTAAAGTATGATAAATACTGTGTCAACGATCTAATAAGACCTCACCCTTACTCTAATAATAGCACCATAAATAATTATTTTGTAGTTATGGTTTTATGATAAATCAATGTACCTACCTACTAGAGCTTATAAATTTCGAACTACGACCGCGTTTCACTACCTACGCTTTACTATATTTACTACGTTTTATCTTATGAGAAGTTTGGCGCATTGCAAATCAATGCTGGTCGTAAATGAAGCCTTTTTTTTCAATAGTCGAACATAATTTCGGTGGAGGGATAATTGGGGTGTTGTAATATACCTAGACTCTTTCCGTTACTTAGGGCGAAAGACCTTAGATAATTTTACGTAAATAAAAAAAATAAAAAATAAATAAGATTTTTGTTTGACTCTTACTCAGTCCTTTATTTTGATCTGTAGGTATATCCACGCCTCGAAAAACAAATTTTTGATTACCGCCTTGTTGCCCGGAGGCTTCGATGTATTTAATACTGAACCATGGTGAAAAAATATTTTTACAACTCAACATTTCCATAGATCTCTTTGTACACATTTTTTTTTTCATTTCTTTACTCATTGGTAAAGTTTTGATATATTTAGAGTTTCGCTCTTTGTAGTAAAACAGGTTGATATGTAAATCTTGCTTGCTCTAGTTTTGCTCTACAGTTCAAAGCACCTTTTGTGTATGTTATTGTTAGATACATGGTTTCTATAGACAGTTAATAAAATGATATTTTTTATTTTTCTATCTATCATAAAATAAATTAATAAAATTATATTTTTTATTTTTCTATCTATCATAAAATAAAAGGAGAAACTAAGTGATACATCAATGCACAGCTAAAACAACTGAACATAGAGAGTGTAAATTTTGCACAAGGTTTCCTTTTATGACATAGACAAAACATACTTAGAGAATTTTCCAAAAATGTACCCTTAAAGGGATAAAATGGCGGTTCAAAGTTTTTGTGGAGAAACCTACTATTACACAAGCATAGCCGCTGACAGAAGCCATTCATTTAGGTACAGACGCCAGCACCTCAACCTACCTCAATCTGTAAAATGTCATTAATAAATTTTCAACCTTATCACAATATTGGAAGGTTAATGCTCGATTGGTGAAATTTGACAGATTGGGGTAGTTTGACGTGCTGGTGTCTGTACTCATGTCAATTTTCAAGTTGTAATCATATTCCTGTAAGTAGTTATTAACTACAGGAATATTTCAAAGAAAGTTTGATAAATCCTAATCTAAACCATTCTTTGGGGGTAGTTTTAAAAAACTTAAAAATGTATATATAAATATTTATGTCATGTTAAAAGTTTATTAACCCAAGGAATAACATTCTCCCATACAAACTTTAACATCCCCTAAATCATTTTACAGGGTAGTTTTAAATAAGGAAAACCTTTTTTATTTACTTCTTTCAGTTTTTGTGCTCAGTTTGAAGTATGTTCGTCCAACACGAAGGTCCAACAATATAATAATTTTAAGAGTTGAACTTCCACAACAAACAATAAATGATACCGTTTCTGAAAGGAAAAAATTTTTGCATGACTAATAGTAATTTATTGGTAATGTATTCTTCCCCCTTTTAAAAGTTAAATTTTCAAAAACCCCTTCTTAGTGTTTGCTTACATAATTAAAGGAAGCCTTGTGCTATTTTTTATTCCTTGACTCAGCAGTTTAGGCTGTGCATTGATAAGTCACTCATTCAGTTTCTCCTTTTATATTATAGGTATAGAATTTTTTATTATTAGAAATTTCAAAAAAAATAGCTTAGGATTAGTCGGAAGTAAGAATGATTGGCTTGTTAAAGATTAGTTCTAAAGATGGGAGAATTTGTTTTGATCACAACATCATGACCTAGCAAAATGGTGCAATAGCGGTCCAACCTCCATTCTGAGCTGATTCGCTTCCTGTTTTCTGTCTGATATTCACTACAGTGTTTGGATTCAACTCTGGCAACAGAAGTGAAAGTATGAAGTTCGGAATATGGCAAAATATTGTGATAAAAAACTATAACTGACAAAGGAGTATTAAATAACCAGCCCAGTTCGCAGTATTCATTTGTTTTTGTAGGTTCATCTACAAAATTAACATAAGCCCAAAGTTATATGAAAACAGTTCCTATGTTACATCCCAAGTTTAATTCCTTTTGTCTTTAGGAATGTATGTAAAATCCTGTATTACTAATCTGACCTACAGTTAACAGTATGTTAGTATCTTGGTGACACTTGAGCGGTGAACTTGAAAATGGTTGATATTGCCATTGAAAATAAATTGGTTTCATTTATTTTTATGGATTTGAAATTTCACAAGGTGATTTTAAATACCAAATGAAAAAACATAAATTTGGTTGTTCATAACAAATATACGTTGCCCTTATTCTGGATTAGTTATTTTTATCTTGGGGTACCCACATTGATGCAGTAACATAAAGTTACGAAAACATGTACTGTTTTGATATTATAATAGTTGTATTATAAAAAACATGCTAGTTTTAACTAGAAAATATAATGAACTTTCAATCACTTACCTTCATAGTCAATCAAGATATTGAATATTTATAACAAGCTTCCACAGATTCTGATAACCATTATTAGATAATAACAATCTTTGTATTGATAATTACTATAAATCCACTTAGGACTTATTACAATCACCCACATAATGCAAACAATGAGCAAAACAACAACATAAGCGGACTTTTCTAATGGAATTAACATAGGTGATCCAATAGAACTTATATTTAGAAAGAAGTACCTGTTCTAATAGGAAAAGCTAGGTATAAACCTTAATGGTCATCATAGTATAAAGAAAAGGTCTAAGCAAAAATATTAGGGGCCAAAAATGGTGAACAAAACATCAAATCTTACTTTGCTTGACCTACATAAAAACCTACTTATTATGTTTATAAATATGATGGATACAATGAGTTAATAGGTTCATAAGGTTGTACTACTGCCAATTCGTAACGGTAACTGCAGAGTAGCAACAAAACCCTTGGAAAACCAAGTAATCAGGGTCAATGTTTTGTAAACTGCTTACAGATCTTATTGGTGTAAGGTAATGCGGCAAAGGAGGTATATATACAAAATACAATGACAAGAAGGTGTTGATTACTTACCTTCGGGGTTCGAACCATCATCCGGGTTTTCGTCGGTTGGTTTCTCCCTCAAAGAAGACAATAGGTTCACAGCTGACATAGCTCGCAAATCCTCCACTCAGTTACTCAGTCTTCTCGCAATATATTATTTTCGCTAAAATTCTATAACAACTTTACAATATATACAAAATTGTTCAGGAAATTAATCTATCACCTATGTATTGTTTATATCACAGACTTTTCGTTTTTCAACAATACGGATCAAAACGTCCACGCACGAAAATACTATCAATATTTATAAGACTCTAGATATAATAGACTTATTTACACATTACAAACTAACGTTTATCATCTAATTTTTAACAAATACGCTCTAGCGGTCACAAGATACTCATAACTAAAAGATTTTATCAGTTTTCGATGCAAAAATATATAAAACGTCCGCCATATGCCTTTTGAAACGTATATAACACGACCATTTTCAATATGTTACAATGTAGCACATTGTGGAATGATTTCTGGCATCCGTATTTTATTCGTGTTATATCCAGTTGCCATTGTTTAGTTTTTTTTAGAAAAACGGCGTTCTTTGTGGTTTGTAAGGTAATCGTGGAAGAGTTTCAATATTGAATTAATGAAACTCATCTGAGATTTTAAAGCTACAGAATACTCATTTTAAACTCGTTATGTAATTAACTTAATTATTTAGCCAGCCTTTTTGGTTGTAATATAACTTTAAAGGCTTTGTTTTAAGAATTGGCAATAGAGGAAATTTTATTCAAACCATTGCAAATTTTGTTTTGTTGATAATTGTGAACATATTTTAGTTCACGATATTATAATACCAATATCTAACTCATTACACTTTAACTGTTCAAATTTCAGAACGAACGTAATACTTTTTTTATTTTTCAATTTTCGTGTACCGTAAAAACGTGCAGAAATTAAAAAACATAAGTAAATTAAGGAAATTCGCTATTTAGACTAAATAAAATGTATACCATAGGTTGTTCTGGTATAATAATACTTAAAATTGCTGTTTAATTATATTTATATTTAATTATATTTATATGCAAATGTACCATTGTTCAAAAAATTTAGTTCCTAGCAGACTGTAGTACAGATGCTGTCATTTGATAACTCATTTCTGAACGTCTCTTATCATGGTGCGACATCGGCATAGGTCCTAAGTTTTGATAATTTTGTATCTTTTGATTTTAAAAATGTCTCTAAAGTGGACTGGAAGTCAAAGTGATTCTGGTATATTAAGAAAGAGTGACTTCAAGGAGAAGAAAGAAGATCTATTCGTGTTTGGCTACTCGTGCAAATTGTTCAGGGACGATGATAAAGCCCTTCACATTGACCAAGGCAAACACCTCATTCCGTGGATGGGGGATGAAACGTTGAAGATCGACAGGTTCGACCAGTTTTTTACTATAAGACTGCTAACTGTGGCGCTATAAACCTACAAAGATAGTTATGTATCAGAAAAAATTAAATTTTCGGAAGATCTTTAAGTATTTCGCAGAGGATGTTTGTTCGAAGTCCTGTGTCAGAAGATCGAGCGTCGGGCGCCTCAGGTGCTTGTGGCGTCGCGTAATGTTATGGTGACACCCGCCGGTGGTATGTATAACCTGCAACGGTTCACTTGAGTATGTATTTTAAAAACCAGGTGTTATATTTATTAGGTTAGAGATCCCTTCGATTCTGAGCCATCCAAACAACCTCTAAAGAAAGTTTCTCTTCTATGTTCTTACAAGCTGATATATTGATTTGGCTAAACTGTACTATACTGGACAGCGAGTTTTGAGCTCATAATTTTTTATTGAAAAGGTTTATGTCTAAAAAGTAATTATGCAAAGTTTCAATGTTAGGAAATATATAGTTTTTGAGAAAAAAAATAATTAAAATCGATAATTTTCGTATTATTTGACGCCATTTTGATGGGTTTTGTTCACTTTTTATTTTATTTGTAGTTTCTATGATAATGAATTTATTAGTGTTTCATTTACCAACCTCTTATTAAATAGTTTTTAGAAAGAAATAATAAAAATGAGATGAGACAATTTGTTTGCGTACCAAATAATTAGGGCACCCCGACTCGGATAGATTTAGGTTAGAAGGGGATGGCAGGGTCTAGTGAGCGAGCGAAGCGAGCGAACAGACCCTGCCATCACCTTCGTGGTTATTTTTTTATAAACCATCCAAAAAACTGTTTAGTACTCAAGACAATTTGTTTGCATACCGAATATAGGGCACCCCGACTCGGATAGATTTAGGTTAGAAGGGGATGGCAGGGTCTAGTGAGCGAGCGCAGCGAGCGAACAGACCCTGCCATCACCTTCGTGGTTATTTTTTTTTAAACCACCCAGAAAACTATATTTTAGTACTCAAATATTTAGTGGAAGAGCGCTCCCGGACAAAAAATTTTTTTTCTTTTTTCATTTCTAAATACCTGAAAGTATACATTTGCTACTGTGGGGGGATGGTCCGAGGGCTAGAGGGTGACACCCTCCTCTAAAATCCCCAAGTTAGACCCAAAAATGCATAAAATTTACGATTTTTTGATTCCTAACCTCAAAATTTTCAATCTTGAATATCTCCAAAAGTATGTGTTTCCTAGATTCAGGAGGGGGTTTGGCGGGTGTGGGGCCACCCCCCCCTCCACCCCTCCCCAAAAAAACCCCTTATTTCGCTGTCCAGTATAGTACAGTTTTACCATTGATTTTAGACTTGAGATTATGCAAGAATAGAAGTATAAAGAATTGTAGGGTATTAATGTAATGATAATACCATTTGTTATCATTGTATTATGTTCAAAATCACTTTGTTATACTTTCATTGTTTAAATTGGCTTACTAACAAGAGTGAATACTTAGGAGATCTTAGTTCTTATCTTGGTTAAGTAAAACTGGCCTATTGTTTATATGCTTTCAAAGATTTTGCAAAATATTATAGAACTCAGTGTGTGATATAAGTAAGGATCTGTTTTTGTAGATAACTATGTGTACTTTGATAATGTGAAGTTAATATGTGAAATGTGTGAAACATAGTTTTAAACATTACAGTAAACACCAGCTCCTTGCTTACTTCTGTCACCTCGATGATGTCACTTTTCTAAACTCGAATATGTCTTGACCAACGGCAAAATGGTTTCTCAACCACAAAATGGTTCTGAACCAAAATTAATCTGGCTTAACTTGACCGTTGTAACTTTCAATTAATGCAAAATTATATTCTCTGGACAGGTATGATGCACGGGGAGCTCTGCATGACCTGACGAGGCTTGAGGCACCGCCGGGAGGCTACGACTGGCGTGTGGAACTAACCCGAGGAGAGCTGGATGTTGAACAGCTATGTGATGAGGAGAGATATCGTGCCTTGCACACTGATGAAGATGAAGAGGAAATGTATAAAGGTAAACTACTTATTTTGCTATTGGATGATATTATAACTTTAAACACTATTACTGTTCTTTAAAATCATCTGAGTTTGAGAAAGTTGAGACGAAGAGAGAAAAGGAATCTCTACAGGCGTTATAATAACTAATGTTTTCTTCATAATGTTGTTGTTGTGCTAATGGTAAGCAACAATTTATCATTTTCATGGTATTGCATCAATCAGTGGATTATTGTAATTGGTTGAAAGACATTGTAATTGGTTTGAAACGGTTTGAATATGCAATAGATAATTAAAAAATCGAGCCGTTTAGGAGTTGGGTGACAAACACATATACAGAAGGATTATATAAAGAGATATTATTGATTTAGTTTTCAAAATTTATTTAAACTTTAATGAGCGTTATGTACATTTGACAACTCTATTTTCGATCGGGAGAATTTTGGATTTACAATCATCTTCTAGAAGTTATTCTCTGGAAAACTTCCGTCAAGTACAGATGAGACACTGCAACCGCTGGGTTGGAGTAAGCGAGCTGGGTCTGGTAGGCGATGGTTGGGGAAGCATAGGAAATAGTGGAATAGGGTTTATTAGTGGCCTGCAAGTCAAATCTTGATTGATGTGAATAAGAGGTGGGGTCGACTTAGGTGTTCAGCGGACCAGATGATCATTTCTTGATAAGGTGAGTGTAGAGAGGCTGGGAAATCAGGGGCTGAGAGATCAGGGGGGTAGAGTAGATAGGAGACGTCGCGGTGTACGTGGACGCCAGATCTGGAACATTGGCGGCGTAGATGCTGGGCGCGAAGTATGTGGCGGCAGGCAGCACGGCAGACCTCTTCTTGATGAGGTGTACGGCGGGCACCGAGGCGATTGGCGCGGGCAGGATCGACGAGCTGTGGATCAACGGCAAGTTGTATGTGGTGGCAGAGTAAAGGTTAGGATAGTTGGAGTAGTAGGCGGGCGCGGTGTACGTCAGAGGGAACTGCGCCGAGCGCTTCTTGATGAAATGGGTATACACCAGAGGAGCCTGGTAGACCAGCGGAGAAGGATGGATCACGCTGCTGTCCTGTCTTGTGATGGTGGTCGCTCCAGGAGTCAGGAAGGTCGAGTACTGGGTGATGGGCGCCGCGATCAATGCACCGGGCTTGGCGGCCGCTGCGGCGAAGTAGGCACATAATACCACCAGTTTGAACATATTGGTCTGTATTGTTTGTTGCTCGGATGAACGACTGATGCCTTGACAATGAATCGCTTCGTATTTATAGTTATAGAAAGTATTCACTAAAGCTAAGGGCGATCTCGTTTTGCAAACCGGTGCACGTCGGCTGTTCAGGAAGCTGATATTTAAAATTCACGAGGTCGACCACAGCCCCAACTGGTCAGTTTATCATCGTCGTAGTGCTCTTATTGTGGTACATATGCCAACGAGCTAACAAAAGTGAATGCCACGATGCGTTCAACGCCTTGCATGCAAATACCAATTAAGAAATAAACATATGAGCACCACGATATAATTAGGTAGACTTGCAGTTAAAAATCCCGCAGAATTAATTTCACTGAAGATAAAAGTTAGTGGAACAATACATAATAATTTATAGCTTCATCAGCATCATAATTTTAAGCTTCTACTGCAATTTTTTATGGTGTAGGTAAAACAAAAAGTATATTTATTTATCTACCTACGTACATACACAGTGTACAACGCCCTTGTGTTACCTTGCTGCAAAATTCTCAGTGGTCCTGGTCACAATACAAAAAGCATATCTATCTATCTATTGTGGTCTGGTTTCCGCACTTAGTCCTTACTAGCCCGTTCTCACAATGGTCCACTAATTCCACAGAAGCCTTCGTGATTACCAACCAGTCAATAGATTGTCTAGTCAACAATACGCGGCATATAAGTTGAACCAATTTGGCGACAGACCTTGAATGCGCAGTAATAGATTTTCGAGTCTCAATCGAAGCAGTGGTGGCCGAGTGGTAACGGCCCCGACTTACGAGTTGTAGGTCGCGGGTTCAAACCCAGCCAGGCACATTACTTTGTCTTTTTCATCATCACTGCTCTCAAAACGGTGAAGGAAAACATCGTGAGGAAACCGGCATGTCTTAGAACCAAAAATTCGAAGACATGTGACATTCACCAAGCCGCACTGGGCCCGCGTGGTGAATTACGGCCCATTCCCTCTCTTAGAGAGGAGGCCTGTGTCCCAGCAGTGGGAACATTAAAAGGCTGATGATGATGATGAAGAAATCTTTACAAACCCTGTGCTTGTAAAGTAAATAAAACTTAAAAGTCACTTATAACATAGTCATTATAATATCACAAATAAGTCAAAGTTCAATACGAAAGTATTAATAAGTTTTTTTTATCATATATGCATTTCTACAATACAATATTTTCTGCTTATGACGAGTAGATAAAGTTTAGTTCAGTGAAACTTTGGTATTTTCAAGACTTCTGACAATATGTGTTTTAGCTCTTGTCTCGTGTCGGTTATTAATTTTTTAAACCTTTTTCTGAAATCGACAAGTGATTTCTTAAAAAGCTTTGCTACATTTATTATTGCCAACATATTTACATAATTATACTTTTGACCAGCTGGTCTAAAAAGGCCACTTTTGTAGAATCATAATATGAATCATATTTTTTTTTTATACGGCTATATTTACAAGGAATATGATTCTGATATGCAATCAGAATTTAACACGAATTTAAAGTAGAAAATACTGACTCTCAAGCTCTGAAGTTGAAAAACTGGCAAAAAAAATTGGCATGCAAATCACAACATGTAAACAACAAGACAACAACAACATGTTTGTGCGAGTCAAAAATAAATGTTCTTTTTCTTTTCTTACATTCTCATTTACTTCTCTCATTATTTTTATCCAATTTACGAACTGAATGTCAATATTTATCATTTAATACTCTCTGTCTCCCAGAGGAAGAACTAAAGCGCCTGCATGCTGCTGGCTACGGCCAGGTGGGTTTCAACTATGACGCGCCTGCGGAGCCCGAGCCTCTCCCCCTGCCTGCAGAAGTGGATGAAGAGCCGTTCGTCCCCACGCCTGCGTTCAGGGCGCTTCTGCCTATTGATATTGTGTTTGTGAGTATGCTTTTAACCCGTTTTGTATCGGATTAGTGCGACGGGTGTTTTTGTGTCTTATTCGCCAAGGTCGTGTGTTCGCGACTAGGTACTTCATTTGATTTAGCTTTTCAATTCCCATAGGTGACATAAGAGCTTTCGAGATAATGAATTTGGTCGTGGATGTGCGACTCTGGCGGAATAAACGCAAGGATGTTTGTCGCACATATCCGAATTAGGGCTGATTAACTGATTTCATCATACACTATAAAAACTTTTTCAACTAAACTGAGCCCAGCATATCTAGTTTAAATACTCGCGTCAAAAACATGGGCGAAAAAAAAAGAATTGAAACTGATTTTCGCGTGAAATAGATTCAATAAATCCTGTTTATCAACCCCATACTAAAGACACCCATAATAAAGTAGTATTTAATGTCTGTCGATAGTACCGTAGCTCACAAGGAAGGAAGATCGTACTAAATCCAACTTTTCTTTATGTGAAAGCAGGTTTTCTAGTTTGGGGGTAATGGAACAGAGAGTAAAGTCCCACAAACCTCCGTTGAAAAGGGAGGATCCTCCGACCAGACAGGTGTTATATCTGGTGGGCTACTGCCCCATAGATGATTTCGGGTTTGTTCTATATGTTCCAATCGCGCCGCGAATCTTACTTGCGCGATGCAGGATTCAGGTTCATTTGTGACGACATTGATGTCGCTACATCACTCCCCTCCGGAGATCGGAGATCGATGGTTCTTGATGCTTCTTGATGCGTCGTGGGATGCGTGCCAGGCCAATGGAGGTTGGTTCCAGTGAGTCGGAACCGGATTCCGCATAGTTCTCGGTGAGTCGGAACTGTCTGCGGTGATGCCCCAGTGAGTCGGGGTGATGCTATCCCAGTGAGTTGGGATACGATGCTGCAGGCTCCAGTGAGTCGGAGTAGTGCGGCTGGCTCCAGTGAGTCGGAGCGGTGCTGTGCGACGTAGGGCTTGACTGCTGTCGTCGACCAGGAGAGGTTCTTCAAGGCTCTTCATGTGACTGGCCGAAGGTGCAGGTGTTTAGCCAAGGTCGCTGATGAGGCTGAGGGTGATGACCAGGTATGACCAAGTAGGCATGCTGGTGGTCAAGATACCCATATAGCCATGGGTGCTGGCTGTATGGCTCGCTGCTCGAAAGCTTGAGGAAGTGATGATGACGTCACGAAGTAGTTGCTGCACGAAGGCTGCGCTGACGTTCTTTGTCGAGGGTCACCAGTTTGGGGGTAGTGGAACAGAGAGTAAAGTCCCACAAACCTCCGTTGAAAAGGGAGGATCCTCCGACCAGACAGGTGTTATATCTGGTGGGCTACTGCCCCATAGATGATTTCGGGTTTGTTCTATATGTTCCAATCGCGCCGCGAATCTTACTTGCGCGATGCAGGATTCAGGTTCATTTGTGACGAAATTGATGTCGCTACACTAGCAATGGTTCTTAAACATATTTTATCAAAATCGGTTCAGCCATTTACAAGACATGGGGTGGTGAGAATAAACAACCAAAAGTTTGCAAATATGACCTTAGTGATCAAATTATATAGATAGAGTATAAAATGGACATTACAAAACTATATGTAAATGTCTTCTACCTGTTTCGTCATCATCATCATCATCAGCCTTTTAATGTTCCCACTGCTGTGACACAGGCCTCCTCTCTAGGAGTGGGAATGGGCCGTAATCCACCACGCGGGCCTAGTGCGGGTTGGTAAATGTTACATGTCTTCGAATTTTGTTTCTAGGACATGTCGGTTTCCTCACGATGTTTTGTTGATGTTTGAGAGCAGTGGTGATGAAATAAATTAAATTACACAAAGTAATGCGCCTACAATTCGTAAGTCGGGGCCGTTCACACTTGGCCAAGGCCACCACTGCTCTCCTGTTTCGTAATTTAAATAAATTACTAAATTTTATTTTATCAACTTTATACACCCTTGTTTAATAGAATTTTTGGGTTACTTGATAAGTTGGTTGATTTTAGATTGAATCATATATAAGCCCCTTCTATACTAGTAGCGTAACATGACAGTATCTGTTATCAATCTACTTCTACTTCATCTTCATGTTTACATTGTCAGCCTCCTTTGTTCTCAGGAAGACAAAGGACTACAATTCAAAACATAATAAGCGCAATTTTTGCAATGTACCTATATAAAATAATTTAGACCACTTCTTGCCTTTTTTTGTCTATGGTAGTAAATCATTTCTTTATTTATTTAACAGTTCATGTATCACAATAATAGATGAAAATAATACAGAAACAGAAAAGTAAGATGAAATAACTTAATAAAAGTGTCAGACTTTTACAGATTAAAACCCACCAGGGTTCCTTTAGTTGCCCTTTCCGTGCTCGGGCCGCGGTTACTCTTTCGAACATTCGGCCTCGTTCATTTTAGTGTCATTTTTTTGAGGCGTGAGTGGAACACTATTACTATTATCACCAAAACTCGTCGACGGCGCGTATTGTTCCACGCTCTTCAAGGAGATGTCAGCAAACCATAGGGGCCCAGCAGGGTCAAAGCCCACAGGGGCCATAGATAATGTGAAAGTTACCCCCGGGGCCCTGGGGAACGAAGGCAAAGAAGGAACAGGTGTGGGTTTTTAGTCAGTAAAAGTCTGACACTATCCCCCGCTCCGCCCAACGCAGGGATGTAATTGAATGATTTCACCACCAAAAACAAGTACTATTATCATCGTCAGCCTTGGTTATCACACTGTACAGTAAATGCTTCACTTTATTCTTTTTCTTTTCTGCCGGTTTTACAGTGCATACAGTGGAGACTCAGTTATCCGAACTTTGGTATACAGTTGTAGCGACATCTTTGGCGCCACATAAGAACTACACGAAAAACACAAAATCCTGTATCGCGCAATTAAACTTCTCCGAACAATTTGAGTATACCTATACGACAGCCCGAAAAATTACTTATCGGGCAGTTGCCCACCAGACATAACATCTGTCTAGTCGGAGGATCCTTCTAGAACTTTACGTTCTGATCCGCATACCTCTAAATGGTCATGCGCGATTATCCAGATTTTTTATGTTTTGTAACTTGCTGCTGCCAGTGGCTTCATCAGCATGATAGTAAAAAGATATCCAAAGGGAACCAACCCCCAGAATAAAAAATATCCTATATGCTAATTTAGGATAGTGTATTAAGAAAGCAATTGGATTAAAATTGGCAGACGTAACCGTCATGCTAATTTTAATCCAATTGCGTTCTAGCGTAAAGGAATATCAAACTTACACAAATACACACACACTCATAAACTTTCATCTTTTTAGTATTAGTGTGATGTGATAGGCTCGCGCTTAACCACTGTGTCACATGATGGCAAGCCATTATTAGGTCGACGATGGACCACGTTAATATTTAAAATGTCTCGTTTTTATTCTTGGCTATATATTTTGAAATGTTACACCACATTTATGTTTTAACTTGTCATACGTACAACGCTACACTTCGTTGACATCCTCCCCTCCCCTTAACGTGATACGTCATTTGTGGCAAGCCTCCACGAAAAAAGGCGTGAGTTTATATGCGTCGCTGCGCTGTGTCATTCGTATACCCGCACGCTTAGCGTGAGGACGTTGATACCGCTGCCTTATACATGTACCTATGTAGAAAAACATTCTTCAACTATAAATACCTTTTTTTGTAGGTGAGAAATCATCTAATGGTTTCTCGAGATGTAGGGCAGAGCGGGAAGGCATGTTAGTTTTACTGACTAAAACCACCTTTGTCCCTTTAGTTTCCCTTTGCTTTCTTGAACCACAGGTAACGTTACTAAAAATACTTTTACTTTCCAACAGCCTGAAACCCTTAAACAGAACGCCATAATAGAGAAGACAGCGAAGTTCATAGCATCGCAAGGCGCTCAGATGGAGATCCTGATCAAAGCCAAGCAGGGCGACAATGCGCAGTTCAAGTTCCTCAACAGGGACTCCAACCTGCACGCTTACTATACGGCGCTCATCGGGCTCGTGAAGGCGGAGAAATGGCCCGAGCGAAAGATTGAAGTTATTGAAGGTACGAATTATGTGCTTATGGTATATCTTTGACTTCTTTGGTAAATACTTTTGTATATTTGGTAGGTCTGAGACCTGCGACCTATTCGTAGGTTATATTTTTTGCCCTCCTACCGCCATCCTCCATGTTTTATTTGATTTTTTATGTAGCAGATCAATGTTTGCTGAGTCAGTTGGTAATAAAAAAAAAAATATTTAAGCTTTATGTACAGTAGTGGTACATAAGTGGACTTAATGCAACAAGGCATTATCTACCAGTCAATCTTTGGGTTAAAAAAGACAACACTATGGTAGGTTTTCCCAATAAATAAATAACAGATATTTAAAATAGAATTTAGTATAAATTAAGTTCGTTATAATAATAAAATACGTATATATGCTGATATTATAAACTAATAAATACTATGATAAATACCAAATCATTACGATTAAGAAAATTTAAAATATGACAATTATGACGAGGACTGAACTTTCAGTTTTTTTTGATGTCACATTCCAAAGTTTAATAATATTTTTATTGACCTAAGTTGTTACATATTGTAATGAAATTCTCTGACTCCTGAGCTGGCTATAAACTGCAGGACTAACTGCTGCAGGAGCCGTTTTATTCCCCAAATTATGAATACAATTTTGTCAAAAAAATAATTTGAAATAGAAAAAATGTTAAAGATGATTCTGTGGAGAAGATTGAGCAAGAAACTCTATTATTATTTATTTATTAATCAATTGCTTGATATACTTACAGTATACACCAAAGCGTACAGCAAGCCTATCTCTCTACAAAATTTACCACAAACATTTACCTCTTGTGAAGAACTTTCAAAAGCATGAGCGTATTTATGTTGTTAATTTATTTAACGCATGATATTTTAATGGCCCAAGAAAAAAAAAAGGATTGTTACACCGATGATACTAAAATTTTTATGGTCTGCAAATGTGATGTAAGAATGTATTTTTTTTTTATAGAAAAGCAACCTGAGAATGCAGAATATCTGCATCCGAGTTTGGCATCCACTGTCATTGAATCTGTAAGTTCAAAAAATCATTTAATTTCAAATCATCACCATCATAGGCCTCCTCCAAGTGTTGTCACAATGACCATTCATGTGCGTCTCGCATCCATCGGATTCCCGCGACCTTCACCAGATCGTCGCTCCACCTTGTGGGAGGCGTGGCTGGAAAGGCCCCACGGTGTCGTCACCTTCCGTTTGGCGCAGGTGCTGACCGAACACGGTAAGTTCGGTCCGTACCTGTATAAGATTCGTGCGGAGACGACGCCCGGGTGTCGCCACTGTGCGGACCGCCCGGTGGACACGGTGGAGCACACAGTCGAGGTGTGCCCCGCTTGGGAAGAGCATCGCCGTGTCCTCGTGGGGGCGATCGGCGGCGATCTCTCGCGCCGGGGCTTGGTTCAAGCCATGCTCCGGAGCGAGGAGGAGTGGCAGGCGGTCGCCTCCTTTTGCGAAGCAGTGATGCTAGTAAAGGAGGAGGCCGACCGCATTAGGCAAAGGCGCACACGCCGCCGCCGCCGCCGGGTTTCCGATCCCAACTTCCGGCCACCGTAGGCGCGGGCTCGCGGACGGTGGGCAATGGGTAGCTCGCTGTCCGTCCGTCCGGTAACAGACCGGTTCGAGCTCAGGTCGTCTACGGCGCGCACCGTTTCCGCGCGCCTCAAGGAGTTGTCAGCAAACTGTAGGGGTCCAGCAGGGCCGAAGCCTACTGGGGCCCAAAGGTTATGTGAGACTGTCACCACGGGCCCCAGGATAAAGGCAAGGAATGGAAAGGTAGGTTTTTAGTCAGTAAAAGTCTGACACTATTTCCCGCCCCACCCAAGGGCGGGATTTGTCATTGGATGATTTTACCTACGTTAAAAAAAAAAAAAAAAAAAAACCTTGTGGGAGGCCCGCACTACGTCTTCCGATATGTGGTTGCCACGATATGAGCAGTCAGAGTTACACAGATTTTTAGACAATAATTTGACTAAGAACAATAAAGTGAAATGTCCGATTTCCGCGGATACCAAGGGCGTCGCCAGCAGATGTTCAAGGGGGGGCTATTGGAAGTATAAAGAATATTTTTTTTTTTTTATTATAATAAAAGTTTTTTTTCTCCATAATATAACTCTTCATTGCTAGTCTTATATCTACGGTAACATATAGGATGGGCATTACATTGTGGGAAACTGTTGCCTAAACTAGGCTCTGAAGCTGTAGAGCAAGCCTCCAGGGGGGCCGTAGCCCCCCTGCCCCCCTTGGCGGCGCCCATGGCGGATACCGTTTCTTTATTTTATTTTATTGGAGACAAAAATCTTTGACTTTGACTTAATAATAATAAGCCTTTATTATCTGGTAATTAAGGGCACATAGATAAAAAAAAAATCTATAAAAATAATAAACTAATACATAGAAACTATGACGGTTTCGTGTTCCGCTGCAAGGTCGATATCCTTCCACGAAACCGCGAAACTACACACGCCCTTCGGCCAAAACCCTCCTTTGAGGAAGGTGTCCAAATGGTAACCACACCAAACAACAAACCGGTATTATCCTCATCCTCATGCACTAAAATTGAGGCAATACTCTTTCCTATATAATGATTATTTTTGTTAGCTAGTTTTAAGATTGCGTCATTTCGCGTAAGCAAACTGTTTTACTTTCTTTTTTTAAAAACAAAATCAACTAAAAATTTTGAGTTTATCTAGCGACAACATGACCACAAACGAGCTCACAGCTTTCACCTTAAACTTTTATTATTTTCCTCAGGCCCCAGCAATTCCAAGTATTCACTACAAACCGTCCGCCGACTGCGATTACACGATGCTGATCAGCAAGATGCGCGGTGAGGGCGAGGGCGAGGCCGAGGAGCCGCGCGGGGACGTGCCGCCCCCGGGGACCGAGCCCCCGAGGGATAGGTCCGTCGCGGCCGAGATATACAGGGCTCCCGTCATGTATACTAAGGGGCCGGACGGCAATCACGGTGAGTACTTGATCTGTGTTATCAGTAACGAGTTATAGATTTCAAATGGACTTAGGCAGGACACATGGCAAAGCGGGGTAGTAAAAGCTGAAATCTTTTCTGACTTGCACTTAGCCCGTTTTTGTTGTTTTAAGACACTCATTATTATGGAATCTATTCTAAAATTGATATGAGTCTAATAATAATAAAATTTATTTCAGAATTACTTTCATAATTTGTTAGTAACAATGTTCTTAGCCTAGTGTCAGTAAGAGCATAACAATAAAGGCGTACTATAACACTGCAGCCTAACCTAAACATTTGTATCCCAGTGGACCCCACCGCCCCCCCGCCGAACTCGGCGAACTACCAGCAATACGCAGCATACTACCACCAGTACCTAGCTCAAGAACACCAGTCGCAGGCCAACCAGGCGCCCTCGCTCAAGTCGACGGGACTGAGCCTCATGAAGAACTACAACACCGACTCGGATAGCGACGTGTCGGGTGAGCTAAAGTCCATAAAGTTACTATTTATTTATATACGGACTAAGCGTTCTGCCTCGTCGTTTATACCGCGTACATCCAGAGACTGGAACAGTTTGCCTGCTGCGGTCTTCCCGTCCGATTATAATTTAGGTGTCTTCAAGGCTCGAGTGAATAGGCTCTTAATAAACTAGTGCGCCTCACCATCAACGATTGCATCACTGCTTAACATTAGGTGGGATTGCAGTCAAGCACTAGTTTATGTCAATTTAAAAAAAATACTCTGTATTGTATATCAAGAAAATAAATGATAATTTGAGCTTTAAATTTTAAACATACAACGTGTGGTGGACTTCGCATTCCGCGATCTCTCACTAGTTACGGTTCAACAAAAATACGATCTTTATTCCTACACTAGCTGTTCCCCGCGTCTTCGGCCTAAATTATACAGAAAAGGCGTGATAAAGTAATGCAGAACAAATGTAGGTGCCTGCACTACGTCTGCACCGCGCCTTCACCGTACGCCGTTTCTGTATAATTCAGGCCTTAGGTTTTTGCTCTGTTCCTATTGGACGTTTCGTCATGGAGCCTATAGCCTTTCTTGTACGCGCCAATCTTAGGAACCACCATTCATCATCATGATGATGATGAATGGTGGTTCCTAGTAGTTCCTAAGATTGGCGTGTTTATACAAACAAACTCTTCAGCTTTATAATATTGTTTTATATATCTAGCGATAGTATAATACAATATTGCTTTCCGTATCAGTCTGTTTATCTGCTAACTACTCCTAAGCTACGCAATGGATTTAGATGCATTTTTAATAAGATAATAATAATGATCGATTTTCAATAAGATATTAATTTATAAGATAAAAATATCTTAAATAATAAAAAATAACAAACAATATTCAAGGCAGGTTTTTATGTGTAATTGTCACCCCTGTGAAGCCGGGACGGGATTCACTAGTTAAGTGCAAAATAAAAAACACTATTTGCATTAAAATACTTTTAAAATCGGTCCAAATTAGTTTACCTTCAGAATCTTTCCAATGAAATGGACTTTTTTTATCTCATGTTATCTATGTTTCTTTCTTCAAAAATGTTGGTAGCATCTGGTTTAATGTTTGTTATCATGATGCAACTAAAATACTAATAAATAGAATACCGGACGGTGAGCTACTTATTGCTCGCTGTCCGCAATCCCGCGCCTGCGGTGTCAAGGAATCGCCTTGTGACTCTCGTCTGTTCCAAAATTTTACATTTTCTTTGTTTCCAATCCACAGACTTCGACGACAGCTCATCCACAGACAGTAGAGACAAGCCCTCCATCATCACTCCCCCAGAAGATGTACAAATAGTCATAGACAAGATGGCATCGTACGTGGCGCGCAACGGCGATGAGTTTGCAGACATCGTGCGCGCTAAGAACGACCCGCGGTTCACCTTCCTGCACCCCGAGAATGTGTATCATGCGTACTATAAAAGGCTGATGCAGCAGAAGAGGGGGATCGATGTTAATGGGAAGGAGAAGAAAAAAAGGGCTGGTGAGTTTTATTTTGAAGATTTCTACCTTGCAAAGGCATTAAGAGCGTCCACAAACCGTGATGATCATACAACTATTCTTACGTGATTATGACGTTACTACAAATTTTTCTCTAGACATTTTGAAAACATAGATATCTTGTTGAAAACTAATCCAGTAAAGACCTCTGAAAAACTGCTATTTTGCACGAATTTGTGTCTAAATTTTGGCTCCTCATAAATTAAAAAAAAAACAAGAAAACGTATTTATGCAAACCTTGCATCAAGATTAAAAAAAAGAGCTTTTCTACCACGATCATGTTGACGATAGACAGGCCGGGAAGGGTATTCTTAAATCCGTCTTTGAACCATTGTTTGCAAGGAAAATGTTCAGGTTATCATTGTATTCAGCTGAGCTATTCCATCTAATTCTTGGTGTCAGTGTGTTTTAGTAGTAATAACACAATATGCATCTTAAGGACATTATTAATCTACTTTTGTAATTCAAAAGTAGATTAATGATTGCGCCGATTTTTTTATTACGTAGAAATGATACGTCATCAAATAACAATGGCGCCCTGCCGCGCGATATTAGGCCGTTTTTTTTTTTGGTGATTCGTTCGTACGAGTAACATGAGTCTTCTCAAGTAACGTTTTTGTTTATGCTTATGAATTACTCTTTCAAGTCAAATCATTGATAACTGCCATAGGCTTTTTCTGTGTTGTTGGCTTTTCTTATTTTTTTTGCATTTTGCAAAAAAAATAAGAAAATTTTTCTTATTTTGTCTGCATAGATTGTACAGTGTTTGAGCTATTGTTTATTGCGCTACCAGTCATTTGTCTTAATTCCTTTATGTAACAAAAATTTGTATGGCCTACAGTTAGTTGTTCTGGGTCTGGGTGTTTTGTGTATGTGAGTTTAAATGTTTGTGAACTTACCCACGATACAGGAGTAATTCCTAGTGTGGAGCACAATTCTTTGAAAAAGGAATAAAAATAATACTTGAAAAAAACCACTCGCTTCCTATATGTTACGGTTATGGGAGCGAAATCGCAGCAAAGCGCCATTTGTAACTCATCTCATTGTAGGAATTAGAGTAGGTGTAGTGTGAACATCGGAAAAATAAAGTCCGAAGTGCAAAATAGAAAGAAAAAATGTTCATTGCCCAGAATCACAGCACACAACAGTTCCAATAAATCAGTACATCATCTTTTCTGTGTCTTCATTTGAGAACAGTTTGTTATTATGCCAAAAAGTCTGACTTCCATATTTGCCAGCCTATTTTTAAGAGAAACATTATTTGTTAGCCAAATTAAAGTACCATAACTGGCTAATGTTACACTTTAACAATGTAAGTACACTATAACATTTAGTTCTTTCTTTCACAGCACCTGTATCATTCTCCATAAAGAAACTAAAAGAACCAGATCCAATCTTACCAAAACCAGCTCTACCTTATGAGTCCAGTTCAGATGAGGACTCTGAAAAAACATCAGAAAAACAGCCGCAGGAAGAGGTTAAAGAACTTCCTAAAATATACCCACAAACAGTACCCATGAACTGCATACCACCCGTGGTCATGTACAAGATCGACCCACAGTTTAACAATGAGCCTTTAACAAAAATGACCTATATTGAGCCTGTGAAACCAGTCAAAATGCCAGTCAAACCAATCATAATTCCAGAAGTTAAAGAAATTCCAAAACAAGAGGAACCCGTTGTTATGACACCAGAGCTGCCACAAACTCCAGCCATTGAAGAAGCACAAGCAATTCCTTTCGAAGATGTCTCAGTAACAGATAAAATGCAAATAGTTATGCAGAGGGAACAAGAAATACTTAAGAAAAGAGAAGAGGCAAAGAAAATGGAAAGTCCTCCTAAAATTGAAAGTCCTCA
Organism: Leucania comma; assembly: GCA_958295575.1. NCBI lineage: Eukaryota > Metazoa > Arthropoda > Insecta > Lepidoptera > Noctuidae > Leucania > Leucania comma. The sequence goes on along the minus strand of OY282482.1, from coordinate 9,626,355 downwards.
CAAGGTAGACAGTCCTCAGAAAATAGAGAGTCCTCACAAGAGTCCACTTAACAGGGAAAGTCCTCATGTAAGAGAAAGCCCACGCAGAAGAGACAGTCCTCGTAAACGAGAAAGTCCCAGTAAAAGAGAAAGTTCTTATAAAAGGGAAAGTCCTCAAAAAAAAGAAAATTCTCACAAGAGGGACAGTCCTCACGTGAGAAGTAGTCCTCATGTTAGAGAAAGGGATAGCAACAGTCACAAAAGAGATAAAAAGAAACACAGGGATCGTAAGAAGGAACATAGATCGAAGTCAGAAAGTAGAGAATCCAGGAGGAACGTAAGACGAAGTGCAGACAGAGAAAAGAAGAGAGACAAGGACAAAGTGAAGGAGAGTGAAAGAGAAAGCAAGAGAGTTAAACACAGTAAGGACGAGTTGGAGAATGAAATTATATCTTTAGAAGATAATTCTGACGATTTGATTGATTTGACGGGAGACCAGTCTGATTCTAAAGGTGAGTTTAGTTTTACCATATTTATTTTGTTCTAATCTTCATATATAAATTTTAAGCGGTCCATTTACTAAGATACAGTATTTTAACTCATGTGGACTTACAACGTTGGTTTTTGTTTTTTTGATGAAAATAATATGGGTATTCCTCAAATAAGAGCATACTACTATCTATTCAGTTTAGTTTCAAGGTTCACAATAACCATTCATGAACTCAAGACAGTAAGGGGATAAGCCAGTATTTTTAAAAAGGGTTACCGTGATCCTGGAACGCAAAGCGCACAGGTGGTTTCTAGTCAGTAACAGTCTGACACGCTCTCTCGCTCCACACTAGAGTGGGAAAATTCTTTGGATGATTCCCCACCTCAAAAAAACCACCATTAAGTTGCTTGCGTGCAAAAGAGATAGTGTGATTTTCCCACTACGTCTTCACTCTTTCTCGTACCAATATTTGAAACGCTAATTGTTACTTTATTTGATAACCAACTATGGTGCAGATTTAAAATGAAGATTTCAGAGTTATATATTCTGGGGCCATTCAAGTATTACGTAAGCACTACAGGGGGTGGGGGTCTTTGCTTTGCTTATTTTTGATGACATAGGGGATGGGGTGTCTGGATGGTGATTATGTCAGTAGTTTTTTTTTAAGAGAACAATCTCGAAGCTCCAAAATCACATAAAAATTAATAGACAGACACATATCACTGAGCAATATTTACGTAAGTATGTGGGGGGAGGGGGATGGCGGGGGTTAATATTAGTGAAATATCTGCTTACGTAATACTTGAACGGCCCCTCTTTAGTATAAACTGTTGTACACAAATAAACACAGGCAAATACCTAATTGTTATTTGTAACAGGCGAAGGTGAGACGGAAGCTGAACGCGCAAAGCAACAAGAGAGACGTCGCCGCGCCGCCGAGTTCCTCAAGAAAGTAGGCGTGGACCCCGCCGCCGCCGCGCTGCCCACCTCCTCGCTAGCCAGCGCTATGGTATAACTATATAATAATAAGTATAATATCAAGCATATTGACTTGGCTCGTGAGGTTGTCGACATGTGGGTAGTGGACTCGGCGATCATTGTACCGACAGTCGTCGCCAATAGCTTAATAGCCATGAGCCTCGACCAACATTTTAGGAGGCTCTCATTAGGCGACTGGGTCAAGGGTTTGATTCAGAAGGTACTTCTGGACACGGCTCGTATAGTTAGGAGATTCTTTTCTCTGGAGCCCTGACCGCCGGGTAGCTTAAACTCGGTTCATGATACCAGTAGGATCCTATTTTTGATAATTTTTATTGATTTTTTATGTTTTATAAGTTAAAATGACCAATAAACAAATAATAATAATATCCTACAATTATCACACAACGCCATCTAGTCTCAAACTAAGCAGAGCTTGTGCTATGAATACTAGACAACTGAATATATATAAATTACACCCAGACAGAACAAATGACTGTGCTCATTACACAAAACATTTGTCTTGGGTGGGAATCGAACCTACGATCTCCACTATCAACAGTCAGGGCCACGAACCCACACAGATTTTTGACCAAAAAATACAGTTTTTTTTTCATCCTGGGGCCATTAATTAGCTAGCTACGCCACTGTGTACTCATATTGCTTACTGGCTATTGTTACAGGTGGACACTTTAGAGTCGATTAGAAAGAAGAAAGCAGAAGAAGAAGAGAAAAGACGCAGACGCGACAAACGGCGACATCGCGACAGAAGAGGTAAAGAAATAAAAACTCCTGTAAGCTAGATCAGACATAGCTTCAAATACGCAAATATTTAGAATGTGTCGCACTGCGTTCGGTCACGTAAGCTATCTTTAAACAGCAGGCCAATTCTCATAATTCGTTATATGGATTTCTCCTTAGAATAGGGAATATGCATGCAACTTTTTATTTGCAAAATGAAATACTTTTAAATAATAATAATATAATTAATAATCCTTTATTATCAAGCAACTAATGCCCATATGCTAAATACACAAATAATATCACAAAATAATAAACTAATACATATCAAATAAACTATATCGAATTACAAACAAAAAAGTTTGTTTTTGCACATGAAGTGACGGTTTCGCTGCGAAGTCGGTATTCTTCCACGAAATCGTTGATACACGATATCCGTCGGCCAAAACTCATTTGAGGAAGATCTCCTAATGGTGAGTCCGCACCCGCACCATAAACGACTTAAAACTAGTGGTATAACGCGGCTCCACCTGCACGACTCTCTCAAAGTGCAGTTCGTATTCACACGTACATATTTCACCACTATCTTCTGGCAGCGGCGGAGCGGGAAATAGTGTCAGACTCTTATTGACTAAAAACCTACACTGTTCATTCCCTGCCTTGGATCCAGGGCCCTGGTATGCATTTTCATACCTCCCCAGAGCCCCAGACTAGGCCTCGACCCTACTGGGCCGCTACAGTTTGTTGACAACTCCTTGAGGCGCACGGAAACAGTGCGCGACGTGGAGTTTTGTAAAATCCGTTTTGTATTGGATGTTTACACCCTATAAGGAACCTACCTGCCAAATTTTAAGTTTGTAGGTGTTATAGTTTCTGAGATTTCGTGATTAATTAGTGTGTGGTATTTCGCTTTTATATATATAGATATCCTCAATCTTCATGGTGTTTTAGCTCTGGTAAGCAAATACGAAAAAAGTAATTGAAATGTCAAGCTGCTAATAAGAAAGAGAAGTCCGACATGGTCTTTGACGTCAAAGGCCATGACACCTGTAAGGCCGTCATAGAAAAAGGCGTCTTTGCGAGACACATATATTTGTTTAAAATTGTTAAATCTCGTTTATTTCCACTATTATTATATTTTTGTTTATTCATTGATAAACTGGTTAGATAATATTTATCACTATCACTACATAGTATAAAACAAAGTCGCTTCCCGCTGTCTGTCCCTATGTATGCTTAGATCTTTAAAACTACGCAACGGATTTTGATGCGGTTTTTTTAATAGATAGAGTGATTCAAGAGGATGGTTTATGTGTCTAATACATGCATAATATGTTTAATATCAACATTGCACCCGTGCAAAGCTGGGGCGGGTCGCTAATCCATTATAAAAAAAAAAATATCATGCATATTCCCTATTTTGAAAAACCCTTATATTTTAAATATTTAATGCTATGTTTGATGTTTTTATTCGGCTTTATTCCAACCATTTTAATTTAGTAAAACAATAACAAAAAGTAATGGCATTTCATTTTAATTTTTAAATTTAGTTTGCAATTTTCATGTGAGTATAAACGTAAGAATAACTGAATGTAATAGTTATTATTCATTGGAATTTCCAGTTGTGTCATACACAGTATAGTTTTCGTAAGTAGTTGTGTGGCACATATATTTGGGTTGATTGCGATTTAAACAAGAATAGGAATTTAATGACCTCTATACGTCAAATGTTACTTGAAAAGTACGGTTTGAAGAAAAAAAAAATTGAGTATCAATTACCGTTAAATCTATGTAAAAAAAAGTTATTATTTAATCTAAATTAGCTAAAAATAATTATTTAAAAAAAAGGAAACATTTTTCTTTCATATTTTCATTGTTTGTTGGCAACAACTCGCCTTCTTATTTTTTTAAACTTCATGTAAAGTAGTGGTACATAGGCGGATTTAATGCAACAAGGCATTCTCTACCAGTTAACTTTTGTTAAAAGGCGACACTTTGGTAGGTGTGCGCAATAAATAAATAATAGACATTACAAATTGAATGAAGTAACATTAAATTAAACCTTCTTTTTCCATTCGCCACTACAACACTTCACACAGTGATGCATAGATGAGCAGGATGGGAGAACTAGATTCTTATTCTTTTTAAGTTCACGATTCTTAATTTAAAAAATATCTTGATTTTGTTTACCTTACTAATGGCGCTAAGTCGATCCTATTCTTATTTGAATCACAGAGTATGTGTGCAGAGTTTGAATCACATAGTACGTATGCAAAGTTTGAATCTCATATTTAACACTTTGCCATTCAGTCTTGCAAAGTTTATGCTGCAAATAAGTTGAACCACTTGCTAAGGTTACGCGCAGTCTCCCACTTCGTTTGAGACCCGAAAATCTTATAAACCTCGTTATACAAGTTCAACCATTATGACGGTCGACCTTGAATGCGCAGTAACCAATTTTCGGGCCTCAATCGAAGTGGGGGGCCGCGCGTAACTAGAGCAAATGGTTCAACTTATTTGCTGCTTACTTTATCAGGTAGGAAACGGAATGTTTGTAATCTGTAACATTATGTATTTTTATGTAGAAAACAGTAATGATAAAATATTTTCATTTTGTTTTTAGATTATGAAGACGAATCTGAGAGGTCACACAGAAAGAGCAAACGCAGAAAGTACAAGTACGTTTTTATAGTTTAGCAAATTTTTTTCTCAAAATACCAGTCCTGCAGAAGACAATCTCTTAGCTACTATGCTATCTTAATTATTTATTGTACAGACGCCAGCACATCAACCTTATCACGATAGTGGAAGGTTAATTTTCGATTGGTAAAATTTGACAGATTGGGGTAAATTGACGTGCTGGCGTCTGTAGACCAAAACTTAACATACTACATAGTGATTGGACGATTCGTGTAAATTTATTTTTTCATAACTTAATAAATATTTTTCACAGATCGTCAGATGAAAACTACGAGTCAGATTACGATGGGTAAGTAATTTAATTTAGTACTTCTACTAACTGACCTAGCCAACGTTCTGCCATGTAAATAATCAAAGATAAAAATGTGAGTTGGGGTTAGGAGGGTAGAAAAAACGACCTATTATTATCAAACATACACAAAAATTTCATAAAAATCAGTCAAACCGTTTCGGGGCAGTTCAAACAAACTAAACACAAGAGATTTATATATATTTTAAATAAACGATATGAAGTATTGGTGCTTCGAGTCAGCCGACCTAACCCGAACGTTTACGATTTAGTACTGTGAACGTCGCACAGTGGTCTTAAAATCGAGCTCTATATCCATAGATACTTAAAGTCAGCGCCGCCCATTATGTCGCCTAATATATTGATTTGTAGAATAATTGAATTCGCTAAGCATTCTGTCCATCTTATCACACTAATATGATAGAACTACTACACTAATAAAATAGAAGTTTGTAAGTGTGTTTGTTACTCCTTCATGCTCACACGGCTGAACAGATTCGGATGAAATTGTTTGTTTTTAATTATCGCATGAGTGGTGCTGCTAGCAGAAGCAAGGGTTCTATAAACTTCCCATAACTCCCAATTTATTTCCACAGTTCAAAAAAGAAAAAACGCAAGAAGGAAAGGAAGCACAGTTCCAAAAACAAGCGCAAACGCAATAAGCCCGATATCGAAGAAGAACAGCCCATAGCCGTCAACATAGACTTAACTAGCACTCTCAAAGAACTCCGCACCTCCTCTCCAACCAAAGAGCTAGTTCTTCAAGATCTAGAAGACACACAACAGAGTTTATCAAGACAAGACTCCTCTGATGACGAGTTAGTAAGAGATAGAAGACGGAAGAAAGAGAGGCACTACAGTGAGGGGGAGTGGTCTAGTGATAGTGAAGGCGATTCTAAGTCTTCTGGCAGTAGGAAAGATGAATAGAATAATCATGCAAAATTCAACGTCTTTTACTTGAAAATTAAGTTGATATTAGATTGTAAAATGTTATGTGTGAAATGTTATAAAAAAGTATTGCGGTGAAAATTGATCTGTATGCAATGATCTATAACAAACAACATAAATAATCATAGAACATATTAAATACTTCCGTTTGGGAGTTACAGAATGTTTAGGCGTTCATAAAGAAACGGTATTGTGGACATTTGAAATAATTTTGAGTGATATAAAAGATAACAGTCGGGCTTGCAGTCAAATATAAAAGCCTGGTTTTTTAAAGTTATTGTCTCGCATCTATCGAATTCCTGTGACTCTCACCAAGTCATCGGTCTACCTTGTGGGAGGCTTTCCAACGCTGCATCTTCAGGTACGCGGTCGCCACTCCAGAACCTTTCGACGCCAGCAACCATCTGTTTTGCGAGCAATGTACCCTGCCCATTACCACTTAATATATATTGGCGATTCTTTGGCCTATGTCGGCAATTTTCATTCCTGATGTGTTCACGCAAGAAATCCTCGGCTCCTTGATGAGGCCATATGTCATCATAATAATATAATATTTACATAGAAAGTAATATATTGAGTCAACATTTTACAGGATGAAACAGAATTCTTGGGATATCATTAGGTTATTTTGATACTTTTAAATTAGTAATAAATAAGTAGACTTAATTCGTCTTACGCATTTATAAGACTTATTTTAGAAGATGTGAGGTATCGTTATAATTATTTTTTGGTCGGATTGTTAGATACTTAAAATTATACTTTAGTGCACTAACATAAAATAGGATGTATGTGGAATGTATATTTGTGGTATTGTCTTAATTCGTAAAAAGTTTAAATTATCATTCTGTCCTCAAAATAAATACAATGTATCAATTGTAGTTATGCCATTCAAGCATGTTTGCATTTAAATAAAAAATAATAATAGAATAATCCATTTATGAATGCAGGAATGAAGTTATTGTTAAAACTGGAGAAAATTCATCTAGGTTAAAAAAAACTCAAAATCGAGATTAAGCTAAAAATGCAAACACAAAACACCAAATTGATATTAATTATGGTAACCTTATATTCATCTGTAGTTAATTTTAAATAAAATATTTGAAATACATCTGCCACAATTTGTAAGAGATTAAATGAAATATATTTACCTACATAGACTTGGCAAACGATTTGAATAAAAAAATAAAACCATTTATTGTGTTGTGTCAATGACTAGCTTCCGGCAGCAACTTCGCCTGCGTGAAAGTAGGTTTCTCCCCCCTCAAACTTTGTACCCCATTTCTTGCCTTTAGGGCGTCAATTTTGGGAAATCCTCTCTTAGTGCTTGCCTTCGTCATAAAAAGAAACCTTATGCAAAATATCGAGGAGAACTGCCTTCTGTATCAGGCCCTTGATCCAACCGCGCAATGACTGCTTCGACAGATGGTCGTCGACGCTTTTGGCTGTATGGGCATTGGCTGTCATAACAATCTACACAATGACAGCCGTGTCCACATTATTATTATTATAGCTAAACCATATTATTCCACTGCTGGGCAAAGGCCTCTTTCTATCCTTTTCAAAGATCACGATTCCTTGTGTTGTCTTTCAACTCTTAAGGAAGGCATAATAATACCTAATAATAATAAGAAAAAAACTATGAAACAGTGTGCAATAACGATGTCCTAGCATATTTTATTAATAAAAATAAATAATATTTACAAGAATTTAAATGTTACCTTAATCAATTGAATACAGCAACATCTTAGAAAGAAAGACACTTCGCTTCGAAGAATTTATTCGCTCTGATGACCAGGCTTTCGCTGCGCATGACAAAATATGCTGGTGATTTATAATTATAATTTCACCGGAAAATTGCAAACGCCCCGTAAGATTATAAAATATCGCAATTTTAAACTTTTTTTTTTCCTAGAAGACACGGCTATGTTGGAAAGTAATGGATTTGGATGTGATTTACGGTTTATCGTAATACAAAAAGATTTCTTCATAAAGCATCGAGAAATTATAATGTAATAAAGTTTTATTATAATCATACGGAGATTGCAATTTTCCGATTATCTAAACAAGTGAAAATCCCGTACGGCCTACTTGTCCTACAAACCCGTTTGTAATTTTCCTTAATTGTGGTATTCCATACAGACTTCTATCACCTCTATGGAATGTATTTTAAAAAATCGGATCATTGTGCTCACTTTTGATAAATAGAAAAATCTTGCATAATATTTTAAGTTTCTGACCCAATGGCTTATTCGTGTTACCTGTGTGTGTACTAACTGCGGTCATATCTGCTTGAAAAAAAATTCACTTGAATCCTGCGACTAAACCGTTAGTAGTTTTCGTTTCGAGTGCAAGCAAAAATGAACTTAGCGGTGATCAGGCGGAAGTGTCTTTGATGGTACATATACAGGAAACTTTTTAGAAATGGTGTATGTACTGTATGTATTGAACCTTATTGAATTGTATTTATGTTAGTCATAGACAATTTCGAGACATGTTAGCAAATCTTACAGATATTTTGTATGGAGTAGGCACCCATGATATTTTGTGGCTAGATCAAAATATTTACACAATTGTAACTTCTCTCAGATAAATGTTTAGAATAAATAACTTAAAATGCTCTAAGGTGCTTCTTTGTCTTATCATACAACTTATAAAAGTAACAAGTATACAAAATGCTCTTTTTTTCTTTCCCAAAAGCCAATTTAGATGGCTGCAAAGTATAATGAAATAGACATAAATACCTATTTATAAATATCTGCATGGTCAGTAAACATATGTTCGCTTATCTGGTCAAAATGTACTGAATTTACTGTGTTTTTTCGCGATTTCAGGTTTGGTCCCATATTAAAAGTTGTTTGTTATCGTGACTAAAATCACGTGTTTAACTATCGGTCACTAATTACCAGTCACCCTATATATAGTACCTGTGGTATCAATTATATAGCCGACGAAGATGATTAGACAACTGTCAGTATCAAAATCATTTAAAAAAATGTTTCAGGTTCAAACAAAAAAGGAAAGAAAAAATCTTGATTGTCTTTGTTTCTTGTAAGTGTAGGTACCTACCTATATCCCATCTGTTTAGGTGATTAACCAATGGTAAGCAATCTTCAAATGTCTTTTATATAATAAAATTGTCTAAAAATGTTTACAATTAGCTATAACGACCTATAACGATGTTAGGTAATTAACTAAATTTTAATAATCTTTGTATGTCTTCTCTACGATTTTTTAAAATAAAGACATCAAGATTGTTTATGTTTAGTTAACTACCTAAACCGATGGAGTAAAGTGGTCTACTACTTTATGGTCGGCTTGTAGCAATAATAAATAAATTGTTGATCATATTTATGTTTGCGTCTTAAATCTGTAATTTAAAAACGATGCTCTGAAAAAGAAGCCTTTTGTAACGGTGTGTACAATAGTATAGCAATATGGTTAAATAAATAAATATAGTTTCCTATGACTCCTCGTTTTATTTTTATTAGATTTTATTGTTATATCACATCAAGGCGGGTTGGATTCAAAGATTCAAATAAGAATTGGATCGACTTTGCACTTCTATTGTAATTGTTAATTCAAACCAGTTGGGTAAGGTGAGAAATAACATATAGGTATTGTGGCTGGACATTGAGTTACTCATTGCTCGTCTGTGGTGACTGGGCCTCGCCCTGCGACTCTCGACACCCAGGATGGTGTGTCCTGCGGTGGTGACGCCGGGGGCATGAGAATGTACTTTCACTCACAGTTTCAGCTGCCTCGGGCCTCACTAACATTTTTCCGTCTGCCCCGTACGTACCACGGCCGACCAAGAGCCAAGCAGGCCATATTTTGAAATTTAAATGACCTTAATTTAAGATCGGGCCGCGCCGAATCGCACTTTCCTATGCTTCTATCCTTTTTCATCGTTGCCAACCGCCTTATCGTTTACGCTGCGTACGATTGCACTCCTGAAGTCCTACCACAAAATCTTAACGAGATCCATTTGAGGACCTAAACTGAGCTGTTAAAGGGGTTGGTTTCGTACATTTCACGTGATGCGTAAACAACTAAATAGACGAAAATTCCAAAACTGCTTATAATGGGTTTTTTCTGTTGGTTATCTTTTAACACCCTCTTTTATTTTATTTTATATTTTCGATGGCATAGATAATTATGTAAGAATATCTACATGAGAATGTTCCTGGTGAGAGTTGCGGAATATCAGTGAATGCGAAACGCACAGGTCTTGTCGTTGTAGCGACTCTTGGGGAGGCTTATGCCCGTCGGTGGACGACTGCTGGCTGAAATAATAATAATAATTTTTATTCAGGTCAAATATACTTACTCATTTCCATGAAAATCATAAAACAACACAACAAATACAATAAAATGAATAAAAAGTTTAATAAATTAAAATCAAATTAAATAACAAGAAAAAAAAAATTTTGAAACAAGAAACACTCCAAGCTAACGCACACATAAACAATTGTGTACATGTATATAACGGTGGAGTGTACACACACTACACACCACACACATCCGAGACCAATCCACGTTCATGAGATAGAACAACAATACCTAGATATCTCCGCTTAGAAAATACGATAAACTTACGATAAACAAGATGTCAATCAAATATTGAAGATCAAACAGTCAAATTTTTGGAGCATGTGTATAACTGTCATTATTTTATCTGTATCAATAGTTTCGGCACACCATGAACGGGCTCGATTATTTGGTTCCCGCGTATTATAACGTCAATCAAAAAGTGCCTACCCCACTTGTAGAAAATCCAGTTTAGATAATTTTTGTGATACACAACAAACAAACTTATTAGATATGGTAAAACATACATAGGTAGTTTAGTTGAGCAATCGGTTTTCAACTGAAATAATGACGATAGCAGTAGATGCCATCCATAAATGTAGGTACTGTGATGGGTGGAGGCGTAATCAAAGAGCTTCTATGCTTATTAAAATATTATATTGTTATTAGTAGCTCAATTATTACTATAAGAACATTCAATTAGATTCTTATTTTTCGTTCATTGACTCAACTTCAACTTCAACTTTTGATTAATGGCTTTTGTGGAAGAGTCACCACAATTTTGCCAATAACACGTACAAACTGTTAATCTATCATCAAACGCTAGAAAATATTTAGCGAGAATTAACAGTAAAATAAATATAGAAATCTTTATTTTTATTTTTATTTTTATTTTTGATTTCTTTGTGTTTAAATGGTGTAATTGGCTTCGGCCGTTCTGTTTAAATTAAATAAATAAATAAATTTATAAATTAAAGTACAAAATAAAAAAAAATCTTCGCAGACCAAAGAGTATAATAAATAAGGAGTGGAACGCAAAGTGACCGTCATAGACAGTCAGTCTCATGCAGGCTCCCTAGCCAAGTTACGATCGTTTCGTTAAGCATGAACGCTTGGAGTTGGCCACGCCTCCACTTCCTTTGTTCTGACCACGTGATTGAACGTTAAGATGACGTCAGAACAAAGGATTTTGGGACTTGGCCAACTCCAAGCGTTCACTTAACGAAACGATCGTAACTTGGCTAGGGGGGTTGGGCTTTTGGGGAACAGATCAGGGGGGCTAAAAAGGCCACTTTAGCAGAATCATAATATGAATCATATTTTTTTTTATACGGAAATATTTACAAGGAATATGATTCTGATATGCAGTGAATTGAGTATGATTCGACTAATTTGTGCAACCATTTTACGAACATTAGAAGAATTGCATAATTATGATCTGCTAGAAATTCGGAATATGATTTGCTTTAGATGAATTGCTCATGTTCTTTTTTATGGTAGGTAAAATCATCCAATGACAAATCCCGCCCTTGGGCGGAGCGGGAAGTAGTGTCAGACTCTTACTGACTAAAAACCTACCCCGTTCCTTCGTTGCCTATCGTGCCGGGGCCGGGTATTCCTTTCGGAAGCTGACCTGTGACCCCAGCAGGCTTCGACCCTGCCTGCCTGCAGCTAGCAGGCTGGGCCTCTACGTGAATTGCTCATGTGACGTTTTTAGGCCCGCAGGTCGTGTGGTATTTTCACCTTCCGAAAAGATCAAAACGAACCTACTCTGTAATACGCATGGACACTTCTCTGGGGACACCTTAATAAATTAAGTATCTTAGCTACTGAGATGAATATTAATTAGGTGTAATTATGGGCTGAAACACATAACTGCGTTGCGGCGCCGCGCCGTTAAAATCGAAAGTGACGCCCGCCGCTTTTTTCGCGTTGCCGCAACGCAACTTTCAGCGTTTCATAACCAGTTTCTAGAGATTTTTGAGTGTGGATAGCCGTTTCTCTACCATGGATCGAAATACATTTATGCTTATTTGTTATTAACGGGATTACATCGCCAAAATCCAAAAAAAAACACCTAGGTTGATTGAAGTTTATAGATTATTTCTTATGTACGATTACCATATAAAAAATGAAGGGGATACTTAAGGATATTACTAATAAATTGTATTGATTACGTTTCTCAAAAAAATACCCTAAATCTAGAAAAAAGATCTGGCAAATAGGCCGTTTTTGAACATTAATTCCATATTTTCTCGAAAACGGCTCTATATTTATACATTGAATTTATACCAAAATATATATTACGATAAATTGAATAACTTGTATTGATTTTTGTCTAATTTCATTGAATTATCAAGAAAAAATCGAATCAGTACTAACACACCGCGCACAGCACCCCCTGCAATGCCTGTGTAGAGGTAAATTCTTCTCTACTAGTGTAGAGGTAAATTCTTCAAGTTCATTGAGCAATGTAATACCCTTAAGAAGACATTACTCTATTTAAAATAAACGACAAAGAAGATACTGGTTATAACGTTCTTGTTGTGGCGGGCGGCACTGCCGATTTTAGTGGCACGACGGCGGCGCCTCAACGCATTTATGTGTTTCGGCCCTAAACTTATCATAATTATATAGACATACCTACCTATCTACTTTGGTAGAACACAATATAACCATAAGGTATTATTATGAACCTAACGCAACTGAAACTGAAAATAAATTATAATCTAACCTAAATCATCTTTAATGATGTTTATTTTTGTAAAACTGTTATCTGCTACTCTCAAGATATACTAATTAAATTGGATGGTGACTACCTATGTGTGACACCACCCACTTTATAAATACATAATACCTTATGTTATTTATACACCGGTAAATTTTGGTCGTTTTAATCCCGTGGAGGATCGATTCGGTACATAAAACCCTATCGATTTGTAAAGATAAAAGTGAAAAATAAAGGACTTTTTTTCTTCTTTATAAATCGATAGTATTTCATGTACCGAATCGACCCTCCGCGGGATTAAAACGACCAAAATTTAACGGTGTATATAATAGTTTGAATAGGTACAACACAGTAATGAAAATCAAAAATGTTGGTAGTAATACAAAAAGGGAAGTTACTTTTAAATAAAAAAACACAAACATTGCAAATGAATATAGCTGCTACTAGCTTCTGATGGCGGCTTCGTCCGCCTGAAAGTCACAAACTTCCAAACCCCGTTTTATCCCCTAAAGGATGAAGTTTCGTAAAATCCGTTCTTAGCGAATATCTACACTCTATAGGTACGTACCTGCCAAATTTTAAGTATGTAGTGTTACAGTTTTGAGATTTCGTGATTAATCAGTGAGTGGTATTCCGCTTTTATATATACACCGTTAAATTTTGGTCGTTTTAATCCCGTGGAGGGTTGATCTGGTACATGAAACACTATCGATTTGTAAAAATAAAATTAAAAAATGAAGTACTTTGTTTCTAAAAGCTGAATAAAAATACGCATCTATGAAATTTAATTTCTTTTCGTAAACGGCTCATTGACCTAGTAGGTATTTGTCGGTCGTTGCGTACTAACTACTTATAGTTCATTGACCTCGCTCAGCTGATGTTTACTTAAAGAAATTAATTTCGTACATGCGTAAATTAATACGAGTTTACAAAAAAAGTACTTTATTTTTTAATTTTCTCTTTACATATCGATAGTGTTTCATGTACCGTATCAACCCTCCACGGGATTAAAACAAAATTTAACGGTGAATAGGTTTCGGAAGTCGGTGTTAAATAAGAAAACCAGAAATACCGAATTCCCCAACCTTATGTGTGAGAGGTGGGAGGTGGCCTTAACCACTAGGCCATCACGACATTTGCATTTTTTGAATTAGAAACAAATCCTAACCGACTTCCAAAAAAGTTCACAAGTAGTCTGATTTTTTTTTTGCCACCGTTGTTCTACAAGACCTTATGAACCTCGTTGCCACTTTCGGATCAAACAAAACTTTGAAAATCTAGATTTTGTATTAATTAACGACATCGAAAAACATCAAGCAAATCCATAATGCTTACCTGTAGTCTATTAAAGAATTGCTATACAAATTATCTCAATAAAGTTAAGCCTTATATCTGATAGCACTGACTACTCGAGATGCTGTTAAGCCGCTATAAAATGTTTACGAGATCTGAGTGCACGTCAAACCCTTGCATCCCAAGCAAGCGTTTAGGTGATTAAGGGGTACTTGAATAAGATGGCATCCCAGGTAAATATTTAAAAAAATTGATATATTTTGAGGCAAAGAACAGATTGATTGTGTGATTGATTGTGACTTCGAGGAAGTGACTCGATAATGGATAATGGCAAAACAATGTAAGAAGAATACAAGGTAAGTAGGTACTCTTTGGGACGGTATTGCAAGAACCTACCCAGAAAATCGTACAACATATATAAAGTCTATGGAGGTCGTAGATTCGATTCCCACCCTAGACAAATTTTTGTATTAATATGTAAGTACATATGTTTATCAGTTATCTAGTACTCATAGCACAAGCTCTGCTTAGTTTGGGACTAGATGGCGTTGTGTGAAAGTTGTGGAATATTGTTATAATATCATATTAGTACACGGCAAATAATGGCCGCCGTTGCAATGGTTATGCGCAGCCTCCTGCTGTACCGCACTTCGATTGAGACCCGTAAATCTGTTATTGCGCATCGAAGGTCCATCACCATTTTGGTTCAACTTATACGCCGCGTATTGTAAACTTGCACACAACGTTTCTGGTCCAGGGCACAATGCCCTAGCGATGTTGGGGAGCTCTGTACCTCTACCATGAGTTTATGATTGTTTAATGTTAGTGGTTTCCGTATCTTGCTCGAGAGCACGCACAGAGGAACGAAGATCCGCTATTGTGCCGTTTAATCTGCTATAATTTGTAATATCATTAAATCTAGGTATGGTATGGATATGTCGTGGCAAAATCATAGAAATTGATCACTTCATGATATGACCATGTAAAACTGGCTAGATTGTTTTAAACACTATCTAAAGTTTGATGATATTTCAATCCTCGTTTGGCCTACTTTATTTAGACCTTATATTACCATAGGAATCCTACATCAATGATATGGCCAAACGATGATTGAAATTTCATCAAATGTTAACGTTTAAACGATCTGGCCAGTTTCAGTTGGCAATATCATGAAGTGATCAATTTCTATGACTTGGCCGCGATAGATATGAATTTCAGGTCTGGATATGGGTATAGGAATAATTTTATACTGGTTTCGAATACGAATATGATATTTTTATATTCTGTTTATTTACACGAATAATTTATATTTTAAAAATAGTTAACTATAACTACTGTGAAATAAAAATAATAAAGACCCTACACCAATTAGGTAGGTACAACTAATTAAAAACAAACTAAAATATGGCGTAAAGAAATCAGATCCAGATCGCTGTCGACTGGTAGGTAATGTGGCTAAAAGACTGACGGTGTTAAAATTATTTCGGATTAATAGCGCTATGTTCCGGCTAGTTTAGTCATATTAGAATTTTTTAACGTATAAAGTGTTAGTCTAGATTATAATTAAAATGTTGTATTTCTGCTTCGATTACCTCATAAGAAAGGTGAGGTCTGCTTGATCGATCCGTCGCAGCTGCTGCGTCCAGAGCCGGTGTTCAACGACAAACCGCTGGAGGCCTTCCGGGACTACGCCGTGGATGACACCGACCCTATCCGGGAGCGCGTGCGCAGGACCTACTATGACATGCACACCAATGTTACTGTAGACCTTGTTAAACGTGAGTATCTGCCGCAATGTTTGACACAAACATTACGAAAGTCATTTTATAAAAATATAAAGATATATTATCCAGGTAAGCATTTACGGACATACAATACTTATATACAGCATCAGCATTACGTTAATCCGTGCTGTTGGAAAATAGACTTTTTTTGTTAAAATAAATTACAAAAAAAAACCTGATTTTTTATTGAAAACCTAGGCTTCTCACATTTTCCACTTGATTATTCCTCAGATTTATTTGTATAGCCCGCTAGCACAGAGATAGCTGTTTATACTTTATCTCCCTATGCTCTTTTCGTTTTTCTATCTTCCTTCTGTCACAGTTATGACAAACTTCTATGCCAGGTGTACCTATTAATTATCCTTTGAATGTCAGAAGTTGCACCTATTTCTTACCTGCCAAAATCCTTCTTAATTCTTTTACTTCTCATTCTTTTCTTTCCTTACAGAAAAGAAAGAAAAATGGCTGAAATTCAACACGTTCAAGAGTACGATCAAAGATGCTCTGATCAAGCTGAACGAGCTGGTGGACGAGTCCGACCCTGACACGGAACTGCCGAACATCGTGCATGCTTTCCAGACAGCTGAGAGGATCCGGGCTGACCATCCTGATGATGACTGGTTCCATCTTACGGGACTCGTTCATGACTTGGGCAAGGTACGTGAACATCACCAGCGTAGTTTGCTACACTGACGACACGCTGGTCCCGGCGCAGCGAGATTCACACCAGGCAGTGGCCGAGCTAGCGACATGCGGGGTTGTGAGAGTATCCGACAGTTGGGACTCGAGGTGGCCCTGCATAATTCCGAGGTCATGTGTATGAAAACACAGCTCTTGAAACGCGCCGCGATCGGGATCCTAAATAACCGTAGGAGGGGTGACGATGAAGTACTTGGGACTGATCCTCGACAGCCGGTGGAACTGTTCTTCAAGCAATTCCGACATCTGGCTTCCAGACGAGCGGGCTGGGGCTGTCTCTGGCTCTGGTTGCGGAATGTGATAAGGCCGTCCATTCTATGTGATTAAATTTTTAGTGTCCTCTGATAAACAGCGTGATGTACCTATCTAAAACTAATTGGCAAGTGTATATGTACTCAGTGTAAAACAACATGATCATGACTTATCAAACTTGTTATTGATAACCCCTTTTACAATTTCGACCTTTTAATTGTTGATCCGTTGATACCGGCGCCGCTTCAAGCTGGATTTTTTTACGACCACATGAGCGATACTTCAAGTAAAATTGATTACTTGAAATCTACAGCTGTTCTATAATGGAAGATTCCTTCGTTAATAACATTATATGAACTTGAACACATTTCTCTCCTAAACGAGAGCCACATGAACCGTTTATATTATTGTCCAGGTGATGGCGTTTTACGGCGAGCCTCAATGGTGCGTGGTGGGTGACACGTTTCCCGTAGGCTGCAAATGGGCTGACTCCATCGTGTACGGACCCGAGAGCTTCAAGGATAACCCTGACACCTACAACCCCAATTACAAGTTAGTATTAGGGCCAACGCTGCGTTAAGCGAGCGCACGCGACCGGCCCATACAAACGTGCTCCGCGCGCTTTTTGCTGCTACGTAAAGTACATTAAAGTTCTCAATAACACGACTACATACATACTGTTATAGTTGAACTAGCGACACTGCGTAGGCAATGATCCTGTTTTCGCTCCGGGGATCGCTGCACACCACACGCGGCGGATGCTCGCGCGTGCTCTCGCTGTACGCAGCGTTGGCCCTTAAGATTTATGGCCTTCGGCAATCATAAAAATCAATTTCAGCAATGGTTGATAGATTTATATGAGTTTACATATTTGTGAACACACCCATGATACAAGAGAAATTCCCTTAAGTGTGGGTGAACGTTTTTGTAAAAGATAAAGGTAATCTTTTTTGTATCACTAAATAATGTATAATGAATTGAATCATCATTTTTTTTTTTTCATTTAGATGGTGATTTTAATTCGGACTACGATTCTGATGTTTGCATGTATGATTTTGTTAAGAAGTGACAGAAAACTGAATATTTTCCTGTTTTACATATCTGCTGTATACACACTAACTCTAGTCGACGCTGTTCTTCTTTAAAAGCTATTTTTTTTCCTGATTACTTTTGAGTGACATTTCCGCTATTTTGACGCTGATTTTTACCCATAACCTATAAATTACCTTAAGCGGTTGTAACGCGATCCTTTTTACGACCTAAACTAAACTGTAAAAGGGATGGAACTGTATATGGTTATAGCACCATCTCTCTTTCTCACTCGCACGACTGATATTTTAACACGTCATGGTAAGGCCCTAGTCCTAAACTGATTCAAAGACATACTTTCTAAATACTTTCTTGTTCCCAGCTCCGAATACGGTATGTACGAGCCTCACTGCGGGCTAGACAAGCTGGAGATCTCCTGGAGCCACGACGAGTACATGTACCAGTTCCTAAAACATAACAAGAGTACCATCCCCGAGAAGGGACTGTACATGATCAGGTAACTGCAGCTCTAGTAGACACAACTACAGTGGAAATGAAGTTGTTCTTAGAAATATGCTCTCTAAAATGTAGACAGCGGTCGAATGTCAGCCCTAAGTGATGGTGACACGAGAACTTTTTTCAACCTAAACTAGAGTTGTAACGGATTAACCACAACATCCGACTGTACGCCATACTCGTAACGTAGCACTTGCTTGTAGGTATTATAAAACAACCTGTTTGTACTACTTCATTCGTAAAACGGATATAGACTATCCGTTTGCAAGAGTTCGCAATCTTTATCCATTCTAATTAGTGGAACCAGTTTTAGATCATCAGCATATATAGCAGGGATTTTTCAGAAGTTACATTGGTTATAAGATTTATTGATCATAATCACGAACAGAGGTGGCCCCAACATGGATCCTTGACTGATGTCCGGGCGAGTATAACAAGGCTTGTAACTTGAAGCAGTCATATCAGACAAACTGCTTGCGATCCAGCAGGTTGGAAAAGAAATTACGAAATCTGCTTAAAAAACCGATGCATAGCTTCTAGCTTTGTCAAGAGCGCATCGATGTCAACTTTTTCGAACGCTCTCTAAAAATCAACATACAGAGCAAGTTATTTAACTATTTGATGAATTCACATCTCAAAGAAAAAATAACTTTCCGCCGTTCTTTTCTGATTCATTATACACATATAAATATATATAGTGGCGAGCTTGTCCCAAAAAATGCGGTGACTTCTGACCAATATTTTAATCGTACCGAAGTAGTCAAAAACTTTTTTAGCGATAAGCCTCCCACCTTTTGATTTCTAACATGTATAAGAAATATAAAACCGGACATTTGTAATGACTAATAAATTCGGGTGATTGTCCACAGATATCATTCTCTGTACCCGTGGCACGCTGGCGGTGACTACCGCCATCTGACCAACGAGAAGGATGAACAAATCCTGCAGTGGGTGCTCGAGTTCAAGTGAGTATTTTAATTAAAGTAAAACCAAAAACTAAACAGCGTCACAAAATAATTGACATGAACATTAATTTAGACTGCTGGAGCAAACCAATAATTGAAACCATATTTAGTAGTGGTCATCAGTCAGAATTTT
Organism: Leucania comma; assembly: GCA_958295575.1. Taxonomy (NCBI): domain Eukaryota; kingdom Metazoa; phylum Arthropoda; class Insecta; order Lepidoptera; family Noctuidae; genus Leucania; species Leucania comma. Next base: position 9,606,523 of record OY282482.1, on the reverse strand, counting down.
TGGATCAGTTTAATGTTCTTGAAGATATCGGTGCAAAATTTGTCTATGTTCTACAACTCATAATGATAAAGTTTTAAAATCATGTCTTCTTTTTTCTCTAGCAAATATGACTTATACACGAAGAGTACAAAGGTCCCTGACATCGAAGCCCTGTGGCCCTACTACGAGAAGTTGATCGAGAAGTACATTCCTGGAGTCTGCAAGTGGTGAATAATTTGATCCTCAACACGACCTGCTTATCGGAACCTAAGGACATGTAGATACGAACTTATGTCATCTGAGTGTCTAGGGCGAGTTTGTTTTACATTAACGCGATCGACACGTTTATGACGTTCGGCCCTTCGATTGGTCCGCTCCAAACTCTTAACCAATCAGAGAGCCAAACACAACTCGCTCTAAGGTCTAAACCTGACGTTTTTTGTGTGTATCACTAGTGTGTATCCTTAATTTTGCGCGGATGAAAATGTTCTAAATTAAAATTCCTATCTATTGCTCTTTCTAATAATCAATATCCATATCCGTTGCGTAGTTCACGAGGACTTAATGGACAATGGACGTGGAAAGCGACTTTCTTCTGATTTAAGCATTTTTTCAAATTCTACTTTAGCGTGAAAACCTTTCAAAATTTTGATAGTAAAATAAGTTTGAGACGTAATTGACGGTACTTCCAGTCCGATCAATAACTCAAAATACATGTACTCAACCCCCCCTTTATTTTGTACTATCATGTTTTGGTCATCAAAATAAACACTTATCTACAAAAGCAAGTTGACATAGGATGTAATGTATTTTATGTAATTAATAACTTATTACATTTTTATTTTAATAAAATCGAAGTTAAATATTGATATATTTTTTACCTCCAACGTCTTGGTTTTTCAACGAAAAAATTAGTAAGTAGACAAGGTTTTGTTCTGCGACCCTAGAATGCCACCGAAGAAATACGGGGAAGATATTTGATGATTTTCCACTTCAATAAAAATGGCAAAACTTCCTCGTTGCCAGTATAAAGGAGCAATTTTCGATTATTTTGTATCTTGTATTGAAAACCTCACGTACGGAGAACCTATTAGGAATTGCGTGCCATCCTCCGTCTTCTATTTTAATATTTAATGAAATGCTTCCTTATCTATTGAAGTCAAGGAGTCTCTACTCCTGACCTTGATCCAATTGAATGCTTATTCAAGTCAGCAGCAAATGAGGATTAGACGCAATATGAAGGTAGGTGGGTCACACTGAAAGAGAAGAATTGCTTATGATCTGCTAGAAATTCGGAATATGATTTGCTCTAGATGCTCATGTGACGTTTTTAGGCCCGCAGGCCAGTAAAAAAAGCACCCCATAAAATATATTTAAATTTCGAATTAGGAACTCTTTGGGAATCTGTAGATGTGTATTGTGTAATAATTCTTAAGTCATTGGTTTTTATAAATTGGTGGGTATTTAAAAGTGTTTGTAGTGCGTCGAAGTGGATTTGTCTAGAGAAAATTTTCGCTCAATGATATTTTATTCATATGACTTTCGTTAAAAAAAAAAAAAAAAAAAAAAAAAAAAAAAAAAAAAAAGGAGACAAAAGTGACATCGGCAATTACCGTCCAATCAGTTTAACATCTCACATATACAAGACCTTTATTAAAGTGATACACAATCGTATAGACGGGAAACTGGATAAACATCAGCCTCCAGAACAAGCCGGATTTCGACCTAGCTTTTCAACTACCGACCATCTACAGACTTTAAACCAAATTTTAGAAAAATACTCAGAATTTAATAAACCTTTATACTTAGCCTTCGTAGATTATACGAAGGCATTCGATAGTATCAAACACTCCAAAATATTTAAATCTTTAGAAAACCAGGAACTAGAACAGCAATATATAGACCTTTTAAAAAATATTTACTATAACAGTACCGCAGATGTCAAATTAAATTTTACAGGACCTTCGTTTAAAATACAAAAAGGTGTTAAACAGGGTGACCCGCTCTCTCCAAAACTATTTACAAGCACTCTTGAGGAGATCTTTAAAACACTGGCAGCCTCGTGGGCCACCAGGGGCATTGAAGTCGGTAGTAAGAGGCTGACAAACCTTCGGTTTGCCGACGACATTGTCCTTTTTGCCCCTTCTGCTCTGGAACTACAGTCCATGCTTCAAGACCTAAGCACGGCAAGCCTCAGGGTGGGGCTCGCGATGAATCAATCTAAAACTAAATGTATGACCAACAGCACTAAACGTAGGGTCGAGGTAGATGGACAGGATATAAATTATGTCGATGAGTATATCTACTTGGGCCAGTTAGTTTCTTTCGAAAACAGGCAGGAGAAGGAAATCGATCGCAGGATCGAAAACGCCTGGAAAAGCTACTGGTCCATGAAGACGCTAATGAAGGGAGATCTACCGATATCCCTGAAGCGAAAACTCATCGATATGTGTATCCTGCCCATCCTAACTTATGGTGCTCAGACATGGTCGCTCACCGAGTCGCAAAAGTTTCGCCTTGGGGTTTGCCAACGAGCAATGGAACGCAGCATTCTGGGTGTCAAAAGAGCTGACAGAATGAGGAACACCACGCTGCGCTTAAAGACGGGCATCACAGATGTGGGAAAAAAGGCTGCCAGGCTAAAGTGGGATTGGGCGGGTCACATTAGCCGTATGCACACTGATCGTTGGGCAAGAGTCTCCACAAGATGGGTACCTGAGGATGGACGACGCCGCCGAGGTCGGCCTAGGAAGAGGTGGCAAGACGACCTGGACGACTTCTGCAAGAACTGGTTTGAGGTGGCCCAAGAGAAAAGTACCTGGAAGGAATTGGGGGAGGCCTTTGCCCAGCAGTGGGAAAGTATGGGCTAATATAAAAAAAAAAAAAAAAAAAAAATGACTTTCGTTGCAGTCATACTTAACGACAATGTTAAGATAGATGATAGACTTCTAGAAGTATTACATGTAACGAAGTCCCATCTCATACCATATGTGCTCAAAGCTGATTTGCGAAAAGAGCGTCCTGTTAGGGCGACTGCTGAAGATGGACGAGTGATATACTTAAAAACAGATTCGGACAGCCTTAGGTTTTACTAAGAGTCAAGGACAAAAAGTCTTACATTAATGTAGGCATCAGAAAGCTTTCGGCTTTGTAACTTCTCAATGAATACCTCATAATGGAAAAGATGATTGCCACAGGACAGACTGGTCATTTCGCAACAATTGTTCTAGAAGATAAATGGACCGTTACTGCAGTTGGCTTGGAAAATGTTAGACAGCAGCGTCCAAGAAGCAGGATCCTCCTCCACCATGACAACGCTCCAGCTCATTCCACCAGGCGGAATATTTGTCAACGGTGTGGAGTTAGTAAGTCAACCTCCTTAAGGTCCTAACTTGACTTCGACTGAACGATTCATCGAATATTTATTAATCAATAGACTGCTCTGTCGAATGAGTTTTAGTTGTTCTAAAGTTTAATCATTTATATTAAATTACGAGTACCTATAACAAAAGATTATACGATTACCCTCATATATTTTTATAACTGCATTGCGTATAAAAGGTTGTTTTGCAATAAATTCTATTCGATCAAATGTTCAGTCGACTTTCCGTTAATCGACTCTCGAAGTATCGTTACGGACCCCTCAAAATTCGGTGACTCGTATGATGCTCGTATGGGTATATGTACTATACACTACATACATAACATATATCTACTAAAATGTTCGGTGACTTCAAGTAGGTACCTATAACAGGTAGGCATCCAAAGGTCCTAAGGAGGATCTTTGTGATTAAGTATATTTCCCTAATCGACTTTAAAGGCCATGGCGCCTAACAGAACGCTTACACATACAAATTGGAATATTCCAGTTTCATATAAAACGCAAACGACGACCACGTGGAGTCGTAGAATCTTTGACCCCAGACTAAATGCGTCTTAAACTCTAAACGTAGTATCAAAACATATAAAAAGATCTCTCTGTCAGCATTATAATAATCTGCAAGTGCCAGAAATAAACCAACAATGGTTCAGTTATAGAATAATCATCGTAAACCATACTATTCGCCTTTTCAGGATCCATTGAAAAGTTCGTAGGTCAAAATGTCAACGACTATGAAAGAAGGCAAGCAATGGCAGCGATATTCTTCAGATAGTATCGCCTAAGTTGTAGACAGACACGTGATTGTGGACACACTGAGGAGATACTGAACTAAGGTCTTGTTTTGAATGAATCGTCTTTTGTTAACAACGTCAAAAAGGCGGTTACTCTTTTGTAACACATGTTCCGAGTATTTTTTTTAACTTAGCTTTACTTAGTACCTTTAAGCAATAAGAGATCCAGATTTTTATATACCTATTGTAAACATAGCCTACGCCTATGAAAATGTTTTAAAGTGTTTCATTATTTACATCAAGATAAATTTTTGGGTTTCCGAAGTATTTTGCCCTGTATCTAGCGACAATAGGGCAGCTTAGTAGAATCAGATGTGCTGCTGTCTCGTCCTCCTCCTATTGAAGTTGTATTGGATCTGTAGCAACTATCTATGTGCATACTAAGTAAATCACCATTGTTAGTTGCCTTTTCCTAGTTGTTGGTCTAAGATCTTTTATGGGTCAAGCACCATTGGGATCTACAGCTAGGATAACAGGTGAAAACTGGGATCAACAGTGACGACCATCATAAATACCATCCTGGAAAAACGATGTGTGCAGTGGCTGCGTGATCAAACCAGGTCGGCTTTACCTATAGTGCAGGGTGTGTGGTGCACACGGGCGCTGGGTCCTAGAGGACGCCGAGCGCCGGTCACGACAGTCAAATAACTACAAAGTTGTGTTTTTTTATTCGTGTAACCCTTTTCTGGGTGAATGACGAATCTAACGACACCTCTCAAGCTAAAATACAACAACCCATTTAGGCTCTAGGGCGTGCCAAAGAAATATATATACTCGTACATAATCTTCCAATGACATCTCCGCGCCCTTGGGCGGGGCGGGAGATAGACAGACTTTTACTGACTAAAAACCCACTGCTGTTCCTTCGTAGTCTTTGTAGCGCCATCTATGGCGTAACATAAGAACTAATCCTGCATCGCACAATTAAAGTTCTCCACGCGATTTGAACAAATAGAACAGCCCGAAATCATCTATAGACAACACGACGTCGACGACGTCGGTCGATATCTCATCAGACATCGACCTATTTGGTCGGAGAAGACTCCCTTTTCAATGGAGGTTTGTGGGACTTTACTCTCTATTCAGCTCACCTCAAAACCTTCATAGAAATATAATATCTATGCATGGTTGCTTTTCTTATCGGGGCCGAAGTTTCCTTTCAGAAACCGATTCTTAGCGCCAGTAGGCTTCGACCCTGCTGGGCCCTATGGTTTGCTGTCAACTCCTTGAGGGGCTCGTGGTGGTACGCGACTTCGACGACTTGGGCTCGGTCCGGAAGGTTAATGGAGGGCCTGATAGGTAGCTCATTGCTCGCCGTCTGAAAGCCTACGCTTACGGGGTGGCTGGAAATCGGGGTCGGAATCCCGGCAGCTGGGGCGTGGGAGGATTCCCACTCCACATTGAGTAATGACACACCTTAAAAAAAAACAAAGTAACAGCAACATATTTATTTTGAATTCATATTCCCAACATTATCTAACGGATCCCCAGAATTACAAATAATTTTAAATAAAGTGATCATAACAATAAATTAATTACTGCACGCGTCATTGAAGTAAGTAATTATATTTTCGCGAGTTTTTTATGATATTACGTTAATACCGATAAGGCTTGATAGCCTGACTTAACTCTTGACCCCATCTGTTATCAATTAACATTTAAAGTTGTGCACAGACTGGTCGGCTGCCATTACTGATCCGTCGAGGAATCGCCACAGTAACGCCTAAACATGAAGCCGAAACCAGTGAGTTTATTTTATTTGTACAATTTATTATAAACAAGCAAAATCAGGCCGAGACTTAGTACTCATTGATAGCTTTCCCTCAGGCAAGATTGAGGTCGAAAGCACCGTGAAAAATTTTGAGCCTATCAATAAAATCTAATCTTACAAATTTATATGATAAACTAGGAGCTACTTGGCTGCAGTGCTTCGTACGGGTGCAAAGTTTACATGTAAATTACTAAACGCACATGATGTGAGAGTACTCGTAGGATGTTCGGTGACATAGTCGATTTCAGCTGTTTTTTATATAGTTATATATGATATATGTTTTTTACATATTTTATATTTTGGAAAATACTGTCTTAGTGCTCGTCTACCTACGTCATCATGTCTTCTGCAAAATTCCCTAGTCCCAGTACTTTCTATCTATTTATCTAACTATATGTCATACAGGTTCTCATTTTATATTATAGTTAATTTTGATAATTTCTTGATAAATCTTGATTGTCCCAGAAACGTGTTGTTTATGTGTCCTAGATACTAATACTGATGCGCTACCAATTTTGTGCATCGATGCCCTTTTTATTTGACTATAATTAAACTGGTGAAAAAATGGCAAATTTTGTATAATTCGTTGGATAAATACGTGAAGGTCTGGACAGACCCGAAAAGCAATGGAAGTGGGTTATCCTGGCTCTTTCACCTTAAGCACTTCCGCCTGCATCCGTCGGTCAAGTTTGCGGTATTGAAAATGTTCCCCTGGTAGCAAATATAGAGCACAAGATAATTTATAGAAAATTTTAAAATAATATATTAATAAATAACTTATCTTTTCAAAATACGACCCATGCATGGGTCATGTCATAATTGAAAATAACATGATAAAGTCATCAGATTTTCCATTTCTAATTATTTATTTATAGTTTGTTATGTTTCTAAACTATCTCTGTCACGTGTTGCTTATCTCCAAACGCTTTCAATAAACTAATGATGCAGCTAATTAGTAAGTACATACGAGTGCAAAACGTGTTCATATTAATGGTGGAACAGTGACCGTGAAAATAATACAGATAACTTGGCATTGACACTTAGTTCTAAAGATTCACAAAAGATGATTTGCACTTAATTATTCATTTTTTTCTTTTTTTACATTGGCCTGATAAAACACTAGGGCACATATAAAATGTCAGAAACTAGTACACAGTTCAAACTGGTCCCTAATCGCATTCTTTCTAAGCTAGTCGACATCGCAAAGGCGAAATCGAACTTCGAAACGAATTCGACACGGAGCGATTGCCACTTGTCTAGGCCCCCTGGTCTCCTCCGGCCTAAAGGATTAGAAATATCGTAGGTATATTAGTAAAGCCCTAGCTCTGGTTTCTCTGTTATCTGTATAACCTTAACAATGACCATACCATTGAAGTGGTTTATGGTTTTTGTCTTGGCAGCTATTCTTACAGCTGTGGTAGTTTTACTGCTCCGGGAAAGCAATCTATTATCCACTCTTCTGAATCGTATTTCTCATTACTAAGGGTTGTGAAGTTCTTATTGGATTAGCATCTTGCTTCTTCATCTTCATCTTGATTAGCTTCTTGGCTTCTTAGGTCATGAAGTGGGTCGTGCCAGGTGTCCTATTATCGGATCGGACGTGGTCCGCCCTTCTTTTTGGGCTTCGGCCTCTTGCTCGTTTGCCATCAAGAATGCAATGCCATGGCATGGCTGAAATCTTTTATAAGATATGGATAGCCTATTACAAAAAAAAAGAAACAAAAAATGGTTCATGTATCTACAGCTTATACCGCCACCACTGAAACGATACGGGAAGCGAGTCATTACTAAATCGTGGGCGATCACGCGACATAGTTCTTAGTCCATTTCAGTAGCACACGTTTGTCTGTTTACAATATCTATTTTCTTCAAAGTACCTACTATGAAGATTAAGTTTTTGCAGGATTCCCCTGTCTCCATGCTGGACCCCTCGGTTCTGCTTCGGCCGGAGAAGGTCTACGATGGCAAACCAATAGACGCCTTCAGAAATTACGAAATCGATGATAATGATCCGATCAAAGAACGCGTGCGCAGGACTTATTACGAGATGCATACTAAACAGACCTTCGAATTCGTTAAAGGTAAGTTGAATGTATTTTTCCTGTTTTTATTATTTAGATGTTTGAAAAACGCTTTCACTAAGATAAATCGTTGCAAAAAAAAATTCATACAAAGAAAGCATAATTTTCTATTTCTAATATCTACGAGTATATATATAAAAGAAAGTCGTGTTAGTTACACTATTTATAACTCAAGAACGGCTGAACCGATTTGGCTGAAAAATGGTAGTAAGGTAGCTTAGAACCAGGAGAAGGACATAGGATATTTTTTATCCCGTAAAGTAGAAAAAAATCCATCTCATTTATTGGGAGTAGGGTACAGTAGAGAAGAATAGAGTAAGCTAGACCGGGAGCGAAGCCGCGGGCAAAAGCTAGTTTATTATAAAGAAAAAAGATTTTTAATGGATAAACTCCAAAACTATTAACCAATCAATCAATCCCCTAGCTTGTTCCCTATTTGGGGTCAGTTCTCTTCATACTTTTAACCGATTCTAGGCGACTTTACGTCATTTCTGGAGTTAGGCCCATTGTCAGCTGGTCGTTCTGGATGGTTAACCTCCAGGTAGTCGGCGGCCGACCTCTCCCTCTTTTGCCCTCTTGAAAAACTACTGGACCAATTTAAAAAGCCTTTCACCAGTAGAATGCTAGTTCGTCGCTCTAGGGACCTAGAGCAAGAGAAGCACAAAGAGAAGACATTAGATGGTTTCCCACCTCGTAAAATAAAACTTGCCGCTGGCATAAGCTATCAGTTTCTATAATTATAAATTCACTAACTATGACCCTAGCTGATGATATCACTTCTCTAAAAAAACTTGGTTTTTCCAGGACGGATGGCCGTCTGGCTGAAGTTTAACCACTTCAAAATGTCAGTAAAGGATGCTCTGATCAAGCTGAACGAGCTGGTGGATGAATCAGACCCTGACACAGACCTGCCGAACATCGTGCACGCCTTCCAGACTGCCGAGAGGATCCGGGAAGAACATCCTGACCAGGAATGGTTCCATCTTATTGGACTCATACACGATCTTGGCAAGGTACATTTTGATACAAGTGGAGCAAGTTTGTCATTGCGACTGAGGCGGTTTTCTCGATTCGGAATGTTACGGAGCCGAATGCTGCAGTGACAAGCCATATCTATATCAAACGACGTTTTTCAATATACTTACAAAGATATAAATTAATGGGGGTTGATCGGTAGTACGCGCCCAGCCTGCTACGAAAAATACAATCAATGGTGCTGGGGGTGAGCTCTCGCACTTTGCTGCACTAGTGAGGAAAATAGTTAATTGCGTGCCTAAAAACGGTATAGATAAGAGCGGGTTTTCGAGTAAGTGTATTGAATATTTATACACCGTTAAACTTTGACCGTTTTAATCCCGTGGAGGGTCGATTCGGTACATGGAACACTATCGATTTGTAAAAAGAAAATTAAAAAATTAAGCACTTTTTTTTAAACTCGAATTAATTTACGCATGTTCGAAATTAATTTCCAAGAGGCCAATGATCTGTAGGTAGTTAGTACACAACGACCGACAACTACCTACAAGGTCATTGGCCACTCATTTACTTAAAGAAATGAATTTCGTACATACGTATATTTGAGTTTTAAAAAAAAAAGTACTTTATTTTTTTATTTTATCTTTATAAATCGATACCTAGTGTTTCATGTACCAGATCAACCCTCCACGGGATTAAAACGATCAAACTTGTGGTGGGGTCGAGCACGCTCCGTTTCCACACTAGTGCGGAGAAAGAGCGGGTTTTCGAGTAAGTGTATTGAAAAATATTTGTCGAATTAATGTGGGTCAACTGTATCAAAATTGTAAGATACATGATTTATAATTTTTTTATCAGGTGATGGCGTTTTACGGCGAGCCTCAATGGTGCGTGGTGGGTGACACGTTCCCCGTTGGCTGCAAGTGGGGCTCCTCCATCGTATACGGACCCGAGAGCTTCAAGGACAACCCTGACACTTACAACCCGAAATACAAGTAAGTTGTAGGAAACAACAATTTGTTTTCAATTTACCTACACGTTACTTTCAAAACATTGACAACCAAGCAGAGAAGTGTTGAATAGGAGGTGCGGAGGGGGATGAAGTGCGAAGTCATCAAATAGTTCCTCCAGCTCTGGATGGAGACGATGGATGGAGTGCCAGAGTTTTACTGACTATAACCCACCTTTTTCTTTAGTTACCCTTAGGGTTCCAGGGCCGCGGTTACTCTTTCGAGGGATCCTGCACACTGCAGGTCCTCCAGTAACCCTACATTTCTTGAAGCCTACTGGGGCCAAGGATCTGTTTCTGAAAGGAAGGCTCAGCCCTGGTACGCAAGGCAAGAAAGGAACTGGGTGGATTTTTTAGTCAGTAAAAGTCTGACAATATCTCCCGCTCTGCCCAAGAGCGAGAGATGTCATTGGATAATTTTCCCCACCAAAAACAAAACCTACATTTCTTCGGGATAAAAGTAACCCATGGCATTTAGCAGTGGTATTTTTTCCCATTTTTTCCGATCGGAGACTTGTTTTCTGTAATGGGATCGTTTGTTTTTAGAATAGCGTCCATATTGATCAATATTAAATGCCAGTAGTGACCACGACACGTTTTGCCCTGTTTGTTATAGTTATGGTTGGATATTATTTTTTCCAGTACTGAATGTGGCATCTACAAACCGAACTGCGGCCTGGAGAACCTGACCATCTCGTGGGGACACGACGAATACCTCTACAGGGTACTGGTACACAACAAGGCCAAGTTCCCCAAGGAGGGGCTCTTCATGATCAGGTAACACCAACTTTTTGTTACATTCGTCTTCATTATTATTTAATTGTCTCTAAAGAAAGCTCCGCACTATGAACTACTCAAGTGTCGTGGTTTGTTCACAAACAAGTAAATTCATATAGGTACTGGAACGACTATAGCCACGCTGTGTTCTGTGACTATAGCCATTGAAAAAATTATTTCTTGCGAAAATCGAATCCGCAGCACGCAGTACAATTGTTGATTGATTACTTTTTGTTGAGTGTGAGTTGTTTTTACGTTAACACGATCGAAAAGTTTGCCGCGTTTGGCTCTCTGATTGGTTAAGAGCTTGGAGCGGGCCAATCAGAGGCTCGAACATCATAAACGTGTCGATCGCGTTAGCGTAAAACAAACTCACACTAGGCACTCTGAACTCGTGACGATATTGTTTATTATCTTGAAGCATTCGTGTTCAATGAACATACATCATACGTCATTTTACGAGATAAATTCTGTAGCTATTACAGAGTGACCATCTGATGCGTTATTTACTTCCTCATGCTCAAGTTTGTTATCTAAATTGTAATATTCCGCAAAAACATGTAAGTGACTCTTTTGTTTTTATTATCTTTTCGATGATAAAAAAGTACCCATCTTACGAAACTGCCACGCCTTTAATCTTCAAAAGGGTAGATAGAAGTGAAACAAAAGCGTATCTTTAAGTATTTGGATTAGAATTTGTTTTATTTACTTCTTATGACATTTATCTGTATTTACGAGTAGATAGGTATATATATATATAGGAACACACAGGAACAGTTTTAACCGGGAAAAACATGACAAAGGAGGGAGTGGAGGGAGTCCTTTCATTTACAAACTGTTTGTCTATTGAAATTTGTAACTCTAACAAATATTCAGTGATCTAATAATTTGCAATCTACTCGTATTAATGTTGATTAGCTGTTCGTAAAATATTTAATTAACACCATCTGTATCACATACGTGTGTAAAAATGTAAAAGAGTTTGTAGGCATCTTGTGCTGTTTTCGGATTTCCGGCAAAGACCATACTCCTCCCATCACCTGGATGCTACAGCAGATTTCATCGTCATTGAACCCGAAAGACGTCAACTGCTGGACATAGGCACCCCCAAGTTTCATCACAACGACCGGTCCTGTGCGTGCCTTCGGATTCCCACAACCCTCGCCAGGTCATCGGTCCTCCTTTTGGGAGGCCTGCCAACGCGGCGTCTTCCGGAACTCGGGCACCACGGCTTTCAGCATTCCAGCCCTATAGATCATCTGTTCTTTGAGCAATGTGCCCTGCCCATAGCTATTTAAGTTTGATGATTCTTCTGATTAAGTCGTAACCTTGATTCTCCTGCAGATATCTTCATTTCTGAATCGATTACGCAAGGAAACTCCGAGTATAGCCCTTTCCATTGCTCTTTGGACGACTTTAGGCCATAATGATGAGGCCCATTATGAGCGATCGCGTATCAGAGCCATTATGTCATCGCTGGCCACATGTATTTTCGCCTTGAGACACTCTCGTATGTCGAGTGAAAAGATACCGCGATGCCTCCCGAACAATGACCAGTCTAGTAGGACCCTTCGAAAGACTTTTAGGACAGAGTTAGATATTATTTAATAATTGTTGTTTGTCTTTAGATACCACTCTCTGTACCCGTGGCACGCGGGCGGTGACTACAAACATCTGATGAAGGCTGGAGACGAGAAAATCATGGAACACGTGCTGGAATTCAAGTGAGTTTCTACCTATTTACTAGACTGTCCTCAACGGGGTAATGTTCTTTTTACCCGACTACGGCAAAGCCAAAGGATGATTTTGGCAGGCTATATATGTATGTATGTATGTTCATCTGTTCCTTCATAGTTCCTAATCTACTTATCGGAACTCGACTTACCTATGAGGTATCGTTAGAATCATCTTAATTGTCCACTGAACATAGGCTTCGTGACGTGTCACAAAACTCGATATAGTGCCCTGTAGCGGACAAAAAGTACGAGTTAAAAAAAGCTTCGAGTCGGCCACGCCTCTGTTCTGACCACGTGACTGAACGTTGAGAAGACGTCAACAAAGGAATTGGAGGCGCGGTCAACTCGAGGCGTTCGACGCAAGAGAATCGAAACGAAACGGTCGTAACTTAACTAGGCCTGTTGTTTACATTAGGCATTTCGTAAAGTAAGACAACTTATGGCTATGTAACTTTATAGGACCATAATTCCAATAGCATTATGGCCTAGCTTCTACCAGTGGGTGGCGTCGCTCGCATGATCGTAGAAAAATATCCGAAAGGAACATGCTCTAGGAATAAAAGTCTCTAAGTGCTATTCTAGGACATAGCCTTCCCATGTGCTAATTTTCATCCCAAACCGTTCAACCGTTTAAATGGGAACCAGTATCAAACAACAAAAACATACAAAATTCACCTTTATAACAATAGTGAGAAAGGCCAAGGGCCTGTTTCACTATCTATATATGATTAAGTTTCCGTTAATTTACTCGACAGAATTCATAGAATTTGTGTTCGATTTTTGAATTTATTCAAGAAGTAGCGGTTATTTGGACATTATGAAACAGACCCTAAATCTAATCTTAGTATTGACTTCACAGCAAATACGACCTATACACGAAGAGCGCTGACGTCCCTGATATCGAAGCCCTGTGGCCATACTATGAGAAGCTCATCGAGAAATACATTCCTGGAGAGCTGGAGTGGTAGATCACCACATGACAATATGCCCTGCACAGTACAAATGTAATTAATAATTAATTAAGTAATAAAATGAAATTCGTAGCCATTTAAAATCGGGCGTTTCAAATCGTTTTATAAAGTTTTCAAAGATGTTAAATTTAAAATCTTCCATTTTCGTCTTTTACTATGTTTTTTTGTTTTATTATTATTAAGCATTGATATATATGTACTACGCACTAGATGAGGCGTGCCGTACAGTCACTTTACTTCACTTAATTGACCTGCAGGCCGAACACTTTTAGATTGATGGCATTAGTGCAGTTTTGACGTTCATGCAGTGTCAGCGCGACGCTTATAAATACAAATTTATGTGAACTTGGACATAAATAATAATTTTGTAGTCAAGTAAGTAAAACCATTGGTTGTTCAAGCAATGTAATAGCTTCTACTATCGTAATAGTACGTTAGAGAAGATATTATTTTATTTAAACTCTTCCCCATTTTACAATCATAGACTAAAACATGCAGATGTTCCCTCCCACAAAAAGCTGAATTAGGTTTCTACCTACAGCTAGTTTACCAAATACAGACTTCGCACGGTCTTTTATACTGTTTGAAATTTTTAAATATTTTATTTAACGCTCTTTCTTTTTTTGTATAATTAATAACAATGTTTTTTTTTTAAATAAATTACGACGAAATGTCAGCAAATCATGAGGTATCAGTTTTCATCGGTAAGTTTTGTTGTTAAGCATGCTGTCATTCGTTAGCACTTAGGTAATTTACGTACCATATTACGTGCAGGTTAATATTAAATTTGAATTAGGTTCAGTTGAATTTGTAGTCTTATTAGTGATTACTGATTTATTTATTTGTTTTACTGTTATTGAGATCTCGTTTTTACATACACTATAATTACATTTTGAAATAGAATATTATTGTAATGAAGTATTGTAGGCAAGAAACTGTGTCACTTCTGCGGTATAAAAATCTATATAGATGACATGTCATCACACTAAGTTGAACGAAACGCGTAAGTACTAGGAAATGCATGGCGCTTTAGACCTTTTGGTCGCGAAAAAGTATCCTCTATAAGCTTTCTTAGCGCTGTAAGTTTTAAAAGTTTTGTTAGACGACATAATGGCAATCTAGCGCTGTAGCGATTTATTGTTTGAAATTTTCAGTATTTTGACAAATAGTTTATATGAACGTGCTTGTCTATCGCAAGAATATAGGTCGATGTTATTAAGTATATGTGATGATGCTATTTAGCTAGTAAAACCAAAGAAAAACTTTCATTTGAATATTATTTTTTATATTTAGTTTAATTGGCCAATTTATTTGATAATCTTGTAAATAATAAGTAATTGATAAAATTCTATTTTATTGTTTTATTTTCTCTCCGTACCTGTACATTTATAATCAAATGATTAATTATTAAACACGATACCGAGATGTCATGTTTGCTTTTGCTTAGTTGCTGGGAGCATTAAGAATAAAACGACATCAGCTATAATAAATCAGGAACTTTATTTAAAAGCTATATTTACAAAAATACAATTATCTCAAAATATGTAATAATTAAACTACTAAGCATCAACAACCGAGTCAGAAATGTAACACAGCGCGTGTTACTGAAACTATAACCTAAGTACTTCGCTCAGGTTGCAAGACACGAATAGTACTAGTTATTCAATAAATCGAACTAAATAATACATCGATTTTAATAAAGTGTTGCTAAATTAAAAGATTTTATTCCACAAGTTCTATAAATTCTCCAAAATGTCCATATTAATTTTGCAATTTTCATTTACAAGTCGTGCCATGCAACATGGGGCAGAGTTTACAAAGTAGTTTAAAATCTAATATCAACCGATAACAAACACACACTGCATCAAGCAGCCTTAAATCCACATTTACTGTTATAATAAATTTCACTCAAATATAAAGTTTCATACAGCGTGTATTTGATTTCCGATTTTTTAAGATGTCAACACAAAATCACTTTTTAAAAAATGTACACAAAACTTTCAGCCAAACACACATAATACGTTCACAAAATCGAATGCTAAAATAATTTACTACAAAAATAGATCTCGATATTTTACTCCAATTCATAAATTATCTGGATTTTAATACATTTCCAATTAAGTAACTTTAAAGAGTTTCTACTCAATGTTTTGGACTAGATATAAAGATAATCCATAGACAATCAAATAATAAAATCACAAAGTTTACCTAGCCAATAGAATTGCGTTAAATAAATCAACCAATAGCAGATCAGTATGCGTACAACGCGCAAATTCTATTGGATTAGAGGGGATGTTATTATAAATTATTCCCGCGCGTAGTTTAAAAAAAAATCAAAGATTTGGCGTTACATTTACATTATAATGATTATTTGAGTATGTTAATATTAATCATGTTGGTTTTAATAGACATTGAGGCCGATTCTATAGGAAACTGACAAAAATGTTCGTGTTTCTTTCTTTAGCTGAGATTAGGGTTGCTAAACGTACGCTGACAGTATCGTTATTCAAAGAATATTGTTCTCTATTTTGTGGTGAAGTAGGTACTTTATAATATTTGAATTTAAAAGAGTACACTAAAATACTTTACAGATTTTGACTGATTTTAATTAAACAATAAAATCTTCCCATTTCATTATTTTATTGAAATATATTTAAAACATATATTTATTTAAAAAAAAAACGGTAATTTAAAAAACTAAAAAAACCGACTGCTTTTCTGAGCATTCATGAAAAAGCCCTAAAACAAGAAAATCTGGCAGTCGGGACCCATTCTAGAATTGAGAGCACATACCTATATTACATTACAGATTACTCCAATCTATTGACTAGACGGCTGACTTTCTAGAATGGGTCCCGACTGCCAGATTTTCTTGTTTTAGGGCTTTTTCATGAATGCTCAGAAAAGCAGTCGGTTTTTTTAGTTTTTTAAATTACCGTTTTTTATTTTTTATTTTTTTTTGGTTTTATTTTATTACGATATCACTTTCAAAGTAATTACGAATCTAAAGACACCTCTCAAACTAAAATCCATCGAGCCGTTCAGGTCGCAGAGCGTGCCAAACATTTGAATTTGGCGCTAAAAATCCGCCATTTTGTTTTTTTTTTATTTTGATATACCCAGTGTCACTCTCACAGTAAATACAAATCTAACGACACCTGTCAAGCTAAAATCCATCGAGCCGTTCAGGCTGCAGAGCGTGCCAAACAATTATACATACACACATACATACATACATACATACATACTTACATACATACATACATACATACATACTCTCGAAAAACATAACCCTCCTTCTGGCGCAGTCGGGTAAAAAAAACCATAGCTTCATTGAAACTATACGGTAGCCATATATTTATTTTAATAGAACAAAATGTTTGTTCCATAACAAGTAAAACAAAGATACTATTATTTTCTAAGAATGTGCTCTTTATTTCTTCGTTTTAAAATCTGTACTAATACTCTATTTCTGCCAAAAAAAGGTAGCAACCTATTTTTTTATGGAAATCGAGCCGGTGCAACCGTTTTGCCAGTGGCGCATTGAGACGGCAGTCCAGTGAGAAGACCAACACCTAAGTGTTAGTCTTACTTATACCACGAACAAAAATATTAGAAACAGTCTCCGACTTAAATTGACACAAATCGAATTACTAAAATCGAAAAAATTCGTAGCACTGACAAAAAAAAGCACGTGTCGCGGCACGGCTTCACCACTATAAAAAAAAAAAGTCGTAGCAACCCTAGTTGAGATGGGTAAGAATTTTAATGGTGCGTTTACGCGTGTGCCCAGCCTCGGCCAGTCATTATTGAAATGGCAATTGGCTGAGGCTGGGCCCATGTGTAAACGAAACATAAAACTGTCAAAATACAATGTTAGATCTGTCATAAATAATCAAGTTAGACCTCGGGTTATTTTCAGCGTCGTTTTAAGTCTTTTGTTTAACGTACTGTTCAGAGAATAACATTTTTATTAAGTCGACTTCCTACAAATCGGCATAACACACATTTCAATTCCTTAAATGCGCTTTCACTACGCGCAAAGGCGAGCCTTATTCATATAATGGTCGAAGCCCATAATGCCTACTGCTATTAATATAGTATCATCATTACATTGAAAGGCCGTATCATATCATATTATAGAATGTAATTAGATAAGAAATACATTTAAGGCAAAAGGGGAGGGGACGAGATCTTTAGAGATGGAATCTTATTTCTTTATTTATAAGAACTAATTTTGTTTGGATCTTAGAAGTCTGTGAATCTAAAGATTATTTCGGGTACCGACAGGTTTGTCTTTTGAAGTGAAATTTCTTTAGGTGCCCTATACTGCATTCGCTATAAGCAAACTTTTTCGCTGCCCGTTTAACCGATTTTGAATTTTATTGCGTTGGTGGCATAACAAACGCCGGCTGCAGTAAATAGTTGGTATTGTAACTACTTTTTTGCTTTTAATGCCATCCTTATGCCTACGTAATAGATTTCGAAATTGATTGAACGGACAGCATAAAAGGTTTACCTAAATCTCTAATCTTACTCCGAATAAAGTACTTTATTTTGGTATTCAATGAGACCGAGTCGTCACGCTTGGCTACGTAACGCTCGTTCGGGTAGGTTCGGCTCGAGTCGGCTGACATTACGAACGGAACGGTTAGATTATGTAATATTAATTTCACCTTCATTATTTAGCTATTTTTTGACAGATTATCTCACAGACACGGGCGCCATTTTGCCCTAACGTAACCTTCACTTAATCTACCCTACTTTTAGAAATGTATTAAAAAAAGCCTCTTAAATTTTAAATAGCGTATTTGAGACCAGTACATGTGTTAACTTTTCGACTATTTAAAACAGAAAAAGCTTTTTAATTTCACAACATCGATAGTTAAGAAAAATACAGTTATACAAGTTGCATAAAATTTGCATTGAGTAAATTGTTTTATAAGAAATGACATCCTATATCAGCTGATTATCATAGACGACTTTATTTATTATTTTAATATCAGTAAGGCACCGTTCACACCAAACGTATTGTCCGCCGCCGACTGTCGAGTATGCTCACTATCAGCCCTAGTGTGAATGTGGGCTCAGAGTACAGTTTGAGTTTTCTTACTAAACCAATATAGCGTAAAATACGTTACTTGTGAGAACAAAATGTAGGTTTGTTACGCGTAGTGCAATAATCGACCACCAAGAGTCATCGACAACGTACTACGCAATAGCGTATAGTCGGGAAGTTAATTCCTATATGTGGAAAAGCGATAAACTGCGTAATAGCGCTCACGGTCAGCGGCCGACAATACGTTTGGTTTGAACGATGCCTAAAAATGCGAATATTATAAGTTAATTTAATTTTAAAGATTAAAATAATGGTCGTATCCCTTAGTAAGATGTTATCACTCCTATCAATCTAGCGAATCAGTCTTTATTATGGAAAGACGGCTCAAAACAACCCTTAAGGCCGAAACAAGGCAATTTTTGTTTTTTTATCACTCACTTTTAGTTTAGCATCTTACGGGTGAACAATATTGAACTTTATTTGAAAGTTACTACAGTTGATTATCGCATGACGAAATCGATTACTACATATAGATACGAAATGCAATCAAATTAAATCTGTACTCCACAAGTAATAAGGTTCAATATCGAAAAACCCTATCACAATAATGCTAACTCATTCCTAATAAGGTTTCCCTCTACTATACTTTCTAAGCCTATACGATTTCTTTGTTCCCAATCTAAGTTTCAGCAGTCCAAAAATATGAATCTAATGCCCACCTAAATATTACTGCACTGTTGGATTTTCGACTTTCAGCGCAAAGCCAAGAGTTGAAAATTTAATAACGGGTCTTTTATTCAGTTGTCACTTTTTGTTAGTAAAACTGGGCTTTACTTTTAGGAATAATATAACCTACGGTTTGCAAGAGAAAAATGTAAAACCATTTTTTTTTAGCTGTTCTATTTGGCTAATACACAGCCTTTTAGCAAAAATTACAACTTGCATTGTTCTATTTTTTTTTTTCAAGAATATTTTGAATACAATTTTTTTTTTTAATATTTGAAGAGTCTACGTTAACAATAAGGCTTAAAGTGATTGGAACAAGTAATGATAAACATTATACTTTTTGAATTATCTCCTATATGTAAGAATATTTTCTCGCTACGTTCTGGTGATATAATTTACTAATATAGATGTATGTTTTGTTTAATTGAATGACTTGATTTAAATATTATATTATAAATACTATTGAAGACAAGTTATTAGCCATAATCTTCTTAGGCCATATGTCTACATCAGCGCCATCTATGGCCCATGTAAAAATTAAAAGTAATCTTCATTAAATTGAGAATACAACATTTCAGATGTAATGTAATTTGTTGTCTATCACCTTGAGTTAAGGTTGACATTCATTTGGTTTACGTCTCAAAGTGCTTGTAAATGCTGGTGACATACGCCATAACTTGCTGCCAGTCGGGCCTCTCTTGTTGGATCATGTCTTGAATGTTCTGTTGACAAAGAAAAGACGAATTGTTCGACACTGACTAACAACCAAATGAGGGGGGAGAAACTGCAAACTGGGGCTTTGCACATGGAGCCACTTAAGTTGAGGCAACTATCAACTTTTAAAAAGTTTCCTGTCGCAATTTGTCGCAATCTGTGAGCAACTTTCATAGAAATCGCCCGAAGCGTTACGATTAACGGTTGAGGAAACCGGTACCTATAATATTTAACTGTTGTTAGTTGCGGCAATCAGGAACTAACTTAGTCATCGATAACAGCAACTGAAAACTGTTGACGATTAGCGGAACTCGAAACTCAAGTTGCTATTTGTGTGCAGTCTAATTGAAATATAATTATGTAAACAGCTATAGTTGCTGTAATAGTTGCTTCATGTGCAAAGAAAGCGCCTAATAGCGACTTGTCGTCACTTTTCTTGTAATAACTGACATTTAGCTTATAAAAATATTTAGAGCCTTTTCGTCAAAAGTTCTCGCAAAAAGATTGCATAGTTTTTCCCGTTTCGGCTTTTTCATCTTTCAATCGTCCTTTAATCATCGAATTGTCAGGCCATATACCACTACCTTACTGTACATGAAGTATATATGAATAAATAAATATCAATTCCTTTGAATTTTGTGGTACTTCGAAAAATCAGATTAAAGAAAAATATCGGGAAAATGATACTGACCAACGTGGTAGGTATACCAACGGACTCGGCGGCTGCGAAGGCGACGGAGAAGTTGGTGCGCTTGTCGTGCGGGGAGAGCGACGAGTACGAGATGCGCGCGTCGCCCAGGTACGAGTGCAGCAGCGCGCAGATCGCCATGCCGTCGTTCCACGATGAACTGTGCGAAACAAATGTGTTAGTACGATAGTAGTTTTTGATCGTTGTGTATTATCTCTACAATAACCAATGTGTAAAAACCGCTGATCTATCAAAAACTTATTCCGCCTTATTCCAAACGCGATCTAGAATAGTTCCGGGACTAATACTAGGATTAATCCCGATTAAACGCTATCTAAATGTAGTTTTCGGTAAAAGCCATCTAAATGTATTTCCGGGACTATTATTAGGTTTAATGCCAATTAAAACTAGTAATAGTGATCTGTGACTATATACCATATATACCATCTGTTTCTCATTCGCACGACTGACATTTTAACACGTCTTGGTAAGGCCCCTGCTCGTGAAATGTGAATTTTCTCAGATTTAAAGCAAGTGAGTTACCAAACTGCTCATAAAACTAACAGCGTCTACCCAAAAGAATGTCTTACGACTTGGGTTTTTATTTTGACGAGGTAAACCATCAAATAGTTTCTCCCGCTCTAGGATGGGACGAGAGGGTGTGTCAATGTTCTATAAACCCGCCAAATATGCCATTTGCGTTCTAGAGCCACGGTTCCTCTTTCAAACATTCCCGTAGGTCTTAGATATGGCTGATGAATCAAATAACGATGAGAATAGGGTCGACAGTTTAAAATTGTATGCAGCCCTTGCTCTTTTTAAGCCCAAAATTCAACAATTTCAGCTGCAGTAACTTTTATTATAATTTCCTACTTCTAAGTAAAGGAAACGGTTAATAAAATTAATAAGTCTAAGGTATTTTTAATAGATTCGGAAATTTTAGCTATATTTTAAATGATTCTATTGCCGTAGGTACTAGTAAATAAAAAAAATGTGCGTTTTGTTTTTACTGAAACATTTTTCGGTTTTTTTACAGAAACGGAGGTCTGAAAAAATCATATTTATTCATGATTGAGTAGCATAATAAATAAGCTTTTTTATAAGTTAAATTACATTGGTGTTCAAATTTCTTCAGAATAATAGCCCATTTTTGACCTCTCCTTTATTTTCTGTTAGAGCTACGGTTGCGACTTACCTGAAGTTAGTAATATCGATGTTGTTGTATCCCATGGTCTTCTGTTGGCACCACTTGAGCAGCGCGTTGCGTTTCGAGCCGCCGTTCTTCACTTGTAGCGCATTCAACGGGTCCTTGCGCTCACCTTTTTTTATTTAAAAGTCCTCATTAAATACAATTAAATTTCAGTTTTTAATAAGATTTTGTTGTGACGTAGTTGACGTTGACCTGTAGGCATACTTTGGAAATCAAAAAGATTGGAATTTAATCGATTATGATTGAGAGGCCACGACATCTTAACGCAATTCATTTAACAACCTAAATTGAAATGTTAAAGAGATGGAGCTGTGTAGGGTGTCCATCATTCTTTCTCGCTTGCACGTTTGACATTTTAAGACGTCGTGCCCCTCGTTCTGAATTGCGTCAAAATCGGGAATCCAACCAACGCGCAACGTCATAATTATTACTCAATAGCCCTTATATTTTGTGACTATTAAAGGTCGGATTCGCGATATAATCGCTTTTGACGCAATTCGGAACGATCAGTGTCAAATTGTTTGTAAATCGGATCAAACTCGACTTGGTTCCATCTTTAAGACGTCGGAAGTAAGCCAGATGGTGTTTTCTCAGTGAATGTTAATGAACATTGTGTACTTGTGTTTGTTTTTGTGACATTTATCATGCAGACACATAAAGCTAAGCTCAATACTTACCAAGGAAAATCTGCTGTTGAAAATAAACATCATATAAAGAAGGAAGGCATACATCCGCTTTTATGTTCTTTTTTTACTTATTTTCGTCCTTTTATGATAATGCCCACTGCTATCGCACAGACTTGACACAGACGTGCACATATTCAGTGTGCTATCCTTTTAGGTACTTAAAAACACATTGCAAGTGCTACGTCCTATTGTGCTTCAACGTAGTCTTTAAATACTTAGCTTAGTAATTGGGTAACTGTAAATTTCTTTTAAATATGTCTAACAAAAAGTAACTTTATCCAAAATCTCAAACATAAAGAATTTTTCAATTTAGTTCAATTTTACGTAAATCAGAAATTTTCCAATTTGGTGAAACTTAATTCTGTTACTTGGTAGTTTCCTAACTGTCAAGTAACAGAATAAATATGCATATACTGAATTATGACGTCACCGCCATTAGTTTATGTTTAAAAAAAAGGGATAGCGAGATACACACGCATTCTCTTACTAATATCAATCATGTGTAAGTAATGCTAATTACTGCTACTTACATTTAATAACCAATTTTAGTGCTGTTTTCAAAAAGAGTTCTTTTTAGTGTTATTTGTTGCTTAGTACCTATAAAATATTGTACAAAAACACACACACACACACACACACACAGGCAAATACCCAATTATTCTGGTTTACTAAGTCCAAGATCACACTCACACTTAAAGTTACCAACAAAAATTCCGTAAACCGTCCTTGTCTCTGCACTCAGCACTTGTTTAAGTCCTTTTTATTCGATTTTATCAAGTCTCAGATGACGAAAAATTTCGATGCCATCTCCAAAATCGACTTCTATAAGTCGCAACTCATCTACAGCTCATCTACACTACAATTACTATAGAATGGTGCGGGTGACAGCTGTCGGATTAATACAATGTAGTTACCTATCCTTTTCTCTCATATCAAAGATGCATACTTCCATACTGCTGTCATCCTACCCATGCTATGTAGAGAAGAGCCAAATAAGAGACAGAATGCGACTCACATATGTCCCCGTAGCTGTTCCGGCGCACGAAGGACTCGATGGCCTTCTGCTGCAGCGTGAGCGCGCGCTGCTCGTCGGGGATGTTGGCCTGCGCCGCCGCCGCGTCTGCCGCGTCCCCCGGTTAGGCACGACGTCAAACAAGCGCACCAGACGGGTTTGTGATATTGTGCACGATTTTATACTTTCCAAATATATTATTCCTATTTTAAAAACATGAAGAGACCACTTTGTACCCCTTTTTACCCGACTGCTAAGGAAGGGTTATGATTTTAAGTATGATGCGCGCAAGAGTTTTTGGTGGTGTTTATTATAACCATAAAACCATTATCTAGTGAGTAGCGACAACTGCTGACTGGTACTAATCAAGGTTTTCTATGAGCTAATAAATACTTTAAAGAATCGTTCGAGAAAAGTTTTATAAAGAAAAAGGTGCGTACAGATAGGTCTTACATGCGCATTTTAAAACTGTTTTACCTATTGTAATAAATTCTTCCTTGCACTATGATGTTTTATTTTTGCTTGTACGTTTATTCTAAGGCTAAATTTTTATAGCCTGGTATTAAGATATATTTCGTTACTGTTTTATCACAAAACCGTCAATGGTGGTACATGATAGAAATATCCCCACAGTCAGCCAGTGTGGATATTTCATAGTAGACACAGACAAGGCAGAGTGGTACCGTCCCCAATGAGTGAGCTTATAGTCCCATGAGACCCGACGCCAGGAGGACAGGGGAAGGGTTGGCAGGCAAATTGTACCAACGCCATTTTGATTTAGGGCTGATTTTTTAATCAGTAAATACTCTTTTAAGAAGTGTTTTTTTTTTTAAGAATAAATATGACAGTTTGACCACGTTATAATTATGTCAAACTAGAATTAGTACTATTCTATCTGGATATTATTATTTAAAAATTAAAAAATCAGCCAATTAGAGTTTAAAATATTTCAAACTTTATTTTAAATTCCCTTGTCTAACACAATAATGAAGGAACTAGAAAATGAAATTGGATAACTTGAAAAATAAAAACGTAGTGAAAAAATGCAATAAGGTATCCAAAATAAAGGAAAATAAAAAAAAAATACCAGAGCAAGCAAAGATTGAATCAGACAAAGGATGAGTTTCACTCAAAATATTAAACCTCAAAAAATACTTGATTAAATATACAGGATGGAAAAAAAAATAAAAGTCTACTGGCATGCATTTTACAATGAGCTAAGAATTTAATAAATAAATTAGTAACGTCGCACACAACACATATCGTTAATTAGTCGTTAATTAGGCAAGGGTTGGGCTATGCGCCGCGCTCATGCTGCCATGCTGTAAAAAATAAGCGACTTTCATGCGATTACGTAGCCGGGAACGGGATTCACGATTTTAAATTGAATTTGGAATTCTTAAATTGGGATTCTGCTACGATAGCCCGCGAAATTTTTACAAGTTGTTTTGCATTTTACAGGCCAGAATGAATTATTCATGGAAATGTCATACAATAAGGTGAGGCCCCTCGCCCACAACGACTTTTTGTAGAGATGCTGTAGCGCCGTCGCATCGATACAGTCGCGATACTGTAGCGCGTTAGTAGCGTGTTGGCATGTCTTCTATAGCACGTTGGAAATGCGACTAACGCGCGTTAGTAGCGATACTGTCGCGCGGTTACATGAAACGCGTGACACTATCGCTGCAAAAAGTCACCGAGGGCGAGGTACCTAAGACGAACTAATAAGGCTGTATTGATGGTTTTCATGATTAAAATTCCATCAATAATGCCGCCAAACATATGTTTTTCAACGTATAGTACACGGAAAATAAGTTATGGATCTCGAAAATCGATTACTGCACGTTCAAGGTCGACCGCCATGAGGTTTCAACTTGTATGACGATCGAGTGTTATAACCGATTTTCGGGTCTCAGTCGAGATAGGGGGCTCTGCGCGTAGGTGCTACGCGTAGCCTTGGCGGATGGTTTAACTCATTTGCCGCGTACTATACAACTTAACACTGATCTGATAATGCAAAAAAATAAGAAAATTTTAATTTTGTGGGTTGCCAGGGAGCATCATCTTTGAAGATTCTTTAGCAAATTGTTTGGTTTAGGCGTATCGAAAAAGAAATCACTGACTTAGGTTTTAAATAGACGAAAATTTAAAATATGCTATACTCTTTATAGTTTCTACTCATTCATTGCCTTTTTACAATTTTTTTTTTTAATTTTATACTTTGAATGCACAATAAACAGTTTTTATTACAATTACTTCCATGCATATATATCTAAATACCCAATAATAGAATTACAAGTCTCTGCTTATATAATACTGGACAAGGCGACAGCGCATCTTATTTGAATAAAATATAAATAAATTAAAATCATTTATAAAAATACCCAGTATTATTTTTTGGTTCAACATTATCATGTTTATTATATTGTTTATATCATGGCCAGATCATAGAAATTGTTTACTTCATGATATGGCTAGATCGTTTAAACGTTAACATTTGTTGATATGTCAATCCTATCCTCGTTTGGCCATATTTGTCCTACATTAACTTCTATGATAATAAAAGGTTTATAGAAAGTAGGCCTAATGAGGATTGCAATATCATCAAACTATTACGTTCAAAATGATCCGGCCAGTTTTACTTGGCCATATCATGAAGTGATCAATTTGTATGATCTGGCCATGATATACGGCACGACATTTACATTGAACACTGGCAAAACTTACATTCAAAATTGGATACACTATAGCCTCATCTACATAATTATCCTACAATAACTAAATATAAAAAAAATTATGCTAAATGAAATTCCATTTGGAAACTTACCGTTGGCAATAGGTGAAGGGCGGGCGCCCCTGGCTGCGGGCGGTTTAGTTGAGAAGGTGGTTCCGCCCATACCGTTCGTGGGCGCCGTGGAGTCCGCTATGCCGTTCTTTATAGTTGTCGAGGTTGTGGTGAGAGCTACTGTAGTTTGCTGGAGAATAATAAATAAAGTAAATATAAAAGACCTATTTATGAATTGTATATTTTACAATTTGTAAATTTTGTACAGTGTTTTAGAACTTGTAAATTCCGTATAGTGTCTTAAAGAAGTAGATTCTGATTAGTATCTTAAAGCTCGTAATTTCGTTTTGTCACAGAGCTTGTAAATTACGAATAGTAACTTAAGAGCTTATGAATTCTGTATAGTGCCTTAAAGCTTATAAATTCCGTACCTATAATGTTTTAGAGCTTGTAAATTCCTTATTTTTGTTAATGTTAATAGTTTTCAATATTTTTTGTCTTGCTCATATTAAAAACGTTTTGCTTGTTATGTTTAAGTCCTATGATATAGGAAGCGAGCCTCTAGCTATTTTCCCGGGTTAAGCATTTACCCGGAAATCGAACACAGGACCTCATTTTCAGCAATAATGCTTGCAATCACTAGGCCAATGAGACGGATCCCTCGTCCATGAGTCCACGTATCTTCTGTCAGATCTTCCGGTGATCATGTAACTCTACTAATTCCTTGCAGCTTCATTCATCAGCATCTTCTTGCCCTAGCACCAATATTATTTGTAGAGCATCACATTTCATTCACTTCTTTTCGTTTGAAAACATTTCTCACACAATTCATCCATTCATATTTCGTCCTTACCTGAGGCCACTCTCCGACTGGGGTGGTAGCAGGCGACTGCTTGGCTGCCTTTGCTGCGTTTTCAATGCTTTCAATAAGTGACTTCACTGACAAACGGGAATCTTGACGGCTTACACCTGTAAAAATCATTGCACAATTATTGAAGAAGACCTTAACTGTGTTAACTGAACATTTGAAGGGCAAGGGCACACTTGCTCATAAGTGTACGGATTACTGTAACCCAGTTGACTGATCATGGTTTGTAAGCCATCGCATATATATTTGACTGCCCTCTTGGTCTAGTGGTTAGTGACCCTGACTGCTATGCCGGAGATCGTGGGTTCGATTCCCACCCAGGACAAATGTTTATGTGATGAGCACGATCATTTGTTCTGAGTCTGGGTGTAATTTATCTATAGTAAGTATATATTTAGAAATAAATAAGTATGTTTATCAGTTGTCTAGTAGTAACAAAAGCTCTGCTTAGCTTGGGACTAGACGGCGTTGTGTGATAGTTGTGGAATATATAATATATAATAATTTGTAAAATGTTGGAATGCTGTCGTTACCTTTAGTCCTTCTGTGCGATGCGGCGGTGGCCATGATGTCTTGTAGCGACGCGCTGGTGAGCAGTGGCGGAGGAGGCGGGGTCTCTTCCGATCGAGGCGGTATCGCTGGAGGTGACAATGAAGTTGTTTACTGTTTTATAGTTGAACAAGTCATGGTGAAAGGACTAAGCTTGATATAAATGGATTCAGTTGAAAAATAACCTGATCTTTCGATATTTAAATACGACGTTTCAGGAATGATCACAGACTATTAAGTAGATATTTTTGTAAAGATCAATAGCTAGTACATTAAATGAAGGTTGTACTTTGATTCTTTGAGATAGGCTATACACAATTACCCAAGATCTGATACCCACATGAGATATTCTTTTGAAACAAAATATATATTTAAGTAAAGACCCATTTTTGTCTGGTACAATATAACTAAAAAATATCTAAAGATCCAACACCATTCAAACCTCAGTGCTAAAAAACAGAAGCAAAAAACCATGCTAAATATTGTGACGATAAAATAAATGCAAATAATTTTGCATGCTATATTTTTCCCAGTAACCCTGAAATAAAATTCATATCTAAAGTGAAAATTCCTAGCTTGATACATGTTTGAATATTTTTTCGCTAAGTAAATGAAATGAGACAAAGCACAGATTAAGTTTCTGAACGTTTTAGCATCATTATAGACACAAGTCATTAATGACATTGGATTCAACAATAACCTATAACGCAAGCTAGACAGAAGGTATAATATTTGAAACCCGACCATAAAATGCCCATTGATTTCCTGCACGAGGGTTTTAGCTGCTCAACCCAGCACCATCGCAGATAACCTTCAACTTAACTTGCACTTGAAGTAACCTAGCGTTCAGAAACTTAAAACTAAAAACAAATGGAACACAGACCACCACCACCGCCACCAAATGAGATCACACACGACACTATCATGTTTCCATACATTGATACAGTTATTTACATGTAATCACACTCGAACGTTTAGGTTTCCGGTCACAAAAGCGCTGACTTACGTAGAGGTCTTCGGGGCGGGGGATCTTTCAGTGACCTTAACGGGTGAGACAACCGTTTGTGCTCCAAAGTTCTCCAATATGGCTTTTCCCTTGGCAAGGAACCTGTATTTGTATCTATACTTGGAGAAGTCGGATTTTGCAGTGAAAATTTTCTAGGTGCAGCATCTGTTGGAACATCTGGATCAGGTTTCTTTTCTAAACTTTGGATTTTTTCTGCAATAGATCTAGTAGACTTCTTTGGCAGATCGTCTTGTGCACTCGGTGCTTTTGATAAAGATATAATCGATTTGGTAATGCTAGCCATCTCTTTCGCTGCACTTTTGCTTTCTACGAAATCTAAAGATTTTGATTTTGAAAGCCTATCGTTTGTCTTGGGCCTCTTGATTCGTCTGGGCACTTTTAACAGATCTTCTCTCGGTATTGCAACCAATTCATCGTTTAACGATTGGTTTTTATTAGAAATCTTTTCATCATCTGCTATATTGTTATTGTCTTTGGGTATTACTTCGGATATCACAGGTCCTATTTCCTCATAAACATTTTCCTGTTCAGAATACCTTATTTGTTCAAATTGGGACGAAAAAGAATTTGTTGGCGTTGTTTTTACGAGTTCTTTATTAATTTCTACTGGCTTAGGTTTTATAGACTGAGTTGAATTTATAATGAACGGTACGCTAGCTACGGGCTGATAGTATTTGTTATCTATCAACCACTGCGGGGTCTTCGATAACTTGCCAACTGCTGGTTTTACTTCTGATGGTTTTTCTGTAACTTTTGGCACAATACCGACAGTTTTTGGTGGCTCTAAATGAGGTATTGGAGTCTTTGAAAAATTTTTGGTACTCTTCGATATTTCTACAGGCGACGGTGAACTTAACTGTACAGGTTTAACTGTACTGGGCGAAGGGGTCTTCCTTTCTGGCAAGTTTTCATTAGATCCGAAAGTTTTCCATGACAGAAAAGGGAGTTGCTTAGCTTTTAAATTTTTTTGATAAAGGCCTTTCCTTTTAGTGTTATCTTCGAGGTTTTTCACTTCTGTCACTTTGCTATCATTTTTATTATCTGTATCAACTTGGTCGATATCACTGTAATATACAGTACCTTTTTTAGCCTCTTGTTTTTGCTCTACTGATACCTCTTGAGGTACAAGAGGTTTAAAGAACACTGGCTGTATCAATACAGGACTTATAATTATCGGAGAAGTCGGTGCTATATTGCCGTTACCTAGTTGAACTGGAGCCAAGAAAGTCTTAAAAGTATTTACAGCTCTATTATTATTAAGATTAGGATCAGTTTGCACTGGCGTTGTCTTTGGTATATCATCACCTAAGTCTGTGGTATTTATTTTTAGATGATAGCTTACATTATCATCGATAGGAACTGGTGTGGTAGGTTCAGGAGGAACAGTATCATATACTAGTTCTATAAAAGGATTGCTGCTTTCGTCTTTCGGGCTACTGGGTATATTAACATTAGTGGTAACTAAACTATTGTTTTCTTTGGTATCTACAACTTTTGGTTTGGAATCGCGCCGAGGCTCGGGCTCTAGTATTTTAGGAATATTAGGAGGAGAAATTGTTCTTGATTTAATTACTTTATCTACTTCGTCTTTAGTAAAAGGAACAGGTTCAGAAGTACTCTCATCACCATTTCCTTTCAATACCTTTGTGCAAGGAGTACCTCTTTTAGTTCTGTTATTACCAGTAATTCTGTCTATGGCAGCTCTGAATGTTAGTTTTAGTTCCTCATTGACAATTTTAAGTTGTTTCTCAACTTTATCATCAATATGAATATCTCTTAGTATGTCTTTTTTATCCGGCATCATATCGATTGCTGAGCCTTTTTTAATATCATCAGGGTATGGAAAAGGAAGAAGTTCTTCAGCCTTAACCACAGGTAGATCATTTTTTACGACATTGTTATTGGCTTCAAATAGTGCATTTACATTGTTGTTATTTTTCTCTATAGGCGAAAGAAAGACACTGTCAGAACCTTCCGTAAATAGGGATGTTTCACTTTGCGTGTTCATAGTTAGAAAATCTACACTAGTAGCTTCATACAAAGCTTCTTTGTATTCCTCGTTAGTGTTTAAATTATCCATACTGAAAGACTTTGGTTTACCATTTAATGTTCCAGACATATTTGTACTGAAGATGGTGCGTGCTTTTGGTTTCGGTGCGAAACTGGAATCTGATTTGATTAATCTAAAGCTATGATTCAGATCGATTAGGTGCTTCGGCAATTTTGGTACAACCGGAGGACTTTCGTTCGGTTCATCGTAGAGGTCGATAGCATTTTGTCTTTTCAACTCCTTGGTTTCGAAAGGAGGTAAGACAGTTTCGGCTAACACTCTACTCGGGTACTCCTCTGATTTTGGCCTATCATCATCATTCGTTTCATCTGTCGTGACGTTTTCAATTTCTATTTTGAATGTATTTGTTAGCGGATCGTTTAAGTCATTCTTCGGTTCTGGGACGCTCGACCTAAAGAATGCTTGTTCTATCAAGCTCGCTTCTTTTGCCGGAGGATCAGTTACACTATGCACTCTGGACAGATATCTAGTTCTTATGCTCTTGAATACGTCTTTTGATGGACTTAAATCGTCGCTCGTCTGTGAGTCACAGCAATCCGATTCCTTCGGATCTAGTTTATTCTCATCTGAGTATACGCTATCCATAGATTCCGATCTGTCAACACCTGTGTTGGTACATCAAATTGAGATTAGACATTGTTTAACATATATTTGATGGTCGATCACTGTTAGTTTATGAATGTCTACGTAGTTAGGCAATTTACACAGAATTAGCGCATGGTAAATGCATGTTAATTCTGTTGAAATTATTGAACATATTATATTAAAATGTTTGTACGTCTTTATTTATTTATTTACATGCAAAATGGACGGTAAAATTACGTCGAAAGCTAAGTTATTAAATGATTTCTTTTTTGTAAAAATGAATGTATTATCTGAAAAATAAGTTTTATAGTCTTTATTTAATTTTTCACACGGTTAAAGTAAACCTCTTTACGTTTCATGTTGAGCATTTGCAAGATACAAAGCAAAGATTATAAAAAAATGTTAACAAATTCCGAACTACTTTCAAATCTACCTGTCATACACATGCAAAGCTCTCATTGCGCCTTTTATAGCGGGAAACACAAGTATTTTAAGAAAATTCCAACCATAATAATTTAAGTCTTGGTAGAAAAAAAAAATGGAAAAAACTTTATATAAAGTGCTTCCAAATTTTAAATGGTTAACCATAATTATTCACAAAAAAAGGAGATTGAATGATTTCAAAAATAAATTTTTTCATTGGACATGGGTATTGGGTACATTCAAATACCAATACTGTCTACATAGACGACCTACTAACTAAATCCACAACAAGAATTGTACTGTAAAAATCACCAGAGTGTATCATTCAAAGTGTATCATACAAAGCCAATTCATAACATTGTCAAAGGGATCCACACTAAAACCCGCCAGTTTCACCCCTCATTCTTCCACTTACCCTTGATAGAATGCATCTGGTCTTCCAGGAGCCGTATCCTGTCTCTTGCGACTTTGTTCTCGGAGACTAGCCGCTCCAGCTCCCTTTGGGCTTCAGTTTTGAAGTCATTTGCGACGCGGACAGTCATTAGAAGATCACTTTGGAACTGCTTCCATTCGGCTTCCTGTTTTAAAAAAATATTGAAGATTGTATTTGAATGATGTAAGTAATACCTTCAGTAATAAAACTGATGACGATTGCGAATCAAATCGCCACATCACAGTAGTATCGTTTAATTTTTTGCTGGCAATGACATTAATACACGAAACAATGCGTCCGCTTCGCTTCATTCGTCACCGCAACGCACCCACGTGCGGTTGTTCACTTAGGTCAAGCAATAGAGTATCGTCGCGTACGTAGGACACAGCGTAAAATAAACTACTGATGATACTAGGTTCATCTACCTTTCTTTTTTTGGTGGAAAATCATCAAATATCTTTGGGTCTAAACTGGGTGGAGGGAGAGGGATGTCAGACTTTTACTGACAAAAACCTATCGTGTTCCTTTAGTTGTCCTTCGCGTTCTATGGCCGTGGTAATTATTTCGAACAATTTCGCAACTCTTTCTCTACACACCAGTTTTATACTCCCTGCTATTACGTGCAGGGAGACGAAGTATTTTGTAACGCCTTTGTGATGGGTAATTTTACACAATTTATACTTCAAAGTATTACAACAAATGAATAGGGTTCTCTATAAGAAAACTTACATCTCTCTCCCGATCTCTAGTTAGTTGTGCATGCCTGGCGCGTGCGTCTTGTAGTTGCCGCTCCAAGTCCGACACTCTTGCCAACGCTTCGCCCGCTCGACTCATTAGCGCTAGCTTTTCATCTGATGCTACTTGCACCTGGAAAGTTAAGGAAATGGGCAGTTAGTGGGACGAATGGAGGGAGAATACATTATTCAATAATCGGTAGGTATTATGCGATTCAAATAAGAATAGGATCGAATTAGCGCCATATTGTGACGTCATAGCTGTCAAATCAAATCATATAGGCAGGGTGAGCGAAAAATGAACGAATCATGAACGAAAAAAGTATCATCATCATTAGCCTTTTAATGTTCCCACTGCTGGGACTCAGACCTCCTTTCTAGGAGAGGGAATGGGCCGTAAAAAAGTATAAACAGAATTTAATTCCGCTCATATCTGTATCACTATGTGAAGTGTCTGAGTATTGGCGAATGGAAGAAGGTGAACTGTTGCCATCAATGAAAATTGTACTGAAGGATAATATGTGAGAAAGAGAAAGCAATAATACAGTCATCTCAGCGGCGGCGCACACGCCGTTCGGGCGCGCTTTCGCTCAGTCCAGCAGTGATGGTATGGTACCTGTAGTGGTATTTGTATAGATACTTGTTTACAAGAACCAGTACAGGTAGGACTCGATTTAGACTTAGGTTTAGGATATGATTAAAAGCAGTTTCAAATACACGATCGATACAGTCTGAAGAATAAGAATTAACCCTCGAGCCTCTCTTTATACCAGACGCAAAAACAAACTATCAGGTAGTATATAAGAGGAACGATTCGAAATATAGTGTGTCGATTTCTTTACAAGTTTCTGTTTTTTTTTTTAATCGTACGAACAATAAATCGTCTCAATAAGAAACGTTTCTCACCTGAATCTGCAACTCTTCCACGTTGTCCTGCAACGTCTTCAACTCTCCTTGCATTGCAGTTTTTTCTTGGCGCAGTTGTTCTATCTGGAACTCGAGTTCTGAAATCGTCGACTTCGCGTTGTTTCGCGATACCTGCAATGTTTTACAAATACACTATTATAAAGACGAAAGTTTGTATGTTTCTGAGAGTATTACATCTCAGATGACTCGTCTCGGTCCACCACACCTGCAGGGCACATTGCTCGTAGGACAGATGGTCGATGGGGCCGAATGATTCTGGAGTGGCGACTTCGCACCGACAGACGCAGCGTTTGAAAGCCTCCCATCCCACAAGGGGGACTGATGACGTCGCGCCGCGCTGCTGCGGCCGCGGCTTCGGCTTCCGTATAGAAAGTAGCAGTAGATACATACCATAGCATCGTCGTGCATCTTCCTGGCGTCGCTGTGCGCGCGGTCGAGCTGTCGCTGCGCGTGCGCCAGCCTCTCGGCCAGCTGCAGCGCGCGCGCCGTGGCCGCGTCCGCGTCGCGCCGCGCTGCTGCGGCCGCAGCCTCGGCTTCCGTATAGAAAGTAGCAGTAGATACATACCATAGCATCGTCGTGCATCTTCCTGGCGTCGCTGTGCGCGCGGTCGAGCTGTCGCTGCGCGTGCGCCAGCCTCTCGGCCAGCTGCAGCGCGCGCGCCGTGGCCGCGTCCGCGTCGCGCCGCGCTGCTGCGGCCGCAGCCTCGGCTTCCGTATAGAAAGTAGCAGTAGATACATACCATAGCATCGTCGTGCATCTTCCTGGCGTCGCTGTGCGCGCGGTCGAGCTGTCGCTGCGCGTGCGCCAGCCTCTCGGCCAGCTGCAGCGCGCGCGCCGTGGCCGCGTCCGCGTCGCGCCGCGCTGCTGCGGCCGCAGCCTCGGCTTCCGTATAGAAAGTAGCAGTAGATACATACCATAGCATCGTCGTGCATCTTCCTGGCGTCGCTGTGCGCGCGGTCGAGCTGTCGCTGCGCGTGCGCCAGCCTCTCGGCCAGCTGCAGCGCGCGCGCCGTGGCCGCGTCCGCGTCGCGCCGCGCTGCTGCGGCCGCAGCCTCGGCTTCCGTATAGAAAGTAGCAGTAGATACATACCATAGCATCGTCGTGCATCTTCCTGGCGTCGCTGTGCGCGCGGTCGAGCTGTCGCTGCGCGTGCGCCAGCCTCTCGGCCAGCTGCAGCGCGCGCGCCGTGGCCGCGTCCGCGTCGCGCCGCGCTGCTGCGGCCGCAGCCTCGGCTTCCGTATAGAAAGTAGCAGTAGATACATACCATAGCATCGTCGTGCATCTTCCTGGCGTCGCTGTGCGCGCGGTCGAGCTGTCGCTGCGCGTGCGCCAGCCTCTCGGCCAGCACCAGCGCGCGCGCCGTGGCCGCGTCCGCGTCGCGCCGCGCTGCTGCGGCCGCAGCCTCGGCTTCCGTATAGAAAGTAGCAGTAGATACATACCATAGCATCGTCGTGCATCTTCCTGGCGTCGCTGTGCGCGCGGTCGAGCTGTCGCTGCGCGTGCGCCAGCCTCTCGGCCAGCTGCAGCGCGCGCGCCGTGGCCGCGTCCGCGTCGCGCCGCGCTGCTGCGGCCGCAGCCTCGGCTTCCGTATAGAAAGTAGCAGTAGATACATACCATAGCATCGTCGTGCATCTTCCTGGCGTCGCTGTGCGCGCGGTCGAGCTGTCGCTGCGCGTGCGCCAGCCTCTCGGCCAGCTGCAGCGCGCGCGCCGTGGCCGCGTCCGCGTCGCGCCGCGCTGCTGCGGCCGCAGCCTCGGCTTCCGCTGCGCCTTCTACTACGCCAGCGCGTTCTTCTAACTGAACGTGGAGATGGTTTTTTAAATATGTGTTATGTTTTTATCTCGCAGAAACTCTAGACAACCCTAAACAGGAATAAAGCTGTTTTTGTCTTGGTCGGCTTGATTTACTCGCTTCACTCAGTTTTCTATATAAACTCCCTCGCTATGCTCGGGTGTTAAACCTCACTGAGTACTTATATATCTGATTGCGAATGGAGTACAAGTGCATTTAAGTAAATTTCAGTGTTTGAATTATGATTGTAACTTAATTTCTTAATTGGAGTATACAGGGCTGCCTTTTAAGTCGTGTCGTTAGCCAACCTCCCGCGATTATTAAAAAAAAAAAACATATATTTTGGCATTTTCATCTCTTTGAATTTAGAATTCGAAAACAAAAGAATGTTTTCAGATTAGTCAAATAGTTTTATTGTATCGTCTATTCAAAGGTGACAAGTCAGTTGTAAAAATGGAAATATCTAAGGAAAATTTGCGTGCGATAGTTTTCTACCACTTTCAAAGGGGATTATCGCGAGTACAGTGCTTTGAGGAGATCACTTCTGTAATTAGTGATGCAGCACCATGTCTTAGGACTGTAGAACGCTGGTATTTAGAATTTCAACGTGGGCACTCTAGCTTCAGTGACAAGCCACGTGATGGTCGTCCGAAAACCGTCATGACGCAAGAGAATATCGAAGCCGTGCGCAACTAATCCTCGAAGATCATCATGTGACATACCGTGAAATAGAGGCATCCGTGGGCATTTCAGGGACCATTGTCCAAATAATCCTGCACGGAGAACTTGGCGTAAGAAAGTTGATCTCTCGTTGGATACCACATTTGCTTAGCGACGACCAAAAAACATCCTATGTTAGTTGGTGTCACAAAACTTTGCAGCGATTCAATCGAGGAGAGTCAAAGCATGTTTATGATATGGTTAGTGGTGACGAGTCTTGGATATATGCTTACGATCCAGATTCTAAGCAGCAGTCTGGGTCGTCTGGGTCTGTCTGGGTCGTCCAGGATGAGCCAAAATCGACCAAAGTCATACGTTTACGGAGCATTTAAAAAAAATGATTGCCTCGTTTGTGGTAAAGGGTGGTCACGACGCCACTATTGTACTAGAAGATCGCAAGACGGTTACCGCTGACTGGTATACCACTGTTCGTTTGCCACAAGTCATCACCGAATTTCGAAAAAACAATTTAAGACGTCGTATGATACTGCACCATGATAATGCAAGTTTGCACACCGTCCGCAAAAAAAAAAAGAATGTTTTTGAGCACCCAAAATGTCGAAATTTTAGATCATCCGCCTTACAGCCCTCACTTAGCCCTAACGATTTTTTTACGTTAAATTAAGCAAAATCTTCGTGGTCAACGTTTCAGCTCACCCGAAGAAGCTGTTGACGCATACAAATCGGCCATTTTAACTACCCCCACTTCGGAGTGGAATAAATGTTTTAAAAACTGGTTTGAACGCATGCAAAAGTGTATTAAATATCGCGGAGAATTCTTTGAAAAACAATAAATGGTAACAATCTATTAGATTGTCTATACTTATTTCAAACGATATAACTTAAAAGGCATCCCTCGTATAAGGGTACTCTTAGAATAACACTTCTAGGTGCCGCATAAAACAATTTTCATCCCAACTATTCGAAAAGGACGACTTGGTTCGCCATTAAATGTACCCAAAGGTGGTGTTTTGTAAAAGAAACTTTTAGCGGGCAGTAATGAGTTTTTAATCCACTATTATCTTTGCCGCGCACTTTTTGAATTTGGAACTTCTTAGTGTTCAGTGCCGAAGAAATCGAACGCAAATATTGTTTGAATAAAGACTGGCTGGTACGACGGCCCGTAGTCGTGCCGCCGGCTTACTAAAAAGTTTTAGTTGTTTGATTATTTCTATTTGATTTCAATTTAGTTGTTACTCTAAATGTTATATTATAATTACTATTAATTTAGTTGTTATATATAATATGTTTTATTAAATAATAATATTACAATAAAATATGAGGCGCCTTTTATTTTCTCATACTGGGTGATGAAAAGTAAAGTGTATACTCGGGCGCAAATATGTATATTTTTGGCTCAGGCGACGGATTCAAAAAAATATTATTTTGCTATCTTATAATACAATCTACTATTGTTAGTCAAATTCACAATTAAAGGACGATCTCAGAAAGTTTATAGAACTTTGCCCTAATCAATAAAAGTTATTTACAAGCATCATTATTCCAGGGCCTCAAGTCTACTATTACAATAGTGTCAGAAAGGTCTATCGTTGATTTCATAATTGTTAATTTTGACAATCTACTAATGTAAAGGTGACTGCAATGATCAACCACTGACACTCCATTGAGAGAAATGGCATACAATGGTAATCTTGCACTTACCTACATAATGACAAATGAATGTCTGCCTTATATCATAACAAAAACCGAACACTGATACAATAACAACAACAAAACACTGAAAACGCCGGCCGGCGGCCGCTCTAAATAAACAGTAAGCAGTAATGTCATTTTGACTTTGACGGCTAAAAAACTACAGACCGACCAATGATTGGATTTGCAGATTACGAACTTTAAGCAAAATAGCAATGGAATCGTGTTGGAATGACGAATTTATAAAAATAGCTGACTTGGGCCCCTGTTTTATGTTGTACCTATAGTTAGCAAGTTAGAATAGATAGAATGTTTCAGGTTACCTTAGCTTTGGCGGCATCGAGGAGGTCGGTGAGCGTGGCGATCTGGTGCTGGCGCGACGCGGCCAGCTCCTGCGCAGAGTCGCTCTCGTGCTCGCAGCGCGCGCGCTCCGACTCCGCTCGCTCCACGCTCGCTTCCAATACGCTAAGGGTGTAAAACCAACTTTAGATCTAAGTATAGAAGTCGACTAAACTAAAACGTAAACTGCTGTTGACGATGAGAAAAAAAAAAAAAAAACGCAATATTTTTAGAAGTTAGCAAAGTCATCTTTTCCACATGGCACAGATAGTTTACAATGACTTTTGACTGGCCTGTTGGTCTAGTGGTTAGTAGCCCTGACTGCTATGCCGGAGGTCGTGGGTTCGATTCCCACTTAGGACAAATGTTTGTGTGATGAGCACGATCATTTGTTCTGTGTCTGGGTGTTATTTATCTATAATATGTATGTATTTAGAAATATATACGCATGTTTATACGCTGTCTGGTACCCATAACAGAAGCTCTGCTTAGCTTGGGACTAGACGGAGTTGTGTAATAGTTGTGGAAATATTATAAATATTATTATATATTATAATAAACGCTTTCATGTTAATTTCGTTTCTTTTTTCATTGACATAGAACGTTCCTTTTCCGCAAATCACAGTTTTTATAACTTTAACAAATAATAATGTTTTTCCATACAGTTAAAGAATTAATTATACAATAGCTATTTTAAGAGCAACTTTCGATGGTCGTCAGGAAAACGGTTTATGACGCCTTTGACTAACAAGTTTTCTATGTACACTGAGTATACAAAACCCATTTAATAGCGGACTGCGTCGCATAATTTTTGAAAACTGTATATTGTATTGTAAATGGCAAAAAGTTCGTTTTCTTAATTTTTATCGACAAAAATAGATGATAGGGACGTAAACAAAATCCAGGGTCTCCCCCCCCCCCCCCCGCCCGCCCCTGCTGTCCCCTGGGTACTCCTTTGCTAGTGAGACAAAATTATTTCGTACCGTATCCTCTCCGCGAGGGATTCATTTTCTTTGGTCTTCTCTTCGAGTGCAGTCTTGGTTTGGTTCAGCTCCGCCTTCAGTTCATCTTGCTTCGTCAGCAGGTGCCTGCGCTCTTCTTGAGATTGCTATAATATAATATAGGTATTCATATTTACATGAATAATTCCCGAAATAATATGATTACTAATATTTCCTTCATTTGTCTTATTTAGATGTTGTTTACATTTTAAAACATGTACCTACATATTTTGCATAAAAAAATTACATTTTGTTGTTTATGTATACCAGCATATTGGGAATTTGAAGTTTGTAATATCAATGGAATCGTATTTAAGTACCTACCTGGAAAAGATTCACAATTTCGTGACGGCAAAGTTAAGCTCAATTACTATCTCATACTTTAAAGGGAACAAATAAAACCATAGAATTTATAAAACTTGACTGGATTTTAACTTATTGGACCTTGGTGTCCAAAACGAAAAAAGTAAAAACGAAACATAATTATGCTGGACTTTTGCTGCCTTTATTCGCCACGCCTTTAGCCCTCGCACAGATTTTCCATCAATTGTTTTTTTTTTTTAATTATTACTTTTTTTTATTTAGTTTTAATAAATTGCATGTGTGAGGTCCAAATAAACGAAAACTGAAACTTAAACTCTATTTTAGTAGTACAAAATTATTTACTTATTTCCTGACCTTGAGAACAGCAAACAGCTGCTGGTCGGCGTCACCAGACACCAGCGACTCCGGCTCAACACCCTCGCGAAGAAGAAGCTCTTGTAAGGTGTCCACCTGAAGATTGAACATTACCTCATAATAAAACAGAAGATATTTGTAGAAGAATGTGTATAAAGCCTATAGTTCTGATGTTCAATGGTATCATTGTCAAAAGCCTCGACCATCATTCGATAAGAATTTCATAATTTAATTAAATCACAGGCATTTTAGGACCATACACGGCCAATAGCTTTGAAGCGTTTTTTATTTTTGGGTATATTATTTTTGTGTTTTACTCTTTTGAACGCCTAAACCTAAAAATGGTTTCATTAATTATATAATTATCTAGTTGGACTTGATCCAAAAAGCGGCATATACATGAGTTGTGACTTATGACATCAGGATCTTTATTTTTCGGTGTCCCATCTTTCTGGAATAATACCGTAGCCGCGTCGGCAGTATTGACCCATTTTTAAGGGGGCAACCACCCAGTTGCCATTTTTGCGAGGCCTATGGTAACTTCTTCGAACATTCCGCAGCCTTGGCAGATATCAGCCCTAACTCCGTTAATTTTACTGACATCTCTTTAAGATGCACGCGAACCGTCGGCCCTGGCTTGGTCTTTACCGGATAGACAGATGGCGAGGTATCCATTGCTCATCGTCCAACAGTATTAATCCTGTCTCCACTGACCTCTACTATTTACCACTGGACAGGCGGTTCATGTTTGACAGCTATTTTTTGTGCCTATTTGAAGCGCCAGTTGCAAGCGGCCAGAGAAATAATTTTGACGTATAATGCAAAATGGCTGCAAGGAATTTTTTTTTATTGTACATTACTAGAAATATTTTTGTATTTTGAATTAATTTCGTTCGAATTCCGTGCTAATCCAATTATGTAAAACCTATGAAAAATTAGGTCATAGTATATTGTAAGCGGTGCAACATTACTAGTTTTAGTACCGCAGACACTCGCTACAGTCACTACGGCCAACAGCGCCAACATGGCGAATATCAAACAGGCACAAAAGCACTTTGACCGACGCCAGTCCAGTGTGATAGATAGTAGAGGTGCCTGTCTCTCATAGTTGTAACCAGATATTCTTGTTACCTTAGTGCGGCTGTCTTCCAGTTTCTCAGTCTGTCGACACAGCGACTCCAGAAGCACTTGCTTCTCGTCAGCCAGCCGCTCATTGTCAGCGTGGGCGTCTGCTAGCTGAGTCTGCAGGTCTGCTAGCTCTGCGAGAGTGGCTTGCAGTTCCTCGCTTGTACTGGAATAGAAGGAAGCTTTGGTGAGAAATCTGTACTAGAGCGGTCATAATAGGCCTTGTGTGTGCTTTAGTCTTCTATTAGCCAAAGTTATAAATAATGCCTGTGGCCTTCAACGATAAAAGATAAAAAAGCTAAATTTGAACCAGTAGTTCCTGAGATTACTGCGTTCAATTAAACAAACTCTTCTTCAGCGCATACTAATGGCGCTACACTCGGTCTTTTACCGCTCGGTCTCGGCTATTCTCAGGGTGTCTCCATTCTCCATCATCATTACCTGTAGTGGTGCTCTTCCATCTGCAAGATACGGTCCTGCAGACACGCGACCGACACCTCGCTGAGCGACGAAGACGAATGTTTGTCCCATTCTGGAGTGCTTGGCTCGCCGCTGTCGCCCTCACCCTGTGTACAAAGAAAACGGTTAATATCTTCAATTTTAAAGTTGCTTGAAGTTACATTACGAAGGTTTAAGTAAGCAGTTCACGTAACATCTGTAGCGGTATGCGATACTAGTTGGAAAACCCTGCCACCTTTATTGACAAAGGGAGGGGGTCCGCCGTCCGGCAACAGCCCAAGCGTGCTCTAATCGCACAGAGAACCTTGAATGCGCGACGTAGGCTTGGTGTGACGTCTGGTCTTTTTGTAGTTTAATTTGGCGGCATCATAGATGATAGATAAATAAATAGATTTTTATTTTACACTATAAAAATAACAGGATGGATCTGATAGAAAAGATACACAGGTTCGTGGTGCCGCGGCCGTTACATATCAATTTTAATAAAAGAGTTTATGTTGGAAAAGATGTGTCCAAACATGGCCCAAATCTTTATTCACCAATACGTCTTCTGAGATACCTACACGTTGTATCGAAATCTATCGACTTTGACGTGACGTAAAACCGACAGCAGAATGGCAATAAAATTTCTGATGCTATAGAGGCGGTCCTGTGACCTGCCTAGCATAGTGGCAGACGGAGTTCTTTTCTTTTTCTTTATTTTTAAAATTAACGTTTCCCTACACTAGATATGACTCCTGTAAGGTGGGTGCGTCCACAAACATGTAAACATACTGTAGGTCATACAAATATTTGTTCGTTGCGTTGTTGTTCGGGGATCAATCGGGGATAAATCGTTCAAGCTATGCACCAACCGTGCCATTAATCATCTTTTGCTCTTTTAATTAGTATAGAACTTACATTAGCCAATGCTATTGACGCAGGAGCGGAAGAGTGCATGCGACGCGGCGCGGGGGCGAGCAACAGTTGTCGCTTCTCGCTGTCGGAAAGCGGCGAGTGCGCGACGCCGCGCAGCCGCGCGCGCAACGCACCGTTCTCATCGGCAAGCCGCTCCAAAGCTGCCTCCCGTTCTGCGTCCATGCTCTGTGGAAACGAGAAAAATCACGTTAATTGGTCACCTAACATTCAAATATGTATGTAAGAACCATAACACAAAACGGCTCATACAGAACGATGCAATGCGACGTAACGGATGAAAATCGACATCAATCTTCACCATCTATTCTGGATGATGCCACCGTTTTTAACGATATCACATTGAACGCTTTTTTTAGGTATGTCGAATTGTCGACCCAAGTGTATAACACTGTAGAAAATGTTTTTTTTTTTTCATTTATTTAGAGCCTGTAGGGTCCCAGTGGAGTGCAAAGGCCTCCCTTTGTTCCATTTTTCCTTTCCTTGTCCTTAGCTACATCTGGCCAATCTTTTAGGTGCAAAGCGACACGCCATCACCTTCTGTGCCTCCTACCGAAGAACAGAATCACGCTAGGCCTCTTAAGGCCTGGCGCGTTCCTGTTCTTAAAAAGTCCAGTCAGTCCAATTTTGTTGTCATGCAGCAGATAAGGTCCAGTTCCCTTTCAGTATGCGAATTGTGTTTTGGAACGAATTACATAATATTGTTCCTTATGCAATCTGTGATTTTGATTCCGAAAATACACTCCATTATTTTGCGCATAGTCTGTCTTTGCGAAGTTCTAGGCGATTGTCAGGATTCTTTTTGTATTCATAAACCTACTAGCATTTCAAAACGAATATCGTTAAGAAGATTTGAAAAAAAAAAACGATATACTTTCATCTATTTTAAAAACTTAGCGAGCAAGAATATAAGATAGCTGGTTTAATGAATCTACGTTATCATGTTCATTGAAATGGTCTAGCCAAGCGCCATGATTATGAACTAAATACCTTGCAATCGTACAAACCTTCATCCGATCTAGCTCCCCCCTGAGCCGGTCGGCTTCAGTGACCTTCTCCAGCAACTCCTCAACCCTGGCCTGCAGCTGAGCTCGCTCCATCACTGTGGCTTCAAGCTCTCTTCTCAACGATTCAATCTCCCGGACCCCGGATGCCAATGATGCCTGAGAGCAATGCTTTGGAAACATAAAAATAGTATTAGAGCGGCATATCTAGTTATATCTATTAATCCATATTGTTATACCAGGTTCT
Source organism: Leucania comma (assembly GCA_958295575.1). Classification (NCBI taxonomy): domain Eukaryota; kingdom Metazoa; phylum Arthropoda; class Insecta; order Lepidoptera; family Noctuidae; genus Leucania; species Leucania comma. The sequence goes on along the minus strand of OY282482.1, from coordinate 9,562,621 downwards.
ACAAGAGCTCGGCTTTAGCCAAGGGAAGGGATGAGTTTGTCTTCAAAAGTTACGAAAAACTACATACAATGTGAACAAATTTTGGAGATGGAATAATTTATAAATTATCATACAAAACCGTTGTCAAACAGTGTACGGCCGAAATATTTTAACCACTCGGAACTTCCCAACAATTGGCTGCAAGTAAATATTTTTTTTAATCATAATTATTTTGAATGCGTATTTTATGAGTAGGTAGGTACGCGCAATATCTTGAAACGTCAACTTCAGACTTGCCAACATATTTTGACCGTACTGTATTTAATAAATACTTTTGTTTATTAGAAACCATAAATGTGCTGGACTTTATAAATTCCACACCTATTTGTCGTATATAGAATCATAATGATCCACTACATTTTGTTTTACATATTACATTCATGGCATTCTGTCATTCGAGTTAAAAACTACTTCCTCGCCATATTTCAAGGTCTCCAGATTTATTGACAGAAACAAAAGCCATAAAAATCCTCGCGTAATTAAAATGACGGAAATCATTATAATTCAATACGATAATTCCTTCGTCAGTTTAGTTTTTTTATAAGAAAGTGTGTCAATTTACAACGGTCTCAAATATTTTTATACGGATGTAATCAGAGCGTTACACTGACTTATGACACGCTTCAATATCACATTGCCGTTGTTTGTTCTCCCTTCATATTTCATAAAACTACCGAATAAGTTATTTATTGAAATAAAAGTAGAAACTGACTGACATATCAATGCACAGCCGAAATTAGGGCACCTAGGAGCGTGAAATTTTGACGTAGGCGAGCACTATGAGAGGATTTTTCAGAATTTACCATGTAAAGGGAGCAATGGGGGTCCAGAGTTTGTATGGAAAAACCTTCCTACACGCGGGTGAAACCGCTGGCAGGAGCTAGTTGTATATAATTTATTTATTTATTTATCTATTAACACATATAATTGCCTATAATATAATGGCCCCATGTAGACGTTGATCATTTGCAGGTGAAAGCGCTATAGTAGCCCGCGAAATTAAAATTTTCAAAGTTTTTCGCATTTTGTAGGTCAGTATCAGATTCTATGTTCATTAATATATTATTCGCGGCTGTAACAAAATTGGTTTTACTGAGTTATATTCATTAAAATCATCAAATACAATCTTCCCAGTTCAGCTAACCCTATCGAAAAACATTTTCATGAAATAACCATTCAATAGGCTTCGCTAGGATTCGCTCTGATGATTTTGATTATTATAATCCCGTAAATAAATAAGTGTTATAACGGTCGCAAATATTTTAAATTACTTAAGAGCCTGATGCTGACCTGTAAAATGCAAAAAAACTACAGAAAATTTGAATTTTGCCGGCTACCTTGGGGCTTTCACATTAAGACTTTGTCACATCAAACTGTGTTACTTGTCAATTGATGTAAAACTTGCTGCCAACAGCATCATAATTTATAATATAACTAGCTTTTGCCCGCAGCTTCGGTCCCGCTCGAACGAGGCTCTACGTATACTTAAATTTTGGTCATAAAAATACAATTACTGACCTCAGATGGTACTCTAGGCCTGAGCTCCACTTCCTGGAACCCGGGCATGTGATCGGCATTCAGAGTGACCGGCAGACTGACGCACTCCTGCGAGCCTCGCCCGTCTACCGACCCCAGCTCCTCAGCACTGCTGTACGTGCCAACCTGCCCATCTTCATACTCTAATCCTTCCCTCAACTCGGGGTCTTCTAACACAGCATTGTTGTTTCCCAAGTCCTTCTTCTTATGAGCTTTATGTAGCTTCTCTTTGGACCCAAAGATTTTTAGAGTCTTGTCGCGGGCTGGAGCGACTTTGTGGTGCTTTGAATCGAGACTTGATACTGAAGGAGCCCCCTTTAGTGTCCCGGACTCCTGTTTCCCCTGACTTGGCCCTCTACGGAACAATGATTTGAACTTCATCATCTTGAATTTTATTTATATCATTTTTCGTTTTCGTTTCACTGATCGGAGTTCGGTTTCATTTCGTTTGTTTCACTTTATTTTTGAACATAGCTATTATGATTGAAATTAGATAAGTGCATAGGATTTGACAATACTTTAACGTGTAACAGTATATCTACTTAAGAAAATAGAAACAATTTCTGAATATAAATACACATTAGTTATCATTCCCTAAAGGATCAACTTCGTAACGGAAATCACTCGACACGTTTTTAGACTACAAGACGGCAAACAAAAAAATTCGATGCACCCGCGCATCGTTGCTGACGACAGATGTGTGTATCTCTACAGGAAACTATCACTACAAACTTGATTAAGGAGTCTGAGGCAACATACAACAACACACGTTATCTGATATACATACGTGTATAAGATAAAATATGGTAATTAATCAAAGGTAGTAAAGATAGCTGTGTATACAGAGGTACCATGCTCGGTTGACGGAATACTGACACTATTCTCTTATCGATTGGCTTTGAAGCCACAGATTTATCAACTCATTTAAATACGGATAAAGATATAATAACGAAAAGATTAAAAATATATGATGTCCATAAAATATTGAATTTCGAATTTCCATACGGATTTGGCAATGAAATAAATACGTCGACCGTATCAGCTGTTAATCATCCCACGCTAGTTGTAACACTCAAGGACATAAACGTATTCATGAGTGAAAAAAGGCTTTAGAAGAATTTCAACAAACAAAAACGAATCCAATGCTTATGAATAAGAAGTTTAATGTTTTTTTTACATTTCTTTATCCAAACACATCAATGTTAACAATAAAACAAATACAATTAATCCAGATCTGATTATTAAAAATATGACAAGCCGTCGAATAAGGGGAACATCTACATCTACTGAGGTGTATATAATACTATATACTATACGCATTGTAAGGCTGACTCAACGAATTTTAATTGCATGGCACGCAGAGTATTCATTAGCAGATACCTAGCCAATGTATTATACATGATGTGGAGTAAATAATAGTGTGGCATGCATCAATTATTGGAGAGTAATATACAGTTTGTTTAGTTTTTAGAGCAGATTTCAGAGAACGATTTCATTGTCCGTATAGAAAAACGTTCAAATGTGAGAGAAAAGTACATAATAATTGTAGAATTAAGAGAACAGAATTAGACAGAATTGTACTGAAAGATGATTCAATTATGGACCCCAAAGATACATAAACCAAAAGCAAACTTAGATTATTTAAATCCAAAAGATATTTCATTCAGTACGATGTCACCGAAGATGATTACGGACAAAAATAATGTTATTATGATTCACCCTTTCAAATCAATAACAAAACATCCAACAAGGCATCAGAACCCTACTTCATATTTGAGATTCAAACGCTTCGAAGCGTATACACATCAGGCTTGTAAAAAAAACTACGATTCGCCATAAAAATTCCCCGACATTTAAAACACAATTACCCTCTAGGTGGCCGTCATTTATCCGATAATCCAAGTTATTCGGAGCAGGACATGTATCGCGTCCCCCCCGTATGCAAATAGATAGGGGACCGGCCGAAGGGCAGCCTTTGTTTCTATCTCTACTGCAGCAGGAACATTCAATTGCTTTTATTTGAAATCGTCACGTTTATTGTGCTTTTGTTGTTTTATTCAAGGAATACAATAGGATTTTTTGATGCAAAGGTTGTCTGTGAATTGTTGACGTGCAACTTGTTTTGCTTTCTTATATTTTATAACCATTTTATGTCCTACACATTTTGTTTGTCTAGTACAAGAATGTTTGTTTCCTTCTGGTCTGTCTACTTGTGTATTACTAAGGTATGTGTATTACTAAAAACAATAGTCTTCTCAATATCAAGTTTTATTTGCTTTTAAATTGTTTTGCAATTAGTTAATCACAACAAAAAACGAAAACTACTTGCGGATTAAAATTTCCCACAATAGCGTGTCTGGTTAGTCCCTCATAATCATAGTAATTGTTATGGCTACACAACACCACACCCGCAGTTCAAACAGCGAAGCTTCGGCCGAGCCCAGTGTCAATTTACTTCAAGTAATTCAATTGAAACATGCTATATCGTAGTTACATGTATGTAAATGTATGGCTGATTATAGATAAGGGAATATAACTGTTGGTTCTAAAGTTGGCAGAACTATTTTACGAACGAAATAATTATAAATGGTTTGGTTATTCCGTGGCTTGACATTTCTTCTAAATAAAATACAGATTCCAGTGCTAGTGAACTCTGATCAAAAACAATAACACTTCTAGGATTTAATCTATTAAAGAATTACGAATGAATCACTCCGTCACTTTCTCAAACATCGAACAAGCTATGTAGCACATACATGTGTAATGTGTAGGTCTCGATTAACTCATTCAATGCATAACATAGAAATAAACTAGAAACTACGTCCTATACAATAAGAGGTCGATGCTCTGCAGCATCAGATTTCCGAGCTTGGGAGATAAGACACTATGTAGCTATTATCACACGTATACTTTATAAATGAAATTTTTTATCTATATAAATGTTACTCCTTCGTTCTCAAACGACCAAACAGATTTGTGTCAAATTGGTATCAGGAAATCTTAGACGATTAATATTTTTGGGGAAGTAGGTACTAATTCCGCGCAGGCAAAGCCGCTGTTAAGCTAGTGTAACTAATGTAATAAGTAACAAGGTGTGATACATATAAATCATGAGTCATCAAAACTTGAGAAGTCATTTAAATGAAATTGGAGCAATCAATGACGTGTGACGCAACAGAATGATCGTTTCATAACGTTTTACACACAACGTGCCTTTATAATCATAATTTATGAAAAAATAATAACAAGAAGCTTTTGATCACTTAATAATACATATAAAAGTTGATAATACATATTTGATGATACGTATAAAAGTTACTAAAATATGTCAGATTTAACCAAAATCTGGATAAAAAATCATTCATAGCTGAACACCACAATAATAATAATTCCCACAAGGAACTGTTCTGCGTTACGATAAACCAATTTAAAGACCGTAAATGGTCAAATGTTGCACCAACACGATTTACAAGTAATTTAGACCTTCCGATTTACATTCCACAGACAAGGTGTTGAAAAGAATGCGCTTTCTCTACACCTCTAGCGAATATTAAAAGCGGCTATAGATCGATCACTAACTGCCTTATTAGGCGTTGCGTCTACAGAAGATTTATTACCGTATTGACGTATATTATGAATATAAATTGCTTCTACAATACAGACTTTTTAGTGTTGTATTTGTCAGTTTGTCTATTTGAAAATTATTTTCTTACTGAAATGTGAGCAGGCAGCATTCTACCTGATTCCTTGCCTATGGCTGTCAAGTCGTTGGATTTTACTGCTTGATTATCTAACAAAACATTAAATGCATGTTCAACAGACAATTTATTAGTTTCGTCATGTAAATATCTAAATAGCTTATTCGAGAAAGTTAAACATTTGTATTTAGCCGTTTGTTTGCATGAGTATATACTATTGACTGTGGTCACGTTGAATCAACGATAAAGCGTGCAGTACATAACGATTTATGTAGTAACCATCGTCACGGTCTTTCCACCGCTGCTAGAAGACACGCTGTTTGTACTACCTATTAATAATTTCTATTTGGGAAAAATTGACATACTATCTTACTAATATGTACGTAATATCTTCTCTCGCGTAGCTTCGCTCATTAATTCAATGGAATCGTGAAGTTTTACGGGATGAAGCCCATGACACAACGATCTCATTCTAAGATTATCTTTCACAAACAATTTTATCTCTTTAATCTACTTTATTATGCTATAGTGAAATTTGTGCGAAATTTTCATCAACAATTTTTTTTTGTCTAAAAAGATGTAAAATAATGCAGTCTCCGTTTTTTTTTTCCAGTGTCTGCTACTCTACGTCTGTTTGAATGAAACATTATAAATGAGTGAATGTAAACCTCAATTAAAAAGCCTCAAAGTTGGCTAAAAGTGGACTTGCTTATACATCTATATTTAGAGACGATACTCAGAAAGACGAAATAATAAATAATTGGAATTCCCTCCATTGCGGCTGGATTAACGAAATAACGATGTGAGTGATATTTTCGCAACGGACCTACAAAATGAAAATAATAAAATGAGACTTTATTGATTTTACGTCACGCTGCGTTTAATGCAACTCATCCAGAAAATATTGCACAAAAATACTTCAATGAGATAATTCGGAAGGCTAGTAATTTCCCATGACAATATAGTCGTCTTATGGTTATTATTTAATTTTGTATATAGTAAACAGATAATGTAAAACATAAAAGATGAATAGTTGAAACCTTTTTATAAAAAATATTATGTATAAATGAAACCGAAACCACAGACAGCTAATAACCATTTATTGATACTAATCAATTGCTTCCAATTTTGAAAGCACAATCCATGTTTTACCGCATACAAGAAGGTAACTCGACCAAAAAAGATCCAAGATATTTAAAATTCTTTTTTTAAAGGCTGTATTCCAAAACACGCTAAAAGATACGAGTTGTACAATGTCTATTGAGCAGTGAGCAGCATTCCTTGCGCCTAGGATGGCGGCCTGACGGGTGAACGACCAGCCGTGGCCGCGGCGGCCTAGGGAGGTCGCCACGCCAATATGGAAGCAGCCAATACCAATACAGTAAATTATAATCTCGTTTCCATTAGATTCTTGTGTAACACTTCTAATGATCAACCAGTTTGTAAAGATGTAGATACATGTGATCGCTTACAAAGAAGGACTATACTTTTTATTTATTTATTTATTACTACATATATTATATAAATCTTGAATGGATTAGCCAAAAAGAACATGCAATTCCGAAATTTATTCATAAATTTAATTTAATTTATTCAGTAAAGTTTCATAATTCATACTTTATGTGTTCTTCAACAGTCAGTTACTATTTCATTATTGAATAACGACGTAGATAGCAAAATATCCATTGTGTTAACGTTATTTACTGTAGCTTTGTAGGTATAATCAAATAATTACACACCAAACAGCAGATTGAATGTAATAGATGATAAAGATAAAGCTACAAGAATAGCTTTGCTGAAGGATACAATTTAATAGGGTGCGTGAGAAACATTCATTACAAAATGATTATTGACAGAAATATCCCACGGAGTTACTGTGATCTTTAACACAGTGATTAAATCAATTATTCACACTAACGATCTACTTAAACTAAATACTGGACATAACGATGAAAAAGTCGATGAGATAGCTTCACTTAAACCAGAAAATAATCAAATCAGAACAGTATAATCGATTAGGATTGTAGAACCCGAGATATTTTTAAACACAATAAAGATTAACCAAACAGTAACACGAATAAACGTCGAACACAGCAAATGATAATGACACATTACTTGAAAGAGAAATGCAATGTGTGCACGGTGAAAGATTGACGACCGGTATCTAAACCACGACCCAGAAAGGTCGCTTTCTTGTATGGACAAACTCACCAGCTTTATTTTGAACACACTCATAAATTTTAATGCATTTTTCAAACACGTTCCGAGCTTCTGAATAGATAAAATCTTAAAATGGCCGGTTTATGTAATGCATTATGAAATGTCCCAGATTGGAGGATGTTGCGATGATTGAGTATTGTTTTATCTCGGTTTTTATCTGCTTTACAATCTTTGTTGTAAGAATATTCCATCGAAGAATTCAATTTGGCATTCAGAGGGGTCATGACCGGTATGTTGACTTGAATGTCCTAAAGTCCTTGGCTGAACTTCTCAGAATCCAGTAAAATGAAGACATAGAAGTCACAAGTTTCGTTAAACACCAAATAAAAATAAAGTAGTCCGTAACAATCTCAATCGTGTGCTATTGAACCGAAGATCACAGTATTGCTCATTCGCCCGTGTCTGATCGCAATCGAAGAACGGACTCTCGAGACGTTTCGTTAAACATTTTCGTATTGATAAAATATTGTGCTTATCAGGATTATGTATTTGATTCTGCTAAATCTGGACTCTCTACTACTCTCTAAGTTTACCTAAATAACAAGTGCTGTTTCTATCATATTATCTTTTAGAAAGGAAACATTAAGCTTGAAATGCCATAGACAGAAATAATCTCCATAACACTGCCTCTTCAATCAAAGAATAAAGAAATTCACACGATTGCAATGTAAGATACGAATACTTTCTCTTGGTAAACTCTGAAACCTGTTTGCAAGTAATAACTGCATCGCAATTATGGCTTAGTGCTAAGGCCGACTGTTTCAGAGCACGTTGCTGAGGTTCGTGTGGAGTTTCTGTCTATTTGTATTAATGTTGTAGTGGCAATGTTGTAGTGGCAGCTTTATTACAAAAGTTGTTTAACTGTAGCAGCATTGAATTTGCTTTATATTACTTTCTGCATTTCTTCGCAGTTTCTTTTGTTAGAGCTCATCAGTGTGAACGACCTTCACAAATTAAACGCATATTAGAATAACACAATTGTAGTTAAGATTTAACAAATAAACTACCAAAAACTTAACAGTTATTTGCACGTCTCTAGCAGTAACGAGTCCATAGAGAGATATTTGTAAAGTGAGACGCTTTTAAACATTCATCAGTGCATTCTGTCGCTAGACGGAGTTAATTGCTGATATAATGCAGCCAGCGCTGGGAAGGGCACGTCTAATAAGTCCGTAGCTAACGGCACCCAGGCGCCGACACATTCATTACTTGAATTGTTCAAACGAACAATAAGGCTCGGAATAAGCATAGCTAGGTAAACATCGCAATTGAAACATTCAGAAAAAGTTGTGACGGCTGCAAGGATAAAGCGTAATTTAGACGGTACGAGTTTCTCGAACGTTTTGTTCGAGAAAATCGTACGCAATAATCGTAAGCAATAATCGCCATGACATTATCGTATCAAAGTGTTTAGACACAGGTAAGAAATAAATTCTCACCTACGATTATGTCATACGAGACTCGTAAGCAATAATCACTAGGCGATAATGTCCTGCGTCTGTTTAGACAGCAAAAATATAATGAGAAGATTCTTGCTTTCGAGAATCTCGACTTGTACCTACCAAAGATCTTATATATTTTGGGGACAATCTGGATTGATTACGGAGCAATATTACACACTCTAAAGTGTACTATATTTTCATGTGTATTAGGTTCATATGTTTCATTGACAAGTAAAAGAAGAAAAAACGTTCCAAGTAAGACAACGAGAAAGAGGTTTTTTTTAGGTATAAAGAGAGTTTTAGTAATCTTACTTGAGACGCGCCAGTTTAGAACAATTTCGTCCTATTATCATCATCATTTCAGTCCAAACACGTCCACGGTTGGACACAGGCCTTTCCCAAATGTCGACACAATGAGCGGTTCTAAGCGTTTCGCATCCATCGGATTTCCGCAACCTTTACCAGGTCATCGGTCCACCTTGTAGGCCTTCCGCGTTTCACACTGTCACCACTCCAAAACCTTTCGGCCCCAACGGCCATTTGGTCTGCGAGCAATGTGCCCAATTGGGACAATTCTATTCTAAAGAAGTTCAAGATGTTGTTATAGTACGTTGCAAATAAGCTCTAAACATATCAATACAATTAATAAATACCTGTGTTTTTTTTTGTTTTTAACTGCATATTACTCGTAATTTTGCTCCGGAATCAATCCAGTTTGTCCCTAGGATATTATATGATCCTTGTTCTCGCCAGAGTGGACGAGCGAGAGGTAAGTCATAGTACCTCTCGCTCGTCCACTCTAGCGAGAATCGTATGTTCGAGTCGAGAAACTCGAACCGTCTAGGTATGAATGTTTAGACGGAGATGCTTTTTTGTTCTTACGATTATCGTACGTTCGAGACGAGAAACTCGCACCACCTAGGTATGTGTTTAGACGATGACATTTTTTCTATGCTCTTACGATTCTCGTATGTTCGAGGCGAGAAACTCGTACCGTCTAAATTGCGCTTTATATTACTGAAGTCAGACTGACGGTTGAAGCACATTACGTTGCGTAAGATACAAGCCGAATAACAAACGAGGATACAGACGAACGCTGTGACGATGAGGAAACTTGTAAATTAATGACTAAATTAAGACAAGTTTTCGTTGAAAACTCATTGCAATAAGATCAGCCTGTCTTTCAGCATCGTGAATATTTGATTTTACTTCCAAAAATAAAGTAATTACAAGGTCATTCTGTTAATGTTAGACGTCATCTTGCAACATTAACAGGAAGCGAAAACAACAAGATACACATGTATAACGGCTTATGTTTACCATGAGAAAATATGCACGACTGAGCCTTTACGTATGACCAAGTCAACACATAATATGGCATCGAAATTCATAGGAAGGAACAAAGTCAAATCCTTGAGTAACACTTGCGCAAATAGTTGTATATCGGATCCACCTTATTGGTCAGAAATGACGCGTTAGATACCTTCATTGTATGAAAGTGGGAACGGCTTCGATATAAAATGAACCATTGTTAACTCTATCGAACGGCACGTAACAATTGTTTTTAATATAGGCATCAATTCGCCTACCTACGTAGATTAAAATAGGGCTCATTTTTCCTGTCTGGTTTCTCATGAATCATAAAAAGGTGTAGTTGTATTCTCAGCTCTGGCCACAAAAACAACAGCAGTTAACTGCGTTTAACTCATTGGCTTTTTATTGTTTGATACTGCGGATCTTCGGCGCCTAATTTGGGCGTAGGACGACCACATTCCTTGCCATATGGTACCACCAGCGTTGATTAATGAGTCATTTTAATTCGTCACATCTTGAAGACATGATAAAAAGTGTCTCCAGTCTGTCAAAAAATGCAAAAGACAGAACCGCTTTGTCACTAATTATATTTAAGTGCCATGAGAATATAACTAGTCATTGGACATTTGAAAAAATAATTATCGCGCTATACATGAAGGCTCTCGTCTCAGACAAGAGTATTTTTGTTTCGATATTCACAAGGTTCTCTTTGCATCAGTTACATAAACAAGAGACATTGTATTGTTAAGTAAATAGTTGTCTCGTGTGAATACCAACCAGTTTGCTTTCAGTTTGCGAAAGTTTGACAATTACATTTTCTTTCTCACGAATGATGGTCAACCATATCAAAAGTTGGGAAAACTATTTCATCCTCTATTAGATTAATGACACTTTCGCGAAAGGAAAAGTGTATATGAGGATATTATGTGCAGCATAAAACAATACTTCCCTATCCAAATAAATGTACAGCAAAGAAATAACAAATAAGAACGTGTGATCTGATAAAGCTTCAATCGTGCTATATCTTATCGTCGCTAATATAACGGCCTCGTGATAAACTTGAAACTAAAAAATCGTTCAAAGATTTGGGATTTATATATTATTCAGATTCAAAATCTTCACTACGTACTAAACTATCCGGAGTATCTATAGTAGTAAATTCAGAATCATCAAAGTTTATGATGGAAACTGTGGGAGCTGTCAATCAACTTTCAGATTGTACAATTGGATTTAATAAAAATTCATATTTGGATGTTGATTGAAATGACGCACAATCTCTTTTAATTGGTTTGTGGGGCGCCATTTTAATTCTTGATTCACGTGCTTAGATTTAGTATCTACCTCCTGGATGCAGTTTCTTTCTCATTTTATTCTTCTGAGCTTTTTTTTCATTTTGATCCGTATTTAGCAAACTCTTTTCGCGACTATTACAGCCAACTCGCTACTAAGCAATTTAACCAAGTTCCGTATTTTCGCATTTTTGTTGTTCGCGTCCTTTTGTTTGAAGATCTTCAACTATATCTTTATTCAGCGTAACACCAGTTATTGTGCAACCACTTGTTCAAACATATGGATATGCAGCCTTGCGCCTACGTCTCACATTTTTGTCTCAGTTGAAACACCATTAATTTATATCTGTTTTATTTATAGTTATGATTTTTTCGTTCGGGATGCACCTAGGCACTTTTAACAGGATAATTCTTTCATGAGAATTCAGAAGAATGAATACAATTATGATAATTTTCGTGCGAAATTATGAATTCAATTTACAGCTTCAGTTTTGGTTTGTAAATCAAAGAACTTGAAGTCGGAATGATAAATTTTGAATAGTCTGCTTTGATTTAAGTAGACAGGAAACAAACATGACCTTGTATAAGGATTAGTCAAGAAATATCTCACAAAGGTCTACAGGTAACAAAGTATGTGATCAGACAAAATTGATCGATTTGGTCTTGGATAGATTGTATTGCAGAATTTTCTGCAGAGTCAAAAAAAGTTTGCAAAACCAACAAGGAATGTCGCGAACGTCAGCATAGTAGGCCCTACTGGGGGTCTGACATTTTGAAATGTCGGAGTCATTAACTTTATGCTTGCGCGTCTAATAATGTTCTTACACAAAGACGATAACGTTCTATCTTAACTTATAAATACAGCTTAAGAGGAGGACGCTTCAGGTTCGAAACATGACCTTGAAAAGACTAAAGACTCTCATTAATTTGCCGCCATACTTGTTTACCTGATAATCTCATTACGGAAACGGTAATTCAAATATTCTGCTATAAATCGCACATAAAATACATATGTAATAGGAAGAGAAGCATTTATATAAGATGGATGTAACACCGTTTATGCAAATGTTATCACCTATAACAATCGTTGTTATTTACTTTAGAATAAGGTAAACCGCTATTCATCATTCAGAACCCATTAGTTCCCAGGTAAAAACTGGAAACACAGATAGCTAATCTGAGTTCTCAATACTGTGGAATCCTACCCACATCACTTAACCTAATTCCTTTAAGTGCCTCATTAAAAAACTAATTATCCGCCGGTATGGGATGCTTTGGAAGCTAATTGTAAACGAAAACATATTTCATGTCAAGGGAAAAAACAATTTGGGACACCCTACAAACAATAAAAAGAAAGTATACGCAGTTTCTATAGAAGGTACAGCGTCTGTGAGTCATGTCATCGGTGGATCAGTGGCCGATTGTCCACTATGTAGGTACGTGAAAGCGGGAGCAATAAGACACTCGATTGAATAAGTTCAATTTTTGTTAGCTCAGTAGATATACACAGTCGACGTAGACGACGATTAAAAAACACCAATGCACACAACTAATTCCAATCATGAATTCAACACATCACAGGAACACAATAATAACCACCATGGTAAAACTCATAAAAAGTTCGTTTTGTTTGTCACCAATACAAAAAAAGTTCGAAAAAAAGCACCCGGCCAACGGGACGACATCCGTGGCCCGTCGCACCAAACAAACTTGCCTGTTGAGCTACTTCACTTACTTGCCGTATAACCGGCCAACCGTTCATCGTCCATTTCTTTCTATAACCCCAACAAATTCAAAACTTGCGCTCCACTCTAAACCTAGTACCGACGAACTATCACCCGACATTGATCATATAACACGACGGCCAATACATTCCACATGTGCGAAGAAAACAACTAGAATATACCTTATCCCTTCTTACGCAAGCAATACGAAAGAGCAAGGGTCACGCGAGAGAGAGATGGATGTAACGACAAAAACTAATATACCATCACGTGCATGAATCAACTTGAGACGTCAAAGTATTTTGATTTAAATTTAACTTTACACCTTTGCTATAAGGTCGTTTATTGATTGTGGTTATTATAGAAGTGTCCAGTTGGCGCGAAAATTTAAAATGAAACTTAGTCGTCCGATCAGTTATTTTTGTTTCTATGTTATACGACTCGTAGTATAGATGTAAACAGACTTACTTCACAGGTGATGCAGGAACTCTCCGATGCGTGACTTTGACGTCACTAGGATTTGCCCAAACATCATTATTGTTGATATTTTTCGTCAGTTTCAAGTTTTTATCAGTTTTCGGCCTCAAAGTCGGTGGTAGGATGCTATCAGGAAGCTTTGGTGCTGGTGGCTTGGCGGATTTTTTTACGATTTGAAGAATGACATTAGAGCTTTTTGTATCGCTCTTTTTACCACCTTCTTTGATAGGTTTCGGTCCACCTGGATCAGGCGTCGTAGGTTTGTGCCTGAGGGGTCTCTCAGGTTCGATGGTTTGCTTATCAACAAAATGGCTCGTCGATTTGCTTCGATCTGTGCTCTTTTTAAGTTTAACCTTAGTGTTTGCCGAATCAGATAAGGTTGCTAAAAAAAGAAAATGTTGTAAAAAAGGTAATAAGTCCTCGTTACAATTATTATTTCATCGTTTTTCTTTAATTACCTGTCCTCGGCCTGTTCCTAGTTACAGGCTTAGTCTCCGCGCTGCCTATTTTGATAGTTTTCTCGACAGTACTGGAAGAGGCGGGCGTAACCGCCTTGCTTCGATAGCTAAAAGTGGTTTTGAAAAAATTCGCCGTAAAGTTCTTGCTACGCAATAAGGGCGATGTGCTGTTTGGATGTCTGGAAAAATACAAAAACTAAAATACAAAAAGAGTTTTTCTCAGGGGACACCCGGGTTTGAACCGGGGACCTCTCGATCTGCAGTCGAATGCTCTACCACTGAGCTATATCCCCACTGGCAGTGAGTATGAAAATAGCGTATGCTACAGTAGTAACAGCGCTCTCTATGAAAAAGCTTGTGTAACTTAACTATGTAATGTAACGCTGCGCGGACAGATGGCGCTACTAGTCGCATAAATGGGGACATGTTTGCAAGCCAAACGTAGCGTTACTAAGGTGAACAATAGAACTGATAAAATTAAAAAGATATCTTTATTATTAAGTTTTGGACTCACTGGAGTTTTAAGTTACTAGGCACCCCGGGCGCCTTTTGCTGCATAACCTCCTCGATCTGAAACAACAACAGACAGATTTAAGGTACATAAGCTATGAAAAGAGCGCCTACAGGAAAAATTGTACAATCTTATTCAAATAAAACTGTAGAACAATAACGAGGTGAAAACAACACTACAGCTACAATAGCACCAGGCAGGAATTCCCCGGCTTTCACGAAATCACAATAATTCTATCACAAACGGTCACTTAAATTATGACATACTTATAAGATATTTTAAAATTAAAATCACAACGAAATATCCAAATAATCACTAAACAACTCACGCTTAAAGATTTCCTAAACATGTCTGAAAAACAAACTACGTGTAGATCCTTAAAATTTCTTGCAACTAATGCATAAATTAACATTCTTATCAGTAAACACTCATTATCTATCAAGATAGTTGATTGATTGGATTACCATTATAAAGTTATATTCTCTAGTCCTTTGGTAGTTCGAAATCATGCTTGCTTTAAACATTGTTATAACCGCAATCAAAGACCGCAATATTAGCAAAGAGTTTTGTAAATAGGATTATTAGAAACAGCGTTCATAAGCTTGGAGATCAAATCGATTTATGAATGTCAAGATTTAAAAAATGTCATCGGAATATTGAATTTTTTTTTTAATTTTTAAGCTGCCAGTGTCTAAGTATAGTTACAACCAAGGTGTTTCTTTTTTATTTATGTTAGCGTTAAGTCCCGAAGGTCTTAATACAAAAAATATATAATTTATGCGGCTAGAAAAGTCAAGAAAGGTGATACATTTTGTGGAACTTTTTAGGATGGGATAGGAATATAGTTATGGGGATAGGAATAGCATACGAGATTACATATTACGTCTACCTATAAGAAATAGACAGTCATGCAAACTTATGATAAATGATGTTTATTTTTCCAATAGGTTTTAAAAACTCTTTTACACATCAATTTTTTCGTCAGTTTTAACTAAATGAGGGCAGGGTTTCCTAGCTACCCTGAAAAAAAACATCGAAATAAACTCTGGAGTCCATACAGCGAACATGTGATGGTTAAATTATATGAGAACCGTGCAGATTAGCGTCCGAGATAATATTTGAGGAAAGAACCACACAGATTTGAGTGGAACTGTCCTGTCTGTGCAAGCTTTGTCAGAATACTCAGGACTACTATGGAGCTCTACGATTTGACGAACAATACCAAGGAAAGGTCATTTAGCCGCAAAAAATGCTCAAATCGCCAGACATAGGTCAAAATTACTGAAAAGAAAAAAAATCCACATAGGTAGTCCTCACATTCACAATCGTAAAATTATTGTTTTGTGACATGTTTTTGAACTATTCGTTTCAAAAATTAACTTTATCCAAAATCGGTTTAAAATTCAGTAACAATTCAGTAACAGAAAAAGGATGCACAAAGTGTAAAGTGACGTCACCCGCTATTAGGTTAGGTTAGGTTAGATGTCCCCACTACGCCCCCATTCTTGTTCTTCACAATATTTGAACTGCTTCATTTATAACTAATTTTTATATTATTACTATCTTCAGATAAATATTTCTATTTAGTTTTTTTTTTTTTTTAGTTTATAATATATTGGACGAGTAACTAAAAGAATATACTATAATTTGGATACAGCAAACAGGAGGACAACGACGGTAAATATTATACTACGTAAATCTTTAGAAACGTGTCCTGATCATGAAAGCATATTTTAAGATTTAAGACTACGTTGAGGACAACTTCGTTCAAGAGAGGAGATTCTTATTCTTATCTTCGAGCCGATAGTGCACATTTAAATTTTAGTTGAACCGTACATTTTAGGACATTTAGACATAACGTGCCAAAATTATATGTAACAAGACTCGATGACTAAAGATAATTTCATTCATTCCCACGGCTGACCTCACTGCTGCCGACACCCATGTTCGTATAATGATATCGACAATTAGCCTGTCCGTCGAACAGATAAACACCTACTTATTAAGTGACACTACAGTTTGAGTTGTGAGCGAATTTGCAATGTTAGCGATGGTGTAATTTTATTGTAATTAGATGCAAATTAAGATTTATGTTTCGTGGTTTTGTGTAGTCAGTGTTCCCGAATAGATCTTAGACATTTTTTAGATAAGTTAAATATATTTTAGACTAGGTTAAACACTGAACAGAATTTTTGGGATACAGGTTGAGTGTATCTACTTTCAAACAAAAGCCACAAGTATTTTGAGAACATAATTTTATGCATTTACAAAATACATGTCGCTGAACCTAATAAAATTGATTTAGCTAACTTTAAAAAAATGAGTTATCTCATAAATAGACCCCACGACCAGATTAAACTTGAAAAAAAAGGTTCTCTAAAAAAATACATACAGCCGAACATAGAACCTCCTCCTTTTCGAAGTCGGTTAAATAAACTTTACATCGATTAAGCCAAAGAGTGATTTGAGCGTACCTAATTAATAATAATAACACATAATAATAGATATTTGAGTGACGAAGTGCATGCCATTACGATTCCTCCTTATATCCTTTACTTTCATCGTATTTCTGTCTCTTCGCGCCAGTTCTGCGCAATTCCGTGTTGTATTCGCATTTCTTGGAACATTAGATATATCCTCGAGTGCTACGGTTATTACAGCGCAGCTTGGTTGGTGCTACTGTCCGTAGCCAAGATATCATCTGTAAATTGTCCCTCGCCTACAACACTTACAACAAGATACGGGTTTGTTTGCAGCTTTCTTACTGAATTACGTTATCGCATTATAAGTAATATCTATACATATCTTCGGAACCAAAGCTGTATAATTTGGACTTGTATACTCCTTTACATCTCTCCTTATTTAACTGCTACAGTTTCTACAGTCTTCAATGCATCGTTAATATACATTTTGGTTGTTGTATTTATTCAGTGATTTATTCCAGAAATTGATTTATTTTTGATAACTATATATTAGATTATAGGTCTCTGTTCTTTTTCATTTCATTTTCTTATTATTTACATCCTGTAATAGATACAGATCTATAGTAGTAGATGATAGTATTAGATTTGTCTGCTTCAACGATGTTTTCTAATTCTGCACAAGTTCTTTGTACCTTTATAAATTTTATTTATAAAATTACAAAGAACTTGCTGGTAATTCTAGAAATTACTGAAAGGACAAAAGTAGATAAGTAGAGATAAAATTAACCCCCTCACGTAAAAAAAGAGGTTTTAACATAAGTTTGACCATTACGTGTGTATGTGTCTGTGTGTCTACTGTGGCTCTCAAACGGGTGGTCCTGACAGGGCATGATTCATACATTGCTTTTCATCAAAATTTAAAAATTAGGGTTAAGTTTTAATTTATCATCCTTCTTTTTGCCGTATCGGTCTCGAATATTATTTTCTTTATTTTTTGTATTTGTTTTTAATAACACGGTAATCATTTTCATTTATGAATGACGAAATAATTTGGCTTGCTTGTTTTAAATTTTCGTCGACGCTCTTAAGCAGCCAGTGACTTGCACCAAACCGCGTGCAGCCCACACTACACCCTTCTGTTTCTGCACAAAAACATCAACAGTCGTTGAACCCTTTCACAATGATATCATGTCAAGATCGATTAAAGTATTAAACCTGTACGGTTCACGTGGGATTCTTACTTGACGGACAACTGAAAGGTGATGTGGGCGCTCCGGATCAGATGGGCAGACGGCATGAAGGGCAGAATGGATACAATGCCAAGCCATCGATATTTTCCTTTATTATTGACTAACTCGAGAGCAGTGGTGGCCGAGTGGTAACGGCCCCGACTTACGAGTTGTAGGTCGCGGGTTCAAACCCAGCCAGGCGCATTACTTTGTGTAATTTATGTCATC
The DNA here is from genome assembly GCA_958295575.1 of Leucania comma. NCBI lineage: Eukaryota > Metazoa > Arthropoda > Insecta > Lepidoptera > Noctuidae > Leucania > Leucania comma. The sequence goes on along the minus strand of OY282482.1, from coordinate 9,544,033 downwards.
ACCACTGCTCTCAAAACGGTGAAGGAAAACATCGTGAGGAAACCGGCATGTCCTAGAACCAAAAATTCGAAGACATGTGACATTCACCAAGCCGCACTGGGCCCGCGTGGTGAATTACAGCCCATTCCCTCTCTTAGAGAGGAGGCCTGTGTCCCAGCAGTGGGAACATTAAAAGGCTGATGATGATGATGATGAACTCGCTCGCGTGAAATTAGGTTCCTCCATACAAACTTTGGACTACCATTTCATCCCTTTACGGAGTGAATTTTAGAAGACGCTTTCTTATTCTTTGTCATTGTGCAATCATTGCTCTAAATTCATTACAAGATATGTCGTATCACAATTCTATTTCGAGACCACTTACCGACCAATGATCGGCCATTATGGATTAATAGACTACGAACTTTTAGCAAAATGACAATGCGATCGTGTTGGAATGACAAAATTATAAAAATAGCAGACTAGGGCCAAAAGTAGACTGCACATATATGAAATAAGGTGTTAGGTATCGGTCAATGAGGGACTTAACTTACAGTGCTGATAGAACTGATAACACCACTGATTAGGTAACTATCTCCACTGTTTCACTTACAAATCTACGGGTACAAAGTGGAAAAATATTTCTGCAATTTTGGGATTTTGGGTATTTTTAAATAATGCGGGTTTAATCACGCATGCGGTTTCGCTCCGCATGCCGAAAATTTCAAAGGGCAACAAAAAACGCGTCTACCGTGCGTACCTACCAAGCAAAACTAGAATCTAAAATAACGATTGTGAGTGTCTTTAACAAAGGTGTTGAAAAGACGAAGGGCGAGTTACAGAATTTGTTTTTTTTTATTTATTGTTAAATACGCGAGGGGTTGTAAAATCAGCGACCAGTTTCGTCTAATTTGTGAAGTATTTATAAACACGAATGTCTACGCCCGAGGAAGCCTTTGTGAATTCGTCGCGAAAGACGTCAGCGTCGTCTAGCCTGAAACCCAAGATGGCGTACCGCGTAGACTATAAGTACCTACTCTTTCACGAGTACTTAGTCAACAAGGTATAGAACAAAATTTTCTGCTACATTTGCAACTTTTCCAGTTTAATTTTCAAGCTGTTGAATCATTAAAAATTATGTAACGAACTATAATTAAACAAAACTTATTATTTAATTATAATTATATCACTCTAGTAGGTAAGTATTAAAAAAATAACGGCATAGCATCTTCACAAGCATAGCTTATGCTATTAAATAAGCTATGCTTGTGAAGAGAAAATAAACATTTACGAAGGCTGTGACGGAAATGGATACCTAGTAATATTTTAAACTACATAACAATTATACTTCTGTCCATAGCAATTAAAATTTTTATTCATTTAGATCTCCAGTTAATCAAAATTAGTATTTAGTATCCGGGAGGTCTATTTTTTATTTGGGCATTGTAAAAGGTAGATTTTCAATGGACAATAATATTTAAAATATAATCGGTATCACTTATTTTCGATACAGCCTGTAATGTTTACCCCCTGTAAAAAATTACAGTTCTTTTTGGATTAACCACGATACCTCAGCCGAGCGAAAAACCCATCATGTATAATAAACAAGCTATTCCTAAGCTCTGTTCGCTACAATAAAAAAACCTTTGACTAGGTACCTATTTTCTGAGGCGAGTTTTTCTACCTCATTTACAGGTTGTTCCATGGTACTGAAAAATGTAGAATCTGCGTAAACTTATATCATTAAAGATAAGATAGTGTTTCAGAGCAAGGTTAGGCCTTGATAATGTTGCGTACATCTCGCAGAGGTGAACCTTATTGCATGAAAACACTGCTGATGGAATTTTTTCTCAGTATTAGGTACTTTGACGGGTGCAAAGTGAAAAAAGTAAATAATCGCGTACTTTCCTTTGTTTATTTTTGCAAATTATTTTAAACTAAACTACAAATAACAATTAAATAAAAAACACAAAATAGCATCGAAATTGGTTATTAAAAGAAGCAGCTATTATTTATTTTGCTATTATATTGTTTATTGTGCATAAACCAAAAAAAAATAAAACAAAAGTAATCAACTTTCCCTTTCATCAGATTAGAAAAATTTCCAAATCATTTAATTTTGAATGGATTTGATGTTTTTTTTTTCTATTTCAAATTCACAAATATAGGTGCTTTTTTATACTTGAAATCATTTAAAAAAAATAATTCAACCACCCTAACCTACCCACTAAAGGAAGCGCTGAAATACTACGTGTCCCGAAATCCTACGATAAATGGGCACCAGAGAAGGAGGGCCTGCGGCCATAACCGATCAAGACAACAAAAAATGTTATGTTTTTTAAATTACTAGGTAAATACCAAAAAATGTTATATTTAAATATTGACACTTGACACCCCATAAGTTATTTTCAATTACCCTGACCACAACTTTTCAAATCTTTCGTTTGTATCTGCAACCTAAATTCTGTTCATTTTATGTTATTTTTAATGCGCCCAAACAGGGTCATATAAGTACCTATTAAGGTATGTGTACAATGGTACAATGTGTGCAATAAATAAAAAGAAGGTAACGTCGTTATCCTCCACAGCCCTTAAATATTCCAGAATATCTGCAATTTTTAAACAAAATATTTAAGTATTCCTATTTTTTTTTTCCTTCGAATATTTATGTACAGGTACAGGTCCACCCTCTTGTGCCTGGTTATCACTAAATTTTGGGAAACGTTGTATATTAAAATGCAGAAAAAAATGTTGTAAGTTTTATTTAATACTAAAAACATAAGTAATAGACAAGTAAAGCGACATAACATCAAAACATTGCAGAATACAGACATAATAGTAATCGTGTCTTGTATGATTTCATTGAGCAATACCTACAATCGTTCGAACTGCATCAAGTAGAGTTTTAAACAACTACACATGACGTAAACAAACATACATCAAAAAGCTATAAAATTGTTTTCAAGTAATGTAAAACAGGTAAAATTGTATGTTTGTTTGAACCAGGGATTTCCAGAGAGCTGTGGCCTAAAAGTGCCACTTATTGGGTCCATAACCCCTTATTGGATCTATAGCTTCTGAGCTGTATGCAGAATGAGTGTATTCCCAAAACGTTTTGTGTGTATGGATGGGATGTCGACCATATACCGGCAGCACGTCGCCGTCTGATGGTCCAATGATGCAACGGGTTGGGCGGAATTGAATTGTCTGATTCAAAAGCAAATTAATTGCCTCGAAATTAAAATTTCCTAAGTTTATTTTCCCTTCTGTTTATTGGGTGGCACTTGTGCTACATAATACCTACTAATCACTGTCACTAATCGGATTTTTTCTTTAACTCGAACGGATTTTTTCTTTTTAGACTTATCACTATCTTCTTCAGTTTGAAAACAAGGACGTTTTTCGGGTCTGTCTTTTTGAATCCGCTAAATTTTTCTAAACCAGGCAACGGATTTTGATGCAGTTTTCATTAATAGAAAGAACAATAAATAAGCCAGGTTTATATATGTAATTTGCAGGCATGCGAAACCGGGGAGGGTTAATAGCATAGAAATAAAACTACACTGTCGCTAAGTGTTATTTATGCTACTCTAATATGGGGTGGAAAAATAATAAATAGGTACATATTGCAACCCCATTTTTTGTTTTTCAGTTTTTCAGTTGACTTATTGTTTTGTTTTATTGCATGTTAACATTGTCTACTGTTTCAATTGCATAAAAATGACAAGTGGAAGAGCGGAGTCATCTAGTACAAGCAATTCCTTGCTTAAAAGGTGATCTCCAATAATATACGTATAAAAATGCCTAAAATTGTAATTGAAATAAACATCCAGGCAATCTCTGTCCATTCTAGGTTGCCTGGAAGAGATTGCAGAATGCGATAAGGCTTACTAGTTATATGTTTTAAGAAGTTTAAGTCTCAAATTGTAACGTTTGTTATCTTGGTGTACAATAAAGTATATAAATAAATAAGCAATTTACGATTTGATCATTCAACTCAGGATTAAAGAGGCAAAAACGACAGCAATTAATATTGGATTTTTATTAAATTTGATTTTGATTTCATCACGGCATTAGTAATACTGGCTGACATTAAATTCTGCCTCTAAATAAAATATTTAAATAAAGCTAATCAAAGTAAGGTATAAAAAACAAATGCGAAATAATCCATGAAATCAATTTCATTTACTTATATGCTAATAATATTTGCGTAAATGTCAGGTATTGTTTACGCTGTTAGGTGGTAGAATAATTCTATTATTTCAAGGGTGTGACTATTTATAATTCTAAAATCACATAAATCGTGACCGGATTTATCTTCGTTTAGAAGTGTCGAGGGAGGTTAAATAAAAGATCGATTTAATGTGAGGAGTAATATGAATGAAGAGGGAGTGACACGTCTTAACACATTTTCCTCTGCCATTTCCATTCCGTCGAATGGGAATGGCAGAGGAAGATGTGTTAAGCCGACCCCAAATAACTAAGAATAGGCAGGAAGATCATAAAATTTTACTATAACATGGATGATTTGTAAAATTTCTCGTCTTCTTACCATAGGAATAATCGGCAAACAGCAATAAGTTACAATAACATCCAATAGCTTAATTTATCACTTCCTTTAACTCAAAAAGATGATATACGAGTATATAGCAGACTATAGCTCAAGTATATCGCGAATTTTTGTGGAAAAGACTTTAGACATCCATTTATATCTGTAACATTCATCACACGTAACATTACTAGTTTATACTTACAGATTTTCCAATCATTTTAAAAAGGATCAACAAATAGTTACAAAATTATTTGGCGCTGACAAACCTGCTACCAATAATCACACACAAGCATAATTTTGCAATTAAGAATATTAATAAAGATCACTTTATTAGAGCTGTAGTAGACGCAAAATCTGAATACATAATTTATTCTAATCAGAACATTTGTCCACGATCTACTGCCATTTAAAATAACTCCCGCAGAGTTCCTTGGCTTCTCTTCGGATATATATTAAAATCTAAACATGCAATATCTTTCTTCTTTGGAACCTATACTTTTCTCTTCTAACGACTTCTTTAAAATACAATTTAAAGATCCAATACTAAGACGGATTGAACACAGGCTATAGTCGATATATATTTCAAGTATCTATCCTTCTTTTTTGGAACTTATGCTTTTAGTTGTTAAAAGACTAAGAATTTCTTTAAAAGGAAATTTACAGATCTAATACTAAGACTGATTGATCACAGATTGTAGTCGATGCATGTATCAAATCAAACAAGTTCTATAGTTGCCGTGAGTGAAAGTCCTTGTTTCCCAAGCTCTTGCGTTACACGCACTCTCTCAAATCAATTATTTGCTTAAATATGATCATGGTCTTCATGGTGAACTAATTGCTTAAGCCGCATCGTTCCTTCTTTGATTAAATATAAAAGCTGTGCTTTAGACTTCATTCTCTTACCCTTATTCTATTGTTGTTGTTTCATGTCTATCTCTTGGCTGCGTATTTAATTCAAGTTTAATTTCGATTATAGAGGTATTGTCGGCTGCCAGGCCGAAAGGCGTGAATAATACGTATCATCTGTTAGCCTAAAAAAAGTCGATTAGTGGGCGCATCCCTATATCACCGCGTCCCATCGCCCCGCACTAGCGTCTTTTTTGACAGTCGAATAGAGAATTTCCCGCTCTTTTTCCATGGCGTCATACTTTTGAATAGTTTGGAGTTGTTATTAAATGATTTATGTGTTAAAACAACGTTTATCTTTATTACACCCAATGTAAAAGAGTAATTATATAAAAATTAATCCTACAGTTTAACGCTTATAGGCATTTTTATTATTTCGATATTCACATTACTTTATCAATCGTCGTCACCATCCCAGTAGCCAATAATTTAACATAAATAATTTTTCACTTTATCATCGCAACTCCTTAGCCTTCAAACCCAGCGCATCTTCTCACCTTGACCTAAATCCGCCCGACACTTACACAAACGGGTCCCCATTCAACCGGTCTAATTATGACGTCACTGCAGCCACCTGAGCGGAAGGATATGCCAATCAATCCGATACCGAAGCAATGAAGCCATGAATGTCAGAGTAAGATGTCGCGATCGATATCTAGAACAGTGCTGCAATGTAAGCCTACGCAACCATTGCAAGGACCAACCGGCGGAGTTGCATTTTTAAAGTTAATACATGTGTGTGCAAATCGATTTGATGAATTAGTGGAACTAGTTTTTTGGGCGAGTATGGGTAATGTTGTTGGCATGATTTCTAACTGATGATGTAGTCATTGATTAAAGAAAATGATTCAAAGAAAACTTTGGATTGTGTGCAAGCTGGTTTTGAAGGTGGAGGTAACGGCTCATGAAAAGGATGTAATCTAACAGCTCCAAATAAATTGTGTACCACCCGTTTTCCTTCAGTTGCAATTTGCGTTTCAGGACCACGATGACTCTTTTTGGAACGTCAAGTATACTGACAGGTCTTTGAAGCGCACGACAAAGTGCATGGATCCCAGAGTTTCTGTTACTCTGTGGCGTAAGCCTAAGTTTAGTTTTCATTATAAACCAATCGAGTGAAGTGACTTTTATCGTAATGAAGAGGATATAAAAGCTGATACTGATATCCTACTCGTATATAATAGCTACAAAATTATTTAAACGATATTTAGAAGTGCTTATGGTTTCCGAGCGGATGATAGTACGATAAGGGTCCTTTCTGTCTTTAGTTAATAAAAAATCAATGGCACTAGGCTACTAGAAGTCTCAATCATCTACACTAATATTATCGGTTTGCTGGAAGAAAACTCAACTTTGAGTGAAGCTCGCCTATGTACGGTCAGGGGTCAAAAGCAGTTGCACTCTAACAATGCTAAACTGTCTAAAATTTCTTTGTAGTAGAAGTCCAGTGTTCTACAACTAGTTAATTCAATATTTTAGATTCTATGCTACAAACTAAATCGATCATGATCCATTGACCCTCTTTTAAAAAGAAAATTTACATATTTTAGTATCGGTAGAGTGCAACTGCACTTTTGAGCCCTGACTGTAGATGAACTTTGTTATCCACATATATTTTAACGTCTTGGTGTATAATAAAGCATTAAAGAATCTTTTGAGCAACTGAACCGATTTAAAACTAAAAATTGTTACTAGTAAACTACTCCTACAAAATGAGGCTAAGCAAAAATGTTTAACACCGAGTGAAGTGGGAACGGGTAAGCTATTTCCTACAGAAAGCACCTACCTTTTTTTCCGGGAAAAAAAGTAACCAATTACACTCAGCGATGGTATATCCTTCAATCGGTGAAAGAATTTTCGATACCAATTTCCTACTTCCAGGGATTGCTTTGTACAAATTTTTTTATAACAGCTTTATCCAAATGCCAAAGCTGCTACCACCTGGCAAACTAGTCTCAACGTCTAATTCATCGAGAGTATGCGCAGGCGCTGAATTGACAAACAGCGCATTAAATGATAAAATCGATCTCTCAGATAAGTTTGTTAGCAATGTAACGTGGTGCATAGCCTCTGCGGTTACACTATCTAAATTGTTAAGGACACAATGTCCTTTAGTGTCAAAATTGTTATTTAGTGGTTTCGATTCGTCATAATGTTTGCTGGAACTATGAATTGTGGGATATTTTGTGTCCGGTCTAGACAAATAATGACGTTGAGTGTACCCAATAACATTAACCAGAAACATTATTTGACAGTCAACTTTATTTTCATTAAATACCATAGATTTGAGTCCAAATATAACTAAATATTATAACTAGATAAGTAAAATTGTTTTTTTTTTTAAAAAAAAAACACTACTTTCAACCAACAAAAAATTATGCCAACGGAATATACTGTCGAGATATCTTAAGTCTTATTTGTTACATTATGTAGATCTGTAGGTCACATGTGAGCCAAATTTCATCCAAATTAAGGAGCAAAGAATATAATATGGATAGCTTCTGGCAGCGGCTTCACCCGCGTGATAGTACGTTTCCTTTCCCCATACTGGACCATCATTTCTGGGCGGCTAATTTCGGAAAATTCTCCCATAAAAAGAAATCTAATGCAAATATTCGCACTCCTAGTCCCAATTGCTTCGGCTGTGCGTTAATATGTCAGTCAGGCAGTTTCTCCTTTTATATAATTTTAAAGATAATCTCTATACTAATTTGATTAAGAAAATTATTTTACTGATTTAAGCTAATGATTGATTTAATATATAAATACATATTATTAAAAATACGAAAATGGCAGGGTCCTTTGAGATCGACCTCGGAAACGAAGCCACGAGCAATATGTCATTGTGACACTGATTTATTTCAATAACAACTAACTTGAAACTTCGAACTAATCCAAATTGATAATTACACTACTCATAAAATAACAGACGGGTGATTCATGTGATAAGTTGTTGAAGGGACAGGAGACATCCACACTTGAGTAGGTCAAACTAATAAAAGTTATAACGACACACGAATTTGTACAACTTGTAGCTGCACAATTTATTGACGTTATTTTGTTTACTTCTTCAAACTTTTCTATACGATCGACCTTTTTTTTTCAACACAGTGTACTTCACTATTTTCGTAGAAATAATTTCTGCAACTTAAATCGCATCATATCTCATGTATTTCAACTAATTGGGTAATCTATTGCTTGGAGATTGCTTAAAGTAGACTTGTTTTAATGTTCATAAAAAAAAATATATATATAATAAAGGCAATACCGAAAACGTGTGTCAATCCCAAATAAAATAAAGGGAGATTGTGCAGGATGACGGATAAAATAGATAATTATATAGTTATTGTAATAGTTTCTCTATGAAGAATGAAATAAATAAAAAATATAAAGAAAATTAATTCAGAATGAAATAAATAAAAAATATAAAGAAAATTTGGAAACATTCAACGATGTTGCTGGTCATGTTTTTTTTGTAATATTATCTGAAACCTGGACAATGCGGCGGAAATTGGGCTATATTAATCGCAAAACTTGAATGATTTTCGCAATTCAATGCCAACAAATTAGATCAATGTATTCATATACACAAATTACATTCAGGATAACAATGTGTGGAACCGCTTTGTCGTATCAATGGCTATTTCAAATAGCACTAGAGCGCATTTTAATCGCAAAACCGCATACACCGACGGAGATGAAGAAAAATATCGCGAAATAATTATAAAAAAGAGAAGTAAAACTAAAGAAAATTCCACCTTCAACACGAACGTTAGTCTGTTATCAACCGTTATCATTACCTACAATGATTGTAAGACACACGTACTCCTACCACTCATATATCTGTACCTAAGTACACAACAGGACGAAGTCAGTAAACTTTATACAGGCTAGATTTAGATATACACTTAAATCTATGTTTATCCGCGGGGCTCTGACTGGACTAGGCAATGACATCTTGCTTGGGACAGGATAATATGTGATTTAGAATAATATGCTACGGCATACTTTGACTTCAATTTATCAGATTTGCTAGTTCTAATTTGATAAGATTAGTTGATAGTTTGGGTTAACGTGATTTTTCATAAAGGTTCTATATTTGTGACTAAAGTCGAAAATGATATTTCCCGAAAAGAGGCGAAATCTTTTCATCCTATAGTTTTTGTTGTGGATAATTAAATCAATGGTTAAACTATAGTAAAATATGAACCTAAAGATACAAATTATCTCCTATCAAACTACGCTGACCTAGTTAAGAGTACTGTCGGTAAAACCTGCTCAATGTATGAAGTAATACCGCAGGAAGCCAAAGTGGTAACAACACTAATTGAGTTGTCATCACACTAGCCACGTTTAGCATTAACTATCGAGCCAGAGGTGGCATAAATATTTATTTAAACACTACTAAACTTTATGAAGAGTCACGTACCGATTGGCAGTGAAGCGATTAGGCGCCAGTTACTAAATAACAGAAGAGAATGTATGTGGTATGATGACGATTACCTGTGCATCTTAGGACAAAGTAATTGTATAAAGTACCGTCGATTTATAAAGAAGATGATGACGAATTAAAGAAGAAGTTTCTAAACTATTTCATTGTTTATTTTATGTAAAATATTATCGATCACAAAATTCTAACGTAGTACTTAACATCAGTCGTAAGACGCAAAAGAGAGAGTGCCACCTGCCATATATTCAATATCGTTGATAATAATATTTTCTTGTATAAAACATTGTCTTCTACAGTCTCTCTTGTACGTATGGCATTAGTAAATTCTTTGTATTTCTGTTTATGCAGTTCTTTCGCAAAAACATCAACCCAGAGAGGGTTGTGACTTTTCCTGACTAAATCCGACTTGTTTTCCTTCAATTGCCATTTGGGTTCCTAGGCCTTAAACCTTCATCAAAATCCTAAGAGACAAGTGAAATTGCTATGAATATTTTCCACAATCTTATCCACTGCTGGGTGTAACCTATAAGTCTCCACATTTCGTGACCCGTTAACTAGCGTAATTAGGTTCATCTACGTGCTCGGATCTTTCAAATTAATGTTTATCAAGTTAACCTGCGTTAATTTCTGTACTAATATGTCCCACGTTCTTAATTACATCGCTTTTTAAATATTTTAATGGCTTTATAATAACGTTTATGGAAAAAACCGGATCCCGCGTATTTCTTAAATCGTGGCATTTGATTAATCTCGACACTGTTTTACGCGTTTCAACTAATCCATCACTCCCATATATGAATGTGTTAAGTTGTTAGCTCTGTGCTAAAATGTCGCAAATTGGTGGATTTAATAAAATTTAGATAATTTATTGAGATTTAAAAAGCGAGTTACGTTTATGTTTTTAATAACATAAAATTGTTAAAAATAAAGAAGGAGCAAAAAGGAGGAGGTTATACTGTTCGGCTGTGTGTATTTTTTTTTTACAAATTATAAAGGTAGATATATAAAACTAATTTATTCGTTCGGGTATGTTAATCCTGTGATCATGCACAATGTCATAATGATGTCGTACGTATCTACACAATATCAAATGAACAAAATGAGGAAACGAACCTGTGAGTGCCGATGGTGGCACTTCAATCCAAAACAACACAAATCACAACACTAGCAACAAAACGATTTTACAGATTATATTCAAACAATTAAATAAAACCGAAAACCGTTATCGAAATCACACTACACAGTTTAACCGAAATGAAACACGTGCGTCTATTATCGCAGATGCACACAGACTAAATTTAAATGCTAGTGATAAGGCGCGAATGATTTTTTCTGTATTTGAATTTAGAGTAAACAATTTGCTGTCATTTGTCACGTGTGTTCTTTTTTCTAATCGGCATGGATTCGCGCGTTCGCTATAATGTTTTGGTGCTCACTAAACGCGAGAGACCGATTCAAGAATTGCGTCAAAGCAGTGGGTGTCGTGATAACACCGCATTCGCGGTATTTTTCTTGTTTTTGCATTGTTTTTGTTTCGTTTGTTTTGACCACCGTGCTGTGTTAGATGTGACATTTATAATGCTAATTAAGCGATGCGCGCACTGGTGACTTTTGTCACCGTGACTTTTTTGTCACCCTTATCAAGTCCATGGATATGTATGGAGGTGCGCGCACGTAGCGACGTGACAACTGGGTGACTTTTTTGTACGCTGACCATGGAGCGGACAAGCCCGTGACATTTTTGTCACCGCGCCGCAATCAGTGGCGTAGCATGGGTGGGGGCGGTGGGGGGCATGGCCCCAGGAGCCATACGAAAGGGGGCGGTAGGAAGCGCCAATTTAATAATGAGTAATTATTTATTTATTTGTACTTTAAAAAATTATGAGTAATTATTTATTTATTTAAATGTACTTTACTGTACACCAAGACAAAAAGATTATAAAATTTTGAGACTTAGTCCCCTTTTACGGACACGCGTCGCGTTGCGCGGCGCGTCGGGCGGCCCGTCGTACATTGAAATAGGTGTGTGTTTGCGCGAGCGATGTCGCAGCCTGCTGCTGCAATGTACGACGAAACGCCCAACGCGCCGCCCGACGCGCCGCGTCTACGTAAACACGGCCTTAAATAAAAATATACAATGAGCGGCCTTATCGCTATCTGCGAACTCTTCCAGGCAACCTGGGATGGAAAGAGATTGCATGGACATAAAGTGGGGTTGCACTTGGAGCGTAACAAAACAAGTTAAACAAATAGGCGAAAAAACAAAGTACATACTAAAAACTTAAGGGCGGCCCCATGCTGCGAAAACGCACGCTACGCCACTGCGACAAATGACGCTTCGATTTAAAAAAGTTTCGTCCAAAGATATTAGAAAGGAGAAGATACGTTACGCATTGAAAAATGTACCGGAACACCATGTCTCCAGTTATCCCTACTATTACTGACTCTACTACATATGCAGCTATTATTACACAGTCCTGTAACACACTCGCAAATTATAAATCAGACCATACTACACAGTATATTATAAACCTTATCTTCCTATACACAGCGTATATTTTTCATGCACTATATATCTGACGCACACATAAATGTCGATGTGCTGTGCAAAAGCAATTTATTTTAAATTTACGCTAGTGATTGACTAAATAGAAAAGTTATCGATTTTTTCATTTTTATAATGATATTTTTTTAGGTTCCAAAAACAATTTTTTTTTTTTCGCCCTTACTGTCCCACTGCTGGGCAAAGGCCTCCCCCAAGTTCTTCCAAACCTTCTTCTCCCGCGCAGTCTCAAACCAGTCCTCGCGGTACGCGTCCAGATCATCCCGCCACCTTTTTCTAGGCCGGCCTCGACGACGCTTTCTTCCATCAGGTACCCACTGTGTGGCAAGCCTTGTCCAGCGGTCTCCGTGTATGCGACTGACATGACCCACCCAATCCCATTTAAGCCTAGCAGCCTTTCTGCCTACGTCTATTATGCCCGTCATGGAACGCAACGTGTCATTCCGTACTCGGTCTGTTCGTTTTACGCCCAGAATGCTGCGCTCCATAGCTCTCTGGCAAACCCCAAGGCGGAACTTTTGTAGTTCTGTAAGTGACCAAGTCTGAGCACCGTAGGTTAGGATGGGCAGAATACACACGTCGATGAGTTTACGCTTCAGGGAAATCGGCAGATCACCCTTCATTAGCATCTTCATGGACCAGTAGCTTTTCCAGGCGTTCTGGATGCGTCGATCGATCTCCTTTTCCTGCCTGTTTTCGAAAGATACTAACTGGCCCAAGTAGATATACTCATCGACATAATGTATTTCCTGCGCATCTACCTCGACCCTACGTTTGATGCTGTTGGTCCCACCTTGACGCTAGCCGTGCTCAGTTCTTGGAGCATTGTTTGTAGCTCCTGGGCTGTAGGGGCAAAAAGGACTATGTCATTGGCAAATCGAAGATTTGTTAACCTTTTATTACCGATGTCAATGCCTTTGGTGTTCCACGAGGATGCCAGTGACTTAAATACCTCCTCCAATGTGCTTGTAAACAATTTGGGAGAGAGCGGGTCACCTTGTTTTACACCTCTTTCAATTTTGAAAGATGGTCCTGAGGTATTTAATTTAATGTTTGCAGAGCTATTGTAGTAAATTTAATAATAAAAACTAATTAAATAAAAATAAATATGTCTAGAAAATAATTAATTTTTTTAGAACAGTAAAATTTTTATAATAAAATTAAAAACTGTAATTATTATTTATTCCCATTTGTCCACCGACTTTTGACCTACTCTTTACCAACTTACTTTACGAAAGTTGCTTACGTATTTCTCTACTACTCCAAAATAAATAAAAATACATTATTTCACTTCGGATATCCAACCAATCGATATTGTGGTCGACAGTCTATATTGGCGGATGTGTACAGGCGCATCCCTAGCTCGGCTCAACTGACTGCGGCCGTAATAAGAAATACACCGCACTGATAAAGTATCGTTATGTTATTTTTACATTACTTGTTCAGTTACTGAGCGTCAAAGTTAGGTAATGGTTAAAGAGCAATATATTTACTGTATGAGTAATAAAGTCGCTTTGATATTTGAGAACAAAAATAACGTAGTAAAAGCAAGGGATATTATAAGATTTGTTCTTTTTTCTGATTTTAAAGATAAATATACTATTAACATTATACTTATATATGGTGAGAGATTCTTTGATTGCCCAGGCTTGTCTTTTCGCTTTAGTTTTTGCATGAAACCACTGAACCCAAAGGTTGACTGGTAGAGAATGCCTTGTTGCATTAAGTCCGCCTACGTACCACTATTGTACATGAAGACTAAATAAATAAATAATGTAACTCACGGCCGTCAAACGGCTGTTTGCCGGTATGTGCCCTTGTTGAGCAAGTACCGCGGACGCAAACACGCCCCCTTGCCACTTCTCCTATTTTTTATATTTCTGTGGTTTTGTCACTGTCACTGTCGCTCGTCGTGCGCGCACTCCACATTGGATACGTGACGTGACAGTGACAAACACTTAAAAGTCACCGTGACAAAAGTCACCGGTGCGCGCAGGGCCTTAGTGTCCTCACTAAAGTGTCTTGAATAATAATTAGACAAGCTTGAAAGGAAAGATAGACTTCATTACCTATGCATCATTGACTGTATTTGAATCGAGCATTAACTGCAACAAATATCTGATTCGAAAAATCTTAATTCTAGTCTTTTGAGATGACTAACTATCAGTCTTCTAAGATTCATCAAAATCGGTTCGGCCATTTACCCAATTTACCAACTTTTATGAATAAAACTTTCATTCATCCTCAAATGAAAAAGATAAACAACCAACAGTTTCATTGAAAAAAAAAACAGGTAATGAACCTTGAAATTACTTGTAGTCTAGCTACTCTTTCATTGATAAATTCCAGCAATGAATAGCAACATAAAAGAATATTTATTCAAACACTTATCAAATAAAACCTAGAGATCACCTAGACGTTCCATTTTTTCTACGAAACAATTTTTTAATTTACCATCATATGGCGAGGTGAATGTGTAAGAAAAACCCACCCACATGCATTCATCAATAGTACGTTTATTTGCGCAATGCCATCAGGTATCAGCAATCAGGATAACAATATGTGTGTCGTAATGCGCCCACGAGCCCACCTCGGCACTCCTCGGCAGAGCTCGGCATTGTCAGCCCGATGTGGCCATCAGCCTGAATCGGATCCGGCTCAGAAAATCGCTAAATGTATGGCCCTTTCACCTTTTGGGCCTATTGATACGTCTACAGTTAATGTACGAGGCATTCGTCTTACGATATTTTGTAATATCTGTATGTATAATTTATTATCAGGGTAAGCTAAATTGCGAAGAACTTCCTGTTTTGAAAATCCTTGGTATCTATAGGACCTTCATCCTACTAGAAGGAGCTAATTTTTGTGCTGCGAAAAGAGAATGAAGAGATACTTTGCATTTTTTGAGTTGCACAAACCAAAGAGTTTGAAAAGATTGAGCTTGACCTTAGAAAGAAAAAAAAATGTTCATGCAAGCATTTGGAAATTGTATTCCATCTTTATGCCAGAAACGGTCCTCAATTTAGAATTATCATCACAGGGCTCATTGCCCTGCCTCCTAACTCCAATATCAACACAGGATATAATATAATAATGTGTTTTGTGATAGTTGACTTTGGTAAATTGAATGATTTACAACTGCCAACCGTCGCCGTTGCTTTATATTTACTCACTTTCAATACACTTGACATTATAGTGAAACTCTGAATGAATAATTCTCATTTCAACACTTTTGCACTAGCTAATGTTGCAAAAGTATCACCTTTTACAAACATAACATGCATTTTTGTGAAAACCTGAGCATAAGTTTTCAAGTTTAGACAATTCTATTATCACTCATGATTAATTAGCATAGACAAAAATGTCAGCTGCGAAAAACTACACGAACCTTAAATTCAGAAACTCGGTCAATGTCGTAGATAAAATTCACTTTGCCGAGCTAGCATAAGTGCCTGAATACACAAGCACACTGAATAGTGGCAGCTAGGATATTTACTACTACAATATATTCTCTCAAAGTTTATTAAAAACTTTAGATGTTATGATAACTGTAAGGTTCAAGACACGGTGAATGAATATTTGAAAACATAAAATGAAGAGAGTGATGAATTGAACATAAAAGAGGACCCTATGATATGGAGATGACGGTCGATAGAAAGATTTACGGAAATCATGTTCTGTACGATGATATTGCTTTAATTGCAATATTAGATATCATCTTCTTTGTCCAGTCATTTTCCCATTATTTGGGGTCGGCTCTACTTTACTATTCGGCGCTAGAATATTCTACCCTGGGTTGTCTGGGTTGTTATAGTCAATTTGGCTAACTTAGGCTTATCTCAATTCTGTCTCTTCCTTTCATTGCAGTAAGGCAGCATGAAAAAATATTTACAAACATTACGAGGAAAAGTAGTGTTATTCTTTACTTTCATACTCTTTTAATCGTAGATAGCGAACACAGCTGTAGATAATTGCAACTGCATGACCAGTACCGTATAATAGACAACAGATTTTACCATTCACTGGAGCACATCTAAGTGAACTAACCACTGGATGTGCTGCCAACAACAGTAAAGATCCGCTATCCAAGCCTAAGTGGCTTAGCAGACGGACTGTCGTGCAAACACACAGTTAGTGCAAAAACCGTATACAGTGCAGAATATAAGCGATTTACATACACGCCATAGAAATAGTCGTGCAAGGAACATATGAACAGTTAAATCGTAGAAATTAAAACGTACAGTAAATCGGCTCGTGTAATGCCACATTTATTTGCACCTGATTCGACCGCGACCATCCTAATTTGTACTTTAGTCTTGGATGGTTAAAGTTAAGTTTTGAATGTAGGTGTGGTTCTTGAACAAACATCGTTATGATTGAGCGAATCAATTAATCATAACATTAGCAGAATAATACCGACATAAGTGTAATCCATACCGTGTGGGAGGATTAGCGTGGTGTTTACCATGCGTTCAGTGATATGAAAGTATTAAGTCATTTGTTTTTGTTGCTTTACATTTTACAGAAATGCATAAAATGTTTGCGGAAAATCACGATATGTTAACAAAAAAAAACAAGTAAGTACATACTGCCGGACATAGAACGTCCGCCTTTTCGAAGTCGGTTAAAAATGGGTGATACTTTGGAACCGAGGGAACCTCTCGTTCATCTAGCCCAGCGTTCGTACTTATCTATTTTGTGTCGTAAGAAGCCTGGGCGCAAATGTGTGCCTTTGACACATTTAGTGATCGGGAAAAACTAATATGTAAATAAAAATATCGAATAGTAAAGAAAGAACTAGCCCCGACGAATGAGACACCCTCTTGGTTTCAAAGAATCACCCAAATATTAAATGATTACGAAAGCTAAGCATCGACTTTTTCTTGCATTATCAAGAAAGCTATAAGCATCCCATATTAGCATAGCATATTTAAAGTCCCATAAAAATGTTTTCACTGTTGAACTCAGGCCTCCTCTCTAGGAGAGGGAATGGACCGTAAATCCAACATGCAGGCTTAATGCGGATTGGTGAATGTCACATGTCTTCAAATTTTGGTTCTAGGACATGCCTATTTCCTCACAATGTTTTCCTTCACCGTTTTGAGAGCAGTGGTGATGAAATACACAAAGTAATACACCTGGCTGGGTTAGAACCCGCGACTTAAAACTCGCCGGGGCCGTTACCACTCGGCCACCACTGCTCTCAGCTTTCTTGACAAGCTAACCAACCTATGTTGAAACTGTGACTATACTGGTTAAATTAGTATAAGAGATTGCTATCCGAATGTAGAAGTGAAGGGTGTAACTGTAAATCCTTTTATTATAGGTAGCTATCAGCTTTAATGACAACAAATGTCGAGTAACAGCAGGATCAGTTCTCGGCACAAATGTACGAATAATGGAAAGTAGTGCTAAACTAGTATTCTATAGTAGTTCCTTTCACAATTACATATAATATTAAAATCAACCAAGAGGTCTGTGAGCCAGGGAAGTGAATATCTGCTAATGTGTTTCGATTGATACAACGGGTATCATTCAGTCGCAAGTGGAAACTCTCGGAATCCTGCACAATCGTTGACGCCTCATTAATTAATTTTACCATCAGCCAATGAGAGACTCTTTGACTGTTTAATAGTAAACCAAGAAGCGATGGGGTTTCTCACTAGAGGTCAGGAAAAAACCATTATACACATAAAATTTCATGGTGACCCTACTGTCCAGTGAGAGGTAAGTTACACTATCGTTAACAAGTTCAAGGGCACCCAGCTGTGAACGATATTATTGAGGATTATGTAATTAGTACGCAGAACTTAACAAATGAATAGAATTAGATTGGTTATTGAATATTAGCAGCTTTTTGTTTTATAAGTAGGATACCAAATAATTTACGTTGTATATTGTTTATTAGTGACCAAAGAATATAATATGTGCATTTTTGACGGTAGTCTCGCAAATATTTCCAGGAAAATTACTGAGGTAGGTAATGATGTTGGCATAAAGGCTTCAAAAGCATAAAGGAGGATTTGAAACTACTTAACAACAGCAGAACTTTATGCTGAAAAACAAATTCTTCCCAATTTCATCTAATGTTGCAATAGATCAAACAGTCAGTCGCAGTCAAGCACTAGTTTATATCATAAAAAAAAGATATAGGTATAGGAAATTAATCGGAAACTTTAACCTGTTGAATACCGTAATTAGAGACACAATAGAAAGACAATAGGTGTGCGGACGCCGGCGTCCTCTCGGGGAATAATGAATAGTTACAGTATGTTATGAAAGAACATCAAAATGAACCGCTTTGGCCATTTTATTCGCCATATGCGACGTCGCTAATCTCTAAATATAGTAAAAAGCTATTATAAAATTGTGTAGGTATACATTTATAAATAGACATACAAGACAATTCATTCATCGATCCGCGGAATACAAAAAGTTCTACCCACTAAGTTTCCATTTATTTGTGCTAATAAGTGGTGACGTACTCTCCTTATGTCAATACGTATCATCGGGCAAATAAATTGAAATGATATATATATACAATCTTGTAACAAATTGAGCGAGCACGAGCAAACACGTTATTTTTTTTTATGGTAGGTAAAATCATCCAATGACAAATCCCGCCCTTGAGTGGAGCGGGAAGTAGTGTCAGACTCTTACTGACTAAAAACCTACCCTGTTCCTTCGTAGCCTATCGTGCCGGGGCCGGGTATTCCTTTCGGAAGTTAACCCATGACCCCAGTAGGCTTCGACCCTGCCTGCCTGCAGTTAGCAGGCTGGGCCTCTTCTGTGTACTGACAGCTCCTTGAGGCGCGCGGGAACAGAACGCGCCGTCGACGATTTGGGCTCGGTCCGGTCAGTTACCGGACGATCGGACAGCGTGCTACCCATTGCACGCCGTCCGCAAGCCCGCGCCTACGACGAGCAAACACGTTACTAATTAGACGTCACAAATGAAGAAAACAAAAGAGATTGAGTCACAAAATTTGCTCGAATGTTTGGTTTGGTACCAATATACCCTATGCTTCTAAGGGTATTAGAACTTTCAGATTTTGTCAACGCTTCCGTATGCAACATTTATACTCTCGTAAAAGTTTATAATAATTTAAAGACCATTTTGATGATAACTGTACTTAGACAAAAAACTACAAAAATTAACTTATAATAAGTCGTAGACATGTGGGTGGGTTTTATGCAAAAATGCATATACATGACAATTTTACAGTGCGGTAACATGGTTTTCATATGAACAAATAAGAAACAAATAGTAAGTACATAAGCAGTGGCAGATATTTTCATTAAAATAATAATAGGAACCTAATGGACATCAGCAAAGCTTTTGATACCAGAGCTGAACCTTGATTTGGTAAAATAGAACATAAACGATTTAGATGCGAAGAAAAAAAGCAATTAGAAGTGCGGTCAATCCTAATAAATATCTGTATTCAATTTTTTTTATCGAAAACCAAATTAAGAACCGTTAAACAACGGTGTTTCCAAGGGTAGCATTCTTGGGCCTACGCGAATAATGAATTTCTATCATATTCAAGTAAATTAATACAAGGTTAATAAAGCATAGTAAGACAGTCTGAGTGCTAGCTGCAGGCAGGCAGAGTCGTAGCCTGCTGGGGCCAAGGGCCACTTTCTGAAAAGAAGGCTCGGCCCCGGCATGATAGGCAACGAAGAAACATGGTAGGTTTTTATTCTTTTAGTAGAGTCTGACACTATCTCCTGCCACGCCTAACGGTGGGATTTGTCATTCGATGATTTTACCAACCATAAAAAAACCCCCAGATTGTATCCAATACATGGAATATCTAAGACTCTCCTAAGCTTAACACTTCACATAGCAGGTTAGCGTTTATTTGTATACTTATTCTAAATTTCTAAATAGGTAGAGGTTTATCATGTCATCTATAGGAAGAAATAATTAACCTAATTCCATAATTAAGACTGGCGCCTAAAGACGTAGAAAGCCGGCTTTGAATGAAGGGATAAGACAAGGAAGTAGAAGAATTCCCTAATAAAGACTGTATTCCTATATTTTCTAGATCTGTAAATAAGTTAACAGAAGCACAGTAAACAAACGATAAAATAGTTATTCGCAGGGTTCGGCGGGGAATGTCGGAAAGGTGTGAGGCGGTGCGTCGGCGGGACATTCGGGTCAGCGAGGCACGTGGGCTTCGTACCAGTTAGCTGGCGTATTCTGAACACGCACAAAATAGTCATAATAAACCAAGAAATACACAGTACTTATTAGGTATAATTTTGTTTTAAAATTATAATTATGATTTTTTATAAGGAATGATACTTATGACTGAAAAATAAGGGAGGAGGAAAAGGGTCAATGAAAACGTGAAGGTTGACTTCAAACGAAAACAAATGTGAAAAATATTTTGCACTAGCTACAAGTAATGGGGATTAAGAGGGGCTGAACAGAGTAAGGAAGTCAAGTTTTAATTTGAAAATTAGACTATCTAGTGATCTAGGCCATCAGAGAGGAGTGGCAGCGTGTTGTGAAGCTTGCCACCAACACCTGAAGCGATGACCACGACCACTCTGTCACCGTGTCATCAGTGATACCGGCAAAGAAGAACAAGAAGAGTGATCTAGATGTAAGTATGTCTGTAATCTTTATCAATTTAAATACCATTAGGGTCACATTATTTTGGAATTGTATGCCATGAAAATCTACGAAGATGATTCGTATTTGAAGTACATTTTTGTTAGTTTTTCACCGGCCATTGTGGCGACGCTTGGGGGAGGCCTATGTCCAACAGTGGACGTCTTTTAGCTGAAATGATGATGATGATGATACGTAATATTTGCAATTCATAAAAGCAACAAAATAAATTCCCACATTGTAAAACGATCGACGATACAGAATCTACATCGCCGCTACTCATCAGAATACCCCGCCTACTTTAGCAAACAGCACAACTGTGAATATTGTGACTGCAGACAATCCACATGAGTCAACTACACGTCCTTGAGCTGCAGGTATTATGCCACCGATTCTTGTTTTACTACCGATGTGAGGTCGTGCTCGTGATAAAAATAAATATGGTGCAGTATTCCCACGGAATTTTGAAGTGAACCATTATGCTTTTGACCATAACCGTAAAATATTCTTTAGTCAGACTAAGTTAGAACTCGTTACTAACCATACTACGACAGCTACAATTGTTTATTCCAAAGCATGGTAATACAATAAAATAAATGGAACACAGGCAGACATAAGAGCGAGCTAAAGGTAAGTCTGCAAAAAGTCAAGTCTTGCTTGCTTGAATATACGTCAATAACCTTTTTAGCCTAGACGGAAAACCCGCTTTTCACTGAAATGGGAATTACCTCACCCTAGGGGTGTAAACCCTAGTTGCCGCCATTGAGACGTAAAAAGTCATGTACCTATATATGTATATGTATGTTATGAATTGTCTGGGACATTGTAATTCTGAATATTATTAACGGTAATAAACCAGCGCTTATAAAAATACAGACCACTCATTTCAACTCGTCCCAAATATTGGTCCTTCGAGCCGGATACATTATGAAAGACATTTATTCCACATACTGAATACAATCTAGTATTAAAATCATGAATATCACTGTAAAAAAAATTATTTCAAAATCAGATCAGTAGGTAGCTGTATAAATTTCAGATACTATGTTATACAAGCAAACTCTTTAAGCTAGACTGTACGAAAGAGTTAGGTACCGTGGCCCTGGGACGCAAAAGGCAACTGATGGAACACAGCAGTGCTACCACGAGCTCTTAACGCGATCCATTTTACGACCTAAACTGAACTGTTCAAGGGATGGAACTATATAGGGTGTATAGTTCCATCTCTCTTTCTTTTGCTCGCACAACTGAAATTTTAACATGTTATATTAAGACCCCCTCTCACGCTACCCAGAGCGTGAGAAGTTTGATGATTTCTAATCCCATAAAATGGATTTT
Source organism: Leucania comma (assembly GCA_958295575.1). Taxonomy (NCBI): domain Eukaryota; kingdom Metazoa; phylum Arthropoda; class Insecta; order Lepidoptera; family Noctuidae; genus Leucania; species Leucania comma. Next base: position 9,521,622 of record OY282482.1, on the reverse strand, counting down.
AGGTTCAACAATATAATCGACTAGAGATGTCAAAATGGTATTCGTTGGTAGGACTATTATAAATAAAGGTACGGAAAAAGTTATTTGACGAATGCACTCCTGAAAAAAAGGAGGTGCGCGGAGCATTACCCGGCAGCAGTGGTGTAGCTAGTCCCACAGGGGCCCCGTATATAAAAACTCACCTATGTTAAAAAATAAATAAATTATTATTATTATCAAAAAAAAAAATTACTAATGCTTGGTTTACCCTACGAGATGTTTGTGATTTACATGTTGCGAATTTTTGCCCACGTGGGGGCCCTTGTAGCCCGAGGGGCCCGTATAATTGATACGGCAGATACTACCGTAGCTATGCCCCTGGCCGGCAGAGTATTGCCAGTTTATTGGTATTGGTGAGTCCGCACAACGCAGTTATCAACCGGTAATTTTCGTTATCTGTTTCTTTATTGTATCGGCTGTTTTTCATTTTGGTGACGATTCTTATCGCTTCATTGCACTTCCGTTTTGCAATCGACTGACGAAGGGAAGCAAAAGAACAAAGTTAAGAGCTGTGTGTTGGTAGTCAGGTATAAAATGTTACAGGTTTTTTTTTATGGTAGGTAAAATCATCCAATGACAAATCCCGCCCTTGGGTGGAGCGGGAAGTAGTGTCAGACTCTTACTGACTAAAAACCTACCCCGTTCCATTCTTCGCCTTGGTCCCAGGGCCCCGGGTGCCATTTTCACATACCCTTTGACCCCAGTAGGCTTCGGCCCTGTTGGGCCCCTACAGTAAAATTATTCCAATTTTTGTATTTGGGGGAAGCTTTTGCCAAGAATATTTGGGATTCTCCATACGAATATTATAAATGCAAAAGTAACTTAGTAGGTAAGTCTATTTGTTTTTCCCACAAACCGGTAAACCAATGTTGATGAATGTTGATGAAAGAAATAGATTGGAACTTGGAGACTTCATCGCGCAAGTACATACAAAATACAAATCTTTGGGATAATTTGCGAAGTTATGATTATTACCTGTTATTTTTGTTTATAGTTTATTGCTGATTGGTGGATGTGACATGTTTTCGAATTTTTGGTTCTAGGACACGCAGGTTTCCTCACGATGCTTTCCTTCACCGTTTTGAGAGCAGTGGTGATAAATTACACAAAGTAATGCGCCTGGCTGGGTTTGAACCTGCGACCTACAATTCGTAAGTCGGGACCGTTACTACTCAGCCACCACTGCTCTCAGTTACGTTAAATGCATCTATGTAATATTTTATTCGATTTTGTTTATGGCAACTCTTTCGAACAATCCTGCAATCTATATAGCAACCCTGGACACTAATGGATAGGTAGTTGGAAAAAATATATTTTCTAAGTTCCACCCTATAGCGAAAGAATAAAAGACATCGTCTATGTTGTCGGAACTGGCAAACACGCAGATGCGAGAAAAAATATACTATGACCGAAGTCCAGCATTTGAAATATGTAATAACAGGGCAAGAAATATATACTTACTAAGAATACAAAAAAAAAACTTACCCATGGTTATCAAATTCCTTTGGCTGGAACTACACCAATGTTTACAGTCAACACGCACTCTTTATTTACTTGTTATCACAGTCAAATCTTTGGAATAATCTCACTCACACTCACTATACTTCAATTCAAACAGTTACATATCTGAAGACACTAAAAATCCTGTGGAATTGAAAAGATTATATAACTTTAACAGTTTTTCTAGTACCTTTCCATTTTTTTATAGTTTCAGCTGAATGATTTCACGATCTTGCCACAACGAATTCGAAATACAAACGTCCTTTAAATTTTGGCGCGCTTTTTGTTTATCTCCAACGGTAAGCACAAGGCAAGAACAAAATTCAAACTGTGTAAGCAAGAACAATCTTTTAAAATGTAAAAGTACTATAAACAGAGAACACTTTCATTTAATTACGTGTAATTGCAATTATACGTACATATACCTACATAGAAAAGAGAAGTGAGTTGTGTTCACTATGGTGTATCTATCTTTGAATCGCTGCCTGCACTAAACACCGTAGCGGGTAAACTGCCATGTTTTCTATTTATAGTGTGCCCACACTATATGGTAAATAGTGGATACTTCATTAATACACCAATGTGATGTTCAATGCAAGCAGAAATAAAATCAACAGCCTCAATGTGAATATTGGTGGTTGTCACATGTGTTGATTTCATCACGATGTTTTCTTTCACCGTTTTGAGAGCAGAGGTGATGAAATAAACTACTGGCTGAGTTTAAACCTGCGTCCCACAACTCGTAAGCCGGGACCGTTACCACTGGCCCACTACTGCACTCTGAAATAAATACGACCTGAATGATGATAATAAAACCTGAACTAGGGGAATATATCCAACTTATTGCCAGTAAAACCAAAACCACACCTTCCCTTCCATAAATCAGCTATAAAATTCCTCTTCATAACAAAATCCTGGTTACGCCATTATCTGACCGCAGAACAGCGAACATAGTCACCCCACAAGCCCCGGCCATACATCTAGCACTCGTAAGCTTTCCCCCACGGCATCTAAAAGTCCACTTTCCAGTAAAATTATGGTTGCTGTACAGTAATGAGCGTCGCCGAAAGAAATCAGGTAAAATCACTAGTGTATCGGACAAAAACAAAAAGTGCCTGTAAAAAGTAGACTTTCGCAATTAAGTTTGCAGTTTCCTTGTCTACTTAAGTACTTTACAAATTATCTTAAATTGTGAAAATTTGTTACGACTACTAAACCAATATCTGTTTATTTTTTATCGATTTCTAGATGCATAGATCATAAGTAAATTCAATCAGTTTTTCTCCAAAACATAAAGGGCAGTCAAAAAAAAATTCTGGAAATCTGTGTACGCGATATTAAGACCTATAAACCTATACTAGCATTACTTCCTATGTTGCATAGGCCTCGAAAAAAACCGACTGACAGATGGAAAGTGATCTTATAAAGGTTGAATTCCCTCTTGTCGGACCGAAACCTAATAAAACAATCACATAATCATTGGCAAATCAATTACATCGCAATAAAACCACAGATTTGGATATCGGAACTACCTACTTTGTATTTCATTACGATTCAACTGTAGTTCCAATATTAGCAAATGCCGTTGACAGTTCCGGACCAATGGACTGTGAAAACCGGAAGCGTGTTACAAAGTTACCCATTGAGTATTGAGTGCGTTTCTGGGATATTTTCTAGACTATAGAATCGTAGAATCTAAACACAGTTCATACTTTACTGATACTTTGAAAATAGTAGAAATTCTGCATTTCTATGGCTATGGCACAGACTATTGAGGTAAAGCTGTAGGATATGTATCTTCTAAGTAACTCATATATAAGATGTATGTCTTCAAAGTAACTAAGAGGGTTAACGAATGTGCCTGGAAGGCTGAGTCTGCGACGAATGGCGCCGTATAACCAAGATCATAACTAATGGTGAATCACAATGATGACCACGACCACTCCATGGCAAGAGTGTACCGACTAAGAACACTTTTGTTGTATCAATGCCCACATTATTTAAGTACTCCTATTCGGTGAAGAGATAATTCCACAAAAACTGAAAACCATTTCTCTAGTAAAATTTAAGTAAATTTACCGAATTATTGTACGGAAAGTCGATATGTAAGTATATGTAATTTGCTTAAATAATTAACTTAGATATACTATGATAAATACACATATAGCAGAATATAAATTAAATTATCGGGGCTCCTATCTTGTTATTAGACCATAAACACTCAATGTCTCAGAAAAGCGTAAAAAAGATCAAATAATATCTTATATGTATAGTCTCATTACGCACTGGCCGTCTAAATTTAGTAAATGATCACCAAATTTCGATGAGAAAATTATTGAGCTATTTCTACTATTTAGGCACACCACACCGTTTGATTGCCATATAATGTTGCTATACTGCCAAATGTTGTACATTAGTTGCCGAAGCGACAATTTAGTCACATCGGGACTTGGGGCACCCCGACTCGGACAGGTTATGTTAGAAGGGATTGCGGGGTCTAGGTAGCTAGAGAACCGGTGTTCGCTCGCGTGGATCGCTTCGTGTGGATGGCGGGGTCTGTAGTGTGTACCACGCCATCCCCTTTGTGGTTATTTTTTTTTAAACCACTTACTAAGAGCCCTGCGAAGCGGAGCTCCGCCAACCTGTCCTCCGGCCACATTGGAGTCCGCCGAGAGTGGAGGATCCACTATTTTTAGTTAAAGAATAATTTATCTGGAAGTAATTTACTTTTATAGGGTAACATTTTATATTAAAACTCGGTTAAATTATTGTTGTTAACTACTTTTGGATATACATAATTTGGAGTTGGTTGGTGGAATTACGTGAAATTAGAACCAATACAACGGTATTGGTCTAATATCACGCTAAAATCAGGATTTAATTTTATTTACTGTTCATGTTCATATTTTGTTTTTGCTGTGACATTTTACTATATCTGCTGATTACATAGTTAAATATAAGTCTTTTTCTAAATATTTCCATAGGTGTAATTACCTATATATAGTTGTACTTTTTACTTTCAAACTCAAGAGCAAGACAAAAACCACTTCAGAAATCGAAGAATCCTAGTTTATAATGTACTTTAAACATTTCAATTAATAAAAATGTCAATTTTGGTGACGCTTAGCGCTACTCTATAAGTAAGATGCAAATGAACAAACACTATGTAAATAGCCCAAGGATTTGCGACTAAATAACAAAGGAGATTAATTATTTACTATTTAGAACCGATAGATACATTCGTGACTGAAACATGCTCGCTACAGCTGACACCATATTGAATAGTTTCCGAAGTTTAGGCAAATAGATTATGTAAATTGTCCGCCTGATGACATTGTTTTTCGCTGACTCGAATTAATTTAAGAATCTGAAGAATTCTGCAGTGACATACAGTTCGATAACTATAGTACTTACAATACCTAATTTGCGAGTACGGCGTAGGGACCTATCCTAAAAGAACTTGGGATTGATCATTATCTAGGATTACAGAAACTGGGTACTGAGCAGTAAGTCCAGAAATAAAATTGCAGTCTTCCTTTCGAAATCGAAAACAAAACTGAACAAAAACGGAATAATTTAATCTTATGTTAGTCTAGTCTTCGATTAAATAGGGAAGATTCATAATATACTGAAATATACTACAGAAATGTAATGAAGATAATAAAAGACCACCAATTAGAAAATGTAGTGCCAAATGCAATACTGATATTGGTCCTGCCGAATAAAATCTTAGAGAGACACCAAATCTGCCGCAACCAAGGTTTTGACATCTCGATAAAATATGTTGACAGTTTTAATTTCATTTAATGATAGGTTTGATCTGATCACACTAATATTATGTAAAAAGATGACTATCTATAATAGTTATGTTTGTTATGTTATTACTTCATCCCAAACTGATTTGCCAAGTCCTGAAACATGACAAGCCCGTTGGCAGAATTAAGCCGGTAGGTCAATGAAGTTGGATCGTGCTAGACAAAAGCTTATGACGAAGGATTTTTGAATCTTGTTGCGCATAACGGATTCAGAAAGAAAGCGGAGTATATTTTTCATTTATTGTGCGCAGTGGAAAAAGTTTCCACCCAGACCTACTCAGTATGAGGTAAATCCGTTTGTTTATGACAAGTCAGTTTTCAACGCTATCACGAGCATTTATTTTTGGATTGGTAAGGCATAGAGGAAAACGAGTGTAGAAGGATAGAAATAAAATTTAAATTAAGAACCAAATTACCGTTATACTAATACAAGCATTGTAGATGTGATGGATGTGAACTAAAGCTACGAGTATTAACTATAGAGCGTTCAATTATAGTTCGTCATCCTCCAGTTTTATTCTAAAATAATCTCTTTCTGAACACTTAGTTGCGGGCAAGCTGCTGTTCCGTCTAAAGCTAGGGGAGGACAACCCACATAAGGTTTCACGGTGAAGTTTTTACGGACTATTACTTATGCACTACTATTTCATCGATTTCATTTGACTTTGGTATTGTCTAATTCCACCTATATCCTATGGTCATCCCTATGATCCTGCACACAATCTATCAACGTTTTTGCAACTTCTCTTCATATCTATCCACACCCATACCCAAAACTTTCTTCACATAACTCTGATCCTTAGCATAACTGTCAAACCATGACAACCGATAATATCCAGCGGTAGCCTAATTCAGATACCTACGCTAAATAAATGAAAATTTATCAATGGTACGGTACGTTTAATTAATTGGCTTGCCCTAATTACTTATCAAAACTTTAGGTATTAATTAAACGCAGGCATTAGGTTAATGAATGAAAACTTCATGTTTTCTAGCTTAGCACTAGGTAAAACCTTTTGTGCACGATATTCAGGTCGTGTAAGGTTTAATTTGCGTCATAAGAGCCGAAGCGTGAAGAAACATGATGGATGCATTGTCTGATAGATCTTACTAGATCCTGTATGTAAGGCGTATTATGTTAAGTGGCTGGGATACAGTCTTCATGGTGACAACCTGCCTACAAAGTGGTCCATCTTGCATCTTGTGCTACAACGTAATGCATTTATTGACGTATGACCATTTCAAGAACAAATTAACTTCTCTCTCCGTCATCAACAAACTATTAGTCTTGAACTGGCGACCTTGATAAGATCGATTTTGATATTCATTGTCATGTATGATTGATCCAAGATTTTTGGCAACGTACATGCAGTGGATAGTAGCGCTTCGTTTGAGAATGCCTTCAAAAGCCAATAATTGTATCTTCAGAATTGGTTGTTTTTTCCATTAGGTACCAAAGTACCAAAAATCTTTACTTGGATCGCTTCCAAGGTTTCCATTAATCGATTTATGAAGCAGTACTTCGCCTTTTTACTCAAAAGATCATTATCTACTACCGAATATCGTTACTTCTACTGCCGCGGCAAAAACCATTCAATAACGGCCACCAACAGCAAATAACGTATTGCCAAAATATCCTCCATGGAAGGATAAAAAACTAGTAAAGCTTGTTAGGTAACATTAAGGAATGCGAGTTCGCTATTTTTTTTTATACTATTAACAATGTTTATTTATTCGGATCCGGTTGTGAACGTGATCAAAATGTCAAAAACCGGCGACATGTTTATTTTGTCAACCCTGTATGACCCTGATTCCGCCGAGTTGTTTATAATGTCATCTCCGATCGATAACTATTAACCCTCGTGCTAATAATAGCAGCGATTCTGCGTATTTACAAAGTAAAATACGAGAAAGCCAAGAGAGAGAGGTAAACAACTACATTAAGGTTTATTTCGAATGCACCAATGCAGTAGCAAACACAACAAACACGATCGATAAACTAAACGCACTGCACTGCCGATAGGCTAAATTCCCGCGTTTTTTCACGTCAATACAGCGTTTTTACACGCCGGAAATGCACTTACAAAATTGTTAATGTACACGCCACTTTAAAAAAAATTCTACACCAATTTTATTTTCACCACTTAGATGAAAAGTCACATTTTAACCGGATTGCGGTAAATAAATAGATGCGACACTTATTACGTTCGTCGCGTAACTGACGACGACCGGCGAGTAGGGAGCACGGCAGGACGCTATAGAGCGCGCCCAAACTATAACCTAGCCGAGTTGAAATAGTAGGGTGAGCGGGAGAGCGCCGTGTGACAATGGTGTGAATAAAAATAGGGCGGGTTGGTGGCCATTCATGTTAGGGGACGGTGCATCTGGACCGATAGCTTCCGCATTCACCGGGCGCCGTGTAAAAACTACCTGGGGTATAACAGTTATTTTGAACGCGTAGCTAATCATAAATGTGGAATATTAATTATGATTTATGTTTGCCGGTTCAGATCCAGAGCTTAGGGCAATTTGCTGCTTTTTGACCTGTTTATAAGGGACACTTTTAGGGAGCCATGCGTGATACAGAAAGGTATCAAATTAAGATTACAATTGACTATTACCCGCAAACCTATCAAAATTATGGTGTCCGTTCTTTCTTGCTGTCAAACCACTCTTATTTCTATGATATAAAAAAATGGCTGAGTAAACGGAAAGCTCTCTTGTTTTTCATAAAATAATACAACGTAGATTAGCTTTCTGAAACGAAGCATCAAAAAAAATAAACGACATTTCCTAGGCGTTCCATCGGGGCCAAGCGCTCCACGGGCTACATGCTCGGAGTTTCCTTGCGTGATCGCATCAGGAATGAAAAGGAGAACCAAGGTTACTGACATAGTCCGAAAGAGTTCAAAGAATCGCCAAATTGAGTAGAATTCTAGCAGTGAGCGGGGCACATTGGTCGCAGAACAAATGATGGTCGTTAGGACCGAAAGTTGGAAGGCCTCCCACAACGTGGACCGATGTACTGGTGAGGGTCGTGGGAATCTGATGGATGCGAGAAACATAGGACCGTTCGTTGAGGTGAAACTTGGAGGAGGCCTATGTCCAGCTGCGGACATCTTTCAGCGGAAATGATGATGATGAGGCGCTCTATTGCATTGTTTTGCTACTACCTAATTACAAGGGGCGTCAAAAAACTAGGGACTATTTTTGGTAGTAAAACCATTGAAAATCTAGCGTTGTGAACTTGTAACAATATAACAGACAAGCGTACCTATATTTTTCCCCTGTTTCTTCTTTATTTTCTTGTGTTGATGTGTGAAAATCGCAGTTACACGACTTCTTTTCGAGTCTTTTATTTTCAGCAAAACAAAGGATGATTCCAAGGCTTCTATGAAATCTGGGCCCACCATCCAATAGCTATGTGTGTTATATCATTGAAGTAATTTTGAGTTGAATACAAGTTACTATGGCACCAAGTAATCTTAGTCCATTCAGTAATTCAAATTTTTCATTTATTTGTTAACTTATAGTCCTTGACTGCGATCCCACCTCAATGTAAGCAGTGATGCAATCGTTAATGGTGAGGCGCACTAAGAGCCTATTCATTTTAGCCTTGAAGACACCCCCTGGTTTTTTACAAATATGATTGATTGGATTGTTTTTCACTCGCTTTTTCTGAGAGCAGTAAAGTAAGAATTTGAAAAGAATTTTTGTTAGCGCGAATTAAGTGGCAGGTCGATCGTGACGCGTCACACGTGCGTTACTCCACTGAAATAGCCCTGTTAAGGGGGCCACGCGGTGTAGGTATATTTTCATGCCTACGGTGCGGAGTGCGAGCAGGCCGCTGAATGCGATTTTGTTCAGTTTTCGCGTAACAAAACTTAACAAACGATACAATTAATTACTGTAGGTCAGTATTACTCTCACTGCTTAGATAAAATACAGAAATGCAATATCTAAACTAATATTTTAAAGAAAGAAAGAAAGAAAGAAAGAAAGAAAGAAAGATAATTTATTTGTCAAACATGCGTTTACATAAACTGACTAATCAGACATGCAAGGTATTAAATTAATATGTTGTGAGCGTCCATGTTTTGCCTATAACGGCGTACAAATTTTGTAGGTATAAAAATTACATTTAATTGCATTTACTTAGTCATTTTAAATTTCATTACAAAATACACAAGAAATAAATAATAATTGATGTCAAGATATGATAGTATAAGCATATTATAGTCAAAAATAAATTAAATTATGTCCAGTATATTCATTATTATGCAGTCAAATAGTAGGTCTCATTCAAAAGTCAATTGATATAAAATTCACATTATTAAATTGTTATTCTTAACCATTTATATTAGAAGTCGGAATAGAAAAGTCCTTTTCATTCAAAAAATCTAAAACATTGTAATACACTTTATTAACTAAAAAATTTCTCAGCTTATTTTTGAAAAGTGACAAGGGCAGTTCTCTCCAACTTTTAGGCAATTTATTAAAAATCATAGGAGCCATACAGAAAACACTTTTGCGCATGAGGGATGTTTTCGCAGTATGAGAGCAAATCCTACTGTTGTCGCGCCTGTTACGTGGGACTACTTCATCTAATCGTTTAAATCGGTGTGGATTTGTTTTGACAAATACAGCTACCTCTAAAATGTACAGACATGGCAAAGTAAGTATTTTATATTTTTTAAAGTAAGGCACGCAACTATCAGTAGGTTTAATTTTAAATATTGAACGAACGCATCTCTTTTGAGCCTTGAACACCGTGTCTTTTTCTGTTGAGTTGCCCCAAAAAATGACACCATAGATAAAGATAAAGAGGAAAGGAACCAAAGATAAAGAGGAAAGATTTGATTTTTTATGTTTCTATATTACAATTTAACTCAAAAACTACTGGATTAGTTTAAAATATTCTTTCACTATTAAGAAGATACATCTTTATTGAGTAACATCTTCTAAAATATAAAAAAATAATCGCTGAATGTGGTGCTAAGCGCAAATCTCGAGAACGGCTGGACTGATTTCGCTAATTCTTTTTTGTTGTGTTTGTTATTGCCAGGAAAAGGTTCTTCGTTAAGCGCAATTTAGACGGTACGAGTTTCTCGCCTCGAACATACGAGAATCGTAAGAGCATAGAAAAAATGTCATCGTCTAAACACATACCCAGGTGGTGCGAGTTTCTCGTCTCGAACGTACGATAATCGTAAGAACAAAAAAGCATCTCCGTCTAAACATTCATACCTAGACGGTTCGAGTTTCTCGACTCGAATTTATTTCTTACCTGTGTCTAAACACTTTGATACGATAATGTCATGGCGATTATTGCGTACGATTTTCTCGAACAAAACGTTCGAGAAACTCGTACCGTCTAAATTACGCTTAGGGGTAGAGCGGGTGCGAAATCGCTGGCAGCAGCTAGTACTACATATAAACACAATTGCTTGGTTATAGGCAAAAAGAACATGTTTAACAAGGAAGAACTTTGAAGGGACTAGACTTGAGTAACTTTTGTTCAGCTCAAAAATAGGCCTAACGATGTAAAACACATAGCTATTGGAAGGTAGGCCCATGCATCCTTCTTTAAAGGTAGGTCTATGCTAGAGTAGCGGAGCACGAACCGAGCTTAAATTCGTGTAGCGTCGCTCGTGCGCGGCTCCTACAGTCGCTCTACATCACGAATTGAGCTCAGCTACTCTTGCGTAAACCCACCTTAACAGCTACTGGTGCTTCTCGTGAGTAAAAATGCGATCATCTATTTCATACAAACTTTATTTAAATCAAAAAATAAAATCTACAATAATCCTTTTACTTTCAAGTATGTATAGTAATAAAATTTGTTTTTAGCATCTCAATCTATATTGTTAGCGATTGCCATAACCCCAGTGGTCAGGTTACGGCCCTTAGTTCTCCAAGGCATTCATACCCTCCATGTTACAAAATTGTCACCAATTTTTTTCTCAACTTGACATTCTGTCTCTTAAGTCTTCAAACAAAACTCATTAACTAAACTATACATTTTCCTTGATTTCACGATATAAGCGACAGACTGCCAATCTTTAAAATCTTTACACAATTAGCTTAACAAATTATATTAAATCCTCTTTTACAGCTAAATTACAATGCATAAATTTTATTTTCAATAAAAATACATATCTCAATATATGAAAGAACACTTTTACCTATGTATTTGTTAAGTCGGTAACAAATGAGGCACTATTACTTCTTCATTTATTATATTAATATGTACATAACTTGGACTCTTTAACTTAACATTACATCTTCAGTCCATTCTTAGGTACATCTATTCAAATCATATGTTGCTGTTCAAAAAAATATTTTCATAATATTTTACAGTGTCAACAAAGTTGCATTCATGCAAAACCTTTTTGGTTTTTAAATAAATCAATGGTCTCATAATCACATTATTTCGATAGTTAATTTAAAGTGGAGGTGGATAGTGTAAGATATTATTTAATAAATGGATAACTAAGAGGAGATCGATGAACGAATTAACTAACAATGGTTCACGCACCAACAATTAATCCTTAACCGAAAATATGTTGAGTTTCACAATGTGTTTGTACAACTATTTTATGCTAATAGATATGTTTATAGAGTAAACGAAGTTACTGTCGCTCGTTGAGCTCTGTCACAATTAACTATTTCGGCACAAGTAACAAACATTCAGCATGATGTCCTAAAATCAATAAAGCTTAATTAGGAAGTACATAAAACAATTCTTTTCCCAAAAGAATAACTTCTCCAATATCTAGCTAAGTTTATATAAAATACACATTAGCATAATCTAAACAAATAATTTTGGTGTTAACTGTACAAAATTTATCTGTACATCTTCACATAATATTTAGGTATAGCACTCTTAATTAACGTTATATTTCGAGAAAGCACTCTTGGTATAGTTCCAATTAGGTAATATAATAAAGAATTTTTATATAATAAATATGTATACTATCAAGTATATTAACAATTTGTCAAAATGTTTATGTGTCTAAAATCTTGTGAATAATAATCGGATATCACCCTATTATAACAAATACTGCAGTGTAAAGCTAAAGTGCCACATGCTCAGATATTGCTTATCACTATCAATATCGTATCATGACTCTAAAGTAACATCCATGGAGTCTGATGAGGTTTTATTGCTTAAAACTTGAGGTTCAAAAAATGTGATCTTATAAAATATTTATAAAAAATTTAACATGTTGTACTCTCGCTTTATAAGGCAGATCATCTATCTGAAGTTACTACGTAGCCTCTGACTCGTCAACGTCACAACAATGAAAATCAGATTCACATTTCGCCTACGGTTAAATGCATTACGATAGAAGCTATAAATATAGAGAAAATAAATATCTACTAGGGCTAATAAAATCCTCCTGGTCCACGCGGTAAACTTACACGTTAAATATAGAATATATACCTTTGTACTATTGTTTAACGTCGACGGCAGCCGCAGGCCCCTAGCGACGTCGCGAGGCCCACGTCCCCGGGCCCGCCACACGTCGCGGGGCCCGAGCCTCCCCGAGCGGTCCACGGACAGAGTCACCCAACTCGACTACCTACTGCCTAGACACCGTCTGTGGCGACGCCTTAGACGGCGATAAAAATAAAAATAAAAACAACAACAGAAAATCAACCGTATACGACGCAGTCATCTTTGGATCCGACATCAGCACCGGATCGAAGCGCGGGCGCAGCAGCCGACCGCGCTACTTGGCTAGTCGCCGGCGCAAGCGGTTGCGCAGCGCCAGCGCCGGCGCCCACGGGCCCGTCGCGCGCTTACCCAGCGCCCGCGCGCACCGCTCCGGCGCCAGGCGCGCCGCCTTGCTGGCGCCACCACCGCCGTCCTCACCGCAGCGCGTGCGCTTGCAGGCGCCCTGGTCGCGCACGGCTCGCACCGGTTCAGTGGCGTCGTTGCGCGAGCGCAGCGCCCGCGGGCGCGCCACCGCCGGCGGGGCGGGCGCGCCGGCGCAGGCGGAGGGCGGCGGCGGCTCGGCCGTGGTGGAGTGCACCTCGGGCTCGTCGCGCGCGCTATCCGCCCGCCTCGGGCGCGGGCGCGGCTCGGGCAGGCCGGGCGGCGGCGGCGGCGGCGACGCGGCGCGGACGGCGCGCACGCGGGCGCGGCCCCGGGCGGCCCCGAGGTTCTCCTTCGAGCGGTCGGGGGGCGGACGGCGCGCCGCCTGGGTCCGCCGCGCCGGGCCCGGGGCGCGCGCCGAGTTTCCCGCCCGCGCACCTGCCGCAGCCGCCGCCGCCGCCGCCGCGCCGCGCAGCTCGCGAGCGTACAGCCCGATGCTGCGTGTTATCTTCTGAGCTAATGGTGTGACTCCCTGTGCACCTTGCGAGCGCGTGGAGCGTGTGCCGCTACGTTTCGCGTCCTCGTCGACAGGGATAGGCTCGACGGGTGCGGGTGCGACACGACGCCCTGAAGGTTTCACATCTCCGGCCGCTAGCCGGTCGGTCCGCGGTGGTGGTGGAGGAGCGGGTGAGGGTACAGGCGGCGCACGCCGGGTGAGTATGACGACGCGGTCGAGCAAAGGCGCGGGGGAAGCGGCGGGAGGACGCGCCCGCGTGGCCTGACGCGTGTGCGGGCGTTGCGGAGTCTCAGCCTCATGATGCGAGCGCAGCACACGATCTGGCGCAGCTGCCGGTGCGTCGCGCTTGGCGTCGGTGCGTGGACGACGCCCGCGCGGCTTCGGTGGCCCTTCTGTTGGTGAGCTGGACGAAACTTCATTGATCTGGATACCACCATCATCGTCAGCTAGTGTCGAAGACTCCGCAGCGGTCGCGACAGGGTCGCCAACGGCTGCTCGAGGTGGGAGAGGAGGACGGCTAGCAGTGGACGCTTCAGTATCAGCTTCGACATCCGGTACGATGGTGGCGGGCGCGGGTGTGGGTTCACGGGGCTCGGAGGGTTCTCGCAGCACTGGGGCGCCGGCGATCTCCTCGTGGACGGCCGACAGTGTGTTGATGACTCGGGTACGATTGAGGAGACGCGCCATGAAGTATGATTCGGCAGGGTTGCCGTAGTTGACGATGGTGTCGTCGTCTTGGTCGAGCACGTCGCGCGGGGAGTCATCGATGGGCGGTGCGGGATGTGCGGGCGGCAGACGTGCGTCGAGCGTGGCGACGGGCGGCAGCGGCACGTCGGGCGGCGGCGGCTGCGGCGGCGGCGCGCGCTCGGCGTCGGAGTAGCGCGTCATGATGGTGAGGCCGTTCTGCGGCACGGGCCGCGCCTCGGGCTCGGGCCGCGGCTCGCCGGCGCGCGCGGGCGGCGCGGCCGGCGCGGGCGTGGGCCGCGCGGCGCTGCTGCGGGAGCGCAGCACGGTGGCGCGCGGGGGGCCCGGCGGGTCCAACATGAGAGTCACCACTGACGTGTTGTCGGCTCTCATTCTGGTGTTTGACCATCTGATAATAAAAATTAAAAAAAAAATACTTGGTAAAGTCCTATTTACACATAACATTATGATGAAAAAACCATATTCTATTAATTCTGTCAACATTTTTCAGAGAATATAAATGAACAAAGGTTTCAGTTTCAGTGTTTATGAATTAATAAAGTTTAACTAATAATACCTTTCAAGAGCATGATCCACTAGACTTTTGGAAGGGTTCAGCCAGTCTCTCGGTTGGTTTCCATTCCCTCCAACAAGTGCGGCTTCATTGTGCCGCTCGGTGGCCTGAACTAGACTGACGGCGCCCTCGGGCGAGATCATGTTCCACAAGCCGTCAGTGCCAAAGATCAGACACCTGTAATGTAGCAGAGTAAAATTTGGTTAGTATGACAATAAAAGAATTTACATATTTTGAATATCTCTGTAGTAGAGGCAGGAGACTGGATATGTCGTATGTGTGTGGTTTTTTGGGAACACGTATATAAAGTCACGCTTATTTCCTATGAACAGATGGATACACCGAAAACAAATTTTAACAATTTTAGAAAAAATCTTATTGGATTTGACAGAAAAAAGTATTGAAAATCTTCATTAGCATGTTGTGGCTTGATTATTATTTATGACCATGCCAAGTTGGTCTTTTAGCACTAAAATTTAAATTATGAATCGAACCAGACATACAAATGGATGGAGATAGACATGGCGAAACTGTAAGGGCGCCTTCAAATTAGCCACAAAGTGTTGCGCGACGGCATCACGGCTGCAAGGCTGCCTATTTCATCTACACGTGTATCCCGTGGAGGTTCGATCCGGCACATGAAACACTATCGATTTGTAAAATAAAATAAAGTACTTTTTTCTAAAACTGGAATTAATATATGCATGTACGAAATTAATTTCTTTAAGTAAACGTCAGCTGAGCGAAGTCAATGACCAACAACTACCTACAAGGTCATTGACTCGTTTGCTTAAATAAATTAATTTCCTACATGCGTTTATTAACTCGAAATTTAGAAAAAAAGTACTTTATTTTTTAATTTTATCTTTACAATTCGATAGAGTTTTATGTACCGAATTGACCCTCCGAGGGATTAAAACGACCAAAATTTAACGGTGTATAATTGTGACGTTAATTTTCCAATCACTGAGATATTTTCGGATGCAAACAGTGTAAAATCTATTCCAGGAAGTATCTTGTTTTCACTGAGTTTCCCTAACCACCACCACCTTCAGCATCCATAAGAGGTCAATCAGACTGCACTAGCGAGTACGGAGGCAAGCGCGGGCGAAGGGGTTTTGGCGTCTGCGTGTTCACAGTGCCGACCGAGTCTTGATCCACACGTGCAGTCACTTAACCACACGTGCAGGCACTATGAATGATACGGGCAGATAGAACACCCGTGCGCGCCATCTGCAGACGCGCGGCTCGCGGGAGCACTTTGAGCGCAACTGGCATCTACCTATATACATTTTTAATTACACGCGCCCGCGCCCGCCCGCCTCCACTCTGAATGGTTACTATTCCTGACTTTCCAGAAAATGGAGACCCAGGTAACCTGCACCATTTCCAGTAAAAACTTACCGAAATTTAGATGGGTCTATAGTCAAAACACCTACATCAGGATCAGGACTGACTATAAACTCATCATTTTGAGGATTGTAACTCCACAGGTCTCCAAGTGACCTTGCTACAGCTAAGAAAGGTATCTCATCCATAGGCGTGTTCTTCTTGATAGGGCCTTTATGTCCGAGACGAGGTCTGTTCCATACGACACGAGGTACGCCAGCCTTCGAGACCACCTTCCCACCACATCTTTGGATACGCTCTATTTCTGTTGTGGATTCTGGTTTATGGTCGGATGTCAATGGTTTTGCAGCCCACTCCTCACAACCTAAAAAAAAAAGCATCTTAACCTTTTGAGGACCGTAATTAGAGACACAATAGAAAGATGGTGTGTGGACACTGGTGTCCGCTTGGGGCTTAAGTAATTAATGTACTTAACTGGAAGAAATCCAAAGTTTATTTTTTTACTTCACATATTACTATTTTTCATAGTTTAATGTATATTCACTTTTACGGTTAGGTGGTTAGAAAGCACATATAAATTAATTATTCTACTGTATCTTTTTTCTTTATATTTATTTTTATCTGGTTTTATAATTTATAAAGACCTTTCCTTTGTCATATGGGCTCATATAAATACTTTCTAGAGTTCCGTACCCAAAGAGCAAGAAACTTTTGCTAATATTGTGTCAGTCAGTCATCAGACTGTATCTCATGAACCGGCTGCGGATAGCTGGACTGTTGAAATTTTTAGATGATGGATTTCTGTTTCTGGTATAATATCAAATTTGCTTAAACCACAAAAAAATAAAAAAGACGTAAAAAAAAAAGTTGTTTGTACATTGGTATGGAATCCTTTGTGCGTGACTGACGCTTACTCAGCTGGTTTTTCTCAATTTGCACAAACCTATTAAAATGTTATCATTTGCAATTTATTATGAACAATAACATTAACTAGTAATTTAATTTTTATTTTCATTTTTACACCACTAGTAATAACTCCCTCATAGTGGGAGCATTACAGTCACCTAAAGGGCAATGGCAATTTCTATGCTCTGAGTATTGGTTAAGGAATGAGGATATCCGCAGGAGAACCAAGGTTACCCACGTAGCCTGAAAAAACGCTAACTTAAGTGGCAGTGGCAGGGCACATTGCTCGCAGAACAGATGGTCGTTGGGCCCAAAGGTTCTGGAGTGGCGATCGCGAACCAGAAGACGTAGCATAGGAAGGCCTCCCACAAGGTGTACTTATGACCTGGTGAGGGTCGCGGGAATCCGATGGATGCCAGACTCACCACACACTCACAGGCTCGTTTGTTGTAGCAACACTTAGGGGAGGCCTATGTCCAACAGTGGACGTCTTTTTAGCTGAAATGATGATGGATGATGATGAAATTCAAATTCACAAGACACCCAGACTCGGAGCAACTATCCGTTAGTAACGACTCAAGCTTTCATGCTGAAATCTAACTGTGGCACTTAAATTGCTATATTGTTGTACATAAATAAAATAACTTACCATCTTTTTGGTAACCAAGTACAATAGCGGAATCCCCAACATGTCCAATATATATTTTACCACGGCGTATAAAAGCTATGCTTGCGGTTGTACCCGCCGTGCTTGGTAACCCTGTTACAGTTTTTGGCCATTTTTCTGTAATGAAATAGATTATTTTGTAATTATTTCACGCCTTATTAAAAGACTGATAGGCCTAACAATAGGACATTATTTTAGAACAATAGACATTCACAGAGCTGAAGTATAATGTAGGCGACAGAAATTATTATAGCAATCCAAAACAGATGAAATTATGTTAGCTAATGTTGTGATAGGGCCCTAAAAACTGTCTCATTTTTACCATGTTTGTTATTATTTTGTCATCAGTTTATTCATTTATTAATATTTTATTATATTAGTATTGAAATATTATTCTTGTATCCTGTCAGATTTTCTATTATGACTTCAGTTTTGGTTTGATTAAAACCAAAATTGGCAGACTGGAACATTCAGTAATGCTTATGGCTGCAAATTGTGTTTTGGTTGGTCTCTGAAAATTATGTACTCCAAATTTTTGTTTCTAAGGTTAAAAATAAGTCATACAAACTTGACAAGTCTAATAATTTAGAATAAGGTATTTTAATTAGGTACTAATGTAGTACCTTACATAGTTAATTTCAATTAAAAGTATTTTGCAGCATTCCTAGTGAAAGCTAGGAATGTCCCAATAATTATGTGAAAGAATTTATAGAATTCTAATTAGACTCCAAGGTCTTGTTTATAAAGTGGCGACTTGATGAAGCATTTTGTGGGCTATAGAAAAAACTTAGATTTGTAATGTTGAAACTATAATTTTAGCAGTTTACTGTTTGGTATGTGGACATATCATATTACATATCACTCTGAAAGAACACTTTTGAGTGAAAGTTGCTTGGTTGTAACATGAAGAAAATGAAGAGCATAAACAATACATGGCAGGAAATTGTATTTCAAAGGGCTTTTAAATAAAATAGTTTTCTAATCAAAAAATTGTGAAATGATTAAGTCATGATATTTAGGTTCAGTCATAAGATATGGTAATCTGTGATATAATATTCTAGAAGGCTGGCCAAATATCAATATTAGATATGCAAAATAAGTTTGTTGATATAGACAGCCAAACATGTCTCAGGTTTCACAGTAAGCTATCTTTGAGGTTGAGCAGTTCTATAGTTGCTTGGAGTTGCAATAATGACCTTATACATAACATTATCTTAAGAGGAAACTTGAGCCAATATAAAAACTCAAACTGGTAAGACTGCTTTCACTTGGCAAAGTGAGTGGGATTCCCAAAAAACTTGACAAAGGTAATCTGTTTTACTTGCTATTATCTAACAAAGCAATAGCACGGACAATAACGACTATGACCATTCGAAAAACTTCTGTAAACTCAATGTCAAACCACTCAAGAAAAAATAATGAACAACTTCAACAAGGTCAAGCTTAACATTTGGTACAGTCACTTATAACTCGCCTTGGGCCTAGACAAAGCCGAGTTTTAATACGATACATCGTAATTAAGTTAGTTAATACAGTGAAATTTGGTGTTTACCTAACTCTTTCCACATGTTCAAGTGGGTCAACATGTAACCATTTCTGATTGCTTTGAGTACATCCTCATCGTTGTCCGACCAGAACTGCCTCTGCTTCACAATAGAGTCCATTAAATGCTCCTTCGCAAAAGCTGCAGCCTCGCTGCCACCATGGCCATCATATATTCCGAAGAAAGCATACTCCAAATCCCTCTCGTCTTCAGTTTGTTGATAAGCAACGGAAAACAAGTCTTCCATATACTTTCTCCCGCCTTGGCTACAGTGGCCAGTTACACGTAAATTGACACCAATAGACGCAGGCATTTTAAAACTAAAACACTACAACTTATAATAACAAAACATTTACGATTTCATTGTAACACAAACGTTTCTTTCCTGTACATTTTGCATTTGCAATTACGCGAGTCGCGACTGACGACAGATCACGTGGACATATTGATCACTACGCGTGCCCAGTGGTTTACGAGAAGTTCTATGAGTCAAAAAGAGATAAACATAGTTCTGTCATTGTGTCGTTGCACAAAATAGACGCCATCATTCTTTCCGCCATTTTAATACAAGCTCACGTTGACCTTCTTTTAAAAATAAATCCTTTACTATTACAGAAATATTTCACACGAATTACTAATTCTTCTTTTAGATTTCACTTTTAATTAATTTTATTGTTACTGGTACTGCAAAATTATTAATACATGGTTTCGGAAGAAAAAAGTTGCTTCGCAATTTTTGGAGACCGTGACGGAATCCTTTACGTTCAGAAATTAAAAGTTCCTGAGTTTCGTTTAAAAATGAGTGAAGTGATTTTAACCCTTGTACAGGTCCAATCGCTGCAAAATATTATATTGAATTTAGAATTTCCTTAAATTATTCCTTAACAAAAAATCATAACAAAAAACCACTGAAATGTCACAAAAAATAAACATGTAGGACAATGGGACAGGCAATTAAACGTAGTGCTTATATTCTCTTTGCAGGCAATGGGATTATGTTATTCCCATTGCCTGTGATTGCCTGGATAAAGATCTTGTATACCCTTTGTCCCCGGCAGTCCCCGTTAGAGGGCACAAAGAGAATGAATAGAATAATTAAAATTACTGCATGTTGTTACCATAAGCCATTTCTTTTAGATGGGAAATCTGACTTTTTTCGCTCTAGGATGGAGTGGGTGGCTTCTCCGATTCCTTGAGTTGCCTTTTGCGTTATAGGACCACGAGTATCCCTTTCATACATTTCTACACGACCCCAACAGGCGTCAGCCCTACTGGACCCCTATGGTTTTCTAACATCTGTTTTGCGGGGCACACGTATCGCACTGTTGATCCTTTTAAAAAACGAGCGAACGGTTACAATAGCTGAACATACCTCGTCACCGCTCTGCGATTCCCGATGTTCAGGGCATCTCCTGCCGCGTTTGCAGGGGCCTGGGAATGTACAGACGTCAGCACATCAACCTACTTCAATCTGTCAATTTTTTTAATAGATTTTCAACCTTATCACAATATAGGAAGGTTAATGTTCGATCGGTCAAATTTGACAGATTGGGGTAGATTGACGTGCTGGCGTCTGTACGTGCCTCCTGCAGTCTTGCAGTCACCTCCTTGGCATTACTGCTTTGCAGAAGAATGCGACTTGCATCCCATTCCCTCGCGCTCCATGGCCTAAATCAGCGGGCACGGCGCAAGAGATTACCGGCACCGATCGTCTCCACTGGGACACAGCGGAGCTCCACCCAAGTTGGGTACACCTAAGGCTTAATGTTCCACTGTGTCCTTTAGGCTATCGGTGCAAAGGTGACAGCCTAACGACATCCAGATGTTTCTTCATCCTGAATTCGGAACAAGTATTTCCCAAAAGGGTAGCACAGTATTATATCTAATATTAGCTACGGCCAGCGGCTACGCTCGCATCCCTAGGCTACATACTGTGGTGGATCCAGTAGTAAGTAGTATTTGAGTGCATTCATTACATACAAAAACACAAATCTTTCCTCTTTATAATACTAGTATACATACCTTCATATTCCTTCTCACCGTACTGGGTTTATGGTTAATTCTTACGTTGGCGCTCTCTCTACCATAAAACTCTGGAATATACTTCCCTTTGACATCATAAAAGCTGAAAGTAAATTTTCCCACAAGCGGAACTATTACTCCTTTCGACCTCAGTTCGGTCTTTGTCATAATTATTATATTTTAAGTTCTCTTATTTATCACAGTAATATTAGTTTATATTTACGTATTTTATTATTATACGCAACCTAATAAACCACTTATAAGTAACTTAATTAACGATACTACATTGCTATTACAAATATCTGTAATTTGTTCATTGTTGACTTTTTGAACCCAGAGGTTGACGGGTAGACAATGCCTTGTTGCATTAAATCAGCATAAGTACCACTCATTCAACATTTCAGCTGAAAGACATCCACAGTTGGACATAGTCCTCCCCCAAGTGTCGCCACAATAAACGGTCCTGTGTGTCTCGCATCCATCGGATTCTCGCAACCCTTACTAGGTCATCGGTCCATCTAAAAGGAGGTCTTCCAACGCTACGTCTTCCGGTACGTGGTCGCCATTCCAAAACCTTTCAGTCCCAACAGCCATAACGCATACGTTCTGCGAGCACGTTTCGGAGCCATGTCATCACTGGTAACACGCACTGTTCATAGACTTTCGTCTTGAGACACTGCACTGTGGTAAATTGGAAGAAAAGATATTATACCGCGCAGCTTCCCGAGCGCTGCCCAGCCGAGTCGGATTCGACGATTGACCGTCTGTCCCAGGTAAACAGTGTCCGATCCTGATTAGAGTGGGTGCTACGATACATGACTGTTTACCATGACTTTGGTTTTGTCCATGTTAATTTTTACTCCCACTCTTTCTGAAGAGGATGCTCTACTGACGTCACCAAGCATTGCACTGAGCTCCTCCGTAGTCTCAGCCATGACCACCTTAGGTTTGTGCCGTCGTCGGCACAAACCTAAGGTGGGTTACTCGCCATAATTGACATCGGTGCCTAGCCCTCTCCAGCCCAGAACCTTGAAGACATCCTTAATTTCTGCCGTGAGCAGTTTCGGAGAAATAAAATCTCCCTGTCTCACACCCCGCTGCAAGAGGATAGGTTTCGAGGTCTGGTATTGTAGTCGAACTGACATGGTGGCATTTGTACAAACACTTCAGCACTTCGATATACCGATAGTCAATTTGGCACCGTTGGAGAGACTGCAGTACAGTCCAGTCGCGATCGAATCAAAGGCTTTCTCGTAGTCCACAAACGCTAAGCAGAAAGGCTGATTATACTCGTCCGTCTTCTGTATAGCCTGCCGCAGCTTATATGTATGTGGTCCAAGGTGCTGAAGCCTTTTCAGGATCCGGCTTGTTCGGGAGGCTGGAAGTCTTCGAATATGCGCGCGAGACGTTTCGTGATGACTTTAGAAAACAGCTTGTAGACATGGCTCAGAAGCGAGATGGGCCTGTAATTCTTAAGCGGGGCATTATTGCCCTTTTTAAAGAAGAGTACCACCACTTGTCTGCTCCATGCCTTCCCTCGAGTATGACGGAATCAAATAGCTTCTGAAAGGCCTTAAGGACCAGTTTTCCACCCACGTATAGTGTTGAGTCAATCTAGCTAGTCGTTTGCCAGATTTTCAGCGGGTTTAGTGACAGACGTGTTTATCTGTCGATAAAATGTCTTGGCGTTTTGGCTCTGCCATCGTCGGCCTTCCGTTTCGTGAGCTGGCTTACATCTTAAATAAAAAAATAGGTAACTTTTGTTGATTTACATTTTAAAATTTAATTGTGTTTTGTGCATAAACATGTCTTATTTGTTGTTGCTATGTTTAAAATTAAAATCTATTGTAAACAAAATTAGCTTTCATTTTAGTTTTAAGCTTTGTTGAACAAAAATACCAAATTCAAAAAAGTATTTAAAGTTTAAGGTGGACAAGCACACATGAAAAATTAACTATCCATTGTCTCCATTGCCTGTAAGGGGGACAATTGTATGGAAATTTATGATATATCATTATCCCCAGAAAGGGCACAAAGGGCATTCACAGAGAAATATGTGGCCCATAAGAAATGGTTGAGAATGGCCGCTATCAAGTCTTTCATATAGTACTGGATCCGTTGGTTGGGTGAATTGGATTGTTCTATTAGGATTTCCGAGTTGCAGTTCAATGAACTTTAACTCATTGGTAATCAGTGGACGGAAACAGAGTTGCCCTGTATTCAATTCTGCTCCAGGAAGTAGTGTAAAAATACATTAATCAAACAAAAAAATATTATCAGTATCAACTCTTACGTTTTTCTTCAAATTAAAATCCATCTATAAGCAATCAACAGTATAGTTATTTGATAACATAGGTAAATTACCATCTATGTTGATCATTGATGATCCACATTTTGTTAGACAAACAACAGTTGACAAGGGTATCTGGGCTATTAATTCATTAATTCCCAAGAGGATGCCGGAGTCCGCACAACTATTGTCTTTCTATTGTGTTTCTAATTATGGTATTCAAAAAGTAAGCAAGAGCAGGAAGATGAAGATATTAGGGTAGACAATCGTTTTATTTTTTTTTAAATTCATTTTATTATTTACCTACTTACTACTAACTTAAAAATCTACTATCTATTCTTCAGCAACTTCCCATGGCTTTTCCGGTCTGTATAGATCCCAAGGATTAGGTTTCTTGTACACATCTGGTTCTTGCAACTTGACACCTCCATTGACAACCTCTTTTATAAACTTGTCAATTTTTCCACCTTCAACAGGCTTGATGTCACAGTACATCTCAGTGATACCACTCTCAAGACACCGTTGAGCAAAGACTTTGCCTAAATTTATGTAGGCACAAGTGTCTTTGATGCTGTAGAGTTGTTTCCGCAGTGCCCACTCTGATGTCTTTGCTTCAATAACTGGGCCATTCACAAAGTGGACTACTTGGGCTGTTACTGTGCGATTGCTTGATGTAAGAATGAGCCTGGTAGAAAAGAGAAATTTGGTATATTATTTTTTATATTGAATTTGACTCAAGTATTACACCAAGAGCTAACTAGACTAAGGTGAATGAGGGCTGCGTGTTACTATGTAATTATCTGTGTAGAAGATACATTAATAATAGAGCTTTTAGCCACATTTATAGAAGATTAAACGTGCAATGTTAATTATACAAACTTGTGCCAGAATTTCCTCCCAGGCGCATCTAAGTGGTAACCATCAGGTTTGCGAGCAATCCTTATTTTCTCCAAGTTCCGGGGGTTCCTGTTTACAAATTCAGCTGGAGCTGTAGAATTACATCTAGATAAACTTGGAGCTACTAATAATTTTTTAAGCTTATTCATTTTAGGTCAAATTTTCAATGTTTTTCCCCTTATTTAAAAAAATAACCTAATTTTAAGCAACTTATGACGTCTGTCAGCTGCCAAGCTATTTGACAGTTTTACTTAAACGTAGTGCTTATATTCTCTTTGGCTGTATTCATATAGTGGAAACCGTTGGCTTTGCTGTATCGGAGCTTCAAGATCACGACATTTTTGGAAGCTTTTTATTAAACATGGCACATCTTTATGACGCCAGTAGTCGGAGGACTACTTGTTCTGCAAGCATACGCACTTTAGGAAACAATTGGTGATTATTTAATTGCAAGTTACGGATGTAAAACCTATCAGACAAATATTGCCTTCTCATTGATAAAGGAGGCTCGCAACATTCTACCTGTAAACAATTTATCGGACTAGATTTCATCACACCCATGATAATTCTTAACGCCTTTGCCTGTATGTTATCCAATTTTTTGAAAGCCGCGATATTACCTGGATGCAGCAAAAACGTGCCGTAATCTAACACACTTCTAATAAGCGCATTATACAAAATTTTCATAGTAAAAGGGTGAGCTCCCCACCAAACACCACTAAGACATCTTAGAATATTTAAATTTTTTTCACATCTCATCAAAACGTTATCAGAATGGGGAACTCCTGTAAGTTTAGCATCCAGAGTTACGCCTAAAAATTTTGCTTGATTTTTCACAGGCAAAAGAGATCCATCATAGAACACATTAACTACAGGGGGTGATTTTTTCCTTGTGAAAAGGACAACTACACTTTTAGTCGGTGATAGTTCTAAACCATTATCATCTAGCCAAACCTTTAAATCCTTTAATGAATTGGATAACGTTTTACAAATATCTTCTACCAAACTACCAGAAACATAAAGGACCAAATCATCAGCGTATTGTAGGACATTAGTATTACTATTAAAGGCAGAATCCAAATCAGAAGTATATATATTATATAATATTGGGCTTAAGACTGACCCCTGCGGTAATCCTTTCCAAACTGTTCGAATAATATTAGTGCTTTGATCAAATGTAGAAGAGTATTTTATGAACCGTTCTGATAATAAATTTATAATAAAGTTAGCTAAATTACATGGGATATTTAATGCATACAATTTCTTCTTTAGAATTAAAATATTAACATTATCATAAGCCGCAGTTATGTCCAAAAAAGCAGCTACCACAGAGTCTTTTCCAGAGAAAGCTAATCGTAAATCTGTAGTTAACAGACTTAAGCTGTCAATTGTACTCTTTCCCTTTCTGAAACCAAATTGACTTTTTGTCAACAGTTTGTGGTGTTCGAGATACCATTCAAGTCTAATTTTAATCAGATGTTCTGCTATCTTTGCTAAAACGGATGCTAAAGCAATAGGACGATAAGATGAAGGATCTGTTCTGGGTTTGTCCGGCTTTAATAATAAAACTAGTGACTGAGTTTTCCACGCCTGTGGTATACTTCCTGTCATCATAGCTGTATTTATTACGGAAAGGTAAAATTTCAGACTATTATCGTCCAAATTTACTATAAAGGAATAAGGAATACTATCTTCCCCAGGAGCTGAATCCTTCAGAGATGAAAGTACTCCTTTCAATTCACTCATTGTGAAAGGAGAATTAAGATCTATGTTATGATTATCGGCTATTGCAGGAATTGAAGGTAAGGGTGAAACCACACTTAGTTCTTCAGGTACAAACGGGGGTGCAAGACGGTCCATGATTTGTTCAGCAAGATTTGGAGGAATCTTATTTTGTTGGTTACTATTAAAGGCAGATCTAAATCTTCTAATATTTTGCCACACAATGGTAGACTTTACATTGGGGCTCAAAGTTTCACAGAATCTACGCCAGGCTTCAAATTTTTTCTTTTTAAGAAGTTCCTGTGTTTCCTTAGAGACCTGTGAATATATCTGAAAGTTTTCATCAGACATTACTGTACAATATTGCCTCTCTGCATCCTTTCTTAATTTCACTGCATGAGTACATTCTTGATCCCACCATGGGGGCGATGGTATCTTATCACAACCCATGCTTTTAATTGGAAAAGTTTCATCTGCTACTTCAATCAATGTTTTAGCTAAAAATTCAGAAGAGGCAGACACATTTGAGTAAAATGTTTCAGGCAATTGTGATATTTTACTCTCTACCCTTGTTTTGTATAAATTCCAATCTGCATTTTCTAATTTATGTTTTATTCGGGGTTGTTTTATCTGTTTTACAGGTTTGTTGAAGGGGAGAGAGATTATTAACGGGAAGTGATCACTACCATGTGTGGACTCAAGAGGGTGCCATAATAATGCTGAAGCTAAGTCAGATGTACAGATGGATAAGTCTGGAGCACTTATACTCTCTGTAGGACTTGTGAGACGAGTTGGTAAACCTGTGTTTAGTATACATAAACCATGGGAATCAATTAATTCTAGTAATTGCTCTCCATAGAAACTATTGGAAGAGCAACCCCAGACAGTATGGTGGGAATTGTAATCCCCCAAACATATAAATGGTTTTGGAAGAAAATTAAAAAGCTGATTAATTTCATCAAAAATACTTAAACTAGGTCGAGAGAAATATATAGAAACATAACAGATTTTATTTACAATAGCAGCAACTACTGAAATACCACTACTCAATGCGGGAAGTGAAAGGGGAGTGTAGGAAAGGAGATTATTAACAAGTATGGCTACTCCACCATACCCATCATCCCTGTCAGATCTTATGCAAGTGAAACCTGGAATCTTAAAAATGGACTGTTGTTTAAGCCAGGTCTCTTGCAGGCATATAATGGAAGGAGCATATATGTTAATTATATCTATTAGAGCAGGTTTCTTATTAATTAAGCTTCGACAATTCCACTGAATTACTTTGGCCTTGTGATCCATTATTAGGTTTATTATAAATTTGATATAAAGTATTAATTACTGTTGCAACGTTGGACGGTAAAACAATGTTTGACTGAGACAGCAATTGGATCAGTAGTTTTATAGTTTCAGAAATATTTACATTATCTATATTATTTGAGCTTTCATGATTAAAAATAGGTGTAGAAGATAATGTTGGTTGTCTTATTATTTCAGAATGGGCTAGATGATCATATCCCTTAGAAACTTTTGGGAGTGGTTTTGGTTTCAGAAATACGGTCTTTTTGTATGATTGAGAAACATGTAAAGGAGCAGTGTGTGGAGGATTATTGAACACTCGGGTTGGACTTGGTGGAGGAGGAGGAGAAGACAGTAATGCATCAGCATATGTAATTTTTGATGATGGAGGGTGTTGTTTTGTTGCTTCCATGTAAGAGACACAGCTTTTACTCATAGTCTCTTTTATAGCTTTTTGTCTTTGATACTCCAAGCATTTTCTGCTAGTAGCTTGGTGAGCTCCATTACATTGACAGCAGTAATAAAAATCTTCCTCGACATTACAATTGTCACCACAGTGGCCTTGACCACATTTATAGCACCTCGCGGTGGACCTACACTGGCTTTTCATGTGCCCATACCTGCAGCAGATGAAACATTGCACAGTTGGGTAAATGTATAACGAAACTGGTAGTGCAGTGTAACACATGAAAACACGCGGGCAGCACTTGGCCATCAAAGGTGATGACTACAGTGCCTGTGTTTTCGAATTGTCTAATATTATTAACCGTAATTTTTCTTCTCAGCCTCCTTATTTTGATTACGGGACCACACCCAATTGGTACTGAAATATTAGATTTTACTTCATCATCGCTCCAGTCCAATGGTACACCTCTAATTACTCCAATTCTTGTTATGTTGAAAGTGGGAATAAAAACTTTATAGTTTTCGGATTTTAATTTATTGTTTGACAAGAATAGATTGGCTTCTGCGTGATTAATGAATCCTAAACTTATACGGTTCCGTCCTATGCGTTTAATACTACCATTAACTATGCCTTTAATGTTATTTCTTTTCAGGAATCGACCAAAAGTAACAGGATGGAGAGTCACCCCATCATTACTGGAGTATATTTCTTTCTGTACATGTATAACGAAAGGTGCTACATCAGACGCCTGATATAATGTGCGACCAATAGGTACACGAGGGGACTCTTCTTGGCTTTGCAATTGTCCTTGAGATTGTGAAACAGTTTCAGTGCTTATTGTTTCCTGCTGCGCTTTCAATAAACATTTACAGTCATTCGGCTTTTCAATCTTAGATCCTTGTCTCCTTTTTTTTTTATTACAGGTTGTACACAGAACCCGAGATGTAATGCGTTTTCGTTTGAGTTTATTATTCATATCTGATCCCGAACAATCTGTGTCCATAGAAGATTCTACGGCAGCAATAAGCATATCAATCGGGTTTTGTGCATTTAATTCATTATTATTACTACTACTACAACTTAAAATATTTACATAGCTAGCCACTGAAGGCACTGCTGTCCCCCCGGGGTCTTCGGGTGGATCACCCATTTTTAAAGAATGTATTAAAACTTACCCAATATTTACAGGATAATATACACACTAATCCTAAAGAAATATAATATTAGAGTAATAAATATATACAATCACAACTACTTTACGTCAATCCTTTGTACAAAAAATTAAATTTTAATTTTGAAACGGAAGAAACAAGCCCGCTCAAATCGAAGTTTCCCGCCCTTTTTTCCATCCGGATTTTACAGCTAGGGTTTTATTTCTTCCGGACTTTTGCAACAGATAATTAATTAATTCATTCATGACAGGCAGGACTCGACTAAACTATAAAGTTGGCCAATATTTTCCGTGGTTAAAAAATAGAGATTAATTTATAAGTACAGGGTTTCACAAAACTTTTATATCTTTTCTCACAAGCAGTACCATTCACAGCCATTGTCCACTATTGTTTTAGGGACGCATTTAAGGACACATTCAAGAAAATATTTTACCAATGTTATCCAACGTAACATTAAAGTGATAAATACTTGTATTGTATAACTTTTTGAAGTACTTTTTCATTAATCATGCTCAGGTTCCTAAGTACTAAGCTTTTTTGCCAGATATAATTTTAGTCAGGAATCGATATTATAATTATTAACTCCAAAAAAACCGATAAATTGATTAATTTTAAATGTCAATGTTTTGTTGATGCAAAAGTACAACACTAAAAAATTCATTCTTGTATTCACTTCATTCGCCCACCCACACGTTGAGTTGTTGAGTTTTGATAAGAAAAAGTACAGTTTGTATTTATTCTAGGCACGTTTTGTTACCATATTCACCGTCTTCGGCTATGTCGCGGTCGCTGGAGTTATTGCGCTACAATCGTTTCTCTGTGCCAATTGTTTAGTGGAGTTGTGTGATTGTGTACGCCCGTAAGCGTGAGGGGCAGTTGCATACATGTTTTGTAATTAATTTGAACGCCCACTCCATAGTTTGCTGTGGTGGTTGCTCAGTGTATGTGATGGTAGTGGGTTGAAGGTAGAATAAGTGTGGATTGTTGTTAAAATGTCGCTGCAGAAGAGTGTGAAAAGTGCGGGAGGAGACCGAAGTGAGCAGGGCGATACGACATCAATATGCTCGTCGGTGACGACGCAGCCAGACAGGCACGGCTTCTTCGGAGGTGCTCAGTACAGTCCAGAACCGTAAGTACACTCTGCTAGCATTTAACATTGTACATACTTAGGTACTTCTACTATTGTGTTTTACATTGCAGTAAGTTGTTTACTCAAAACACCACCAACACAATTGGCTCATTATCATTGTTTACTATGTTTATAGAAGAAACAAAATAGGCATACAAGCCTTTTTATTCACAATTTGACAGCCTATTAATTAATATTTATTTTTCTGTTAATTCTCGATAAATACTCTCCAGCGTTTGATGGTCTATTAACACTTTATATGTGTTATTGGGAAAATTGTGGTGTTGTTTCCACAAAGGCCATTAATTAAGAGTTGAAGTTGAGTTTTATGCTGTACAATACCACTGGCATCATAATTGCATGCCTTTGCTATCACTAGGTTTATTAAACCAAGTAGAAATGTAATTAGCTAAATAATAATTAGACTTTCATTTTCACCCTATATGTTGGTAATTATTTGTCTGCTTTCTCTACTAATTACATTATTTCAGAGTGGAATGCCTTGTCATATCTATGATAATAACAAAAAAAAAACTAAGATAGTTTACTAAATGACTAATGGGTAGTTAACTCTCATTTTAATTTTCCACTATTACAGAGAAGAAAAATGCTTGGTCAGTGAGTTGTCTTAGGGTTTATCTAGAAACAACTTTAAAAAATGGATTTATAAAACAAAAGCTGCTCAACTGTACTGTGTCATATCCAATCATTGTTATTAAAAGCATATCATATTTCAGCTAAGTGTTGCAAATAGCTAACACCCTACTATCACATTACTGAAAATCACTGAGTCATAGAGGATATTAAATCATGTAAACCTGATAATCTGTGTTGTTTATGGCTCACCAAGGGATAAAATTGCATTGAAAAGGTTTTAGTTCAGGATTTCAGCCCATTATTAGGTACAGTATGGTTAAAATATGTTGCCCACTATGAACTTGATGTCCCAAAATCTGTACATACTCAAAAAAAAAAAGGCAATTTGCATTTTCCTTATAATTCTTAAAAAGAATTACTGTGTAGGCAATTACTTAAAGTTTGGAGTGATCAAGATACTTGAGCCATAGTGTATGGCAAAATATTTTTTGATCACTCCAAACTATACAACACACAATGTACAGACTTGATTTTGCTTTTGCTCTATTTAAACTGTGAATCCCCAAGAGGACCCCGGCGTCCGCACACCGATTGTCTTTCTATTGTGTCTCTAATTACGGTAATCAAAAGGTACAGTGACTAAAGGTTGTAAAGGATATTGTTATCATTGATTTTTCAATCAATTTAATTCTTTGTGAGCATAAATCCCGGGATCCATCCCCAGGACAAGGGAAGTTTTATAGGGTTTTCTAGTCTTAAATTTCTTAGTAGCAGCCTATAGTCTGGATTTGGGCTTTATGGTTTTTTCATAGAGATTGTTAAACATAACTGAAGAAATAAGCCTAACTCATTGCATTGATCGCTGGCATTACTTGCCTGAAGTACAATAAACAAGGCATCATAGCATATTGCTATGTTTATTTTATTTATTATTGAAAAATTTTAAACAATAAAGTGACAGTATTTTCTACATACAATCACAAGCTCTGCATTAGGGGCGTAAGTATTTAAGTTATGAACATTTTTATTTATATTTTTTAAATGGATAAACAGGGCCATATAATTTTGCCACAATACAATAGGTAACATTCAGCTCATGAGAACAATGTTCTAAGGACAATCTGAGACAAAAGTGTGTGTTTATTTATTAAAAAGAAAAAATGCTATTCTGTTAAATGCATGTTGTTGATTTCTTTTACAAACCGAAGTTATTATTTTTATTGAAGTCCTTGGACTTCAATAAAAAATAAAGAAACCATTTGTATCTCTTGAGAAGCAAATGGTTTCTTTTTCCCAAAAAGTATAGAACATGGTAGAAAATCCATACTAATAATTTTAGCAGACAGAGCTACTTTCACATGTATAATCACTACATAGTATAAAACAAAGTTGCTTCCCGTTGTTTGCCCCCATGTATGCTTGCTATGCTAAGGATCTTGATGCGATTTTTTTTAATAGAGTGATTTAAGAGGAAGGTTTACATGTATAATACATGCTTATAATATATTTAATATCGTAAGCAAAATACGCGCTTTAGTCGTGGAGTTGCGGATACCAGCCCGAAATACAATACAATATATTTAATATCACCATTGCACCTGTGTAAAGCTGGGGCATGTCGCTAGTATTATTAAAAATGTGTGACCCTGTCGGTCTGTCTGTTATACTGCCACAATTAAAATTTTGA
This sequence comes from Leucania comma, assembly GCA_958295575.1. Lineage (NCBI taxonomy): Eukaryota > Metazoa > Arthropoda > Insecta > Lepidoptera > Noctuidae > Leucania > Leucania comma. Next base: position 9,488,987 of record OY282482.1, on the reverse strand, counting down.
TGAAAGTTGGTATTAAGGAAGCTTGAACTCCAATGATGGACATAGGCAACTTTTTTCCGACTTTGCATTTAGTATTTTCTTTCATTATTTATCTACATTGTGCTCACATAATAGAAGCGACATGAAATATGTAACCAAGAATTATGTAACTAATAATATGATTTAAAAGAGTGTCCATGGAGTTTCTTGTACATTCTTCTCCATAGAGATCTACGCTTTGGAACGTGAAATTTAGCTTCACTTTTTTTTTTGGGACTGACCGACATTTTGACAATTCAAAAGTGCCTGTAATTGGTCTATTTGAAATAAACGCTTCTGATTTCTGCAATAACCAACATTCATGCAGACGATGCCCCAGGCTGAACCTAGTATAATAAATAAAACAGAAACACTGTTATGACCTCAAATCACATTTTAGCACATAACTGTACCTGACTGTTCAGTGAACACTGTTCTGTGAAAATCATTGAAATTAATGAATGTGTTTAGTATTTAACAACTAACAGGCATTCATAAAAAGCAAGAACACAAAACATAAAGCATTTTAGTAAGTCTGAATGTAACACAGAATAAAATAAAACTGATGTTGAGTTACTAATATAACTGTTGTTACATACTTAGGGCCAAATTCACCAAGAAACTAATCGCGATTATATAAAATAAAACGCAGTTTGAGCGCCTAATCGAGATTATAGCTTCATTTTGCGTTTCACCGCTATGAATTAAACCTAGTTTACGCTAAACTCAGTTTCAATTCTTTTGTTGTCGCCCATGTTACGACACGGTTCTTTAAACTAGATTACCCTGAGCTCAGTTTAGTTGAACTGAGTTTTTATATTGAATGGTGAAATCAGCCCTTAATGTGGGTACTTGTCAAATGTTATTGACGTAATAAGATTGCCTTATATTAATCTGCAATCCTACCTGATGGTAAGCAGTGATGCAATCGTTGATGGTAAAGCGCACTAGTTTATTAAGAGCCTATTCACTCTAGCCTTGAAGACGCCTAAATTATAAACATAAAAGAAAACCGCAGCAGGCAAATTGTTCCAGTCCCTCGATGTACGCGGTATAAAGGACGAGACAAAACGCTTAGTCCCGACCGTGGAAGTTGCAACAACGTAAGGGTGGATATTCGCAGTACGCCGGGTTGTTCGATGGTAGAAAGGACATGGCGGTATCAAGTCATGCAATTCCCGCGCACACTCTCCAAAATGCATCCTGTAAAATACCGAAAGGCTGGCTACTCGACGCCTGTGCTCAGGGCTTTGTAGATTGGACTCCACCAAATCTGGATTACCAATTAGCCTCTTCGCACGCCTTTCCACCGAGTCCAAAGCTGCTAGGTGGCATTTTGCAGCACTATATTTCATATGTGGCTGCAGTACTCCACACATGATCGGACTTGTGCTTTTTTTAATAGCTAGAATATATTCATTCAAATATGTGAATAATATTTATTTTATTTATTTATCCTCTTTACATCTATCTTTACAGGCCTTAAATATATTTTATTGTAATAGCTTGTGGTCAACATACATATTTTAATTGATTTTGTAATTTAGGATTTATTAAATTAGCAGAGGAGATAAACCAAGTAGGGAGCCATTCAAGTATTACGTAAGCAGATTTTTTGCAAATATACCCCCCCTCCCCCTCGTCAGCAAAAGTAAGCAAAGATTTCACCTTTCCCATGCTTACGTAAACATTGTTCAGTGATGTATGTCTACTCACTTTGGAACATCAAGATTCTCTTAAAAAATAAAACTACTGACGTAATCACCATCCAGAAATATGTAAAAAGAACAAAACAATATTGTTTGACCTTTAACAGTTTTAAAGTAACATCTCTACTCGCGTGTACCAACTGTTCACTAATAATAATACAAGGCAAGAAACGGAAGTACGAATATTTCTTAACTTCCCAGATATTGTCGGTCTGTCGTAACAAACACTAACAACTTGTAGAGCTGTCGGTTTTTTTAACAAATTGCGAGTTGAGTTGTTTAGGGTCAGTCCACATGACGCGAATATGAGGCAAGCTGTTTCGCGCAGCGCCGCGAAAAATCATCGTTGCGTTACGCTGCGACTGGAGACTCCCGTACTGCTATGTTTTCATGTTGGCCCAGCCTCGGCCAATCGCTATTGTGTAGCCATTGTATGAACGGGGAAACACCGCGAATATGAGGCAAGTAGTTTCGCGCAGCGCCGCGAAAAATCATCGTTGCGTTACTCTGCGACTGGAGACTCCCGTACTGCTACGTTTTCATGTTGGCCCAGCCTCGGCCAATCGCTATTGTGTAGCCATTGTATGGACGGGGAAACCCCGCAACACAATGGCGATTGGTCTTGCCAGTCGTGCCATATAGGCACAATTTCAGGGGTCAATTATCTTCCGCTGTTTTGGTTTAATCTAGGATTATTACGTAGCAAAAGGGACGCGGGGCGCGTCTGTCCGCGACTGGTACCCGCGCGGCAACCCACGACGGGTGCCCTCGCGGCAACCCGCGAGTCGCGACAGGGCACTTTTGTGTGGGACCGCGCATAGCCGTCAGGATAAATTAACACATTCTTAATGTAAATCTTAATTCTAAGTTTTACGTTGTTTTGATTCCCACACTGAAGAGTGTAATTTTTGATCCAGTAAATAGAGTTCTAATTGTATCGCTATCTTAAAAAGTACACGCAGCGTTGCTTCGTGTCGAGCCTCTATGTGAACTGACCCTAAGTTTGTTAGAAACAGTAAATTAAATTAGCAAAAAAAGCATGTTCTGACAAAGTATTGAGTAGGTAGGTATTGTTCCGCGATTCCGATCTCACGTGATATTCGAAGGTAGTTCGTGCAGTTTGGTTATCATGCATGTTACTGGCGCGAGGTGTTGCACTAGATATAAATAAAGGCGAAGAACTCATGGCATACTGTGGTCGTTCAAATAGTTCTTTAAACGACTATAAAAACGGAGGAGGTTCTATGCTCAGCTGTATGTGTTTACTTTTTTTAACACCGATTTCCCTATCAATAAATTTATTGTGGATTGATTATTGATGATCCGATGAATACCTATTTATTTTTATTTGACATTTTTTTTTATTTATAATTGAAAAAAAAAATTTGCGAATTTCTTGTGAAGCTTACAGACGACTCTACTTTCTGCTTCTCGCGTATATCAGTTAACTAGCTTAATTCGTCATTCGATTAACAACCTAGCTTTTTTACTAAACGGGGCTATTTAACTAGTCGCCTCAATGATATTTTGCCATTCAATCAAACAGCTAGGCAAATGGCTTGAATCTATAATATTTTACTTGCAATAATAAACGCGCGGCCGTAGCGGTAAAAAAAATGGATTGACAAAGCAGCGCTACGACAGCGTTGCAGCTGCGCTGACGTCGCGTGGCTTTTTACAGCTAATTTGAAGGCACCCTGAAGCGAGGCTGGGGCAAGTCACATATTATAATTTGTGTGCAGCTGACAATATTCTGACGTCTTTCGTAAGTAAAATAAGCCACGGAGCATCGCTGCGCGGACTCCTATTTCTGTCTGCAGGGTTTAAAGGACCCTAATATGTCCGTGCCGGGCGCCCTAAGTCTATTTTTGTTACATGCTCACCCTATTGTATTTTTGATCTAAGCATTATCTAGACAGCAAGCTCATTAAATGTTGTATTAGACGCGTCGGCTGAATGCCATTCAGGCCGCTAGTGGAACGGCTCCTTTTAGTTATTAGGCTACGCTGCGGACTGAATGACAAATTAAGGTAATTGGCTTCGACGTAATCATATAATAATTCGATAAAATACATATACGAATTATAACGTCTGCTGTCCACTGACGCGTAGCTTCATAAACGCTTATACGTCACTATACGATTGGTGTACGCCTACGTTCTAGCAAGCTTCACGCAGGCGTGAAAACTTTGAAAATGTCGACGAAGCGGCAAAGTCGTGCTGTCGTCATACGAAGCTACGCGTCTATGGACAGTAGACCTAATAATTGGCCTCCCATACCCACAAGCTTCACCACAGTTTTAAAAGGGCGGGATTTGTCATTGGATGATTTTACCTACCATAAAAAAACCACAGTTTTAAAGCCATCTATATTATGTATTTTCGGGACTATTACTAGGTTTAACACTAAGTAAACGCGATCTAAATGTTGTCCCGTGGTTGTCCCAGGACTATTATTAGGTTTAATGCCAATTAAACGCGACCTGTAAACCTGAAATATATTTTGCGTTTTGGAATAAGTTGGTATGAGTTTTACAGTTTTACCAACCATACGCAAGGTGGTCCGTGTGCAAAGCGTCCTGTACAGGCGTGTAATACGGCCCATAGAAACAGAAGAACGAATAAATACAAGAATATTTAAAGATGTGGTAAAGATGAGCCAGTCAGCCCCCAAACACTTTAAAAGCCATTTTTGTCATAGGGCAAAGTCCAAAATGCATAATGAAACACACGCTCCATCACCGCCTACTACGCGCAGGAAATTCGAATCCAAACAATTTTCTTAGTACGACAGTAATAGACAGTTTGGTGCCCCTATTCTACAAAAGCATTGATCATTGATGTTATCTGACAGGTTCGATGTTCCAATGTCTAATTAATGCTACAGTATCGTACCTAGTAGAGAATGCGGGCGTCGTACAGATACAATGTGTCAATGCTAGAAAAAATATTCCGTACAGAAACTTGTTTGTAAAAAAAAAACCGGCCAAGTGCGAATTATACGCCCGCAAAGGGTTCCGTACCATTATCTACACCATTCATCATCATCATCATATCAGCCGAAAGACGTCCACTGTTGGACATAGGCCTCCCCCAAGTCTCGCCACAATGAACGGGCATCTCGCATCTATCGGATTCCTGTAACTCTAGTCAGGTCATCGGTCTACCTTGTCCGCCTTCCAACACTGCGTCTTCCGATACGCGGTCGTCACTCCAGAACTTATCGGCCCCAACGGCCATCTTCTGCTAGCAATGTGCCCTGCCCATTGCCACTTATGTTTGGCGATTCTTCGTGCTATGTTGGCAACCTTGATTCTCCAGCAGATATCTTCATTTCTGATTCGATCACGCAAGGAAACTCCTATCATAGCCCTTTCCATTGCCCTTTGGGTGACTTTAAGCCTTCTGATGGGGCCCATTGTGAGCGACCACGTTTCAGAGCCATATGTCATCACTGGCAACACGCACTGGTCATAGACTTTCGTCTTGAGACACTGGCATGTTGGACGAAAAGATACCGCGCAGCTTCCAGAACGCCGCCCCCCAACTGAGTCGGATTCGAGGGTCGACCTCATTACATACTCCCGCGCGCCTCAAGGAGTTGCTAGCTGCTAGGTGCAGGCAGGCAGGACCTAGGGTCTGCATCTGAAAGGAAGGCTCGGCCCTGGTATCTAAAGCAACGAAGGAACGGGGTGGGTTTTTAGTCAGTAAGAGTCTGACACTATCTCCCGCTCCGCCCAAGGGCGCGGCACCAAAAAAAAAACCTCATTATATACTATATTATTATAACCTTAAAAAAATACGTTGGTTGTGTGGGAACTGGGAACCCCACTTAAATATTTATTTTATCTTGATTTTAGTATTTCTTGTTATAGTGGCAACAGAAATACAGCATCTTTGATATTTTCTACTGTCTAGCATCACCGCTCTTTAGATACAGCCTAGTGACAGACAGACAGACGGAGAGTGGAGTCGTAGTAATAAGGTTACCCTTGGCTACAAAACCCTAAAAACAATCACGTTTGTACCTACCATTCTACTCAGAAGAAAAATGGCTGAAAAAACAATGATTCGCACTTCTTTAGCTTAGAACTAATCTGGTTCTAAAATAAGTAAAACAGTTAAAACAAGAAACTGGTCATACACAAGGATAAATACGCGAATAAGTGCGTGACGAAATAGTTTAAACAGAGTGGAACTTGACCACAAGACACAATGAAAAGATGATACAGTTACTTAGCTATAACATCTAGAACAGCATATGACGAACACTTATGACATCTGATTCTAACTATCGTGCTTGAGTGTGCCGCAGAGCAGTGGTGGCTGAGTGGTAAAGGCCCCGACTTACGAGTTGTAGGTAGCGGGCTCAAGCCCGCCAGGCGCATTACTTTGTGTAATTTATTTCATTACCACTGCTCTCAAAACGGTGCAGCGGTGAAGGAAAACATCGTGAGAAAACCGGCATGTCCTAGAACCAAAAATTCGAAGACATGTGACATCCACTAACCCGCACTGGGCCCTCGTGGTGGATTACGGCCCATTCCTTCTCCTAGAGAGGAGGCCTGAGTCCCAGCAATGGAAACACTAGACTTATGCTATGCTGCTAAGCAGTAATGCAATCGTTTATAGTGAGGCGCGCTAGTTTTTTAAGAGCCTATTTACTCTAGCCTTATAGACCCCTAAATTATAATAGGACGGGAAGAACGCAGCGGGCAATAGAAATTGAAAGAAAATTGGAATTGAAAGAAAGAATAGTACAACCATGTTTTATCTATCTTCAACATGAGTAAAAAAGTATAACTGTTACTCACCTTTCTATTTCTATTTAGCTAAATATTTTTTATTTAAACTTCATGTACAGTACTGGTACAACTGCTATACATGGCCTCTATAACAACCAGGTGTGGTGGCCCTGTGACAATGGACTTGCCCACTTGCCATACAAGTTAAACATCAACACAGACATCATCGCCACTGCTCTCAAAACCATGAAGGAAAACATTGTTATGAAACCGGCGTGTCTTAGAATAATTCGTCGACAGTTGATTTCCATCCAGGCCCATGTGCTTGTTTAATTACGTCCTGTTCTTGCTGACAGAGAAGGCCCGTGTCCAAGCAAGCTATAATGAGTCTTGAATCCATTGACTTCAACTATGTTAGATCATATTATATGAGCTAGCGATAATGCACGCGCTTCCATAAGTCACACTTTCGGATAAACCAATTACATTTTAAACAAGTATGATAACGTTACGCAATTTTCGCAAGTCGCGATATGGACCAACAATAGTGGAGACCGGAAACTATTAGAAAAGAAACCTTATTCACATGACTTGCAAAAAACAGATCCCACGTGGAAACGAACGTCTGTTATTTACTTTTCCTTATATTTTTTTTTAGAAGGGAAAATATCACACGCTTGTCAGTGTCGGGTCCTACAAAATGTCAAACGTCTCGTGGCCCCTTTGGTGATGGAAACGAACATGCATAAAGAATAAATTGAAAAAAAAACATCCATTTGAATTAAGAACCTCCTCAACAATGGATCGATCGATACAAATATTGACTTTCGGGTGGAATTAAATAACTTATAGGGTTGTAAATTTATTTATTTGTGATCTCTGGATGCACTTAAACAATTACAAAAATCTGTCATTGGTATTACACTGTTACTGGGTAGGTACTATAGAAAATGGTAAAGCCCACGGACAAAGTCACGAGTTGTGATCTAATAATTAATAAATTAGATGGTATTCTGAAAGCTACGACTATTCACTTCATTTATATCATGTTCGAACATTATGACGAATACTACAATCGATGAAAGCAGAGAAACCACAGTGGTCATTTGAAAGTGCAGGTTCGTACGGCACCGGAATACCATCAGTCTGGCATTAAGGCCAATGGCCACTCCCCCACAAGTTACCTAGGCAAACTTACAGACCTCCTACGATCGGAAGTTAGTATGTGTGGTTATCACCATCCAAAACGGATATGATATTCATGATGTGGCATTAATGTAGTTAAAAGCTAGTATAGGTATGTTATTTATAAACGTTACAAATAAGATTGCTCACTGCGTCAAAACATGCGATTTTCGTGTGTGTTTTTTTTTTAACAAATTGATAATCCATCCCATCCACCCATTTATTGCCTAAGTTTTTATGGTGTACAAAAAAGAATTAAAGAATGATATAGATCATGCTTTTCAAATATATGCAATGTAAAGACGTGCTTAAGAGAAAAACTATGACATAATTTAATCTAAATCGAATTATATATGACTTGGTTTTAGTACAATTCATGATTTACCAGGGAATCCAGGGAAAGATCCAAAATTTGAAGGAAAAGATGGATAGATTGTAAGGAAATCTACAAAAGAACGCTTAACGGTGTATAAGGACGAAATGTAAAAGTCTGTATGTAGTGTCAACCCAAATAATAGGGACACGGGTAGGAACATCATATCAGGAAAATGATGTTTCGGATTCTTCTAATAATCTACTTGAGTTTCAACGAATTTTTAACACGTGGTTTCTTATAATAATTTGGAAGCAAAGAAAATACGAAAAGCATAGTCAAGTAAATATAGTTTATTTATTTTAGCAGGTATATGTACAATTTAATGTAGTCTAAAGACACCTTGGATTTAACATTTTTTATCTTTGTTAATTTTAAGCCTGACGATCCTAGAAGCATCAGAATATACAATATTGTTATCGTTATCAAACGCCAAACCAAAAGCGTCGTTTACTTCAACAACCTTTTCCAAAGACGTAGTGGATTTTTTGATAGCGTATACACCATCCTGGAGACATGCGAAGGCATTACCATATTTATCTGTTGTCAAACTTCTCAACACAGGGGATTCCTTGTAGAAAACAGCATTTTTTGTTCCTTTCTTCTGAGAAAACAATCCAGTATAATTTGAAAAGAAAATATCATCTTCATTATCTATGATGAAATGATCCACTTTCGTGTCTTCCAAATCTACGAACCTTCTAGATTGCCCATTTTCCATCACGTAAAGGAACTGATGGGGGAATAAGGAGTAGTATAGAACATCTTTGAAGTATAAAGTCCAAATATTAGAACCTCTTTCTCCTATGATTTCTGCTTTGTTCTGGCCGTAGTCGTATTTGTATATTCCGTCGCTTCCTCCGATATAGACATCGTGTGTAGTTTGGTCTACTGTTTGGGCAAAGCCGTTAGTAACGCCTTCTATATTGTTGAACTCCTTGGTGTTAAGGTTCAGTCTTGCAGACCTGAATTCGTCTTCGTTTTCTTTGACGTTGTAGCTGAAGTAAAGATTGTTGGTGCTGTTGTCTACAACTAAAAGATACGGTCTATCGAGGCCTTCTCGTAGTGTTTCGTTCTCAAAGAATACTCCGTTTATTATCACGCCTGAACAATTATTTTCTTTGATGACTCCAGCTTGAATTGAGACGAGACCACATAATAATGTAATGATGATGAGTTTCATTTTGAATCTGAAATAGCAAACAATAGCTTATTATTTATTTGTAATAATTTAAGTAAACATTAACTCACGCAATTGCGCGAAGACTGATGGCATCTAAGTAGGTATTTTCATGTTTTATGTTTAAACAATGTAAGATTTGGTCTTGATTGTTAAAATACGTTAAATTGTTACAAAGACTAACTTGGTATTCACTAATTAACGCAGGTTTCCTTAGAAATGCACTGCTGATCAATCGCTATGATTTCTGTCATAATCTTTCTAACAACTATTCAAATCCCTGTATTTCAAACTCATTTACTTACATCAAGTAAATCACCCGCACTGGATTCACGTGGCGGATTATGGCCAATTCCTTCTCCTAGACATTAGGCCTGAGTCGCAGCAGTGGGAACATTATAATTACTGATCATACTAATGCTTACAAGTAAATATCTATATAGGTAACACAACTTCCCATTAAAAACAAATCGTACTTGCTACCAAACCCTCACCTTCATCCATTAGACTATTTACATCTAGCCAAGGCCTATTGATACGAATCCACGGTCTGGGTTTGTAAACTGTAATATTATTTACTTAATTAGTTATTGTTAGCACTTACCGCGTCTGTCCGGCGCTGAATGATAAATGAATTGATAAATAATACTTGCCGGATAATTGGATATTATCATCATGCCAATATGTTAAGATTTTTTACGTCCGTGGAGTGGCTAATGTGTCATCATTTTTTTTTGCGCTACTAAACTTTGGTTTTTTGTCTTTGTCTCTTTAAAAACGATACCCCACACTAGGAAACACTCCTATATCGTGGGTGTATTCACAAACATGTAATGTCCCGTACAGAAGACACTCAGACCCGGATCACATATCTGTATCCCATACAAATATTTTTTCCGTGCGAGAAACGCTCAACCTCCGCGCCAAACCAACTTATTCTAAACAAGTCTTTGATTATTGTCTGTATTCTACCAGATTATGGTAGGTGTAATACTTTTATTTTATGAGGTGAGTAATCATTAAATAACTTGGGAGAAGTTCTGAGTGTTGTGCTCTACCTTGGATTAAATCAAAACCGCGGAAGATAGGTGACTTGATTCTAGCGCGTGGACCGTTGAAATCAGGCCTTTATGGCCTGATTCCACTCAGTCGCAATCGGCGAGTGACATAAACGAGGCTGTTGCGCAAAAATATTATTGTTTTGGATTTCTCTCGCACGACAGCCGGCTCTTATCTTTGTCAGTGACTATAGGTTTGCGACTGTGATGACACTGATCATAGATGTGTAAGTTTCGAATCCAGGTTTTCTGATTGGGATGTTTGCGCGTAACGTATCTTCTCTTATACCTTATATATCAATGGCTTCTACTGATTAACCCCCCTCCCCCCCTATGTTTCAGTCAATTGCTATTTGCGTGCTACGGCCGCGATAACCTTTTTGAACAATTCTGCAAGGAATTTATGACACCTGGAATGTGGATTCACGGACTTAAACACACCAAAATAACCCTTATTAAATACAGTATATAATGTATGTGCATAATGTTAGTTGCTTATCTGCCGCAACAGCCAACCTCGGAAGTAGGTTACCAGTGGGAAGTAGCGGAGGTCATCGGCGATAGAACTAGACATGTGTTATCAGTAAATAGGTTGAGTAACATCTAGACTAGATTAGAACTAGCACATAGGACTTGTGACTTACATATGTAAAGACGTTAGGAGTTTAAAAAAGTGACAGTTTTTTGCAACTATACAGTATCGTGTAATGTATCACGACCACAGATATAGATATACCTAGATAACGCAAGAGCAACTACTTTGCGTGCCTAGCTTACGTACAAAAATCGTAAGTGGTCACTTTCGCGCTCAGTCTGCATCGGAGTACAGCGCTAGTCGGACGGCAGTTAAAATATAAAAATGGTTAATTGTGCTGTTGGTGCGGGGGTGGAGCGAGGGGGACGCCGTACGCGGCGGCGTCTTCACTAAATAGTGCTTGTGACGTCATAATAGGTAGTCAAAAAATGGCACGCTTGGTTTTCATACAGATCGTGATGCTTGCGTTATCTATGTCTATCTATATGTGATCACGACGTGTTCAAATCGTGCTAGAAATCCTATATAGCTCCATCCCTGTATCACTCCAGTTCGTTAAATGGAAACGCGTTAAGATCTCGTGGTAAGGCCTCTGATTAACTTCCAAGGTTTGAATTTTTTGTAACAACTAACAAGTAAAACAGATTTTACTACCTCAATGAGTCTAAGGGCGCCTTCAAATTAGCCGAAAAGCCGTTGCGCGGCACTTTGCAACTAATTTGAATGCGGCCTTCCATTAAAACGACGTGTCTTATAAAAAAAAAAAAACAATAGTAGTCCAATGGCAACTTACGAACATGTAACGACTTACCAAGTGGTACATACGTCATGTACGTCATGGGTTTAAACCCAGTCTTCATGTTGTTAATTTATTTCATCACCACTGTTCTCATAACGGTGAAAGAAAACATCGTGAGGAATCTGCTTGCTGCACGACGTCCTATTGCCTCTCCTAGGCTCTCTGGTCTGAGTTCTAGAACATTATAAGGATAATATTATTATGCTTATTTTTTGTGTTTCATAAAATCCATACAACCAACTGCAACCAACACTTGGAAAATCAAAGTGGGTAAAAAAAAATCGATTTATGTAACGTGTAGCGGGCTCCACGCATTCTTTATTCTGTTATTGTCACTCCTCATATTGAAATGACAGATCATAGGTTATCGAAACAATTTTATTGAAATAATTTAATAAATTGGTATGGAAATACCTACGTATAGAAGGATAATTTGTCTAAAAATATGAAGCCGAGCCAATAACTAATTCGGCCTTCGTTATCCCGGATGTATTTATTAAGGGTGACTGCTGTGCCAGTTCACGTTTGTTGAGGTGTTGGCTCCAATAAGGAGTTAAATCGACGTATGAATCATTGCGTGTGTTTCTACTTGAGACGGTTTTAGATTGTTCACTGTGGCTGGCTCGGCTAGAGTTCCAATGCGTTGTTTTTGGACTAGGTTCTTGGAAGATAGAATCTGATCAGTTCCGTTATGTTGTAATGGTTACACTTACATAGAGAGTTGTGTCAATTATTTGTTATGAATAATGACAGTCGCTCTAGAAAGCATAAATTATTTAATTTCCCATTTTGTTGCACTGTAGCTCGATCCACCTCCTATTTATCGCTTAGGCTAACGATGCTCAATGCACTCCTGGAGACCAACATTGAGATAATTTAAGTAAAAAGAAATTATTCCAAAGTTTTCGGTTCTGTGAGAAGACAAAGTGAAAGGTATTTTTTAAATAAATAAATGTTTTTTAAGACAAATTTTGCAACTACAACCGAATTTCAGTTTAATCGTAACCGATTAAACTGAAATTCGGTTTAACTATGTAACTTGGATGACAATATGTAACAATTAATGTGATGCCTTGCAGCTGGTCTGATGATGATGAATTCGGATAGCGACCATAAGAACTACTGAGGGCAAAATTATAACCCCATTGTATTTGAGCTCTTTGGAATAATCTTTCTTTTTTTCGTTCAAGACTTTTTATTTTTTTGTGAATTTTAAGTTGTTAGGCCTTTTTCTGCTTTCGCGTCTCAGCTTGATTTGAAAATATAGTGACACAAGGCAATCGATAATATGTACTACCTACTTCTTAATATAAAGTCTTTTAGTCCGTTTATTTATCATAGTGACATTACGTGACCTTGGAAAAAACATGACAAATACGATGTATTAATTTTGTGTTCGAATAATTTTCCTTCTCTTTTGACTTGTGTCGGCTTTTCATCATATTTATGTTTGTATCCACCATATTATTCAATTTTCGTTGACATCATCCTAATATTTCTGTTGGGACCTCGTTGCCGACATCACAATATTTACCCTTCTTTTTGAAGTGGGAAATTATCGAATAATTTCTTCAGTTCTAGGTGAAGCGAGAAGAGTCGGATTTTTACTTCTAGTACTTACTGTTACCGCTTATTCGGGCTTCTAGTCTCATTTTTCAAAATAGACTAGGTTTCTAAGTATTGAAAAGAGACTTCGCCTCACTTTTCATTTTACAGAAAGTTGTTACCTACTCAAGTAATAAAAAGAAACCGGTTTTTGTGTCACTGTTTTATTTGTCTATTTTCCTCTATGTTGGATTTAGTTTTTGTGTTTTTGTTTGTAAGAAAAAAGACGATTTATCGCAATTTTCAGTACCTACGTTGCGGAGAACTCAGCGCTTAGTGAGTCACCTTGCTATATTCAACTTCAAATAATTCATAATATAGACACCTGAATAAACATGGCTGGAGACACCATGCCAACGACGTAGGTACCTGTCCAAAGAAAACCGAACATTGCCAAATTAAAATATTTCTTGAACAGAAGTGAGTAATTGTGATGAAATGATGGCTGATTTCCTCGATTATACAAAATGGTAGGTAGAATCGATTTCGTTTGGGGTATGTCTGTCATGGCCAACTTGGGAAATCCAGTCGAAAATGCGTCAGTGTTTTTAATTGTTAGAAATTCTGGCTTATTAAACACAGGGCGTGAAAGGATGATGGCATCGTAAGTCCAAATAGTTGGTATACCTAAGACCTATATTTACCAGTTGTTTTTTTGTGTTGATAATTTATATTTTTTCAGACCTTTCTTATATATCAAGATTTTCAGAACAACTGATGGAATTCGTAAAAGGGTTACCTTAACATTAATTTTACCCAACCGCTTTAGTGACTAACTAACTGTACTGATTGACAGACTGAATTTGACTGACTTATTTATGTAAATTTTTGGCAGAAGTGAACTTGAATTCCAATAAAATATAAGACTGGTGACCGCAGTCGTATTTCTTCATCCATTGACGCAGTGTCTCTTCACTGCCCTGTGGATCGCAGCTTGCATAGTATACATAAAATCTATCGAGTGGAATTCCCTGCCGGAGTCTGTGTTTCCTGATGGCTACAACCCGGGAATCTTTAAGTCAAGAGTGAATAGGTTTCTTCTAGGTAAGCGCGCTCCATCGTCGACCGTATCGTCGCTTTCCATCAGGTGAGATAGCGGTCAAGCGCGAAACTATCAATAATAATAATAATAAAAAAAAACTATAATGCTCCCATTGCGGGGACCACTGATATCTATGGCTGGGACATATGCTTACTCTTTGGGAGAGGAACAGGATCCTAATATACCACGCGGACCCATTGCGGGTTGCTACTATGGTAGATATCACATTTTAAATGTTGACATTTGCTCGTGATGTTTCTCTTCAGCATTTTGAGAGCGTGAGTAACCATCTCAGATCCCCCAGGTTTATGGGATTGTTCGAATGAGTTAGCGCAGCCCTAGAAATCAAAAGGCAACTGTGGGAATACAAGTGGGATTTTAGTCAGCAATTTTCTCTCAAAATCTAACCTGTACCTTCAATTGTTGACAAGACTAGAGCCAAATCGATGGGGCGTCAGACATCAGACAATGTGTAATGAAATCTAATGACAATAATTAAATCCCGCCGACGAAGTCTGCATGAAGATACTTGGTCGTGATATTGCCGACCTTATTTAATTCTGTTATATAAGGAACGTTATGTCATTGCGATTACGGTGTCAAGGGATTGCAGTCAGTGCCTTTATAAAATGAACGCTGTAGGCTAAGAGATAAAAGGCTATTTGACAGTATGAAAAATAAGTTCATATTTATTGCCATCCGCATAGATTATGGGTTTTAAACGATTTGTACCAATATATCTAAAAAATAATGGCTATTTATAAAAAAAGGAAATAAACTTTATTTTATTTTACCTAGCGCCATGTTTTTGAAAACGGTGGCTATTAGCTGAATCTATTTAAACGTCACAAGTCTGTAAATGTCTGTCATTGACTGCTATTCTATTCCTTTGAGTAACCATGATACAATTTTGTTTATTTACAGGCGTGTGGCGTAAACGAATATGATGCTATTGTCAAATATGGCGTTCTGGCGGCAGTTTTGAATAAAACAACTTTATATGCTATTTTTTTATATGAATATTTACAAGAATTGAATCAAATCATTTTTTCTAGACTCTGTATACAATAATTAATAATATGAAATCGATTACAAAAATCAGTCAAATAGCCTCTTAATTACATCAAATAGGATATAATAATTATTTTTTATTGCATACACTGGGATTTTAGTTCTTGATAGGAAATCATCAAATGATTCCTAGCGCTTTGGGTGGAGCAAAAGGGCATGTCAGACTGACTAAAACCTACCTGTGTTTCTTCAATTACCCTTAACCATTCCAGAGCCACGGCAACATAAGCCCTAAAATTGCAGATTAGGTAAAAAAAAACAGACGTATGCAACCTCGCACATAGTTCTCCACACAATAACAGACGGTATGGCAAGAGTGAGCACATGCGTTGGAATGTGTCATTATCTTGAGCATTTCCTCACGATCTATCTGAACACTTCGGCCCACATTTTATCGCATTAGTTTTGAATTAGCTTTTTCCTGCGGCTTCTCTTTCATGACATATGCCGTAGTTTCTCCTTTTATATCACTATCACTACATAAAGTACACTGTATAAAACAAAGTCGCTTCCTGCTGTCTGTCCCTATGTATGCTTAGATCTTTAAAACTACTCAACGGATTTTGATGCGGTTTTTTTTAATAGAGAGTGATTCAAGAGGAAAGTTTATACATATGTATAATACATTCATGATATTGCATTGCACCCGTGCGAAGTTGGGGCGGGTCGCTAGTATATATGTATATATATAATTATATATTATGTATCTAGATTTAAAAGGAAAACCTGACTGACTGTCATATCAACGCACAGCCGAAACTAATAATACTAGGAACATGAAATTTAACTTTTACTAAGAGAGGAGTTTCCAAAATTCACCTAGTGGATGAAACGGGTAACTTTCACCTGAATGAAGCCGCTGACTGAAGCTAGTTCATATAATACGGGAAATTGGGCCCGCGTGGTGGATTACGGCCCATTCTCTTTCCTAGAGAGGAGGTCTGATTCTCAGCAGTGGGAACATTAAAAGGCTGATACTACTGGTAGATTGCCACAAGGACCAATGACCTGGTGAGGGTGGCGGAATTCTGATGGATGCGAGACGCACAGGATCAGTCGTTATGGCGGCACTTGAAGGAGCCCTATTTCCAACAGTTGACGTCTCGCGGCTGAAATGATGCTGATAACTGACTCGTAGATTAAAATGTACTAAAAAATTACCAGTATCAAAGATGGCGTTCACATTATTCTATTTGCCAATATAAATAAAAAATTTGCCTGCAAATTAGCTGCTCTAACAAAAAGTGTATCTTTCCACAATTTACGGAATGCAGCCAAATTGTTTGGTTGCCATGTTGTTATAGGACATGACGTTTTTTTGCCTGGGTTCGTCATCGCCATATTTACCGCCATTTGTACAATATTCTGAACGTTACCTAATGATCCGGTTTTGGCGTAAATCAACAACCTGATGGACCTTGACGCGTGTGCCAATTTGATCAAACGGTTTGAAGAAAAAAAGGTGTTGATTATGTGAGCACCTATACATATTATATAGTCATGTATTTTTAGTGTTCCGTACCCAAAGAGTAAACACGGGACCCAATTGGCATCACTCCGCTGTCCAGGCTGCCTTTCACCAGGCTGTATCTCACGAACCGTGATAGCTAGAGAGTTGAAATTTTCACTGATGATGTATTTCTGTTGCCGCTATAAACAAAAAATACTAAAAACAGAATAAAATAAATATTTTAGTTTCCCATACCTATGGGACATATGGATATGCAGTACCTACTGCAAACGTGACTTTTTTTCCCCTTTTTTTTTGCTAAGACTGTACGGAACACTTCGTGAGCGAGTCCGACTCGCAGTTGCCCGGTTTTTTATGGACGTGTATGTTCAGTCCAATGTTATCCTTTTATGGATAACGACAAGTATAGAATGTGCTTCAAATAGCAACAAACGTGAATGCTAATTGTGATGACGTAATTAGCTTAAACATTTGAAGAACTGGATTATGGATTAAGGCTAGTGAATAGGCTCTTATTAAACTAGTGCGCTTCACCGTCATCGTTGGAAGACACTGTCCATCCTTTTGACGTGAAACCTCAATATAACTTTTTATACTGGCATTTGTTGGATTTTTGTTATTGTGGTTAGCGACTACTGCAATTATCTAAAAGGTCATCTTTTTTCCTATCCTTTGAAATAATTACGCCAACCTACGTGGTGCGCATTTACCCACAATTCACCTGTACTGACATTCATTGATATTTACCGTTCTTATTTACTTGATGAGTGTTCTGAAGCATTGTCTGTTATTTCGACCATGAGAGAATTTTGACAAGACCATGTGAACTGCCAGCAAATACTCGTTTAGTTTGATCAGCAGCACTATTGGAGATTGTTACTTATTAGGTAAAATATTGGTATATTTTCGCAATATCGAAGAAATTAAGCAACATAATTATTGCTTCAGTCAGAGTGCGAGTTCCGATATTATAATTCAAATTCTAAGTGGTCTAATATCGTAAATTGAAACCACAGAAAAATCTATTGTAGTTAAAAAAAAAAACAGTCTTTGAGCTCCATTTGTAGCACCGAGTAACCGAACTACAGTGATTATAAGTGATCGGGTCATCGGCTGCTTACTTACCTTATTTATTCCCAAGAAAAATAAATAATAAATCGATAATGTCTCGCCAAAGATTTACGTCCCCTTGCGGGCAGGTGAGTGTACTGTCGTGGAGTACAGCGAATTCCTGTTGCAACTCCCTAAACCTACATCGCTATGCATACAAAAAAAGAATAAATGTTTTTTTCTTTTTTATATAGTAAATATATAAAAGTGGTGTTTGACTCGCTTTTATTTTTAGCTATGTGGACATTTTTTAGCACAAAAAAAGATAGCCCTTCTTGTGAACTGTGTAGCTTAAGTTATGTGCTTTTTGTTTTATGTGGTTAATAAATAATTCAACCTCATCCCGGATTTATTAAAATTTATAAACAAAATCAGCAATTTCAATCAAAGTTTCGACACTGAGATCTAATATCGGAAATAAGTAACGGAATTGAAAATCTTCCGATATTATTTGCAGGAAATAAAACGTATGAACTCAACCTAGTTTCAGCTCGCTATTTACTTGCTGTCTTTGAGAATCTGCGCTCGAGAGCTAGATTATGAATGATTTATTAAATCTTACTACACGAAGTTGCAATCCATTAAAGTAATGGTTCGAAATGATTAAAATTTGCTGGAAGTAATCATATAAGTTTTTGCAGACATAATTGAAGCAGTCACTCACTGGTATATTTTTTGTAGTCACTGTAGTGGCTGTGTGGTAGTCAAAAATAGTAGTCGAAAAGACCTAACTTACCAGCAATTTACTGGTAAGACACGAACCGGATAATTTCTAGATATTAGTACTCTTTTACTCTTATCCTATTATTATATTATTTTGTATTAAATGGCGACTCAACATATATCAGAAGTCACCCTCTTGTTGGTCATATCATCTATACAAATATTATAAAGCTCATCGTTATTCGCTCAAATTGAAATGGTTAGGTTACACCAATTATTATTTTTCTCTAGGGGAACCAGACTCGGAATTAATAACGTGATCAGTGCCGCAGTTTTGACTGGTCCAGTAGGGCAAATGGTAATAGCATGCATCTTAAACAGCCTCCTAATGTACTTGCACTTTACAAATATTTCCAATTTCTACGCGACCGAAGTCGCGGACAAGAGCTATTAGTTATAATGAAAAAAAAAACAACCAAAAACCTAACAGGAAAAATTATTACTATACGGACGAAGTCGCGGGTAAAAGATAGTCTTTAACAATGGTCGTCCTTAATTTTTTTGATCTTCCTCAGAAGACAGTTTCCAGATATAAACTCCGATTTGCTGATGTTCTCGAAGGAAAATTTTCTGTACAAAAACTTATTTATTTAATTTCAAAGACTGCAGAAATTCTTGCTCAAGAGATCTTTGCTAAAGGCTTCTTCCTAAAGGGTTAAAAGAAAGTTATTACTGCTTCTTATAATTGTAAGTTTCTCTTCGAAATTGTGAGTTCGATCGATACTCCATCGGAACGTGACTAACGGAAGTTTAAAATGTTCGATTTGCATAGTTGATTAGAATAGTTAGCACGTATCGTAGCGATACAAAAATGCGATAGGTCGCCTGTAGGTCTTAGATGTTGTTAGCTAGATTGATTACTTCTACGATAATAACTCTTGTATTCTCTTGGTCTATTTTTGAGTGCAAGATGAATTCGCGTGATCGTCTTCGTATTTGATAGAGGCACGAAAACGCATGTGACTTAGGGCTGATTTCATCATTCAATATAAAAACTTAGTTCAACTAAACTGAGCTCAGCGTAATCTAGTTTAAAGACCCGTGTCGTAAACATGGGAGACAACAAAAGAATTGAAACTGAGTTTAGCGTAAACTAGGTTCAATTCATAGCGGTGAAACGCAAAATGAAGGTATAATCTCGATTAGGCGCTCAAACTGCGTTTTGTTTTATATAATTGCGATTAGTTTATTGGTTGTGATGTGTATGATGAGATGGGATAGGCTGACCAATATAGCATGGATTATTTGCATTATATGAAAGAAAAAGAAATGAATAATTGCTTCATGATTGACGGAAGAGGATATAAATCAAGTGTAAATATAGGATAATCGGAAGATGCGATAAACTCAAACAATCTGATAAACTACGATAAGAAGATATCGAATTAGCCTTTCATTGAAATTTTAAATCGAATAAAGAGTACTTTTTTAAGGTTAGAAGTCATCAAATAACTCCTCTCGTTCTGGGTGGAGAGAGAGAAGAGAGTGTTAGACTTTTCCTGGCTGAAACCCACCTGTATTCTTTCAGTTGCCCTCTGCGTTCCAGGGTCGTCGTTACTTTACCGAATGAAAGAGATGTGGGATTCATCCCTGAGAGAGGAGGATCCCTGGTGGAGGCATCGGCTCTAGCGGGCTCTGTCGAAATAAAAAGAACCTATTTATACATTTTTGCTAAATTGTGTTTATTCTCAATCAGAATCCAGACGTATTATACTTTAAAAGGTAAAGCAAAACCCGGACTTAGCTACGTAAATGAAAAGTGTGCAGCGGATGCGTACAATCAGATTGCAATGGTTGTGATTTTGTACACTGATCACAAAACAGATGAATTGAATGGTGTAGGTACTTATTCCATCACAATGATTGTCCAAATGTTATAATGAACTGTGCACTGTGATTCAGATTTGCTCATATTTTATTTTCCGCATTATGTTACGCATACTTGTTATTTGCCACACATTTCATGGTTTTAGTCATGATGTTGAGGGAGTTTTGATAACGTTAGTATATTTTTACGTTAGAAGTCATCAAAGATCTTCTCTACTTTTTTTAAGGTAGTTAAAATCATCCAATGACAAATCTCGCCCTTGGGCGGAGCGGGAAGTAGTGTCAGATTCTTATTGACTAAAAACCTACCCCGTTCTTTCGTTGCCTATCGTGCTGGGGCCGGGTATTCCTTTCGGAAGCTGACCCATGACCCCAGCAGGCTTCGACCCTGCCTGCAGCTAGCAAGCTGAGCCTCTACGGTTTGCTGACAGCTCCTTGAGGCGAGATCTCCTCTATCTCTTTCAAACAATCAGTTCTGACAGGCGTCGGTCCTAACTGGCCCCATCAATTTTACTGACATTTCTTTGAGGCGTGAGTTGAATACAACGTGCCGTCGACCCAGGTTTCCTCCTTAGGGTGTTTTTAATAACATGCAAATTTCATCACGCATGCGGGATTGCGCAGCATGCGGGGCTGCTGTCCGGTATCACGCCCCGCATCCCGCGTGCGTATTCCACGCATTACAAGAAATACTTGTATGAAAAGGGCATCTGCGGAGGTTACGCGTGCGGAACGAAATCCAGCATGCGTGATGAAATCCGCACGATATTAGTAAGGCCCTTACCGACCGTCCGCAAGCCCTCGCCAATCTGTGTGACAACACATTTCTCCCATTACCGGTATCAAGAGATAAGGGGTCGTCAGTAATGCCTTGATCACACGTACCAAGTAAAAGGGCGAGACAGTAAAATGTTGCTCGGCCGAGACAGTGATGTAAGCGAGTTGTAGAGATAAGCACTTGGCCGAGCACTCCGCGCTATGTTCATACGTACCGAGTATTCGGCCGAGAGTATTGTCTCGCACGTTTGCTCGGTACGTGTGATCAAGGCATTAAGGGGGCGTCAACCAGCTATTATTCAATTTTGTAATTAGTTGAACAAGCTTTAACTGGTGAACCATTAGTCATAATTTTGGCCAGCACCCAATGATCCTAACTACATTAGGTATTTGACGCACTTAGGCTTTTTTTTAAGTATGGAAATCATCCAACGACTTCTCCCGCTCTAGGCGACGCGGGAGGGCGTGTCAAACTTTATTGACTAAAACCACATCTGTTTTTGTTCAGTGGCCCTTTGCATTCTAGGACTACGGGTTTCCTTTTCAGAAATTCGCCGCGGTCCTAGCTAGCGGCGAGCTACCCATTGCTCGACGTCCGCAAGCCCGCGTCTACGTCGCCAACATTACTGCTTTGCAGAAGGAGGCTGACGCACTAAGGCTTGTTTTACAAGGAGCGATTGAATTGCTTGTAGAACAATAGATGTTGCCGTTTTTTTTGGGTGGGAAATCTTCAAATAACTTCTTTCGCTCTGGGCGGAGCGAGTGGAATCGGCAGATTGTCTGACTAAAATCGCTCGTGTTCCTTCAAATGCCCTTTGCGTTCCAAGGCCACGGTAACTCTTCAAATAATCCCACTGTCTAAATGGCACAGTTTTAAAATAGGCTTGAGTTGAGACGACAATTTTATTGTAGGATACAGGCAAGAATCTTACCTCGTTTGAATAGGGCATTTGGATAAATCCAGCTCAAAATGTCATAATTTTACTACCGCATAACGGATATATACAATCAGATTTGGACCTGCGTGGTCGCGGACCGTAGCAGCCAAATAGCAGGTGTAATGATCCTCGTTATGCCGATTACGACACAGCTGAATAACTGTGTTACTTCATTTTTAATGCATGTGTATGTATTAGTTCAGATTTGGACATATCTATAAAGCAGATATCATGAAGTTATTGACAAGAAAAGCAACAGAACTACGTGGTACAGACAGCTACATCAGCTAATGGTAAGAAAATAAGAACGTATAAAGAATAGCGAGAATAATAAGAAGAAAAACTGATGGCAAATATATGATGTCTCATACAATACAACCCTCTGCGAGTCCTGCAGATGAAAAAGAAAGACGTTATCCATACGAGAGTAATGGTAAAACACTGCAATGAAGTTAAAAACCGCTAAATATAATTGAAATACCTTGCGAATGTCATTCAAATTGCGACCCGGGGCCCCCATTACACAATAACACACGTACTCGTATGAGACGTGAGAGCTATGTATTGTTACACATATGTGTCGCCAGACACTGTTGCTACATTTACATGAGTTTCCCAAAGGCCGTATCTTGACAAAGTTAGAAGAAAACTTTACGATTGTAATAACCTTTGCGTGGAGACTTCTACTCCAAAGTTTTTAAGGTTCCAAGGAGGACACTGCCTTTCGGAAGCACAAAGAATCTATATCTGTTTGGCATACCAGTTCGTCAACGAAGTATGTTGAAAACGAGTAGGGACATCCCAAAATAGCTTTAAAGGAGTCAGTAATTCTAAAAATAACACTTCCTCGTTTAACAGACACTGATGCCATGTTAGTCAACTGCAGTTGCTCAGATAGACTCAATACCATGCTTAGCGTGTGACAAGAAAATGCTTGCATAATCCCAGCTGCAAAATGAAAAGGAATGCTCACAATGATGTGCTAAAAGTTGTTCAGTCCCCATAGACAATAGGTGTCGGTGTAATGAACCCCATTACACTGATTACGTGCCTTACTAGTGTAATGGTATTGTTACGAGTATCCTCGTATTTCGCAACGTTGTAATTCAGGTTTTATAGAACTTTCCAGCCATTAGTTTCATTTTTGTGGGTTTATTGGATTTCTTCTATAAATTAGACTCGTTCCGGACGGATTGGCCAGAGAAAGCAAAATTCAGAGCGTTGGAAGGCTATAGCGAAGACCTCTGTCCAGCAGTAGAACAGCACAGGTCAATTTAAAAACTGTGTTATTAGCTGCTAGTTGCATAGTGTTTGTGTACCTATATCAAAATCTAATCTTATTACTTTCTGTATTCAGTGCATCAAGATAAGCACGACGAAGTATCATCGATGTTTTTTATTTGGAGACTTCTTTGTCAATGCCAGGCTAGCGTGGATTGTTTTCTTCGAAAAATATATTCAAATTCGAAATATTCCGACATCCATTAATTTTCCGGCTATAGCCTGTTGTAACTAGCTGACAGCGGAGCTCAAATATGTACAAATGTACACATTATATCTAAATATCTTTTGTCTGCGGATTTGCCTGCGTCGAAATTGAATTTTCGGATAAAAACAGCCTTATGGTCCAGACCAAACTCTTTCCATGTTCCAAACACTCATTCTGTTACTGAGGCGTGATTGATTCACAATTTTACAAACATCCGCATATACAGACTTATAATTTTAATAGGGTAGGATTTTCCTCTTCCAACTATATTATTGGCAACAGCATTCCGTACGGAACGCTGTGGCCTGTCACAGAGTTTATTGAGCTTGAAACACCGGCATAGCGTGTCGTAACGCTTCGGCCTTCGATTACTTTGCACAACTGAATCATACGTACTGCTGTTATTATTGGTCCATTATTGTTTCCGACGCCGGATTCGGAGTCATAATGTTTTGTTCTAGTTTTTGTTTTTATGAGTTGTTTTGAAATTGGTGCAATTTTGGTTAACGCTGTTATGCGAGTAATTCTAAAATGTGACATCGAGGCACTTACTAACGAAAACTTCCCTTATGCATTTAAATTGCAGTTGGTGTTTGATATTTTTCTATATTAGAAAATGGCATCTTGCTTCAAGTTCATTTTATTCATTGCCTTCAAGTTCAAGTATTATCCGTTCAGTTTTATACACCAAGTGGTCTTATAGTAGTATCTATTTCGACTAAACCTATCTTTATATGAGTACATATTTTTCATTGATTCCAAGCCTTCTCTCTACAGGTGTTTTCCTACTACGATCATCTTCCCATTCTTCTGCAAGCTTCTCTTTATCATTAACTACATTTTTATCCATGTACAGGTTTGTTTACACTAAGTAAATATTTCCAAGTTTACTCCTTCGAGAATCTATTTCGGGGAAAATTATGTAATTTTTTTTTCTCTGACCTAAAGTACAGATTCTTCCTTCACCAACTGGAATTTACTTTCACATTATCTTATCCTTTTCCAAGTTCGTCTTATCTAAGTCTATCCTGTTAATTTATATCTTCACCAAGTTGTTTCCAAGGTTCCTCTTACTAAACTCTACTTGCCATGTTATAATATTTAGGATCTAGTACATCTTAGTCATCATTTAGCGATCCCAGGCACAGAACTTGGTCGACGTATCGCGTAACAGAATGACATCATGAAGTGTCTTTGATAAGGCCAATGAAACATTGATTTAGCTATCAGCGAATACCTAGGAGAACTGGACAGTGTTATTGATTGAGTGTAATGTATCGAGGATCAAGCAACAGTTCGTTTTTATCTGTTTAGATTTTATTGAAATCTTTGAGTCTTTTTTTAGCTGATACAGAATATATACCATTATATTTCGTTTGGGTAGCAGTTTTATAGGTGTTGGTTGATAGGTCTCTTTAGAATGTTGAACTGATACCTCAAAGAGATGTCATCAAAATGGACGAGGCCCACAATGGTGGCGGGGTTGTTCGAGGATTGAAGGAGTTTACAGTTCCTAGAGCCTCATCTTATTTGAGAGTCCACACTTGTGTTCAGCCTAGACTAATAAAATCCTTATCCAAACTAAACAAATATAATTTTAGACATAGTTAATCTTACACACACAGGTATTTCAAAACCCCTCCTCCTTCGTCCGCATGGCTGCCCGCAGACGTGAAAAAATGTAATTATCATACTATCTATCTTCCGACTTATGCAAAGCGAATGCAATTTCACAAGTAATGGAGAGGTCAAATACCATCAGTTTACCGACCTCTGTTCAAGGCTCGTAGATAATTAGAGCTGCACTACATAAAAAAAGGCACACGTTACACAAAATTTTTAAATTATAATCTTATTCATGTGCTATTTTTTTTTAAAGATTATTTGGGTCTTCTAACTCGTCAATTTGGTAAAATGGGGATTAGGTGAAACTGTGTCAAGGTTCGTTGTGGAATTGTATAAAATAGATTGCAATCTATGATATAATTAGCATAGGTAAGACATAGCATAGAATAATCAGGCTTTTAATGTTCCCACTGCTGGGACTCAGGCCTTCTCTGTAGAAGGGGGAATGCGCTGTAATCCATCACGTAGGCACAGTGGTTGCTGATTTCCGTGGGTTGTGCGAAAGTGTACCTCGGGGCCCTGGAAGAAGGAACAGGAGTTGTTGTGTTGTGTGAAGTCTGACATGTCCTCCCGTTCCGCCCAAGAGCGGGGAAGTCATGGGATGTTGTCCTACCTATAAAAAAAGGATATGCCGGTTTCCTCACGATGTTTTTCTTTACCATTTTGATAGCATCATAGATTGCCTCTTAGCTAACTGCCCTTGTGCTGTACTTGAACCGCAAAACCATGCGAATGCTACCGGAGATACGGAAGGAGGTAACTTTTGTGCCAAAATTTTACTGAAGGTATGACTGTCGATACGAAAAAAAAAAACAGATTTGATTGAATAGTTGACATAAACTGTTGAAACTGGAAGCGTATTCCTGATTTGGGCACGCCTTAATTATGGCGGTAAGGCCCCTCTTTCAGGCGTGGCCGGAAAGACCTCATGGCGTCCTAACCTTCCGCATGACGCAGGTTCTCACCGGACACGGCAAGTTCGGGAGGTTCCTGTTCTGGATTCGTGCGGAACCGACGCCCGAATGCCACCACTGTGTGGACTGCCCGGAGGACACGGTGGAGCACACGGTCGAAGTGTGCCCAGCTTGGGCAGAGCATCGCCGTGTTCTCGTGAGGGCGATCGGCAGCGGCGATCTGTCGCGCCAGTCCCTGATACGGTCCATGGTCCGAAGCGAGGAGGGATGACAGGCTTTCGCCTTCTTCTGCGAAGCAGTAATGCTAGCAAAGGAGGAGGCCGCACGTGAGAGGCAACGGCCCTCATGGCCCAACCGCCGCGGGGATTCCGATTCCGATCCTGATTTCCAGCCAACGTCCGGCCGTCCGGTAACCATCCAGACCAAGTCCAGGTCGTTGACGGCGCGCACTGTTCCCGCGCGCCTCAAGGAGTTGTCAGCAAACCGTAGAGACCCAGCCTGCTAGCTGCAGGCAGGCAGGGTCGAAGCCTACTGGGGCCAAGGGCTTGCTTCTGAAAGGAAAGCTCGGCCCTGGTATCTAAGGCAACGAAGGAACGGGGTGGGTTTTTAGTCAGTAAGAGTCTGACACTATCTCCCGCTCTACCCAAGAGCGGGAGATGTCATTGGATGATTTTACCCACCACCAAAAAAAAGCGTATTCCTGATTGAAACGATTTAAACA
This sequence comes from Leucania comma, assembly GCA_958295575.1. Lineage (NCBI taxonomy): Eukaryota > Metazoa > Arthropoda > Insecta > Lepidoptera > Noctuidae > Leucania > Leucania comma. The sequence goes on along the minus strand of OY282482.1, from coordinate 9,462,071 downwards.
AAAATAATTATAGATAGCTATTTAGGACTTTTTTCGAATTGTTTTCCAGTCTGCCTGTTTGTGTTGAAACTAGTGGATCCGTAGGTAGTCAGGTAGTCAAATCTAACCAGTCATTCCATCCAGACTTTGTACGCTTCAAAGGGTTACACGAAAATTTTGCATAAAACAAAAAATCAGAAGAGCAGCTCCCTAGCCAAGTTAAAATTGTTTCGTTTAGCGTGAACGCTTGGAGTTGGCCACGCCCCAATTCCGTGTTTAGTTTATTTAAGATTTCATTGTGCTTTGGCGTATGTTTTATGTTGCAACAAATAAATGTTTTATTAAACCTATCTTTCTACCAAATGTGCACTTTCAACAACAACAAATAAAAAGACCTAGTTTTCTTATCAGTTATCAACCGCTTTGATACAATGATAAGTTTTTTTATCACGATCCGACGTCGGGATAGCGTGGTTTCATGCTATAAATACACAGTAGGAACTATCACGGTTATAAATTAAATGAAAAATTGCGGATTTATTAGTATCAAGTATCAATCTGCGTGTCTGTAACACAGTCGTATATAAATTGCTACCTAAGTTGCGATTGAACAATCTATCATATTGATGGATGAGGTCTTAATTTAATTTGATAGCTGCATCGCTTTTTTAGGGTTCCGTACTCCAAAGGTGCCAAAAGGGTCCCGCCCTATTACCTAATAAGCCTCTGCCAGCTATCAGCAGAATGTAGAGATCTATTTTTTTTTATGTAATGTAGCCTTATGTTACTCGGTAAAGACGTAGCTTTCCATTGGTTTTTTTTTTTTTTTTTTTTTTATTTTTTTTTTTTTTTATGGTAGGTAAAATCATCCAATGACAAATCCCGCCCTTGGGCGGAGCGGGAAGTAGTGTCAGACTTTTACTGACTAAAAACCTACCCCGTTCCTTCGTTGCCTATAGTGCCGGGGCTGAGCCTTCCTCTCAGAAAACGGCCCTTGACCCCAGCAGGCTTCAACCCTGCCTGCCTGCAGTTAGCAGGCTGGGCCTCTTCGGTTTGCTGACAGCTCCTTGAGGCGCGCGGGAACAGAACGCGCCGTCGACGACTTGGGCTCGGTCCGGCCGGTTACCGGACGATCGGACAGCGTGCTACCCATTGCACGCCGTCCGCAAGCCCGCGCCTACGGTGGCCGGAAATCGGGATCGGAATCCCGGCGGCGGCTGGGGCGAGCGCCCCGTTGCCTCTGCCTGATGCGGTCGGCCTCCTCCTTTGCTAGCATTACTGCTTCGCAGAAGGAGGCGACCGCCTGCCATCCCTCCTCACTCAACCATGGCCTGAACCAAGGCCCGGCGAGAGAGATCGCTGCCGCCGATTGCCCCCACGAGGACACGGCGATGCTCCGCCCAGGCGGGGCACACCTCTACAGTATGCTCCACCGTGTCCTCCGGGTGTTCCGCACAGTGGCGACACCCGGGCGAATCCTCCGCACGAATCCGGAACAGGAACTTGGCAAACTTTCCGTGTTCCGTTAGGACCTGCGTCGTGCGGAAGTTAAGACTGCCGTGAGGTCTTTCCAGCCACGCCTCAAGGATGGGCCTTATCGCCTCGATTGTGGCGCGCCCCGAACGAGGTTGCGATAGTCGCTGACGCCATTTCGCCATGAGATCCCGCCGGAGCTCTGTCCGCCATGCCTCGACTTGTCGTGGCAGCGGAATTTCGCCCCGGCGTTGCACCTCCATGCGCTTGTCGTGCATGTGTGCAAGGACTGTTGCCTCCAGATCCCATGGCGGTTGGCCAGCAAGGAGGGTCGCCGCCTCGCGGGAAATCGTTCGGTACCCTCGCACCATGCGTATTGCCATGACCCTCTGGCACGCATTCAGCTGGGCCCTCGGTTGCTGTTGCAACGTCGGTGCCCACACCGGAGCCCCGTAGAGGGCCATGGACCGAACGATTCCCGCGTAGAGCTTCCGGCAGGAGGCGTCTGGTCCCCTGAGGTTGGGCAGGAGCCGCCCGAGAGCAGCCCCAGTCCGGTTCAGTTTGGGAGCCAGACGTCGGAAGTGCTCCTTGAAGTTCCACCAGCTGTCGAGGACGAGTCCCAGGTACTTCATCGTCGACCCGACGCTGATGTGAACTCCTCCTACCGTTAGCTGGGAACCCGGTGGTGGCGCACTCCGAGGGCCGTGAAAGCACATGGCCTCGGATTTGTGCAATGCCACCTCGAGTCCCAACTGCTGGATCCTATCAACGACTATCGCAACCCCGCGTGTCGCTAGTTCAACCGCCGTCCGGTACGACTCTCCCCGCGCCAGGACCAACGTGTCGTCCGCGTAGCAGACCACGCTGACCCCGTCGGGGAAGTCGCCGCGCAGCACGTAGTCGTACCCGATGTTCCACAAGGGTGGTCCCAGTACCGATCCCTGCGGAACACCGCACGACATCTCTCGACGTTTCCACTCTCCCTGGTGACCGGGGTAAATGATAGCTTTCCATTGGTTGAATTAAGTTTAAAATCGGGTATGTACTTTTAAATTAAATCGTAACGTATAAAGAAACCGCCGCCGCCGGGATTCCGATCCCGATTTCCGGCCCCTGTAGGCGCGGGTTTGCAGACGGCGTGCAATGGGTAGCACGCTCTCCGATCGTCCGGTAACCGACCGGACTGAGCCCAAGTCGTGGACGGCGCGTACTGTTCCCGCGTACCTCAAGGAACTGTCAGCAAACCGTAGAGGCCCAGCCTGCTAGCTGCAGGCAGGCAGGGTCGAAGCCTGCTTGGGTCATGGGTCAGTTTCTGAAAGGAAGGCCCGGCCCCGGCACGATACACAACGAAGGAACGGGGTAGGTTTTTAGTCTCCGTCCGCTCCGCCCAAGGGCGGGATTTGTCATTGGATGATTTTACCTACTATATAAAAAAAACGTATAAACAAACAAACAAACAAATATAAAATCAAATCTTTCCTCTATAATATTTGTTTAGATTTAGATAACTATCTGCTGCCAGCGGCTTCGTCCGCGTAAAAGTAGAAAATTGTCTCTGTGGAACATTATAAGTACTGCAGGGATAAAAAAGAAAAAAAAATCCTATGTGATATTGAGGACATGGTCTACCCGTGTACCAAATTTCATCCGAAGCCGTTCAGCCGTTCGAGCGTGGAAAAGTGTCAAACATACCTACACACTCACAAATTTTCGCCTTTATAACATTGTTATGTGTTTTACTATTTTCAGACTATCATAAAAATTTATATTGTACGTAACTAATGTTGTTCTAAAGTGGCCTAGTTGATAAACCACCTCACTGTTCCATTTTGATAAATCATACTGTAAAGATATGGCGCTCATTTTAAATTCTTGTTAATTTCAGCGTTTAAACTACATAGATAAGTTACTATTGTATCATTTTCATGACTGCTATTAATATCAATAAATCTATCTGTACCTCTACCATGAGTTTTAAGCAATAGTATTCGTCGCTACTCGATATCGACGCCGTAAATATTTTGTATGGCAAATTTTGGTTCTGCAAGTGACCGCTAGAGGCGCTGCAAAATTTGCCATACAAAATATTTACGGCGTCGATATCGAGTAGCGACGAATACTATTGCTTAAAACTCATGGTAGAGGTACTGGCCTTTTAACTACTATGGTGACGGAATACATTGTTTTGTCTGACCTATATGGCAACGTGTCTCGCCCAGCCCTGGTTCAGGTCATGATCTGGAGAAAGAGAGAATAGGAAGCGGTCATCTACTTTTGCGATGCAGTAATGAAAGCAAAGGAGGTGTCCGCAACGCCTTAGTTTCCCTGTCCAACGTAGTCGCGGATTTGCGGACGAGCGATCCCACTCAAGAATTATAACTTGTCGGTGCGTTTACAAACATATGAACTCATCTACACAAGACACCGAGAACCGGAACAACGACCTGAAGGTCACAGAAATATTTGGCTCGTGCGGGAATCGAACACGCAGCACAGCAGCTAATCGTTCAACCACTGCGTTAATAGTGCCGAGTTTGATTATGCGTTGTAAGATTTGTATGACGTAGGGTCTTATTTTATGTTGATATAGAAAATCTAATAATCAGTCTATCCGGAGGAGAGTACTCTGTCGCCCAGTAATTGAATGTCTGATAGGCAGTCGCGTAGACTGGAAGCCGACCTGAAGCTGGTTGGGAAAAGACCAAGGAGATGATTTATGTGGTGGCATAAACGCCACCGCTGCAAATTGAACAACATTCTTTTCATCCGTTGTATAAATCCAAGCAGATGAATTAATGAAGCAGGCTCCATGTGATTGAAATTTCCTTCAAAATTCTTCAGAAGGCCAATACTCGTATAATAATAATTTCAGTCCAATCACACGATGTCATTTCGGCATTTGCATTTGGTGACACTCAATGTCAGAAACCTGTAGAAAAATAAGTGGTATTTTAGACAGTTTGCAACGTAAGAATACTAATGTTTTTGGAAAATAAAAGATATTAACAATCGTTTTTCGCAATCAGGCTGCGGAAACCGCTATTAAAAAGTTGAACCTCAATCATGAAATTGCAATAATTCTGAGATTGACAACACTTCGCTTGCTGCCGTCTTCCCATCCGATCATAATTTAGGTGTCTTCAGAGCAAGAGTGAATAGGCTCTTGATAAACTAGTGCACTTCACCATCAACAAGCAGTCAAGCACTAGTTTATGTCATTAAAAAATATGGCATTGATGTGCGAGTGACAGCTGTCAGTTTTTTTGTTGTTGTTTATAGGCTAGCGATTCGGATTCATACGATGTAGCTACCTACCCTTTTCACTCATCTTAAAAATGTATATTTTCATCCTGCTGTCTTCCTACCCACTCTATGTAAAAAAGGCCTTAGCAATTTTAGTATTCACTAGAAGAACACTAACCAAGAAAAGAAAAAATATAAGAAATAAATATTCGTTTTCTCGACTGGAAATAACTCCTCATTAGGTGTTGTAATTAGCAAATTATGTAGCACACCGGCTAATTGGATTGCGTGGCTAATGCATAGTCAAGTATCATAACTTGTGACATTGGTTAACAACGGCTTAACTTCAAAATACTCACCCACTCGTGGTCGTATGTCTGAGAAGATGTTTGTGGTTTTTAATAAAATACTTTATTTTTTAATTTTATCTTTACAAATCGATAGTGTTTCATATACCTGATCGACCCTCCACGGGATTAAAACGATCAAAATTTAATGGTAAACAAATAATTGAGAGTTTGAAAATGTTGGTTAGTAAAAATATTATTTTTTACCATAGTACAATTTTAAATAAATATACCTACTGTTCGAAAGAGCGCAAAACACTGATTAAAAAGGCATCAAAAAGCCAATAATTGCCTTTGTACTAAAGTCATAGGTACTTTGTTAAGCAACAGCACACTTTACATCACCTTGAATATAAAATTACAAAAAACTTCAAAACGCCAACCTAAAATTGTATCTACGAAACTCATGAAAAGTTTCTTTAGAAAATTCCTTCCATAGCTGCGGAGATTGAATGTCGAAGTAAAAAATGCGCGTCCGGCGTTTCATGCCACAACTAATTCCGACGCCCGTCGACTATGAACGTGCTTTTTTTTATTTCCTCTATGGCTATATTGAATTCTTGCCTGCCAGCATGCGACTGGATGACTGGCATAATGAAAAATAGGTACCACTACATACTTTTTAAAAATGTTTTTTTTTTTTAAATTACCGTGAAATACTCTTTTTATTGACCATGAAGTGTTTGCGAAATGTGTAATTGGAAGACTTAACTTTATTGTTTAGTGGTTGCGCCAATTTGCTATGATCCGCGACTTTGTTTTTTGTAATTTATTTTTTTGGCCTAGCAATCCTATCCCTACCGTATCCGCTTCCCGCACGAACTCGAGAGAAATGATTTGACATTGACGTTTGTGTGCATCGATTGTGAATGTGACCGCACCGCTAACACGCCCGCTCGAAATTACAAGAAAATTGACTATTTTCGTGATCCAATCATTCAGAGACTCAACAATAGTACAGTGTAGTGCAATACAGAAACTGGCAGTGCTTGAAAGTACAAAGTTCGGGATTCGCCGGCCGGCGCCATGTGGAACTTTCGAGGTTAAAGGTCAGTCCTTCTAATACATTTATCCCATTAATAAACGCTAGACGCAGTACCTGCATATTGTTAACAAACCTTAGATCGCTTTTTAAATCTACAGTCCACAAAGCAAAATTCGCGCAACCATTACTTTTTTGGTCCATACGAGCCGGATCGTGAATCATTTTCTTGTAATTTCGCAATATAGTATTTGTTCCATAGGGAATAAACGCAACGCGCCTATTTACCTAGATATAATAGTAGAAAACCCGCATCTAGGCATTTAGGCAACTATACGTTATTTCGCTCGTATAGTTAAAGAGTCATTGATAATTACGGTACCTACGCCGTCAACCGCACCGCATAATTATAGTTAGCTACGTAAATATCAGCGTAGATATAAATCGATCGCATTCCTTTTCTTGTCAAATTCATTCGACCATCCTACAAATTGCATGTAGGTAGACGCATTTCAAAAATACCCGTTCATTGTTGAGTGAATATTTGTAGGAAACGGATAAACCATAGATTATATACGCATATGAATATTGATTCAGGTTGTTCCGTTCGTTCGCCGTTCACTTTGTTGTTTACAATATTACCATATTGTTATCTGATAATTATCGCTTACTTAATAATTCGTTAAGTGTTTGTTTGAGTGTATAGTGTGAATATATCAAGACAAGATGTCTCTTAAGGGAACCAAGGTTAGTACTGATTTAAAGGTTCAGTTAAAGCTTTTATACGCTGAAAGGGACTCACAGTTTTCACGTGTTCAATCAATTTGTGATAAATCTCTGCAAACCACGGATCTGGCGATTAGAGATGCATTCTTGTGTTCGTTGGAAACTTTAGATAGTTTGCGCGAGGATTTTAAATCTACAATTAAGAATATAAATATTTTAGAGTTGGAGTTAAATCCTGATTACTGTGTGAGTTATCAGGCATTGTCGTCCTTTGATGACTTGTATTGTCGTATCAAACGTATTGCTAGGAGTTTAGAGACTCCCCCCCCCGCGAGTGGTTTATCCAACCCTCCTCGCGAACGCCCACGATTGCCGCCAATTCAAATACCTGAATTTGATGGTGACATTCGAAATTGGAATTTATTTATAGATAGTTTCGAAAATATAATACATAGGAACACATCGCTGACAGATCACGAGAGATTGCATTATCTCGTAGAAAAATTGACCGGTAAGGCAAAGGCTGTCTGTGCTGGAATTACGTTTAGCGCTGAAAATTACAATTTAGTTTTGAACACTTTAAAAACAAAATACGAAGATAAGCGATTAGTAGCCACCGCATATTTAGATCAATTATTCGATTTGAAAAGTTTTTCCGTTTGTAACGATCATAATTTAGAGAAGTTTTTAAATATTTTCGCATCATCTGTTCGTGCAGTAAAGAACCTAAAGGTCAATGACCTCTGTGACCTTTTGTTTTTGTATATCGGTTTAAATAAATTAGATCCTGAAACTGTTCGTCTGTTTGAAACGACTCAGCGCGGCAAAGAAATACCTAAGTTCGAAGATTTAGAATCTTTTATTCGCGACCATATTAAGGTATTGCAGCGCACGTCGGCACGTCATGAAGTCACGAATAGGACAGGTTCCGATCGCCGTATAGACGCGTCATCGAAGTCAGTCAAGACTGCACATACGCTAGTTAATACCGCCTCAACACCTGACTGTTCTCTGTGTAAGGGTAGCCATACACAGCTGTACAAGTGTTCGGGATTTCAGAGATTATCGCCTAGTGATCGTTACAAGTTTGTCCGCACTAATAATTTGTGTTTTAATTGTCTAAGTGACAAACATCTGGTTACGTCATGTAAAAGTGGTGTTAGCTGTCGTAAATGTCCAGCTAGACATCATACCTTCTTACATTTTGAGAGTAGTAAGCTGCCATCGCAGCAGCAGCCTGCGCAGACGCGCGACGCTTGTGACGCGCGGCCTGCTGCAAGTGCAAACGACGTAACATTGTGTTCGCTTTCCGCCGCTGGTACTCAAATCACTACCGTTTTACTTGCGACCGCGCAAGTTGTCATTGTAGATGCCTTTGGCAAACCGCACACCGTTCGAGCGCTACTAGATGGCGCTTCCCAGAGTAATTTTATTACTCGGGATTGTTGTCAACGCCTTGGTTTTAGTTTTAATAATTGGTCATCCCGCTCAGAAGTGAAAGGTTTTGGAGGTTTAAAGGCAACCATTCACGGTTCCATTAAAATAATATTTAGTTCGCGTTTTAATCGTAATATTTCGTTTGAAATGGATTCGCTAGTCGCAGATAAGATTACGGAACGGTTGCCCACGGTACCGGTTGACACGTCCATGCTGACGGAGTTTAAGAACTTGCAGTTAGCCGACGGAAATTACGCTTTCCCTGGAGATATCGATCTATTGATCGGTGCTTCGATTCTCCCGCATCTCCAGTTATCACGTAAAATTCAAGGTCTTCCGATGTACCCCGCTCCGCACGCACTGGAAACAGTTCTCGGGTTTGTTATAGTTGGTTCCGCACCCGCTTGTTCAGTTAGTTACTCGACTGTGTCGCACTGTTGCACCGTCGAGCCGCCGCTTGAGTCTACCATCCGCAAGTTCTGGGAGATTGAAGAGGTCAATGTCCCGCCTATTCTCAGCCCTGAGGATCAGGTCACTGAGGAGATTTATACCCGCACGACTACTCGTGATAAAGATGGTCGTTATGTTGTCGCGCTCCCTTTCAAGGGTGATATTTTTTCGCTCGGTGGCTCCCGTGCCTCCGCAGAAAAACGCTTTCTATGCTCGGAAAATATATTCCATGTCGCTGGAACAGAAAACCCAGCTGATTGTCTCTCACGTGGTTTGCTTCCTGCGCAAATTTTAAATCATCCGCTTTGGTTTTGTGGCCCTCCCTGGCTTCATACCACTCCTAACGAGTGGCCAAGTGTTCCGTTTAACCCCGCTACTGTTTCAGAGCCACCCGAGGAGAAGAAACATACGCTTGTAGTATCAGTTCCGCGTGAAGAGTCAGTTGTTTTGTTGTTGTCTAATCGAGTCTCGTCTTGGTCGAGACTATTACGCTGTGTAGTTTATGTCCTAAGATTTTTGAGATTATTACCATCGCGTGGTGCTATAATCGCAGCTGATTTGGATAGAGCTGAATCAGTTGTACTTCGAGAGTTGCAGAAATTTTATTTTTCAATAGAATTTCGTAGTTTAGAATCACAAAAACCTTGTAGTCCCGCACTTCAACATTTGAAACCATTTTTGCAAGACGGACTCATTCGTGTCGGTGGCCGTCTGCGAAATGCTAAGTTAGAGTTTGAACAAATGCATCCAGTAGTTCTACCACGAAGGGATCACGTTTTGGATTTGTTGGTGGACTATCACCATAAGGTGAATTGTCACGCTGGTCCCGATTTATTAATGTCCATTCTTCGACAGAAGTACTGGATACTTTCCGCTCGCAATTTGATACGCGCTAGAGTGCACAGATGTGTGCCCTGCTTTAAGCTCCGCCCGCGTTTCAACGCGCCGGAAATGGCCGACCATCGTTCTTGTCGTGTTGTACAGACGGTGAAACCTTTCATACATACTGGGACGGACTATGCTGGACCGTTTAAAGTCACTATTGCCCGTGGTCGTGGTATACGTTCCACAAAGGCATACATTTGCCTATTCGTTTGTATGACAACTCGTGCGGTTCACATAGAGTTAACCAGTGATTTGAGTACGCAGGGTTTTATGTCTGCATTTAAACGATTTTTATCTCGCCGTGGTCCCGTTAAGCGCTTATACTCTGACAACGGCACAAATTATGTTGGAGCGCGACGCAATATTTCGGAATTACATACATTCTTACGCTCCAAGTACTACCAAAGCGAATTCGCCCATGTCTTAGCTGAGAATCGCATTGATTGGTGTTTTAATACGCCAGCAGCTAGTCATTTTGGTGGCAATTGGGAGGCGAATATTAAAAGCCTTAAGTCGCACCTGTTTCGGGTCATAGGCGAACAGATTCTCTCGTACGAGGAGTTGAGCACCGTACTCGCTCAGGTAGAGGCGTTGATGAATACGCGTCCGTTGTGTCGGACTTTGTCTAGTGATCCATCGGAGCCACTAGCGTTGACGCCGGCTCACTTCTTGACGACGACTCCTCTTAAATATTTGCCCGCTTTAGATGTCGAGACTGACAAACTGCAGCTTCACCCGCGTCACGCTCTGCTAGATAGCTTAGTTCAGTCCTTTTGGAAGCGATGGAGGACAGATTATCTGCATACGCTGCAGTCGCGTCAAAAGTGGAACACTCCTTCAGATCCAGTCACAGTCGGTACTGTGGTGATACTGAAGACTGAGAGTGCGCCTCCTCTGCACTGGCCTCTTGGTGTAGTGGAAGAAGTTTTTCCGGGTTCGAACGGAATAACGCGAGTCGTAAAAGTTAAAACCGCAACTGGATCGTACCTGCGTCCGGTTATTCGCCTCTGCCCTCTGCCTAATCAGTAGTAGTGGCATAGTTAGTTATAAGTTGTTTCGCTACCTAGTATTGATAGTTTAGATTAGTAATAGGGTTTAGTTTCGCTTTTGTTTTTTTTTCTTTTCTTTGAAGGTAACCCTTCAAACCCGGGGGGAATGGTTGCGCCAATTTGCTATGATCCGCGACTTTGTTTTTTGTAATTTATTTTTTTGGCCTAGCAATCCTATCCCTACCGTATCCGCTTCCCGCACGACCTCGAGAGAAATGATTTGACATTGACGTTTGTGTGCATCGATTGTGAATGTGACCGCACCGCTAACACGCCCGCTCGAAATTACAAGAAAATTGACTATTTTCGTGATCCAATCATTCAGAGACTCAACAATAGTACAGTGTAGTGCAATACAGAAACTGGCAGTGCTTGAAAGTACAAAGTTCGGGATTCGCCGGCCGGCGCCATGTGGAACTTTCGAGGTTAAAGGTCAGTCCTTCTAGTACATTTATCCCATTAATAAACGCTAGACGCAGTACCTGCATATTGTTAACAAACCTTAGATCGCTTTTTAAATCTACAGTCCACAAAGCAAAATTCGCGCAACCATTTAGTTTACCTGTAAAAAATTACGATTAATTAAGCAATTGTTACTATAGACTAGGTAGTCAAAGATTTGACCCTTTGAATACCTACCGTAATTGGAGACACAATATAAAGACAATAGGTGTGCGGACACCGGTGTCCTCTTGGGGCTTGAGAGTTATACGAATGACCAAGTACAAGCACACGTTCTCATGAACTGGCTGTTTGTGCTATCAATAGTTCTCTATAGTTAAAGTTACTCAATCATGTGAGTAACGTTAAAAGAGCACTTCTGATTAAACAACTGGGAGCTTAATCTTCGACTCAATAGATTCTTCATTCAGTTATCTTCGTCTTATCGGATCACTTAACAATAAACCGGACAATGTTACGTCTGAGTTAAGTAACAATATAGATTAAGTAACTATAGTGATAATGATTGCACAAGACCAATGGAGCGATTTATTGATTGAAAAGTAATTCGGGGAACTGCTAGTATTTTAAGAAAAAGTTATGGAATTTCTAAACTAGATTGATGGGAATTACATTTTAACCCTGGTTCCGAATTGCGTCAAAAGCGATTCGCGCTAAAATTGCTTCTGACGCAATTTAGAACGAGGGGATAGTCGGATCAGGCGATGTCTGATTCAAGGTTGCCTGAACGAAAAATTTACATGACAGAAAGTAATCGTTTGTACCAAATAAATGGGAAAGTAGACGAAATCCAACCGAAGTATCATGATCTAAATGCGTCTTATAATTTATTAAACCTTTTAACCGACGTCGGATATACCCGAGAAACACTCTTGCGTTTATTCCGTCAGGGCCGCACGTATCCATGATCAAATACTCCAACTCGTCATGTCTTCTCTCACCTATGGAGATTGAAGAGCTAAAAGAGATGGAGTACCGCTACCGCGCAAATACACGACTGTGAAGAATAGGATACGAAAACACTCATCGGAGCATTCTGACACAAGTGGTTAAAGGCTTAAAAATCTTGGAGTTATCCGACATTGAAGTCTTCAAACCAACGATATTAAAACTCTATCGACATTTATTAAGAGAATGTAATAATTATATTAACTGCAGATATGTCTTGTTCCAGCAAAAGGACTGTATCGCCGAGCACAATACTGAAGCGGGAACAAAAATGGCTGCGCATGCTCAACAACTGGGAGGCATTCATGAGTAAGAACTACAAGAAGGTCAGGGAGAGGTGTCGAAAAGGTGAGTACTGTTACGGAAAAAAAGGGATAATCTAATTTATTTATAGTATTTTTTTTAACGTTGTCCCATACTAGGATTAACTCCTACTATCGGTACGTTCACAAACATGTAAACTAACATTCACAAGACACCCAGACCGGAGTACTTATCTGGAACAAATATTTGTACTTTTGTCCCGAGCGGTAATCGAACCCACAACACACACAGCTAATCGCTCAACCTGACTGCGCCAACTGTGCCATAAGCAAGTCGCTCTCCAAAAATTTTTTTTTTGTAATCTGTGAGCCAATTTGGACAATAAATCGCCTAAACGCGATCTAAAATAGTTCTGGGACTATTACTAGGTTTAAATGACATTAAACCTAGAAATAGTCCAGAAAACTACATTGAGATCGCGTAAAAAGTTTAAAATTATTTTGATAAATCTTGATAAGTCCTTTAGACTAGTAGTTTAGAGTAGTCCTTTATTTTGCTTACGGTTATCCTCATCATGTCCCCAGGAATACCAGCCTCAGTGCGTCCAAAAGCCTGGCTGTACCTGTGCGGTGGACAGCTGCTTCTGGAGAAGCACCCGAACGAATACGAAGAGCTGCTGCAGGCACCTGGCGATCCCAAGTGCATGGAAGACATCAGAAAGGACTTGCATCGCCAATTCCCGTACCATGAGATGTTTATACGGGAGGAGGGGCTTGGGTGAGTGAGGTTTCTTTTTTAAACGAAGAATTAGCATGACGATCGTCTTATTAGTCATGGCTTGTTGTTTTTTCTATTGTCCTTTGTTCTTCAATGTCGAAAACGATACACTTCAGACGACTCGTGAAGGTGCGCAGTGCGGCCGGTTACGAACATAAAGATCCTCTAGATCCGGGTCACACTACACGACTTTGAGCTCGGCTCCTGCTCCGCTCGTGCTCGGCTCCTCTAGATCCGGTTCACATTACACGACTTTGAGCTTGGCTCGTGCTCCGCTCGTGCTCGGCTCCTCTAGATCCGGTTCACATTACACGACTTTGAGCTCGGCTCGTGCTCCGCTCGTGCTCGGCTCCTCTAGATCCGGTTCACATTACACGACTTTGAGCTCGGCTCGTGCTCCGCTCGTGTTCGGCTCCTCTAGATCCGGTTCACATTACACGACTTTGAGCTCGGCTCGTGCTCCGCTCGTGCTCGGCTCCTCTAGATCCGGTTCACATTACACGACTTTGAGCTCGGCTCGTGCTCCGCTCGTGCTCGGCTCCTCTAGATCCGGTTCACATTACACGACTTTGAGCTCGGCTCGTGCTCCGCTCGTGCTCGGCTCCTCTAGATCCGGTTCACATTACACGACTTTGAGCTCGGCTCGTGCTCCGCTCGTGCTCGGCTCCTCTAGATCCGGTTCACACTACACGACTTTGAGCTCGGCTCGTGCTCCGCTCGTGCTCGGCTCCTCTAGATCCGGTTCACACTACACGACTTTGAGCTCGGCTCGTGCTCCGCTCGTGCTCGGCTCCTCTAGATCCGGTTCACACTACACGACTTTGAGCTCAGCTCGTGCTCCGCTCGTGCTCGGCTCCTCTAGATCCGGTTCACACTACACGACTTTGAGCTTGGCTCGTGCTCCGCTCGTGCTCGGCTCCTCTAGATCCAGTTCACACTACACGACTTTGAGCTCGGCTCGTGCTCGGCTCCTCTAGATCCGGTTCACACTACACGACTTTGAGCTCGGCTCGTGCTCCGCTCGTGCTCGGCTCGTGCTCCGCTCGTGCTCGGCTCCTCTAGATCCGGTTCACACTACACGACTTTGAGCTCGGCTCGTGCTCCGCTCGTGCTCGGCTCGTGCTCCGCTCGTGCTCGGCTCCTCTAGATCCGGTTCACACTACACGACTTTGAGCTCGGCTCGTGCTCCGCTCGTGCTCGGCTCCTCTAGATCCGGTTCACACTACACGACTTTGAGCTTGGCTCGTGCTCCGCTCGTGCTCGGCTCCTCTAGATCCGGTTCACACTACACGACTTTGAGCTCGGCTCGTGCTCCGCTCGTGCTCGGCTCCTCTAGATCCGGTTCACACTACACGACTTTGAGCTCGGCTCGTGCTCGGGCTCTTCTAGCGTAGACCTAACTTTATAGAACGTTTGTTTCACTTCGTTACTCGGTGGACTCTAGGCGATAATAAGCAAACTGTTACTGTCTTTTCGGCCTTAAAGCCTCAGGATGTATCACAGGTTTTGTTGAATGCAGACAATACTTCGACAGATATTGTTTACAGTTTCATTTTACAAACTAGTGCGAAATTCCTTTCTCGTATTACTATTACACATATTTATATAAAATACAGGAGACTTTTTAACTGTTATTAAATGCATTGCAATGTTTAGGAACTGGCCATCATCAGGGAGACAATCAACAAAAAAATGTACTTCTTAACAAAATTATATTTTCGGCAACCGTCCAAAGCACAATACATATAATAACAACTCAAAGATAACAACAACCGCGTAATCAAAACAACACAGCAGATGGTTTTCATTTTTACGACAGTATAGAAACAATTTACATGATTGTTTGCGCAGAGCACAGAATGGTCGAACCCGGCAGTCTAAGGATAGCGGTACCTTTTTTAGAGGCTTAGAAATACGATTCCGTTGATTACCCTTTTACCGAAGTGAAAATCATCTAATTAAATTTCTCCCTTCAATTAAACACTCCTTTTCGCTTCCTCCGGAGTACGGAGGAAGCGAGAGGGAGTGTCAGACTTTTTTTTTTCCAAAACCTGTCTTTTTCCAGTTGCCCCTTGCGTTAGAGCTACGGTAAATTTTTATAAAATTCCATTGAAGGACAGCAGAGAATATTGGGCGAACTACTTCTGTCTTCCGTCGTCGTTGTTCATCTTCATTGGTATCACAGTGCATTTGGTTTGTTTGCAACACACTAGTGAATGGATTGAGTGCCACTCTGCTGTAGGAGACAAAGCGAATATGCCGTACGTCCTAATATGTCACAAGCAAGCCTATTTATTTATAATAAGCACACCAACAGCACAGTCACTTACAATTCAGATAAAATTACAACTAATACGACATTACAGTAACCATGCAAATAACAGGTATGCATGATATTGACATAATGATTGTTAGAGACAAATAGAAACAATAGGTAAAAAGTGTGTCAGTAAAACCAAATTCGGAACACTACAAAAGCAAAATAAACAAAACTATATAGCCGTACATTGTTCGCATTGTTGATATAGGCAGCGTCTGTATGAAATGAAACTCGTTGAGAAAACATCAATAGGGTAATCCTTAAAATTGGACCTTTAATTATATAGCCATGCCATGCGTGTTAGAGCCATGAGCTATGAAGTAGCCTAATCTGAATTCCAGAAAAAGTGAAGTAGCATCCGTACGACAGCTTTATATATCTCGCACATTATGATGTACCTATTCACTTCATATCGAAGGCAAAACGTATTATTAGCATTATGATTCCGTTGTCTCTCACAACTAAAACTACGAGAGCATTTAGACCTCAAAAAAAAGGAACCCAGGTTAGGTAGGATCCTAACCTGGGTTCCTTTTTTTGAAGGGAATGCTGAGTTCATTATCTTTATCTATGGTATAGAAGTGGTATAGAAAGTGTTGCCAGTGCCACCTCTACTAGTCATACGTCTCCGTGCTCTATGTATGATTGTTTGTTTACACTGTCATCTCATTCAGTTGCCAAGTGCATCAACACACATTATGAACTTGGACAATTGCCATATTGAGTTACACAACTCATGTTTTATTATCAAACAAGCGGATACCTGGCGTGTGCTAGGACGCTAAAATAGGAAAAAAAAAAATTTTTATTTGTTGGTAAAAAGCATGCACTACTAGTTTTTTTCCCCCGACTTTATTCGCGTCATTATCGTAATCTCTCCTACATAAGATACGAATAAAATCAAAAATTAATAATTATTTTCTTTTTTTTTTACTCAAAGAATATGATTATAATTATTTTCATAGAAACTTTAACATCCCTTAAACCGTCTTTTGAGGGTAGTTTAGAAAAACTAATAATGCTCATGTTTTTAATTTATCTAAATTAATAATATTTCTGTCATGTTTTAATAGTATTAAGCCAAGAAATAAAATTCTTCCAATTTTTAACACTCCATATTAAGTCGTTTTATAGGGTAGTTTGAAATATCAAATAATCAAAATCTTTTTTATTTATTTAGTTTACTATTTTTGCTAAGTTTTACTCAAGGAATAAAATTTTGTGTACAAAAACATTTCCCCTTTTTCACCCCTTATACGTTTAATTTTCAGAAATCCCTACTTAGTACTCGCCTACGTCATAAAATGAAGCCTTGTGCAAAACGCATTCCTAGTTCCAATAGTTTCGGCTGTGCCTTGATATGTCAGTCAGTCAGTTTCTCCTTTTACAGCTAACTAGCTTTTGTCCGCGGCTTCGCTCACACTCTACCCTACTCCATCCTACTCTACCCTACTCTACCATATACCAATAAATGAGCAGGTTTCGGATTTTTTTTAATGGGATAAAAATTATCCTATGTCCGTTTCCTGGTTATAAGCTACCTTCCCACCAATTTTTAGCCAAATCGGTTTAGCCGTTCTTGAGTTATAAATAGTGTAACTAACACGACTTTCATTTATACATATATAAAGAAGATAATAATATAGATGTTTATGGTCTTAAATCATCTTCGCATTATTGTCTTCTTACCCGTAATAGTCGTGTATTATGTCGAGTGTCATCATCGTTATGATTCAGTTGGTCACTTGGATATAGGCCACTATAATGATTGAAAATTATTGTTTTTTCCACGCTCGTCAGCGTCACAGATTGCTTTTATTAGTAGATAGAAATTCCGTAATAATTTCACGCAATAACTTAGTTGCCCAATACCATTTTTGAGACTTTGCGAATGGTATTAGAGCGTTTAATTCGATTTGGATTCCGTGAACTACCCGGTAGCCATGTTGAATTTTTATTTTATCTTTTGAAAAACATATATATCCTTAAAATAAATTTTCCTAGGAATTGTGGGTGCGTTTACTAAAATGAGTACTCACTTATACTAGACAAACCTGTCAGTAGGCCATACGAATATTTCGCTCATTTGTAGCGACGACAGTGACATAACTTGATAACAATTTTAATCGCATTTTTTTGCAGTTATGTCACTGGCTTTCCAAACGAGCGATTTGTTTCGCGCAAAAATCGAAGACTACCCACACACACACACAGACACAGCGTAGCAGCCTGTTGAACATGGAACTACCTAAACCACTACTATAAATATATTATGGTATGCTATGTTATGTATTTCTGAGTCCTGGCTGACCATTGGTTTAGGCTTCTGCTGTAGACCTCTTCATATGTAATGTAACTCAAAAAAAAATAATCGCTCAACTGACACATTACTATATTAGTAATACCTTTTGTCTTTAGTAAGAATCGATTACAATGCAATTGACAACAAAGGTTACAATATCTAGATTGTATTGCGGATTTATGAACGATAAGCAACGGGTAGCTCGCCGCCCCGCTCTCCGGTAAAAACAGAGTCCGAGCCGTCGACGGCGCTTAGTATTCGGGGCTGATACCCGCCAGGGCCGCGGGAAATTTCTAGAAGGGAAACTAATTTTAGGCGCAAAGCCAAACTGAAGGACACAGGTGTGGTTTTAGTCAGTAAAAGTCTGACACAGCCGCTCCACCTTAGAAGGGTTGTAAGAATGTTTAAAAGAGTCACCGCGGCCGTGGTACGTAAACTAAAAACTAAAATGGAACACAGAGAATTGGATGTTAGATTTAGTCAGTTAAACTGTCAAGCCTCAAGCGGACACCGGTGTCCACACACATATTGTCTTTCTATTGTGTCTCTAATTACGGTATTCAAAGGGAGTCTGACTGTCCCCATCATCAGACCATCCATTCAGAGCGGAAAATCACCAAATAACCCTTGTTATTTGGTGATTTCTCGCCGGAAAAAGAAAAAAATAGTTTCAATTGTTCAATGTAGTAGCAACCAGTTAATTACGTAACGACTCGCTAAGCGGTTCTTGCAATTAATAGATTCATTAGTATTTCCATTAATTAACTAATCGCTTGGATATTTGTTTTGTAATTAATTAGTCAACTTTTATTTAATGTTTGTTACTTGTTTGCGGTTTTGTTCACGTTTGTTTTGTTATGGGTCTTGTTTATATTGATTCTATACGCGATTCGGCTGGTTGTTGCATTTCTATTTCCATCCCTTTTCTGCACAAGCCTATTGCCCTTGTGCGAGCGAAAAGAACTGAGCGACCCGAGTAATCGAAAATGGAATGACATTTCGATTAAAACCACGCAATTTTTTAATGGCCGTCGTATTACTCTGTGCGTGTCGCTAGGATTCCGTATTACATTATTAAAATTGAGTAAAAAAAACCGACAAAATAACTTTTCTTGCAAATATCCTTTTCATACAAGTGTTTATTGTAATGCGTGGAATACGCACGCAAGATGCGAGGCGTGATATCGGGCAGCAGCCGCATGCGGAAATGCTCCGCATGCGGCTGCTGCCCGATATCACGATGATGAAAATCGCATTATATAAGGTGTTAAAAAATTAACTGCAAGAATTTTGTCCACTTACTCGCCATCGAAAAACGAACACATCAAAAAAAAAAAAAAATTTTTTTTGAGCATTTTTATATTTTCACATAAATAAAATAATTTAGTATAATATTTTTTTGTGCGCTGTACCCAGGGCTGCGCTTGAGGCTTGGGCCGCCATCGTACCGCGCGCGAGCGGCTTGCTAGCGGTTCCCCCGCCGCCCGCTACTCTTCCCGCAGCTCTCTCTACCCCTCCCGACCCTTAGTTGTCCGAAACCCGTCGCGCGGTAAGGGTGTTTTCTTGTGTCATTACGGCGAATACGTGTGTTCGTGCAGTTTCGTGCTTTTAATAATGCCGTTTACGTATTCCAATCGAGAGTACTTAGATATGGTAGTGTCCTACATTACGACTGGTCAAAGTTTAGCTGCGGCACGTAACCGTTACCGTGAACTGTATGGTGAGCAACGACGAGTGCCTGCTGTCCAAACAATCCTAGGAGTCTACCAGAACTTTTAATGGTCCAATAGGTATAATAAAATATGCTATTTGTAAGTAAGCTCGATAATTTGCCAGTCCAAAGTCTGAGAAATGTGATGAAAAAATTAGAATCAGCTGTTTACGAATTTGCGCCGTCGCGTGTCGTGTCACAGGGGTGAACGACTCACGCGTACCTACGGCGGGGCGGTCGCGCCGGCGCACGTGCGGTGTACAGTGCGCATATTCAATAATTTTGTGTGAAGTGAAAATATTGCATATCTCCGAAATGGTTTGTTATTTAAAAATCATTTTTTCGCCAATTCTTTTTATTTGTAATTCTAAACCAGTTCTTACTTTTCTTGCAGTTAATTTTTTAACACCTTATATTAAAAACACCCTTACGGTTTATGACATCCAACCATGACGAAGACGTCACAACAAGCCTAATCCAAGTAATAAAACTAAGCTTAATCTGAATTATAGAAAAAGTTAAGTAGCAGCCATATGACCTCTTTATTTGTCTCACACTTACTACGTATTCACGTCATATCTAGGGTTGTACTAAGACGTCTTATTAGCGTTATGATTCTGTTGTCAAAAAGGATAACATTATGCGGAAGTATTGCTGTCTCTTTCTCTCACACTAGAACCATGAGGGCAATACAACATAACCCGCTGGCTGACGGACGGACAGCGGAGCCATAGTAGGGGTCGTCCTAAAACATTAAGATAATTATGTCACATGTACCAATCCGCAAGAGTAGTGGATTACAGCTCACAGACAGTGCACACGAGACAGTGCTCTCGACCGAATATTCGGTACGTATAAACGTAGCGCCGAGTGCTCGGCCGAGCGCTTATCTCTGCAACTCGCTTACGTCACTGTCTCGGCCGAGCAACAATTTACTGTCTCGTCCTTTTACTCGGTACGTGTGATCAAGGCATTACTCTTAGTAGTCAGCTCTTGCCTGATATGGTGATGATGATGCAAAACTACATTGTTTAAACTCATCATAATTAACTGTCAATTTTATCGCTCAATAGCCCTGTGGCTATTGTGGTTAGGGACTGTCCACAGTTACTTGGTGACTAACTAAATTTTATCGTATTCGTCACGTCATGCGAATGACGTATCGAAGTATTCTTGCGGTGTTATGCAAATAAACGAATGTTTTTTTTATTATTTAGATGTTTGTGAGTTTAGTCCTGTAAATGCTGTAAGTTCTGAGAATTCCTAAACACGTAGAATTCTTCTTCTTTTCGACGATTCGAAAAAAAGAAGCTCAAATAGCAAGCTCAATAGGTAAACCCGCTAAACTGTTTGGGCCCAGTAGGTGGCTATGTTATCTGCAGTGTCGGTGGCACTCCCTAAATTCACATAGTGTAGGTGTATGGCCACTTGGGCACTCTAACATGTGGCTCATGTTTTGTACAGTAGAATTGACATTAATTTAATGTTACTAGCTGTCTAGCTTATGGGAAAATTTCTACTTTATTTATTGTTCCAAGGGAACGTACTCCTGGGACTAAAAGCTAGGTTGCCTGGAAGAAATCGCCGAGTGCGATAAGGCCGCCGATTGTATGTTTTCTTTTTTTATAAGGTTTCCTTTTTATATTGTAATCTTGGTGTACAATAAAGTATAAATAAATAAATAAAAGCTCCCTATTCCAGAACATGGTCTCTTCCTATTGTGCAAAATTTCATCTAAATCCGTTCAGCCGTTTGAGCGTAAGTTTATATAAAATAACGAAGGTCTGGGCTCCAGGGGCTCTTACTCTATATTAATTAAATATTTTTTTAACATGGTGATCGAGCTCCGACTTACAAGTTGTAGGTCGCGGGTTCAAACCCAGCCAGTTGCAATCTTTGTGTAATTTATTTAATCACCACTGCTCTCAAAACGGTGAAGGAAAACATCGTGAGGAAACCGGCATGTACTAGAACCAAAACTTTGAAGACTTGTTTCATTTACCAAACCGCACTGGGCCGGCGTGGTGGATTCCGGCCCATTCCCTCTCCTCGAGAAGAGGCCTGAGTCCCAGCAGTAGGAACATTAAAAGGCTGATTATGCTATGCTATATTTCCACTACATTTATTTTTACACTTTGCTGAAGAATTTTAATTACGATGAAAACTCTAAAATCCATCAAATGTTTAAACAATCGAAATTATGTAATAACTTTTCCTATCATTCCATTTCCAGCCAACAAGAACTGTTCTCCGTGCTAAAAGCCTACTCGGTGCTGAACCCGAAGGTGGGCTACTTCCAAGCCCAGGCACCCGTAGCTGCCTTCCTGTTGATGCACATGCCAGCCGTGCAGGCTTTCTGGTGCCTCGTCAGCATCAGCGATAAGTACCTTAGCGGCTACTACAATCCGGGACTTGAGGTGAGCAAGGTTTTTATGATTTTTATGGTAATTTCTTGACACGTCGATAGTTCTCAATATAGTAAGTGAACGAACTATTTAGTTTAAATATACGTAGAACGTGTCGCCACGAGCAAATAAACTTCAGATATAGAGCGTCCAATGGCGGCCTATCAATTTCGTGCATCTGTGTGTACGAAAGACGTTTGGGGCGTTTACAAGTTGTACACCCGTGTGTACAAGTAGACGCTCGAGGGTATTTATGGGTTTATATTAATTATGAGGTGGGAAATCATCAAACAAACCCCCTCCCTCTTAGATCGTCTTACCCCCTTGAATAGGAGTGACAGGCGGACACCTCCTTCTGTGAAACAGTAATGTTAGCCAAGGAGGAGTCCGCACGGTTGAGGTAACGACCCTCACGCCCCAGCCGCCGCCGGGATTCCGATCCCGATTTCCGGCCACCGTAGGCACAGGCTTGCGGTTACCGTCCGGATCGAGCCCAAGTCGTCGACGGCGCGTACTGTTCTAAGCGCGCCTCAAGGAGTTGTCGGCAAACCGTAGTTGCCCAGCAGGGGCGAAGCCTACTGGGGCCAAGGGTTTGCTTCTGAAAGGAAAACTCTGCCCTGGTATGAAAGACAACGAAGGTACAGGAGTGGGTTTTTAGTCAGTGAAAGTCTGACACTATCTCCCGCCTCACTCATGGGCGGGAGATGTCATTGAATAATTTTCCAACCTAAAAAAAACCCCATTGAATGACTTTTTCATGAAATACTCATTCAAGGTAAGACGAACTGAGAAGGTTGTATTGATTTTTGAATGTATAAATTTCGTAAATATGTATTATGCCCGCCAATCTCATTTTAATCAAAACAACTTGATACTGACCTACAGAATGTACAAACTTAGGAAAACTTTACCTTTGAGCATCCCCCTAAAGCAGTGGTTCTCAACCTTGTTTTAACCGGGGACCACTTTGGTTTCTTTGTTGTTAGTACTTAGCAGGGTCTAGAAGAAAACTTAAAGAACTATCCTAATAATAAAAAAACCTTTCTCATCAGTTCGAAATTTGTAGCACACCGATTCGTTAAAACTCAGAAGCATTGTCACAGAAAACACAACATTAATTTGTGATAGAAATTTAAAATCTTTTACTTTTTAATTGGAAAGTTGGAGGTTTAAAATTGTTTTCTTCTTTCGGACCATATTTAAGCTCTTACAGACCACCAGTGTTCCACGCACCACACAGGTTGGGAACCACTGCCCTAAAGTCAAATCTGAGGTGAAAATCTTAAAAAAACACGCTACTTAGACAATCTACAATCTAATGTATCGCAAGACATTCCAGTTCGTTGATTACCAGTACACGAAGTAAACACAACACTGCTATCAAACAATAAAAATCTTTCTTATCAATACACATAGGAAAATAAAGCCCGATAAAAAATAACTACAACGTTTTGTATTTAATGCAACACTGTATCAAAGTCACAGCAAGACGTTTTTGAGATAATAACACAATAAGAACTTTATTTATTTACCTATCACAAAAAGAAGGATCCGAATTTATTTATTGGCCCATTTACATTGTTATGCTATAATACCTAACTAGTTACTGCCAGCGGCTTCACTTGCATGAAAGTAGGTAGAAGTCCTATACTAAGATTTTTTATTAGATGAAGTAAAGTGACAGCAGTGGACAATGCCCAACTGTCAAACAACCATTGTTATAGCTGTCACTTTACTTCATCTAATAAAAAATCATAGTATAAGTTATACTTTGGACTTCCATTTCATACCCATACGGGTTATTATAGGCTTTTAGGAAATTGGCCATTCACAGAATTAGGACTAGCAGATTAGAAAGGACTAGTTTTTGCGACTCTATCGCCATTTTGAGAATTAGGCCTTTTGTACCTAAACCCCTGCCCCCCCTAGCCAAGTTACAATGGTTTCATTTAGCGTGAACGCTTGGAGCTGGCCACACTCCCAATTCCTTTGTTCTGACGTCACTTCACCGCTCAGTCACGTGGTCAGAGCAAAGGAATTGGGGGCGTTGCCAACTCCAAAAACTCACGCTAAACGAAACGGTTGTAACTTGGCTAGGGGGCTGAAATAATTGCGATTACGAATACAACCTGCAGAATTATTCGGTATTTATCTAAATAGTCTCAAAGAAATATTTATCTTTGTTTACCTTTTGGTTAGTACATAAAGTTCCAATTTAAAAAAAAAAATGCGGCGTCGCTTCGCGTCTCTGTATGAGATAACCCTTATACTTATTGCGACAAAGTTGTCTGAATCAGTGCACACTATAAATTGATTTAACCTGTAAATTGAAATAAATTGGTTTGACTTTTGACTGACTTATAAAAAAAATTATTTATCAGAATGACCTGTTCAATATGATTGGTTCTCAAATGGCATGTAAATTGATTTGATTGGCGATGATGTTATTATTTCCTTCAATAAATCATGTACTTCAAACTGTAATGTTTTCATTGATCGATCGATTTCGAGAGTAATAGAAGCAGCCACGAATTACCTAAGCGGCTGTGATGACTCAGAAAAAAATTTAAACTAAACGAGTCAATGACCTTGTAGGAAGTTGTCGGTCGTTGCGTACTAACTAGCTACAGTTCATTGGCCTCGATCAGCCAACAGATTCCAGCTACCATAGTTGTGGGCTAGCAGACTATCCGGACCGTGCCTGAGTATTCGTCGGCGCGTATACACGCGTGCCTCAAAGAGATACCAGCAAAACCGTAGGACCACAGTAGAGCCGAAGCCTACCAAGGCCATGGGTAGTCCGAAACCCCAGGGTTCTCGGTCCTGGAACGAAAGGCAAAGAAGGAATATGTGGTGTGGTTTTAGTCAGTAAAAATCTGACACACCATCGCGTCCGTCCTACAGCTGCAGAAGTCATTGGATGATTTCCCACCTTAGAAAAAAAAAATATGTACAGTTTCACCTTTCGTGTTGGATGAATCGATTCCTCAGGCTAAGAGAAGGCAAGGCCCCGCCTATGTCACAACAGCGGGAAGTTATATGTATATATTTCACCATAGGTACTTCTTGTGGCCGCTAGACTAGTCCCAAATTGGTTACTTAAATTGATTTGAAAATGAATCCCTATGTCAGGAGAAGGATCTTATGAAAGAAAATAACAGGGTAGAGCAGGGTAGAGTAGTCAATTGACGGGAGCGAAGCCGCGGGCAAAAGCTAGTAAATAATATAAAAATGAGCCAATTGCGCACGCAATCGCTGAACTTGGATTGACTTAAAATTTGTTTACAGCTCAGAGCCTGTCAATTTCGGGTGTAGTATAAACTCTCTTTAATTTCTTAAAGGATTATTCAACATAACACTTGTTAATCGTGTTGTAGGTCCTCCAACGCGACGGCGATATCCTCCACGCCTTACTCCGGCGCACAGCCCCCGCCGTGCACCGGCACCTAGTGAAGCACAAGGTGGAGCCCGTGCTGTACGCCACGGAGTGGTTCCTGTGCGCTCTCACGCGCACCCTGCCGTGGGACAGCCTGCTGAGGGTCTGGGACTGCTTCCTGTGCGAGGGAGTCAAGGTATACCTTTTTTGTTTACCCTCCAGAAGATTTGGATATTTCCAGGAAAAAAGAAAACTTACCGGCTCAAAAACCGTCTCCATACAAAGAATCATGCCGACGCTTTCGGGCAAAAAGTCGGTAATCGCATAAATTAGTCTTTCGATTCATCATCAGCATCATTTCAGCCAAAAGACGTCCACTGTTGGACATAGGCCTCCCCCAAGCGTCTCCACAATGGCCGGAATGGCTTTCGATTACCGACTTAAATTGTCCGGGTAATAACGTTGGTAATTGAAAAACGATTTTTTGCGATTACCTGCTTATTTCCTGGAGGCGTCGATGTCGATTTAATCCTGCCTGAAAGACAAGCAACTTTTGTAAATGTTTATATTGAAAAAGTACATGCTTTCGCCTCGGATCTCCACAAAATCCGACTGGACGAAGTAGAAACCATGTCTGAGGATATCTGCAGAGCCGTGTATGGTTATAAATGCCCTTATCACAATGGTAAATATAAAAAAAAATATGCTGGTTAGACACTTAGTTCGAGTCCCGCACAACCGGAACAAATATTTGTATGGCCTACAGACAGTGGCGTGCCTGATGCCTTTATAGGAGGCAAGCCGAGGAAACCTTGACTAATCTTTACCTAATATTCCGAATTAAAAAAAAAAACTCGAGCTAAAATCCGCCGTCATGTATCATCAGTGCAAAATTTCTTGCTGCTGTAATCCCGATTTTTAAGTAAATGTATTAATCGTACGACAGTCCGCGGAACGACTATTCCCGACGTGATCTCAACTCAATACCAAGGATAAAAAAGAAATAAAAACGTTAACAGTATAAATAATATTGACGGAAAATCTTAACACCGCGATGTAGGAAGTACATCTTAATCAACAACGCCATCTAGTTGTAAAATTGGAACTAATTCTTAAAACAAGCTTTCTTAGTACAAATTGATTGTGTACAATTGATTTTCATTTGTTGACATTATGATAGAAATTAATTATGTAAACATCATACCTATATCATAAATGACTTAAACGTAGCAATCTATCGATATTTTTGGGCAATTCTTGTCCGCTCTCGATTCTGATAAATGAAAAACGAAATTTCTAAGTAGAAATTTCGTCACTTATTGTCAAAAGAGAAAAGTTTCTATTCACATTTTACCAAAACTACTGAACGAAATAACATCACTCAATTACTTTTGAGAATTCTGATGTATTTTCATGGCACCAGCGTAGTTATTTATGTCATTATAACCTGATGTAGGTATTCCAAGTAGTTATTCTTATCGTTTGAGAAAAAATAAGCAACACCAAATATCAGGGGTAGGTTTAAAGGTGAAGTTATGAGCTCATATTTATCGTATTACTTATACTATACCTATATACATTATAATGACTTACTTGGCCAAGTATCGCCCACACATTTTAATCCATCACAAGGAAAAGTTATTGTATGTTTCCGAATTCATTTCAAAGATACTTTAATCACTTCATATCTAAGTAAAACTACAATAACTAATCACATAACACAACAATAACTAATCACATAACACAACAATAACTAATCACATAACACAACAATAACTAATCACATAACACAACAATAACTAATCACATAACACAACAATAACTAATCATAAAACTTTAAACTCTAAATGGCATAAAGAGAAAACTAAAAAAATCTAATAAAACAATTAGGTACGTACAAAACGATACCTATCCGCTCAAAGCAGTTTGCACAAGTTTTTACGCATCATAGGGGGCGCCTCGTAATTTGCGTAAAAAAAAACATCCATTCATACTTTTCGAGAAGCCGTGCTTTTTATCCATAATAAATTTTCGATGAGTACTTGCACACAGTGTCAAATTTTACCCACACAGACACAATTTTTTGTGTTTTTATAGGGAAAAATGAAATGGCAGATAATCCGAATGGAGAAGCCTGTGACGAGCGAAAGAGACGACAAAACACTAGTGTTCATCTCTTTTTTGTTACGTGTTAGAGCGAGATCGCAGTTTGCTGGGTGTTGCATTATCTTATGAATGAACTTAAGTCACCCGCGTTCCGAAGCGATAGCGCGAAACCGTCCGAAATAGTGACATTGCGCGTTGGTTGAATTCGTGTTAGAATGACTTCTGATGCAATTCGGAACGGGGGTTTCGCGCGACGCAAGACGCGCGAAGTTTGAAGTTTGAGTTTTTATTTTATTTATTTAATTATTATAGATGCATGCTAATTATTATTTTATTAGGTGGGGTGATGGCGGCGGTGGTAGGTAAAAGCCGGGCTTATTGGCTTGTATGGGGCGCACGTCCCTGCCTACAGATAGTTGTACCGGGTCTGTATGTGAGTTTACATGTTTGTGAACGCAACCAGGATACAGGAGTCATTCCTAGTGTAGGGCAACGTATAAAAAAAATAAACCATTAACCAGAGTCTACTTCCCTTCCAGGTCCTATTCAAAGCAGCATTAGTAATCCTCGCGGGTGCGCTCGGTCCCGCAAAAGTCCGCAAACGTGCATGCGGTTTGTGCGAGACTCTAGAAGTTCTGCGTCACCCCCCAGAGGGCATCCTGGGCGAGGACTACTTGATGTACCACATGACACGACTCAATCTTACAGAGGAGGACTTCGAATTTGAACACCAGAGGCAAACCGCGAGGCGGCGGGCCATGCCTAACAGAAGGTAAATATGTTGTTGACTTTTACAATCTTTGTTACATGTTTATTTGGGGCGAATCTTACAAATCGATTTTGAAATAGTTTTCCTTCATCGATTGAGCTGATATTTGGTTTACCTATGTAACTTGGATGACAATGCATTAATATGGTACCACAGAGCTGGGCCTCAAGTCTGTTATTACAATAGTATCAGAATCCTCTATCATTGATTTGATCATGGTTGATGTTGACAAGTTTGGTAATCTACGACTTTCCAACAGTCAATCACTAACACACCATTGAAAGAAATGGTAATCTCGTACGTAATGACAAATTAATTTTGACTTATGGGGTAATCTGCTAAAATTTTGTCAGTTCCTTTGATTAGTGACTTCCATTACATTTGTCTGAATACGACAAAGTCATTCTACCACCATTCGTTTACGAGACCAATAACCGACCAATGATCGAACATTATGATTTAGCAAATTAAGAACTTTTACCAAAATTACAATGGGATTGTGTTGGAATGTCGAATTTACAAAAATAGCAGACTTGGGCCCCAGGTCTACTGATGGAGTCGTATAGTGGCCATAGCAACTACTGAGCGCAACAAGATAACCTCATCGTGTTTGAGAATGGAC
Source organism: Leucania comma (assembly GCA_958295575.1). Taxonomy (NCBI): domain Eukaryota; kingdom Metazoa; phylum Arthropoda; class Insecta; order Lepidoptera; family Noctuidae; genus Leucania; species Leucania comma. Next base: position 9,433,438 of record OY282482.1, on the reverse strand, counting down.
TCGATCAATACTATACCGTGCGATAAAAATTTGTTCTGAAAAATGTTTATTAAAAACTTTTTCAATATATACAGACAGACACGTTGCTAACTCATATTCGACAGTTATATGTAATTTCCATATATGACGTTTTCCTTTGGCAATAACCTCATACTATGCCTTTAAATCTATGAGCGAGCGGAAATGTCATCATATTGTTTATTACTTTACTAATGATTTTATAATTTCAACCTTTGCAATTATCTCCTCATTTCAGTGGCAGCTGATTCAGCGACTGTTCCTACAAGCGTTATTCAAAGAATAACGCCAGGGACCTGTTCAATACTCTGTAAGTTGAGTGCAACTGACTCTAAGACAGTAAGACAGTAGGTACACCAGTACAGTGTACCAGTGCTTTGTGATAGTGAGCGTAAACGACGCACGACCAATCCGACGACTGAGTGGGTAGGTTACGGTAGCGTAAGCTTTCTTCTCCTCTTGTATCATAATTATGTTTAGCTATATTTGTTCGGGGGTTCTCGAGAAATGTTGTACAGATTTCGTTAGGAGATTATGAGCCTGTGTCTATAAAAAAAAAATGAAATTTGACAATTCGCGTTCGTATGTAATATTAACACTTTTGGTGCCCTGGAAATACAATACAGCTAAATGACATACTAAGCCCACGTATGCCACGTATGCAACGCATTATGACATCTATGTAGTTTCTTGAATTTGCTTGAGAACAGACGAGTTACATGGGCCGCTTGTGACAGCATTGCGCATGCAAAGTATGTTTCTAAGTCATCTGTTTTTAAGCTGTCGGTTCTGTTTAAGCGAATTTAAGAGTCTAGATGTCATAATGCATACGTGGACTCAGTTTTGTCTTTAGCTTAATTCCTTCGTGTGAACTCGCTCAACAGATGCATTTTTCAATTATTATACGACGTTGATGGGTTTTCGCTGCCTGAAGTTTTTAAAAAACGCGTCGGTGCTAACTTCACTCAGTAGAGTCACGCACATTCAAAACTAACAGACACTTGACTGCAATGAAGCTAGTTTGATAGCTGTAATTCCTATACACATTTAGTTCCCTTGCTCAATCTCCTAGCGATTATATAATAAAAACAATGTTATTTAAAAACGACTTTTTATCGTAATTATCACGAAAGTCTCTCAATTAAAACTTGAATGATGATCGATTTGTTGTAAAATGTGTGTCTTGTTAGTTCTATGACTTTGTAGTGACGTTATGAATCTAGGTATTTGTAAAATAATATGCTAGTGTATTTAGTCATTGACGGGGGTGCGATAAGGCTGCGTGTGTAATATCCATGTGAATGGCTGAATTGGAAATGTATTTTTAATTTTAAAGGGACTGTTTTACTCTTGAATTTACAACTTTTATTGGTAGATTTTGAGATCAACTCTGAAGCCAATACTAATAAACTAACATAGTTTATTAGCTGGCCTTTCTTCCAACAAAAGATGCGCTATTATTATGCCTAGTTTACATGTGGGCCTAGCCTCGGCCAATCGCCTCGGCCGAGGCCTAATAAAAAAACCGCGCTTGCCTCGGCCAAGGCACGTCCACACTAACCGAGCTACTTCGCGCGGCAAATGCCTCGCGAGGCTGCTCGCTCTGTGTGGACCCGCCTATTGTATAAACGGGGTTTCCACGTTTACACAATGGCGATTGGCCGAGCCATATGTAAACTAGGCATTACAATAACCTTTTGGGCTCGTTTGCCGTTAACAGCGATGCAAACGAATTTATTGCTTATGTGTTCTGCATTTATTACACTTTAAACACTATTCCTGCTACTGTCGCACAATTTTTAAACTATAAGTGTAGGATAAAGACGGATACATTTGTAAACCAAGCAAATGCTTATTAGCCAGAATTGAAACACACAAATGGAAATTATGGGATTTTTATTTTAAGTCTGTAGCGATTAGGCAACTTCTAGGCAAGCGTGCTCCATCATCTACTACATCATCGCTTACCATCAGGTGAGATAACCTAACGCGAGCCTATCAACAATAATAAATTTAAAAAAAAACAGAGTTGGTCTCATCATAAAAGTTATTAATATCAAAAGAATTACCATTCCCTTTAAAATTGCTAATGAATTTAAAGTCGGCTTGTGTTATGTTTAGGTACTGAATCTTCTTATTTTCGTGTGTATAGTATTTATGTAGAATGGACATATTTGCGAGTCAAATTACGTTCATAAGTATAATGTACATTTTACCGACTGTTAATTTATAGATGTTTCTGTCTGTCGTAAGCAGATAATTTATCTTGAAAAAAAAAATTAGAAAATTCAGTACTAAACTCTTTCTTGTTAATTGATAAATGTCATACATTTTTTTTGTAACATAAATAATTATTCAGTTTGGTCATGTTTTTGTATATTTTTGTATACTTTGTGTTTATAGTCCATTGGCATATTGAAGTTAAAATAAAATCTATTGCTATCTCTTACTGGCAGGTGAGTAAGAAAAGTATAGAAATAATCTTAGTTCAGTAAGAACTGAATGCTAATGCTATTTGGACGTCTTTAAACGCTATTACTATTCTACCTTTTTTCTCGCGACATTTAATATAACTTATTGCATTATTATTTCCTAGAACAACCGTTCAACACTTAGCCAAATATTTGGAGTATACCTTACTTTCTATAAAATGCATATCTAGTATATTGTAAATTATTAGCATTAAGTTTTTAACCAACTTCAAAAGGGAGTGGTTATGTAACAATGTAATTAGTCGTTTTTGTTCTCGAATCTAATTGTCACTTTGTATAGTATTGTCAGTGCTTTTTTGGTGTATATTACGGTTTATTTATTTATGAAATGGAATTTCTCTTTTCGACATTGGTGAGTACGGCATCGGTAAAGTCTAAAGCGTTGGGCTATTCGCTAGGCTGATGGCCAATATCACTAAATAAGTCATCCCCTATGTACCTTACCTAGTCAAAATGCTAAGGTCTATCTGCAGAGTAAAACATAAGGTTCTTCTATATTTTACTCCTATATCCTATGCACAATATAACTGTTTAGCTGAGGCGAAGTATAAAACTCTTTATCAGTGTTTGAATTGAGAAATTGGAGTAAAGAACGTGACAAAGCTTTACATAAACTTCAAAATCGTAATTCAGAAACCGGGGTTTAAACCTCCTTACCCTTATGTCATTCTACTTAATAAAAACCTTAAAAAGATCCAAAAATTATGCCTTCAAAGAAATCCTGCTTTTATTTTCTCATACATATAGTATTTGAAATCTGCCTCAAACCTTCATCTGAAGGGTTTATACTCTACGTTCGTGAGTTACTTAGCTGTAGTTTTATTAAACTTATGATATCTTATTTATTTTTTGTCTTAAAAAATATAAACAAGAGTGATGGCAGCTTCTATGCTCACGATTGTGTGACTGGGGTTTAATTGGAAATGTTTTCACAAAGAATTTATTTGGTTATTTGTATATTACAGCATTTAGCAGCCTTTTAACTGCTCACATCGGACAAACATTCGCGTTTATTCCGCCAGGGTCATCATTCACGACTCATCTTATCGACTCTTCTATCGCCTATGGGAATTGAAGAGCCAAACGAGATGGAGTATTAGACGAATAGGACACAATAACTCTCGACGTCCAACTTTTAGTTGATCTAATAAATTAATTAATTTCAAACATTCATATTAATATTTTAAGCAAAATATTAAAAAAAAAAAACTGCAAACGTTCCTATAAATGACAAATTGAAACAACAAAAGTTAGTCTCTGGTTTATACTCGTCTAAATTTTTCTCGTTTTAATTCCGTAGAAGGTCAATCCGGTACATGAAACACTATCGATTTGTAAATACGCAAATAGTATGCAACGACCGACAACTACCTACAGGTCATTGGACTCGCTCAGTTGATGTTAAAGCAATTAATTTTGCACATGCTTATATTAATTCGAGTTTTTGAAAAAAGTACTTTATTTTTATCTTTACAAATCGATTAAAACGATCAATATTTTGCCATGTAGTAAAAAAATGTCCACTAGAGTGCTCAGTATCCCTACATCAGTACTTCGGAGGCCCATAAAATCTGGCGGCGGTATAAACTTGAACACGTTTACTGTGTAAAGAAAAGTATCGATTTAAAAAGAAGTAAAAAAAGGCAGTACAAATTAAAACTAAAAGATGTTTCAATTTATTGCTGAATCAAACATTTCAATACACCCCAGTAACATATTAAGTAGTAGACCGAATATAACTAGAGTAAGTGAAGACTGTGTAATATAAATTGTAAAAATAATACAAAAAATAATTCTTAATACATTGTGATAAGATTCGTATTTATTACAATTACATATCTAATACTAAAAATGTAAAAAACATATTAATAATAAACTTGTTCATGAAGTACAATACAGTTTTGTTAAATTGTCATTGCAATCAATCATTTGCAAATAAATTGACAAACTATTTCCATTCCGTAATCGTATGAAATAAAATGTATTATTATAGAAGACATAATTTTAATGTTTCTTCTAATTTCCTCTATCAATGTTCTATGTCGACGCCTGAAATGCAAAAATTACTAAGCGACATTGAGTAATCTTAACAGGATATTAAATAGGATATTAATTTTTATAGCTATTATTTATATTATCCAAAATAGCTATAAAACGCAAATATATATATATATATTATGTATATATAAGTTAATAGCATCTAAATCCAACTATTTTGTAATTTATAATATTTTTTGTCTAAAAAATTTTACTTTAAATTACTCTTCTATAAAGTTTACTCAATGTCGCTTAGTAATTTTTGCCTTTCAAGCGGCGATATATTGTAGTTGTCAACCTTACCGTCTTTGGAATAATACAATAAAATGCACACCGTGCTTACACAGCGTGACTGTGGACTCACACCTTATATAAACTCACACCAATTCGCATTGGTGTGAGTTTATATAAACCTAGAGAGAAATCCATTAGCACATAATGATGCTTCAATTTGAGTAGGAAGGCTAGCGAACTGTTGTATCGCTCTAGACAACCCTAAGTAACAGAAAGAGGCAAGGGAAAATGTGTCTTCTCCTGTTTGTGAGGAGGATCAGAAACAAGCTAATCCTCGTAAAAGGTTCCTTTTGACCGCCACATCAAAAAACAAAAGCGTGCTCTCGGTGCCAAGAGACGATTTCATCCTTTAATCTGTCATGTAATCGTGACTGTGGCGTGCTGGACACATTTTGTTTTATACATGGCTGTTAAAAAATGTTAAAAAATAACGGTAAAATTCCAAGTCATATCAACGATAACAATGTCTAAAACTGGACGTACATCGTCCAGTTTTAGACAATTTTATCGCGAAATTTGAGGATTTTTGTTGATAAAAAGCGATTGCCAAAGTTCCTTATAAATACAGGAAAGGCCTCTCTAAAATCAATAAAATTCGGATTGGCACGAACCGTTTGCTAAAATAATAATGTATATTTAATCTTTTCGAACATTCCCACTAGTCTTCCCTTCCACCCATGTGTACAAGAGCGACGATACTAAGAGATCTGTATTTTTTACAATTTTTCAACAAGATATTTAATAAAACTCATATTTTACTACTCATTGTTTCATAGTCAAATAAACTGTCACCGTAGAAATCATATAGAAAAAGGTTCTATTTAAACATATTTTTTGTATAAATATGGCTTAGGTAAAATATGCTGTAGGGACAACAAAGTCAGTTTTGACCAGAAGACCGATTCTCGTAGAAATCAGGTTTTAAAAATACGAGAATATTTTAGCATATTTTGCCTTACCCTGAACTACTTTATTTACTGTACTTTCTTATGAAACAAAAATCTATAACAATCAAATTATAGACTTCAGATTCTATGTATATGCCTCAACGAGCGCTTACAACCGACTTATCGCAAGTCACATACTTTTAAAAATGCATTTTAGATCCTATGCTCTAAAATATAAGATACAAAATAACCCATGCAAAGTCGCGCTGTAAGGGCTCTTCAACTGCGCAACTCGACTGCCTGTTACCACTGTAATTTATGGAATAAGTAAACGAATGTCGAATGTAGGCTATGATTTAGTTCATAATTTCGCGCACATGCGTCATGATGGTGCATAATGTTTTATTTCTTTATTTTATTATCTCAACGACTTGGTAACCTGTGGACTGGCAAATGATGTAGTGGTGATGTCGTAAGATTAAAATTTAAAAAAAAGCAGGAAAGAACACAGGTGGGTTTTAGTCAGTAAAAGTCTGACACTCTCTCACTGTTCACAGAGCGGAAGAAGTTATTAGAAGATATCCCTGCAAAAAAAATAAAAATCAAAAGGTCGCAAAACTGTGCGTTCGTTTTATGATGATGACATAATATAGTTCATTATTAGATATTTCAGAGAGACAATTCAAACTCAAAATAGTTTATTTTACATAGTTCTAATTTCAAATTCGAATTTATTTGTAATCTACGTATATTGTTGTATCGCTTTTTTTTTTTAAAGTGTGTATTTTATAGAAATCATTGTGTGCGTTTTCATTTCATCCTTTTCTAGGCGTACCACTATTTCATTTGCCCCGCTGATTCAGTTGATTGCAGTGTCATAAATATCGGTTACTGAGTCGTGTTAATTCAAGTATTGCTTAGTATTATAGTCACGAGCTTGAATTTTGGAGTTTGAGTGATCAGGTACATAAATAATAATTGAAATATTAGAGTATTTAACACTTGAGATTGTTTAACTTAAGTGCAATGTAATGCGGTACTTTCAAGTTATGTAGTCTGAATCTAACAAGAACGGGTTCACGAAAAAAATTGTCCTATCTGGATCGAGTCATCCCTTTCCACACAGGGTGTGTGGAAAGGGATGACGGGGTTCAACAAAATAGCAATTCTTGAAATTAATAAATTGTCAAATTGTAAAGTGATCTAATATTTTGGGTGTCGTGAGTGTGAACTATTTTTTGTTTATTTTTCATTGAAATTTTTTATTCAACGTTATATTTGCAGTAGATCGTAACTATTATTATTTTATTTGTTGTTATTGCTAGTTTCGACATTATTTAGGATTATTTAGATTGTACCGTGGTCCATAAAAAATGCCTGCTTGGAATAAAAAAAGTGCGAGACTACATTTTTCAATAAACTTGGTGAGGAATTCTCAAAAATCTTTGTCAGTTGGCTTACCATAATATAAGGAAACCTCATCCAAATTTCACGTTTCAACGACCAGCGGTTTAGGCTGTTTTGATCCACCAGTTAGCCAGGACAAAGCCATTAATACATAAAGATTAACAATTCAAATTTATTACGACTGCTTATTCCAAAATGTATGGTGCAGTAGAAGCAACTTGCATACTGCACTATCATCTGAATGTTATAAAACTATATAGTGTGCCAAAGTAGTCTCGCACAATAATGCAAATAGGTATTCACACAGCACAAATGTATGTATGTACCCACTACTGAGGGCCTAGAGCGAGATTTTACACTTACTCCATCACGTTAATGAGGATATTCTAAAATTACGTTAATCAGTTGGCAGCACTGAGTCGTCAAGTCCAAGCACCTGTCAAAACGCTTATGCTAAAGACAGAATTGACGTCAACGTCATGTATAGTGCGCGGCAAATAAGTTGAACCATTTGATTGGTACCCGAAAATCGTTTACTGCACATTCATGGTCGACCGCCCATGATGGTTCAACTTGTGTGACAAAGATTAACCGATTTTCGGGTCTCAGTCGACGTGGGGGATGCGCGTAGCCGTGGCGGATGGTTCAAGTTACTTGCCGCGTATTATATATGTTTTCAATAGTAGAAGACCTGGGCTTAGTGGCGCCAGCTGGTGGTGTGAATTTTCCTGAAAACCCTCTTGCCTATGTCAAATCTTATCAATTGGGTTTCATTATTTTGTCATCAGACGATTTTGTTATTCAGTTTAAAAAAAAATGTTTACGTTTCCTTGACGCAATCGAGTAACTATAAAATTACTCACTAAGGCCACTGATGTAAAACATCAAAATGGTGTTGTTCCATTCAATTTCCATCACATTCCGTTTCGCAGACTGTTATGGTATAAAAGGTAAATACTTGAATGTCATGAGTATTTTTGTACTGTGGCTGAGAGTTTCATATCGCTGCAATATTCAGTTGTAAATAAATTAATAAATATTTAATATAAAATATTTTTTTGTACATTATTTGAATTCATTCACAAGTTTTCAGAAGGATCCCCTAATCCTGTAGAGCACCTACCACAGTCTACAGTATCTATCTAGGCCAGTGGCGTAGCTAGTCCCACGGGGGCCCCGTGTGAAAAAAAAATGGTGCGTTTTTACAAATGCTTGGTTTAACCTACGAAACGGTTGTGGATAACATGTTGCGAAGTTTTGCTTACATGGGGGCTCCTGCAGCGCGGGGGCTCCGTTTAATTGATACGGCGGTAGCTACGCCCCTGATCTAGGCTTACAATGCGTTCCAAATAATAATAGGATCGATTGCCATGATGTGACGTCACGTCATACTGTCAGTCAAATTGAAAAAATAGTAGGGTGAGCAAAACAAAAAAAAATTTAAAATGTAATTTATTTACGAATCATGAACGAAAAAAGTTTAATCAGAATACAGTTCAAAAATTTTGCTCATCTCTGAGTTCTTCAATTCTTGACAGTATGACGTGACGTCACAAATGGCAATCGATCCTATTCTTATTGGAACGTACCTAGTATATAGTACCTATTATACCTAGTATACAGGATTCGGCCTTGGTGGACAGTATAGAAAAATAAACATTTATCAATTAGATTGGTGGACCAAGTCGGTGTAGGGTTAAGTTTCATCATGCATAAAATAATTAAGCGCGACTTACGACGCGAGCGGCCATTGTACAAATTGCAGAAGCGAAAGCGACTCAGGGCAATGTTCTTTGCGTCGAAGCTGGCCCTGGCGGATGAGAAATTATCGATCCCTAATGTAACTACTCCGTCACCTCCTGCGATGCAGGCAACGGGCCTCACGCCCTAGCCGCGGCCGGGATTCCGATCTCGATTTCCGCCCAACTAGCAAAAAGTAGGTAGCTATATAAGGTGACTGGTACCTAATTAGTGAACGATACTTAAACACGTGATTGTAGTCATGATAACAAACAACTTTTACTATTGGACCAAACCTGAAATCGCGAAAAAAATCAGCCAAGTTCAGTACATTTTGATCAGTTAGGCGAACATAAATGTACTGACCAGCAGATTTTAAGTGGACACAGCCCTGCGTACGATAAAAATAATCGTTTATGATTACAAATTCATCAGCGAACCTTTTTTTTTTCAAAATTAAAAATATTAAAAAATGAAAAAAGGACAAAGATGATACAAGAAAGGCTCGATAATTTGTGTGTGTGTGAACTGAGGGACCATACTTGCATTTCGCAAAATAAAAATAGATTTTATACATTTGAGTTCGATATGTTAAAAACGTTAGACCTTAATACTCATTGCATGAATTCAATGCCCGGAAAAGCCGCAAGGCGCATTTCAATAAATAAATAAATTATGTTTTTGTTTTTATTGTTGTCGTACCTACTCCGCTTCTAAGGTACTACGTTACATCTCACCATAGATCCGTGATATAGAGCAAAAAAGGGCAAAAAAATCGCATTTGTTGTATGGGAGCCACCTCCTTAAATATTTATTTTATTTTGTTTTTAGTATTTGTTGTTATAGCGGCAACAGAAATACATAATTTGTAAAAATATCAACTTCTACGGAACCGAACAACTAATGTTTTTAGACGGTAAAAGTTTAAAAACCGATTCTAGTTGACATACGGATAGGGGGGCCCACAGGCGTGGATTGCTTCGGGCATCAAGTAGTCTTAATCCGTCACTGCTCAAAGGGCATCAAAATTCATGATATGGTACCTTCTTCCCGTTGACCTAGAACCTTGGAATAAAAAAATACTTTTTTCAATAAAGAAAAATCTTCTGAGACTCGATATGAGAATTGTAATAATTACATGTTAAATTAGTTTGTGCCTCCCCTCAGTGTGTGAGTCTGTCTGACTCGCTCTTGCCCAGTTTTTTTATTCTACAGAATCCAGACAGAACCTAAAAAGTATATTTAAAGCATAACGCGTAATGTTATACTTCACAGCCCAATTTATCTCTCTCCATTTACATTATCTCTGAAACCGTTCTTTTCTATAACTGCATTTATTTCACGTTCATCAGATAATTCGTTATCACTCTGTGTAAGGTGTAAGGTAACATTTGTCATTGTGATTTCTATCATCTCTGCGCATATCAAGTCACTATTATAGTTATTTAGAGGCAAAGTCAAGTAGTATACATATACGCTATTAGGTACCACCACACAGTTAACTCCAGGTATATAAGTATCACTAACTCCATAACCAGTAACCAGGTTCGCAAAATTTATAAAGTGACCATTCAAAGCACACATCGATTCTCGAGACGTGCTGACTCGAACCGCTTCTGGAGAGTTTGTTCGCACTCGCCAGAAGCGGTTCGATTCAGCAGCGACGTGGACTGAAACTGAACCCATTGTGCCACTTCAAGGAAACGTACCTACCATGGACCATCACCACATCCTATTGGTCGAACACCGTCCTTCGCGCTACCGAATTGGCCTGCCTGTTGGTACCTAGATAGGTAGGTACTTCGAATTCAAGTAATTCAATCTAAGTAAAATAAGTAAGTACTACGAGGATTTGTTTTTCGAGTAGGTAAATGACATTTCGATTCTACCTAGATAAAACCTATAATTTCTAACAGAAACACAATTGAATTTTTATGGCGCTTATTAAATCTATGTAGGTTTATGTTGGTTTACTTAACTGTAAGTCGTAAAAGTCTATTATTATCGATAACGTTAATTTTTGAAACCTTCAGTCAGTGCGCGTAAACCTTATAGATAGATTTTAAAGATTTTGTAACTTTGGTTAAGTTGGGAGTGTACCCACAATATGCGCAGAAAAATTTACTTCACTTTACTCCTTGGAATAGCATTCACAAGCTGGAGTAATTGGAAATGTATTCCTGAATTGAACAAAAATATCTTTTTCCTTAGAAAAGTGATGTTTATTAAAACTGTCTCACTTCGACCTTTCCCGACAACATGCCAAAGTAGGTAATTTTTTTTTTTAAACATTAGAAAACTTTAAAGTATCTTCAAAATTTTGATTCTAGACTAGATACCTAAGTAGTTAGATAAATATATTCAGATTTATTTTCCTCACAAATACAAATATACACCGTTAAATTTTGGTCGTTTTAATCCCGTGGAGGGTTGATTCGGTACATGAAACCCTACCCTATCGATTTGTAAAGATAAAAATGAAAAAAGAAGTACTTTTTTTTAAACTGGAATTAATTTTCGCATGTACGAAATTAATTTCTATCTGTAAACGTCAGCTGATCGAGGCCAATGAACTGTAGATAGTTAATACGCAACGATCGACAACTCCCTACAAGGTCGTTGACTCGTTTAATTAAAGAAATTAATTTCGCACATGCGTGTTTAGGGGTAGTGGAACAGAGAGTAAAGTCCCACATACCTCCGTTGAAAAGGGAGGATCCTCCGACCAGACAGGTGTTATGTCTGGTGGGCTACTGCCCGCTAGATGATTTCGGGTTTGTTCTATATGTTCCAATCGCGCCGCGAATCTTACTTGCGCGATGCAGGATTAGTTAATTTGTGACGACATAGATGTCGCTACACGTGTATTAATTCGAGTTTTAGAAAAAAAGTACTTTAGTTTTTAATAATTTTTTTACAAATGGATAGTATTTCATGTACCGAATCGATCCTCCGCGGGATTAAAACGACTAAAATTTAACGTTGTATATACTTACAACACTTACAATATACTTATAATGTAGGGAATTATTATAGTGCCTGTAGTGTCCCACTGCAAGGCAAAGGCCTCCCTTCCATTCTTCCACTCTTTTCTGTCTTTAACTACATCCGGCCATCGAGAGATCATTCGAGATAAACCTAACAATTTTAAACAAACATATATTTCTGTCTTGTCAAGACGCCGTTTTCCATAGTGACCGTATTATGGGTCTTATGCCTTTGACGTCAAGTTGGACTTCTCTTTCTTATTAGCAGCTTAGAAGCTTCCCAAGTTCATTGTTGATGAAGGTATACTCGTATTTTTGCATTTTTATTTACCAGAGCTAAAAAGTATTTTAACTTAATTTAAAAAAAAAATAGGAATATTCCCTACTAGCCTAACATACCTACTTTTATTCTTATTATTGAAAGTTTTTAAGGTGATACTAAAGGCCAACGACCTTGAGCGAACAAAAGAGGAGCTAGCGTCGCTCCCCACGCATCAAGATTTTTAAATAAAAATACGTCCTTCATTTATTAAACACAATTAAAAAAAATGTGTTGCGCCGATCCCAAGTAATATGGGATATGGGCAGGAAGAAGAAGATTTATAAAACACAATATGAATAAAAGCAGTATATTAAAATATTGGTAATTAAATTATCTATTAGTTTGTGAAAGTTTCATAAAATATAGGTACCTAATAGTTTTTGCCTGATCTTCGCTTTTTTGTACGTGTTAAACATAATTTTGAAAATAAAGTACCTACACCAAGTTCTATGAATTAAAAAATGTAAATATTCGTATATTATTAGGCAAATAGTCTAGCTTAACATAATTATATTTTTATCAAAACGTTGGTGTTTGAATTAAAATCAATAAAAGTCATTTCTGCCCCTTAATATGATTTCAGGTCCTCCATTTTTGGTTATAATAGTGACTTCTTACGTGGGAAATGTAGAGATAAGAAGTGCTCATAGAAGAGCTATGCCAGCAGCAGAGTTAATGAAAATTAATGCAACTCGAGTATTCTTACTTGCCCAAATACCTCATAAAGAAAAGTATGTACCTATACATTGAATGTGCTTGGAAAAAATTACAAAATAAAAAATATAAACTTGTTTTGCAGAAACGTAAATCAATCGGCGATAAATGATGAGAGCAAAACTTTTGGTGATATTCTACAAGGAAGATTTGTAGAAAGTTACAGAAACCTCACTTATAAACATCTGATGGGTTTGAAATGGGCTTCGACAGTATGCCAACATGCAGCATACATACTCAAAGTGGATGATGACACAGTATACAACTTGGAAAGAACTTATGCATTGCTGAAATTAGTGAACGATTCAACAGACTTTTTAATGGGCTACTTACATTTAAATGCTATGCCCTTGAGATATAAAAAAAGCAAATGGTATGTCACAAGGGATGAGTACCCGAGACGAGAGTATCCTCCATACCTCTCTGGGTGGTATTACATCACAACTCCTAAAGTAGCGGCTGAACTATGTGATGAAGCGATCCGTCATCGATTCTTCTGGATAGATGACATTTTTATTACAGGCATCCTCACAGAGTCACTTGGTATTGAGTTATCACAAAAACCTGATACGTTCTCGCTAGATAATTTTTTAAATTGTAATTGTTGTCTTGTGGGGATAAAACAATTTGATTGTAGACATCCCATGCCATGATTCAATTGAAACTCGGGTGACACAGCGAGTGTTCAACTTTAATGATGTGCATGTAGACGTGTCGATGGAGAACTTAGTATATCATTACAAAAGGGGAGCCAGGCCCGAGCTTCCCGTTTTACTACGACGCGACGGGTGCCGTCGCAGTTTCGGCCCGAACCTGTCTAAAGCGGAGTGTCATTGTAAATTTCGACAGTTAATTATTTCGACACAGTATCAATTTCGTAAATTACAAGTTCGACTACTCATTGCCTTGACAGAACATATATTGGACTAGCATTAGTCCCACAGAACAAACTTCGACAACACACGTTCGAAGAACCCCAAGCAGCACAATAAGCTGTACACAGGAGTACACTCTAAGCGGTTTATTAAGCTTCATATAGGCTGTATAAGCGATTATACTGCCCTTGTAACTACAGAAAGGGTCCAATTATACAGCGTTAAGTATTAGTCGAGAATAAAAGCTGTATTTTAGCTGCATAACAGCTGTATTTATTATACACTCTAAGCTGCATAAAGGCTTTTTGTACACTTTAAGCTGTGTATCAGTGTACAATGACACTTTAACTCTACAGATACTCACTGTTAGTTGGTGTATGAAAATTACGCAATAATACTAAACTTAAAGTATTTTTTTATTTTTTGCGAGAATCCTAAATATATTACGCGGAACTAAATGGCGACACACTATTATAAACTTATTTGTAATATGTTAAATTGGGCTTGTTGACTTAGTGCCAATTACATTTCATTGCAAAAGTATGTATATTTTCGGTGAAAATATTAAAGCGCCAGCGAAATAATCAAAATTAACACCAAGGAAAATAGTAAATACAGTAAGTAATCTTATTATTTTTTAAGTTTAGATTAAAAAATATGTTTGAAATAATAGGTATAAATGCAAATCAATCTTAATCCAAGCTGAAAATCATGATATACCTAAACGCGACCGGCGGCTCAACTGAACGCTTACGAGAGGGGACCATACGGATGTTGCGGGGATACCGCAGGCTTACAGTCCTTTTACACATACACGTTCTGCATCTAGAGATGCAACGCCCGCATTTGCCGGGGCGAAACTCCGCTCCCAAAGCTCCCACGACAAGTCACAGCATGGTGGACAGAGTTCCGGCAGGACCTCATGGTGAAATGGCGACAGCGACAGTCTAAACACTTGGTTTAGACAGTCGGTAAAATCAGGATAGTATATCCTAAGTTGACTCAGTCTCAATTGGCGAGTGACATAAATGAGGGAGTTACGCAAAAAAAACTTTTTGTTTTAAGTGGGATAGAGGTTATCAATACATTTTGATACAAGTGGGGAAAGTTTGTCATTGCAGCCGAGGTGAAATTCACCCGAGCCGTACAGGCGAGGGTGTTATGATGCCGAGTGCTGCAGTGACAAATCTCCACGTGTATCAAACGACGTTTTTCAATACACTTTCGAAGAAATACGATGAAAAATCCACCAATAATCTATCTTCTATCGGAAAATTACGACGCATTTTTGTTCATTTTGTACTGAAGAAAATTTTCCAAAGTTACCTAATAATTTAGTTTTGATTTGATGGCAGCAGGCTTTTTTACCTCAATCACATAATCTGGTAGCGTAGCATCTAAAGGATTCTCTTCAAATCTTCTTTTTCACAACTATCACAAATGAATAAGTTAGTTAATATTAGGTGTACTTTTTTCCCGCGCATAACCTTTGCAGGTTGAAGAAGAAGCAAAGGTATGAAACCGTATACATCCTAATATTAAAAATATGAAAATTCAAACATTTTTGAATTTAGAACACAGATAATTGTTAATTGGTTGGTATTAACAAATTATTGCTTACGTAATCATATCTATTTATTTTATTCTGTTCAAAAACACAATTTCAATTTTCATTAAATATTAAAACCTTAAAAATATCCGCCTCTTTGCTTTAAAAAAAAATAATAATCACTCTTGACCATGATGAATTGATGAAATAGGAATGAAAAAAGCCCTTGTTTTGATAAATTGAAAAAAAGCACGCGGGTGATAAACATGCCATATCGAACCTAATCGTAGTGCGATAAAAGGCAGTTTTCGAGTAAGTGTATTGAAAAATGCCTTTGAGGGTGTGTGCTGTCGAAGTTTGTTCCGTCAGACTAATAAGTATTAGGTGAATTAGTAATTTTCGAAATTGAGACTGTGTCGAAATAATTAACTGTTGAAATTCCGAATGACACTCCGATAGGGTCGGATCGTATGACGTTGGTGCCGTAGAAGGTGGGTTAGGCATCTAGTGTAGAACACAGCCTGTGTCGACAGCCTTGTACCATCCTATGTTCTAAGTACGGCAAACTGTGCCGGCAGGCGCTGCCGCTGCCACTGCGCCTGTTGATACCCCCTCAGACGGGGCAAAAGCTGTAATCATTGGTAAGCAATTACAGTTTTGAATAGTTTCGGGACAAAATGGGGACCGAGTCTTCTTTTCAAGGATATCGTACACCGACTGATTGATACTTTGCGTGATCAGTGGGTTGGCTCGTTCTATATCAAAATAATGAGCATGCCATTCAAAGTGGCAATGCTGCCGGTTTTCTGGGCACATTTTTGGATAATAGCAATGTGGAGGTGCACTTTGACGCCTGGGTGTATTTTGTGTTTTTGTATATATGTATATAGTCAGGTTTAGTATACTTAGTTTAGTTAATATTTAAGTTAGTTAACATTTAAGTAATGTAGTATTAAAAGTTTTGTATTAAATTATACGAATAAAGTGACTATGTTCTTACTGTTTATTTCTTAATATTGCACTCTATTCGTAAGAAACGTATTGAATCCTAGGCGGTTTCGAACCCCATAAAAATTCAAGAGTGACGTCTAGTCGTCCCTTGGCGAATTGATCGATTGATGAAGTGTCATCAATCGATCAATTCAATTCAAGTTTTATATTTTTATTTTTATCGTGGTACCTGTATTGTATGGTGTTTTCAGGTCCAGAATGTCTATATTATAAACCTTCTTCATCCTATTAGTAAAAATAGTACGAGAAACGATAGAGCAAGTATCCTCCCCATCTGTTATTTGATTCCGGTGTGGGCACCGACGTTGCAACAGCAACCGAGGGCCCAGCTGAATGCGTGCCAGAGGGTCATGGCAATACGCATGGTGCGAGGGTACCGAACGATCTCCCGCGAGGCGGCGACCCTCCTTGCTGGCCAACCGCCGTGGGATCTGGAGGCAACAGTACAAGCGCATGGAGATGCAACGCCGGTGCGAAATTCCGCTGCCACGACAAGTCGAGGCATGGCGGACAGAGCTCCGGCGGGATCTCATGGCGAAATGGCGTCAACGACTATCGCAACCTCGTTCGGGGCGCGCCACAATTGGGGCGATAAGGCCCATCCTTGGGGCGTGGCTGGAAAGACCTCACGGCGTTCTCAACTTCCGCACGACGCAGGTGCTTACCGAACACGGAAAGTTCGCTAAGTACCTGTTCCGGATTCGTGCGGAGGATTCGCCCGGGTGTCGCCACTGTGCGGAACATCCGGAGGACACGGTGGAGCAAACTGTAGAGGTGTGCCCCGCCTGGGCGGAGCATCGCCGTGTCCTCGTGGGGGCGATCGGCGGCAGCGATCTCTCTCGCCGAGCCTTGGTTCAGGCCATGGTCCGTAGTGAGGAGGGATGGCAGGCGGTCGCCTCCTTCTGCGAAGCAGTAATGCTAGCAAAGGAGGAGGCCGACCGCATCAGGCAGAGGCAACGGGGCGCTCGCCCCAGCCGCCGCCGGGATTCCGATCCCGATTTCCGGCCACCGTAGGCGCGGGCTTGCGGACGGCGTGCAATGGGTAGCACGCTGTCCGATCGTCCGGTAACCGACCGGACCGAGCCCAAGTCGTCGACGGCGCGTTCTGTTCCCGCGCGTCTCAAGGAGCTGTCAGCACACCGAAGAGGCCCAGCCTGCTAACTGCAGGCAGGCAGGGTCGAAGCCTACTGGGGTCATGGGTTAGTTCCGAAAGGAATGCTCGACCCCGGCACGATAGGCTACGAAGGAACGGGGTAGGTTTTTAGTCAGTAAGAGTCTGACACTACTTCCCGCTCCGCCCAAGGGCGGGATTTGTCATTGGATGATTTTACCTACCATAAAAAAAAAAAAACTGTTATTTGATTATGAAAAATATTAAGTATATGCTAGACATTGCGAATAGGTTGCCTAGCTAAATCTGCAAGGCTATTGGCTAACTTTTTCAAAACAGTTGACAACTGGCATTTGATGTACACTAAACTTTGTTGTCAACTAACAATTTCATAACTTTGGTATTACGTATGACATCAAGTGGCTAACAAACTGCGGTGGATAAGTGGTGGCTAACAAAAATTGCATATTGTCCATGCTCTAGTTTTTATCGACTATTATACAGCTAAGTTAAATATCGCATCTTCAGCTAAAAGCTAACAATCACAATTTTAAAAGTATAGATACAATACCATCTGTCAAAACGTGTCACGGTGGATATCAAAGGAACCCGTGGATAATGACGTCATATCAGTTGGTCACTAAAGATAGGCAATACGAAATTAGCTGTTCGACAGTTATACGATGTACATTCAAGCAAGTGATCTTCACTTGAGCTGTCAACAGAGTTACGCAATAGCCCCGCTGGTGCCAACGATATTAAACAATAATAGTACATTGTTACCCTAGGGGTGAAAGTAGCTTATTTAGTACGAGTCTGGCGGCCGAGCGTAGCTCGAGCACAGTTCGAGGGACTAAATATAGTACATTGTTACCCTAGGGGTGAAAGTAACTTATTTAGTCCCGAAAAGAAGTTTGGCGTCCGAGCGTAGCGAGGTCACCAATATTCGAGGGACTAAATAAGCCTTTAACCCGAGGTAAACACTGTCCTTTTATTACGAATAAAAGGAAAATAAAAATAAAAACCTGAGTCGTCGTCAAAGATCGTCGTATGATTTTAAGTATGTTTCTTTTGATTTAGGCCGTAAAAGGTTTCCGACTACTTCTTTAAGAATCAGGCGTTGAATCCTTAACTGACTCTGATTATTGTGTTATTACAAAATCTCTTACAGCAAAGATTTAGTAAAGTATACACAAAATTCTACAACAATTTTCCCGCCATTTTGTTTTTTTTTTTGTGGACATTTTCTTCATGTCTTTGTAGCAAGCTAGTAGCTTTTTGGTGGCTTTTTAGTTAAATAGTGAAAAAGCCATGTCAAAACAATCGTAGACAAAACGATCTGACGGCCAATATTCCATAGTTGAAAAGTCCTGTCTGCGAAACATCCATAGGTGAAAAAACGTTCTATCGACGAATCTCTCAAAAACGAAACGTCCTGTCGGTGAACAGTCCAAAGGAGAAACGACTGTCGGAAAACGCTTGCAGAATCGTTGGGAATGGTTGGAGCCAGTAGCGTAAAATATGTGACCAATGGCCCTGGGGCAAAAAAAATATTGGGGGCCCCTAACCGGCTTTATCAATAGACTTGAAAATGAGAAGCTAAGCTTGAAAAAAAAATCTTAAATCATAAGAAGATTAATCGTTCAATCATGGAATGAGATTTTGTATTCTCGAAAATCGTTTATTTTCCCTATTTTCATCCTCTTAGAGGTTGCATTTCCAAAAAACCCAGTGCTCATCTACGTGATAAGTTTCAGTGTTCATCTACGTGATAAAAGGAAGCCTTGTGCAAAATTTTGTGTTCCTAATCCCAGTAGTTTCGAATGTGCGTTGATATGGCAGTCAGTTTTGACTGGCCGGTTGGTCTAGTAGTTAGTGGCCCTGACTGCTATGCCGAAGGTCGTGGGTTCGATTTCCACCCAGAACAAATGTTTGTGTGATGAGCACGATCATTTGTTCTGTGTCTGGGTGTAATTTATCTATAATATGTATGTATTTAGAAATATATAAGTATGTTTATCAGTTGTCTAGTACCCATAACACAAGCTCTGCTTAGCTTGGGACTAGACGGCGTTGTGTGATTAGTTGTGGAATATTATATTATATAGTTTCTCCTTTTATTTTATTTATACAGATTTCTATCTGGTTCTGGTTCTGGTTCTAGGTTTCTACCTAGATGATATCCGCAAGATATTATCTGTGTTTCTAAAATATCTAGAGATCGAAGAGTGAATGTATGAGAATAGTATCATGGGTCGCAGTGGCGTAGCTACTAAGGGGCTAGGCGGGGCAGTGCCCCGGAGCCCACAAGCTCGGGGGGCCCTCAAAGTCTGATTAACAAACCGCATATTGAACAAGTGAAAAATTATATTGAAAGTTATAGTGAATCAGATAATATTGTGACCACTGCAGTTGGTTGAAAAGCCTACTCAAGAAGATTTGGTAACTAAGCAGTGAAAGATACTGTCGCCTATAATATTAACGACGACGATGTCTGTCGTTGATCGTTGTGTGGGTATGTGAATGGTCAATGTTCTTATAACTTAGATTTTTTTAAAGATAAAGTTGCATTGCATTTTTAAAATAAGTATAATATAATTATAGTAAATTAATAAAGCCTAAACAGTTTTGGGGCCCCAAGTTGGTTTTTGCCCCAGGGCCCTTGCTCACCTAGCTACGCCACTGATGGGTCGTGCACTCTTAATAGATACAATTTGTGTATGATTTTAAAAATTGCTGCTTTTTAAAAAAAATAGGGGTAAAGACCCTGCACAAACCATAGAATTAATACAGGGGGATTCCGCACAAATGAATTGAAGTGGAAACTTGTTGGGAATTTCTCTTTGTTTTTCATCATTAGTGTTGCAGGCTATTTTATTTATATTTCCAAGGTGGAAGAATTTTTCGCTCCATCAATAAAGCAGTTTACTAATCAGGTTTTAGGGGCGCCTGGAGCTTGAGGCCCCGGGACACTGCCCGCCGCCCGCCTTGCCACTTAGTAGCTACGCCTCTGGTTGGACCGACACATCTTTTATTATATTCAGTTTTCTTTTACGAGTAATGAGAGCTTCGTTCAATTTGGCATTAGATTTCCAATAAATCCAGCCAGTGTACGCTATTTCAAGGAGTAAAGCGATATAAACAAATTTTCTGAGCATTTTATACACTCCAAACTCAGCCAGTCTTATAAAATCACATCTTCAAACTCAGCCATACAAAAATTTATTAATAATCAAGTGTACTAAAATTACATCTTCTTCAAAATATTCAGACCCCGAGGTTTTTTTTCTAGGTGTCGGATCGATGAGGATTTTTTAGATTTCATTTTATGATGGTGTTTTGAACAATCATAAAAAAAAATGTCTAAATAGACCGGACTATAATAGATACCTTTGAGCAGCGGTTCCTAAACTTTTTTTTTTAAAGAAACTATTTTGGTATTTGTTGCCAGCTGCAGGTAGCAAAGTTCAAGAAGAAAATTGAAGAAACTTCTTAAAAAAAACTTTTATCATAAAACTCGTAGCACACAATATTCTACGTACAAAATTAAAAATAACGAGCACTGTCACAGAAAACAGGAAACTTCTGATAGAAATTTAAAATCTACACTTTTCTGTTGGAAACATAAAACTCTTTTTTCGTGTAAAAATTAAAACTTATAGAACTTTTACAGACCATATTTTAGTTCCGGACCACAGGAAACGCCGCCACCGGTGAGAGTGGAAAGCTATGAGGGAGACCTTTGCCCAATAGGGAGAATAGATACACCGTTTTAAAAAAAGCAAAGTATTCCACTTTTACAATTAATTTAGGAAAGTAAGTAACTATTAACTATATACACGGGCCTCAAGTCTGCTATTACCATAGTGTCAGGATGGTCTATCAGTGATTTCATAATTCTAATAATCAACCACTGACACTCCATTAAAAGAAATGGCATAGAATGGTAATCTCGTACTTATTGACAAATTATTATAGTGTGTATAGTGTATGTAAACGGTAATCTGCTAAAATTTCGACAGTTCCTTTGATTAGTGACCTACCATTAGGACGTCATTGTGCAGCCATCGCTTACAAGACAGCTCGTACCACAATTCTATTACGAGACCACTATCACGTTACGAACTTTTAGCAAAATCACAATGGGATCGTGTTGGAATGACAATATTATGAAAATAGCAGACTAGGACCCCTGCAGAATTAGTGTGACCTGCGTCTCACTTCCTTTCACTTGCATTCCTCATAATAGCATTATTAAATACGATATCTGCATAATTTTCCATCGGAGTCTTTTGTTCTGCCAAGTAAACAAATCATGTATGGCTTTCTAGAGACAAATTGTAACGAAAAAGCGTGTCCAAATAGTTCGCGATCCTTGTATGCAACTCAAACTGTATCTACTTCATGATCAGAAGATCTCTCTTCAGTTTCGTTCTCGTTCTCTTGTCCAGTTTCGATAATTAAGAATTACAATTCTTAAGATATTAGATTATTAAATTCTGCAATCAAAGTATTTTGGGCCGACTACATAATCACAATTCATAATATTATCTATCCAGTATGTGTCTGGCAGTTCTTTTAACTTGATATCAAGTGTCTCTGCGAGGATGCCAGTAACAAAGATATCGTCTATCCAGAAGTATGGGTGGTAGATTGCTTCATCACACAGTGCAGCCGCTACTTGAGGAGTTGTGATGTAATAAAACCCAGAGAGGTATGGAGGATACACTTGTCTCGGGTACTCATCCCATGTGAGATACCATTTGCTTTTTCTATTTCTGTCTGGCTTAATATTGTTATTAATATAGCCCAATAAAATGGCTGTTGAATAATCAACTGATTTCAGAATTTCATAAGTTCTTTCCAAGTTATATACTGTGTCATCAT
The DNA here is from genome assembly GCA_958295575.1 of Leucania comma. Lineage (NCBI taxonomy): Eukaryota > Metazoa > Arthropoda > Insecta > Lepidoptera > Noctuidae > Leucania > Leucania comma. The sequence goes on along the minus strand of OY282482.1, from coordinate 9,411,107 downwards.
CCACTTTGAGTATGAATGCTGCATGTTGGCATGTTGTCGAAGCCCATTTCAAACCCATCAGGTGTTTATAAGTCAGGTTTCTGTAGCTTTCAACAAACGTTCCTTGTAAAATATCACCAAAAGTGTTGCTTTCATCATTGATCGCATATTGTGTTATGTTTCTGAAAATCAAGAAAAAGATATAGGTGCACAATATATCTACTTAGTTTTTAATCGATTATTTTTGATTTTATAAGGTATATTTACTTTTCTTGATCAGGTATTTGGGCAAGTAAGAAGACTCTGGTTGTATTTCTTTTGCTTAATTCTTCTGCAGGATAAGCTGTTCTATGAGCAGTTCTTAGCTTTACATGCCCCACATAAGACGTCACTAATATGACCAAAAATGGATTGCCTGAAATTATATCGAAAAGACTTCATAAGGTTTTTCAGTGACGATAAAAACACGATATGGGATGAAGATATCTAAATCACATGTGTAGTCTAGAATTAGATTTCTGTAGTTTCATACTATTTCAAAAGATTCGTAAAGACAATATGAAACCATAAAATTACTTTTATTTTTAATTGGAAGTGGTTGAATTGAAACGTCTTTTATTGTATACAATTTTGTTCTGACTATAATGAGATTTTTATTGAATTCGGAGTAACATTTCCAATAAATCCAGCTTGTGAATGTTAATCCAATAAGTAAAGCGATGTAAAGATTTTTTTTGCGCATTTTATCACACTGCAATCTTTTTGCAATCAACTGAAAACATTAACGTTATCGATAATTGTGTATATATGTTTAAGACTTTATAGTTGTAGATATAGCTAATGTTTTCACTTTGCACACTCGCCTGCGACTTATGATCTAAGATCCAGTAGAAGAAGTACCTTCCCTCATCTGTTATTTAATTAGGATAAATATTATATGCTAGATAATGCATTTATTTATACATTGCAAATAGGTTGCCTAGCTAAATCGGGTGCCAACTTCGATGAAACATGTACGATGCCAATGATGTTAAATAATTAAATTAGTTGTTAAATTTTTTTAATCAATTACCCTGATTGGTTATTTAAGAAAGTCGAGCATCAGCTGAAAGACTGCGCTCTAAGGAACTAAAAAAATATAAGTTGCCTACTTTTCCTCCGGGCAAATATAGGGGTTGCCTCGTTTAAAGAGGTAGGGAAATGTTCATAATATACCCTCATCAGTTATTTAATCGAATTATACATCAAATGAAAGGCTATTTTATTCTCAATCCAACCCTAAAAGGTTGCCTTACCAAAAATCGTGTGAGTCCATGGTTGCCTAGATTTAAGATGTAAAATTTTCAATCCAAAAACCACGAAAACAATGAAGAATTAGAATTAGATTTTGACATCGGTCACACTTCTGACGAGTCAGAAACAGAATAAGATTTTACATAAGGTGACTGGTAATTAGTGAACGATACTTAAACACGTGATTGTAGTAATGATAACGAACAACTTTTATTATGGGACCAAACCTGAAATCGCGAAAAAAAACCTACTGGTCAGTGCATTTGTGATCGCCTAACTGGTCAAAATGTACTGAACTTGACTGATTTTTTCGTGATTTTAGGTTTGGTCCCATAGTAAAAGTTGTTTGTTATCATGACTACAATCATGTGTTTAAGTATCGTTCACTAATTAGCAGTCACCCTATATATTACTAGCTGTAACCCCTTACTTTGTCCGCGTCAAGTTCGTAACACTGCTGCACTGCACAATTGTATGGATAACTAATAATTATACTTTTACTAGCTGACCCGGCAAACGTTGTTTTACCTTATAAATTATTTCCACTTAGGGGTATGGAAAATAGATAGTAGCCGATTTTCAGACCTACTGAATACGCATATAAAATTTGGTAAAAATCGGTAAAGCCGTTTCGGAGGAGTACGGTAACTAACATTGTGACATGGAAATTTTATATATTAGATATTATAGTACCTACTCTGTGATTATACTCAACGAAAATAAATATAGGGGTTGCCTCGTTTTAAAAGGTAGGGACCTTTTTAACGAGGCAGCCCTTATATTTGCACCGAGGAAAAGTAGGCAACTTATATTTTTTTAGTTCCTTGGAGCACATTATTTCAGCTGATGCTCGACTTTCTTAAATAACCAATGAGGGTAATTGTTGTTAAAAATGTAACAACTTTAATTGTTAAACATCATTGGCACTAGATTTTGCTAGGCAACCTATTCGCAATGTATAAATAAATGCATTATCTAGCATATAATATTTATCCTAATCAAATAACAGATGAGGGAAGGTACTTATTCTATTGGATCTCGTACTATTATACTTAGTAAATAAAACTAGTGCAGATGTTTCATTTCATGTTGGTTATTGTAGTAGACATCAAGAGTGAATAATTGACATAATTTGAATGATTTTGCTAATGTCAGAAATCTTTGCAGATATCTTATTTTAAGCTCTATATCTTCTGGTATTCAATACTTACGGGGAATAGTTTAGTATTGACAACCATACTCTTTGTTGACAACGTACTGTGATGCAGATTTTGCAGGTGATCCTGATACTACGAAAAATACGACTGATTTGTAGTGTTGTACCATAGATATCCATCGATATCCGTGTGTTGTACAGTGGTGGATCCAAACATTGGCGCTCGCGTAAACATTCCGTTATCGTGGTCTATAGCACAAAAGCAGAATATAATATCTCTGCCGCAGAATGTATCAAAGATTTACTTTATGTTCAAAGTTTGATTAAGAAGATACCAAAAACACAATTATTTGTTGATAAAAAATAATTGTGTTTTTGGTATATGCTCAACCGGCTATTGTTTTAATTAAAAAAGTAATTTTAAATCGGTGAAGCAAACATATTGATGAGATGTGAAATAGCATTGTATTAAAGAAAAGATAGATCAAAACCAATTCAAATATTGCAGATATAAGAATATATATATATACATATATACAAAAGGATTAGGCCGTGTTTACAGAGACGCGGCGCGTAGGGCGTTTCGTCGTACATTGCTGCAGCGGGCCGCGTCATCGCTCGCGCAACACAAACATATGGCAATGTACGCGCAACGTGCCGCGTCTCCGTAATCGAGCACTTAGACAGAACAAAGTTTTTACGTTGAGTGAAGTGAGTTTAGGGGAATAGAGGTTTAAATATGATATTTGCTAAATGTTACCGTAGATATAATTTTTAAGGAATTATTTTGAAATTTAGGTATTAGTTACAGTATTATGATTGTCTCAGAAGTTAATTTGAAATGTATATATAGGGTTTAATATAATATGTAGAATTTAATGATAGGTAGGAAATACTAGTATGGGTTTTTATTTTTGTATTAATTATGTGTTGATAGGTTTATGTTGAGAGTTAAAGTTTTAAATGGGAGTTTGAATAGAAACTGTGTCGAAGTCGTTTAGAGATTGTCCTAAAATATTGTTGAAGTTAAATAGAGGATGTTTTAAATATTGTTGAAGTTAATAAAGGATGTTTTAAAAAATTGTAAGGAATTATAATTAATTTTAATTGAGACAATATAAAATTCAGAGGGGATGTTGAGGGTAAATTTTGTATCTATGGTCTTTTAAACGAAAACGAAAGTATATTCAAATTTGGAAAATATAATTTTTTACCAATAATAATAATTATATGTCCATGTTTTGGCAATCAAAAACGTATAAAAATTTACTTCACTGTTTGCCCTAGGATATACACCGTTAAATTTTAGTCATTTTAATCCCGTAGAGTGTCGATTCGGTACATGAAATACTATCGATTGGTAAAGAAAAAATTAAAAATTAAGTACTTTTTTCAAAAACTCGAATTAATATACCCATGTACGAAATTAATTTCTTTAAGGGCCGATTTTTCAATCTCCAGATAACTTTTATCTGAAGCATATGTTTGACGTTTTGACAGCTTTTGTAGAGAAAATATGTCAAACCGCCGTATTTATTCCTCAGATAGAAGTTAACTGATGATTGAAAAATCGGGTCTAAGTAAACGAATTAATGACCTTGTAGGTAGTTGTCGGTCGTTGCGTACTAATTACCTACAGTTCATTGACCTCGCTCAGCTGACGTTTATTTAAAGAAATTAATTTCGTACATGCGTAAATTAATTCGAATTTAAAAAAAAAAGCACTTTATTTTTAATTTTCTCTTTACAAATCGATAGTATTTCATGTACCGAATCGATCCTCCGCGGGATGAAAACGACCAAAATTTAACAGTGTATAAGATCCTTGACTTCACTTGTTAAGTTAATTCGTTTTGGAGATGTTTTAGAATAACGTATTTTATTAATAGTATGATTTTAGTAAAATAATGTAAATATATTTAGTTTATTTATGGCACAATAAAATCAAACGTTTAAATATTGAAGTGTGTGTGTTTTTTTTACCCGACTACGGCAAAACCAAGAGAGAGTTATGATTTTGACTGGCTATGTATGTATGTATGTATGTGAGTATGTTCTTCTGTTCCCTCATAGCTCCTAATCTACTCATTGGAACTTGACTTATGAGGTATCGTTAGAACCGTCTTATTCGTCCGCTGAACATAGGCTAACGTGTCCCAAAAATCGATGTGGCGTCCTCTAGCGGACAAAAAGAAATGTGTTACAAAATAAAAATGATATAAATATGTTTGGTATCATTAGAAAGGGCTTGACTCGTAGATTTTATTCAAATTTAAACTAACGCTCTCTAGCAGACAAAAAGTCATTTGTAAAAAAAAAGTTAAGATAAATACACTGTGTTTGCTATCATTTGAAAGGGCTTAACTTGTACTTATAAAAAAAATATCATCAAAATTCAATGTGGCGCCCTCTAGTGGACAAAAAGTATTGTGTTAAAAAAAAAAAGTTAGTGTAAATACACCGTAATTGATATCATTTGAAAGGGCTTCACTTGTGCTTATCAAAAATATTATCATCAAAATTAAATGTGGCGCCCTCAAGCGGTCAAAAAATTCGATGTCAAAAACAGTGTAGAAGGACAGTATTTTAACACCAAAATAGTTTAAATAAAAAAAAGTAAAAAACTAAAACCCTACTACGACATAAGAAAACCGTAGAGAGTACCAACATAAGAGTACCAATTATAACACTTTAATAACGTGTATCTACGACTTTTCTTTTTGTTTTGTTCTTGTTTCTCCAGTAACCTTGTTTATTTCAGTATCCCAAAAATCTTGTATCATACTTTTTTGGCGTTTTTTTTTTGTCGTAGTCGGGTTATAATTTTTTACTTTTTTTTATTTTATGTTAGGTAAAATCATCCGATGACAAATCCCGCCCTTAGGCGGAGTGGGAAATAGTGTCAGACTTTTACTGACTAAAAACGTACCCTGTTCCTTCCCTGCCTTGGATCCAGGGCCCTGGGGGCTTACTCTCGAGTTTAATTCCTATTGATCGACATTGGAATTGTGACGTTAGGTACTCTTGAATTCGATGCTAGGGCCAAATCGCGTGACCTTTTTGGGAAACTAAGCAAAATGTTTTTTTTTTCAGTAAAATGGTTGGTCACGCAATTTTGAACCAATTTGGCGCTATTCTAGCATCGAATTCAAGAGTACCTAAAGTCGCAATTCCAATGTCGATCGATCGGAATTAAACTCGAGAGAAAGCTCCCTGGTATGCATTTTCATACCTCCCCAGAGCCCTAGACTAGGCCTCGACCCTACTGGGCCCCTACAGTTTGCTGACAACTCCTTGAGGCGCACGGGAACAGTGCGCGCCGTAAACGACTTGGGCTCGTTCCGGTCTGTTACCGTACAAACGGACAGCAAGCTACCCATTGCCCGCCGTCCGCAAGCCCGCGCCTACGGTGGCCGGTTTGGTTTGGAATTACGGCGGCGGCTGTGGCGTGAGCGCCGTTGTCTGGATGCGGTCGGCCTCCTCCTTTGCTAGCATTACTGCTTCGCAAAAGGAGGCGAACGCCTGCCACTCTTCCTCGCTCTGGACCATGGCCTGTACCAAGGCCCGGCGCGAGAGATCGCCGCCGCCGATCCTCCCCACGAGGAGACGGGCTCTTTCCAAGCGGGGCACACCTCTACCGTGTGCTCCACCATGTCCACCGGGCGTTCCGCACAGTGGTGACACCCGGGCGTCACCTCCGCACGGGGCCTTGCCATGTTCGGTTAGTACCTGCGCCATGCGGAAGGTCACAACGCCGTGAGGCCTTTCCAGCTACGCCTCAAAGAGGGGCCTTACCGCCTCAATTGTGGCGTGCCCAAAGTGTGTGTTTTGTGATTTATATCAGATCCCATTTTACACTTGAATATGTACAAGCGCTAAAGTTTGTAGAGCCATAGCATAGGCTCTGCAAACTTCAGACTCGCCAAGTTACATCGGCTGTACTGTATGAAGGTAGAACTACATTGCGCACACGTGAGCCATGTGCGCCGATCTGGGCACGTCGTTCGTCTCTATACATTTTATAAAGAAACTAGGCTTGTAGAGTTACAATATAATAATGATCCACGCTACGTGAAGTCATTCTACGTGCGAATCAGGCGTGGCTCACGTGTGCGTCGGTCTAATGCAGTTCTAGCTGTGTAATAATTATAAAGCTAGAACTATATTAGACAAGTTCAAGTTCATAAATTCATTATTATTATTCTAACCATAGATTTATAATAGTAAACTGTGCCCAATAACTTACTATTCAGATATTCTTTTTTTTTATTTTATTGCGGTAAAAAAATATTTCTGCAGTTGTCTATGAGTGGTGGTGCTGAACTGCTGAGGTTGTCTGTGGTCTATAGGTCTATAGCCGAAAAATAATCCGAAAAGATAAACAATTTTACGAAGAAATCTAGGAAGTAAGCGAACAGTAAAAACTGAATTTAAGAATAATATGTTTTAAAACTCTTTTACATCAACTGCTAACACGAACTTGTGAGTGTCTTCCTACTAACATTTTCCCATAGTTCATAGTTTTGGAGATAAGTTACTTTTGCTATGCTGATCACGTTTACTTCAAATTTCTATTCTATTGGCTACTATTTTCAGTGGCTACTGACTAGAGCTTATTTTAAAATAGAATAATATATGAATAGTTTGACAGCAATCACTGATTCATGCTAGGCGCGCTGCCGGCGAAGATTTCGCACTCCCAAATTAAATACTTATATAGTTATTATAGGTAGGTGTATGTTACGAACGAGGTCATTATGAACACTAATACAACTACAGCTACTAAATCGGTGTAGATCTATTCATTATTATACTGATAACATTTAAATATTGACTCTGAATTATATTTTGTATTTCAGATCAAAATGTCGCACAAACAAACACCCTATTCTCCGAATTTTCCTCCATCTCAAGGATATGCTCCGCCACCGGATGGTAAAGGTGAGAGCTATCCGATGAACCCACAAGGTGGTTATCCTGGCCCACCGCCTTCAGGCCCACAACTGCCCCCTGGAGCTCAACCTCTACCAGGGATGCAGTCTGGTTTCCAGCCTGGATTTCAACCTGGTTTCCAACAAGGGTTCACTCCGGGGTACCCTCATCCTCAGCAAGGCTACCCGCAACCAGGATATCCCCAGCCTGGCTACCCACAACCAGGCCATGGTCCTGTAGTGCAACAGCCAGGACCTCAGGTACCACCAGGTAAGAAGAAATTTTTTGTTAAAATTATGGGAATCTAACTTAACCAATAAATCAACAACAACCTGTTTTATAAGTAATTAATATGTAGTGAAATAAATAAATTTTAAAACCAGTTTTTTATTGTTATATATTTAAAAGGGCTGAACCATAAAACTAAGTATTGTAGGAACCTATTACATATAGGAATAATCTTTTTTAAAAGTGACATAAGTTAATATAGCTTTAGTCTTGTGATTAATCTAATCAATTTATGTTTATAAACACAATCCAATGTCAATGTTTTTGTGGCTACCCCAACAATGATTCTTATTTTATACTAGCTGACCCCGCAAACTTCGTACCACTTAATAGTCTATGAATATCCTTATTTTCTCATTGTTTAAACCTTCACTGGAGTATCACGAATATTTCAAGACCAAAATGAGCCAAATCGGTCCGGCCATTCTCGAATTTTAGCAAGACTAACAAACAGCTTTCATTTTTAAATATAAGAAGATTAATTAAAAATCAGAGTACCCATATCCAATATCATTATTAAATTACAGAATTTTAATTTTATAACTAAATGCTGGTGCTAATTAAACAGCAAGTATAGTAAGCAGCAAATAAGTTGAACCATCCGCCGCGGTCTTCGCCAACTCGACTGAGACCCGAAAATCGGTTATAATAATTGTCATACAAGTTGAACCATTATGGCGGTCGACCTTGAATGCGCAGTAACCGATTTTCGGGTCCCAATCAATGTTGGGGGCCGCGCGCAACTCGCCTTCGTTAATCGACGGTAAGAGCCGGAACACACGATGCGTTGCGGCGCCGCACCGCAAATAAATCGGCGAATCGGCGGGCCGTACGAGCGGTGTAGCGTCACTCGTGAGTCCGCCAATTCGTTCAACGAATTGGCGGACTATATGCGGTGCGACGCCGCAACGCATCGTGTGGCGGAGATATGGAGATATGGAAATATGGAGATATGGAAATCTCTAGAGGAAACCTTAAGAGCCGGAGCTCTTAAGGTTTCCTCTAGAGATTTCCATATCTCTATTGGTTGCTGTATCCATTCAGTGATTGCCAGCCACTTGTCTTATATCACCTGTCCAACAGGTAGCTAGCCTGCCTCTGTGTGTCTATCTATTATTGGTCAGCCACGCAATGTGGCCTAACAACGCCACTGCATTTTTTGCAGTGACCTTACCTTAACATTAGTTTTTTTGGATCTTAGACAGAAATAAATATTAAAGTTTAATAGATTTTGTATAAAAAAAAGAAGACAAATCGTTTTATCCTTTAGAAAAATCCTATCTGGCTAATACAAAAATTGGTCTTCGCCAAAACCAGTTTTTTTGATAAGGAATATCATCCAATGACTTTTCCCGCTCTGGAGCGAAGCAGGAAGGTGTGTCAGACTTTTATTGACTAGAATGACACCCATGTTCCTTCCGGAATTCCCTTTCGGAAGTCAACCCATGGCCCCAGCCTTAGATTCTGTTGGACTCACCAAAACATGAAAAACCATTTAAATTCTAATGTTATATAAGAGATTGAATGACAATATAATAATACATATTATTATATTGTCATTTAATCTCTTCAGTCCTTGTCTTATTTGTTCTTCAGACATAGGAGTTGTTGACATCAACTTAGATAAGGCTGTTTACTACTATTTGTGCAAAGATACCCTAGCTTCAAGAATGCTGATAACATATTAGCGTTACATTATGTTCAGTGGCATTTTACTGAGTAAGGAGTCCTTACCTCTATTGATTTGTATTAAATTGCTACCATGTTAAAAGAAAATGAAACAAGTTTTGACATTTTCTCGGATAATTCTGATAACAAAAAAAATAAAAAGTGTATAAAGTGGCTTAAGTACAAATATTGCTTGAACAAAAAAAAGTGTGTAGCTATCGGTGATATTAGGGATAAGAGAGTTTATTTTGAAACTCTCAGTGTTTCTAGTGTTAAAAGAAGTTTAAATAGAATTTGTAGAAAATTTTTCAAATCTCACTCCAGTGGTTATGAGAAGTTTTTATCAGACGAAGAGAAAAGGTTTAACTTGAATACAGACCGTAGTTTGGTGGAGGGTATTTACTAATCATATCTCTCTGTATACGTTTATTGACTCAATTTTTATTTGTATTGTGTTTTATATGTTTATACAATTTACTAACAGGTAATTTATTTTATAACAATACATGACTTTTATTTTTTACTTTATTTACCCAACAAGAACACGGGACACACTGACTGTCCCATGTTCTTGCTGGCTAAGCTTGGGCTGAAGTTTTATATACATTATATTTATCCTGTAATAAGTATTTTTAAAAAATAAGTCAAAATTTTTATACTTTATTAATTTGCAGTACACCACAGATTACCCCTTTTATATTTTAAGTTCTTACAGTCCATTCTGAGGTTTTCTGGGAGATATTGTTGTCAGCATAAAACCGCCATTGTACCTATAGATTTAAGTTTATGTAAAATGTTTTGTTTCTTTTTGGTGTACAATAAAGTTTATTCTATTCTACTACGGAACTTATACTACTCGTAATAAAAACTTATGGAAGTTTAAATTTTATTACAATAAGTTGCAATATAAATATTTGTTGCAGGTGGATGGATGAGCATTCCGCAAGGGCTCAGCAACTGTCCACCAGGCTTGGAATACCTTTCTATGATCGATGGACTCCTGGTACATCAGAAAGTGGAATTGTTGGAGGCATTCGTAGGTTTTGAGACCAATAACAAATACACAGTTAAAAATAGTGTTGGTCAAAAAGTATACTATGCTGTAGAAGACAATGATTGCTGCACTAGAAATTGCTGTGGACCTATGCGACCATTCGACATGAAAATTATGGATAACTTCAGGAATGAGGTAACAAAAAAGTTTTTTCATTGGTAGTTTTATTTGCATGAAAAAGGTTTTGTCATCCCAAGAGAATGTCCTACTCGAATAAAAAAGTTAGTAAGTTTCAATCAAATCCGTTTATACTTTGAGAATGAAAAATTTAAAAATTCAAAAAGGTTGATCATCAAAGGTTGTATGGTAGTCATCATTGTACCGATAGTAGTGGCGTAGCTACCACCGTATTTTCCGTATCAATGATACGGGGCCCCCGCGCTACTGGGGCCCCGACGTAGGCAAAAATTCGCAAAATGGTATCCACAACCGTCTCTTGGGGTAAACCAAACCAAGCATTTGTAAAAAAGCACCATTTTTTTTTTATTCGGTGACGGACTGGCGTGGGACTTTTGATACGGGGCCCCTGTAGGTCTAGCTACGCCACTGACCCACAGATTTAAATTTCTACGTTTTGTTATAGTGTAAGAAATTACCATTATAATATTAGTAGGAAAGAAAATACACCACGTCTGTCTGTAAGTTCGCGATAAACTCAAAAACTACAGGGTGGATTTTCGTGCAGTTTTCACCAAAACGTAGAGATATTCATGAAGAAGTTTAGCTGTATAAAACATTAATAATGTAGTAGTGAAAAACCGAGTATTCAAATAAGACATAGTCTTCTGGGTACGTTTCCGGATGACAGCGATGTGGAGGAATACTTCGACGCCTGACTGTATTTAGTGTTTGTGTTTTTGTATATTTATACATAGTTAGGTTTAGTTTACATTCTTAGTTTTGTTTTATGTACATAGGTTAGTACGGTTTAGTATTCATAGGTTAAATATTTAAGTTTCTTTTTATACACCGTTAAATTTTGGCCGTTTTAATCCCGCGGAGGGTCGATTCGGTACATGAAATTCTATCGATTTGTAAAGATAAAAATGAAAAATAAAGTACTTTTTTTTACACTCGAATTAATTTACACATGTACGAAATTGATTTCTTTAAGTAAACGTCAGCTGATCGAGGCCAATGAACTGTAAGTAGTTAGTACGCAACGACCGACAACTACCTACAAAATTATTGACTCGTTTACTTAAAGAAATTAATTTCGTATATGCGTAAATTAATTCGAGTTTTTGAAAAAAAGTACTTTATATTTTTCTTTACAAATCGATAGGGTTTCATGTACCGAATCGACCCTCCGCGGGATTAAAACGGCCAAATTTTAACGGTGTATACAACATTAATTAAAACAAATAAGAGATTTAAAATCTTTCAAATCAGAGACGATTTGCTAGTATTAAACCGTATAGTGGTACGTAAACAACACAGATAACATTCCAAAATAATTTTAAAGTAACTTACTGCTTTATCTACTAAATGGCTAGATCGAATAAAATAAAAAACTACAGTACCATTGTTAGGTTTTTATTGAGTGGAAGGTCATTCTCGTCATGGCTCTATACATTCAAATAACAATTAAGTGACACGGCCTTGGCCGTAACGAGCTAGCACTGTTCATGTTGCTATGACACTGGACTAATTTTGTCTTTGACTACACAATTAGACAGTTCTGTTTAAAAATTAGTTAATTATACATATGATTACCGTGTAACATGCTTCGTACTTGTTTGGCCCAAAAGGGTAACCATACAAAAATTGGGGATAAGAATTACGAGGTACTGTATGACAACATACAGTACGATCGACGGATATTGGCGCGCCTGAAGTTAGGCTCTGCAAAATTTAGCGCTTGTGCACTCGTAAAAAAATAAAAGGTTTGAAAAAATAAATGCCAATAGCAGTTGTTATTGCTGTTAACAACTGTTATTGGCATTTATTTTTATAAATCATTTATTTGACGTGCTTATTTTGAGCGCTAAAGTTCGCAGAGCCTAACTTCAGGCGCGCCAAAAACCGTCGATCGTACTGTACATAGTGATTTTTTTTAGAACTCTTTCTTTGTAATTTATGCAAAATACAGCCCCCTAGCCAAGTTACAATCGTTTCGTTTAGCGTAAACGCTTGGGGTTGGCCAAGCTCCTAATTCGTTTGTTCTGTACACGTGACTGAGCGTTGAGATGACGTCAGAACAAAGGAATTGGGGGCGTGGCTATCTCTAAGCGTTCACTTTAAATGAAACGATTGTAACTTGGCAGGGGGTGGCAGGAGTAAGACCGTGTATTTTGTATATGCCGCAGCCAACTAGCTTAATATAAAAATCCAAAAATGTTGATAATATCAAAGGCTGTCTGTTAGTCATCGCCGTCAGCGATAAGACCACCATTGTAACCATAGATTTAAGTTTGTTTGTTAGTTTTATTACTTTTGTAGTATACAGTAAAGATCTATAAAATATGCAAAAAAATTACAAATTTATTATACACTTTATTGTTGGCACTTAAAGTAATACAGAAAAACATAACTCTAAAGCACCTGTAGACAATGGGCGGCCTTATCACATTATTCGCATTTGTATTAGTAGGAAAGAAAAATACTCCACGTTTATCTGTAAGTTCACGATAAACTCAAAAACTACAGACTGGATTTTGGTGCAGTTTTTACCAAAACACAGAGATTCATGAAGAAGTTTTAACTGTATAAAGCATTCAAAATATAGTAGTGAAAAATCGAGTATTTCAAAGATTTCAGACCTTTAAAATCTGAGGCTATTTGCTAGTAGTAATATGTAAACAATTCTGTTTACACACAACAATAATTCTGTAATATAAGTACATCTTATACCCCTTAATTTGAAACTCCACTTGGCCAAAATATCTGTAAATATTCAGTTGTTCATTCCTACTTTAATCCCCCATTAACTTGTAAATGGCTGAACCGATTTTGATAAAATATGTCTTAAGAACCATCGCCAGAAAACATAACTGCTTTCAATTAAATAATAGTGCATCCTAATCGGTTCACCCGTATAAGAGCCACGGTGTTGCAGACAGGCAGACACACTGAAACACAAAGACTTCGCTCCGGCCTCAAAATAGTTTTAAAAACCACAAAAAATCCGCATTAAAGAAAGTACTCGACGGATGAAGTCATAAAACATGTGGTTCATCAAAATCAAGGAATTTATAAAAACTTGAAGACTGTCGGATGATAATCCATTTTTGTGTAAACAATCGTAAAAGATCGTAAAACTTAATTTTATTTCAAATTTTTACCGCATATTATCGGCGATGCCTTGTTTTGTTTAAAAACAGATGTGCTGCCAAAGTTTTGGACGGTGGTGTTGTTATCTTTAACTTGCTTGTGTCAGCGGTTTCATTCGAATGAAAGTAGTTTTCTCCATACAAAAAAAAATATCACATAGGCCTACATGGGCACTTATAAAATGTCGAAGCTAGTACCAAATTTGGACCCCCGTTTCATTCATATAAAGGTGCCGTTCGAACGTATGCGGCAGACTGCGAATGCAGGTAGTACATACGCCGGTAACGTGTAATACCTGCATTCGCAGCCTGCACCCGCAGCCGGTAGTGGTTCTGAGGTTGGCTGCACGTGCTGCCAGTCGCAAACCTACAATTCAATCCAATATGATCACTATCGGCTCCGAGTAGCGATTATTTCGGGACTTGTCTAATTAGGTTGGAGTGACGTAATTACGTGCACATTGACTTGCTGCCGGAGCTCGATAGGCTGCGATTGCAGGTCCCGGCATCACTCGCAGGAACATTTGAGCAAAATTTCGCGTTCCTTATCCCAATATTTTAGGCTGTTTCTGTTTTTAAATACACTATGTGTCTGACATCGACGCACAAACTGAAAACGGAATTTTTCGTCGGCCTTTTCCTCATTAAAAGAAAATCATTACTTTTATAAGCAACTCTGAAGACTTTTTTAGTGAAAAACGAATTAATTACTTTTTAATTTAAAAGTAATTAATTAATAAGTCAACGGGGTTGAAAAAAATATGTTATTTTAATCAACCCCGAATCCCGATGACATTTTTAATTTAAAATAATTTATTCCACAACTATCACACAACGCCGTCTAGTCTCAAGCTAAACAGAGCTTGTGTTAGGAGTACTAAACAACAACTGATAAACGTACTTATATATATTTCTAAATACATACATATATAGATAAATTACACCCAGACACAGAACAAATGACCGTGCTTATCACACAAACATTTGTCCTGGGTGGGAATCGAACCCACGACTCACTGTCGGGTCACTAACTACTAGACCAACAGGCCATTCTTCAAAAGGTGATTAATTAATTTTTGATTCTGACACATCCTGTATAAAAATTAAAATTGGTTTATTATTTTCCAAGATTTTAGGCTTTTTTGAAAGTTTGAGTGAAAAATGTCAAGGGCAAGTCATAGTGTTAATAAAATGACCATTGGTCACAACTTTGCTTCCAGAAAATGTACGAAACATGAATGTGATCAAGATCCACTCATTATATTCGCTTAAACACATGGCTCTACATATCTAGACCATGACATCATCGCCATGCTAGTTATTAAAATAACAATAACCAACATACGTTAGACATTTACTTAAACCACAAATACCTCTTTGTGATTTTAGTTTATCTAAATACAGGAAATACATAGTTTTAAACCCGTTGTTAATTTGTCAAGGTCATTGTTAGTTTTAAATTCTTATCACGTTAATATACAACATAGTTTTTAGTATATGAGAAACCTGAATATAGTCAGCCAGCGCCAGTGCACAGCTGGGTGCGGAAGCAAAACAACCCCTCAGTCGGCCAGGTGGCCCTGTGACCAGTTTTGAAATTTTGTACATAGATTCTTTACATAAAAATACTAGACAGGTGTTTCAGGTTTCACATAATATACTAAAAATAAGGTTGTATAAAAATAAATATAGACTAAGGTTTAGGTGAAAAGCGGGTATAAGTTTAAGTACAGTACGGTCGACGGATCTTGGCGCGTCTGAAGTCAGGCTCTGCGAACTTTAGCGCTCAAAATAAGCGCATCAAATAAATGATTTATGAAAAAACTGTCAATAACAGTTTTTAACAGCAATAACAACTGCTATTGGCATTTATTTTTTCAAACCATTTATTTTTTTACGAGTGCACAAGCGCTAAAGTTCGCAGAGCCTAACTTCAGACGCGCCAAGATCCGTCGACCGTACTGTACTTAAACTTATACCCGCTTTTCACCTAGACCTTAGTCTATATTTATTTTTATACAACCTTATTTTTAGTATGCTTTACTTCTAGGACTGTATGAGAAATCAATAGCAAAAAGAATAATGTCTACCAACCGTAACCAAACGAAGTTAGATACTATTTAGTGTATTTCGTAATTTTGGTTTCGGTATTTATGGTGTGTACGCAATAAATAGTGTCAGTCACTATCGCAACACTAACGCGTATGTTTTCGATTCGTTTATCAAATTATTTTTTTTACTAGTTTTAATGATGAAAAACTGCGAGTGTGAAAAAAATATAACAGCAATGACCAACTTAATCTATTTTATTTATCATTAACCTCTAAATATTTCGTATTACACTAGCAATTTTTCTATACGTAACTTCGTTCGGTTACGGTTTAAGGACCTGTTTATTGCTATTGATTTCTCGTATTCTCCTATAACATGTAACCTAGGTTTCATTTCTGGCGAAAAAAAAGGAATTCATGCCAATAATATGCATTGTCTTTTCATCCAACTTCGTTCAACCGTTCAAGCGTCATGAAGTAACAAACATACACACACAAACTTTCGTCTTTATAATATTAGTGTGATTATAAACTACCGGCCCGCCCAGCTCCACACGTCTTATCTCTTCTTTTTTTTATTATTGTTGATAGCCCAAGTAACAAAAGCTTCTATAACCCAGGCGTTTTATCACCAGACAGTGATACAGTAGGCCTATAATGGTAACCATTGTTACTGCTTGTACTATAAAGGTTTTCAAGAGAGTGTTTTGGTTCTTTAAGATTAAAGAGCATTTAAGTTCTAAAATGTAGCTCTTAAAATGCTTATAGGACCATACAAAAGAATGTTTAAAGTATTGCACTGTAATAGATATGAAAAAAGCGATTATGGTACTATTTAGTACTATAGACGACCTCACTGACACTTTTGTGTATCTATTTTGCGCTAATAATGTGTCAAAATAACTTTTACAGTACTAGTATTGTAGGAGTATCATAAACACTATTACAGCATCAATTTGTGCTATAAAAGTACCTTGCACCACCTTTACGTAACCTTTTAGCTTCTTATACGCTACCTCAATATCGCTATGGGACTAGTTCTGTAAAAGTCATGAAAACTCTTCTATCGTACTAAATAGTACCATAGCGACACCTGGCGCAGTTTTTACGTAACTAAAATTTTAAATAGCTCTATAAATGAGTCTGTGCTTCTGCTACGAGACTTAAAGTGTGACATATTCGTTTTCTATGCAAATATGGCTGCTGTTTTCTGCCATGATAGCACGTTAGCAGCACGGTTGGAGTCAATGTGTACTATAGCAGCTATTGTCGGAACAAGTCCTTATTTTATTAATTAAAATTTAATTAAAACACGAAAATTATGAGGGCGCATTGTCAAATTTGAAATCAGCATAATGATTTTATCGATAATATTATTTTCGCAAGTGCAAGCTATGGTAAAGTTACGATTTATGAATGTTTTTTAGTATGTCCTTTTGCAACAATGGCAAATGAAATAAAGCATAACTTCCAATCAATATATTTTGTATTCTTGAGGAACACTCATGATGATACGATTACAACACGAACAAGTGTGATATGAAAGATCACTGGAATCGTTTATGGTGCAAAATAACACTATAAACAGGTTTTGGTTACTTTTATAGTGCAAATTTCTGACATAAATGTTGCAGACAGCAGTATTTTAGTACTAAAAAGCGGTTCTCGACACTTTTACATTTCAACTACAGAGCTGATGAATCACCGTGAGAGCTTTTATATAAAGTTTATAGAATAAATCAGTGATAAAACTAGGGCCTTTTTGGGGTTTTGTAAAAGTTTACAACATCGTTATAGTACTAATCATGAATACTAATTAGCACGTCCTAAATCGTTCTCTGGGCTTTTATAGTACCAAGTTTTGCTACTTGGGAGGCTCGCGTTTGACCACGCAAATCTTCATTATTGCACTTAAACATTTGTCATGAATCACTCAGTGAACAGATAGACCGACAGATGCGGTGGAGGGATTTGGTTTTCGAATCTATATAATGTATAAAAGCGAATACCACTCACTGATTTATCGCTGGCAGAAGCTAGTATTATGTAAGTGTAAATATGTGTATTATCTTAATTTCAATATCTATTTGGAAGAAATCGGAAACCGGTTCAAGTTGACCTTCGAGAAAGGAAGACCTTTAAAGCCTTCCATTCAACTCCGATTGTAATCCTATTTTTTTTTCTTATTTGCTAGCAGTACACCGCAGACTAACCCCCCTTTTTTAGTTTAAGTACTTATAGTCCATCCGTAGGTTGTCTAGTAAATATCGCTGTCACGGATAAGACCGCCATTGTAACCATAGATTTAAGTTTTTGTGGAATTGTTATTATTTTGGTACAAACAATTAAGCTGTCGCCATGCTACGTTTGTATGGAAGAATGACCGGCTAGGGCGCCCTTAATGTCTAAAAACTGTGTAATTTAAATAATAGTAGATTATGTGACTAGGGGATAAAGTGTTCTTTTAGTCGCAGGCGGAGTGGTGAATTCTGAACGAAACGAAGGTTGCTAAGTTTCCCTCACTAACGTTCGGGATCTATAAAATAACTCCCGAGCAATGCGAGGGAGTTAATGTTTAAAACTGAGTAAAGTGAGGAATTCAAGCCGTCCACACGACACCTTTATCTCCGTGTTGGATACTCTACTTTTACACCATCTATGAGATAGTTAAAAGATAATTTACGAAAACAAACTGTATTTTAGATAAATCTAAGTATATAATATTTATGAGCTAATCTCTTAAAACATTTTATTCTTTTTTTTTTTTTTGTTAATGGCTAGTTCGGTTTTTGAAGAAACTATTTGATGCGTGTTCATTTTAGGTTTTTGACATTCCAAATTCAAATCTCATTTTTCCCTAGGGATCGCGAATACTACATTATCTCCATAGAGACATTCTGTCTCTCCATAGAGACAGAATGACTTGCTTTATGTGAGGTTTGTATGGCATAATATAGGGCATTGCCAAGCAGGTGGTGTAAAAATAAATGTTTCTGATGACAGGTGATCCACCTCCACCGTCCATTGGCCTGTGACTCGTGCTGGTGCCCTTGCTGGCTGCAAAGCATGGAGGTGTCCGCCCCGCCAGGCACGGTGATTGGCTCCATTGAGCAGGAGTGGTCCATCTGCAAGCCCTGCTACAGCATCAAAAATGCGGCCGGTGACGTTGTCCTCAGGATTAAGGGGCCGGTTTGCACTTTCTCCATTTGCGGAGATGTTGAATTTCATGTAAGTATATTTATTTTAATAGAGAATATGTTTAAAGAGGTATGTGGGACAAGGTCCCGCAAACTCTATTGAAGTCGGGAGGATCCTCCGTCCAGACAGGAGGAGTTTGGTCCGGGCAACTACCCAATGATAGTGGTCTAGCTTTTGTATCTATTCAAATCGCGCAGTGAACTTTGATGGTTGTGTGATGTTGGATTTCTGTGACGTCAGATGTTTTCTGTATTTATTATGTGGTTGTGATAGTTTCCAAAATCAAAATCGATTGAAAAACGAACGTGTTAAAAATCTGTCCCTCTCACTAAAACGTCATTAACGCGTACAGAAGTCAGAACACACCTACTACTAGTTTACATGTTTGAATGCCCCCACGATATAGGAATAATTTCTAATGTGAAACATATTTAAAAATAAAAGGTCAAACTTGGTTGACGCAACCGGGCCTTTAGGGGGAGCGACTCCTTCTCGCGCACTCCATTGAATGGCTGTCAGATCTAAGAAGGTTGTAGAATATTGTAGATAGATGATTTTAATGTTTATAATAGTCCGTAAATAAATAACTGTTACGGTCGCAGATCATATTTTAATTCACAAACAACTTGACACTGACCTGAAATATGCAATATAATATTAGGAAAATTTGAATACGTTTGCCAGGGTCGCACATATACGACCAAATACTCCTCATCAGCGCTTCTATATGGGGATTGATAAGCTAAACGAGATGGAATACCCAGTCGCAAACAGATGACTCTGGCGTACAGGTCACGAAAACAATCGTCGGACCAATCCGACGCCAGCGGAAAAACTGACGTTTAATAAAACAATGTATAATTTCAGGTATACTCCAAGGACGGTGAAACCAAAGTTGGCAAGATAACGAAGCAGTGGTCGGGCTTGGCGCGCGAAGCATTCACTGATTCCGACTACTTCGGTATCACCTTCCCTATGGATTTAGATGTCAAAATAAAAGCGGTCCTGCTTGGAGCTTGTTTCCTCATCGTAAGTAATAAACATCTTAATTTTATTATGAAGACTAGTTGCTAAAATTATTTCAAGAGAACATACTCTCGGGAAAAAAGTAGCCTACGTGATAATTGAGTTACTTCGGGCCCAATGATGTACTTATACTATTGACGTGCTCGTACGTACAAGTTTCTGTTAGCGGTTTTGCACGCGTATACACCGTTAAATATTGATCGTTTTAATCCCGCGGAGGGTCGACCCGGTACATGAAACACTATCGATTTGTAAAGATAAAATTAAAAAATAAAGTACGTTTTTTTAAACTCTAATTAATTTACGCATGTTTGAAGTTAATTTCGTACATGCGTAAACAAATTATCGCTGTAAAATCTACGGTTTATTGGCCGTGCGTAGTTGATCTCATACGTTTTGTCTCCGGTACGATAACTCCGCCGCGGAAAAAGGTACATACTTTTTTGTTAACAAGCTCACGCAGTGATCTTTCATACTTTCATAGGACACTGAGAGCGCAAGTAGACGGCCGTTTTTTTTTGCCGGATGGCTGTTGATGGGGTTTTAAACTGGTTGTCTGAGATTAAACACTTGTGAAATTAAATTTCAAATTCGGTCCACAATTGACCGAGAAATCAGTGAACATAAAAAAAATACATACAGGCAAACATAGAAAGAACCTCCTTATTTTTAAAGTTGGTTAAAAAGGTAACTTACAGTAATTGGGTAACACGATACACCTTGCCAAGACATTCTGGCGTTTTCCATCCAGTAAATCAATCTACAAATTGCAGACCATTAATCAACGGCTTAACCTTCTTGCGGTAAATGAACTCGGTAATTAATAAACGGTCACCCATCCATCGGCCGGCCTCGACAAATGTTGCTTACTCTTGAGTCTTGAATATCAACATGCTTTTTTGCGACTTTTACTGAATAGTAGCCACGAGTTTCACTGACACAGACAGGCGTGTCTTGTTAAAATTCATTAGCGTGTCAAAGTGCCGACAAAATAGGCCATGCCTTGATTAATAGATCTCGCCTAAATTAGTTACTTTCCTGTGCTTCTATTTGTACAAAATTTTATACTAAAACCGATGACGTGGCTCAGAAGGCTGCCCAGCTTTAGTGGGACTGGGCTGGATATGTTTGCCACATGGCGATGGAAACGGTTTTATTTTTCCGGGATAAATATTAGTGTAACAAGTATATGGAGGGACAGGCCAAATAAAAATGAAAGGATAGTGTAAGAAGCGATATGAAAGAAAAAAGAGTCGGTGATAGCGTGACCGCTGACAGGACAGAATGGAAGAAAAAAACGTGTTACGCCCCCAAGTACCTAATATGGAACAAGAGCAAAAACAGGAGAGGTCCTTGTCTTTATTCCAAAGTATGTCAATCAAAGCTGGTTTTTCTTATTACAGACGAGAAATGCAAAATGTATTAAAAGGTACTACATGAATTTCGAGTGTAAAATATTATCTTAGAAGATTTATAAATGAAGAATCATAAATACGATATCGATGATAAAACTAAGTATTACCTAAATGTCTTAAAAGATAAAATAACACGGATTTGAAAATGATGTTTGGGTACTGCTTTTCAATAATTTAGTTAATGGGATACGCCATTTTCATTTGAAGACAGAGCAAGAGCTGAAAACCGATCTTAAATAATTGAATTTGAGAAATTAGTTACTCACTTATTTTCCCTTCTTCTCCAGTCGCCTATCGTCAACTTCGAGCATGGTTTGAAATTTGTTGCTTCATCGAACGCGATCCACGATGTTTGGTGAAAAGCCAATGCGAAAGAGAGAGATAATGCCTGAAAACTCTGTTGGAATTCTGTAATTCCGTTATTTACTCGAATATTTCACAAAACTTGTTTTTTTTTTTAATCCTTAAAAGTTATTGAGAAAAATTATCGTCAGTCAGAATTTCGATTAAATTGTGCAAGGCATAAAAATAGCAAAAAATAGTAAAATAACAGATTTTCAGAGGTCTTAACTGGATAATATCTGGAGAAAGATGAGTTATAACATCATAATCACGTAAGAGAGCGGTTCTGTGAAAATATACCTCGGGTTGGCCGCTCCTAATATAAACTGTACTATGAAAGGTAAGATGAAACAAAATGTTTCAAATATTGACTAACTAGCGACCCGCCCCAGCTTCGCACGGGTGCAAAGGTGATATTAAATATATTATGCATGTATTATACAAATAAACTTTCCTCTTGAATTACTCTATCTATTAAAAAAACCGCATCAAAATTGCGTAGTTGTAAAGACCTAACCATACATAGGGACAGACAGCGGGAAGCGACAGTTTTATACTATGTTGGCTAATTAATACCTAACTAAAAGAGTCAGGCTGACGGCGCGGGCGGTTCCCCTGCTCGCCACCGCTTAAGGCGGCCACTGGGCAGAAAGATGATGAAATATATTACAGTCGGCGATAGTCCTTATAACAGTGAAAGATACATCCTAATCAGATCAGTACTTCTAGAGTGTGTTCATTACAAACAAACATGCAATTATTGTATTAGTTAATACCTGTGACAGAGAGCAATATCGTAATACTTCGCTTGGATTATTTTGTTTGGTTTTCGATGTTAACAGTAGATTTAATACCTCTTCTATCTTATCTTGATACCTATAAATTAATCTGTCCTAGCTCAGAGGACACCGGTGTCCTCTCACATCCACGCCACTATAGGCCTTAATTCTGATGTTTAGAGTCTACTTTTGTATGAACAAGTTTGGTAGTTGTGGATCTACGTGTAAGTGCATTTGTACTAAAGCGGAGACATCGCATAGAGTGCAAATCCTGGGCCCACCTTGCAATAGCTATGTGTGTTACATCGTTGGATAGACATTTTTGAGCTGAATAACAGTTATTATGGCAATAAGTTTCAGATCTCGGTCCCTTCAAAGTTATTTTTGTTTAACATGTTATTGATATGTTTTGATATTGCATTTCTGTATCTACATAAGTACTACGTGTATAAAATCCTACCGCCGACCTACAGTTATACATTGTGTCGTTTGTTAAGTTTAGCTACGCGAAAACAGTGAGCTTTTGCTCACTTTTTTCAGCGGCCTGCGCGCACTGCGCACTGTAGTCATTAAAATATACGCACGCGTGTCGCGTCAATACTCACGATCGACCTGCCGATTAACGCGCGCTAGCAAAAATTATTTTCGAATTCCCATCATCCTTTACCAATTACAATGTCGAAATCTCCACTCTGATTCGGTAGCAACAATGTAATTAGAGCTGGGCGGTCTTTTATCACAATAATGTTGTATATAAATGTGTGTGTGTATAAGGTATGTGTAACTCCTTTAAGCTCAAACGGTTGATTGGATTTTAGTGAAATTGCACACAGGTAAACCATGACGATGTCGGGGAATAGAACATACGATACTTTCGTGTCTGGAGTATGTTGCTTTATTTATTTTTTACGCTGTGTATGCCGCTGGCAAAAGCTATTATGAAAATATAATATATCTAGTATAAAAATATATGTAAGATATCTATCACTGGCCCGGGAGCTCTTATGGGTTCCCGGGCCAGATGGATATTTATCATATTTATATGGATACTTATTATGGTAGAAGTAGTAGCAGAGATGGATAGAATTTAAACACTGCTATTCACTGCTCTACTCCACTCCGCTACATCTTCTCCCCCTAAATGGAAAAGCATTATTAAACCTCGGATACATTAGGGACAGTGTCCTCCGACCTGACGCGCAACGCTCACTCTACGTGACCCTGCAACGTTTCCCAGTGTCCCCGCAACTTGCCTCCCAATCTTTTACGACGCATTCGGAACATGATAATGGACAATTTGACAGACATCTTGTCCCCTAGTCTAGAGTATTTGAGGCTTTAAACTGCATTTAATAAAATAAGTTTACTAATGATCCCATCCATCACTTCTTTCCAGGATTTTATGTTCTTCGAGAAATCTGGAAACCAGGAGAGCGATCGTCCCGGATTGCTGTAAACGTGGAATGAGGATTGAGGGATAATGCCCTGGCAGCATGTTGGCTGCTCGTCTAATCAGTGATTTTTTGATACAACTACATATATTTTTTATTTCGTTTTTATTTTTGGATTACTTGTTTACTTTTGGATTTGTTATAATATTTGTATGTTTGTAGAATCTCTAACATTGACACTTTGTACTAATTTAGTTTTAGTTAGTGGCGGTGCGTATGGGTAATCAAAGTCGCGCGGCGGAGTCTTACTTAACAATCAATTTATTCCCCTCCTTACATACTGTCATACCATTTGACATAGCTCATTAGCAGCGCTCAAATGAGGCTTATTATAATGACTAATCTGCGATTACAAAGCAAGGACAGCAAAAAAAAAAAAAAAAACAACTGACAAGACACAGATGTCCAAAAAGAATTCATCAAGTGTATATTTCGCATCCTTATTCCATACTGGCACTAAACTGAAAATATGATAAGTTTATTATAGCGTATATGATTAAAATGAGTAGATGTGTATCAGGAACTAAGTTCTCTGAGTGTGGACTAGATGGCGTTCAAAACATATTTTTTGAAAATTTTGTTTAGTGACAGTATGGAATAATAGTGCGATTTAAAGGAAGTGCCTGAAAAACGAATTATCTGCTAATTTGTGAGTGGATGGACTAATCGACTATTTGCACTACAAAAGGCTTAAGTACCGTTTTGGGGAAATGTTCTTTTTGCTGCACTTTTACTCAATTTTTGCGCTCTTTCGGTAACCTTGAAGCTCTAAAGTTTGTAAAACTTTCGATAGTTGCTAATTACTAAAACTATAATATTTGTCTTTATGCATCATTGTGTGCCAAATGAACATCGACTACCCCAGACAATAAGTCAGTAATCCCAAAAATTTGTTTTTCGATTTACCAACTTATTGCCCGGTTATAAAGTTGGTAATCGGTCGACTAATTTTTGCGATTACCGACTTACTGCACGGGGACGTCGACATGTTTTCTTTGTTTCCTTCTTTCTTTATCTTGTAAAAAATACAGCCGCTCTCGCCGCCACTTTTAATAATATATTAGCATGCGTGTTTATACTTATGAAAATTTTACAAAATTTGTGTTAATTATGTCAAACGCACTAATTAGTATTGTAAGCATAAAATATTTTTGTTATTAAGATCTAATTTGTTTTACATATATTGTTAACAGCTTGACTACTACATGATAGCATACTTGTGATCGTCAGAACTGCCTCGAATACATGTCATGTAGTCATATGAGGTTAGTCTGCTGTAAAGGATACTGCTAGTCGAGAATGACATCCACTAGTCGAGATTAGTGAACTCCTCGTGCAGAAATCGCGAACATTCTAGATAACGACTCGATTGCTTAGCATGAGGGCGAGATGAAAACAGGTTTAATTTAATTTATCTAGTAAAACTTCATAGCTCTGGTGGGTACCGATTTCAAAAGACATAATTCTCGAAAAACAAAAAAAAAACTCGATATTTTAATTTCATGCTATTGTTGTTTATTTATTTATTGTTCCTGAAATGTAACTTAAAAACGTCACCAAGGCTGCGGTAAAGATTTATCGTCGTCCTGGAACGTACCTGAAGGAACACATGTGGGTAGTCAGTAAATGTCTGACACTCCCTCTCGCTGAACCCAGAATGGGAAAGAGTTATTTGATGATTTCGCACCGAAAAAACTTTATTGCGTTTAAAAAAATACATTGTTTACAATAGCATGCTGCATAATATTTCTCGCCCCTTTTCCTTATAAAAGAACACAAGTGTGACTATATGTATGTACAATACGCGATTACAATTTTATATAAATATTTTATTTTTATTTACCTGACATGTGAGAATTTTTGAAATGACTAAATAAGATTTTAATTAAAAATGAAAGTTATGTTTATGTACACAGCTCAAATACAACGTTTGCATTTACAAAACAATAAATCCTATACATATTTAAATATTCAAAAATGTATCTTTTGTTATTCTAGTCTTGTATGCATTTTATGTTAGATATGTACTTTGGTGTTGTAAACTTGTATCCTACTTTGTCTTAGCGTTTTCCAGGCAAAACAAGTCAATTTTTAGGGTTCCGTAGCCAAAGGGATTGTCACTGCTGTCTGTCTATCTGTCACCAGGCTATATATATCTCATGATTCATGATAGCTAGACAGTTGAATCAGTAGTTCCCATAGATGATGTATTTCTGTTACCGCTATAACAACAAATATTAAAGACAGAATAAAATAAATATTTAAGTGAGGCTCCCATACAAAATATGATTTTTTTTTGCTACGGACGGTACACGGAACCCTTCTTCCCTCTTAACCGAAAACGACTCACACTTGGCCAGTTAATAAAGTGGTCATGGAATAAGTTGAGGGTATAATCTGGTTTTTAAAATAAACGACCTACTTGGGCATTCATATATGGGTTTTGGAAGTAAATAGCGAACCGAGAAATACATAGTTGATACACTGCCACCTAAGTGAACGCGCTACAGTAACCCTCGAACCTAAAAATTTTAATTATTTTTTTTGCATTTTGCATTTCATTGTCAAATATACAACTTGACAATGATCGTTGATTACAATATGATTTGTGACCGTAACACGTATGTATTTACGTATAGCTAAACTTATTGAATGACTTTTTCAAGAAAAAACCATTCATTAGGGTTAGACAATTGGTACCTTAATAACTCAAGCCTTAAGCGAACGCCGGCGCTCGCACACCTATTGTCTTTCTATTGTGTCTCTAACTCTAACTAACGGTATTCAAATTAAATATTGATACCAAGTGGAAGTTAAAAAAAAAACTAGTTTTTTCTTTAATTTCGATAGCTAACTTAGGTGTTTCGCTAATTCATTTAATTAGACTTGCAAAGATTTGAAAAAAATCTAGCGTGAGAACCATATACATAGGTTGGTTACGTATTTCTTTGAAAAAAAAAAACAGCGTCCCTACGAGCAGTGTAAGGGTCAACGCTGCGTTAAGCGAGCGCTCGCGCGGGCACCCGTCGCGTGACTGCGCGTGTGTTGTGTGCGGCGGTCCCCGTAGCGGAAGCCGGATTATTACCTGCGCAGTGTCGCTAGTTTATTATTTATTTAATACTTCTTGCACATTATGTACAGAGACATGTAGTCGTGTCGATTGAGAACTTTATGTAATATCACGTAGCAAAACGGGCGCAAGCCGCGACGGGTGCTATTATGTATGGAACCGCGCGGGCGATCGCGTAACGCAGCGTTGACCCTAAAACTTGTGTATCGTCTCGTTCATTTGCTTAGTTTGATAAGAAATTATATACGGAATAAATATACTGTCTTATATGTAGTGTTATATATTGAACTATTTATCGAATGCTGTATTTGTGTATTTACGGAATGTTAATGTTAACAAGCGTTCATATTTCCTTAGAAATAATCTTAAGAAAGTATATACCTTCTGCTTTTAATCAGGTGCTAAATGATAGGATCGTCCTTTGATGTTGAAAGCCTAAATATTATTTTTCATTTAAGTGATAGTAGCATGTTGATGCAGGATTTTTCTAGGAACTATACACCTGTATTGTGTAGATATATACATGCTTCGATTAGTCATTAAGTATAAACGAATAGCTTGTAAAACTACACTTTTTATATATGGGACGTTTTTCTTTTTTATCGACAACCGATCAGTGTAATAACGTGTAAGAGATATTTCGCCCATCGCTGACTGTTCATGTCCGCGTGTATTCGAGGCCTAGTTGTATGCACGGGTGTAAAACTCGAAAAATGCCCCGAGCGTTTTTCTTACACACGGGTGTACGCAATTGATCGCCGCCATTGCACGCTCTATATCTGAAGTTTATTTGTTCGTGGCGACACGTAGTTCGTTCACTCACCATTTTAAGAACTATCGACGTGCCAAGAGACGTGAACAACCAGAATTAGGTGGATTTTGAGGCTATAATTTGACCAAGTTCAATGAATGGGATATCCGATTTTAGCTAATACCATTTCCTTGACTTAATAATGCTCCCATTTTGACCCATTTTTTTTTTATATTGAGTTAAGCGACATCTAGTGTGTCCTTAATTTGTCTAGCTAACTTCGTTTGGTTACGGTCGGTAGACATAATGATTTTTGCTATTGATATCTCATACAGTCCTTTAAGAAATGGCCTAGGCTACACTTTTGGCGAAAGTAAAAAGTATATGGCAGCAATGTATGGCCAAAGTTTTATTCCCCTTTCAGCATAAATACTTACACTATTTTTCAAGAAAGATAAGCGTTGTTGGTAAAAAAATGTCCTATATTATATAATTTCGGCGTGAACAATTATAAAAATACTCGAATGATCTAAAAACTTATAAATAAGCGGAAGTTAATATATTAGAGTCGCATATATTGTGCCTGCTGTAACTCTCCTCTATATTCCTAGTACATGATAACTATACAATGTTAATAAGTAGTACATTTTAAAATAGATTTTAAACAATGCATTTAACTTACGTAATATTGAATTAATAGTTACTACAACAAATACTGCACAATACGAAACGGTTCGCACAAGGATGCATTACGGTTTACAGTGATATAATGTTAACGATGAGATGAGCATATAATGCTGGTCTGATAGCCTGCTGCCTAATATAACGTACGTACCAACTTCACACTATTATGTACTTTTCTAAGAAACTTTGTATTACCGTTTATTAAATAAATGTGTTATTTAACTATGATTTGGCGTTTTTTTTATTTATTTTTTTCCACATCGCAGTATACATCAAATTGTTATACTAAAAGCCACAAAAGCCATTATTGGCTACGGCCAGTGAATTCGGATAAAATTATAAATAGATTCTTCTTCTTCCTGCCCTTGTCCCATATTACTTGGGGTCGGCGCAACACGTTTTTTTCTTCCACTCTATCCTGTCAGCCGTCACACTATCACTAACTTCCTTTTCTTTCATATCACTCCTCACACAATCCATCCATCTCTTCTTCGGCCTCCCTCTTCCTCTCCATCCATCTACTTGTAAACTCAGAACTCTTTTAGTAACATGTGTTTCATCCCTCCTCTTCACATGACCATACCAAGACAAACGATTTCCTTTCAACTTTTCAGTCACTGGCGCCACTTTCAAACTTCCTCTAATATACTCATTTCTCACTTTATCCATTCTCGTCACACCACACATCCATCTCAACATTCTCATCTCCGCTACATGCAGTCTTTTTTCATCCATCTTTTTCACAGCCCAACATTCTGATCCATACTATCACTATACCATCCAAAATTATAAATAGATTACATAGTGATTTTTTAAGTTTTACATTCAAAAATGTTAGTAAATTAATTTAAACTAATTAACTACGTGCAATCTGCAAAAAAATCTTTTTTAAAACACTGGATTTTTTAGGGTTGCAGAGGTATTTATGTTCTCGATAAAGTATTAGTGGTCGTTTACGGAGACGCGGCGCGTTGGGCGGTCCGTTGTACATTGTCATATGTTTATGTTTGCGCATGCAATGACCCGGCCCGCTGTTGCAATGTACGACGAACGCACAACCCGTTGCGCAATGCACCGCGTCTCCGTAAACAAGCCCTTAGGTATGGCGTATTTGATCTCGCTTTGCTCTCTAGTTTTGTTAGAACTGGCTATTCGAATCGGGCTTACTCTGTTCATACTGGTCCCGATACAAATGATACGCTATGCGACTCTTGTATTTCTCTGTTCTGTGTATGTATTTCTGCTTTACCCTATCAAAGGCTTTCGAGACGTCTTTAAAGACAGCAATCGCTTCCCTATTCTTCTCGATTATAGGTACACTAGTAGGTTCCCATTAGACCGATTGCGGCGAACTCGTACGGACTACGGTCGTTCCTTGTGATCTTTATTCGTTACCTTCCATCAACACACAATCGTGTTCAATACACGCTCTCCTTATATTTTGCCAAGTATGGAGTTTATTGAAATCGGCCGATAGCTGGCAGAATCGATGACCGCTCTTTTTAGGCAGGGGATGTACGTTGGCATGCTTTGACACTATACTAGTCCTAAATAAGAGGATACAAGCGTGTTATTGAAAATAAAAAGAAGCAAATTGATAATGATATGGTACAATATTATCGATACGAAAGGATTCATAGTTTAACTCTGCGCCACGTTATTTTGCATTATTTTTTTTTTGTTTTATATTGTAGTCGGTTGTATTTTTTGTAAAAAGTGTTTTTATGTAGCTATTGTTGACTTGTTTTCATGCCCAGCAATGATCCAGTACCCGACTGGTGCGCCTTACTCTATGCTTAATATATTTTGATTTTTCGATTATCGTTCTACCCGGCTCCGGGGTCCTTGGCACTGAATGTGTTTATGTTATTTCACAAGGGCGTCGCCAAGGGGGGTGGGGGGCGATGGGAGCTGCAGCCCCACCTAGAGAATAGAGAAAAAAAATTGTCTTTACTTTTTTTTATCTAATCTGCCACATTCGAAACATTTGTTACTAACCACTAAACTTGTACTAGTAAAATTGTCATTAAAAAATACTCGACTATTTTAGCAATATTTTAACAAGTAATACGGGCCTTCAAAGGAGCTTTGGACTTTGGTTTTGGTGGTTTTGACGTTTCACTGGCCAGAACTAAAGAAGGTGGGGGCAGGCAATATAGCGCCACGCGCTTCGTTTGATGTCGCGAACTTAGCACTTTCAGTGCTAGATCTAGCACTTTTATGGTAAGAATTTTGGTGGTGATTACAGTCACCTCGGATATTTTAGTGGGTATTCCACCAATTTTAGCACTAAAATGTTTTCACTTGCTTTACAGCTTCAAAAGCTCTCGACTGTAACTACAATTCATACTTTTGCCATGGTGACCTGAAATACGGGTCTTGGCCCTAGTTTAGGCACCTGCAGTCTCCCATAATATAATGCCCGTCCTATTATATTACCATAGAAATTTTTATATGATATGATATGATATGATATTTTATTTTTGCAAATAGGTTCTCAAAAACACTTTTACACGTCAATTTTTTTTTTTTATACTATATTTTTGAAACTTTTAATATTATTCTCTAGATACTTCCAATAGCCCCCCCCCCCCCCTTGGTCATCGGCTGATGACGCTCTTGTTATTTCATCTTTAGGAAATACAATTCACATGTTTCATCTTAAAATAAATAAAACAACAATAATGGCTGTATAAATTATAATTTAATACAAAATTGTTATATTCACTCTTAGGTACAAACAATGCGCCGTTTAATATAATTACACACTATCCGTTAGGCAGAAAACATATTTCAAATGATTCATTATTTTCTTTGTTTGCGTGTTAATGAGCACCAAATTGTGATTATTTTTCTAATGCAATTAATTTGTTCAAATCATCAACAATATTTTTATTATTAGACTAATATAATATGTAATTCAATAATGCTTCGTCAATTTACGTTGGTTTTGAGCATTTTGTACCCCAAAAACATTCTAATAGCTAGAGCTAGTCTGCTAAGAAGTAAAGGAGCGTGGATTCTGTGTTTTATTATGCTTATTTTTAATCAGCAAGTTTGTACAGGGCGGAGTATTTCATCACTAACTTTTCAGTAACAGCAGTATGCATTCTGTCTAGAATTAGTAGAAATATTTAGTGCTAAGTTTGGGCACGCCACAATTATTGTGGTAAGTCCCCTCTTTGAGGCGTGGCAGGAAAGACCTCACGGCGTCCTCACCTTCCGCATGACGCAGGTTCTGACCGAACACGGTCAGTTCGGGAAGTTCCTGCAGCGGATTCGTGCGGAAGCGACGCTCGGGTCTCACCATTTTATGGACCGCCCGGAGGACACGGTGGAGCACACGGTCGAGGTGTGCCCCGCTAGAGCAGAGTTCCGCTATGTCCTCGTGGGGGCGATCGGCGGCAGCGATCTCTCGGACCGGGCTTTGGTACAGGCCATGGTCCATTCGCAGCAGTAATGCCAGCAAAGGAGGATGCCGCACTCGTGAGGCAACGGCCCTCACGCCATAGCCGCCATCGGGATTCCGATCCCGATTTCCGGCCACCGTAGACGTGGGCTTCCTCCATTGCGACCGTCGGTAACTGTTCGGACCGAGCCCATGTCGTCGACGGCGCGCACTGTTCCCGCGCGCCTCAAGGTGTTGTCAGCAAACCGTAGAGGCTCAGCAGGGCCGAAGCCTACTGGGGCCATGGACTGATTTCTGAAAAGAATGTCCGCCCCTGGTACAAAGGGCTAAGAAGGAACGGGGTGGGTTTTTAGTCAGTAAAAGTCTGACACTATCTCCCGCTCCGCCCAAGTACGGCAGATATAATTGGATGATTTTACCCACCACCAAAAAAAAGTGCTATATTTGACTAACCATCTGGAGTATTTTAGTATATAATTAAATTGCACTGATTATTATAGTTATCTGACAAACTATTCAAGCACGCTTTCTCAAACAATCAAATATATAGTATTTATTAAAAAAGAATATAATTCGAATAGAAATGAAACTTACAGATTATGTTGCTTTATACAATTTTTATTTTATCAGCATTTTGAAGACATGGGAAGACTAGTGAATACAGACTGGATATGATTGGAAGTGCAATCGATGATTTTAAAGGTCTACTACCACTTGCGGGAGCTTTGCCTTAGAAAGACACAAGCATATTTCTCATCTAAGTTTGTGTTTTGAACTAGTAACCGCCAGTGTAACAAGATCCTCCAAATGTTTGTTAACAGTACCTATCTTAAGCTTTAAAGCCGAATGTAAAAACAACTAAACGACTATTGTCTTTACAACATTATGCTATTTCATGTCTTAACATCCATAATAAGGCAAACCTCTGTAAATCTATTTTAAAAATTTCACTGTTTTATCGCACATTTGTTTCATTAAAATGTAATTTTATTTATTATATTTGAAGATTCCTGATGAAATAAGGACGTATGTATTATTATTGACTAATTCAGTTACAACAATCGAGATGACATGGTCTATAGAACCTGCAGCCTTATTACGTGACACGTTCCTAATGGCTATCGCTTACACTCCTGAGTACACAACCAAAGCCATTGCTGTACCTGGAATGGAATATTCAGGTAAACTATTCCTTTGTATGGTAATTAATATTCTAGCTACAATAATAAATAACAGGCTGGGGCTGCTCTCAAGCGTTTCCTGCCCAACTTAGGGGGTTCAGACGTCTCTATCCTCACGTCCGTGGCCTTTTACGGAGAGCCGGTGTGAGTGCCGCGCTGCAAAAGCGACCGACGGACGGTCAAGCTGAACGCGTTCCAAAGGCTCATGACCATACGAACGGTGCGGGAATTTCGCACGGTCTCCCATGAAGCAGCGGGCCTTTGCAACCCAGTGCTGGGCGCGCCATAATCGTGGTGGTTTTGCATGACTTCACCAGTCGTGGTAGGTTCGGGAGCTTCACCTGATTCGTGCGGAAGCCACACCCAGATATCACCATTATGCGGACTGCCCGGAGAACTCAGTGGAGGCGATCGGCGACGGCAAACTCTCACGCTGGGCCCTGGTTCAGGCCATGGCCTCCGGGACTATGGCCTAGCTCCGGCGAGGTGGAATGGGCGGTGGTCGCCGTGCGAAACAGTAATATTAGCGAAAAAAATTCCAACCTCATCAATTTCTTCCTTCTATTCTAAATTTGAAAAAAAAACTGGTCAATTCGAATAGATCGACGAAAATTAGGGGCGTTTGACGGAATAAGGCTGCTGAAGTCACAACTTCCTTTCAGCAGATGGCGCGCGAATGACTCAACATTCGCACGTCATCCGCTATAAGTGTACCGACGGTGCGAGCCGACAACCGCGAACAGCAAAGGCTAATGTATTTACAAGATATGTATATTTATTATAAAAACAATACTTAATTATTTCGTACAAGCGCTTCGCTGCAAGGCATCATTGTAGCAGAGTCTTTAGGTATTTAGATTTTCTTTTAAGAATGTTTCTAACGTCAGTGAGCATGTCGTCACGTCCACTTTTAAGTTTACTTTCTACTGGGCTTTGGTATTTGTCGTCTAGAGTTAATTTAGCAAGGTTTTCATCGAGATTGTTAGCGAATTCGTATTTTGGCCACTCGTCGAGTATATTTTCGAGGAAAACGATTGAGTTTTGCACTGTTTGGTTGAGTTCGTTGAGCAGCTCGGAGGTTTTGAGTTCGTCGGGAGACTGGTTGGTCTTTTTCTTAGATTTCTTGGTGTTGGCCGGCGAGAACAACTCGTTGCAGACGCCCAGCAAAAAGGTTATGATACCTATGAACTGGAAATAAAATTGTTTTGTTTACCTGCTATTACGCAATCATGTTAGAGAATTTAAGTGGACATTTGAATGATCTTGATTAAATACGTAATTAGATCCTTTAGAAAAAAAATTCGTAGTAGCCCAACACAATTCATACTGTTTGATACAATAATTCAGGATAGTCGAAATTCACTTTTATTTGTTCCTCCGACTTTTTTATCCCAAGTACAGTCGACAGTTAAATAAAATTATTCATGCAATAACAACTTGTATCCTGTACCTATTTCTAAACATCACATATTGACATTAAACAAAAATTGATTCTCTACCAACTAAAGATAACTAAAATGTTGCGAGATTGTGACTTGACAGACATAATAACATTAAATAACTATTTTTCTTTCTGCCAATCACGATTGCATACACCAAAGGTATATTTGTCGAAGTCATGGTATTGTTTATCAGAGTGTATATAACAAACACTCGTTTAAACAGTTGACTGTTCGCAGCCGTTGGAGACTATTGGGAGAAAGATATAAATGAATTCCGATTATTTACCAAAGGCGGCTGTTTTAGGAAGCATAAACGGAATAAGCCAAAAAACGAAGAGACTAAATCTCCTAATACTAAAGTCAAATAGACAATAATTGTTTACTATTTTCATTGTGAATAAATTGATAAACCAATCGTCAATAAAAAAAAATACACAGTAAATTCATCTGTTTTTTTTAATTTTGTTTTTTCATCGGTCTGCCTTGTGAGCGGCCTTCCAACGCTGCGTCTTGCGATGGTATATACAGTAAACTCACCTCTAGATAATTGGATAAGCTTTCAAGACAGTCCCGCATACTCCAGACAGGGTCCCCCTTGAAGGCCAGCTCGGACTGCAGCTGCAGCTGCGCGCGCGGCAGCAGGCGCGCCGCGGCCGCGCACGCATCGTGCGCCGCGTGCGCGCGCGCCACGCCCAGCTCGCCCACCAGCCGCAGCGCCGTCGCGTACAGCTCCCGGTACGGGACCGGCGAGTTTACGAATGCTGGAATTATTAAATGGTGGTGAGATAATATAGCACTGTTTTCGTCCATTTTCGAGTCAGCCCGTGCCGCTAAACCTGTAGTTTTAAATTCGTCCTAAATAATAATTAATGTTCGATCCAACCCGCCCCTTGCTTCAGTGACGTTACCTCTCCAGTGACGCCCTTAACGAAGTTTTCTCCGTACCATCGATTCGCTGAGAAGAATAAACTATTTAAAATTAATTCTTCGATTTATGGTCCGAGCTAATAATATTCAACATGAACAGTCAGAATTAAATGGATTTTAAGGCAATATGTAATTCGACTAAGTTTAGTAAAATGTCAATAAATTACAATAAAAACAAAATAAACTAAAAATGCACCATTTAACGAGAAAAGGACCCCAAGGTTGTAGCTCTATTAAAAAACACAGACTCCGGCAGAGAATTCCTTAGATTTAAGCACTATGGATATGTTCCCAAAGCATTTTGTGCCTATGGGATGCCCAGTTCACCATATACCAGTGGCGCAACGGCGCGGCGTACAGCTGGTGGTCCGTTGATGGAATGGACTTGGCGGAATTGAATTGTGTAATTCTGATGCGATACACACTCCCCAAAATGTAAATTATAGAAAACATACAAGCATCTATGCTCAAAACTGGAATTTTGACTCGACAGGTGCATCATTTTGAAATGAAAACTCACCAATAATCCTAGACGGGAAAGGCGCCGATATGCTAATCCTCTCCTTCTCACAGTAGACCTGCCGGCACTTGTCCATGGCCGCGCTAAACGCGTCCACACACGTGTTCAGCTGTTCGTAGTGCCCCTTCTTCTCCTCCACCGGCCGGCTGTCGGCCAGCTCTATACACAGCGCGATGGCCGATACCAGGGCGTCCTTTAGTCGGAGGTAGGTGACCTCCTGGTCGAAAGTCCGGCTTTTCAGTTGGTCATCTTGAAATTGTGGCGGTTCGAAGTTTACTATGACATTCAGGTCGCGGTTGTCACTGCAACGTGGAAAAAAAGGGGTCAATTTAAATATATGGTAATTTATTAACTTTATGAGCAGAACCAAAACCGAATACTTGTTCTGCGATTTCGGAGATCTATACAGTCCTGTGCCCTTAGTTCTCGCTGGAACGGCCTTACCGATCTGCTTCGACTTTCGGTACCTCGGGTCGCTTATTCAAGGGAAGGACGAAGTCGGCCGAGACGTAACACAACGGATCATCTCAGGATGGATAAAATGGCGACAGGTTACTGGAACTACTTGTGATCCACGATGCCCCTTGAGTTGAAGGGATCTACAAGTCCGTGATAAAACCTGTAGAGAGAGCCCGTGGCTGCCAAACTTTCGTCATTTTATAAAAGCTAATAGTTTGTCAGTGCATGTCTGTCTACAACAGAGGTTGGAAAGATGCCATACTATGAAATTTCAGCTTTTTTTCCCCCGACTACGGCAAAGCCAAAGGAGGGTGGGTTATGATTTTGACAGGTTATTTATGTATGTATGTAAGTATGTATGTATGTGAGTATGTTCAACTGTTCCCTCATAGCTCCTAATCTACTTATTGGAACTCGACATATGAGGTATCGTTAGAATCGTCTTAATTATCCGCTGAACATAGGCTGCGTGACGAGTCACAAAACTCGATATGGCGCCCTCTAGCGGAAAAAAAGTAATGTGTTAAAAAAAATGTTGAGATAAATACGTCGTGTTTGGTATCATTTGAAAGGGTTTCAATTGTACATACCAAAAATATCGCCATGACGTCACTAGGTTATGTTCGGGTTTCGGAGTCTGCCTAAATAATATAGAAGCACAGTGATTTAACACCAAAATTATTTAAATAAAAAAAAGTAGAAAAACTAAAACCCGACTACGAAAAAAAACAAACGACCCTGAAAAAGTATGAAACAAGATTTTCAGGATGCTGAAATAAACAAGGTAACTGGAAAAACAAGAACAGAACATGAAGAAAAGCCGCAGTCACACGTTATTATAAAGTGTTTCGGCTGGTACCTACAACGTGTGTGGGTTTTAGTTATTCTACTTTTTTTTTATTTTGTTATGTAAATATAGCAACCTAAATTTGTTTAGTTAGGAAGCTCAATTTTTTTATTTGTGTTTTTATTGCCTGACAGTGTGGTGGCAATCTCTCACCAGACCACCTTAGGCTTCATCATCATCAGCTTTTTAATGTTCCCACTGCTGGGACACAGGCCTCCTCTCTAGAAGAGGGAATGGGCCGTAATCCACCACGCGGGCCCAGTGCGGATTGGTGGATGTCACATGTCTTCGAATTATTTGGTTCTAGGACATGCCGGTTTCCTCACGATGTTTTCCTTCACCGTTTTGAGAGCAGTGGTGATGATATAAATTACACAAAGTAATGCACCTGGTTGGGTTTGGACCCGCGACCTACAATTCTTAAGTCGGGGCCGTTACCACTCGGGCACCACTGCTCTCCACTGCTGCCACTGCCTTAGGCTTTAATGAAATATAATTATACTTATAAAAGCAAGTAACATAATTAAATTATTCAATATATTTATTTTTCAGACAAATGTCCATAATGTTTCCAGTAGCCAGACGGTTTTGATGGTTCCAAGACTCAGTAGCCATACCACTGATGCGAGCGCGTGGCACTACCCATACAGTTGCCAGCACCAAAGATAGCAAAGATTTGGCGTGGTGGGGAAGTTCGCGCATGCTAAACTTCGTGAAAAAAAAAATGGTCAAAGATTATGATTATTGTTATTATACATTTATGATTATTTTATCACTACTCTTTGATTATTACCATAACTTATTAAAAAAAAATGGTGGTTTAATAATAAATATGTAAAGGTTCTGAAGCTTATTATACAACGAAAGTATTTTGGAAACGCCATTTTAAGGATTTAAATAATAACAGTTTATTACATTTTTTAACCGTCTTCAAAAAGGAGAAGATTATACCTATGTTCTTTGGCTGTATGTATTTTTTTTTAAATATAAGTTCACCGTTTTCTCGGTCAATTGTGGGCCGGTTTTTTTCTTTAATTGAAAGGTTATACTCACGAAATGTTCCCATAGATATATAACCTTCCTCTTGAATCACACTATATATTAAAAAAAACCGTATCAAAATTCGTTATAACAAGCAAGGCGCTTGTTGCCCGCGCGCGGCCCGCGTTGACCAGTCCGCGCCGCTCCCCGCGCCCGCGCGCCCTCTGTGGCCACTCAAAGGAAGTTCTTGTGTTAGAGATTGCCGCGCAGCGCCCGCCCCGCACCCGCGCTACCACTATGGCCGAGCACTAATAGATAGAGAGTATAATAGATGTCGCTAAATCATATTTAACTATAGTCCATTCGTGTTATGAACATTTAAATAAGCTAGTCTAGCACAATAGTCATAGTAATTTATTGGTAGGGAATTCTTACAAGTTATATACCGAATATTAAATTATAGTCAACCAATAATAATAATAAAAAAAAACAATATTGATGGTATAATTTAAACTTATTTTATGTCTCTGTAGCAGTTTTAATGTACGGAAATCTGCTGCCACAGCATAAATAGCAATTTTATCGAAAATTGTCAATTTGTTAAACATCCCAGTTACGAAGCACCTACTACTATTAAATGCAGATTTATTTTACTGTAAGTCATAGAATTAGTAAAAGCGCTATGTGGCAGAGAAGAAAATTGGACTAGACCATAGGTGGGTGGGTGGAGCAGCAGCGTGTGTGGGCCCGCCAGCTGCTACAGCTGCGCGCAGCACGTGCCGTACTTGCAGGCATACGTGACGTGTTCTGTAGAGTACTAACTAAGCAGTGAGTGGCAGGTGGGTGGGCTGCTGCAGCAGCAAAGAAATCGATATCAAGGAAATCGATATACTGACTCTGCCTTATCTTTATATCTTAGAAAGTATTCTGTATGTTCGTAAAAATTTAGGACTTTTTAAAATTAGAAGCGATCGAAAAATACGCGCAGTAAACACGAAATTGTTTTACCCAAATGGAGGTTAGCTAAGACCAGCAAGTCATTTTTAGTAAACAGTATACGCTTCTATAACAAGCTGCCAAAAGCAGTAACTGAACTTAGTGAGGGAAAGTTCAAAACTCATATTAAGCGTGTCCTAACAAAAAAAGCATATTATAAGGTTAAGGACTATGTCGAAGATACGCTTGTTTGGCTATGACTGCTTCTGCCCATGTGGCCCCCTGGTAAGTCATTCATATTGTGTCTATTAACTGCTCCATCTTTGTTTTAATACATACATTGTTTTTTATTTTATTTTTTTGACACAATGCTTATGCAATATTTTTTATATTATTTAGACCTCAACTATCACAAATTCATTAGTAATTTACTTTATTAGTATCTCATAGTGTAACTGGTGATAGTTGTAATTATTTTTTTTTCTTGCTTTGTTTTTCTAGCTTCTGACTTTTTATAAGTGCCCATGTAGGCCTATTGTATAAAATAAAAACATTTTAACATTGAGCGTGGGCGGGCCCGCCAGCTGCGAAAGCTGCGCGCAGCTCGTGCCGTATTTGTAAGTGTACATGAGGTGTTCTGTAGAGTACTCACTAGGCAGTGAGTGGCAGGCGGGTGGGCTGGTGCAGCAGCGTGGGCGGGCCCGCCAGCTGCGAAAGCTGCGCGCAGCTCGTGCCGTATTTGTAAGTGTACATGAGGTGTTCTGTAGAGTACTCACTAGGCAGTGAGTGGCAGGCGGGTGGGCTGGTGCAGCAGCGTGGGCGGGCCCGCCAGCTGCGAAAGCTGCGCGCAGCTCGTGCCGTATTTGTAAGTGTACATGAGGTGTTCTGTAGAGTACTCACTAGGCAGTGAGTGGCAGGCGGGTGGGCTGGTGCAGCAGCGTGGGCGGGCCCGCCAGCTGCGAAAGCTGCGCGCAGCTCGTGCCGTATTTGTAAGTGTACATGAGGTGTTCTGTAGAGTACTCACTAGGCAGTGAGTGGCAGGCGGGTGGGCTGGTGCAGCAGCGTGGGCGGGCCCGCCAGCTGCGAAAGCTGCGCGCAGCTCGTGCCGTATTTGTAAGTGTACATGAGGTGTTCTGTAGAGTACTCACTAGGCAGTGAGTGGCAGGCGGGTGGGCTGGTGCAGCAGCGTGGGCGGGCCCGCCAGCTGCGAAAGCTGCGCGCAGCTCGTGCCGTATTTGTAAGTGTACATGAGGTGTTCTGTAGAGTACTCACTAGGCAGTGAGTGGCAGGCGGGTGGGCTGGTGCAGCAGCGTGGGCGGGCCCGCCAGCTGCGAAAGCTGCGCGCAGCTCGTGCCGTATTTGTAAGTGTACATGAGGTGTTCTGTAGAGTACTCACTAGGCAGTGAGTGGCAGGCGGGTGGGCTGGTGCAGCAGCGTGGGCGGGCCCGCCAGCTGCGAAAGCTGCGCGCAGCTCGTGCCGTATTTGTAAGTGTACATGAGGTGTTCTGTAGAGTACTCACTAGGCAGTGAGTGGCAGGCGGGTGGGCTGGTGCAGCAGCGTGGGCGGGCCCGCCAGCTGCGAAAGCTGCGCGCAGCTCGTGCCGTATTTGTAAGTGTACATGAGGTGTTCTGTAGAGTACTCACTAGGCATTGAGTGGCAGGCGGGTAGGCTGGTGCAGCAGCGTGGGCGGGCCCGCCAGCTGCGACAACAGCGCCTGTTCGCGCGCGGCCGCCGCGCCCCACGCGCACGCCTCCAGCCGCGCGCCCCACGCGCCTAGCTCTACCAGCTTCTCGAACGTGCCATACTTGTAGGCGTACGTCAGGTGTTCTACGCTCTGAGGACAAGATAAAAAGTCAGGAACGTGCGAGCAATACAAGTAAATAAGCCCGGCTTTTATGTGAAAATAAATGACGGTTGGTCTAGTAGTTAGTTACCCTGACTGCTATGCCGGAGGTCGTGGGTTCGATTCCCATCCAGGACAAATGTTTGTGTGATGAGCACGATCATTTGTTCTGTGTCTGGGTGTAATTTATGTACTCGTATAATATGTATGTATTTAGAAATATCTAAGTATGTTTATCAGTTGTCTAGTACTCATAACACAAGCTCTGCTTAGCTTGGGATTAGACGGCATTGTGTGCTAGTTGTGGTATATCTTATCATATTATAACAAATGAATTATGTAAATAAATAAAAATCTAAACGTTAAACTTCGCGCGTAATTGAAGATTCATTCATAAGATACGATACACTAATATCACTACTTCATACAACTTGATTCAACGTTGCCAATTGCAAGGTTCGATCTCCGACCTTTCGGCTTTTGTATCTGGATTTATCTGCCATCTCATTTTTCTTATAAAAACATGAGTCTTGTGTGAGTACAATTTGATACTGTGTGCAAGTAATCATCGAACATTTTTCTTCCAGGTTTTTGAAAAGGCATGAATGAAATTATTACGCAAATTTCAAAGGGCGTCTGTGACGCGTAAAAAAGTTGTGCAAACTACAAATTAGTTCAAATTCGCTTTAACTGTCGAGAAATAGAAATTTCTATTCGCGGTTTACCAAAACTACAGAATGAAATAATAGCATTCAAGTGCTCTTGAGAATTTTGTTGTGTTTTCATGGCACCAGCAAAGTTATATAAGTCATTATAACCTGTGGAATTTCAAGCATTCTTATCGTTTGAGAAAAATATACAACACTAACAGAAAAATTTGGTTAAATGAGATCAGCCTGCAATCCATAGCGTTTTGTAAACTGAGCGATGAAACTGCCTATTATATGATTTAGTTTTCTGAGAAATATTCAAATTAGGGGTAGGTTTAGGAGAAGTTACGAGATCATATTAATCTCTAAAACACAGACTCTACCTGGCCAAATATCGATTTCAGACATTTTAATCCGTCACAAGGAACAATTGCATGCGTTTCCGAATTCATTTCAATGATAAATAAACTTTAATCACTTCATAACCAAGCAAGTTACAATAATAACTTGTCATAAAACTTTAAATGACAGAAAACTAAAAACAATATATCAAAGCAATTACGT
The DNA here is from genome assembly GCA_958295575.1 of Leucania comma. Classification (NCBI taxonomy): domain Eukaryota; kingdom Metazoa; phylum Arthropoda; class Insecta; order Lepidoptera; family Noctuidae; genus Leucania; species Leucania comma. The sequence goes on along the minus strand of OY282482.1, from coordinate 9,368,938 downwards.
ACAAAACTATGACCGCTTAAAGCATTTATGATACAGATTACAGGTGTGATGATAACAGTTGCGGTAAAGCCTTTGTTTACTCTTTACTACTTTCTTTATTAACCTTTTGAATACCGTAATTAGAGATACAATAGAAAGACAATAGGTGTGCGGACACCAGTGTCCTCTTGGTGCTTGTTTAATAAATGTAAATGTAGCAATTAAAATCAGAATTATAGCATCAAATTTTGCACTGATGATACATGATGGATTAGGGTGAGGTGTTTTTATTCGGAATATTAGTAAGTAGTATTAAGGTGAAGGTTCCTTGTCTTGCCCCCTATAAAGGCATCAGAAAAAAAAAAAATTGGCTAAATTGGCGATTTCATGCGCACTTAGGACCTAACCACCGCATCGCTTCGCAACCGCAGTCACTTTAAATCGCTTACATAGTAAGCCACGTTAGCTGCCCTTAATTTATATCTTTGTATTTTGTTTGCAAGAAACATTGTCACTGTTCTATACTCACATCCTTGCTATGATGCTTGAGGAAGGCCCTGGTATCAGCTAGCAACTGCAGCGCGCGGCTGGCAACACAGGCGGGCGCTAGGCGCGCACAGTGCAGCCAACCTAACGAGACCAACTGTATGTGCTTCACTTCTAGACGTTGGTATATGCTGTCAGCTGCTAACGCGTTACCTTGGAGAAGAAAACATATTTTTTAGTAAGAGATAAATACTATCATTTTATCGTGTTTGGAAGACAAAATTTGAAGGGAATGAAAATTACAACGACATTATTTTTAGTATATGCGAAACCTGAATATAGTTTGTTCAGAATCAGTAACTGAATCGATTCCAATAATTTTTTCACCATGTTATATTTTTTCCCAAAAAAATTTGAAGGTCACAAGTTGGACATCACCGACACTAAGTACAACACCGGTCACGGCAGGTCATTGCGGCCATTAGGCACCAGCACATAGCTGAATGCGGGAGTAAAACCACCCCTTAATCGCCCGTACGGCGCGGTGACCATGTGTTTATGTGAACAACCAGGTATCATAACATATATAGGTATCATAACTTTGTGATGATACAGTTATGATATTTTTACATAGATTCTTTACATAAAAATACTAGACACGTGTTTCGGGTTTCACATATACTAAAAATAAGGCAATTGCTGAGTTGTGATTTTGTTTTTTTTATGATGTGGGAGATCACCAAAAAAGTACTCAGTACTTAAGTAGGAAGTGTCAGACTTTTACTGACTAATGGCCACCTAAGTAGGAACTCAGGTGAATAGATCTAGGGACACGAATTTTCTAAATCTTGTTTGCAGATGTACTCACCTAACAAATGGTACAACTTGACGAGCAATAGTTTAGCGTGGAAGTTAGCAGGCGAGTGATGCAGGACCAGCTCTAGAAGACATAGAGCATCCACTACTGGCGCTGAACTTTGTTGCAGCATTCCTGTAAAGAAAGTTTTATTTAGTGACCGACCGAAACATGATTTGCTGAACCAGAAACTGACGCGATAAATGAAAAAACTGGGCAAGCGCGAGTCGGAATCATACACGGAGGGTTCCGTACAAACTTTCCAATTCCCGAAGTGAGTTACGAAGATTTTTCCGAATAGAAAAAAATGTTTTTTTTTTTTGTAACATAACTACAACAGTTTTCAGATTTTTCTTTACTTATGCTACAAGACCTTGCTTCATACCACATTTCAGGATTCTAGGTCGACGGAAAGTACCCACGAATTTTGATTTCTTTGAGTGTCGAATTACACGTTTCATGCGCCATAAACGGCCGTATCTTTATTTTTTTGTCGTAAAGTCAGTAGTTTTATTTTTCACAGCTTCAAGGGACCGTAGACCTGAGTATATGGTTTTAATTTCAACTCGATACCTCCAAGTGTTGCTGAGATAAAGGGTCGTGATAGACCGACGGACATCAAAGTGATCCCATAAGGGTACTGTACCTCTACCATGAGTTTTAAGCAATAGTATTCGTCGCTACTCGATATCGACGCCGTAAATATTTTGTATGGCAAATTTTGCAGCGCCTCTAGCGGTCACTTGCAGAACCAAAATATTTCGATACGTCAACTTACCAGCATAATAATAGTGATGCGCGGCGAGTATCGCATAAGCGTCAGCGGCGCAGAACTCGGTGATAGTAGAAGTGATGAGTCCATTCTTTAGACAGCGGAGATAGTGGTCCCTGAGCGTGGTGGCAAGCGACAGGGCTCCGTCGGCGGGCAGGGGCGCCGCCACCAACCGCCATGCGGATAGGCAAGACACGTGGCGTTGGATGTCGTCAGCCTAGAATACAAAGAATAAATACATTTTATTTTAACCAAAAACGTATTTTACGATTTTATTCTTATGTTAAGGGCTTAAAAAAAATTCAAACGTTTAACGTAACATTAACGCGAATCTGTACTATATTTTTAGTAAGTACCGGTTGAATATTTCTCGTTATCTCAGTTATAGTGCGTGCTCACATGTTTATGGCTACAATAGCTCGTATAATAATTGTTACTGATATCGGGTATGTCTCAGCAAAACATCTGACTTGAATGTAAGGCAAGGAAGTTAAGAATAAACAGAAATCACTCAAATGTACACCTAAATCGCGCATGCGCTCTCGCGCTGTTTTTGTTATTATTTATTGGTAGCATTTTTTTTATTATTTCACCACATTAGCAAAAGGTTGTGTGACGTCAAATACTGTAGGGCCTTGTGGAACGAAATTATTCTTGGAAGCGAAGCTTTAAAGTTTCAAAAATGTTTGATTTGTTGAAGATATTTTAATGATTCTTTCATAGTTTTGTTAGATTTTACTTAGAACATAATTTGTTAATTAATAAAATGGATACTTTTCCATTCAAGGTCGCGCAGTGGTTGAGTGATTACCACTTGACCAAATAACTTTGACAAAATTTATAATTCACTAATGTTTAAACACACCATAAGTGAAAATTTGTGTTAGTGACTAAAAAGTTGATAGGGAATTGTTCGTTTTGGTATGGTCATGTCAAGAGCAGTGATAGGAATAGGTAGTGCCTATTAGCCTAAACTTCGAAGAACAGAGACAAAAAACGGAGACTTCCTTAGGACTAAATTTTTTATTTTATTTTAGTAGGAATATTAAAATTTGAATTAGGTTCAGTTGAGACTACAAGTTCAACTGAACCTAATTCAAATTTTAATAATAACCTGCACGTAATATGGTACGTAATGACAGCATGCTCAACAACAAAACTTACCGATGAAAACTGATACCTCATGATTTGCAGACATTTCGTTGTAATTTATTTAAAAAAAAATACATTATTATTAATTATACAAAAAAAGAAAGAAAATTAAATAAAATATTTAAAAATTTCAAACAGTATAAAAGACCGAGCGAAGTCTGTATTTGGTAAACTAGCTGTAGGTAAAAACCTAATTCAGCTTTTTGTGAGATCCCAACATCTGCATGTTTTAGTCTGTGATTGTAAAATGGGGAAGAGTTAAATAAAATAATATCTTCTCTAACGTACTATTACGATTGTAGAAGCTATTACATTGCTGGAACAACCAATGGTTTTACTTACTTGACTACAAAATTATTATATATGTCCAAGTTCATTTAAAGGACAATGGGCAAAAATGTATGGAAGCTGGTACACCCCTCCAATAGCAATGAGATATATATCGTTAGATAGGTCTTTTTAACTGGAACAACATTTACTATGACAGCTTTGTTGAAATGTTTGTCCGTTCTGAGTTTTAGGTTAAAAACAAAAGTTAGGTTAGGTTAGGTACTAATTGGTACAACCCACCAATAGCAAAGACATATATGTCGTTGGATAGGTCATTTTAACTGGAACAACATTTACTCTGACAGGTTTGTTGAAAGGTTTGTCCGTTCTGAGTTTTAGGTGAAAAACAAAGGTTAGGTTAGGTTAGATGTTAAAAACAAGGTAATTGGTATACGCCACCAATAGCAAAGACATATATGTCGATAGATAGGTCTTTTTAACAGGAACAACATTTAATATGACAGCTTTGTAGAAAGGTTTGTCCGTTCTGAGTTTTAGGTGAAAAACAAAGGTAAGGTTAGGTTAGATGTTAAAAACAAGGTATACCCCACCAATAGCTAAGACATATATGTCGATGGATAGGTCTTTTTAAACGGAACAACATTTACTATGACAGCTTTGTTGAAAGGTTTGTCCGTTCTGAGATTTATTAAAAAAAAAATGTTAGTTTAGGTTAGGTACTAATTGGTACACCCCTCCAATACCAAAGACATATATGTCGTTGGGTAGGTCTTTTTAACTGGAACAACATTTACTATGACAGGTTTGTTGAAAGGTTTGTCTGTTCTGAGTTTTAGGTTACAAATAAAAGTTAGGTGAGGTGCTAATTGGTGCACCCCTCCAATAGCAAAGACATATATGTCGTTAGATAGGTCTTTTTAACTGGAACAACATTTACTATGACAGCTTTGTTGAAATGTTTGTCCTTTCTGAGTTTTAAGTTAAAAACAAAAGTAAGGTTAGGTTAGCTACTAATTGGTTCAACCCAACAATAGCAAAGACATATATGCCGTTGGATAGGTCTTTTTAACTGGAACAACATTTACTATGACAGGTTTGTTGAAAGGTTGGTCCGTTCTGAGTTTTAGGTGAAAAACAAAGGTTAGGTTAGGTTAGATGTTAAAAACAAGGTAATTAAACGAGCTAGTGGGTCTCAGATCCGGTCTCTTCGAGAGGCTATGGTTGACCGGTTGAATTTGTCCTTGGAGGCTGTCTCGGAATGGGGCGATGCCAATTTGGTCAGGTTCAACGCTGCTAAAATCCAGGCGTGTCTATTTTCCGCTAAAAGGAGTCAATTGAGCCCTGCTCCAACTTTCCGGGGTGTAACCGTGCCGATATCCGACCATCTTGATCTTCTTGGTGTAACGTTGACATCTACTCTCAACTTTGGGTCATACATCGAATCAAAGGCTCAACTGGCTGCAAAAAAGCTAGGAATCCTCGCAAAGGTCAGACGGTACTTCACGCCGGATCAGCTGCTCAAACTTTATCAAGCGCAAGTTCGATCGTGTATGGAGTACTGCTCTCATCTTTAGGACGGATCTGCCTGATACCAGCTTGATGCGCTTGAGACTATTGAGAGGCGAGCCAAGAGGATCATTGGCAATGATGCACTCGTCGAGTCGAGGCTTCAAAGTCTTGAGCATCGACGCCGAGTTGCTAGCCTGTCGGTTTTCTACCGGCTACATTTCGGGGAGTGTGCGTCGGAATTGCATAGCATAATTCCGCCTAGCCCGTTCCATCATCGGACTACCAGACGTACGGCCAGAGTCTGTGTTTCCTGAAGGCTACAACCCGGGAACCTTTAAGTCAAGAGTAAATAGGTTTCTTCTAGGTAAGCACAATCCATCGTCGACCGTATCCGTACCGTAGCGCGAACCTATCAATAATATAAAAAAAAAATATGGTACACTTCACCAATAGCAAAGATATATATGTCGTTGGGTAGGTCTTTTTAACTGGAACAACATTTACTATGACAGGTTTGTTGAAAGGTTTGTCCGTTCTGAGTTTTGTGTACCAATTAGCATCTAACCTAACCTAACTTGTTTTTAACCTAAAACTCAGACTACCTATTCCTATCACTGGTCAAGAGGGATCAGATACATGTTACAAAGACAGTAATGAGTATACTTGTTGAGTGATAGAGAAGAGGGAGATAAAAGAAAAGACGAATAGATTGTGCGCCGACCCCAAGTATCATGGAACAAGACCAAGAAAATGATGTTTAAATGCAACTTACCGACTCAGGTTCACTGTTTTCATCAAACCCGAGACACGTCAAAAACTCTCTGCAATGTTCCTCTCTTTCCTTCTGCGGTATCATTCCAAGGTACGGCCTCAAATCGGGCACCGCACACGGCTTGTTAGCGAACACGCGCAAGTACTGCACACATAACGCTAAACCACTACCGATTAAGGATGTTGGGTCTCCATCAACAGCCAACCGTTTCCACAATTCTAACCTAGCTAAATACGGACCTCTCAATGTCTTCCCCGATGTCATACTTTCAACCAGCGAACAAATAAACTCATGGCATTTCTCTGCACTATTATCGATGGCGCTTTCAGAGTCTTCCTCGTTTTCCTCAATCAGATGGAAGACTGAGTCGAAGTATGGAACGTAGTAGTCCCAGCGGTCCTGATTGTCCCATAGAAGTTCTCTACAGACTATGTTGAGCCGTTTCCATTCACCAAGTTTCTTTAAGTATGGGATGCAGGCTTGGGCTGTGTTTCCAGGGACTAGTTGGGAGTAGAGCGGGCTCTCAATGAATTTTAAGATGTCTTCCCATTTTTCTTGCAGTTCTAGGATCATGATATAGAGGCGGGCTTCCTGTTCGGCTTCCATTTTGTTCTCCGATATAAAGTTGTCGACCATTCTTTGAGCGAGGGCGAGTAGGATGCCTCTTTTCGTGTTGTCCTCTGATGTTTTGGCCTGTTGATATAAATAACTTTGTTTTAAAACTTAAAAACGAATGAGGCAATTACACAGGCTATTCTTAGCTTCTGACATTAAGAGTAAAACTAAGCAATTGAACAAATCTTTTACGTAACTAGATTTCCACATTATGCTACAGACTAGTTTTTTTGGTTTCTTTAAGAATTCTGTTTAAATTAAGACGAATATCAATGTCAAGAGCTTTTGATGCAGAATACTGTTTCAAGGCATTCTTTAGTGTTTTAGTCTAGGTCAGCTTTGGTATCTATTGGAAGCTCTTGTGCTTGAATCTAAAGTATCAGAATCAGGCCCACTTTAACTATTATTATTATATCTAGCCTATAGTGTCCCACAGCTGGTTAGAGGATCCTTCCATTCCTGCTATTGTTCCCGGCTCTGAACCACTTCTTGCCAATTCTTAAAGAAGACATCAAGTCGTATGGAGTTTATTGCGTACTGAGAGACTGGCAGACGATGGCGTTTGTTTATAATATGTATGTTAAGGATAAAAAAAAACAAACGAACCTGTAAGACAATGCTCATAACAGCCCAAAAGTAGTAGGGATTCTTGGGTGCGAACTTGTACAAGGACATGGCCGCACGCTGCTGTGACCGGTAGTCTCCGACGCGCACGTAGGACATGAACAGGTGGGAGTGCAGCTCTTCACTCGACTGCTCAGTCTTCACTGCATTCTCGTATAACATGCAGACTTTGTGTACTGAAAAAAGAAGGATGGAAGGAGAATTAAACGGAAATTGCAGTAGACAAACGCACACGTGGGCCACGCCTATAGGATTTGATCCCGGGATTCACGGAGTCCCGAATTTTACGAGACAAATATTAAAAAATCCCGGTTTTATCGGGATCTTTGAGTATTAGTTTTTGTTTAACAACAATGAAGCAATAACTTTTTAGATTAGACACATGATGAGAGATTATTCTCTTTGAGATAAATACCATTAAAGGCTATTTGAAATAGGCTTATAAAACCTAATGACAATTAAGTGATCGTCGAAAACGAAGTCGTTTTCCATCGAGAATGTACTAGCTCCTAATCTGACGTTTTATAAGTGCCCAGGTAGGCTTATGTGAAATAAAAACATTTCGAAATTGAATCACACCTCTTGATCATAAATAGGGTCACGAGGTGTTTTTTTAGCCTGTTTAAACTAATGCACAGTGCAACAAATTAAGAAGCTTGCTTGAAAATGAAACCATTTTATGTGTTATTTCTCTACTGAGTTGAAAGTTTTGTTAGGTGTGTAGGTCGATTACAGAAGTGCCTAGTTAGTCTATTTTGGAAGAAGTTAAGTATATTTACTTCAACTTTATCTCCCTTTATTTCTTGTATCACATATTTTTTTACATTTTAAAATATTTTTAACATACATATAAAAAAAAAAACATTTAAAAATATAAAAAATAGTGTCCCACCGGTATCGGGAACAGGGTCCAAGCTACCGGCGGCCAGGGCTCCAGAGAAAGGAACCTCCTAACAATACGAGCCGTGTCCAGGAGTACCGCTTTCTGAATCAAGCCCTTGATCCAGCCGCCTAACGAGAGCCTCCTACGGCACTCCTTAGAAAAATGGTTCGGGATCCAATCTTCAAACGACGCGTGATTTGCACGTAGAGTCGCGTCGCGTGGCGTAGATCTGATGTAGCTCTGTTACAAGTCTGGTTACCATATAAAATGTATGGACACCGATGCGCCCACATCAGCGTACGTGGACCACATGTGCGCAATGTAGTTTCGGCCTTAAAACTTTTAACCGCTTCCGTCGCAAATATCCGAGAAACACTCTCACGTTTATTCCGCCAGGTTCGCACAACCACGACCAAATACCCTCGTCATCGCTTCTGTCGCCTATGGGGATTGAAGAGCTAAACGAAATGGAATACTCACGACCCCGGCGAATAAGACACGAAAACACTCGTCGAACCACCCCGATGCGGGCGGCTAAAGGGTTTTTGTAGTTTATTTGTTGCAAAAACAAGGTTCCAAATTGTTGGGTTGTGGACACAAAGAATAAATTGAATTTTCCTGGCACTGACTGTGTTTCTTCATATACTTTAAGATTTTCTTATATTTCTAAAGGATTAGTTAGTTTATATTATAAAAACCTTCTAATTTGATATCACAAGTATTGCTATCAAATAAAATTGCGAACTGATGTTTCTTTGAAATTACAAGCAAGTTAAATCATATTAAGTCACATAAAATGAAACTGGATTATATTTTTAAAGATAAAAGGTACAGAATAAGAATGATTATAGATATTGACACAGGTATTCAATCAATGAATACAAAACTTTGGATAAAGCCACTTTTAGTTTGTCAGATAATGAGTTCTTGCACAAAGCCGACAAAACCATCAGATCCTTCTCAAAGCCAGTATTTTACCTGGAGCTACTGCCTATCTAAACTCTACAACTTAGTAACTAGGTAACATGGTATGCCTAGACAAGACTGACACCATTTTGATGGTGAAGTGATCAATACCTTGCTGAGAAAATTACTTTTGAACACTTATATATAAAATGTGTTTTGTATGTTTCAGTGAAATCTCCAAAGCAGACATTTAGTTGTAATTGCATCAAATTATATTGTGAAAACACCTCCTAATCAATGTATCAATTTATAGTATTACTACCCATATAACTTAACTGTGTATGTGGCTGGAATGTGAATATAGAAATATTTTATAGTAGTGTTGATGATTTAACATAGTAAAAGTACTTATTACAAATATTTGGTTATTTATATTTTTGAAACCCATGAATAAAAAAGTAATAAAATATTTTTATAGTTTCCACAGGTGCACAGTTAACCCCCTAATTTCTAAGCGGACGCCGGCGTCCTCGCGGGTTTTAAGTGGCTTTTTAAATTTATTGTGAGAACAGTATTAACAAAGACTTTTGAAATGTTTGTGTCTGTTTTGAGAGGAGATTGGGTGAATACGCAAGAAAAAGTTGCGTCACGAAAATATCAAGGCACTGCGAGGCTATCAGCGATGGCTGAGACTAGACTTGCAAAATGTTAATTGTGTACACTAAGTGATGGGTTAAGTCATACAAGTACCTTGTAATATTTTTTGGGACAAGAAATTTTTGATCAGTTAGGAGTTAGTGGCATAAAAGCATTAAGCAACACAGATTACACTTTATTTTTTGTAAATCTAGCAGGTATAATTTATAGATACTAAACTCGACCGTTAGATCCTCTCTCTAATACGATAATGCTTTAAGATTACTACTATTCTTATTGGTTTATCTGTGGCTAATGACTACATTCCTTAGATCATAAATATTTAGTATCAAACTTACGTTGTTGAGATTCTCTGTAGGAGATGGTCATTGCCTGCAGCGTGGTATCATCACACGGTTTCTCGTCAGCCAAGGCTTCGAGTACTACGTGCGCTTCAGAAGCCTTTCCTAACCTAAAAAGTGCTAGGGCTTTTAAAGCCCGGGCCGCCTGCAGTAAAGGACTCTTTTTAAGCACCTTCTCCGCTTCTTGCAGCGCCTTCTTATTATTTCCATTGTCCAACCAGTCTGAAAAGTTCATAAAAATACATATTTGCACCGAAAAACATCGCCTTTTTTGACGAGGTTGTCTGAAGTATTGAACTCTAGCTCAAGCCAACTTGTTACCGTAAATTGGTCGCAACCGACGCTCCACAATACCACCGTCGTGCATGTGCTGTGGCCGCACCGCCATTTTTCATTTATAAAGTTTTTTTTTCGCTAAATAATTTGCCTTTCGGTACTTTTTAGGCTTTTTCACAGCACGTTTGTTTTGCGATTTTTGTCTGTGGTTTTAAAATTGACAGTGACATATTGATTGAATGTTGCCATTTAGAAATTAAGCATAGACAAAACCGGCTTTTTGGAAACTGTGGCAACAATTTAACTATACGCCTCGCCAATAAGGCGAGCTGTTTCGTTGTATATAAAATTTAGCCATCGACACCATAATTGTAGATCAGACGGTGTAAATATTTCCATTTGGCTCAATTTCATAATATTTCATTTTTTTTCAGCTTTTAAAAACCTTGGATTGAGAACTTGATTTTTTTTTATTGTAAGAGGACTCTAACGGCCCGTTCATGACTTCGGTCGTAGCGGCGAACGGGGCGATATCGTCGGTAGGCGGGCGCACGTCAGGGGTGTTGGGGCGTGCTCCAAACATTTTCATACTTTAGATTTTACCGCTCGCCACCCCGCTCTTAGCTGCCGCTCACAGTGGCAAGGTCGTGAACGGGCCGTAAGTTATACTCATGGAAGTAGGAAGCTACAGATAAGATAATCAAAGCAATTTGTTTTTTTTTGTCATACCCTGCTCATAATCATAGATATCCCTCATAATAGTGTGGAAGCTGCATCCTCTCTTGTGATTGTGGACCGTATGTGGGGTGCACGCCTAACAATAGTGGTTTATATAAGGCTATGAGATCGTAGGGGCCCAGCATGGTGGAAGTCTACTGGGGCCAAGGGTCTATTTCTGAAAGGAAAGCTCGGCCCTGGTATGAAAGGCAAGAAGGACACCCCGTTTCATTTTTTAGTCAGTAAAAGTCTGACACTATACTATGATTTTGTATTAGATGAGTTAAAAGTGACAGCTATAACAATGGTTGTTTGACAGTTAGGCATTGTCCACTGCTGTCACTTTACTTCATCTAATAAAAAATCATAGTATATCTCTCGGTCTGCCCAAGTGTGAGAGATGCCATTAGGTGATTTTCCCCTTCCAAAAAAAAAGGCCATGAAATTAAGGTAGGTCAATAAAAACTCGAGGTATCCATCGTAACATTTAATTTAACATAAATATCTATAATTTACAAAAGTAGAATTAACCTAAATTAAAATTAAGTTAATCACCTAACAACCGACTTCACAGTCGAATCTCTACGTAATTCAGTCACACAAGACTTAATATCACTAGGTAAAGGCAGCTTAGGTAGATCTGCTTATTCTAATAGCCTCGTTCCTTCTATCATTTAGCTCGTAGGTCAACAGTCTCAAATCCTGAGTCAGGCAGCATCCCTATTTTTGGAGGTGTTAACTCTGGTGGGTGTTCTCTGGAAAGAGATGCCCTTTTGTGTCTTGGTGGAGGAACAGGCGCTGGGGCAGGCACCTTCGACCTCAGGAGATTCTTAATTTTTATACCACCCCTGTAGTAGTACAGGTAGAGTCCTGCTAGAACGCCGATAGCAACAAGCAACGTGACGATAGCGATCACGAAGCCGTACCATGAGCTTCCAGTAGATTCTTCTGGGGTTGGTACTGTTGGACGTCTGACTGGTGGCACGTATGTTGGTCTAGGACGTCTGGTTGTGGTGGCAAAGCGTTCTCCTATAGCTATATCCGCGCACGCTCTAAATTCTTCTTGTGGTCCACAACCAACTGCTTCGGTCCCGTTTCCACATGCACCCCAGTTGTTGCCAGCGATATATCTCCATTGCATTACACAATGGGAACATTCCAGTCCTTCAGGTAGTTTATACTTCATCTCGTATATTTTGTTTCCGTCTTTAGGATAGAATTTGGTTCCTTCTCTTCCGTCTAATTTTAGGACGTATTTGTCTAAGCACTCTTGGGTGGTTCCTTTAGGTTCTTCGCAGACTCTGAATTCGAAGAAACCGTTGTGGTTGGCTGTGAGTTCTACTTTGATGACTATGGAATCGTGTGGTGCGTATTTGCGGACGATGACGCCTTTGCCGAATCTGCCTCCTAGTTCGTGTGCTCTGGGGGCTGGTGCATCCCAGGCGTCTCCGCAGACTCCGCACTTGCCGTCGTTTTTGTTCCACTGTCGTGAGAAGCCTCCACAGTACAGTTCATGGTCATTGTAGTTGTGGGGTGTGTCGAAGCCGAAGCGCCAGGCGGAGGCACGAGAAGGAGGCTCGATGAGTCTGCCATGACCGCTGGCCGTCCGCCAAGTCACTGCCAGCACCGCGAAGCACCAGATTATCTGGAACAATGATGGAGGTCACATTAATTATTTTGTTGTACCTCTACTTCGCCCCCGCAGTTGGATTCTGTCATAGTCATAACCTTTGGCGATTCCTATCGTCGCATGACAGCTGGCACCCGGGTGATAAGAGCCCGACGGATTATGCCATTTGTTTACCAACAATGTTATTATTTCTCAAGTACATAGACATTAGCATTCGCCAAAAATACCATGTTAACACTTTAGGCACGCATTGTGTCAGCATGCGTCAATGAAACGGATTGGCAATAGTTAGCGATATCACACTTTCATACTAAAATGGATTCTAACGAGTGGTTCAAGCGAACATTTTTTGCGCCCGACATATTATATTAGTGAGGAACCGATTATTGCACTTGCATAAAAATGTTAGTTACGGTCAAAATAGATTATAAATTTCTATTTACACAATAGATGGATCTAATCTTAAATTTTCGCCATTTCCTGCATTAACAAATTAGGAATCCAAGGAAAATAAAAACATTAGGCTCAGCAGAAATTTACTAAAAGTTTTTCATCCTATGATTTTTTGTAGCGGTTGAAATCCTCATAGATGATCTCCTCTCTGTTGGGTGGTTGGAGGGTTCTGTCAGTATTTTACTGACTAAAACAACCTCGGTGTTCACTAGTACATTCGTGTCGGAGGCTGCGGGTTTAGTTTGACTCTCATCTTAGGTTAATGTAACCTCCTAAAAAATTACCTACTTACTCTAAACTTTCTTTAAACCAACATTCTTATTTTTTCTCTGTTACGGAATCTATGTGAAAAAGAATCAAGTTTTTATTTGAAACCAATGCCAATGCAGCACGCTTCTGTTCACAAAGTTAAACCATTAATTTAATTTCACTATCATGGTCGTTACAAGTCAGTGTTTTGTGAATATCATGTACAATGATCTAGACTTGTAACAATCACTGATTATAGTGAAGGATGTAAAACTATTCGATCAAGATGAATTGAGATAGTGACGACTTTTACTTGGTGAAGTATTTTATCATTAGCTTTTCCCTCGGGTCATCTTATTGTACTGCTGTCTAATTTCTATATACCAACTTAAATGGAAATACCTAGTAACGATTGTGTACATCGTCGTAATGTCTTTTTTACTGAACTAAGATGTTTATTTGATGTGATCAACGTGGTCTTTGCCTGTGTAACTACCTCGTGGGAAAAATGCGTGCGTTTGTTTATGTTAAGGCTGTATAAGTATGTTTTTATTTTGATATGCCTAGCCCTATTATGATGGCAGCAAGTCCTTAAATGTTTGGTAAGCAGAGGCCCTACCACGAGGTCTTATCGTGATCCATTTGGAGACCTAAACTGTTAAAAGGACGGAGCTATAAAAGCTGTTGAAATAGCTCCTTCCCTCTTTCTCGTTCGCTCGCCTGACATTTTAAAATGTTATTGTAAGGCCTTTGGTCTTTCCGAGAAGCATTAGGGCAAGGATGCAGTTGTGAAAGTTTTTATTAAATGTTTTATTTTGTTTTAATAGGTCACTGTACCTATTAAAACAAAATAAAACATTTACATTTACAGACTTCAGACTAAGAAAATTAGCACAGTAAAGACAACATATAGTACATTAATCTGAAATCCAATTAGGTATAACTGTACACGACATTCAATGTATAACAGGCTTCATTAGTGACAGTAAAGGTGAAGTAACACAAAGAAGTTAACAAATGACACATAATTATGTTAATACAATGTAGCTATACAAATTATTTCTAAATTCGTTTTATGTGTTCAAATTTTCAAAAAGAAGTCTACCTTAATTTGATCTTCTTCAATCTGATTTGATAGATCAATTAGGCCATTATTATCTACATCTATTAATCAATTTGGCGTTTTGAGTAAGTACCTACCTTTAATTAATTTGACAATTATTTTGGTAGATTGCAGTGGTGAGAGTTAATTAAATCTTCTTCAATCTACCAAAATAATTGTTGAATTAATGAAAAGTACTCAATACGCTGAATTGATTAATTGAAATACTAATGGCGGCTGACCTAATTAATAAATAAAAATCCGTTACAGTTTAATGTTCCTACGTAAACCATCGTCTCGGTCAACAAAGTTTTATGCTATTTATTTATTACATAAAATTACGTCATGTAACGGGTCGTTTATTTAAATAATGGGTCACTTTCGCTCTCAGTTGTAAACCGTAATTGAGATTCGGTTTTGTTAAGGCCTAGTTATGGGCCATCAAACTCTATGGTTTTTGTTTATGTTTTTTTTTTTTAATAACTTTGTTCGTGACGAATTGGTGTTTACACTTCGGTCAGTTACATCACTTTTGTTTTGTTATGAAAGAAGGAATGTTACAATTGGTATGATGGATATGCTGGCGAAACTCGTAGCGACTGGCGACCCCCAAAGGCCCTACCGCGCCCTTAACGCGATTCATTTGATGACCAAACTGAACTGTTAAAGGGACGAAGCTTTAAAGGGTGTATCCTCCATCCCTTTTTGTCGTTCGCACGCCTGCAGGCCTAGCCAAGTTACGACCGTATCGTTTCGATTCTCTTGCGTCGAACGCTTCACTCGTAAGACAGAATTCCTACTTAGGTACCTGTGGGTGCCTAGTACACGTCAAGTATTTTATTTTGCGGGAAAATTTCTACATAAACAGGCAGGCCTGTACTTAATTCTAGAAGTAATTGTACGTTTTACTTTCGGTTATAAAATCTACATACAACGCAAGCAATATTAAACCCGCTCTTTATTTAACGATAATTTTCTAATTACACAATTAACCAGGCAATCATGGCTTTTCAAGTTATAATCAGTCATCTTAAAGGTTGCTATTGTATGCAAACGTGCACGCTATTAGGTAAGTAGAATTATGTTACTTAGTTTACTGGAGCCTGCGAATTTTTGCATCTTTTCAATGGATGTTATCCGATGGTTGTTGCGTAAAAATTACGATGGGCATAAACTTTAAGCATTTTGATCATAGTGGTTAAGGTGGTTGCCTAGACTAAAACCTTTCAACAACCTTCTTGTCAAACGCATTGATGTATATTTACTCAATCCCCAAGCGAACGCCGGCGTTCGCACATATATTGTCTTTCTATCGTGTCTCTAATTACGGTATTCAAAACAATATTGGACTGAAACTCACACATCTATGATCAGTCATGTTATCACAGTGGCAACCTTATAGTCACTGATAGACAAGGGAAAATAAGAGCGCCGTTGTCGTGCAAGCGAAATAGCATCAGCCGCCAAATGCGTGTGATTGTCACGCACGACCGATGTGAAATCGTGCCATAAAGGCATAATTTCAGCGGTCCACGCGCTAGAGATGAGTCACTTATCTTCCGCTGTCTAGAATAAAAATTTTTAGGTATGCGTCTGAGGGTAATGACCGACACGTGGGTGTTCACTGAAGACAGTAACTACTTACTTATAATATTATAGAACTCAAGAGTTTATTTGTATGAAAGCGCTAATACTGATTCGAATTGAAAAAATAATTTTGTTTTGTATAGCCCATAATTTATCAAAAAGGACTATATGCTACAAGGGCGTCGCCAGCCGATGATCAAGGCGGGGGGCTATTGGAAGTATAGAGAATATTAAAAAAGTTTTTTTTTTTAATAATAATAAAAGTTTATTTTTAGGATGGGCATTACATTGTGGGATACTGATGCCTAAACTATACTATGATTTTTTATTAGACGAAGTAAAGTGACAGCAGTGGACAATGCCCAACTGTCAAATAACAATGTCCAACTGTCAAACAACCATTGTTATAACTTCGTCTAATAAAAAATCATAGTAAGGCTCTGAAGCTGTAAATCAAGCCTCTAGGAGGGGTTTGTAGCCCCCCCCTGCCCCTCCTTGGCGACGCCCATGATATGCTACATAACAATACGCAACCGCAACCACCCACGGGAGCAGAGCAGTAACTAATGACGCGGGTGGAACCGCGGGGGACAGCTAGTATTGAATAAAATGTAAAAATAAAATAAAACATGACAAACGGCCTTGCACAAAGTGATGGTCAATGTTTTGAAATAGAAATCGTTTACGATGCACAGGTAAACGACTTTATAATGGTCGTATGACATAAGAATTCTAATCTCAGCATAGTGATGTGAATCATCTCGAGTCGTAATGAGTCTCGTTATTTGGTAACAAGACTAACGGTATCGATATTACTAGATCACGAAATTGTATACGAGTTGAATTTATGCAATCAATATCTTGTTTTGGTTATTACACGGGTTGGTTTTAGTTAGTAAAATCTGACTTTCCCACGCTCGCTGCTGAGCCATTTTTTACGGTCTTTCAACCAGTGCGTATGAGGTCTTTTAGAGGAAAAGTTGAACTTCTTTGCAGTGCGTATGAGACCTTTCCAGCCTCACTAAATTCTGTTTCTAAAAACCACCACCGCAACGCTTCGTAGGAGAATCAATTTTATATATTTGTCTTTATTATGTGCACCCATAGAAATGTTAACATAGCTGTCTCCCGCACAGAGTGAAAGAAAGCGATTTTGACTGCCGTACCTGCGAGAACTTACGCATGTGGCTTGTTCGACCTCATAACGCGGTGAACGTGTTCACCAAAGTGGGACAAGTTTTGATGACTTCCTACCCTCAACAACTTCAACAAATGAAACAATGTTTAGATCGTACACCCTGCCTTTCATCCAGCGAATGCCCCTTGAGTGAGCGAGGGAAAAATTACTTATTCTGTGGCTCAAGTAAGTAGCTGCTACTCATTTTAGTGAGAAGAGTTAACGCCGATTTTTACAAAAAAATTTGCTTGTTTTACCGTACCGTACTTTAATGCTAAAGTTCAACAGGTTTTCAGGCTAAATTTAGAGTTTGGCAAATACACATATCCAGCTTCTAATTCTTAATTTTAATTCATAATTTATTCAAGCAAGGGCGGACCCGTTCTAAACGCTAAATTCTTAATTTATAAAACTCGATACATTAAGCAAATCTTTAAGCACATCACTACAAATGGGTCCACTCCAAATTATTGTCTTTACTGTACACCGTGTGGTCGTGACATTGGTTCCGTAGTAAAGATGCTAATCTTGTAATCTACACACAAATCGTGCGAATACCGGATTCTCGTCAGCAATTTTAAGTACCTAACCGTTATAAAGAAATGAGCTGTCATTTCCATAGAACACCATAAGTACCACCTTGTTTTTGGAAATCAAATGTTCATGCGAATTTTGTTTTGGACGTGTCTAGGAAAAGGGATATTTAGGGCAAATTTTAGTTCAGTTAGTTTTTTTAAAAAAGGTCCCTTCCAAATAGGTATACCTATTTATTATTCTTAAGTTTAAATTCTTTCACAGTTCCAAAGAGAAATTGAAGCTATCACAACGTCAGGCGCCAGCGTAACTACTTATACCCTGCAATTCATATTCATAGTCTTCTCTTACGATCGGTTCCAGTCCAGATACATTGCACAGTTGATCTCATCTACAGACTAGCATGGAACGGGCCGCGGGTATCACCGCAGTCTGCGACACTGCAACGCCAGGGGCAACTGATGGACAACAGGTGAGTTTTAGTCAGTTAAATCTGACACTCCCCCGGAAGTTACTTGATGATGACCTCAAACATAAACTACCATAAAAAGAAATATTATATTGTCATAACGGCCTTTTACTACTTTATATTAAATGCAGCTAGCTAGAGTCAGTAAATAGCGCGTAAATCTTGTACAGATCATTGCCCGCTATATAGAACGGTTGCAAGTGCGCTAGGTAATTCTAAAATGATGGCGACTGTACGTACTATTATGGTACCGCTATGTAAATGTCCCCAGAGACGGGCAGCAACGTCAACGAGGCTTATCGACCGACTCTAGTTACTTTAGCCATGCAGTTAATTCGTTGTTTTGGTGGTCAATAGTACTATCAAAGACACATCCGCCTGACCATTTTTGTTCTCTAAGTTCATTTTTGCTTGCACTCGAAACGAAAGGGTTTGATTTGGCGCCGCGCCGCCTCAGGATTCAAGCGATTTTTTTTTAAGTGGTCAGACAGAAATGACTGCGATTATTTTGATACAAGTGCAGAAATATATGTTATGGAGTCAAGGGCTGCAGTAACAAATTTGTACATATATCAAGAGTTCTTAATTACTCAAACGAATTCAACTTCAATGAATGGTGCAGAAATTAAGTTGTCAAGATTCGCCACAGTTTTACAAGATACGTTCATATTTGTAAAAGTTTTCACCATCAGCAATATAAGGCATAAACATTGTCTTTTGACCCTTACTTAAGCAGCCGCAATGAAAACTGCATTGCTGATAAAAATATGGAGACGAACATAACTCGACAACGGCGCAAGTTGATTCTACTCGTACATAAACACGTGTTTACGTGCGTAGTACAGACGCCAGCACATCAACCTACCTCAATCTGTCAAATTTCTTTAATAGATTTTCAACCTTATCACATTATTAGAAGGTTAATATTCGATTGGTAAAATTTGACAGATTTGGGTAGATTAACGTGCTGGCGTCTGTACATAATATATCAATGTTTACCATAGACTTATTTTCATAGCTAAGTCTACATTTAAATAAGAGAAAATTCTTCAAGGACCTTCTCTTCATAGACCATATATTTTAGGCGGGATATCATCGAATTTCTTCTCCCACTCTGAGTAGAGCGAAAGGGAATGTCAGACTTTTACTGAGTAAAACCCACGTGTGTTTGTTCAGTCACCTTTTGCGGTCCAGGGTCATGGTAACTGTTTCGAACGTTCCTACAACCCGACAGGCATCAGACCTAACTGGCTGAGCTGGCTCTATCAATTTTGATGACAGGTTTTTGACACTCCCTATACAAAATTTACTGACTAAACTGTGTTCTTTCAGCCACCCTTTGCGTTCCAGGGCCATGCCAATTTCGCAGCCTATAGACAATATATTGCTCAAAGTGAGGCTCTACTAATTTTGTACTTTTTTGAACCTCTGGAAATGCACTAATTAAAAAGAAAATACCATGAAAAGTTGTTTTATTAAAATAGGCATAAGACCAACCGCTGCAACACGATATAATTAGTTGGCTCGATAAAAAAAAAACACGAATGTGACTGTAACTTATGGCTTCAAACGTGTATATCTACGAGATTACGTCACGGAAATATTTGAAAGTTACGTAAATATATAGCATGTTTTTTTAAAAAGGGTCTGATAAAAACAAAAATCTTGAACAGATATATTTTTTTATAAAAATAAAATCGCTGATACGGGCCGCGAAGTCGCCTTAGACCCGGGCAAACCCCTACAAAATACTTACTCCAGTATTTTCAAGTCAACCGGTTGGTTCTAAAATACATCTAACCTTCACGTCCTTCACCATTTCTAAGACCAATAAACCATGGCATATAGGTACCTCTCTATTTTTATCATCCATCACCAAGCGCATATTGTCTTCATTGTTTCTAATATCTATTACGGCTATTAGTAAGTACCTAGTCGCAGATTTAACGGTCCTTTGTTAGAATATTCCCATACGCAGAATCCGAGCCGTGACCTAAAAAACATGGTGATTTAGTGGAGCAAATGTTTTACAGCTGTAATCATTGAATTATGGTGATGTAATACAATATTCACTTGAGAAAGTTTAATTAGGTATCAGCTTCTTATGGTGATGCTGCCCTGGTACAAGAGGAGAGCTAGAAGCGTTAGATTTGCACTTGAAAGTTGCGAAGTTGACTAGCAACCACCAACACTATATATATAATTCTTAATTTCCTATATAGATTATGTAGGTAGAGTACGGTCAAAATATGTTACAAACACGTCCATCATGGCGGTCGACCTTGAATGCGCAATAACCAATTTTCTGGTCTCAATCGAAGTAACGCGTAACCATAGAAACTAGTACAACTTATTTGCCGCGTACTATAGCCACTCCGAAGTTAGACGTTCCGAACTTTGTGCAAAAAATACGCATTCGCCACAATATAATATTCTTGAATAAGAGAATTACTGGGCAGTCATTTTTCGAAGTTCGGACTGGTCACAGTATTTTGGTCATATGTTGGTTAGAATGGTTTGTTGGTTAACTTTACATACTATCATATATATTTTTCCGCACTAGTGCCGAAAACAGTCCATTGCGTGCCTTAAAGCGGGCTTTCGAGTAAGCGTATTGAAAAATTATTTTAATGTGTGTTATGTTAACTTCATATTTATAATATGTTCACTGACGTTTAATATAAACCAACTGCGATTGTCATAAGAGCACAATCGCTCATCTCTCGTAATTTAAAACATCGTTTTGTAGTGATATCTGCGTGAGAATCTGCTGAGATCCGCATTGTCTACAGATTGATGTTTTATCGCCAAAGTTTCTACTAAGAACACATGAACATTGCATACTTTTTATTATCTACTTAGGCAATATAGGCGTATCCATCTAGGTTTATTATTCAGGACCCCTGACATGCTTGATTTTTATGTGAAGTTATCAGTTGGCATTCAACATTGAATTTCGAATCGGTGGCTCAAAATCCTGGGGTGGGCGCTAGACCATACTAGGATGGGCACGGTCCATTCGGCCCCCCTCTACATAGATACGCCTAAATAGGCACTGAGTTTATTTGTTTAAAAGTAAAGGATTTTGTAATGGACGATGGAGAGCTATTTTCTACTATCCCGCGGTCGAAGCCGCTGGTAGATTGCAATAAAAACAATGAAGTAATATAATATTAATATCCACAACTATCACACAACGCCGTCTAGTCCCAAGCTAAGCAGAGCTTGTGTTATGAGTCCTAGGCAACTGATAAACATACTTACATATTTCAAAATACATACATATTATAGATAAATTACACCCAGACACAGAACAAATGATCGTGCTCATCACAAAAACATTTGTCCTGGGTGGGAATCGAACCCACGACCTCCGGCATAGCAGTTAGGGCCACTAACCACTAGACCAACGGGCCAGTCAATATCTACATTTATCTAAATCTATAAGAGTGACAAAGCTATTGGCATGGTAAGTATTGCCTAACCTGTAACAATGCGTTACATAAACCTACTTTATGAAATGAATGTGGTCCTGAATACCATTCTGTTTATCAATTTAAATGCATATCGCATCCTTTAGGCCGTGCTTGTGGGAAGGCGGAGCGTGGAGCGGAGCGTGGAGCGGAGCGTTTATGCGTTGCCTTGCGATGCTGCATGCCACAATAAAACCCGGATAGATACTAGCGGATGTTGGGAAAAATCAGCCAGGCTGAAGTGGGAGTGGGCTGGACATGTCGTACTGGACGCCTGAGGGAAGTCGACATCGTTGAGAACGACCGCGACGAAGGTATGTGACGATCTGATCATGTTCGTGGGGCAATCTTGGTCAAAGATATACGAGTATTTCTCTAAACAGGGAAGTTTGAAAGGAGAAAGGGGAGGCCTTTTCCAAGCATTGAAACAACTACTTAGTAGCAGGCAGCTGAAGCCTGAAGCGGGTGTGATGATGGACGTTGTAAAACTATCAGGAGCGAGCTTATGAAATTTTCCATAAAGTGCTCAAAAACTGCTTAGTAAATTTTCTGAATTTAAACACCATTTACAATTTATTGTACACATCATTTATTTTGTAAATGGTGTGGTTATCGCTGATTCGAAGGCTGAATCGTTCAAGTACCTACTTACTCTTGGGGGGCGTGATTTTTAAATCTTGGCAGCCAGTTTTTTTTTTTAAAAATTCAGGGTACTTAGTCCTTTAGGAATTGTGACATTCAAAATTATTTTATGTGCTGTAAAAATTTTAATAATTACTTTAACCTTTATCATGCTGACATTTTAATATACTATAGAATTATTATTATTATATAATAATCATATTTTTAATGAGATTGCAATGAAATTCAATAAATTGTAAAAATTTGTATGACTCCGCTATAAAAAAAACATCTAGGTATATGTACTCTACCCATGTTTGCAAAATAGATTATGATTAGAAAATGTGGGATTTCAGTCGGTAGGAGTCCGATTTAACCCTCCGTCCTCCCAAGATAGAGATCATGGCGTTTTACACACGAAAATGAGATTAGTGCGCGGTTTAGAGATCGTACGTATCACTGAGAAATAAACCCAAAAAGTTATTTAAAAAACCTTTATCTCTGTCTTCTATTCCCATAACCCTAACCTTAGGTTCGCCAAACTGGTACATGTACAGACTTGTTTTGTATTTACGTTCAGCAAATGAAGAGACTTCAATGGCAACTAGCGGTCTGTTATGGAACAATCGGCAATGGAAATCGATTCTGAATACTGAAAAAACATTTCGATATTCAGAATCGATTCATCGATTAACAAACAGGATACAGGTACGATACGAATCGACACAAATCACAACAAAAAAGCAGGATTCAAACTTTCAGGAATGAAAACCAGTTGGAACTAAAATAACAGTCGATTGTAAAAAAAAAAATGTGCTGTCTACTCGATAGGTATTTTAGCTGAGAAGCAATATTTAGGCTCGAAAAGCTATATTAATAAATTCTGCAATTGTTTGATTACAATTTCCAAACTTTTTAACCGCCCCGACCATGTGCCGAATATTGCCCAAATATATCCAAACTTCCAAAGGCCATTTGCGCAAGTGTTGCCACATAAAATAAAACAATTGTTTGTTTAGCAACCCGCAGTGCAGACGTGAGATGCATGCAACACTTACTCAGGTGGACATTTTAATTTAATTTGGTAACCACATAATAAAATTTATTATTCTTCTAAATGATTCATGGTCGTTTTATGTAAATGGCGATGAGTAATTTGCAATAAACAGGTCAAAGTACTGGGTCCATGATGATTAGAATTATTTTTTGTTGGTTTAATTCCCATTAAAATATTCCAGTCGGAAAATAAATGAATAAGTAACTAAATTATTTGTTTTTAAAAAGGTTCGACAAGGTTTCCGGGAAGGAATTTCAACCCGGTTAGCGTTAGTTCCGAATTGTTGACATTCCAAATTGCTAGGTAAAAATCTACTTATATAGATTCTTAATATAAACATTTTCCAGCTTATTCCAAAACGCGATCTAAAATAGTTCCAGGACTATTACTAGGTTTAATCCCGATTAAACGCTATCTAAATGTAATTTTCGGGATTATTACTAAATTTAATATTTCCGGGACTATTATTAGGTTTAACGCCAATTAAAACTAGTAATAGTCCCGGAACTGTTTTAGATCGCTTTTTAGAATAAGGCGGTTTAAGACTAAGAGCCAAATTCACCAATAAACTAATCGCGATTCGTTCAAACAAAACGCAGTTGGAGCGACTAATCGAGATTATAGCTTCGTTTTGCGTTTCACCGCGCTGAATTAAACTTAGTTTACTCTAAACTCAGTTTCCATTCTTTTGTTGTCGCCCATTTTACGACACGGGTCTTTAAACTAGATTACGCTGAGCTCAATTTAGTTGAACTAAGTTTTTATATTGAATGATGAAATCAGCCCTTAGTAATCTTTGAACAATAGGTACTCAATAAATCGGGTATAGGAATATGTACTATGACGTGTAACAAAAATTGCATAAAACAATAACACGTCGCCTGACCTGGGGATTGAACCCAGGATCTCGAGCTCTCAGATACGCTTAGATAAGATCCTTGACTTATCTCTATGTTTAGTTTATTGTCCCTAGTTCCTACCCTGTCATAAATGTGTTTTCAAAAAACATGGCCGCCCCAATTCCTTTCTTTTTTCAAACATGGAACTGCAAGGCCGTAGGGAAATATGTAGTGGTCAGCGCTAAATCGATTAGTATGCACCAAAGCATGTGTCGTTGTCGTGAAATGAATCGTAGATGAAAGTGAAAACGCTTTGAAAGATGCGCAACGAAACTTTCGGACCATTGTTATGGTATATTCGCCATTACACTAAGCTGGCGTGTAATGGGGAAGCACTTACATTGAGCGTTACATCTGCATTATGAATATCATTGTGGTCCGTAAATAATGTAAATATAAACTTTCCTTTACGGTTTCTTTGTGTTGATAGGTGTTAAACAGATGACTGTCTACTTCGGATATGTCAAACAGTAGCTGAAACTATATCCAAAGTAGACTGTCATCTGTATAAGAATCAATATTATTTGTTCTCAATTAAAACAATTCGTTCGTTTTAATTAAATTTATTTCTTAATTAAGGCAGATTTAAGCCTCAAAGCGGCCTAAAGTTTTCGCAAGTACCACGCCCCCTTACCATATCTCTACTGTTTGTCATATCTGTGGTTTCAGCACTATGGAAATTATTAATGTTTATGGAGCTTAGGTGGCTTTTCCCCACTCGAATATCGTCAACGTCGAGCATGGTTTAAAACCTTATTGGTTCATCTAAAGCAATCCAACGCGATGTTTAATGGAATGGCAACGCGAAAAAAGAGAGATAACACCTGAAAACTCTGTGGCCTATAGTAATTCCGTGATTTACTCGAATATTTCACAAAACTTGTTCCAGGATCTGATAAAAAATTGTCATCATTTAGAATCTCTATTAAATGCGCAAGGTTTCTATACAAGTACTTTTTTATATTTTTAATATATGAGTACATATGGAGCAAATAGCAGATTCACGTAAAATAGCAGATTTTTAGAGATCTTTACTGGATAGTTATAGAAGCATAGATAATATCCACAAGATATCTGTGTATCCAAAATATCTGAAGAAAGATGTGTAATAACATCGAGCGGTTGTATAAAAATGTACCTTGGGTTGGCCACTCATTAGTGCTATATTGTATAGGTACGAGTATCTAAAGCACCGGAAAGGATAAGATAGAATAAGGCGCCAAAATGTACAAGAATGCGGGGCGCAATGCGAGGTGTTATGCTACGTTTGGGCCCAGTTTCGGCCATTGTATAAACAGGGAAACCCTGTTAACATAATGGCGATTGGCCGAGGCTGGGCCCACATGTAAACGTTGCATAAAACGAACTCGCACTAGGCACTCTGTAACATACCCCTAATATTTTACAACGTATTCGCGTGACGCGAGACATGATATTATTGGACAATTTGACAGCACTACTTGTCTTGTTGAGGACGTTTTGTCCTCTAATGTATCAGAGGTTTAACACAACAGGGGCTTACTATGACGTGTCAAAATGTCAGGTGAGCGAGCGAGAAAGAGGTCTCAGATATTATAGTACGCGGCAAATAAGTTCCCACCTCGATTGAGACCCTAAAATCGGTTACTGCGTATTCAAGGTCGACCGCCATGATGGTTCGACTTGTGTACCGAGGATTATATGAGTCTATGACAGCATAACCTCAATGAGGCACCAATAAGAAAGTAGTTTAAATTAATTGTCTATGAGTTTAGACGGAGTTTACAAATGGTCGGATCAGGCACGTTTGTTTGCATCACCATTCTCTATTCTCTCTAATTACGCCGATTTAGCCTCGCTAATGAAAGTGACATAAGTTTGAAGAAACGTTTTGAGCTTTCTCTGGAATATTTTGCAATGCAGATTAGGTAGGTTAGTTCCTTATGGTAGGTAATCAAAGATTTCCTTATTGACCCTTTTAACATTTAGTTAAAGGTATGACTAAGTGATGGTAGAGAAATCGCGGCTAAAGGAGGAGACTGCAGGTTGTAGGATGAGGGCATGGGCGTCGCCAAGGGGGGGGGGGGGTTTAGGGGGGGGGGGCTAGGGCCCCCCCTAGAGGCTTGCTAACAGCTTCAGAGCCTAGTTTAGGCACCAGTCTCCCACAATATAATGCCCATGCCCATCCTATATGTTACCATAGATATAAGGCTAGCAATTAGGAGTTATATTGTGGAGAAAATAAACTGTTATTATTATTTAAAAAATAACTTTTTTATTAATCTCTATCCTACTTCCAATAGCCCCTTTGATCATCGGCTGGCGACGCCCTTGGATGAGGGTATGTGCGTAAGTTCGGTGGGGCAGGGTAGGGCACTTGCATCACCACCCTTGACTCAAAATTGAAGCTGAGCTCTCTACCACCAACACCACTATAACACCATTGATATATAAGGTAAGATAAGTTACGCGGTAATATCGCAATCAGAAAACCTGGACTCGAAACTCACACATCGACACTACCTGTAGTAACTCATAGTTATGAACGTGTGTGATTGTCGCGACCGACATGAAATCATGCCATATTGGCACAATTTCAGCGACCCACGCGCTGGAGGCGAGTCACTAATCTTCCGCAGTTTCGATTTAATCTAAGACATAAGTTTTTCTTTATTATGTTTCTTTTACGTGCTTAAAATAAAGTATAATATATAATAAATAAATAAGGATTTGGACAGGTCGTTGATGAGTTAGTGAGTGTGTCAGGGCTTTGCCTTAGATATTTATATTACAGATATAGTTTTATTATTACATAGTATCATATAGTTCAGATATTTTAAGAATTTGTTTCTAAGGCCTACTTTAATGGAAAACACATTTTTAAACCGACTTCGAAAATGAGGAGGTTTTATTTTCTGCTGTATGTATTTTTTTATGTATATTTAGTCTGACGCCTCACATGTTACGGCGAAGCGCACGGTACCGATATCTACAGACATAGGGTTTATTGGAGCGAGCAAGCCCCACCACGACGTCAAGATCGTCAGATATTCAAGGGACTGTATGACTTAACAGTAACGATGCATTGTTGGTAACACGCAAACTAAGAATAACCATTGTTAATTAGGTACGCTAACAAGAGTGAAAAAGGTTTCGAAACATTCCAACTGGTTCCAATAATAACTTATCAGATAAAAGTGGATTCTGTGATGTGAGAGGCTGAGCTATCGACCCAATTCAGATGACGACATCGAATTCAATTTTCGTTCTAAATCGGGCGAACCAGGAAGAAGTGCTCTTTCCTAAACTGAGTGCACTTTTTTAAGAACACAAAGTGACGTAAGCTTATGTTTCGTTTTATTTTAGACAAGCTTGCGCTTGTCAACTGTCTCCCCTGATGGTAAGCGATGATGTGTGGTTGACGATGGAGCACGTTTGCCTAAGAAGTATCTTATTCAATCTTAACTTAAAGACCAGGTCCAGGTTGTAGCACCCAGGACAAATGTTTGTGTGATGAGCACGATCATTTGTTCTGTGTCTGGGTGTAATTTATCTATAATATGTATGTATTTAGAAATATATAAGTATGTTGATCAGCTGTCTGGTACCCATAACAAAAGCTCTGCTTAGCTTAGGACTAGACGGTGTTGTGTGATAGTTGTGGAATATATTATTATATTATATTATGAAAGGGCTATGGTTTTTGAAGTCTTAAATGGACAAGTTACCAAGAACTTTGTCTAACTATGGCCCCCGCCTGAACAATGTTATTAATAACCATCGATAAAAAGGAAATAAAGTGATACACAGAGTAGCTAAGGATTTGATAATAAATAGCTCACCAACAAAGCACGGTTTTCATTCACCGCTTCAATAAATTCAGTAAGAAAACAATGCTATGCGTTTTTCCGCTCGATGTGAGCACGTGTTACTCTGATATTAAACTATCGAGATCGACACATGTTTTTATTGCAATCACGTATTACTACGTGAGAAATAAAAAAATATTAGGCTCAGTTTAGGAATAATCGCAAATTTATGTGACTTGATGCATTTACTGGCGCTGTTAGAGTGTATTCATGACTTCAGTCTTAGCGGCGAGCGGGGCGGTATTGGTAGGTGATTGGTCGGGCGCGCGCCGCTATGGCCGCTATGAGCGGCGTCGACCAATCGCCTACCGATACGAGCCCGAAGAACGAAGTCGTGAATGGGCCCATACAGACCATCAGTCTATCCAAGGAATATCGTATTGCCTAGTAACTGGGTTGTGGAGGCCTGATAGGCAGACAGCCGCATCCGTAGACACTGGAAGTCAACCACAAGCTAGTTGGGTAACGTCTAGAGATATGATGATTTGCTGGCGATTGTAATTCGCCGAATTAATTTTCAACATCCAATTGTATTACTTGCCATACGTGTAAGTTGTATTATTGGTCGATATTCTTTCTCTATTATTTTTTCTATTATATTTTTTTAATATTTTTTTCTTTGTCTTTTATGGCTATTTCTATTAGTAAAATAGTCAAACGCGTATCAGACAGAGTCTCCTGATTTTCACCAATTGTACGCGCAATTTTCTTTTTTTTTCTGTAAAAACCTTCTATAAATTATCAGAAAACTAAAAAGAAAATGAATCGTCGTTCTAAAAACTGACAAGGGAATAGGGATTCATTTTTATATTTGTATTATGTATATAGTTAACTGACTAGGTTATATTTTATTCGGCCTTTCCGACGCTTTGATTAAAATGAAAATTACACTTAATGAAGACAATTAAATTCAAATATTGATTTATTTGATAAACTAACAGCATATCAATCTCTACAACACATTGATGAGTCAATTAAATTGGTATAACACCAATTTACATGACATCAAAATAAATAAACTTATTCCTAGGGAAAGTAAGAGGAACCCTTGCCTGTATAACTGGTCCTACAAGAGCATAATAAACTGTGGAGAATGCGGAGACCAGTGAAAGTATGGCTATGAATATATATATTTATACTAACTATATAATATAAACACTAGTTCAGTCTTTATGAAAATATTCAATTCTAACGTTGCATAACAAGTTGAAAGTTGTAAAGAAACAAGGATTTGATCAATGGTTAGCATTAGCATATCAGCCTTCTAATGTTCCCTTTGGTGGGATTCAGGCGTCTTCTATAAGAAGTCTTTGATATTTGACGATATCTATTTTTCTTATTGATCGGAAAACGGAACAAGAGCAGGACGGATGTTCGGATCCAGTAAGATTGGAAACTGATCCTTATATATTTAAGAAGAGGCCAGGCAGATCATGACATTAACTGGGCCAAAACCAAGAAGCATCTAAAAAAATCTTTAATAAATATTTTTTTAACAAAGTTTGCATATATGCAACGTTGAGAATAAGCCATGTACTCGTATTAATACATATGTCCGACACGCACTTCGCTTAGTCAATTTTCAATTTCCTTTAGCAGCGTTAATTTTAGTTAAGTTATTCGATGTTTTAATTAAGTAAAATTACTACCTGTACAAGTGTATATGAGAACACAACACGATGCTTCGCTAACTTTTTGGTAATATTTCACGATTGCCTTCACTTTAGTTCCGACACATGAAAAGAGAGACTATACTCATCAGTGGCCGAAGTCAGGCTATGAATGATGATAATGATGAAGTTCCTTAAACCAACCAACATTTGAAAACATGTACGTCACGAAAGTATTTACTGGATTTATTTTCTTACACATGTCTTGTTACAGTACACGTGTTTTACAAAGAAGTTGGTAAACGAACTGTGTGAATGTAGAAATCATAGGAAATAGAGCTAGTATGGAATGTGGCGCACAGGTCGAGATAGCTAAAGTAATAAGACAGGTCTACATTGCAACACTTGCACTTACACCATTCTCTGAGAGTTTCCTTTCAGTAGGTGTATAAGTACTGTTGTGCAGGTATACAAGTAGATACACTATTATTGCTACTATACTTGTACTGACTGGACTTGACTAAGTACGGTTCTTCTTTAAAATACTCTGTGTATATTCCTTAAGTGATGCATGCATCATCTACATAGTCCTAGTATGGCATAACTAAAATAATATCTGGCGTTTAAAATAGACTATTATTTATTTCGTTTTTTTTTCTAGCAATATAGGAAACACTGACCTCGTCTAGTTTTTAGAAAACATTTTATTTTATTATTTGTCGTGAAAGTGTTTGTGACCTGTCTAAAAGGAAATGACATGTATCATCTATCTAAACATAAGGAGAAACTTTTGAAACTTAGGAACGTGAAATTTCCTTTTATGACGTAGGCAAATACTAAGAGAAGATTTTCCAAAATTTACCCTCAAAGTGGATTAAACGGGGATCCAAAGTTTGTGCGGAGAAAAACACTTTCACGAAGCCGCTGTCAGAAGCTAGCTAAAACTTTTATAGTAAATAATGTGTTAATGATTAAAGATGACTAGCAATCAACTATAACTCTATAAGAACGTCGACCTGTTAATGACGATTTTAATAAAGTTTCCGACATCAGTGCTCAGACTCTTTAAGAGCTAACAGAAAAGCTCGACCACCGGGAAAATTTTCAGTGGCCCTGGAACACAAAGGGCCACTGATGAAACATGGGAAAGTTTTAGTCAGTATAAGTCTGATACTCCCTCTCGAGACAAAGATGACATATGGCACTGAAACATAGTCGCTTACAATGGGCCTCATCAGAAGGCTTACAGTCACCCAAAGGGTAATGGAAAGGGCTATGCTCGGAGTTTCCTTCCGTGATCGCAACAGGAATAAGGATAAGGAGAACCAAGGTCGCTGACATAGCCCGAAGAATCGCTAAACTAAAGTGGCAGTGGGCAGGACACATTGCTCGTAGAACGGATTGTCGATGGGGCCGAAAGGTTTTAGAGTGGCGACCGCGCACCGGAAAACGCAGCGTTGGAAGGCCTCCCATGACCGACCGATGACCTGGGGCCCAAGTCTGCTATTTTTATAAGGCTTGTGTTTAAACACCGCCCAATAAAGTACCTATTTTAATACCAAAAAAATTCTAAACGGTTACCAAAATGGATAAATGGTCACCAAATTACGTTTCCTAAAATATTATAAAATAAATCCATTTTTTTGTGTTATTGTCTGCCATAAAAATATATGGACGCCTTTAAAATACACTTTAGACTAAATATTATATATTGTCACTACTTATATGTTACCAATTATGTTACACCATGAGTTCTAATTTGGTAATTTTTGCTAGGCTAAAAAAGCTAACGATCTCTAGAATATTTCTCAAATACCAATTAATATACTGGGGTTCCCAAACGTACGTCGCTTATTTATTGTTATATGAAATTCACTATATATACTGGGGTTCCCAAACAAACGTTACGCGCAGCGCAGACCAGAGCAGATTTTGTAAAGCATGGAACATCATTGAGCTACGTATGCTGCAGCGCAGGCACGTGCGGCTCAGATGTGCACAGTAACTGCCCTGCTCTGCGCTGTGCGGTCTGCGCTGCGTCGCCTGCCTCTCAGCATACGCCAACCCTTATTGTTGTATGAAGTTAATTAAATATTGGCCTGTGGCTCACGCACCGGTGGCGGTTCTGCAGGGTGCGGGGTGCGGACTGCGGGGTTAAGAAATAAAGGGAAGCAATTGTAATTTTAGTCTTACATTAAAGTAGTCTGGGATCAAATAATGTATTTTGGGCGACGTCAAACTATTTTGGAGTAAGATTTTTGGTAGTAATATTAATATTTGAGTTAGACAGAATTTGGCGACCTTTAATCCATTTTAGGACCCAAAAATAATATTTGTGCAAGTCTTGCGATTTTTCTGATGTTATTTCATTTATTTTGGATCATAATATTATATACTTTTGGGCCCTTTTTATAAGGTCAATTGATTTTTTTTGGAGTTGTTTATTTTATTTGGTGCCTAGGCTTAGAGTCTTAAAAATATTTTTGGTGACCGTCTAAATTATACCCTTTTTATAAATTCGTCATTCCAACACGATTCCATTGTCATTTTGCTAAAAGTTCTTAATCTGCAAAATTCTTATTGAACGATCATTGGTAGGTCAGTGGTCTTTTAGCTGTCAAAGTCAAAGTGACATTACTGCTTACTGTTTATTTAGAGCAGCCGCCGGCCGGCGTTTTCAGTGTTTTGTTGGTGTTATTGTATCAGTGTTTGGTTTTTGTTATGATATAAGGCAGACATTCATTTGTCATTATGTAGTTAAGTACAAGATTACCATTCTATGCCATTTCTCTCAATGGATTGTCGGTGATTGATTATTGGAAAGTCATATTGACGCCATTATATTAGTAGATTACTAAACTTGTCAAAATCAACAATATATTCTGACACTATTGTAATAGCAGACTTGAGACCCAGGTGAGAGTCGCGGGAATTCGGTGGATAAGTGACGCACAGTGGTGCTATTCTCTAAGAAATCGCAGCGCTGCCGCAACGACGAACTTCCGAATAGGATACATTGAATTAACAATCCAATGTATAGGTTCATTAGGTTGATAATCCAATGTATCCTATTTGGGTATTCGTCGTTGAGGCAGCGCTGCGTTTTCTTAGAGAATAGCACCACTGGACAGTTTGTTTTGGCGACACAATGAACGGTCAGTGTTGGGGAGGCCTAGCATATCCAATAGTGGACGTCCTTCGGCTGATATGATAATAATGTTGATGACTCCCTCTTGCTCCACCCAAAGCGGAAGAAGTTATTTGATGGTTTCTCACCATAACAAATGTAAGACAAACATTATGAATCAATCATCATTATGAGTTATGACGCATCAATAACGTCATCGATTATAAAGGGTATTAGTTCAAGGTTGGTCGTTATTTAGATGAACTTGTTATTTAGGAAGTTGTGATTTTAATTTACATACTTATTTTTGGATTTCTTGGTCAAGGTTTTTAAAATAATTTGGCTTGATTTCATAATGCCTACTTAGCCGAATAAACTTAATCAATATCTTTTTTTACTTTTAGGTAGGTACTAGTTATAAATGGCTGATGACGGATGCGTATCATAGACTAGTGAGAGGTAGAAAAGAGTTCCGCAAATTATTGGCTCTTCGCGGCTATACTATGTTTTTTTATTAGATGAATTAAAGTGACAGCAGTGGACAATGCCCAACTGTCAAATAACAATGCCCCACTGTCAAAGAACCATTGTTATAGTTGTCACTTTACTTCATCTAATAATAATACATAGTATACGCTAGTTATTGCGTTTTCTCTAATTGTTCTTAAGCCGTCTAGCTAGCTAGACTACTCAAAAGGTTAGAGGCCATGTTCTCGTTCATGATCAAAGATTGGATACGCATTAGCTCTGTTATTAATTTTCTTATTTTTCTACTGACTCTATCATTATTGACCGCTATCGCCATCGATGACAACTTTCTTTGACCTTCCTTTTATTGCATTTCCGAAACCAGTGAAGGTCAAAACCATAGACAATTCTTCTTGAAGGTTTTGTTGTCATTTATTTATAGCAGTCATCTTAAATCAGTTACTGTGAAATGAAATTGAATGATCGGTGATCGTGAATTCGTGACCACCGGTTGTTTTTTTTTTTATTATTAAATGTAACGACTTAGACATATTTTTTATCTTCTTGACAGCGGTAATAAATCGAAAGTATCTTACGTTAGAGTGAAAGTTATTTTTTTAATTTTTTATAAATTATTTTATGTACTGTTGCAAAGTCTTCAAGATTTATGCGTCTGTTGAATGACTGTGAAGCGAAGTATGTAAGTATTTTTGTTTGTAAATAACTTTTGATATACGTATAGTATAAATAATCATGTCTGTTTGATTACCTTGTTATTTTACTGTAAATATTACCTACAAAACATAGTAATTTAAAAATCGTAAATAAAATTATGCTTTCTTAAATAGTTTAGAATTACATGTACCAGAGAGTCTGCGTGAAATGTAGTGTTTAGAATTTCTCTTTCGAATACCGTTACCTTATTTAACAAGAAATGTAGTTGACAACTAATAATTTGTGGTTTCAGAGGAAACGACAGCCATTAAGTTTATAGAAAACTATTTACTAAGCTTACATTTTAAAACGACCAGTGGTTTTATAGGAGTTTTTTCCATACATATAAAAGTTAAAAAGATAACCCAAATCTAAGTATAATTATATAATATAAAAGCGAAATACCACTCACGGATTAATCCCGGAATCTCAGAAACTATAACACCTACAAGGTTAAAATTTGGCAGGTAGTTTCCTTATTGCTTATAGTGTAGACATCCGCTAAGAATTTTACGAAACTCACTCCAAAGGGGGTAAAACGGGATTTGGAAGTTTGTATGGAGAAACCGACTGTCACGCGAGCGAAGCCACTGTTAGAAGCTAGTAATACATATAGGGGCAAGTTCCAATATCCCCCGACCTAATTTAGGGCAAGTAACTGCAGTAACGTAGAAATGAGAGAGTCGCGGAAATGCGATGGATGAGTCTCTCATCACAGCCCACAGGGACGTTCGTTTTGACGACACTTGGGGGAGGCCTATATCCAACAGTGAACGTCGTTCTCTGAAATGCTGATGACGATGAAGGTAGCAATACATGTGCCTGTACTTATCTTGAACAAAAGTATGCAAGTGGTATACATAGCATAGTACAAGGTACCTACTTGTAAGCATTAATTTCAACTTTTAGTTATAAGTAAGTGATACCTAAATGATATTTTTATATTGCGAATAAGTTACAAATAAAACTTTAAAATGTCAATTTAAACAATAGATGAGGCCTGTTTTATAACTAGCTGACCTTGATAAGAAGCACCAAAACCAACTCATAAATACAGATATTAATGTTCAAATCCATTATGAGAACTACGCAGATTAGTGTCTGAGATGGAGCAAAGAACCACAAAGATTTGAGTGGACCACCGAAATCATTGTAGATACTGATCTTGTACCTACTATTACTTAGATATTCTGTGGTATGGTGGCCCACGTCTATGTCGACTTCGCGACCCCGTAATAGCGATTTAATATATATAAAAAAAAAACATAGTAACTATTCAATATTTTAGTTTAAGTCAGACCTTATAAAAATCAAACTTTATTTAGCTTTCAAATATTTCCGTGACGTAATCTTGTAGAATACACGTTTGAATTGAAATCGTAAGTTAGGGCCTGATTCGTGATTTTGTTTTTATTATGCCAACTCATTATTATTATGTTTTGATTTTTACCCAGCGGTTGGTCATAATTATGTGCAATTTAACAAAACAAATCATGGTGTTCTCTTTTATATTTTTGAATTTTTAGAGGTTCAAAAATGTTTAAAATTAGTGCAACCTCGCCTTATATATTTTTGAATTCTACTTTCAAATCTATTCTCCAAGAATGTTAGTTCCGGTTTCGGGTCATTTAAATAATACAATGTAAGTAATCAATTAATCACTAAAACTAAACAGTCTATAATCTTTATCTTAAACATATTCTAGCACTGCATAAAATTACTTTCACTTTCAATCTTTAATTTTAAAATCTGTCAATAAATGAATTAATTATCCAATCTATTAGCAATCAGCTTCATTAACATTCGCGTAGAACACTTCCAATTTATCATTATCATTTAGAATCATAACATTAATTTTATCGGGCTGATGAGATGCGTTGTGGTAAATAAGTGACTGCACAGTTATTTGCGATAAGAGGCGTTGATATGAATCAGTCAAATGCAATTTTATTTGCTAAGGTTGGCATTACCGGTACACTTTTATTTGTATAGAATTTGTGTGTATTTATAATAAATATATAAGATAGAATGTTTATTCAGTTCTCTAGTACTCATAGCACAAGATCTGATTAGTTTGGGACTAGATGACATTATAGGATAATTTTGGCATTTCTTGTCGCATAAGTATTACTTTCTTTTTTAATTTTATCTTCTATTGTTTTTGTATTTGTTAGTTTGTCATACCAGCATTCAGAGTCTAGTTAGGTAGAGTTACAACTTACAAAAAAAATCTTATGTTGTGCTGTGAATGCGCTTGCATCCGATTACACTAGAAACCAAACCCCAACATGCTGATAAAATATTAACAAGATTAACAACCCGAGAAATATAATAGAAACCTACTAGAACATGAGACTACTATGAAAAATTAAACACTCATTGTCTTTGGTCGTTGACGAGTGACGACAGAGGTTTCATCCAAATGCGTAGAAGCGATCGTAGAAGGCTTTTAATTCGCATGCTTACGCTTAGTCATATACTTAGAGAGAAGTAACTCGAAAAAATAAATTTGAAAAATAAACCATAAAACATTATGATTCATGATTCAATCTTCAGAGTTATGTGATAAAGCGTGCATTGCCTTCATTTGTTTTGTTTTGTTTTACTACTAACTCTTGTTGTGTACGAAAAGTAACACAGTTATAATTATATTACCTAATGACGCGATCACGCGAGCGTTAGAAAGAAACATAAGAAGAAATTGCGCCAATTTTCCTCAACGTTGGTCATTATAAAAAATAAACATACTTTATTATTGTATAATAATACCAGGTAAGCAGTAACCCTACCAGGTGAAAGTTACCCAATTGTCTTGCGGATGTTACGCATGAAAGGTGAGAAAAAATTCTTAAACTAAGATAATATAAATTAAAGATTGCTAGAAAAGATCGTGCTACTTCCTGAGAATGTTGACAATAATTGTGAGAAAAACATAACTGTACATAATAAAGATTCAGTGTGTAGCGTGGATGGAGATTCACTACATATCAAAAATATTTGGTGGAACGGATTTTGTCTTCATGATGTGTGTATTGGTGTTGTAACTGTTTATTGAATAAAATTGTAACCATTCGTTCTTAGAGAATATTTCAATTTGTGTTTAATCACTCTCAAATCGTTAGGAAACCGTTACTCATTAAAACGAAAAGTTCAAAAAAATTCTGACATCCACCAACTTGCACTGGATTCGACTTCTGGATTACAGCCGATTCCCTATCCTAGAGAAGAGGCCTATATCCCACTCCTAGCAGTGGGAACATTATATTGCTAATTATGATAAGCTGTGTTATTATGAAACCGCAGCAAGCTTGAGTCAAGTGCGTGCGTTTGGAATCCTTTTGAAAAACAATACACGTTAACTTTAGAAAAAGTGCAAAAAGCATTCCTTAGGAATCTTTATAAACGTCTTTATGGCTATTATCCTTTTTTGTATCCTACGAAATTCTTGCTGGGTTGCTTGGGTTTCAATTCCTTAGAAACGAGACGGTCACGTGACCAGATGATTGTGGCATTCAAAATACTTAGGGGAATGATCGATGCTCCTGACCTACAAAACCTTATCTGTAGCTTGTATGTGCCAAATAACTACAGCCGTGGCAGGAAACATCGGCTCCTGGCAGTTCCGACGTGTCGTACAGTTGCGCACTCCAAATCACCCATACCGCGGACACTCTCTGCGCTTAATGCTCTCCTAGACCAGAACACAGATTTTGATATGTTTGGGGAAGAATGGAAGACGATACTATCGGAATGTGTGAAATTTTGTGAGGTGAATGTATGACTGTATATTATATTTGTTAAGTAACTGACTTGTGAATTATCTGTTATTTTCTTTTTTTTTAACTTTTGTTTTTTTATATTTTATTGTTTTGATTTCTTTGTGTTTAAATGGTGTAATTGGCTTCGGCCGTTCTGTTTAAATTAAATAAATAAATAAATAAATAAATAAATAAATAAATATACTACTATTCAGATATTGTGACGTGCCTATTATAGGTATGTGCGTAATTGAATAGATCGTTAGTTAAACGTGGATAAACGTAAAGTAACCAACGGTTCAAGCTCTAGGAAGGTACTTTTCACATTAGCCCTTCACTGGTTCACCTTGTTGAATCATATCTTCTAAGGAAGGAGAAACAACTTGATTTCATTATAAATCGGCCATTCTAAGCGACTTTACGTCAGTCCTCAGGGAAGTTACGAATCTATTTTACTAATTCAAATCAAGATTTTCTTTGTCAAACATGTTTTTTTTATGCCACAAAGATACATTTGCCAATTTTAGGTAAAATTATTTTATATATGTCAATTGACATTTCGCGCCATTTGTTGAAAAGAATTGGTCAACAACTCAACAGATGCGGTTGGTTGTTGACAAATTCATTCAACCAATCACAGCGTTAATAATGCGATTCTTTTTTTATCTAAACGCCTTGCCTTAGTTCCGACAACTGCGCGAAATAGATAAATAATCCTCGTCACACAAGTTGAATCATCATGACGGCCATGAATGCGCAGTAACCAATTTTCACGTCTAAATCGCAGTGGGGGGCTGCGCGTAACTAAAGCAACGGGTTCAACTTATTTGCCGCATATTATACTATCGTAGTTATGAATATTAAATATGAAAGTGCGTGGCTGTAAGAAAGTTTAGCATATCAATAATAACATAATGGCTGCGGCAGACTTATGCTAATTTTTAGCAGTCTAACAGCGGATAAGCAAGCTGTTTATACAGTTCCGGGTCAGTGCGTGAGTAAAAATACTAATATAGTAATATTTTACAGACATACTCGTAACAAGTAATATTGTTGAGACATGATCATGCAGATGACAGATAATATAATTAAGTAGTGCAAATAAATTAGTTTATTTCTAGACAAAGCAACAAATAACTAAGAAGAAGCTGAATAGCGAATCACCTTTGCCTATTTTAGGGCAAATTAAAAACAATAAACCATAGACACAACACTGATTTAAAACCAGGCGAAGACACAACCCAAAAAAAGTCCTTTGTGTGAACATTTCAAAAGAGAAACGACCAACTGTCGACTATACGGTTGAAAGGCTTGACAAAGTTGCGTATATACTTGTGCAATCTATTATAGGCCCTATACTTGCTACGATTAGAGTCACAATGGTTGCACAATTAATCGGTGACGGTCGGTCACGGCATTGCAGGCTAATACGATATTTGCGATTTCCTTGTGTACTGCACTCTCACTGGGTATGTGGAAACAAGGAAAGGAAGAATGTCGTCACATAATAACACTCAACAGGCTAACCGTTTAGTGGATAACGGAAATATTGAGCTGATGTTTTTGTTTTTTTGGCAACACCACACGAATGCACGCACTAGTCGACGACATGCGACAGACAGACCGGGTTGTTATGAAACCTTTTTAACTCAGAAAAGTTAGTTAATATCCTTATTTAGATTTTCACATCATTAGTTGTCACTTGTCATCTTTTTCATTACATACATTAATAATTTGTGAACTTGCGACTAACATTTCAGCTATTACTAGAATGATTATTAGGGCGAGACAATGTGTGTGAACAATTACGTAATGTGATAATTTCACACCAGTTTTTAGACCAGAAAGATTAAAATCTAGATGCATTCATTCAAGCTGATTTTTCCCACGAAGTTATTTCGGAGATGACAATGGCAACACTACTTACGCTAGGTACAAATGTACACTAACTTAAATATTTGTGTTTCGAATAGGACCTAATTATTTAAAAAGCATGGCCAGTCCATAGACGATTCTATATAATTTAATAAACATTGAAATACAATTAATTCATCCTTAAAATTCCTCAAAAAGAATGTGAAAAAAAATACGTTTATTAGGTAGAATCTACTTCCTAATTATGTGAAGCTATTTAAACTGCATAAGTAGGTAGGTACTCCTATAACCTTACGAGGTATCTTAACAAGACTTATTAAGACAATGGTTTGCTCGCAGTACAATAGAAATCGGATATAGGATGCGGACCACGTTCAAATTCGGAAGTGATCAAGGAGTGAGCGACCTTAGTACTACGTTAATAATTGTGCGTTTGTTTCCTTCCAAACGAATCAATGGTGTTCTCTTTGCTGTTTATGCTGCCCTGGTACTTTTGGAATTTTTAAAATGTAATGTTAGAATGTTATGTTAATTTTTGGGTGGAGATTGTCTTACTGGTTATGTCGCCCTGGTACTTCTACTGTTTTTGAAATGATGATTATTATTTTATTTTTGGAACTAATAAATAATAATTTTCTATAACATAATTAATAGCGGCTGCTACTGCTGCAATTTATTTGTAACACTTCATACGTTGCATACCTACCTATATTATGCTAATAAATGTTTATTATGATTGTGGTGCATCACTTCCTTGAAATTACAGTACGTTCGACGCTTCTTGGCGCGCCTGAAGTTAGGCTCTGCGAACTTTTGCGCTCAAAACAAGCGCGTCAAATAAATGATTTATAAAAATAAATGACAATAACAGTTGTTAATAGCAATAACAACTGCTATTGGCATTCATTTTTTCAAACCATTTTTTTTTTTACGAGTGCACAAGCGCTAAAGTTCGCAGAGCCTAACTTCAGGCGCGCCAAGAACCGTCGAACGTACTGTACTTCAAGGAAGCGATCGATAGCGGTGACCTCTAGTTTCTGGCGCTGGCGGGGCCTGGCAGAGCTGCGGTATCGTTCGAAAGACTAACCGTGGCCCTGGAACACAGGAGTAACCGTAGGGACCCTCTCTCATCACGCAGAGTGGGAGAAATAATTTGACGATTTCCTACCCAAAAAATAAAATTAAATGTCTCGAAGAGAAACTTACTTTCATTTATGGTCTGCGTTTTCTTCTTTTACATTACATTCCCTATTTCATATAAATGAATGTGTAATGCCTTTATATGTGACCCTTTGAACTTTCAGCAAGACCCAACATAATTATTACGGTCTGGCAACATTTTATCTGTGAAAGTTATCTTGAGCGCCTATTAAAGGCACGACTGTGTCCGATTTTGGACACACAAAAAGTCGTTTACCATCTTTATGAACTTGGAAATAGTTTTAGAAAATGTGATTCATCCTACTAAGCTGTAGATACGAACATGTGACTTAAATATTTAGATTCCGACAAAAACTATGTAGCACATATTAGCCCAAAAACGGATCCAGCACGAATTACAAACTTTCTACAAAATCAACGGAAATCTGTGATCACACTGTTTTGTTTACATTATTTAGTGGCCTCTTTTTCCTTATGAAGATATTTAAAAAAAATTAGGTACCACTATGGTTCTCAAATGGAAACGACATTGAATAATGTAAATGGATTTTACGATTTTACTGACTGGCAACCTTAAAATTCGAAATGTGAATGTTTTTGCTTTGGTTTTGATGATACTTATGTAGATAAGCTAGAAAGGGGATGAATGAGTAGCTGATATTGTCTGCTAAATAAAGATGCCCCAAGACATGATTTATTGGCCTAAATTCATATCGCACCCAAAAATAATAAAAAAGCGTTTCAAGTGAGTAAAAAAAAATGTCTGTAGGCTTATTCTACAGATCTAAAATGTCAGAAAATTCTCGTGACATTCGCCCGCTTAAATGAAGTCACTTACAATAAAAACTGCCAGTAACCTAGTCACGATTTATTTAGCCTTGTAATATTATGAAGTTAAGTTCTGACGGATGCTAAAAATTTAATACGTATTGTACTTGTCATATTGTGCAGCTAAAGTGTTAAGGACGTGGCTAATTACGAGTAATTTATTTATGCATTTTGTCACTTACAGTTATGTTATTCATAGTCATTAATACAGTCGAATTTTACAACCATTCTCGACAAAATTCCTTAAATAACCCGGAAGCTACTAAAAAGCTGAAGTATTTTTTTTTTTTTAACGTAGGTAAAATCATCCAATGACAAATCCCGCCCTTGGGTGGGGCGGGAAATAGTGTCAGACTTTTACTGACTAAAAACCTACCTTTCCATTCCTTGCCTTTATCCTGGGGCCCGTGGTGACAGTCTCACATAACCTTTGGCCCCAGTAAAAAGCTGAAGTATTAGTATTTTAAAATGTAGTTTATTTCGAATTTTTTAATCAGGCACTTCACTCAAACTTCGTAAGTCTATTTTGATCGATGACTGTGGCAATGGAATTTAATTTTAGCAGTAGGTAGGTATCTATCGATTTATACGACCATATACATAAATAAACCTCAAGCTGCAGTGTGTGAAAAGTAGTTTATGTGGGATTTAAGTTTGACAGTTAAATTGAAATCTTAGAATGCATGCTACCGACAAAGATTTTCAATAGCTTCTGCCCCACTGCGTTCCACGACGGATGTTATGGCTATGGAATAGCAACTGTGACAACATCTTCGATAGAATTCATCACACAATGTCCTCAACAAGCTCACCATTAGCATAATGGAGACATGAGGCTGACTAAATTTTAATCGTTGCTCATAATAGTACATTATGATACAAGTGTGTAATGTACATGGTTACCGTCGAGGTGGTATTAAGACCCGAGCCTTGGCGAGGGTCTTAAGAGAGCCAAGAACGGTAAGCATACATTACTCCCGTGTATCATACGACGTTTTTCAATACACTTGTGAAGAAAAATGATTTAGCTAACTCTTATTACAACAGCAAAACTAGGAAAAAAATTCATAATATGGCGGTAACATTCATAGGCACGCATCAATTTTTTTTTAATTAACCCATAGCTGAAGGCTATGACTACATAGTCTTTTGATCAAATTGCCGAGTCGTTGTTTGTTTTCTTGTGTGAAAGGATTTCACGATAATGTAATTTTTAGTGAAAATAGGATGTAACATTTTCTAATGTTTTTGTTTTAATTGTAGTAAGTATTTTATTTAATTAATAAAGACAATAAACTTCACTCGAAAAAATCATACCAAAAACCGCGCGCATTTTAAAATGGCGTAAAATGGCGACCATAAACCACAAAGAAAAAACAATTTTTATTTGAAAGAACATATATGTTTTGTTATTAAATAAATCGTTTTTACAAGTTTAAATGGCCGAAATTGCATGAAATAAGTAAGTAAGACACTAATTTACCTATACTATTAATCGAACGCAATAACCTAACATGAATTTGGTTCGTATTCAAAATTTGATTTGCGAACAAAGAGGTTGAACAAAAAGGTTATAGCTACATTACAGCACTAGTGCGTAATGGTAATCAAAATGTCACAGTTTGGTAACAGGTGCCATTATGTACCTAAGTGTAGTGCAATAAGAGCCACTTTCTGAGCTAGTGTATTGAAAAATATGTTATTTGACAGATTGCCTGCGCGGGAAAATAATACAGTTTTTTATTTTTTCAGGAAAACATTCTTCTCTTTAAATTCTTCTCCTCGGTTTTCGCGGGAATTAGGGACCTGGGTCCGTAATTTTCCGAAGAAAAAGTTTGTCCACCAAAATTGAAAAAAAAAATATAAATGTGTACCTACCACGGATATCTATGGTACCTACGTATATTCACCCAAAAAAGTTTCGGGAGGAGCCTTACCATAATGAGTTAAAATGTCAAGCTTGTAAAATAGAAAGAGGGATGAAGCTTCACATCCATTTATACTCGTATTATAGGGCTCCAGCCCTATAATAGTTCAGTTAAGGTGGTTTATTTCGTCAAATGGATCACGTGGTAGGGCCTCAAGCTAAAGAATAAAAAAATACCTTTAAGTAAGTACTTACGTAACAGACAACAATCGATAAATATCGATTAAAAAAGTACATTGGATTGCATTTTATT
Organism: Leucania comma; assembly: GCA_958295575.1. NCBI lineage: Eukaryota > Metazoa > Arthropoda > Insecta > Lepidoptera > Noctuidae > Leucania > Leucania comma. Next base: position 9,325,282 of record OY282482.1, on the reverse strand, counting down.
ACAAATGCACTTTGAAACATTCAATTTATTTTCTGTTGAGTAATTTAGTGACAAGGTTATTGTCTTATTTAGGTTGTAGGAATGTTGTTATGAAAAATATACTAAACTGAAAGGTGTTTTAAAACTGAGTACACAGCAAGTAAGTTGAACCATTTACAATTACGACTAATAGTTCTCAGGTTCACACTCCACTGCACTTGAAGCATTCACTTCCCAAATTAGATGGATATAGTGTTTTTTGCTCTGTTGCATACATATACTCATTGTATAATGTTGATGGATTTGCTTCGGTCTTCAGGAAGCTCAGTGATGAGCTAATCTTAACTTGTTGCTGTTTTTGTGCACTTTATAGGTAATAGTGTTAGCAGTGTAAGTCTTACATAGTTTACTTCATCGTAATAATGGTTTTTTGTGGTGAACTACCTATAGTTTGATTATCAAAACTAATTTTTGAGGTGCAAAAATGGGTCACGTGTTAAATCATCTTTTAATTTCTTGGTATTCAAATACATACCTACTAGCATAAGTATCTATTTATCGTAAACTCTCATCATCATCAGCCTTTTAATGTTCCCTCTGCTGGGACACAGGCCTCTACTCTGAGAGAGGGAAATGGCCGTAATTCACCACGCGGGCCCAGTGCGGGTTGGTGAATGTCACATGTCTTCGAATTTTTGGTTCTATGACATGCCGGTTTCCTCACGATGTTTTCCTTCATCGTTTTGAGAGCAGGGGTGATGAAATAAATTACACAAAGTAATGCGCCTGGCTGGGTTTGAACCCGGCCAGGCGCGTAAGTTACCACTAGGTCACCACTGCTCTGCGTAAACTCTCAGTTTATTGTAGTGTTATTTAACTTACGATAAAAAAAAGTACTGAGCCAATGAGAATGCGATTAGGCACGTTTTCCGGTGCAACAGGCAGACAAATATGTCTGACGAAGTTATGACTCACTGCGGTCTGAGGTTCGGTAGGAACCAGTCGATTGAAATATACGTGAAGTACCTACAGTTCCCCGAATATAAGGACAGGTCACCAGAGTTCACTTAAATATAGGATAAATAATAATGAAAATTTATTTATAACACACTTAAAACAGGAAAACATTGTTTGTTTTCTTATAGCTGAAGAAGACAAGTCTCACTGTTCCTCCGTCGTATTAGCCTAATAATAATTGAGCTATTTAATCGTGAGAATTCTTTATCCCAGTACTAACTGTCGTCCGCGGTTTAACCTTCGTCTGGTTGCTACTCCGCTCCCGTGGGTCGTAGCGTGATGTTATCGATATATTGTTCTAAATGATTTTTTTAATTCGAACATGTCGTTCCAATTTCAAACAAAGTTGATGCTAAAGCTAGAACTACATTACACCGACGACGCACATGTGGTGTAACACGCCTGAATTGTACGTAGAACGACGCACGTCGCGTGGCGTGGATCAAGTGTAGCTCTACAAGTCTAGTTTTCATTAAAAAAAAGTTTTAAAATATATGGAGACTGACGCGCCCAGATGTGTGTGGTATGCACGGAACACAGAAAGAAGTGTCTTTCTGTGTTCTGTGGTGGTATGTGTGTAGTACACGTGTGCGCAGTGTAGTTCTAGCTTATATCTTAGTTCATGTTCCAAAAACCATCCCCCTTGAATATCAAAAATCAACCCTTGACATCTTGAGGGTGGTCCCGTGCCCCTGCCCCAATAACCTCATTTCACTTCTAGTTCACATATGGAAAATTCTCATCACCATCAAAAGTTCGATAGAAAATTTTTAACACATACCATTGCTTTTTATCAGCAGCTCTCATACATAACCTCATAAATGGTGTAATGGAAAGAAAACATAGCGTGCACTTTGTTACGGAGAAGTCTGATGATGGCTACGTGTTTAAAAATCAAAATGGCCGAAGCATGTCGGTCGATAAATGTAATTTCTAGTAATTTAAGGCGTGTGAAAGTGTATAGTGAGTGTAACGTAAGTTCTTTTAATGATTAATTTATGTGAGAGAGTTTGTACATGTTACCGACACCATTAATGCTATCCTACTAATAAGTTAGTGAGGGTGTAATGTATGGATGGGTATAACTCTTTCAAGCATTATCAATCAACGTGGTAATGCTGCCAGTCTTCTGGCCAATTTTCCTGATAACAGTGATCAATGTGGAGGAGTCCTACGTCGACACCAAGGAAAGATTTATAACAAAATGTCAGTTGTTCGAGCGACAAAGGGATGGCGCCCCCTATACAACATTAATTTTAGTATATGCGAAACCTGAATATAATTTGAAAGAATCAGTAACTGAATCGATTCCAATATTTTTTTACACCATATTTTTTTCCAAAAATATTTTAAAATGGTCACAATTTTGTCACCACCGATATTATGGGCCAAAACACATAACCGCCTTCCCGACACAGTACAAAATACTCGTACATTTTACTATATTGAACCTGTTTCTTACCAGATCCTCTTAAATTGTTCCATACCTGCAGCTGGTCACTTTTTACACCCTTCTATACAATTTGAAAAACCCTATATCATACAAGACAAAGTTCAAATTCCATTGTAACCGATACTCTTCTTGGAACCTTTTCAATTCGAATGGTCACTTCAAAATAGATCTAAAATGCACAACACAAAGTTAAATCGATGACTGCCGATGGCTTCAAATTATCTTCTTGTCTTGAATTATAAATTAAAAGACAGGCAGACAGACTGGCAGTGGCAGGTGACATAAATAACTTTAAACTGGTTAGAAATGTGTCTTAAAAGAATCTTGCTACAGGCAGGTATTGTGTTTTTGCCTCCTTCTAGGCATACAATACAGAGGTCTGAGCATTGTCATTGGCATCATTTGGCAATTCTTATTTTTATTTTAATAATATACATATTTTTTTCTCCGATAAAGAAAAAGTGACCACCAAAATTGTTTTTTTCTTTATTATTATGAACAAATTTGTCTATAATTAATTGCAATCTAGCCTATAAGGCTAATAAGTAATTTATCTCTAACATGTCTATATGCATATATTTAAAAGCGAAATACTTACCGCTCACTGATTAATCACGAAATCTCAGAAACTATAACACCTACAAACTTAAAATTTGGCAGGTAGGTTCCTCATAGCTTATAGACGTCCGCTAAGGCCCCAGAACCAGAACCCAAAACAAATGAATATCTCAAATGATTCATTCGCGAAAATTCTAAAGAGATATTTTCCTTGCAAGTGTAGTGACAATTATTTAGTAAAAGCAAGCTAAATACAACGTGTAGAGCCGTTTTCTAGTGAAGACTTTCACTGTTTTTTTTTGTCAAAATGTTAAATGTTAGATATTTATTCGAGACATGGTCTGTCTGAGTCGAAAGTGAGAAAAAAAAACGTGCGTATGTACCTACACGCTCGTATTTGGGAATATGAGAATAACATTACGGTTACCGTTTTATTTAGTTTTATCTGAACCTAAAGTAGCTATTGTAGTGCAGTCTGTGCAGCAAATAAGCTGAACTAAAATGGCCGTCGTTGCTATCGTTACGTGCAGACTTACAGACCCCCGCTATGCAGCACTTCGATTGAAACCCGAAAATCTGTTACTGCGCATTAAAGGTCATGGTTCAACTTACATGCCACGAATTATAATGGCTGTCGAAGTAGTTGGCTGGAAGAAATCGAGAAATAAAGCCGGCAATTTTTTTGTTAGTGTTCCCAGTACGTTATTTATTATCTTGGTGTACAATGATTCTCTTCGTTTCAGCCTTTCTAAAGATATGTTTTCTCAATGTTTACATTCTCATTGGATGTATGGCATTAGTTTGTTACTTCGATTTTTATATAACTAATAGATATTATTATAGTCGCAGCTCGGTCGATATAGTTTTTCCTAATTTATGGTCCATTCTTTTTTTAATCATTCGAAATCATCATTTCCTTGCCTCATCCTCATCCATCCATCACGTTTATATTTTTATGTACAACAGCTTTAGAGATCACGGTAAAAAAAAATCGCGAGACATTTTCGATTTCTTTGACCTAAAGACTGTCAAAATTTGCATAGAAGAATGACCTAGAAAAGTAGCAGGTAGCGTAGATATTTAGTTAGGTACACTTCTCACTTCAAGGTAAATAAAAATAAATACGTTTGCCAGTTCTTTTGTTGACTACACAAGTACACACTATATATTTAATATTATTTTGTTGTTTGTTTAGGAAAGAAAAAATTGAACCTCAACAGTGCATCAAAGTGTTATTTTATGAATGGGAGCAGTTAGTTCACAGTAAACTGCTTGAAAGTGCAACGGCCTCCGGGTAGGACAGCTCATACTCTTTTATTGATTACCTAGAAGAAGTTTTCTTCAAGTAGTTAGTAAGTATATACTAAAACGAATGGAGGAAAGGAAATAATTTTTATCAAGCATTTTTCTCTACGCATGTACTTCCTTTTGCATGTGATTTTACATATGAAAATCTTAAAACCTTCGCTAAATAAGAAATTTGTTAATTGTACCCAGGTTGTTAAAATATTGTAGCACAAGGATTTCCACTCAAATTATGTTTTGAATTCAGAACAGACCGATTAAATCCAACTCCGAGGCAAAGGCAACAATCACACAGCCAATGCAATAAAAATCTTACTGAATAATAAACAATAGTGAAAATAAGAAAGCAAAAAATTTAAACAACTTACATTCATTTTGAAAATGTCCAATATTCCTCAGATTACCATCAAAATAAATCACTGAACACTGACTTTCTTCAAAAGAATTTTATTACTATGTTGATATTACGGAACCGGTTTTTAGTTTTGACAAGAAGCGCGCATGCGCGCGGTGTGATGGCGGGTTGGCGACTGGCGCGCGACGGTTAAAAAAAAATAACTTTCCCAAGCGACCGCGATTTTAACCAGCCTTGGTCGTTATGTACTAGGTACTACAGTTGACGATTACTTATATAATTACTGGTAGTTAAATGAATATTATTTTGTTGTGATAAGGTGCTGCATGTTCGAAGATTGAGTAAATGCTAATAGTACCTGGGCCTAGACTCGTGTACAGGTTCAGGCGCCTCTAACTTCTCGTGTCCTCTGTGAAATACATTACCTATTCTAAAGGAGGAGGGTAATAAGAGGCAAGTTACCACATTTTACAGTATCACACACTTAAAAAATTAAAGTTTTGTTTAGTTGTAATGTTTTAAATCTCATAGAATCATATCTGAAGGATCGTAAACAGAAGTATCTAAAGAGAACATTAATACCAACAAAAATAAAGAAACTTATTCATCTAAAAAAACGTATATATTTAAATATGGAGTCCCACAAGTGAGCGTATTAGGTCCCTTACAATTCATAGCATAAGCATAATCAGCCTTTTAATGCTGGACTGCTGGGACTCAGGTCTCCTCTCTAAGAGATTTGAATTTGGAACGTCAAAAACCAGACATTGAATTAAAATTATACGTGCATCACATAAGTTTATTCAAAAATCGAACTGGCCATTCAAAAAAAAAAGGATGAAATGTTAGTGACGAGCATTAATATTTAAAAAAAAAACCGACGAGTCTCTTTAAAAAAAAAAACAGACGAGTCTCTATAAAAAGTACCTAATGAATGAGCGGGAGTGTTATAGAAAATTAAAACTATAGAATCTTAAAGTACTAAAATTGAATGTAAAGTTTTAGAAGATTAGCTTATATATGTTATAGCTATATAATATTTCTCTCAATTATAGTTTGTTTTCGTTAGTTGTATTTTATTTATCTCACAGATGGTGTAAAAAGTAGAGTATCCAACTCGGCAATAAAGCTGTCTTTGTCTTAGGCGGCTTGAACTCCTCACTTCACTCAGATTAAAACTCAGCATCCTTCGTTTCCTTCGGAATTCGCTTTAGTCAATAATCTATTATTTATTTATTTCGGTTTTTGTAATTTTTTATTACTGAACTTTTTTTAATGATTTGTTTAAGTTTTAACTGCAAGCTATATTTTATCGAAAATGTTAAAAAACCAGAGATTTCATGAGATTTACGAAATTCGGCAATCCTGAGAAGAGTCCAAAAATCCTGAGATCTCAGGACAAATCCTGACATATGGCCCTTAACCCTAAATGCGTGGAATACGCACCCGGGGCGCGGGACGTGATCCCGAACAGTAGCTCCGCATGCGGACGATATTAAAAACACCCTATAGTACCTATAGGGTGTATTTCATCAATCTCAGACGATGTTTTCTAACTTAATTTCAGTCTGTTGCAGAGGCATAGCTACCGCCGTATCTGCCGTATCATTTATACGGGGCCCCCACCCTACAGGGGCCCCGAAATAGCCAAAAATTCGTAACATGTTAACCGTCTCGTAGCCAAGCGTTTGTAAAAAACACCTTTTTTATATGGGGCCCGTATTTGATACTAACGAGGCCCCTGTGGGAAATTTGATACGGGGCCCCTGTAGGACTAGCTACGCCACTGGTCTGTTGTAAACACACCTATGACCTTTTCATTTCATATCAAGCAGGGGCTGCTGCGCCGTGTTTTCGTGTTTGCTATGCTAACAGAATAACATTGTTTACCAAAAGGCTTATTACACTATACGATTTTTAGGAAACTAGTTCAGGAACAGTAAGGAAGCAAAGTTGTTAGTTACGCAAATGTTGTAATAGCAAAGTTGTAAGTTGTCCTAAATTGTAGAGACGACGCATTCGTCATGAAGGATCGTACTGGGACGCACGTTTCGAATTTACGATCAATGGCGCCGTACCGATTTATCAAAACAATAATATACACATGTACGAAATTAATATCTTTAAGTAAACGAGTCCATTACCTTGTAGGTAGTTGTCGGACTAATTACCTACAGTTAATTGGACTCGCCCAGTTGACGTTTTAATTTCGTAAATGCGTAAATTAATTCGAGTTTTAAAAAAAAGTACTTAATGTTTTAATTTTATCTTTACAAATTGATAGTGTTTCATGTACCGAATTGACCCTCCACGGGATTAAAACCATCAAAATTTAACGGTGTACCTAGTGAAAAAAAATGGTAATTTAAAAAACTAAAAAACCCGACTGCTCTTCTGAGTATTCATGAAAAAGCCCTAAAACAAGAAAGTCGTTGTAGCAGTCGGGACCCATTACATCATAGATCTACTGACTAGGCTGACTTTCTAGAATGGGTCCCGACTGCTACAACGACTTTCTTGTTTTAGGGCTTTTTCATGAATACTCAGAAGAGCAGTCGGGTTTTTTAGTTTTTTAAATTACCATTTTTTATTTTTTACTTTTTTAGTTTTATTTTTTTACGATATCACTTTCACAGTAATTACAAATCTAACGACACCTCGCAAACTAAAATCCATCGAGCCGTACAGGCCACAGAGCGTGCCAAATATTTGAATTTGGCGCCAAAAATCCGCCATTTTGTTTTTTTTTTATTTTGATATACCCAGTGTCACTCTCACAGTAAATACGAATCTAACGACACCTCTCAAGCTAAAATCCATCGAGCCGTTTAGGCTGCAGAGCGTGCCAAACAATTATACATACATACATACATACATACATACATACTCTCGAAAAACATAACCCTCCTTCTGGCGCAGTCGGGTAAAAAAAAGACAGATATTCGTTCTAAATCGTAGCGTCGTGATTAGGTACATTGTTCTAAATCGTAAACAATTTATGTATTAATTATGTATCTGTTTTTGGTGCACCATAAAGTTATATTCTATTCTATTCTACACCTTCCGACTTTCTAAATTGGTTTCCTATAAAAAAATGGATAATATAATAAGCCTTTGACCGAATAGAGGCCTGACCTAACAGTTTTGCACGCTAACATGTTTGCCGAGACGAATGGATAACTTGTTTTAATAACATGTTTTGTTAGAAAACCGACCGGCTTCACAGAAAGTAACATTACAAACCTATTGGATCTGAAGCGGTTATACATACATAAACAACCAAATGACGACTTCGGTCAACAAAGTTTATAAACATGTCGATAAACTGGAACGTCTGCACGAACACGAACGCACAAACAATTATTTATCTTTCTTTCGCACACGCTTAGCCTGTGTATCGCTGTCTCATTCTTACAAGAGAAGAGGGCGGTGCTCCAGTCGTTTCACCGGTTTTAGACTATGTTAGTTGTTGAATACGCTCGTACCGCGTTCACGCGTTTACATTTTGTTTTCCGCTGTTGTAAACATGGCCACTTACAATTGGACCAACGAATCAATTTTCGAATTAATCAGAATGGTCGAAAAAAAACCTGAGCTGTGGGATACTTCATCGAAAGATTTTAGAAATAAAGAGAAGAAACATGAAGCTTGGCTCGAAATTGCAAATGCTATGAACACACAAGTTAGCATAGTTGAAAAAAAAGCTAGAATGCTCGTGGGCCAGTACCGAAGAGAGCTATGTAGAAATCGGAATAGTAAATGGTTTGCCTTTCAGAGATTGTCATTTCTTGGGACGCGGCAAATACCACTTATGGTAAGATTCATTTGTTTTTTAATTTTGGGATGTTAGCACCAATTTAAATTACCTAGATTACCTATGTGGTAGGTAGATATGATGTTCAATAATTGCCCGTAAACGAAGGAAAAAACAGATGTTCAAATGCTACAGCAAAGCAGGTCAATAAATTCGCATAAAATGATGTTCGTTGATAATGTAGGGAAACAAAATGAAAACATTTTTGTGTTACAAATACAATGTTGACAAACATTGTGATGACGCCGAAATTGGAAAGATTTTTTTAACTAATATAAACTAGTGCTTGACTGCGATCCCATGTCATGGTAAGCAATGATGCAGTCGTTGATGGTGAGGCGGATTAGTTTGTTATAGATTGGACTATAACCAAATCTGTACTAACCAATTGGCCTCTTCGCGCGCCTTTCCACTGCCAAAGCTGCTAGATGGCATTTTGCAGCACCAGCCCATATGTAGCTGCAGTACTCCACACATGATCGGACCTGTGCTTTGTATAACATTGAAGCTGCCCCGGTGAGAAGTATCGCTGAACTTATTTTAGCGATTTTGGAAGTGTAAAATGTAGGTAATGACACTTTAGAAATTATTTTATATTGTTTATACAAAAAAAATATGCTATCAATTTTCTTTCGATAGGGGAACACGCTAGATGGGGTACTTTGGTACATCCGACATAATTTCCTAATCTGTAATAAGTTCTCGAGATTAACCAAAATAAGTCTAAGGTGAATAGGGGGAAGATGGAAAACGGGGTAACATTAAAAACCTTCCATAACGACAGATTTAGTGCAGTTTTTGCAGTGATGGCACAATGAACATTGTTACAACCGCCATTTTGTTAGGTCACCTCAGTCAGCGTTTGTATGAAAAATTAAAATTTCTGCGCAGTGACTTTTCCGCAAATTAATCGAGTTCCCCAATCTTTACTTACGAAGTAGTTACTAGCATTTTATTAGATTAAATACTCATTATTTTTTATTTTTAGTAGTGTTATCACGCCTAAATATGGCTATTTTTGGATTTATTTGAATTTTCCGTCTTTACCCATCGATATTTGACGGGGTAAGAACAACATATTAAAATTTCCAACATACAAAAATTACAATTTAACTAAGACGTGTTTGTCTTGTGTTTTATTTAGACATAGAAAAGTAAAAAAAAAGTGATATGAGTAATAGTGATGTTTCATTTTCAGTATAACCTTAAACAGTTGAAGTGGAAAGTTTGAGGACCTCGACTTAACTCTTCCCCCAGTAGGGTAGGTTTTTAGTCAGTAAGAGTCTGACACTACTTCCCGCTCCACCTAAGGGCGGGATTGGTCATTGAATGATTTTACCTACCGAAAAAAAAAAAACAAAAACTCTTCCCCCAGTGTGGTAAGATTGAAATATTTAAAAATAAAAAAAGGTTTTATCTTTGTCCACTGAAGGTACTTTGACACCACGTGCACTTCAGACTGTTCAGGGTACAATAAACTATTGACTAGTGACCAACAACAATGTCTGATATTTATTTGAACACTTTTAGAATCTATATCGTTCGATTCGTTTCGATTTACGGAAAAAGATGTAAGGGCGATGGAGTAACCATCACCCTTACATCTTTCTCCGTAAATCATTCTAGTGATTAAAACATATTATTTAGTTATTTTTTCTGCCTTATTTGCCTTGGAACCGATTTGACAGTACCTATGTTATCAATATGATTGGAAAATATACTCTTTACTTCTTACTAACTACCAATAAAGTTTCTGCACAAGCTAATATGTACTGTTCTACAAGACTTCAAATACAATACTACTCATCTCATCAAAAAACCGTTCCATCTTCCCCCCACGCACCTGTGTAACCCCGCTCTAAGGGGCATCACAAACGTGGCCATTTTTATGTCTTGTATCTATTGATATAATCTAAGGGAAGACATGTTACGCGCTAACAGCGCAATTAGAAAACTTGAACTTGAAACACACATGTACACTAGCTGTAGTCACTGATAGACAAGGACAGAGATCAGAGCCGGCGCTGTCATGCCAGCGAAATAGCGTTAGCCGCCGATTGTGTGATTGTCGCGACCGATGTCAAATCGTGACAATTGTCACCATTTCAGCGGTCCACGCTTTAGGAGAGGCACCTATCTTCCACTGTTTTGTGAGATACAAGCTGATAGCTTTTGAACCAATATGATTTTTTTTTATCCAGTTGCTTCTACTTGACACATACTCGTTGATTGTAACAAATCTATAATAGATTATAATTTGTCGATGTATTATGAAAAAATAGTTTTTCATTACTTTCCAACAAAACCTTGTCTTGTTTAGAAAAAAATAAATTAGGGGTTCCTTCAAATTAGACGCAAACTGCCGTGTGACGGTAGCGTGGTTGCAGCGTTGCCGCCGTACTTCTTTTATGCGACTGTTGCGCTACAGCCGCGCGTCAATTATTTATACGACTAATTTGAAGGCGCCCTAATTTCTCGCGATATTTTACAATCTTATGTCGTTTGTAGTTTTCTGGTGACATATAAGTATGATAATTTGCACCCGTTTTAGTCTACGGGTGCAAAGTAATATATGGTGCAAAACTAGTGATTTGATAAGGCTATACTTACCATATTTAATACTCTCTTTCAGAATCAGCAAAGACCAACTCATTTCGTTTCTGTGGAACAAAACCGAGAAAGACGAATCAGTAAACTAAATCACCAAAGAGCTGAACTAATATTAGAGAAACCAACAGTAAACGACAGAATCAATATTATAAAACAAAGGAAACATAAAACCGAAGAGAGAGATGAATACACCACATACGGGGAACTTGTAGCCATGAAGTTGAAGAAGATTGGGAATGCGTATGCTCGTTCTACGGCCCAGTATCACATAAACAACATCCTATACAAAGCTGAAATTGGGGAGTTTGATAAACCTCGAAAGGGGAAGAAGTCATATAGTTCGAAAGAACATTTTACAGCTGAAAATTCCTCTGCAAATGTTGACTTAAATGACGATACTGTTTCGTCAAGGTCCTCATCTCCTACGAAATCAATGGATTATGATTTGAAGTTAGAGGAATCGGATGACGATATCTCGTGAGATAAATTTATGTTTGATCTTTGTACAATTGTACGTACATAGGACCCTAGAGGTGCCCTTGATGTAATTGTTTCGGCATTTCGCTCTCAAACACAGACAAACAAACAAAGACAGACAACATATACAGACAGACAACAAAATAATTTTATCCGTTTGTTAGGGTTCCGTTCCTCAAATGAAAAAACGGAACCCTTATAGGATGTTTTCCGCCTGTCTGTCTGTTTGTCTGTCAAGACCCTTTATCTCGAGAATGCGTGGAGGTATCGAGTTGAAATTAAAACTTTATATTCAGGTCTGCGGTCCCTTGAAGCTGTGAAAAAACAAACTTCTACGTTATCGAAAAAAAAAATATGGCCGTTTATGTCGCAAAAAAATACGTTTTCGACACTCTCAAAGAATCAAAAATTTATAGGGTGCTTCCTGTTGACGTAGAATCCTGAAAGGCATGAAACAAGGTCTCTTAGCACAAGTATAGGAAAAAATCTGAAATCTGTAAATTTGTAGTTACGTCAAAAAAAAAATTGCGATTCGGAAAAATCTTCGTAACTCAATTCGGGAATTGAATTCTTTTCATATGTAAGTTTGTACGGAACACTCAGTGCGCGAGCTCGACTCGCACTTGCCCGGTTTTTCTTTTGAGATACGGAACCCTAAAAAGGAGGATCAAATAAAAAAAGTCACAACAAATGGGCTGGAGATGCAAGACTGAAGTGCCGTCAAAGCTGTGGGCCCGTATACATATAACAAAGCAGGCGCCTTGGACCTGGCGAGACGCCTTGGAGGCTTTCGAGAAGCATACATCAGCGAGAGAAATAAAAGAATTGGATTTTAAGGAAATTAATCGGTTTTCTCATTACATAAGTACAAGTTTTATAGGAAGTCTGAAAATAACTCAAAATAAGATGACTATGATGATGATTAAAATGAGTGAAGAACAAACATTCAACTTTTCATTACTCTGTTTACCCGATTTGTTAACCTTTTTTTATGTGGGAAATCATCAAATGACTTCTCGCGCTCTGGGTGGAACGAGAGGTAGTGTCTAAATCCCACTTGTGTTCTTCCAGTTGACCTATGCGAGGGCCACAATAATATTAATAACATGTCCAAACAATAGCGCTCGCGCTGCTCAGTACCTCTACCATGAGTTTTAAGCAATAGTATTCGTCGCTACTCGATATCGACGCCGTAAATATTTTGTATGGCAAATTTTGCAGCGCCTCTAGCGGTCACTTGCAGAACCAAAATTTGCCATACAAAATATTTACGGCGTCGATACGAGTAGCGACGAATACTATTGCTTAAAACTCATGGTAGAGGTACTGGCAAGCATCCCTTCAAGGCTATCCGTGTTCCGGGTTGTTTGTTGCAGTGTTCCCGTCAGGGACGTGCTATTCATCACCGGTGTTCACACATATAAGGGAAATCGGTATCAGTGTAAAAATGTTTGAACTTACCATCACACTTTAATTATTTTCCTATATTATCCCATCCCATTCTATGTACGAAATTAATTTCTTTAAGTAAACTAGTCCATGACCTTGTAGGTAGTTGTCGGTCGTTGCGTACTAACTACATACAGGTCATTGGACTCGCCCAGCTGACGTTTACTTATAGAAATTAATTTCGTACATGCGTAAATTAATTTGAGTTTAAAAAAAGTACTTTATTTTTTAATTTTATCTTTACAAATCGATAGTGTTTCATGTACCGAATCGATCCTCCACGGGACTCTGGATTAAAACGATCAAAAACGGTGTATTATTATGTCATACAAGTTCTATCAATCTGAACCTTTCTGTGTTCATGTTGTCGTCAACGTACCTAGATAAAATCGGATAGCACGGTCAGAGCGTCTGAGCGTCCGAGCGTGCTTCGGGACCACAGAAATGTAAAATTTGGGACACTGACGATCCAGACGTCCGTGACACGGAGCTACGTGAACGAGATCGTACAACTTGTACATAACCGATTTTTCCCCGTCCCTGACGGAACACGGCAGGTCCGGGTACCCGGAAATGTGTGGATAGCGCCATAGCGCTTAATACTGCTTCGCAAGAGGAAGTGACTACTCCCGGTTTCCTATCGCTCCGTACCCTGGTCACGTGAAACAAGCTTGTCCAGTGAGAACCTCCGTCAGGTGGAAAGTTGAGGTAGCCCCTCTCCCATTCTGTGGCAGGCCACGAAGGACATAGATGTGAAAAGCGATTTTGTTTGAGATACGAGCATTTTTCAGATGGTTCGTAATAGTAGCTACACAAGTTTAATATCTTACTAAGGTAGATCACTTGAAGTGTATGAAAATGCTTACAAATCATCAGTTTGCTAGTTTAGAAATTTGGCACATTTTTATTATAAAAATAACTCAGTTCAATGGTCCCAGGTTAGTTTAGAAACAATGGTGCCACGTATTTGCGTCACATCAGTTCATCTCTTTATTTTTAGGAATGTCACCAGAGTATTGATCTCGAAGTTTTGGTAGGTACATTTTCAGTTACAAGAAACATTATGGGTATTACAAACAATTTAATTCTAACCCAATGGGATACAACATTAGTTACAATGACAGTAACATAAATAAAATCACGCAAGAAAACAATCGGAGACTAGACAATAAGATCACCTACGGGTAAATAAAAAAAATAGATGCGCGTGCATGAAAACACATTTAATTTTTTACCGCCATGTTATGAAAAATTTTACTTGTTGTAATATATAATATAAATATGTAACAATATAATATAAAATTTAATAATATACTGTAGTAATAATAGTTAGCTAAATTATTTTTTCTTCGCAAGTGTATTGAAAAACGTCGTAGGATACACGTGAGTAATGAATTGTTACCGTTCTTGGCTCTCATATGACTCTCGCCACGGCTTGGGACTTAATACCGCCTCGACGATAACCATCTGCATTACACTACTATTTTTCAATAAAATTGTGGCGGGGGCGAGTCAGAACAGTCCATTGCGTTCCTAAAAGCGATGGGATAATTAGGGGGTTTTCGAGTAAGTGTATTGAAAAAATATTAGTCTGCTTTTTTATTACTGATAGTTTTGCGCCATTGTCTCACCTGATAATAAGTGTTGATGTGGTCAATAGTAGAGCGCACTTGTCTAGAAGTAACCTTAAAGTTCCCTAGGTTGTAGCTATCCATCTACTTATCGATCGGTCCTATGTATAAGGGCCAAATCAATGGCCAATGTGCAAATTGACAACTTTGTAACTCAATGTATCTAGAATAACGGAAATATGTGTCATAATTACTTTTCAATAGAGGCTTCTATTGAAAAGTTGTCAATTTGCACTTTCGCCCTTATGTATAGGACCCATCGGTATCGTTATACCTATTCGTGCGTAGTACTAAATATCGATGTAGCTACTAGAAAACATCGAATTTGGCAGTGAATTTCCCTCCTTAGTTAAACGCCCAACGAGTTCCCACTGGCCTAATAGGCGGCTACATTCATTGCAGTATCTAAGCAATAGGCGCTGTTCAGATTGTCAATAGTGCAGGTGAAGGACATTTAGGACACTTCAGCAAATGAGATATAATTCCATCAGGAGTACCTTATTGACATCGGGTGTTGGTCAAACCGATGATCCCTATTTCGCAAAAATGTTTTGTATGATGAATGTTTTGTTTGACCTGAGAACACAATCGGTTCAGCGCTTTATAAATTTTGCTGATCTGGCTTGAAATTGGGTGGTTAACTCATTTGTACTTGTTCTTTGTCTCAAAAGAGAAAATTTTTCATAACTGTTCAAAATTAAGGAATTTTTAAAATCTGGTGTAAGGCGAAATTGTTAATATTAATAGAAAAAGGATGCTCAAACTGATATGTTTCCACCGTGCCCTCATATCATTTTTTTTGTAGTATGTATAATAATAATTTTATATATTACACGTAGTTATGTAGGTTTATATTGTGCACAAAGGATCCTACCCTCGATTAAGTTCTCTCTCTATAACTCGAAGGTTTGCTGGGAGAAACCTATTGCTGGGTTAAGCTCGCCGTACATGAACTGTCTATAATCCATTATGTGTTACGTTTTGTGTACAGTAAAAAATTAAGAATCCCCAAACGTCACGACGTCGTGCACGGATACTTCTGTTATTGGCTTCTTTTTCTTAGATGGTGTGTTCTGCATTGCCTGTGTAGATCCTCCAGAACCTTTTTACCCCAACGTTGAATTCGATTCACAGTTCACACATCTAGTGAAGTACTTAATTACCACGCGCTCTGACTCACGATAACATCGTTGATGGACGCACTTACGGTCACTTGGTGGAACGACTGTTGGCGCGCTAACATAGATGTTGTCGTGAGTCGGAACGCGGGGCTATTAGGTATTAATGTCTTTCTCAATAATAATTAATCAAAAATCAAAATGGTTAAATTTATTTGCGGCGTACTATACGCAAATAAATTGAACCTTTTGCTATGTTTATGCGCAGCGCACTTCAACTGAGACCCTAAAATCGGTTATAATTATAACCCGTCCGACTGAAGCGCAACTTGGTATTTAGATATTATTTATCTATCGCTTTTCCAATGTCGACTACTAGGTTTAACCAACAATAATTAAACTAACTAACCGGATTAGTAATACGATATTATGGATCAAGTTTAAATGCCAACAATGATATTTATTAGCTTTGAATAAGCTTGCTTTTGTTGGGCAACTGGTTCTTGTTTTTGGCGTTTAGGCTCTATACACACGCACCACAACCACATCACATCGCAGCGACAAACACCGAGTGTCGTTGAAGCTTCTTGCAGTTGCGTTGTAGTTATCAAAAATCTCGAAGTGATTGCGTTGTGGTTACGTCGTATCGTAACCAGTGTTTGAAGACGAGACTAATACGCGATGTTGAGCGTGTAGTCGATATCACCCACACGCTTTTCAGTGTGGGGGCCAACGCTGCGTTACGCGGTCGCTCACGCGATCCTATACAAAAGTGGCCCGACGCGGGTCGCCGCGCCCCTTTTGCTAAAACTTTACTTCTCCACTTACACACTCCTTTAAACTTTAGCTCTCCATCGACACGACTACATGCACACTGTTAAAGTTGAACTAGCGACACTGCGCAAGTAATGATCCGGTTTCCGCTCTGGGGACCACCGTGCATAGTCTAGCGACGGGTGCCCGTAAATGCAGCGAATGAAAAAAACTACCTATTTATATTTATTAAAAAAATACTGTCCAGCTATAATCCTCGGCACACAAGTTGAACTATCATGACGGTCGACCTTGAATGCGCAGGAACCGATTTTCGGGTCGCAATCAAAAAGGCATAACAGCAACGTTGGTGTGGTATTGTTGTGGTACGTCTGAATAGACCCTTACAATGAAAACAGAATGTTGAGAAACTTTTGTTTATCTCTTGTTTCTAGGAGCTCGTGGCTAAAATAATAAGTAGCCGCATTGGAACAAATTTTGTAAAAGAAATTAAACTCATAATTAATCCATTTCAATGATGTATTTGACTACTAGACAGTGGCGTAGCTAGTCCCACACGGGTCCCATATCAATAATCCCACAAGGGCCCCGTATAAAAAGTATGGTGTTTTTTTACAAATGTTTATGTCTACCCTACAAGATGGTTGTGGATAACATGTTGCGAATTTTTACCTGCGTCGGGGCCCCTGTAGTGCGGGGTCCCCGTATAATTGATACGGCAGATACGGCAGTAGCTACGCCCCTGCTACTAGATTTTGCCAGCGACTTCGTCCGCGTAGATGTCGAAATTTTTTGTATTAGCTTTTTTTTTTAAAAATATAATTAATAGCTCTTGTCAACGACTTCATTCGCGTTGAAATCTAAACTAATATTATAAAGCCGATGAGTTCGTTTGTTTGTTTATTTGTTTGTTTGAACGCGCTAATCTCAGGAACTACCAGTCTGATTTGAAAAATTATTTCTGTGTAGAATAGCCCATTTATCGAGGAAGGCTATATGCCATATAACATCACACTGTAGCGACATCTATGTCGTCACTAATGAACTATTCCTGCATCGCGCAAGTAACATTCTCCGCGCGATTTGAACATATAGAACAGCCCAAAATCATCTATCGGGCAGTAGCCCACCAGATATAACACCTGTCTGGTCGGAGGATCCTCCCTTTTCAACGCAGGTATGTGGGACTTTACTCTCTGTTCCGCATACCTCCAAACTGGTGACCCTCGACAAAGAACGTCAGCGCAGACTTCGTGCTTCGTGCGTGTGATTCGTGGAAGTGATCTGACGTACTACAAAACCACGGGCACTAAAGATGGCGGATGGCACGCGAGGTAGGTATGTTGACGGAAATGTAAAAATGTTGCCAGAGAGAGAAAAAACAAACAGCATGACATCTCTTTCTTCAAACGACATTACACATTTGTTAAAAAGAGTCAAAATGTAGTTTTTTATTTCTACATCGATTTAATAGATATTTGTATAAGCAAGGAATTTATAGTATACTAAGGGCTTCTCTATATATTCTATTCTCTAAGACCTCACGTGCCATCCGCCATCTTTAGTGCCCGTGGTTTTGTAGTACGTCAGGTGTCAAGTAAACAACAACATTGGATTTGGATTGCTATTTTTAGGACTAAAAAGACTCTCAACTAAGTTATTTTGTGCTCTGAGTGTAAAGGGATACAAATTGAATATGCTTTCGTGTTCAATAATTCAGTGTGGTGCAAGGAAAAACACCAATCAACCTCATTTAACCATGCATGCATGAAAAACTTTATAATACTGTTATTTTTTCCGTATAATTGTCCTTGTTTTGTTTATATAATGAAAGTTCCTAAAAGTATATACAAATTATTTCTGATCTTAACCTCTATTTGCTAAATTTATAACATGTTTTGTTTACAATATTATTGACAATTTAAAATAGTGTTGCCTTTTATTTAATAAGCTATCGATAAAAAACTATAATTTTTTTGGTTTGTGTTTAGGGTCCAGTAAAATATGTTGAAGAGACGATTCTGAAAATAAAACTAACAGAAATTAAAATAGCGAGACCTATGTAGTACTTACCAAAACAATACAGTGTCATTCATCATGCAGTAGGTGGTGGTTATTTAGTTCAATCTGTGATTTGTTTTACTCCTACCTACCTACATCCAACAGAAATAATTTAGCATGTTTTTTTGCACAGGTTCCCTAAGAGTGAAGTGCTGCGCCAGATGTTGCTTGAAGTCATTGGGATGGAAAATGTCAAACCTGGAATTAAAGCACCGTGTGTCTGTTCATTACACTTTACAGAATCATCGTTCAATAAAACCCAAAATAAAAACAATTAATCAATTTCATTTTTTTTTTTTTTTTTCCTACCGATTTTATTCTTCCTTATGGTTCATCAATACTTTACTATTGTGGTTTACTTAAATTTAATATTATTAAATATCTGTAAACAATGTCCAATTCCAAAACCAATTCCCATGTTATAAATATAAAAAGTCTGGTATCGATATCGATACATTTTGGTTTTGATTATCTAAGTGCCTCCCTAGGAATGGCCGCCATCTTTAGTGCCCAGCTATTAGTAGGTACTTATGCACGCTTATTTTGTAGGTATTTCTGGTCCATATTATTCTGAGGTGTGAGTAGTGAGTATTCGCAATGTCAATGTTAAAAATTTAAAAGAAGCAGGGGTTGTCAGTACCTGGAACGGTTTTCATTATACTTTATTATTAGTTATTTCTATTTGTATAAATGTTAAATAATTATCTTGTTGCCTTGTATTGTGCACAATTCATGTTTTGTACTATGCGTTCCAAATAAGAATAGGAAAGTCAATAACCTAGATCTGTCAAATGTTGAGTGAAAAGTACGGTTTGCAAAAAAAACTTATTTGCGTATCGATAAAGGCTTTTTTTTTTGTTTTGTATTACATAGTCTTAGTTAAGTCCAAGTGAAGTAAAAACGTTATTGTTTATTATAAATTAGCTAAATATTTTGTTTTAAGTCATAATTAGTTAAAAATAAAAACTATTTTCTTTCTTATTTTCATTGTAAGGAACAATTCGCCTTCTCCTTCCATTTGCCACTAATCAGACACTTCACACAGTGACGCAAAAATGAGTAAAATTGAAGAACTGAATTCTGATAAAGCCTTTTTTGTTCACGATTCGTAAATAAATTAAATTTTAAAAATTTCTTTTTTTGCCCGCCGTACCCAATTTTTTCAATTTGACAGTTCGACGTGACGTCACAACATGGCAATCGATCCTATTCTCATTTGGACAAATGCAGTAAAGAGGAAACTTGTTGATGCGCCATTAAAAAAATAAATAAATTGTTTGAAATAAAGTAATATTTATTTAAAAAATCCATTTCATTTACCTATCTAAGTGTTTAGTACTTGCCTTACAATAATCAAATTTATCCAAGTAAGTAGGTAAGTAATGTTAATTTTTGTTTATTCATATAATTTCAAAAATTTACAAATATCCAAAAAGCCTTACAGGTTAGACCCAATGCGATATTGTATTTATCCTATTTTAAATAGTGCCTCTGTTTATGCCGTAGCTAATTCTATATATATCGTATTATAAATTGATACCATTATTTACTAAATTGGTATTTTGCTAAATTCAAAATGGCCGATCATTGGTCGTTCAGTGGTCTAGTAATAGAGTTGTGGTAGATTGACATTGCCGTGTTGCCATTATTATAAAACGCGTTTGTAGAAGTGATTTTTAAAAACGACTATATTTTTAATACTTATTTATGCCAGATTTCGTTTATCTGTTTAGCGTGAAGTCAAATGTGACAACTGCTTATTGTTTTCTGTGATTGTTTTTATTTATAGTGGCCGATTTTCGCCACGGGTCTTTTGGTTAGCACGTGTGTTCTGAAAGTTTTAATTGTTTCTGAGTGATTGTTGCTACGTTTGTGACTTGTTTTTATATAATTGTGCTGCCCTTGTAAACAGGTTTGTTTTGTGATTGTTTTGTGTTTTGCCCAGTTTACCCAAGATAGATAGTACCCTGATCCCCCTGACATCCCAACTTCCCTATATCCCTTATCCCAAAGCCCACTAACACAATTTGCCAACGTTGTTTGTGTCATAATGGAAATGGACGTATCTCAAAATACTCGTAAACGCCCCAGTGTCGAAGGGACTCTTATTTCTACGCCACCAAACAAACAACCCAAAAGTCAAATCGGCCGAGTGAGATACTCTGCCATTGATATAGATCCTTTTGTCGTACATGTCTCTCGGCTAAAAGCTGCAATATATTTCTAATACCAGGGCTTCAAGTCTGCTATTTCAATAGTGTCAGAATGGTCTATCATTGATTTCGTAATTAGTGATTTTAACAAATTTGGTAATCTAGCAATATAATTGTATCATTATGACTTTTCAACGATCAACCACTTATACTCCATTGGAAGAAATGTTAGAATGGCTATCTCATACTTAATGACAAATGTATGCGGTAATCTGCTAAAATTTTGACAGTTACTTTGATCAGTGACCATTAGAATGTCATTGTGCAGTCATAGCTTTTAATTAGTTATAAGACCGCTCATACCACAATTCTTTTATGAGACCACTGACCGACCAATGATGGTCCATTATGAATTAAAAGATCACTAACTTTTAGCAAAATTACAATGGGATTGTGTTGCAATGACGAATTTATAAAAATTGCAGACTAGGGCCCCAGATCTAGCGCAGAACATTTTACATTTTAAATCTAAGTAACCATGGAAGTACACCATTTATGGTAAGGCAACTTAGTAGGGTTAGATTAAGAATAAAATAGCCTTTCATTTTTTATGATTTAATTAAATAACAGATGAGAATGTATTATTATGATCATTTACTTACCTGTTTATATGAGGCAACCCCCATAGTTGTACCGAGGAACAGTAGCCAACATATATTTTTCCAGTTCTTTAGGGCACATTCTTTCAGATGATGCTCGACTTTCTTAAACAACAGATCAAATAAATGTTGATAAAAACATACACATCTTTGTATACATATACACTGTTTAACATCATTGCCATGTGATTTAGCTAAGCAATCTACTAGTGATGTATCAATATTATACTTTATCTGGCATATAATCTTTATTATCATTTAATAAGGTTTTGTACATGTGTAGATATAATTATGATTGATTGATTGATTGATTTGATTTATTGTGATTTATGTATTTTATTTCAATAAGGAAATATAACAGGTAAGGAAATATATGTATATCTAATTCCAGCACTAGCCCAGAAAATTTTAAATGTAGGCAACAATGGATTTGCACAATTTTTGGTAAGGCAACCTAATATGGTTGGATTAGGAATAAAATAACCTTTCATTTGATATATAATTGGATTAAATAACAGATGAGGGTATGTTACAACCATTGACCTACCAAACCAAACGACCAAAATCACCAAACCTGCCTACCAAATGTAGGCAACCTATATTTTTTTAGTTCCTTGGAGCACATTCTTTCAGCAGATGCTCGACTTTCTTAAATAACATATCAGGGTAGTTGATGAAAAAAATGTAATAACAAATTTTATTGTTTAAAATCATTTGCACCAGATTTAGCTAGGCAACCTATAGCATAAGATCAATTGTTGAACTTCTCGGTAAACTCTTCCCCACCTTATCTCCTCTCCTTCTAATTCCCAATGACCGTCCAATGGTGCCGATCAACCAATTCATATCCTGTTACAAATTAAAAATGACGTCCAGCCAAACATTTCTACAGTGGAATGTGAATAGCGTGTGGCATAAAAAACACAACCTTATATTCCTGGGGCGCGCCACAATCGAGGCGATAAGGCCCATCCTTGAGGAGTGGCTGGAAAGACCTCACGGCGTTCTAAACTTCCGCACGACGCAGGTCCTTACCGAACACGGCAAGTTCGGTAAGTTCCTGTTTAGGATCCGTGCGGAGGATTCGCCCGGGTGCGAAACACCCGGAGGACACGGTGGAGCATACTGTAGAGGTGTGCCCCGCCTGGGCGGAACATCGCCGTGTCCTCGTGGGGGCGATCGGCGGCAGCGATCTCTCTCGCCGCCGGGCCTGGGTTCAGGCCATGGTCCGGAGTGAGGAGGGATGGCAGGCGGTTGCCTCCTTCTGCGAAGCAGTAATGCTAGCAAAGGAGGAGGCCGACCGCATCAGGCAGAGGCAACGGGGCGCTCGCCCCAGCCGCCGCCGGGATTCCGATTCCGATTTCCGGCCACCGTAGGCGCGGTGTTGCGGACGGCGTGCAATGGGTAGCACGCTGTCCGAACGTCCGGTAACCGACCGGACCGAGCCCAAGACGGCGCGTTCTGGTCCCGCGCGCCTCAAGGAGCTGTCAGCAAACCGTAGAGGCTCAGCCTGCTAGCTGCAGGCAGGCAGGGTCGAAGCCTTCTGGGGTCATGGGTCAGCTTTCGAAAGGAATACCCGGCCCCGGCACGATAGGCAACGAAGCAACGGGGTAGGTTTTTAGTCAGTAAGAGTCTGACACTACTTTTCGCTCCGCCCAAGGGCGGGATTTTCATTGGATGATTTTACCTACCATAAAAAAAACGTTATATTCCTTCTTAATAAATATAAACATCTTGCTTGTTCCATAGCTGAGACTTGGCTCACCCCAAGTTTTGGCTTCCGTATACCATATTACAACATCCTCCGATGTGACAGATCCGACGGATATGGAGGGTCGGCTCTTTTTGTCAACAATCGGGTCCCACTTTCGCCCTTATTCGCCTTCACTTACAGGCGACATGAGTATCGTATCTGGAAAGATGGAAGGTATCATAGTTTTATCAATATATATTGCTCATCCTCATCTTATTTTTTTAGTAATTTTAAGAAATATTCTTTCCAACGTTTAAAGTCCTTTATGAATATTTTATCTTTAGAAGTAGACTTGACAGTTGAGCGGCTATTGGTCATGGGCGACTGTAACTGTCGTCATTATAGCTGGTGGTCTGAGCGTTGCGATGCGTTTAGTGCAGCTCTGGTTGAGATTCTGGATGATTTGGACCTTTGTATTTTAAATAATGGTTGCCCAACACGTAGGCCTCCCCCGGTCGTAGGTCAGCAGAAGAGTTCTGTTGACCTAACATTTTGCTCTGCTGAGTTAGCAGCTTCAACTCATTGGGAATGCTTGTTGTCGTTGCCTTGACGCATGGTAGTGATCATTACCCCATTGTCATTTCTTTGATTAACAGGGCTTATTTAGAAAGCTTCCAATCCTTCTGATCACCGTCATGCTAGGAGCTGTTATGAAGGTTTTGTTGAAGTGGTTACTTCTAGTGCAGATTCTTGTTTCCCATTAAAAAATAGTGCCAGAAACAAAATCCCGTTACCTCCATGGTGGGACCAAGAATGGACTTCAGCAGTTAGGTTGAGTTACGGGTCGGAAAGACATTACAATAGGGAGATAACCACCCAAAATCTGTTGGCTTATTTACAAGTTTGTGCTCGATCTAAACGTAATCTCCGTAGGAAAAAACGTGAGATGTGAAGTTCTGCCCCCTCCACCCTAATTTCAGTGTGGAAAACACTAACACATGTGTTCACCGTCAATTTTTTTTTTTTGTTTACTCATTATTAATTTATGATATGATCTTGGTTGGTTCCAGATCAGTGAAAACTACAATTCCTATATTGAAACCAGGCAAACGTGTAGATGATCCGAACGGCCTTAGGGGCCATTCAAATATTACGTAAGCACTTTGCTTTGACATGGGGTACGGAGGGTCTGGATGGTGATTACGTCAGTAGTATATTTTGTTAGTTTTTTAAGAAAACGATATTGATTTTCCAAAATCACACGACAGCAATAAACATTCAATGTCCTTGAAGACATCCATCCATCCATTAGAGTCAGCCTCTATTTCAAGCCTATTATTATTATTATTTATTGTAGACTTATAAACACTCCTCAATAACGAAACCAGAACAAATTGAAAAATGCATGTACCAATGTTTACGTAAGCATGAGGGGTGGGTTACAGCTTTGTTTACTTTTGCTGACAAGGGGGAGGAGGGGGTTAATATTTGCAAAAAATCTGCTTACATAATACTTAAACGGCCCCTTAGACCTATTGCTCTGTCCTCAGTCTTAGCCAAAATAATTGAACATCTTATTAAGAACCGACTAGAGTGGATAGTTGAATCCAGAGACTTACTGCCGAACTACCAATTCAGTTTTAGAAAAGGGCTTAGTATAATGGACAGTGTTGGAGTTTTAGTCACAGATATCCGTCAAGCATTTTCTAAAAACGAATCCGTCGTCGCAGCCTTATTAGATATCTCCTCTGCATACATTGATTTAAAAAAAAAAAAACATCAATGTCTGCATACGATAACGTTCTTTTTCCCGTCCTCAGGCAGAAACTGCACCAGCTGAGCATCCCCGTAAAGATGATCGAATGCATATGTGGACTGCTGTATTGTCGCTCATTGGCTTCGAGGGTCCAGGGAGAGGAATTTGATGAGAAGCTTCTATCGTTGACGCTGCATCATCCCTATGCCTCTCTTTGGACTCCTTGAATCATTGGCTGTTGAACTACGACTTATCTGCGCCAAAAAGCTCTGCAGTAGTCTTTTCTCGCAAAAGAACTATCCCTCCCATCACAGTGACCATTTCGGGAAAAACCATTCCGCCGGCAAACAAAGCCAAATTCTTAGGCGTTTTTTTTATTCAAAATTAACAGGTGTGTACCTAGGGAATTGCAAAATCTGTTTTTTTTTTTTTTTAAATCCGGATATTTCTACTCTGGTCAGATAAAAATCCGGATTATCCTTATTTTCGAAGTTTGGAGTTGATTTGATAAAACTGAAGTAAAATACCATAAATCATTGAAATATGTATCGTCGAGCGCTCAATTCGCAGCTCGACAGAATAATATCAACTAAAATGATCAACAAGACTTTTGGGCATAAGTCATTTTTTCGTTATAAATTCAGGTAAACATAATATAACATAAATAAAAACTTTAGATAATTAAGATAACAACATAAACTTCACGTCATAATTATGGCGGCAGGTCCCCTTTTTGTGAAGTAGCTGAAAAAACCCCACCGCGTTCTCACCTTTCGCATGACGCAGGTCCTCACCGGACATGGTAAGTTCGGAAGGTTCTTGCACCGGACTTGTGTGGAAGGAACACGGTTTAGCACACAATAGAGTGCCCCGCGTAGGCAGAGCACCAACGTGTCCTCGTGGCGATTGGCGGCAACAACCTCTCGCGTCGGCCCGGAGCGAGGCGGAATGGCAGGCAGTCGCCTCCTTCTGCGAAGCAGTTATGCTAGCAATGAAAGCGGCCGCACGCGCGAGGGAATGGTACTCTCGCCCCAGCCGCCGGGATCCCGATTTCCAGCCACCGTAGGCGCGGGCTTGCGGATAGGTAGCTCGCCGTCTGGCCGTCCAGTAACCGTTTGGACCAAGCCCAAGTTCTCAACGGCATGTATTGTTCCACACGCGCCTCATGATCAAGGAGATGTCAGTAAACCGTAGGGGCCCAGCAGGGTCGAAGCCTATTGGGGTCATGGGTAATGTGAAAACGAAACTCAGGGCCTTGAAACGAAGACAAAGAAAGAACTGGAGTGGGTTTTTAATCAGTAAAAGTCTGACATTATACCCCACTCCGCCCTAGGGCGAGAGATGTCATCGGATGATTATCTCACCTAAAAAAAAGACAATTAAGGTATTCCCTTTTTTTAAATACAGTCTCAAGAAAAAAGTTTAACGTAAGTCAGTTACAAATTAGAAACAACTACTCAATAAATTCTACTTTTATTCTATCTAATCAGTCAGTCAAAAACAGTAGTAATTAATCGGTCTTCTTTAAAAAACGAGATCTTAAAAAAATGAACGCGTCAAGTGCCTCATCGTTTAGGCGCGATTTTATTTTATTGCAAAACATGTCATGGCTCAACACTGGTCGGCGGTATGGATAGCATCGCGCTGGTGGGGGGACGCGCGCGTCTCGGCGCGGCGTGGCGCCACGTTGCATGGTTTATGGATATAACAATATAATATATGTACTAATCATTCACGGATTTTGCACCAAATTCGCTCCAATACACTACACTACACCTAATCCTACCAATTCAAATATTTTTCGGACTACTTTTCATGGAAATTTGTGAATAAATTCAAATATTATTCGTTAAAATCAGTCTTGACTTTATAGTAAAAAAACAAGACACCGATACTTCCAAAAAAACCGAATTGGAGTCTTAAAATCCGGGATTTCAAAAAATCTGTAAAGTCCGGATTTATCAATTATTTTCGAATTGCAATCCCACATAAATTTCCTAATCCAAAAATGCGAACGTTTTATTGCCATTTTAAAAGTTCTTGCGGGCGTGTGGTGGGGTGCCCACCCCTACACTATTGCAACGTCGGGGCGAAACTCATGGCGGACAGAGCTCCGGCGGGATCTCATGGTGAAATGGCGAGAGCGACTGTCGCAACCTCGTGCTGGGCACGCCACGATCGAGGCGGTAAGGCCCCTCTTTGAGGCGTGGCTGGAAAGGCCCCACGGCGTCGTCACCTTCCGTTTGGCGCAGGTGCTGACCGAACACGGCAAGTTCGGTCCGTACCTGTACAAGATTCGTGCGGAGACGACGCCCGGGTGTCGCCACTGTGCGGACCGCCCGGTGGACACGGTGGAGCACACAGTCGAGGTGTGCCCCGCTTGGGAAGAGCATCGCCGTGTCCTCGTGGGGGCGATCGGCGGCGATCTCTCGCGCCGGGGCTTGGTTCAAGCCATGCTCCGGAGCGAGGAGGAGTGGCAGGCGGTCGCCTCCTTTTGCGAAGCAGTAATGCTAGCAAAGGAGGAGGCCGACCGCATTAGGCAAAGGCGCACACGCCGCCGCCGCCGCCGGGTTTCCGATCCCGATTTCCGGCCACCGTAGGCGCGGGCTCGCGGACGGTGGGTAATGGGTAGCTCGCTGTCCGTCCGTCCGGTAACAGACCGGTCCGAGCTCAGGTCGTCTACGGCGCGCACCGTTCCCGCGCGCCTCAAGGAGTTGTCAGCAAACTGTAGGGGTCCAGCAGGGCCGAAGCCTACTGGGGCCAAAGGTTATGTGAGACTGTCACCACGGGCCCCGGGATAAAGGCAAGGAACGGAAAGGTAGGTTTTTAGTCAGTAAAAGTCTGACACTATTTCCCGCCCCACCCAAGGGCAGGATTTGTCATTGGACGATTTTACCTACGTTAAAAAAAAAAAACCCCTACACTATGATAACGCCTTAGTCCGCAGCATATTAGATTATGGTACGTTCCACCTAACCCCGTGCAACAAAGGTGCTTTGGCTGGACTGGTAAGGGTTCAGTCTAAGTGTCTTCGGATCATCTCTGGATGTATGAAGTACAGGTCGAGTGCGCTGAACCACCTCTTGCCCTAAGGCGGCAATATCTAGCCTCCCGTTTTGCGTCCAGACTCCAGGATAATCTGTAGATCCTCCCATCCCCTCACTCCAAAACTTAACGAACTAAATAACATATACAGAACTTCAAACTACGGAAAAAAAAGAAATTCCGGTAATCGTAAAATATTTTCGTATTACTCAAAATTTAGAATGCCCGATCATACAATATCCCAAATTACCCCTTTTTAATTTTGAGCATGAAGTTTTATGTTTCACCCTCAAAAATTTTCTACAACATCCGTATATACAAAAATTCACCTTCGGCGGATTCGGCCTTCAATGCGGTGGTGGGCGAGCGTGGAATAGATTTCAAAATTTTTCACTGACGCTTCAAAATTCACTGACTCCAGTTACACTGGAGCTGCAGGTCACTATCGAAGTTCCAAGATTATCCTACAATTTAAATGCTCCAAAGAGTCTTCTGTGTTCACGGGTTGATGTGTGGCTTTATTAGAAGCTTGTCTTTATAGAGTCACAACATAACATCGACAAAGCCGCAATTTTCACAGACTCCCTTAGCTGCCCACAAGCTTTGGTCCAAAACTCCTGTAAATTGCACAGCTCACTAATTTAAAAAAATAAAATGTCCCTCTTGTCGTGCTTTAATAGTCAAAAAGAAGTTCAGCTAGTTTGGATACCTAGCCAGCTAGCTAGCTTGACATCAAGGGTAACGAATGCGCTGATACCTTGGCTAAAGACGCTTCTTTGTCAACCACAGCTAACCTTTCACTTTACGCTGGCATCGTTCGGTCCATGGCCCTTTACGGGTTGCCGTCGCTGCGAAAGCGACCGGCGGCCCAGCTTAACGCTTGCCAGAGGGTCATGGCCATGCGAATGATTCGGGGATACCGCACGGTGTCCCGCGAAGCGGCGAGCCTCCTTGGTGGCCTGCCACCATGGGATCTGGAAGCAACAGTCCTTACATGCATGCACGACCTGCGCGTGGTGATGCAACGTCGGGGTGAAACTCCGCGGACAGAGTTCCGGCGGAATCTCATGGTGAAATGACGAGAGTGACTGTCGCAACCCAGTGCTGGACACGCTACGATTGAGGCGGTAAGGCCCATCTTTGAGGCGTGGCTGGAAGGCGTCGTCACCTTCCGCTTGGCGCAGGTACTAACCGAACACGGCAAGTTCGGGAAGTACCTGTACAAGATTCGTGCGGACCACCCGGAGGACACGGTGGAGCACACGGTAGAGGTGTGCCCCGTTTGGGAAGAGCATCGCCGTGTCCTCGTGGGGGCGATCGGTAGCGATGATCTCTCGCGTCAGGCCTTGGTTCAGGCCATGGTCTGGAGCGAGGAGGAGTGGTAGGCGGTCGCCTCCTTCTACGAAGCAGTAATGCTAGCAAAGGCATCAGGCAACGGCGCTCACGTCGCAGCCGCCGCCGTAATTTCGATCCCAATTTCCGGCCACCCTAGGCGCGGGCTTGCGGTCGGCGGGCAATGGGTAGCTCGCTGTCCGTCCGTCCGGTAACAGACCGGACCGAGCCCAAGTCGTTTACGGCGCGCACTGTTCCCGCGCGCCTCAAGGAGTCATCAGCAAACTGGCCTAAACGGTCCCAGTGGGGTCGAAGCCTAATCTGGGGCTCTGTGAAAATACGAAAATGCATACCGGGGCCCTGAAACCACGGCAAAGGAGGAATGGGGTAGGTGTTTAGTCAGTCTGACACTATCTCCCGCTTCGCCCAAGGGCGGGGGATGTCATTGGATGATTTTACCTACTTTAAAAAAAAAAATCTTTCACTTTATTCTCATCAGGGCTACGACTTTCTGAACCTACCAAAAGCAAGACGCATATGCATGGCGGGAACAGTGGAATACCACTGGTAAGAAGAAGGGTAAGTTCCACTACGTGGTTAAGCAAGTCATTAATTTCCGTCCTTTGTAGAATCCGCTTGGGATTCTGCTGTACTCCTGTCTTCTAGGAAAAAATCTGAGTTCGCGAATCTTCCATATGCGTGTGTGGCTTGGAAGATAGTACTTTGGATCACCTATTTTTGAATGCTCAAACAACGTCTCACCTTTAGACCTATATAGCCGTCCCCCGAAATTCATAATATCTCTCCTAATTAATGTCCCCGCCCTCCTTACATATCCCTCTTCAGAACTACTTGTGGCGCTGATGAGCTTCATCCGTCACAATAACATCAAATTATGAGTGACCTGACTTCTATGTAATTGTGGTTACGTATAACAATTTTAATATTTATTTACCTTTAATTTTTGTTTGTTTCAGTCCAGTACTAACACATGAAGTCCAATTGTATCAATCGAAGATTTATACATCTATAATTACTTCGTTTCTAACATACTAATTCTTTGTGTTGATGATATACGAGTACATACTTGCTTATCCAATTTTTTTTCGACAGAATAGTCGACATCGGCTCTATTTGCCATTAATAAAAAAATAGAATAGAAAATATAGCGGCCTGCATTTTTTGTGTAACTATATTTATTTAAAATCCAAAATGGTAAAAATTGAGCAAATTTCGGCTCTCCTCGATTATCTAGAAAAACACAAAGAATTAGCGTTTGGTAACTGCAGCCGCACCAATGAAGGGCGAGTTTTGTGCAAACGCTACTGGATGGAGTGCGCCCAAATTTTAAATGCAGTATCGGTGGACGGCCCCGATAAAACACCGGCAGAGTGGCGCACAGTAAGTACATAAATACTCTATAATTAGGTATGCATTATAAAATTTTAAATTGTATATGGTAATTTTTGCTCTTTTTCAGTTCTACAATGAATATAAAAGCAAATTGATAAAGAAAATTAAGTTACAGAAGAGTGAGATAAGTGCAACAGGTAAGCTATACTTTTTTTTGGCAGCCTTGCAGAATTATAGTGCGAAGCTTATAGTAATCATTTCGTAACTTTTTTATTTATTATTTATTTATTTATTTCACTATTTATGTACACACAATATGACAGAAAAAGACAACACATAATAAATAATTAATAATTTTTTATTTAAGGTTCTGGAAAAAAATTTACACTTACCCCACTCCAAGAGCGCTTATACACAATATTAGGGCGAGATGTAGGAAAGCCACTTCCTCGTGTACGACATAACCCACTCACTGTAAGTATTAGTATTTATCTTTTATCATCATAACCACAGAACAGAAGAATTTATTTAGAAGTCGTAAGTAGGCGGAGCGCGCGTACCCTGAGGTTTGCGGAGTACCGCGTATGCTACTACACGTAGGCGCCGAGCACATCATTCATGTTATGGTCGCCACGGTAATAGTAATTAGATAAAAAATATAAAAATGCCCTACTGTGCTGTTTTAGAGTGCAAACACGATAGCAGAATCAAGAATTTATTAAATGGTGGTATATCCTATCATCGGTTTGTCCAGATTTAAAAAAGAGACAAAAAATAGCGTATGTCACTCTCCATCCCTTCCACTACCTCCACTTAAAAAATCACGTCAATTCGTCGCTCCGTTTTGCCGTGAAGGACGGACAAACAAACAGACACACACATTTTCACATTTATAATATTAAGTAAGTATGGATAGTATAGATAATATTTAGGATTTTATAAATTTCAGTTAAACTTCTTGTGTTCTGTTAACTGAGTGAGACAATTCTACGATAAATTAGGTCATCCGCGAATAGCGAGCATTGACTATGAGTAAAGCAATCTGCTAGATCGTTGAAAAATATTATAAATAAAGTAGGGCCTACGTGTCATCCTTGACGCACCCCAAATGTTGTGGTATACTCAAAAGACGGATACCCCTCCTTAACTACCCGCTGCTTCCGCTTATCCAAGTATGATTTGAACCATTCCAAGAGACCTCCATGCACAACATGTCTTTCTAGTTTCATCAAAAATGTGCAGTGATTGACTTTGTCAATGGCGCTACTGAAATCAGATTGTGATAATTGTAGTCATGATAACAAGCAACTTTTACTATGGGCTAAACCTGAAATCGCGAATAAAATCGGCCAATTTCAATAGATTTTGACCAGTTAAGCGAACATAAATGTACTGACAGCAGCAATCTTTCGGTGTGGGTGGACCGCTCCTATTGATCTCTATTCCTATTCGCTCCTATTCATATCAATTAAGGGTGTCCTCCAAGGCGACGTATGTTTATAGAATTATTAATACAAACTTAGGTAGGTACTTTAAGATTGAGTTTCTTTTATTATTTTTTATGGGGAACTTAGGTTTTTGTGTCAGGGTTTTTTTTATTTTTATTTATATGAAATAACAAAGTAGCGCGGTGGCAGCGCTGCATCCGCGTTACCGTCGCGCGGCATTTTGCGACTAATTTGTAAGCGCCCTAATTTCCCGCGATATTTTACAATCTTATGTTATGTGGTTTGCAATTTTCTGGTGACATGATAATTTGCATCTGTTTGAAGCCGAACGGATTGCTAGTCATTGTAATAAGGCTATACTTACCATATTTAATACTCTCTTTCAGAATCAGCAAGGACCTACTCATTTCGTTCCTGTGGAACAAGACCGAGAAAAACGCATCAGTAAACCAAGTCTCCAAAGCGCTGAATTAAGATTAGAGAAACCAACAGTAAAAGACAGAATCAATATTATAAAACAAAGGGAACATAAAACCGAAGAGAAAGATGAATACACCACATACGGGGAACTTGTAGCCATGAAGTTGAAGAAGATTGAGAATGCATACGCTCGTTCTACGGTCCAGTATCACATAAACAACCTCCTATACAAAGCTGAAATAGGGGAGTTTGATAAACCTGGAAAGGGGAATAATTCATATAGCTCGAAAGAACATTTTACAGCTGAAAATTCCTCTGCAAATGTTGACTTAAATAACGATGCTGTCTCGTCAAGGTCCTCATCTCCTACGAAATTGAAGTTAGAGGAGTCGGATGACGATATCTCGTGAGATTTTAAGTTTGATCTAAGGGCCGAAACACTTAAACGCGTTGCGGCGCCGCGCCGCTAAAATCGGCAGTGCCGCCCGCCGCAACGCAGAATTTTACGGTGTGCACCGTGACGCGAATACCATAGCTTTATTAAATGGATCTATGATACGAGTAATATCGGTAGGTATCTCTTTGTCGTTTATTTTACGATCCATGGCAGAGAAACGTCTATTCACACTCAAAAATCTCGAGTAACTGGTTATTCCTCTAGGGATACGACAACGCTGAAAGTACGTTGCGGCACTGCTGATTTTAGAGACGCGGCGTCGCAACGCGGTAATGTGATTCAGCCCTAAAAGTATAATTGTAGGTACATAGGACCCTAGAGGTGCCCTTGGTGTAGTTGTTTCGGCATTTCGCTCGCAAGATTGGTGAAGAATGCAAGCAAACACCTTCACCCCTGAAATGGGGTTAAGTATGAAATAAAAAACTGGGAAGTACGAGTCGGACTTGCTCACTGAGGGTTCTGTATAAACTGACTTATGTAAATATATCGAGTCTCGAAGATTTTTCCGAATGGAAAGAATTTTTTTTTGACATTTGGGGGTAGTGGAACAGAGAGTAAAGTCCCACATACCTCCGTTGAAAAGGGAGGATCCTCCGACCAGACAGGTGTTATGTCTGGTGGGCTATTGCCCGATAGATGATTTCGGGTTTGTTCTATATGTTCTAATCGCGCCGCAAATCTTACTTGCGCGATGCAGGATTAGTTCATTTGTGACGAAATAGATGTCGCTACATCACTCCCCTCCGGAGATCGGAGATCGATGGTTCTTGATGCTTTTTGAGGCGTCGTGATGCGTGCCAGGCCAATGGAGGTTGGTTCCAGTGAGTCGGAACCGGATTTCGCATAGTTCTCGGTGAGTCGGAACTGTCTGCGGTGATGCCCCAGTGAGTCGGGGTGGTGCTATCCCAGTGAGTCGGGATACGATGCTGCAGGCTCCAGTGAGTCGGAGTAGTGCGGCTGGCTCCAGTGAGTCGGAGCGGTGCTGTGCGACGTAGGGCTTGACTGCTATCGTCGACCAGGAGAGGTTCTTCAAGGCTCTTCATGTGACTGGCTGAAGGTGGAGGTGCTTAGCCAAGGTCGCTGATGAGGCTGAGGGTGATGACCAGGTATGACCAAGTAGGCATGCTGGTGGTCAGGATACCCATATAGCCGTGGGTGCTGGCTGTATGGCTCGCTGCTCGAAAGCTTGAGGAAGTGATGATGACGTCACGAAGTAGTTGCTGCTCGAAGGCTGCGCTGACGTTCTTTGTCGCGGGTCACCAGTTTGGAGGTAGGGGAACATAGAGTAAAGTCCCACATACCTCCGTTGAAAAGGGAGGATCCTCCGACCAGACGGGTGTTATGTCTGGTGGGCTATTGCCCGATAGATGATTTCGGGTTTGTTCTATATGTTCTAATCGCGCCGCAAATCTTACTTGCGCGATGCAGGATTAGTTCATTTGTGACGACATAGATGTCGCTACAGACAAAACTAAATTTTTTCAGATTTATTTCTAAATTTGTGCTATAATACCTTGCTTCATGCCAAATTACAGGGTTCTAGGTCAACGGGAAGTTGAATTTTGATTCCGTTGAGAGTGTCGAAACATACGTTTTTTACGATATAAACGGCCGTATTTTTTTTTTGTTAACTTAGAAGTTTAGAACCCAGGAACCACAGACTTAAGTATATGGTTTTAATTTCATCTCGATAGGGATACCTCCACGCGTTTCCGAAATAAAGGGTTTTGACCGACAGACGGACAATAAAGTGATTTTATTCGTTTTTTTCGAAGGAAAACTGTTTGAGGTACGGAACCCTAAAAGGATCAAATAAAAAAAGTCACAAAAAATGGGCTTGAGCTGCAAGACTGAAATGCCGTCAAAGCTGTGGGCCCATATAAAGCAAGACAGGAGCCCTGAGACCTAGGTAGATGGTGAGACGCCTTGGACGGCTTTCGAGAAACACACATACATCAGCGAGAGATAGAAGGATTGGATTTAAAAAAAAATATCGGCTTTCTCAATATGTACATAGTAGTACGAGTTTTATTTCTATGATAGTCGGAAAACAACTGAAATAAGATGACTGTGATTATGATTAAAATGAGTGAACAAACTTTCACCTTTTCATTACTCTATTGACCCAATTCGTTAAACTTTTTTTATCTTTCTTTCTTTCTTAATTCTTTATTGTACACACAAATATAACAATTCATATAGAAATGACTTCTCCTGCTCTGGGTGGAGCGAGAGGTAGGGTCTAAATCCCACTTGTGTTCTTTCAGCTGACCTATGCGAGGGCCACAATAACATTTGCAATTGTAAACTAAGTGTACCTACTGGCCTAATAAGCGGCTACGTTCATTGCAGCATCTAAGCAATAAGCGCTGTTCAGATCGTCAAAATGCAGGGTTAGGTACGGGCATTCAGGACACTTCAGCTATTGAGACAGGTGTGCACATGATGTTGAATCCTACAGAACCATCAGTTTGCTTCCAATCACATCAAAAGAAATGGAGATTCATTTTTAAATAGATTAGGTAATGCCAATTTTATTAAAGAAATAAA
The DNA here is from genome assembly GCA_958295575.1 of Leucania comma. NCBI lineage: Eukaryota > Metazoa > Arthropoda > Insecta > Lepidoptera > Noctuidae > Leucania > Leucania comma. Next base: position 9,289,815 of record OY282482.1, on the reverse strand, counting down.
TTTATTGCCATCAGTTGGCTTCAGACAAAACAGCCTTTAAACATTTTTAGACGTATCCTAAGCCTTTGACCGCGTGTGGCACGATGGGCTATTGTACAAAATTAAAAAAAAAATCTTCCAATACAATTTGACCAGTTGATAAGATCGTATTTGGAAAACAGACATTTTTTTGTAGAGCAAGGCGATGAAACAACGATGCTACAAGAAATTCACGCAGGTGTACCGCAGGGTAGCGTTATGGGTCCTGTTCTGTACCTTTTTTTACACTGCAGACCTACCTATCTCAGATGTGAACATAACTGGTACTTACCTTCGCCGACGATACAGCACTATTTTCTTGCGAATTAACTGCCGGAAAATGGCACGGTGAAGCTCCAAAATAGTCTTGCCATATGGTTATAAGACGTATCAAGTCTTTGGAAGTAAGCGGAACAGATAATAAAGTCCCGCAAGCCTCCATTGAAAAGGGAGGGTCCTCCGACCAGACAGGTGTCAGGTGGGCTACTGCCCGATAGATGATGATTTCGGGCAGTTGTATGTTCTTAAATCACGCGAAGAACTGTAATTGCGCGATACAGGACAGTTCATTTGTGACGACATAAATGTCGCTACTACACACATCGATGCCAAACTTGCCCTCAACTCAAAATAAAAGGAATCCAAGTCCCACAAGCTGATGAGGCGAAATACTTTGGTATCTGCCTACCTTGAGAAAGCATAACTTTACAAAACGCCTGAAATTGCAGCAACATGGTCTGCAAAATGTACTGAGAAACAAACTGCTACTCTCTAAAGCCAAAGCCATACTGAAACCCATTTATGGTGTTACGGATTGCAGTTATGGGGCACATCAGCAAACTCAAAACATTGAGATCCTACAAAGGTTTAAGTCAAAAATGCTACGAATGACAGCAAATGCACCTATGAAAGTACACAAAAACAGATAAGCATGAAATAAAAACCAGAATACAAACTTATAAATCAAGGATCACACACCACCCCAAAAGTACTTGTAAAACGACTCATGAGCGACCCAATAATGGTACGAAGGCTAAAACGGAAAACACCACAGGATCTATTATTGTAGACTGTGACTGAGATAAAGCAGACTTGTCATTGGACGTGTATCGCGAAGGCCTAATTTAAACAAATACCAAACTATTCCTGAATCGCTTAAAAAAAATTCTCGTCACACAAGTGGTTCACACCATGACGGTCGACCTTGAATACGAAGTAACCGATTTTCGGGTCTCAATCGAAGTGGGGGCTGCACATAACCATAGCAAATGATTCAACTATTTGCCGCTTACTATACCTACAATATTAGCTTAAACCAAAGGCTCACAGACGGGTTTTACTTCAAATGGAGCGTAACTTGGTATTTAGATATTATCTATCGCTTTTGCAATGTCGACTACTAGTTTAGCCAACAATAATTAAAGTAACTTCACCGGATTGGTAACACGATATTATGGATCAAGTTTAAAGGCCAACAATAATATTTATTAGCTTCGAATAAGGTTGCTTTTGTTGGGCAACTGATCCTTGTTTTTGGCGTTTGTTTAGGCTCTATACACACGCACCACAACCATATCACATCGCAGCGACAGAAAACTGAGTGTCGCTAAGGTGTCGCTGCAGCTCCTTGCAGTTGCATTGTAGTAGGTAACCAAAAATGTCGAAGTGGTTGCGTCATAACCAACAAGGGCGTCACCAAGAGGGAGCAGGGAGGGGCTACGGCCCCCACCCTAGAGAATAGAGACTGATTTATTTTATCTAATCTGCCACATTCGTAACATTTTGTTAACCGCTTGTAAACTTGTCATTTATAAAAACTCGATTAATTAAAAGCAACATTTGAACAAGTAAAACGCGCCGTCAAGGGGCCACTTTGGTTTTAGTGGCTTTGACATTTCACTGGCCGGCACTAAGAAAGGTAGGCAATATGGCGCCATGCGCTTCGTTTGGTGTTGCGAACTCTAGATTTAGCACTATTAGGTATAGTAAGAATTTTGGTAGTGACTACAGTCCGCTAGGACATTTTAGTGGCTATTCCCCAACTTTAGCACTAAAATGTTGAAGTTTTCACTTGCTTTACAGCTTCAAAAGCTCTAACTACAACTCATACTTTGCCATATATTCTCTATACTTCCAATATCCGCACACCACCTTGATCATCGGCTGGCGACGCCCTTGGTAACCAGTGTTTGCAGACGAGACTAATTCGCGATGTTGCTGGTGGTTGCGATGTAGTCGATATCACCCACACGCTTTTCAGTGTGAGAGCCAACGCTACGTTACGCGGTCGCCCGCGCGGTCCTATACAAAAGTGGCCCGTCGCACTCCTTTTGTTGGGTAATAATACATTAAAGTTCTCCATCGACACGACTACATGCACACTGTTAAAGTTGAACTAGTGACACTGCGCTGGTAATGATCCGGTTTACGCTCCGGGTATCGCCGCACAAGACACATACGTGCAGTCACGCGACGGGTGGCCGCCCGTGCGCCCGCTTAACGCAGTGTTGGCAGCAACGGGTTCAACTTATTAGCCACGTACTATACGAGTTTTTATTGTGGTGTGCTTGTGGTACGTCTGAATAGACCCTTATAATGAAAACAATAATAATAATAATTATAATAAATTTGTTTATTGACACAAAGAATAATACAGGTAACAAACATTTTTGAAAGCCCTGACTCCTGAGCTAGGTAGCAACCTGTGTTACAGGAGCCAACAATGTTGAGAAACTTTTGTTTATCTCTTGTTTCTAGGAGCTCGTGGCTAGAATAATAAGTAGCCGCATTGGAACAAATTTTGTAAAAGAAATGAAACCCATATTCAAATTATTTCAATGATTTATTTGACTATAGAAGTAGACAAGCTCTAACTACAGCATAAAATATGACATTGAGGCACCAGTTAGTTCCATTTTGGAGTGTTATTCAAACTGTAAGACACTTGGATTTTGTAAATACATTTTCGCTATTGTTTTGGCGCGCAGTTTAGACTACTACACAGTGTATCTACTAATGATGTACCAAAGGATAAAACATTGCTTCATGTGACGTTATCAGCTGTTTCAGTGGTGGTGTTGTTGTTTTCCAATGTTTGAAACACACTCATGTTTCTTTATTTATTCTATCAATTACATTATAATGCCACATATTTCGAGTTTGAGACACTTTTTGTGACAAGTTCATCAGATTTCATCTAAGTTGAAGCCAAATTAAATTAGCAAAACTTCTCGCTTGTAAAATCTCACTAGTGAATTAATACGACTCCGTTTTCAATACGAATTTAAGTAAATTCGATTCTGTGTTGTAGTCTAAACGTAGCATATAAACCGTTTACAAGCGGTCATCGCTATGTCGGGCAAACTAAAATAAAAAGCATAAACTAGATTGTTGATGGCAACGAGAGAATTCAAACCGCGTCCACACATCTACAAGAAAAAAAAAGCAAGGATTTGTAGAAAATAATGTATATTTTGAATTAAAGCACATTTAGTCACTATCCACTCGAAACATGGTTCTGAAGCTGTTTTACATAAAACAAAATATATGAAAAATACTTATTTACGTAAAGCACAGTGTAAAAATCGCGTTGAATGCTTAACATCTTTCTTTTCGAAATAGGTTAAAGGGCGCGGATTCGCATCCTCTCGTGTGTTTAGTAAATAAACCCTTTCCCATATACAATAAGGATTACGTAAGCGCGGTACACTTGCGCTTTAAAATAACATGTCAAACTGTAACTTATGTTGGTGACAAAAAAAAAAAATAAGTTCAGCAGGATCCATAAGATTTTAATAGAATGAACCAGCATTTCTAATGATAACATTTCTATACGTCGTAGTTTGTAGTCTTTGGGTGCTCTAGTATAGCGCGTATAGGGATATTCGTTAGTTGGTACAATGTTCCACGAAGTTTCTAAGAAGCCTCTGTCAGTTGGCTTCGGCCCCTAACGCCTTCCTAAGGTCCTGGCTAAGATATACTAGCACATTAAAATAAACAACTTGCTCATTTAGAAAACAATATGACGTTTTAAAGAAATACTTGATATTTACAATTCGTACCTCACAGGTAGGCTTGCGAAAATACCTAGCAGATTACACTTTCATTCATTTGAATACCGTAATTAGAGACAAAATAGAAAGACAATAGGTGTGCGGACACCGGAGTCCGCTTAGGGCCAGAGTAACTACGTGAAAGTATGGCCCAAAAATAGTTTTCACACTTCATATTGCGTAAATAATGTTTGGCACACAGTTTACTTAGGGTAATTTTAAGGTGCAAAAACATTGCTAAACTATAATTCGTTTGAATCCTCGGATTATGTTCCCTTGGGATACTTTTATCCTATCATGCGGGTGAAGCATCTACAGCAGCTAATTTTAAATATTTTTGAACTGTAGTTAAGATGTTTCCTACATATAAAATACGTGTAATAGAGTATCCTGCTGAACTCGTCGTGACAAAGTAAAACGTAATACATAATTATTATAAATGAATATAATGCGTTAAATGTTGGTATGATGCACGTTTGTTTAACGACGAGTGACTGGCTGCCATTCATCACCGTCCGGGTCGCGGGCTGCAACAAAACAACCATGTTTGAAATAAGTGAGTACATAACTTGTCTTTTTTTTCAAGCGGGTAGGTTGACTTATTGGAGTTCTAGGTTTTTGAGGGGCCATAGCCGATGCGACGAAGCGGAGTCGAATTTATGAAGTTAGCATAATCGGCTACTGCTGGGGGTCAGGTCTATTATTTAGAACAGGCTATGAGCCGCAATGGGCCCAGTGCGAGTTGGTGGATGTCACATATTTTCGAATGGATTGTTTCTATGAGGTAATATGCGACATTAGAGAAGTTAAACCGTCGCCTCCGCAACTGCTTCTATCTAAAATGTCGGGTGCGTCAGTGGTTTGCAGTTATGGAAACGAGTAGTACTCCTACTTTTAATATTTTTTTAGGTCATAATGCGCACGCAACATTCACGAAGTCAATGACAAACAGTGACGTTTTGCTGCAGTAAAAAAAATACTTCTAAGATTTACTCGATACGATACCAGTCAAAAGTACTTGTTGAGTAAAAGTATCGAGTATCAATATCAAAAGAAAAGTATTCGACACAAGCTCGCGTTTGTCCACTGTCTCACCTCATGGTAAGCGATGATGTGGCCGACGACGCAGCACGCTTGCCTAGAAGTAAGTTATTCACTATTTTCGTGTTTCTAGGTGTAGTAGTGTGTTACTCACGTTTGTCGTCCCGACGCGGCGGTGCGCGTCGCGGCGCGTCCTTGTCGTCACGTCGCGGACCGTCGCGGTCGCGGTCGTCGCGGCGCGGCCCGCCTTCACGGTCGTCACGCCGCGGCCCGTCGCGGTCGTCGCGCCGGGGACCGTCGCGGTCATCGCGCCGTGGGCCGTCGCTGTTGGGAGAGGATTTGATTTAGAGTAAGCGAGTGGTGCGGAAGATGGGCAGATTATGTAGGAATGAATCTAGAGAAAGGGAGAATCAATCAATGGTAACACGAGCGATTTTGAAAAGTCCAAATGTGGGCAATCCCAAACATTTTAAGATGTTTTATTTTGTAAATTATTTCTTATTTTAGAATATAGTAACATTTTACCAGCGATAATGTAAAGAGATAAAAAATTATTTTCTAGTCAATATTTTCTTTTCCCCCAAAGCAGTCAGGTCACTTTTTATTGTCATCTATCTAAACTAATTAGCCCCTTATGTCCCATTACCGGGCGAAGGCCCTCTCTTTTCCTTTTCCACACACTTAATTATTATTATATTTCGTATTACTTTCGGTCTTCCTTTAATGGATCCGACTACAAATGTGATCAACACTAGCCTGTATAATGTATAGGCAATCATATATTTTAACTTTCTTCTTTATACAGTATGAAGCTTAATTTTGTATTTAAAACTTGCAAATAAATCTAGCCAAATACCGTATTATGGTGCTATTATTCTAACTCACCGATCATCCCTCCTGGGCGGGAAGCGGTCGCGATCGCGGTCGCGTTCTCTATCGCGGAAGCCTCCGTCGCGTTCTCCGCGGTCACGGTCGCGCGGCGCGTCCCGGAAGCGGTCCTCGCGCGGCGGCGCATCCTTAGAACGCCAGGTCGATGAGCGTTCCTGTTGGGAAAAGTTTTATATTCATTTACTGAGATACGGTCATAGAGGTGTATGTCCCTGGACGCGAAATGCAGTGGCCAATCTGGAAATCTCTTAACCGACTGCGGACTCAGGTTGGTCGCTGCAAAAATAATCTGGCCAAATGGGGCTTCCTCGACCCATGTCTGACAGTGCCAGTGTGGAGCTGCTACACAAGACATGCGTCATTTGCTATGTTGCCCATTCTGCACAACAGTTTGCACTTTACGTTGCGAAATATTGGTCAGAAAAAGTTTAATTTGAGTTCACCGACACGCAAAGAAGAAAAAGAAGAGGAGTTTTTGTAAAAAGTTGCAAGTCTGGTGGCTTTATCTTCACTAAAACATTTTGACAAGGATCTCTCCGATCGCACGTCAATGTTGACCATTTATACTATTCGACTAATAGTTTAAAAAGGAAAGATTTGATTTTTTTGTTTGTTATATTTTACGATTTGATTAAAAAACTAGTGGACCGATTTTAAAAATTCTTTCACTATTAGAATGCCACATCGTTGCTGAGTGACATAGGCTATTTTCTACTTTAAGTCGCTAGCAGATGTTAGTTATTGGATAAATGAGTTGAAATAGCTTGTACTTACGGAAGGTGCAGGCGGTGGGTCGGCCGCGCCGCGCCGCCAGCTGCCGCCCTCGGGCCCGCTCGAGCGCCCGCCGTAGCGAGGCCTGCAATAAAGAAAAAATATCAAAGTTTCCGAAAAGTGCAAGAATGTGCCTACCACGTTTAGTTTTATGAACCACACACGGTGATTTTTACTTATGGTAACATTAAAAAAGTTGCTATCATATTAATCTTATAAAGGCGAAAGTTTAAAACATTTCGAAGGAATGAAGACATCCGCTGAAGGACGAAAGTTACCGGCATAGCCCGAAGCTTCGCCAAAATTAAGTAGCAGTGGGCAAGGCACATTGGTTGCAAAACAGATGGAATATCTCACCTGTCCCTGTCAGGTTCCCGCTCGCGCGGCGGCTCGCGCGCGGCCGAGCGCCAGCCCGCCGCGTCGTCGCGCGCGCCGCGCTCCTCGCGCACCGGACGCTCGTCGCGGGGACGCTCGTCACGTCTGTTCATACAACGTAGTATTAGATTCATAGCTTTTAGTTCATTAATACACTATTGTGACCACCTTTTGTAAACTTCTGGGCTTTCAGATTAAAGTTGACAATAACAAAAGCAACATAACACTGTGCCAGTAAAAGGTATATAGGCTAAGAGCTAAGGATAACCTAACCTACAAGTATACTAAACTTACAGGTAGAACTCAATCGATTTTCATCAGGAAGCCGAGTAATCAGATTATGGTCTGATTACTCGGCTCCTTTTTTAGTTTTGGCCGAAAGTGAAACCAAAACTTACGATGTTATAGAAAAACTACATGCATGGAACAAATTTTGTCTTTAGGTTTCTGACCAATCTAGTGGGCTTGGTCCTTATCTTCTGAACAACTTAGGGATTAAGTCCGAAATTGACTCTTACATAGTCGAGATGGTCAATTCGAAGGTGACGCCACAATGGTCAGCTAAAGGATATTTAGTTTTAGTCAAGCCATTCGGGAAGTTTTTAGTGGAAGCCAGTTACAATGAATGGTATTGTAGTACCTGTCGTCCCGAAGAGGCCTGTCTTCCCGAGGCGCGGGCCGCTCGTCGCGCGCGGCAGGCCGCTCGTCGCGCACGCGGCGCTCGCCGGAGCGCGGCCGCTCCTCGCGCGGCGCCACGTCGCGAGCCGCACGACCTAAACAGAATACATAAAAAATTAACCTTATTTCACAAATTAACCTATTTCCAACAGCCTTCGCGTAATTGCCTTTCCAAGTATCCTCTCTAACTACAGCAGGCCTCATCTCGGCCCCTCCATCGTGTCAAAAGGATGGTGTTCATAGAACACTGACCCTTAAGGCTCACATAATACTGACCAGATCATAACAAGTGTTCCTGATTGATTGCTTGGACATTTCCTGTGAAGCCTCAACCATAACAACCAAAGTTAAGGACCACTCAATAAGCATATTCTCGGATAACATGGCTGTCCAAGAGCTGAACAACTATACAGTTAATTCTGGGCTGATATACGCGTGTTGCCAACGCCTTAACCAGGTGGGTAAACACAAAAAAATAACAATACAGTGGATCAAAGGACACAGCGATTCATGAGGCAACAGAAGAGATTCAAGTATGACAACTATGAGGCTTGGACCCATTGTACTGTTCCTCTTTAGATATCTAAGCAATCTGGTAAGAAAACGCACCAGATATGTACACCACAAACTAAGGCAGATCAAAGAGTTACTTGTCTCTACCGATGACCGCTTCACGAAACAGGCCCTACGTAAAGTTACATGGCTCCTATGGCAGAGAGGTGCTTATTAAAGGTCTACGGGACCAAATAGGTCTCTGCCATAGGAGTTGCAGACTGCCCGCTCTTCAGAGCCTGCTCCATAAGACGCGACGGCAGCTCATCTGCTTTTAAGCTGCCCAGTATTCACAAGATACAGGGCAAAGTACTTCCATAACCGAGGTACCCTTCGCGAAACGATCAGTACCACTAAGGCGCTGGTAGCTTTCCTTGAGGAGCTGGGGTGGATTGAATGACACATTGGTTCCAAATGTACTCAAAATACGCACTTTAGACGTGGAGTTGCGGACACCAGCCTGAAATTCAAGTATAAAAAAAATACTGACCAGATCTCCACGTGTCCCCGGGCGTGGCGGGCTTCTTGTCGTCCTTGGCGGCCTCCTTGCCCCTCCACACGTCCTCTCTAGCAGCTGCCGGCCTGCCGCCGGCTCCTCCGTCACGCCAAGACGAAGAGGTTTGAGACTTTTGTTCTTCTAACTTGCGTTGGATTTCGGCCTCCTTTGCGCGGATCTTCGCTTCGGTACGGGCTAACATTTCTTGGTGTTCTCTGTTGATAGAAAATTACAAGTCAATTTAAATACTTAGAATGATAACTTTAGAGCTGGAAGGTTTCGAGGACACGTCAACAAATCTGTTGCACACTGCAGCATTAAAGATAACCCCTAAGCCACCACATACAGAGCTGCATGACGTCGCATCGTGAGAAAGACGCGGGCGCAAGAATCAACCGAGACATGACTACGACTACTCTGTCAAGAGTGCACGACTAAGAAGAAAAAAGAATTGAAACCTTACCTATCCTCTTTCTCCTTCCTCTCTCTAGCAGCTGCGAGTTCCTCCGCATGTTTCTTCTCTCTTTCCTCCCGTTCCTTGCGTTCCTCTTCTTCTTTGATGCGTTTCGCTTCTTCGGCGGCACGTTCTTCTGCGTAACGCTTCTGGTCCAGCCACTGGCAAAGAGGGAAGAGTTAAATATCCGAACAATTAAAAAATTGAAACACATGTAAGATAACAATGGTTGGTGAACCCGAACAAAATCAATACAGTTTAACGCTTTGTCTCTTTCTTCATACGTCCAATGACGCCAAAAAGTAGGGCAGTCATTTTTCTTATAGCAGACATGCAAAGCATTGACCTACAAGAAACCAAAATTGTTCCAGGTGACATTGGACACATTTCAAGATCACCGGTCGCGAGCCTGAGATGACGATTGTCAAACATACCAAAATGTATCAGATTGACTAGTGTTATTGAAATGTTAAGTGTAACAGACACTTTGTTTTGGGTTGGGAATTCAATAAATAACTCACCTCACTCAGGGTGGAGTGAGAGGAACAGTCAAACTTTTACTGACTAAAACCTACCAGCGTTTCTTCAATTGCTAGTTGCGTTTCAGAGCCGCAGCTATTCTTCTGAACAATCCCTTAGTCACATGATCTAGGTAGATTTACTTTCGATAAACTAAATCGCTGACAGATTGTCGCTAACCTCTACTCTCATTATTTATTTGTCTATTTGGTCTACCAACAATTGTTTACCCTTATAACTTGAAACAAAATTAACTTGTCTATAAAACTTTAAACAGTGCAACAGTTACATAAATTATAGCCAAAAGATGTCCACTGTTGGACATAAGTCTTCCTTAGGTATCGCCACAATTAACGGTCCTATACCAGCGGGCTTAAGCCACTGGCAGCAGCCAGCGGCTTTCAGTTTGTGAGAGTCGCATTATAGATGTTTCCTGTTACCTCTTGGCGCCTCTTCTCGATCCTCTGCTGGCGGCGCTCGGCCAGGCGCTTGTCGCGCTCGTGGGCGAGCTTGTCCCTGAAGGCGGCCAGGCGCGCCGTGTGCGCGGCGCCGCGCTCCGAGCGCAGCTTCACGGTGAAGGCCTCGCGGTGCACCGCCATGCGGGACAGCCGCGCTGCTGTCGTCACGTCGCGGCCGCGAGCCTCTGTAGGGGGGAACGTAGTTTAGTAACGATATGGATTTCATTTGACTACGTATTTTTTTGTTTTTGACTTGGATACTTAAGTCCTTTAAGCCATGTCTTCGTACGAATAGTTAATTTGTTTACCATTAAAATATGGATGTACAAATTCTAATATTTTTGTAGTATGGGCAGCAAATGTATCAAGTCAAACTTATCGGCAAGCTTCGCCTTGGTAATCAACACTACAATAAAAGCACAGCTCCATTTTACTGTGACCGCGCCTGTTACAATTAAGGTACAAAACTACACCAATTTAACATCACAATATCCACTACGAATCAATTTACGAATAATTAAAACAGCTGAACTGGACTCGAAAGAAATCCCACCGAAACAATTTGAGCATGTTTTGTTTAGAAAAGTTAGTAGGTCAATTATAAATGTTACTTCGAAAGAAAAAAATCTGTTGGTAAGGTTAATGTTGTATTCTATGCTATCCTGTGTAGTTTGTGACGACACAGAGTAAAATAATAACGACTTCTACTTACACATCACACAAGAAGGGATGGGATATATTTTTATTAATGGGAGGAACTTGTTAAAACAGTTTGGCGAAGCTGCGATATCACCCATAAATGGGATTGAAAACGACATCTTATTTGAAGTGTATTTTTTTATCTTTTGCAGATATGTCTATGGTATCAACTAGGGTTGTAACGGAGGTGTCTTAGCGGAGGCGGAGGCGGATGCGAAGGCGACGAGTTGCGCCGCTGCTCGCGCGATAATGTTCTATGATTATGACGTAAATAAAACTCCGTTATAACTTCGCAAAAAAAAAATTAAAATATATTTAAAAAAAAACCTGTATTCATTGGATAAATAAAAGGCAATAATAATATAACTCCGCAAATACTTTGCGGAGACGGAGGCGGATGCAAAAATGCGATTTCTTGCGGAACTTCCGCAGTAACGCGTAAGCGGAGGCGAAGTTCTGTTACAGCCCTAGTTTGAACCTACGAATATGGGAAGGCTTTTTTTCTACTTTCACGCGAGGGAAGCCGCTAACAACGGCTAGTGTGAAATATTAAGTGCATAACTATGTGTTGCTCTCACCAATAAGTTGTTGTATGCGCTCCTTCTCCTGAGTCTCCCAGAAGGCCTTGTCCTGCACCTGCTTCTCTTCCAAACTCTTCTGCAGCAATGGGATCTCTTCCAAGCGCTTAGCTCGCTCGAAGTAGTCCACCTAATAAAAAAGACGATAGTATTAGTTTTTAGGATTGAATGACAAATTATTTTTGACTTATAGAGGAGGACTACTAACTTCTGAATCAGAATCAGAATTATTTATTCTGGTTTCTAAGGTTTCATAGAAACTGAATTTTTCTATGAGAACAAGTGCCCCGTATCACTTTTCAGCCCTTAAAAGTCCTTTTCAATTAGGGATAAACCTATCCCTAATTGAAAAAGACTGACAGCTGATCAAATACGTGTTAAATATCGGAGAATACAGGCATAATGTATCTCGTTAAAGTTTGTGCCGACATAATTTAACACAGAGTGCGCATGTGTGCGCGCCCTGTCGCGTCAAGTCGAACACATGATGTGCCTCCGAGGCCTACCACGACTGACTATAGAGGCAGATAGACGTGGGATTTATTTCGGAGGTCAAGTTGGTTAGCTTCTAAAGCCACAGTGTCATGTGAAATAAAAGTTTTCGAAAATTCGGGATTACAATCACCCAAAACAAATAGGTATCCCCAAGTTTGGAAAACGTGTTAGGTTATTCCGGACAGACAAACATGACGTGGACAAACACAATGCTACAGTAAAATTACGTAATAAAGTTATATTGCCATAGCAATAGCACTGCTAAACAATTTATCTGCTCTCCTGAAAAGCTAGCAAGCCGATGTTGACATACGCGGAATTAAATTTCATCGACATGGCAAAAATTCTAAAAATCTTACCTTTTTCTCCTGCGATTTGAGTCTAGCCTGTAGTTCTCTGCGCTCTTTCATCAATTCCTCAGCCTCGCGCGCTGCGATGGCTTCTGCATCCATTTTCTTGAGTTCCTGTTTTAAAAAGCATGATTTTATTAGTAAAACATTGAAAATTCAGTTTGTTTCGTTCTTGTGAGTTGAGATACCTATAATGAGGTAATACTGTCTTCAGCAGGAATTTCCACTCTCTTTTTATTATGGACAGGTGACCCTTATCTCACCTGATGGTAAGCGATGATGTGGCCGACGATGCAGCATACTTGCCTAGAAATAACCTGTTCACTTTTGACTTAAAGATCAGAATTTCACTCCTTGGCCGTAAGCACAATAAATGTGTGCGCAAAACGCTTTGTAAGTATGGGTGGACCACCATATACTGGCGCAACGCCACACGTCTAGTGGTCCGATGATGGAACAGGCTTGGCGGAATTAAATGTAGTTCTAATTCTCCCTGAAATGTAAACGATAGAAAACCGACTGGTTAGCAACATTTTAATGTAATATGTACAACACATACCTCCTCGTTGATGTTGGACAACATCTTCTGGCCGTGCGCAGTCTGGCTGATGTGCGCGACCCTCTCGCGCAGATGCCTCTCGCGCATGGCGGCCAGCTCCGACTCCTGGCGGCGGCGCTCGCGTTCCTCGCGCTCCGCTTCCTGCCGGCGCGCTTCGGCCGCGGCTGCTGCGCGGGAAACTTCTTCTTGACGCCTGCCGAGATAATGAATTGTTAACACAGGAAAGGCGTAATTTTGGCGTTTAAATGAAAGTCATTTAGACTGTGATAATACTAGAAATGTGAATGAGCGAGCGAAACGTGCTCGAAAATTGTAGGATCCAGACACGCACCAGTGAGAAGCAAGAGTAAGGGTTTCTTATGTTTCTATCTTTTTCTGTCACCTAGAACGTCATTAGTAGAGTGAGAAAGAGAGCAAGAATAACCGTACGCAGCGGAATCGACGAGACAACGGAAGTTCGTTTCGGTGCGGCCAGATGTAGCTGGAACAACCTAGCATATGATGATCAGGTCTGTGATACTTGGCGTGTTTATAGGTAGGTATTTTACCTGAGCTCCTCCTCCTCGCGCACGGTGTTGAGGCGCTCGATGTACTCCTTCCTCTCCTCGATGATCTTGTGGCGCTGCAGCACGCGGTGGTGCTCGGCGTGCTTGTGCTCGTGGTAGTGCTGCACCATGTGCTGGCGCGAGCGCTCGCGCTCCTGCTTGCGGCGCGCCGGGAACAGCGTGGCGGCCGCGCGGGTGAGCACCTCGGCCGCTCGGACCAGTTGTTCGCGGACCTGACAATGTCACATGGTTTTATATGGGTCGAAGTGTAAGAATCGTTAAACATAGAATTTTGAATGATCTATTTATTTCAATGCAAACACGATTACGAAGCGAATGGATAAAAACACTCGACATTCTATTGCGACACCTACGTTTCCAAGTCGAGCGCACGCCGCTATGAGCGGCGTCGACCAATCGCCTACCGATACCGTTAAGACTGAAGTCGTGAATGGGCTGTAAGTGGGTGCGGTGTGGCGACGAGAAAAACCGTGTTGTTGTGTGCCGACATTAATTAACACAGAGTGCGTATGTGTGCGCGCCCTGTCGCGTCAAGTCGAAAATATGATGTGCCTCCGAGGCCTACCACGACTGACTATGACAAAGATAGTCGTGGGATTTATTTCGGAGCATAGGATTTATAGCATAGACGTGCACAGTGAATCAAAATAAATTAGTACTTGCATAAAAGTTTATCAAGAGTAGATGAGACATTAAGACTCAAAATGAATATGGTTCATGGAGCACTGAGTGTGTGAGGGGAAAAAATTACTCTTACAAACCCTCTTTCTCTGAAACAAATAGATCTAAAGAGACCGTAAAAATGCTATGATTTTTTGACCAGAAACTATTCATAATTTGACAGTTTCGGCCAATGTCATTCAAGTATTACGTAAGCACTGCTTTGCTTTGCTTATTATTGATGACATGGGGATGGGGGGGTTTGGATGGTGAGCACTGAGCAGCAAACATCCAAAGTCAGTTAAAACTCAAAGTCATGGAATCGTATGTCATGGACTGATGACGGATAATATAATTGAAAAAGGGGGGGAGGTAGAGCTTTGCTTACTTTTGCTGACGAAGGGGATAGGGTATTAATATTTGCCAAAAATCTGCTCATGTAATACTTGAACGGCCCCTTACTAAAACATTATATTTCAAAAGTTTCTTGTGAATTGACCCAACAACACTACTGCAATAGTCGGGGATCACACCCAGAGTACCTAGTGGTTGTTACAGGCGCGATGTGCAGACTGGGACTGTTCCTATGGGCTGGAGATTTGTGAGTATATTACAGTATACTTGTACATATACATTTTTTCTGGGGACTACTGACATAATGTTTTATTATACTGCCGCCCGCGGGAAAGTAGTACCCAAGTGCTATTCTAATGGTGCCTCCAGATCTGGCGAATGCGCCGCTCGCGAACTGCGCGCGTACCTTTCATGTTGGTACGAAGCGCGCGCAGGCCATTGTACGAGGGCTATCGTTGCCTACATTCCATTCAACACCCCTCTCTCCAGAAGCAGATTAAGCCTCCTAGTTTACTTTTAGTAGTAGGATAATACAGGACACAGGACTGGTCGTTGTGGCGACGCTTGGGGGATGGTCTATATCCAACAGTGGACGTCTTTCGGCTGAAATGATGATGATAAGTGGGATAATAAGTTTACCTGTTCAGCAGGCGTAGCTTGCAGTATAGCGCCGCCACACGCCTCGTCGGCGGTGGAGCACCATTCGCCTCCACCGGCTTCCACGCCGAAGTGAACGCACCTGTAAGTTAATATGTACGTCAATATTTTTTACACGGATGAACGTCCGGAGGAAAGCTTACATAGAGCAAGACTAGCTAACGCCAGCGGCTTCGCCACTATATTGCAGGACCTTGCGAAGACACTCAGACGACAGCCGTGAGGATATTTAGACTTCTTGCAAAATGGTTACGTTAGTCTGGAATGCTGTCCAAGGGATACGGAGCATCCTTCTGCAGCAACACATCTCAAAGGCGTCAATGTGTTAGCGGTCTGCAGCTTGCAGCGACTAAGTCTCTGCGCCATACGAAAAGATCGAGAAGACAAGAGTCCGCATCAGTTTGGTTTTGGTTTTCGAATATTCACCAGATCAAGGTGATGAAGAAGAAAGTTAAATACTCTAGTAATTATTCGTGTAAAATCACCCCTACCAGCCGATGTTTTTTTATATAAAATTTGACAGTAACTAGGTTTAATTTATTGTGCCGACATTAATTAACACAGAGTGCGTATGTGTGCGCGCTCTGTCGCATCAAGTCGAACATATGATGTGCCACCGAGGCCTACCACGACTGACTATGACATAGATAGCCGAGGGATTTATTTCGGAGGCATATTATTATACTTACTGCCGAAACTCTCAAATATTTTGCAGGATTGTGTACTAAAGAGTATAATATAATCTGGCATTTTGAACAACATTTTATAGTATTTGTTTTTTGTTCCTATAATTGCTTACTTATTGGTTCTCAACCCCAACCTATAGTTTGTCTAAGTTGGTCCACGAAAAGAATAAAAAAACTCAACTCTGGTTATCAATTTTCAAAATACTAACTTGTTAGCATGATCAACCCTGATCTGCATATCGTTGTGGCGGACACAGTCGACGAGCAGGCGCTCCAGGTGGAACAGGTCGTCGGTGTGCGCCAGCTGCAGCAGGCGAGAGAACTGGATGCAGGCGTAGCACTGGCCCACCTGCCGGATGAGGCGCACTAGCGCCACGTCGCTTAGAGCCACCGTGTACTGAGCGAGGGGCGAGTCTGTAACAAAAGTGTATTTCATGATTCTGTACCACCCTAAGGTAGAAAATGCTTGAGGCATTAAGTCCACCTTTGTAGTGTTTACTAGTGCATAAAGTTTTAATAAATAAATAAGGCTGAGTTTTTTTTAAATCCTTTTTTATTTATGGGATATTCGTACATTAATTTTTTTATGAGCTTGGAGTGGGCTAATCGGGGTGCTGAACGTCATAAACGTGTCGAGCTAGCGTGATGAGCGTGTTAGCATTTTATACCTACTTTAAGTTAATTTTGAAATAACGAGATGTTCGAGTTCATATTGATTTTTTTTTTAATTTTATCTTTGTTGTTTAAGATAGGTAGTTAGTTGATTCAAAACTTGAAAAATTATCTCGAAAATGGAAAACGGGTTTTTCGCTTGAGCTCTTAACCAATAGATACTATTGTACAAAACTTATGTATTATCAAATTTTGTTTGTGTCGACATTAATTAACACAGAGTGCGTATGTGCGCGCGCCCTGTCGCGTCAAGTCGAACATATGATGTGCCTCCGAGGCCTACCACGACTGACTATGATAAAGATAGCCGAGGGATTTATTTCGGAGGCATATTAATACTTTTCTTGTAGCCCGGTTGCACGTCCATCTTGCTTGTGCAAACTGCGTAAGTAAATGTCTATGTAACTTTAAGATGGCTAACTTAATCAAATGTAAAATTATGAAGAGAAAGCCAAGTCTTTATTAGAC
This sequence comes from Leucania comma, assembly GCA_958295575.1. Lineage (NCBI taxonomy): Eukaryota > Metazoa > Arthropoda > Insecta > Lepidoptera > Noctuidae > Leucania > Leucania comma. The sequence continues at coordinate 9,272,769 of OY282482.1, read as the reverse complement.
CAATATTAATTAAGTAATTTGGGGACCACGGGGCTAGTCCATTACCATCAGCTGGGTACAATTTTAAGCTAGGGCACATTTGTTAATAACTTCCATATTAAAAAAACTTTCACAAAACTAGGGTGATCCTTAGTTTTGTGAACTTTCACAAAACTAGGGATTACTTAATCTGGTTTTTTCTAGGCTCGATAGCCTACTACCTATTTTAGAAGTTGTACTAACGACGTCCACTAACCAGGCTGAAATACTCATCAGTGTAAAACATTCAAATGTTTTTTGAAAAATATAAACTGATAATTTCTAAGAGAGACAGAAACCAGTGTGCAAACCTGCTACGAATTAGGCGGTCGACTGCCAGAGTGCCCAGTGCTAGCTTCTTTTACGTTAACAGACATTAAAGCTATAGATACCGGTTTTGACGTTCGGTACTGCGATTGGAATACTCCATGCTTTTAACCAATCAGAGAGACAGATGCGGTAAGAATTTTGATCGGTGTTACCGTAAAAACTCATCACACAGTTTAATTCTCCAAATGGGGTTCTTCGAATTATAAAAGAAGGAACAGATAGTAGCATCAATAGTGTACCCCTCTTACATTAAAATACCCTAGAAAAGGGAATAACCAGTAGATGACACTGTCTATACCTCAGGCGTCATCTAATTTACTGGTGACCTAAAATACAGGTCATGAGCCTAGTTCAGGCAGTACTCTCCTACAGTATAATGCCCCTGCTATATGTCACCGCAGAAATAAGGTTAGTAATTTAGAGTAATATTGTGGAGAAAAAAATAATAAAGATACTTACTAGGTTCCTCCTCAAGCGACTTGACGACGCTCTTGACGTTGTTGCACAGTGTCAGTGGGTCGAACTCGACCTCCAGCCAGGAGTACAGCTGCTGCAGCTGTGGGGTCGCTAGACCCACCACGTTCAGGCGGACCACATCTGGCGAACAAAGAGTAAAAAAGTGAAATGGATGTTTTAAGCTGTTTACAATGTGTATCTAACAGAGGCGACTGTATGTTTAAAACCATGACATCCCAGTGGCCCCTATGCCCAATGGTCGTTGGATACTGTACAAAGTACTTCAAGAACCAAGGTGCCCTACGCGAAATGGTCCTCGAGGAGCTGGGTGGATTGAATGACACATTTTTTCTACCAATAAGCAAAATACGCGATCTAGACGTGAAGTTGCAGACACTAACCCGAATTACAGATAGAAACCACAGAAATTACGCCTATGGATGACATTGTGCCAAAAACAGTTTCTTTAGTTTTCAAAGAATCAAAAATGAACAAAATTTTAATTTTAAAACTTCATGCAATATGTGAAGCGCTTTACTATATGTAAGTATATGTATGTTTGTGTCGACATAATTTTAACACAGAGTGCGCATGTGTGCGCGCCCTGTCGCGTCAAGTCGAACATATGATGTTCCTCCGAGGCCTACCACGACTGAATATGACAAAGATAGCCGAGGGATTTATTTCGGAGGAATTTCTTGTGGCTCAGTTACACTTCTGCAAACTAAAATTGCGTATCATGTCATGCCAAGGCCTGTCGGCTGTGACAGAGGTAATCATAGGATTTATTTCAGAAGTAATATCTAAGTTTACTTTCTGAGCTTTAAGGAATAATGTCAAATAAAGTAGAGGTGAGTAAATCAAGGCATCGATTTGGTGTAAATTATTTATTCTGCGGAATATTTTTGAATACAGGTTCCATGCGTCGCAAATCGCGATAATGCAGGGATAAGTTTCCTGTAAAAAGTAGCTAATTCTTCGCTTCGAGAAAACTTGTCATTGTACTAGTTTTTCGTTCAAAATGCTTTAGGGTATCAGAAAACCAAGTTTAACTTATCTTATATCTTACCTTTCAACAAGCTAGCCCTGGTCGGGGGTTGGGCGAGGCCGAGCAGTACTGCCAACCTCTGCGCCTTCTCAACTGGACTCTTGTCCGTCTCCACGAAGCGGTCGAACTCCGGGTGCAGGGACGGCAAAGGAACCGATAATACGGCAACAAGCACGCGGCATGCCATCCTAAAAAAAAAAAAAAAGAAACTTTGTTATAGATTGTTCTCTACATAATGACTGGGGTCAGGCATTGCAAAACCAAACCTAAAGGTAAACTCAGGGTCTGATAATGCAAGGCTAAGAAGAAACATAGGAGTGGGTTCTAGTGAGTAAAAGTTTGACACTTCGCTTCGCGCTCCGCGAGAGAAGAAGAGAAGTCATTGTATAAATTCCCACCTTAAAAAAAAGTAAGTGAATCTTATGTTATTGTCATAGGGTGTAAATTGAAATGATCGATGCTCTTTATCGTGATGACTCTTATGGCTTTGTAATAAGGAGCAAATTGGAATGATAGTTGGGTTGTCAAATCTGTGAAATACTCATGTGAGGCATTACATATTAATAATTACAGCTGCAATAGGCCTCAGCGGCCCTCAGCGCCTCGTTTTACAAAAAAAGGCCACTGCACCAGTGCAAGTTGGCTCATAGAAAAATAAAAAACATGATGCGTTGAAGCATAATTGCAAAAGCAGCCTTATAGTTTTCTGACTGCTGGGACTCAGGCCTCCTCTAGGAGAGGAAATGGGCCGTAATCCACCATGCGGGCTCGATTACGGGTACGCAGTGTAGTTCTAACTCAAATTTGATACGGTAAATAACCTAAAACTTACTTCTGCAACTCCTCCTGAGTAATATTCTTCTTCATCTCCCTGGATAGCTGGAACAGCTTCAACAAAGCAGCGGCATGGAACAGGCAGTGACCAGCCTTCCAGAACACCAGTGCCAGTTTGCCGTAGTAGTTGGCCATGGTCTTGGCTACAGGAGTCTTCTTGGACATGTTCATCAGGTTGTGGATGTCTTCGATTGCCTTGTAGGCTTCCTGTTTTTAAGGAAATTTCAATTGAGATCCCACACAAAGGGGGTATGTAGAGATTGGTAAGGCCTATCTCATGGGTGTTTAGATTGTGGCTCTAAAATGGGCCACTAATAAAAACGCTCCATAATCTAGTACAGTTAGGCGATTAACACACGGTACCGCGCACCGCCGCGGTAGGCGGTGAAGCGGATCTCATGTTGTATTGGCCTCTAATCAATCCTTTGATGCCTAACACACGTACACCGCCCGACCGCGTGGTCGAGCAGACGAAATTTGCTTTACAGCCACCGCTCTCCGCGACGGTGAGCGGTGCCGTGTGATAATCGCCTAACTGTACTAGATTATGGAGCGTTACTAAAAAGTATGTATTAAAATGGTCATGGTACGGTTGCCGCATTGGTAGAGCGACAGGCTATTGCGATGCAAGTTGCAGGTTTTATTTCCGCAGGGAACAAATTTGTCCTGCAGATTGTTCTGAGGTGTTTTGTGAATGTATAAGTTTGTGAACGCGAACGATATTGAAGTAATCTCTCGTGTAGGCAACGAATTTATTTTTTTAATTTTAAATAGTAATCATCTTTACCACTCCTAGTTATATAGTCTATTTATAGCTAATTTTTTTAGGTGTATCAATGTTAAATATGTACAAACCTGCCACAATTCCATCTGGATAGCACTGTCTAGTTGGAACAACCTTGTCTCCAAGTTGAGTTGCTGTGTCTCTGGCTTGCTGATGCTCACATTACCAGTTTGCACCTGTTATAAAAACACATAAAATTGAGTTTTATACTTTATGCTAATGGTCAATGACTGATCACAAGCAAAACTCGGAAAAACTTGCTCTCTCTTACTCAACCCTTGCTTTTTTTTTAAGACAATTCAGTCACATTATAAAAGAATATCATAACTGTAACTAGCTAGAACAAAAACATTTTTTTTTACTAAATACTTGTATCTGCAGAATTGAAGGCCATGATCCCGCAGGCTTTTGATACAGGATTTGGTTGTGATAAGCACATATTTCCAAATACACAATCTTATCAGCCACTAAAACTTACCGTGGGCTTGCAAATATCCTCAAGATGTTTCCTGAGCTTATCGCAAAGCTTTCTGAACTCAGTCTTCCGGGAGTACTTGAGACAGAACTGGAAGGCCATGCGCGCTATGTCGTGGTACAAAGTCTCCACGTGTGCATTCGTACGGAGGAGCTCGAGGCATTGGCAGTATGACTCCCAAAGGAATTTCACCTAGAACATAGAAAGAGTGGTGTTTTTTAATTATCTACACATTTATGCATATTGGTTTTATACTGCAAGGCTAACACCCGTATTTATAAACAAGTAAAACTAAATACTTGAGTAAAAGTAACTACTATTTGTATTCTATAGTTAAGAAAAATTTGAATTTTGAATGCAGATTTCAAATGTCAAGTAAAGACTTAATAAGATTTTACTTAGTAACAAGTAAATATTTCTTTATAAATACGGGAGTGAGTGTCAGTTTACACCGAGGCGCGACGCGACGTTATACCAGGCCTGTCTCACTTCCATACAAGCGGCGCAAAATCGTCGAGATATTTACCTACTGTTCTGGAAAACAACCTAATTTCAACCTTTTGCATTGCATATAGAGTTCATAGTACAATAACTGTGTGCCGTCTCGCTTCAATCTGCCAGGGCTGTCAGAGGTACTACTTTATCTGTGAAAGTAATACACGCGAAGCGAGACAGATGGCGACACATGTTGATACGATTTCCAAACGGGCAATAGTCTAGGAGCTAGACAACCGAGATTGGTACTTAAATAATATGAAATGCCTACCTGTAAAATAATAATAAAAATAGGGATATAATGATAAACAAAGACCAAATTATGCAGTAATTATGTTTAATTAAGTAGGTAGGTACTAAAATATATAACAACAGACAATACGTTTTCTTATTTTTTTAAATTTTATAGTTGTTTTACTTTTTAATACTGTTTTATTGATTTTCTTCCTGATTTAAAGCAACGATTGATTTCCAACAGAATATACAATACCTAGTACGGTATTAACAGTTTACTTTAAAATTTGTTTCGCGGATGCGTGCGCTGCGTGTGCGACAAGTCGAGCGAGTGCCAGCCTATTGAGACTAGTCCGGTGACCGGACGCTTGCGTTTATCATACCTAAACTAGGGAGTGAAATTTCTGTACCGGTAAGGTACTATTATATATTCTGTGGTTATACGCATATTTTAAAGGAGCAACTCATAATATAACTTTATTTACTACACGAAAAAATAACATTTCATTTCTTTTCGTGTTTTAAATAATGTGTATAAGTGTATGTGTGTAAGTGTAATTTTATGCCTCGCAGTGCAGCGGTGCATGGTGTACAACATATTCTGAATTCTTATAATGAAATGTATATTTTTTCGTGTACTAAATAAAATTATATTTCGAGTCGCTCGATTAAAATGTGCGCACAGCATCTCAGTGTGAACTGACCCTAAGGGTATTTTAGGAAAGAGAATGTGTATTTTTAGAACGAGAACCTTTAGTCCACTTTCAAATTTTTTACTTTAATCCCACTCCTTACCCATGGTGTAAGTATTGTTCTATCAGAACGATCCTGTGCATCTTCTCCAGACACAGCACTAAGCAGGATGCTTTCAGGAGTGGCAAGGTTGTCCAGGTCATCAGTCTCAATGACTGCTGCTGTAGATTGCTCACGAGCTGCCTCTGTTCTCTCTTCGGCCATGCGTAGGTAGCCTCTGCAAAAATCAAAATGATTCAACTGATTAATCTTTACATTTTTTTAAAGTGTTGATTTGTTTTTTTTTTATTGAAAGTTGTGGCGAAAAAAAAGAAATTGGCTTGTAAAACTGTTCATCATTGTATCATTTATCAGTAAAATGCTGAGTTGCCAGGGCTGTGGGATCATTCGAAAAAGTTACAGACAACTGAAAGAACATAGTTTTAGTCAGCAAAAGTTTGACATTTCCTCTCCCACTTAAGAGTGGTAGACTAAATAACTATGGTTTTCCGGCAGGCAGCTACGATTTTATTCAATTTCAGAACTGTCACTAATGAATTTTCTTACATCTTTTTCTCATACATTAAAGAATTACTTACTAATAATTTAACTTTATAACTGTTATGTTGCATTAAAAATGTGTGCAAATAATGTCTATACAATTTTTTATGAGGTAAATGTAAAGCTTCAAAACTTCTAACACTGCCTCTCCATCTATTTGAGCATTAACTATAGATGTTAAAGGATCTAATAATTATCTATAGTTAATTTAAGAAGCCTATTATTCCAAAAGAATTGTACTTTGAGAATTTTGCTGAAAAGAACTTTTATGTTTATGTAACTACTAGCGACTCGCCCCAGCTTCGCACAGGTGCAATGGAATATCATGCATTTACTATACATATAAAACTTCCTCTTGAATCACTCTATCTGTTAAAAAAAACCACATCAAAATCCATTGCATAGTTTTAAAGATCAAAGCATACATAGGGACAGACAGTGTGAAGTAACTTTGTTTTATACTATGTTGTGAAGCATTAATTTTTCCATAAGTTTATGTAAACTTCGATAAAAAATCCAACAGATAACCTGCAATGTATTGAAACTGATTTGAACTAAATTAATTGTGCCTGTAGAAATAACTATTTTATTTATGAATTTCGCTCTTGAGTGAGAAGTGAATTTCACAATAATGTGGTTTATTTTCATAAGCTAGGAACTAATATAAAACATACTTATCTGTGTTCTCAGAAAGCTAAAGTAAAACACTAGATAAGAAGAAATAAAAAAAACTCCCTTGAACAAAATGATATTACAAATACAAATTGATAATCCTCGTTTGATTCAGCCTGTCCTTTGCTGTCCTCGCTCAGCGACGTCCTTAGCCGAGATCTGTACACCACAGTGGAGTGGCCCCGGGCTTATTCCATCACATTCAAACGGCATGTCAGATTAAGACGAAAACTACCACATGGGTAGAAGTGTCAAGGAATTTTGAACCTTATGATTGTAGTGTTTGACTGTCATTTTGAAAATTGTCTCTAATAAATATTTATTATCACTTAAGAGCCATTTCACGTTTTCGCGCGTAAATCTAAGATTTTAGTCGCCTAATTTACCATATTACGTAATACTCCGGCATTGTTGAATATATGTAAAAAATAGACCAGTCTTTAATGTTGACACTTCATGTAACACATTTCCAAAAACTAATTTGTTGACTTTGTGGTAAATAATCTCCCACAAGTACTTTTCTAAAAAATCAACGCAGAGTCAATTTCAGACTCTTATATCTACTATTAATATTTATAAATTTGACCGAAAAAAATACACAAAGCATCAGACATATAATTTTGTCAACCAACCATGTACCAGAATTTCGATGATTAATAACATTAATTAGTAAAAAAATAAAATATTAAGTCAATTTTTACGTTCTATGTCGCTGTTTTATCGCGATTTTTGGTTTGAATAAAACGTAATTACATTTAAAAAACTATGTAAATATAAACAATGTTCATAGATTAAACTAATTCCAACATTTCAGTAAAATCCGTTCATATATTTAGACATAATATCGTTTTTAAAATCACTCTAAATTAGAATATAATACGAAGCCTAAGCAGGCAGCGATTAGTACGGCTCGAACGCCCGCCGACGCAGGACCTGTGCCGTTTTTTCCCGCGTCCCGATTATCGAGCACGCGTATCGTGAACGCATTATTATACTACGACTACAACATTTTGATTCTATTCGTTTTTTTTTTTTTCATAAGGAAAGATTTTCGTTAATTTATTAAACAAAGTATTATTATAGTAGTTTGTAGAATTTGTTGAATAATCATGTTTTTGTTTTATTAGTTTTTGCAATGGGGCGGAAGGGTTCTGTTTACCATTGTGTCAAAAAAAGAAAAAATAGAAATATTGTAGCCTTAAAGAAAGCAACAGAAGCGAGGTAGACATTCTTTTGATTTGTAATTCGTATACGCAGTTATTGATTACCTAACTACACATTGACATGGATTTTAATACTGTAATTACAATTTTAAGAATTTGTACCCACATAATAAAACACTAAAATAATCATTTTATTGAGTAAAAATATGATTTCTTTGTAGATATGGAAAGTATGGAAATTTGTTTTTTTTGTATTTGTTCTAGAATGAGAAATCGTACGAATCGGGTAGAGGAGGATAGTGCATTTAGCCGAGAAGTACTGCCGGGTACAAGTAAAAAGCCAGATTTTATAACAGTAATTGTATGTTTTAGTTACAATTATATGTTGAAAATAGAAGTTTATTTAGTAGTAGGATTTTTTTTTTATTTTTAGGTGAGAAATCACCCAATGACTTCTCTTCTCTCTTGGGCGGAGCGGGAGGGCGTGACAGACTTTTACTGACTAAGACCTATTCCTATGTTCCTTTTTGCCTTCATTCCAGGGCCTCGAGGTTCTCTTTCACTCAACTTATGACCCCAGTAGACTTCGACCCTGCTAGGCCCCTACGGTTTTGCTGACATCTTCGACGACTTGGGCTCGGTCCGGATCTTACCGTATGGCCGAACGGCGAGCTACTCATTGCTCGTCGTCCGCAAGCCCACGCCTACTTATCTGTGTAATATACCACGCTGACACCGCCAGGGAGGTCGTCGCATTCAGTAGTACGTAGTATATAATATTTCTTTAATTTTATAGAATAAAGAATCTGTTGTATTAGGGCCTGGACTTGATGAACCAATGGAACTTTCAGACTCAATGGTAAATATGTTTTGTATACTGCATATTACCAGAAATTATAGACCCTAGAAAAGCAAGATGCCTTTGCGACAAGTATTTATTTAAAATATGTTTTTTTTTTGGTAGGTAAAATCATTCAATGACAAATCCCGCCCTTGAGTGGGGCGGGAAATAGTGTCAGACTCTTACTGACTAAAAACCTACCCTTCCAGTCATTGCCTTTGTCCCGGGACCCGTGGTGACATTCTCATATAACCTTTGGCCCCAGTATCCCGGGGCCCGTGGTGACATTCTCACATAACTTTTGGCCCCAGTAATTTAACATATGATAGTTATTATAACTAGAGAATAATTTGATCACTGCTAATAATCTAGTTCAAAATTTCTTGAAGGAAGGTTTAGCTCAGCAGTTTTATATGATATTAAAAAAAACTGCCAATTTACGGATGTTGATACTACATACTAGACTTGTCTATTTTAGTTATTTTCATAGTATCATGTCATACGGTATCTTACTATGGGCTGTAGATATCTACTCAATTTTTATACTACAGATATGAGCCATCAGAGCCATTGCTCCGCAGGTGCAATTCTCTAATGGAACTGTTTAAGCCTTTGATTTGTTGTCCTAATCCTGTGACGGTGCCTGGTCAATATATCTATGAAAACATCATGAAACTCAATGAAACCAAATTGAATTAATAATTAAATTTAACAATATTTTAAACTTGTGTTTAAAAGTTGGAGGATTATATTCAAGATAAAATGCTTGGCTCCATGCTGGTCAACCTTCACTACCACTACGGCGTACAAATTGATTACTTTTGGAAATATATTTGTTAATTCGAAAACTATTGTATAATATAAATTGTATAATGTAGAAGCATTTTTTTAAAGTTAAATGTGAGTGCCATGGAGCAATTTATGGTTTTAGGTTACTACTGGACTTGTTTGATATAAATAAGCATGGCGGTAAAGAGTTTGTCATCCTCAATCAAATGTCTCACTGACAGTGGCGCGTGTTGGATTATTTGTATCCGTGAACGTACGCTGTCAGTTAAGACTGGTCATTTTTTACCTGTCAGTGGCTTATTTTAATATCTATAAATTATTTTAAAATTGTTTTTATTTTTATTTTATTTACATTGTTCTCACATGATAGCAGCGACAAGAAACATGTAACCGAGATATTTGTAATACATAACATGATTGCAAAAAGTGTCATCATTTTTTCTGACTGACATACTTCTTGCAATTTTAAAAGTGCCTGTAAATGGTTTATTTAAAATAAAACACTTTGAATCTCTGGGTTGTTACCATGTCCATTTCTATTATATATTTTAGAAATACTTACATAACATTTTTTTTTTATTAGTTCAGACAGCATTAATATCATAATCAATTAGTATTAATAGTGTTCATATTTAGTTTATGCAGCATGTTTATAATAAATAATTAAACTGTTCTTTTGCCTACTCTGTAGGATACAGATCTCAAGTTGTAACATTAACTGTACAATTGTTTGTACTAACAAAAAACAACATGAAATAAATATGTAAATAATTAATAGACTGAATAAATAAAATCACTTATTTATAAATCTAACCAAAGTGCATTACGATTATAACGGCTCAAGATTGTTTAGTCCGTCTCATCACTAGTGCTACACTGGTCGCGTTGTGTATGTGTGGATAGCTACGCACACATGAACAAAGCTGCCGTCTTTTACCTAAACTCGAGCGATCAAATTTTGTGAAATGGCTCTTAATCGGGAAAGATGTGTTAATCACTACATAGTATAAAACAAAGTTGCTTCCCGCTGTCTATCCCTATGTATGCTTAGATCTTTAGAACTAAGCAACAAATTTTGATGCAGTTTTTTTAATAGATAGAGTGCGTCAAGAGGAAGGTTTATACATGCATAATATTGTTTGGACAACAAGCTGGGGCGGGTCGCTAGTATTTAATAAATGCAAAGGTTGGGAACTAAGGTTCACTGGTAGAGAATACCTTGTTGCATTAAGTCCGCCTATGTCCGCCTACTGTACATGAAGTTTAAATAAATAAATGCTAAATGTTTTTGTCCTTTCAACTAGACTAATATCTATTATGAAGCACAAAGTTTGACAGTGTTTCTCATTGGGCTGCCATCCCAATGTGACACAGGCAAAATAGTTAAAACTGGCCCAATTACCAATAAAAAAAAGTGCTACTTGAATATTTTTTTAACAGTAGTTCTCCCTTACCTTATAACCTGCTCCAGCGACCCAACATTCACAGACTGGAACATATTCCTGTACTGAAACAGGCCTTCCTTGGCAATGTGTGACTTGCGCAAGTCCACACAAAGCTCCAAGTACTTGAACATGATCGGCTCCAGCACCGACTCGGACCAGTTGTATGCCCATTTTTTGTTGCGGAACACTTCTTGCAGAGTATCTAAAGCTCTTGCGGGCTTGTCCAAGTCCATAAACTCTGTTGAACAGGAAATATAAACAAATTGGTTGTTTATTTTGGTGGATTATTTTAAAAGTAGGAGAAAATTAAGTATTTTTCATCAGCAGCTGTTTTAGTAACACAATATAGATAGGTATAAAATATGTTTATTTTACCACTATAACAAATTATAGGAGACCTTTGGAGTCACAAAAGGTTAAAGTAATACAATCGACAATGTCCAGGTTATCTCGGGATTCTGTTACGCAAAAATAGGCATTATTATCTTTTGGTTATGTTTTTGGATCATTATGGACAAAATAAATGACAACTTTATTATTGCATTTAACTACATCAGTGGTAATTAGGGCTATTTTTAGCCAAATGTGTGTTTAATCTGGTGATGAGGAGCGTAACGTAAGGTCATTCTTACATGCAACGTGGTATTATAATCATAAGAATTCGGTACAAACCATTGGCCCGTTTGAGGGCATTCTCCGGTCTCTGACCGTATCGCGCCATGATGAACACTGCACTTTTCACTTCATCAACACAAATTCGGCCTCAAAAACGTGGTGTACAATATTAAAATCGAAATATTCTCCATACACCGGCCTGTCAAGAGACAGGAGAAATCAAAATGGCTGCTGACTTGTCTCTTGTCTTTACTAGGCATGCAGTGTTGCCAGACGACCTTCACGAATTCCCCCCAAACCTTTCCCAAAATCCCCCCAAAATTCAAGTTTTGAAGAAAAAATCCTCCACAATATTTTTCGTAACTATGAATATCATAAATAAAAAAAAAAAATACCGTCTAAAATAAGACACAAAAAAGTGCAAAATAACTTTAATTTCGTAAGTTGGTGTTTCAATAGTTTGTTCTCTTTGTTATTAAGCACCGGCTTCCAAAATTAAAGTTATTTTGCAATTTTGTGCACTTTTTTAAACAAAATTTATTTCACACTTTTTAGTTGTAGTACCTCTCACTCAAACGTAAATAGATAGGTACCTTCCGCCATTTGGTTCCATTATCAAATCATCATGACAATTATAAAAACAACTTCTTTTTTTGAAGTCGGTTAGAATACCCAAACCTTCTCCGAAATGTGAAAAATATTTTTCTGAAAATCGCATCAAAATGGGTTCAGCCGAAAGCGAAATAATTGCGGACAATCATACATATATACATACATACAGGTCAAACAGAGAACCTCCTTTTTTTTCAAGTCGTGGAGGATTTTTTAGTACTCTGCTAAAAATAAGTATATTATACTACAATATAAGAGACAAGACAAACACGGATGCGAAGTTTGGAAGCTTTGCGAACTTGCAAACGTTGAACCGAAGAATATAATACGACTACTTTCTGACGAGAACACAGAGTACTTTGAACGAGAACGTTGAACAATGCACGTCGTGGGGTGAGGGGGCGCGGTATGGTAACTTCGGAGATACTCAGATATTATCGTGCGCAGAATTGCTTTTTTTTTTGTTTTGGGCTAAAATTCATGAATATTTATATAAAATATGAAAAAATATGGAAAAAAAATTGTTCATAAAACCTTCTAATTCCCTCCAATCCCAGATTTTTACCTCCACGTATCCCCCCAAAAATACTGTCCCTCCAATTTTTCCTCCATAACTATAAAAAACCTCCAGTTTTGGGGAGAATCCCCCCAATCTGGCATCACTGTAGGCATGAGTCAGTCCTATAAATTACATCGAATTTGGTATCCGATTATAAAGTCGAATTATTTAAATCGAATTCACACTATAGTAATTCCGATTTCGAAAATTGAGCTAACCATACCAAACAATATCGATCTATAGCACCGGACCGCACGAATCCGAATTTAATTGAACTGTGTAGCAAACCGTCCCAATCGCCGTGTCGCCACAATACCCCAGCGCCTACGCGACTATGATCTGTGAGTATAGTGGATTGCTGTTGATAGTCTGTCGCCCGGCCGGCTCACGCGACGCTCTGACTGGTTCCCGCAGTTCGCCGCCAGGAGAAACTGACACTTGACAGAAGGATTCACGCGCGTTGTAGCTCTCTTGTAAAAATGTTCAATGCGAAAGAGTGTCTTTTGAAAACGGTATAATATATCGCAATTTGTATATATTTAACTGAATTTATTGTAATATAGTACGAATGCGAAAACTGATATATTAGTATTCCCTAAGATATTAGTGATATTCAATGGATTCATGTATTAGTAATCTGACTAACTCTGATATGCTAATATTTCATATTCACATAATATGTAAGGACCATTCAATACAGGTCGAATATTATACTGAAAAAGTACTCTGTAAATATATCACTCGGGATTCTTTCGATTACCGCGGATCATATTCACTCATTACTTCTCTTAAATAGTATCTAGATACTATCTCAAAAGTAATATCTGTTTATTGAATACAAATACAGCAGTGATATCTATGTATTCCATCATATTCAGATATCACGTATTACTAATACTCAAATATTAGTTTAAATATTACGATATTACTTGACGAATATATTTAAATTAGCTAATACTGACAAATATCGGTATTAACCCATCTTTATTATTATCAAAGAATAGTGTGCGTAATGTCCATTCAGACGCAAACTGCCTGATGTGTAGAAAGTAATCTCCTTTTTCTAACATAATCTTATGGAATCAAAAGGATAGCGCCGATTCTGATTTCGAATTCTAAAATCCGAAAAATATCCGTTTGGATCAAAACCAAAATCGCACATGTATCATGTCTAGCATTTACTTTTTTAATTTGGCTTCCAGCATGTTATGCGACACGCCAATGGATATATAGTCTTTCTGCAATTATTGTCAGTGTAACACGCAGGCGCTTTTGAACATTTAGGGCCGCTTGCACCATCTGCTCTTAAAACTAGATTTTACTAAGCTCGCATTACACATTAAGTTCGACTTAACTTAAACTGTATTAGGCGCATATTGCTAGAGTAAAAATCTACCCGACTTAACTAAACCTAGCTTAGCATGTTCCAGCCCCTTGGATCGTTCCTTTTTTTACAGCTTGGTAGGATATTCCGTGTATTTTGAACTTTTTGCGTGCCTTTTTTTTTGGAGTGAAAGGAACGTGTCAATAAAATCTTGTGTAAATTACCGTTTACGTTTTTTCATTGTCAGCTGTGCCATTGTGTGTTGTTTATACAAATTATTGGTTTTATTTTAGGGATATCATGATTTAATATTAATATTATGAATATATAATACTAATAATATTGCTATTAGTGGAAAAGTATCATAGAAAATAATAAAAAAATGGTGAATCCAAATCTTGGATTATTATCACATTATCGTTAGCTACATACTAGATCATCATCGGTACGACTTTAATAAATAAAAATATCCACTTTGACTGTAATATTTCACAGTAAATAAGATGACAGTGAATATTTCACACTCACTAAATCGAGATTTAGCAACTTAAACTGCCCACCATGCTGGTTTAAATTTGACACTTCTTTAAATCTAATTTTACTCTAAACCGATGTCGTGCAATGAGTTAAGTTCGACTTAAGTTTAAGCCGAGTTTAAATAATACTAAATCGAGATTTAACTAGCATGTGCAAGTCGCCCTTAGACTTTTTCGTAAACATAGTTACTCTGTACCTCTACCATGAGTTTTAAGCAATAGTATTCGTCGCTACTCGATATCGACGCCGTAAGTTTTTTGTATGAAAAATTTTGCAGCGCCTCTAGCGGTCACTTGCAGAACCAAAATCGGTAGTATGAGTCATCAAGTACAAAACCTATCGAATAGGAACTCGCTAGCGACTAAAGTTTTTAGCAGTTTCTTAAAGAAAATCGGTACCATGAGTTACAAATTTGACAGGTGCTATCGAAACAAACCGTAACTACAGTAGTAAAGTAACTCACTTGCATATTGAAGGGTGAAAGTGTTGTGAAAAGTGTCGCGTAAAACATTATTTTATTTATTTGTGCATAAATATGTCCGATAAAACTTATTTAACGTGGAATATGGTAGGCACGGCTTCATATAAAGACGAATGATGCGCAAAGGAAATTTCCGAACTATTCTACGAAAGGTCTTGGCTATGTGAATACTTACACATATTAGTGAAAATAATTTCACCAAAGAATATAGGTAGGCTCAATATATAAGCTTTCGAACATTTATGTGGTAGAAGGTTTATAGGATTTGAAATTTACAATATGAGCAACACTAGAATCGAAGTTAAATTAGAAGTATGATAGAAAAACTGTAAACTTATTTGTACACGCATTTTATAAGATTAATAAACACTTTTTACGTTTTATGTGCACTGTAATTCCAATTTTTGCCATTTTAAATTCACAACAATTGACAACATCACTGAACCATCAAAATATTAATTGTACATTAATTACATTTTCAATAGGCCGGGTTATAGAGAGAATCGGTGTACCAAATTGGTAGGGTTTAAGGTCTATCTACCTTACTCTGTCTTTTACTGCAGCTAGAAAGAGAGCAAACTTAAGTGTGAAGTTAGCTACGGTGCAGTTTTACCGTATGAACAATCGAGTTGTCGCTAGCGAGTCCGTCCGACTCATGGTACGAATTTAATTGTAAACTATTCGATGCGCGTTTATTCGATATCGATTGCGGTAAGATGGTGTCGTTTTTCGATAGTAACTCATGGTAAGGGTACTGTTCAATTTTAGCTTAGGGCGACTTGCACATGCTAGTTAAATCTCGATTTAGTATTATTTAAACTCGGCTTAAACTTAAGTCGAACTTAACTCATTGCACGACATCGGTTTAGAGTAAAATTAGATTTAGGGCCGCTTGCACCATCTGCTCTTAAAGCTAGATTTTACTAAACTCGCATTACACATTAAGTTCGACTTAACTTAATTTGTATTAGGCGCATCTTGCTAGTGTAAAAATCTACCCGACTTAACTAAACCTAGCTTAGCATGTTCCAGCCCCTTGGATCGTTCCTTTTTTTACAGCTTGGCAGGATATTCCGTGTATTTTAAACTTTTTGCGTGCATTTTTTTTGGGGTTAAAGGAACGTGTCAAATATAAAATCTGGTGTGAATTACCGTTTACTTTTTTCATTGTCATCTGTGCTATTGTGTGTTGTTTATATAAATTATTGGTTTTATTTTAGAGATATCATGAACTTATATTAATACTATTATAAATATTATTTATAAATACTCATAATATTGTTTTTAGTGGAAAAGTATCATAGAAAATAATAAAAAAAATGGTGAATCTAAATCTTGGATTATCAAATTAACATTACCTACATACTCGATCATCATCGGTATGATTTTAATATATAAATATATTCATTTTAACAGTAATATTTCACAGTAAATAAGATGACAGTGAACATTTCACACTCACTAAATCGAGATTTAGCAACTTAAACTGCCAAACTGATCCGTTCGTCTGTATTCAGCCTATAAATCTTGGGGATGAGAAGAAGGCCCATTTGCGAAGATCACAGGTTTTTGTAAACATAATACAATAAGTTGAGTTCGACCATAGAGTTGAACGCCCCTGACTTCATTGTGGTTCAACGAAAATTGTATTGATTGTTTTTGAGAAAAGTTTTTAATGATTTTAAGATTTTTTTAAATAGGTTTTTTTTTTATTTTAGTATTGTGAAAGTTGCTTTATTAATGGGGTTTTTAACTTATAAAGTGCGATTGTTAATCGTGACTAGTTTGGTCTACAATATCTTTAAGAAGACAGCGCTATTTTCTACCAACTGCCGCCGACATCTGTGTTTTCCGATAGCTTATATGTCTTTTGTTTAGAGTGAATAGGTTAATTCTAAGCAAGTGTGCTCCAGCGTCGACCACGTCATCGCTTACCATCAGGTGATATAGTGGCGAAACGCGACTCTAACCACAATAAAAAATATAAAAAAACTGCCACCAAAACTACGCTCGCCCAATCCCTCCTTTTCCCAATCCCTGATTATACCGATAGTAGTTATTTGAAACCAACTGTAAAGCAGCTAAGTAAACTTGAACGACTCCAAAACTTTTGTTCTAGATATTTGATTTGCGGAAAAAATATCATGTTTCCTCGTAATAATCATTTGAGTACCGTAATTAGAGACACAATAGAAAGACAACACGTGTGCGAACGCCGGCGTTCACTTGGGGCTTGAGTAATTAAGTTCAAGTGACTGCCCATCCGCCTTCACCTGAATGCCTGACTTCTTTAAGGGCGACTTGCACGTGCTAGTTAAATCTCGATTTAGTATTATTTAAAGTCAGCTTAAACTTAAGTCGAACTTAACTCATTGCACGACATCGGTTTAGAGTAAAATTAGATTTAAAGAAGTGTCAAATTTAAACCAGCATGGTGGGCAGTTTAAGTTGCTAAATCTCGATTTAGTGAGTGTGAAATGTTCACTGTCATCTTATTTACTGTGAAATATTACTGTTAAAATGGATATATTTATATATTAAAATCACCGATGATGATCGAGTATGTAGGTAATGTTAATTTGATAATCCAAGATTTAGATTCACCATTTTTTTTTTTTTTTCTATGATACTTTTCCACTAAAAACAATATTATGAGTAAGTTATATTATAACTATTATAAATAATATTTATAATAGTTATAATATAAGTTCATGATATCTCTAAAATAAAACCAATAATTTATATAAACAACACACAATAGCACAGATGACAATGAAAAAAGTAAACGGTAATTCACACCAGATTTTATATTTGACACGTTCCTTTAACCCCAAAAAAAATGCACGCAAAAAGTTTAAAATACACGGAATATCCTGCCAAGCAGTAAAAAAAGGAACGATCCAAGGGGCTGGAACATGCTAAGCTAGGTTTAGTTAAGTCGGGTAGATTTTTACACTAGCAAGATGCGCCTAATACAGTTTAAGTTAAGTCGAACTTAGGGCGACTTGCACATGCTAGTTAAATCTCGATTTAGTATTATTTAAACTCGGCTTAAACTTAAGTCGAACTTAACTCATTGCACGACATCGGTTTAGAGTAAAATTAGATTTAAAGAAGTGTCAAATTTAAACCAGCATGGTGGGCAGTTTAAGTTGCTAAATCTCGATTTAGTGAGTGTGAAATATTCACTGTCATCTTATTTACTGTGAAATATTACAGTCAAAGTGGATATTTTTATTTATTAAAGTCGTACCGATGATGATCTAGTATGTAGCTAACGATAATGTGATAATAATCCAAGATTTGGATTCACCATTTTTTTATTATTTTCTATGATACTTTTCCACTAATAGCAATATTATTAGTATTATGTATTCATAATATTAATATTAAATCATGATATCCCTAAAATAAAACCAATAATTTGTATAAACAACACACAATGGCACAGCTGACAATGAAAAAAAGTAAACGGTAATTTACACCAGATTTTATTGACACGTTCCTTTCACTCCAAAAAAAAGGCACGCAAAAAGTTCAAAATACACGGAATATCCTACCAAGCTGTAAAAAAAGGAACGCTCCAAGGGGCTGGAACATGCTAAGCTAGGTTTAGTTAAGTCGGGTAGATTTTTACACTAGCAAGATGCGCCTAATATAGTTTAAGTTAAGTCGAACTTAATGTGTAATGCGAGTTTAGTAAAATCTAGTTTTAAGAGCAGATGGTGCAAGCGGCCCTTAATGTGTAATGCGAGTTTAGTAAAATCTAGTTTTAAGAGCAGATGGTGCAAGCGGCCCTAAATCTAATTTTACTCTAAACCGATGTCGTGCAATGAGTTAAGTTCGACTTAAGTTTAAGCTGACTTTAAATAATACTAAATCGAGATTTAACTAGCACGTGCAAGTCGCCCTTAAAGAAGTGTCAAATTTAAGCCAGCATGGTGGGCAGTTTAAGTTGCTAAATCTCAATTTAGTGAGTGTAAAATGTTCACTGTCATCTTATTTACTGTGAAATATTACAGTCAAAATGGATATATTTATTTATTAAAGTCGTACCGATGATGATCTAGTATGTAGCTAACGATAATGTGATAATAATCCAAGATTTGGATTCACCATTTTTTTTATTATTTTCTATGATACTTTTCTACTAATAACAATATAATTAGTATTAATAAAAGTATTAATATAAATTCATGATATCTCTTAAATAAAACCAATAACTTATATATACAACACACAATGGCACAGCTGACAATGAAAAAAAGTAAACGGTAATTTACACCAGATTTTATTGACACGTTCCTTTAACTCCAAAAAAAAGGCACGCAAAAAGTTTAAAATACACGGAATATCCTACCAAGTTGTAAAAAAAGGAACGATCCAAGGGGCTGGAACATGCTAAGCTAGGTTTAGTTAAGTCGGGTAGATTTTTACACTAGCAAGATGTGCCTAATATAGTTTAAGTTAAGTCTAACTTAATGTGTAATGAGAGTTTAGTAAAATCGGCCAAGCCAGCAAGCGGCCCTTAGAAAAATAAATAAAAAGCGTTTTTAAAAAAAATTACCACCGTTACAAAAAGTTAATTGCTGGAAAAAAAATATCAATGAAATACATTTGTTTGTTTTCTGATTCTTTATTACATTCGCGTACACTTAACAAACAGTTAAAAAAATAATGCTTCTAAGAATTTCTGCATAGGAAATTCTACCAGGACCGTGATGGGTACGGCGCAAGCGTATGTTAGCACATGAGTTGCGCTCCAGTCCACGAACTGAAACAATTTTATAATACTATTAGATCTAGTAGAAACTATAAGAATCTCTTGCTAAGATGTTTCTAAACCTATGAAACATAAAAGAGAGCAACTTAAACTGCCTGTAAATTTTAGTAAAACATAAAATAATAAGTGTTACTGGGTGATAACTGATATAAACTAGCTATCAACCAGCCCGCTTGAAACCAAATGCCGGGTGCCACTACAGTAGGCTCGTCATATCATTGGATCTAAGTACAGTAAGGCCAATGGATCTTGGCGCGTCGGAAGTTTAGCGCTTGTGTACTCGTAAAAAATAAATAGTTTTAAAAAATAAATGCCAATAGCAGTTGTAATTGTTGTTAAAAACTGTTATTGGTATTTATTTTTATAAATCATTTATTTGGCGCGCTTATTTTGAGCGCTAAAGTTCGCAGAGCCTTACTTTAGACGCGCCAAGATCCGTCGGCCGTACTGTACAAAACTACATTTTCCATACCTACAAAGCGTTTTGGGAATATGTTCATTGTGCGTACAGCTAAGGAGTGGAATTCTCTGCCGGATTATGTGTTTCCTGGTAGCTACAACATTCAAATCAAGAGTGAATAGGTTACTAGCGTGGTCCATCATCAGCATAAGCATCATAAGCGATGATGTTCATCGCTTACCATCAGGTGAGATTGCGACTATTGCGAGAATCCATAACAAAAAAAAATGTTCGGGGAATAAAGGCGAGATATGAAGTATAAAGCAACTTACAACGTCGAGTACAGAAGTGCCAAAAGACATTGATCTGGCTCCGATGGTAGTATTTATGCACCAGTGCAGCAACATCACTGTTAAAGACATGCGGCTTAAGCTGCGCCAACCATCCCAACAGAAGAACCTCCTAATAGGACCTAAAAAAATAGTACTTTTCTGACAACGAGTAAAGTTGGGTATCTTTGGCCCTGGGCTATAACTTTGACCCTAATTCATTAATCAATAGAAAAACACAGTAAACACAGTTTCTCATGTTCCTTTTTGTTAGTAAGCTTGTGCCCAAGTTATACCCCAGGATCAAAGTTACCCCACTTCACGTTACATAATTATGTAACGTGTGGGATCAAGCTGACCTAAATAATTATATTTGGCTTAGCTTGATCTCTATAATAAATAAAACTAAAAATAATATTTCTTTCGTAAGTTTAACGGAGCGGGTAGGAATCTCCCCCCGCTTTGAGTGGTGTAACGTGTGAGCGAGATCCACAGTGTATAAAAACGATAATATTCCTTCTCAACTGTATTTTTTTTTTGTAAGTCCGGAGAAAAGGCCTGCATGATTTCCATTGGGAAATCAGGCCTTTTCTCCGGACTTTTATTTTTTTTCTCTGGTAACCCTATGTGAAGTTTGTGCGTGTGGTAGGCCCACCATATGTCTTGTTTCCTTACCATCGATATGAAAGATTCCCAATAATCCGATGACCATAAGAACGCAGTAGAAAGGTCTATCGAACGCTATGTAAACCGCCATAAAGAAGGCAGAGTTATGTGCGCGCGCAAACATGCCAGTCAGTGCCCAGAGGAATAGGAGAGGGAAGCTTGCGTAATGGAGGTAAACGAACCACTGTAACATAGAAAATTATTAGTACCTAGATAAGCGAGTGTCCTGATGGCCCAGTGGATAAAAACCCCGCCTCTCATGCATGAGGTGGCGGGTTCTAAGCCGGGTAATGTACCAATGTGAACTTTTCACTTCATATGTACCTACTGTACTAAGCTTATCTAAAGTGGCTGATCGCTGTACTAGCCCATACCAAGTTTTTAAAAAAGGTCGGTTTTACTCGCGGCTCGTTGGTGCTGATCGACTAGCGAGTAAAACAGTTTTGAACGACGAGCCGGGTAAAAAATGAAGCAAACACGACGAGCCAAGCACGCCATCTCACAAAACCGCGGTGTTGACACACCGGCGAGCTTTACCGAAGAGCCTTAAGAACGCGGTTTTACTCGCTCGTCGATCGAAAGCACGTAAAGCGTTTAGTCCCGGTTGTAATTCGTACATCTTTGACAGTCGTTGGAAGGCCTCCCACAAGGTGGACCGATGACTTATTGAGAGTCGTAGAACAGAACCGTTTCTTGTGGCGATACTTGGGGGAGGCCTATGTCCAACAGTTGACGTCTTTCAGCTAAAATGATGACGATGATGATGATGACAGTCGTTATAGGTATTCAGACGCCAGAAAGTTTGATCATCAGACTGTCCAAGGAGTATCGTGTCGCCCTGCAGTAACTGGATTGTAGAGCTCTGATATGGTAGACATCATCATTATCATCATCACAGCCGAAAGACATCCACTGTTGTTTATGCCTGCCCCAAGTGTCGCCATAATGACCGGTCTTATGCGTCTCGCATCTATCGGATCCCTGCGAGCCTCACCAAGGTCATCTCTAGGAGAGAGAATGGGCCATAATCAACCACACGAGCCCGGTGTGGATTGGTGAAAGTAACATGTCTTCGAATTTTTGGTTCTAGGACATGCCGGTTTCCTCACGATATTTTTATTCACCGTTTTGAGGGCAGTGACATACAGGGCAGTGCAAGGACATGTCTATAGCCTTATTCAATGCGATTGGGATGCGAAGCGGCGAGTATAGAACAAAAGATTAAAAGTCCGTAACCAATCGCACGTGGGTGCGGACGGCGATGAGCCAAGCGAAGCGGACGCGTTCTGGCAGTGAGGTGACTTGTTTTATATAAATGGTGGCGGAAGCGGTGACTTCACGTAGGACATGCCGCCGCGTCGCGTTAAATTCGCGTAAACCACATCGGATCGCTTCGCAATTAGTTAAATCATCCATGTGGGAAAACACGGCTAGGCAAATTGGTTGATTGGTTACACTTACTTTGTAGTCGCAAACCTTAATTTTTCTCTCGTCTAGCTCAAATAGAATATGAGCGAAAATCAGACCAACGAAACAAGCAGGTAAGGCTCCCCACGATGATACGTAGAACTCCGTGAACGATGGAGTATCTCGGAATATCCTACGGATTTCTCTGAAAAACAGAAAACTTATTGTGTGGGCTTCGGACTTCTTTTTGAGGTGGTTAATTATGACTTCTCCTGTTATAGTACAAGAAGTTTTTTTTTAATTGATATAAACTGGTGCTTGACTGCAATCCCACCGTAAGCAGTGATGCAATCGTTGACGGTGAGGCGCACTAGCTTATTAAGGGCTTCTTCACTAAAATGGAGCAAAGGGGTGGGCGTATCAGACTTTTACTGACCAGCCCCGCTAGCCAAATGACAATCGTTTCGTTTAGCATGAACCATCCTGCATCCTTTTTTCTGACGTCATCTCAACAAATAAATTAGGGACGTTGCCAACTTCAAGCGTTCACGCTAAACGAAACTTGTAACTTGGTTAGGGGCAGGTTTTAAAACCTACTTGTATACTTCAGTTTCCCTTTGCGGTCCAGGGCCACGATAAGTCTTTCGAACCTTCCCGCAGCTCTAGCGGGCGTCATGATGCTGCTGGGCTGCAGCCCTACTGTGCCACTTCAATTTTGGTGACATCTCTTAGAGGCCCGCGAGGAACACTACGCGAAAATTTACCCCATACATTACCTCATTTGCTTGTAAAATTCCACCGTAGGCGCGGGCTTGCGGACGGCGAGCAACGGGTAGCTCGCCGTCCGACAGGGTATACCGTCCGGACAGGGCCCAAGTCGTCGACGGCGCATATGTTTCCACGCACGCCTCAAGATGTCAGCAAACCGTAGGGGCCCAGCAGGGTCGAAGCCTACTGGGGCCTTGTGTTATTTGATAGTGAAACCCGGGGCCCTGAAACGAAGGCAAAGCAGAACAGGGGTGGGTTTTTAGTCAGTAAAAGTCTGATACTATCCCCACTTCGGCCAAGGACGGGAGATGTCATTGGCTGATCCTCCTACATAAAAAAATGCCTTTAATATTACTATAATAACACTTTTTAGGAACCAGCGGATTCGAGCTATACATGTAGGGAAGTATATTGAGGATGCTTCTTATATCAAGCATAAGCTGATGGCTTAGAGCTTGCGAGGTCGTCAGCGCGCTTGTTTTGTTTCTTTCCTCGTTCTTCCATTCGCCTTCCCCTATCCTGCTGTGGTGCTATTCTCTAAGAAAACGCAGCGCTGCCTCAACGCCGAACACCCAAATATGATATATTGGATTGTCAACCTAACACTCCTTTAAATAAGATTGTTAATTCAATGTATCCTATTTGGATGTTCGTCGTTGCGGCAGCGCTGCGTTTTCTTAGAGAATAGCACCACTGCTGGTCTAGCGGTGGACCATGTATAGCTGGCGTCGCGCATCTACATTAACTTCTTAGTAGAACGTGACAAATAGTTTCATAGCTTAGCTACACCGCTTACCTAGCTCGTATCTCCAATAAAATTACAGCCTAATAAATAAGTTGAACCAAAATGGCCGTCATTGCTATTACTCCCAGCCCCCCGCTTCAATTGAGACCGGAAAATCTGTTACTGCGCATTGAAGGTCGATCGCCATTTTGGTTCATCTTATAAACCGTGTTTTGTACTTTAAGTACTCACTCAGGCGTCGCGATGAAAGTCATTGCCTTATATTTTCTGACATAAGAAATGGCGCCGGTCATTAAACAGGAAGCAAAAAATAGAACTGTATACAGTTTGAGGGCGAAACTTCGTCGCCGCCAGAGAAGAAGAGTAAAGGTACACGCCACTATATACATGTGCATGTTGACGGGCAGGAACCTGAGGAATATGAAATCATTTATTTAAAGCTTGTAAGAAGAAAGAAAAGAAAAATAAAGAAAATAAAAAAATGCCGGGCAAGTGCGACTCAGACTCGCGCACTGTGAGGGTTCCGTACAAACCTACTGAAAATAATTCAATTTCGGAATCAAGTCTCGAAGATTTTTCTGAACGGCAAAAATTTTTTTTTTGATTACGTAACTACAAATTTTTTTTTTTTGGTGACGTAACTACAAAAGATATTTTTCCTGTGTTTGTGCTATAAGACCTTGTTCTATGCCAAATTTCAAATTTCTAGGAAGGAGGTACCCTATTTTTATTCCCTTGAGAGTGTCGAAATATACGTTTTTTTTTGCGACCTAAACGGCAGTAACTTTGTTTTCGTTATCCTAGAAATTTGATTTTTTCACAGCTTTAAAAGACTGCAGAGCTGAATATACGGTTTCAATTTCAACTCGATACCTCCACGCGTTCCCGAGATAAAGGGTCTTGACAGACAGACAGACGGACAACCAAGTGATTCTATAAGGGTACCGCTTTTCCCTTTTGAGGTACGGAACCTTAAGATGAACAAAAAGATGTAAAAGAAAATCATATGGCAAAGAGCGTGTTAGACATGCGCACCGAGGGTTTTTTTCATTTGATGAAAAAAATATATATAAAAGAGTAAAAACATAAAATAGTACATTTTGATACAAGTGAAGAAAGTTTGTTATTGCGACCGTAGCAGTATTCGCACGAACCGTTGACATAAATAAACAGGGGTTGACATGCGACTCGTGGGGGTCGCTTAGCGCTTAGCCTGATATGATAAATTGTAATTTATTGGTGGCGGGGAAAGTGTGTGCACTTTTCCGCACTAGTGCGAAAAACAGTAAATTACGTGCTTAGACACGGTAGGGATAAGAGCGAGTTTTCGTAGTACGAGTACCTAAGTGTATTGACAAATAATATAAACAACCAGTTTTCTTACCATGATGGAGTCATGCAGTAATTACTAGGGTCAACGATGTTGTTAATAAAGAAGAAGTGAGACCAGAACTTGGTCTTACAGGCTGCGCTCTCCAAGCCTATCGTGGTGGAGACTAGAGGCCCATCCCGAGAGTACATCCACCAGGTCGCTCCGTAGCCAACGATCAGGAGGTGTACTGGGGTTATCCTGGAAAGAAGTATAGTTTAATTGAAACCTAATAGAAACTAGCTTTTTCCTTAGATTCTGTACCATATGAATTCCGTCGTAACCATGCATCTGCATATAAAGGTGGGAATTTACCAATTGACTCCTTCCGCTCTCGGTAGAGCCTAAGTGAAGCGCTTCCTTTGTGTGAGTAAAATCGCACCTGTGTTACTTTAGTTTTTTTTTTAAACTATTGCTTGACTGCGATTCCTCCCGATGGTAAGTTTAGTTCCTTAGTAGCTCTTGTGTTTTAGGGCCGCGGTAACGTTTTCTAAAATTGCGTGGTGAGGGATCAAATTTTTACTTTTTAAATGATATAAACTAGTGCTCGACTGCGATCTTTCCTGATGTTTTTTTTTTATGGTAGGTAAAATGATCTAATGACAAATCCCGCCCTTGGGCGGGGCGGAAGATAGTGTCAGACTCTTACTGACTAAAAAACTACCCTGCTCTTTCATTGTTTTCGTTCCAGGGCCCCGGGGTTCACTTTCGCACAACCCTTGGCCCAAGTAGGCTTCGACCCTGCTGGGCCCCTACAGTTTGTTGACAACTCCTTGAGGCGCGCGGAAACAGTGCGCCCCGTCGACGACTTAGGCTCAGGTCCGGACTGCCACCGGACGGACGGACAGCGAGCTACCTATTGCCCACCGTCCGCAAGCCCGCGCCTACGGTGGATCCCTCCTGATGGTAAGCAGTGATGCTATCGTTGATGCAGAATAATTCCTGTGGCCCTACCACGAGCTCTGTGTATAGCTTCATCCCTCTTTGTTGCTCACACGACGTTTTTATACGTCATGGTATGGCCCTTTGTCGAAACAAATATTTATATGGCATGCATATAGTTTTTCCGGGTTTGGGTGTAGTAAAACATGTAAAATTGTAAACTCACATGCTTGTGCATGTGAGTTTACAATTTTACATGTTTGTGAACACATTCACGATACAGGAGTAATTTAAAAAAAAAAAAAAATTTGCTACTGTTTAAAAAAACCGAACAAGTCCGAGTCAGGCTCGCGCACTGATAGTTCCGTACAAACTTACTTATGATACTGTTTGATTCCCGAATGGTAGGTATTTCGAATCTGGCAATATAGTCTTTTCAGCACGAAGCCAAAGACCATACGAACCTTACAACTCGTTTTATGATGCACAGCGGCAGCAGATGTATACCGAGCTCCTGTTTTTGAGAGTATATCAGGAGGTTGTAGGCAGTCAGGAAGCAGGACATCATCATGATAGCTTGGATCAGCGACGTTCCATCGGACAGGATTATACCGTCTATTCGTTGTGACACCTGAATTGACAGGAATTGAGACGTTAAGTGGGTTATCGACGTACGAGCCAATACCGCGGTTTTAAAGAAGGTCGGTTTTACTCGTGGCTCGTCGGTGCTGATCGACTAGCGAGTAAAACAGTTTTGAACGACGAGCCGAGTAGAAAATGAAGCAAACACGACGAGCCGCGAACCAGACTTGTCGTTCGTGCTGCAATAATACACCGGCGAGCTTTACCGACGAGCCATAAGACCACGGTTTTACTCGCCCGTTGATCAGGGCCTTTAGGTTTAAAACTTTTGGTGAATCATCGACTTCTCCCGCTCTAGGTCGGAGCGGGAGTGCATGTCAGACTTTTACTGATTAAAACCCACACCTATATTACTTCATTGCCTTGCGTGGTGGTTTTAGCTATATCTACGTCGCATTCGTCTGGGGACTCCTAGGCCGTCCATTACACGCTGGGACTTAATTGGATGCCTAGGCCAGGCCGATAGTTCATTGAACTAGAACACCTAAAACATTAATAGCTCGGGGTATTGAAAGTCGTCGTACCTTTGAAGATTATAGACCCTATCTCACGAATTACTCCGTCTATTTGTAGAAAACCTCATGAATATAAGTTTAGTAATTTTTGAGTTTATCTCGTTCATACAGACGGACAAACGGGATGGGGGAATTAGTTTTATAACATGTAGGGGATACGTACCTGTTCCAAAATTTCTGGATTAACTGTGTAGAACACAAAATGGAACACGCTGGCGTGTGCATACGTTGTGAAACCCAGTGTCAGGACCCTAAAATAAAGCAATATAAATGACAAACTATGGTCCTGGAAAAGTTGTTAGCACCCGTATTTGAGTAAAAGTAACTACTTAAGTAATAATTTCTATTCTACACCGTTAAATTTTGGTCGTTTTAATCACGCGGAGGGTCGATTCGGTATATGAAACACTATCGATTTGTTAGGATAAAAATGAAAAATAAAGTACTTTTTTTTAAACTCGAATTAATTCACGCATGTACGAAATTAATTTCGTTAAGTTTGTCGAAGATTTCAAACGTCAAGTAATGACTTAATAAGATTTTACTTAGTAACTAGTAATTACTTCTTTATAAATACGGGTGTTAATAAAATAGTACAAGTCTCAAGTAATGACTATTAAAAAATTACTTAGCAACAAGTAATTACTTCTTTATAAATACGGGTGTAAGAGGCAGTTCACAGCCCACTAGCGCTGCTAATTGAAATTGTACATTTTGACCCAAGTGGAGAAAGTTTGTCATTGCGAACGAAGCTGAATTCTCGTATTCTGGAGCCGTAGGCGAAGGTGTCTGGAGCCAAGTGCTGCAGTGACCTTCCATGTGTATCAAACGACATTTTTCAAATAAACGGGGATTGACCGGCGACTCGTGGGTGTCGCTTGTCGCTTAGTATCCAGCCTGATACGGGTAACAGTAAATTGTAGGTCTAAGAATTAGTATTGAAATAGTACATTTTGATATAAGTGCAGTAAATTTGTTATTGCGACAGAGGCAGAATTCGCACGAGCCATAGGCGAGTGTGTTATAGAGCAGAGGGCTACAGTGATTTTTTTACGTGTATCAAACGACGTTTTTCAATACACTTACGACTCGTACGGTCGACGCGCACCTAGCCTGATACGATAAGCCATTTTATTACAAAAAAAAAAAAATATATTTGTGGTGGAGGCGAGCACAAGCATTCACTACGCACGCAATAGACTGTTTTCATTCTGTTCCCGCGCGCCTCAAGGAGCTGTCAGCACACCGAAGAGGCCCAGCCTGCTAACTGCAGGCAGGCAGGGTCGAAGCCTACTGGGGTCATGGGTTAGTTCCGAAAGGAATGCTCGGCCCCGGCACGATAGGCTACGAAGGAACGGGGTAGGTTTTTAGTCAGTAAGAGTCTGACACTACTTCCCGCTCCGCCCAAGGGCGGGATTTGTCATTGGATGATTTTACCTACAACAAAAAAAAAAAAAAAAAAAACCAGTGCGGAAGACTGGTTTTCGAGTACTTTG
Organism: Leucania comma; assembly: GCA_958295575.1. Taxonomy (NCBI): domain Eukaryota; kingdom Metazoa; phylum Arthropoda; class Insecta; order Lepidoptera; family Noctuidae; genus Leucania; species Leucania comma. The sequence goes on along the minus strand of OY282482.1, from coordinate 9,243,762 downwards.
TGTATTGAAATAATATTATAAATCGTAAAAAGGATCAAACAACCGGGCAAAAGCTAGTGGGACTCGCACACTGAGGGTTCGGTACAAACTAACCTATGAAATGAAAACAGTACAATTCCCGAACTGAGTTACGAAGATTTTTCCGAATTGCAAAAACAGTTTTTTTTTTGTGACATATATATTACAGTTTTCAGATTCTCGGTCAACGGGAAGTACCTTATTAATTTTGATTCCCTTGAGAGTGTCGAAATGTACGTTTATTGCAACATAAACGGCTATATCTTTTTTTTTTCGTTAACTTAGAAGTTTGATTTTTTCACAGTTTCCAGGGAATGCATATTTGAGTAAGTGTACTAATATAGATTTAATTTCAACTCGATACCACTATGCGTTTCGCGAGATAAAGGATCTTGACAGACTGTTTGTCTGTCAAGATCCTTTGACAGAAGGACAACAAAATTATTCAGGGTTCCGTTTTTCCTAAAAATGAAGACAGTATAGGAATACCTGACACCTTCCAAAGGGACCAGGGCTGTCTGCCGTGGGTCGCCACCTTCCCGAATAAATGTCAGACGACGCCAGTTGGCTGGGATTGAGAAGGCTGTGATCAGCTTGTTTTCTAAAAAAGGTATGAGATTAGATATATATATATAATAGCATAATTGGGGAGCATTCCCTAGTCAAGTTAAAATCGTTTCGTTTAGCATGTACGCTTGAAGATGGCCACGCCCACAATTCCCTTGTTGAGATGACGTCAGAATTTTTCATCAGAAAGAGGTTACTGTTCCAATTCCCTCGTCTGCGTGAAAATAATTTCTTCCATTCAAACTTTAGACCCTCGTTTCATCCCTTTCAAAATCTTTTCTTTTTGCTTTCCGACGTTATAAGAGGAAACCTTGTGCAAAACTACGCTCCTAGTCCAAATAGTTTTGGCTGTATAAGAACTCTAGGCTCTATTTAAAACCATTCGCAGGGTCCGGACCCCAAGTGAAAGAAACAATACAATACTTACATTTTTAACTATAGACAATAATCATAGACTAAGACAACATCAACAATCTTACTAACAAGTAAAAATAAGAATACGAAAACAACTAACTTTTTCTTTCAGGAGTTTCTGCAACATATGTATCATAAATAGTCCCAATAAGATTGGCGAGGAACAAGCCATAGAGAACTTGTTTCAGTAAATGCTCAGCGGAAGTTTCCGGTTTTTTTGTTATAAAATCGGCATGTGTCCGGCAATAGTGAAGGGTGCGGAGGGAAGCACGGAGCTCGCTGCGTTGCGAGTAGTGATCAGCGCAGCGCTCGAAGAGAAGAGTAGCGTTGTACGAGGTGACCAAGTCCTTGGGACATCGTAAGCTCAAGCAGTAGCCGCGATGTATGAGCGTCCGGTTGAAATGGCGGTACGATTCATCTGAGTATGCCTGGAGATAAAAATAAGGTCTTATCAAGATTGTAACTCGCCATCGGATAAGGAACAGGCCAGGGTCGACGGCACATCGTGTTCTAAGCGAGCCTCAAAGCGATGTCAGCAAGCGTACGGGGCTTACTAGGTCCTGCCAGGGCTGTAAGGTTGTTTGAAACAGTTACCGTGGTCCTAGAACGCAAAGGGCTACTAAAGAAGTAACACAGGCGGGTTTAAGTCAGTAAAAGTCTGTCACTCCTTCTCGCTGCGCCCCGAGTGAGAGTTTTTCCACCGAAATAAAAGCGTCGTATCAGAATTACCGTTCAATGAGCCTATTCTCTTTTCTGCTTTTAACTTTATTATCACAAATTCAGTGAAAAGACGTCCACTCTTGGATATAGGCTCTCCCGAGTGTCGTCACATTGACTGTTCCAGTTAATTTCACATTCATTGTAAGATAATGTACCTACCTTCATCAAATCGTAAGTCGGGTGTGGCACTACTGCCGGGGTAAGCTCGAAGGTTCCGAGACAGTACAGTCCGTCGGCCCTGGCGAGGCATCTCTCATATTCATCCAGGTGGAACAGCTTCGGAAAACTGGCTATTTCTTCATCTGGAATTAAGACAATTTTTTTGTTACTTTGAGGCCTACTGTTTTAGGCGTGCCGTCGTGTTGTTGCCGCTTCGTCGAGTTCGTTCGTTTTATAGTTTTGCATTATAAGCCTCACGCGGGCGTCATTATATGCTTGGTGTACCAAGCATATAATGACAAATTTATGCGTCTATGAAGCTACGCGTCCGTGAACAGTCTGCATTATTTCGGTTAGGTTGTTTTATTATCATGTGAATTTCATCACGCATGAGGATTTGCTCCACATGCGTATGTCCTTTTCGTATTTATTGTAATGCGGAGTATATGCACGCGGGACGCGTGCGGGGCAGGGCAATCCCAATTTAAATGTTACGATGAATGAATGGTGAAACGTCCTTTTCATACAAGTATTTATTGTAATGAGTGCAATACGCACGCTGGACGCATTTTTTTGCCTTTTGAAATTTTCTGCGGAGCAAATCCGCATGCTGTCGCAAATAAAAACTGAAGATGAGGCGCCATTTTCGGCAAAAAAAAATATTTCTTTCTTTCTTTTTAGGTAGGTTTTATTTGGCAAAAGTCTGACACGCCCTCTCGCTCAGCCCCAGACAGGGAGAAGTCATTTGATAATATCCCACCTTTAAATCACTTGCTTTGAAAATATATTTTTTTAATATCTTTTTTTTAAGGAAATATTTACAATTAATGTACAAATAAAAATTGTATTGTATGATAAATGGAATAATAATAATAATTTATTCAAGTATAAAGTGACATTATGATTTACCATCGAGATATTTAATTCTAACTGTAATGTAGGCCTGCCTGATCTATGTTAATGAAAACCTGTGTTTCAAGCCATCCATCATCGCATCACATAAAACATTTACAAAAGAAAACAACAATAAAAATACAGGTAAATTAAAAAGAAGACAGTATTTTAGTGATTTAAAAAGGGACTATTACAGTAAAATAATTTACAAACTGGAATATATTATGTTTAAATAAATTAAAGAATAAAGAAGATAAAGTAAAGACTATTAATTAGGTTAAGAAAGAGACATATTAGAGAAGGTACATAGAAACTTTATTTTACAATTTCTATATGTTTTCCCGCATTATTGTGTTTTGCCAAATATTCCTAAACTAGCAAATTATATACATATTGCAACTTGACCTATAAATCTTTAGTATATAATATCATTAATAATAATATACAGTTCAGTTCCGTTCCCCTCTCATACACCCGTATTTATGAACAAGTAAAACTAATTACTTGAGTTAAAGTAACTACTTAAGTAACAATTTGTATGTTATAGTTAAGAAAAATTGAAAATTTCATGATGATTTCTAACTTCAAGTAATGACTTAATATGAAATTACTTAGCAACAAGTAAATACTTCTTTATAAATACGGGTGATAGAGAGGAGGTTGATGATGATGAAAATTCAATGTGTTGAAACAAAATTACATTCAAAACAAAAAAATGACGTACTGTTAGCACCTTACATGCCATATACAGCTGGGGGCTTACTCTTGAGTTTAATTCCGATCGGTCGACATTGGAATTGTAACGTTAGGTACTCTTGAATTCGATGCTAGTGCCAAATTGCGTAACCTTTTTGGGAAACTAAGTAAAATGGGGATTGGGCTTGGCGTGTGGTCACGCAATTTTAAACCAATTTGGCGCTAGCATCGAAATTAAGAGTACCTAAAGTCACAATTCCAAGACTCGAGAGTAAGCCCCCTGATCTGTAAGAAATCGAAAGGGACGAAAAGTAGCTATTAAAACTGCTCTTTAAGTAGCTTTTAAAATTGATTTAGCTTTTAAGATTGATTTAACTTAAAGTAGCTTTTAAAATTGATTTAGCGGCGGGCCATGGGGTTACCCATGATGTTATGCAGTAGGTAATAATACATTGACACAGAGCCAAATAAACCTGTCTAATTAATTTAAATTCGGCAATATGACGTAAGTTTTTTGAAATGTTATTGTGTGAATAATAAATCGATGTGTTTGCGGAAATCCAGGTTTGCGTCAATCGTGACATTCGTAACAATTAAATATTTTAAACTAACAAAAAACATTAAATAATTATAACTTACCTAATTTATAACACTTGGTAGGTGGATTACAATTTTTATGCGCTTGAATGCTTATATTAGTACCTAAACGGTGGATAAGTGTTTCTTATTGTATATAATAGGTATTAAGGTACCCCTACCCGTACCCGTACCCCCTACACGTAAAGTGGGGAGTGATTTTTTTTTTCATTTCAACCCTAACGTGTTATATATTGTTGGATACATCGATATATATGTACTACGCACTAGATTAGGCATGCCGTACAATAACTTTCCTTGACTTACGTGTACTGTATGCCGAACATCTTGACTTGATGACATTAGTGCAGTTTTGCAGTATTTAAGCGCTGTAACCTTAAAAGTTTTGTTAGACGTCATAATGACAATTTAGCGCTACAGCGAACTTTTGTTTTAACGTTTCGGTATTGTGACAAATAGTTTCTATGAACGAGCTTGTCTATCACTTAGATTGTAAGTCGATGGTTGGATATGTATTTAAAAATGAATAGGGGTTTAAAATCATTTTTTGATATTGTTAATATATTCGGAAATAATCGCTCCAAAAGTTAAAAAAAATGTGTGTCCCCGTCTCTAACTTTTGAACCATAAGTTTAGAAAACATGAAAAAAATCTCAAAAGTAGAATTTTATAAAGACTTTTTCGGGACGGGTATGAGCTATTAAATAGTCGGTTGGTCTCTCGTTGGTATTGGTGGTATTTTTTCTTGCTCGTTGTCTATCGTACATTGTTATTAATAAGAATATTTGGTATAATGGGAATTTGTAATTGTGTTTAAGTAAATTATATTGTGGTATTAGTTAAATTTGATTTAACTTATTATTTATATATTCTTTATTTTACACCGCATAAACAAAAAAATATAGGACAAAAATTATTTTAGATAAGGGTACAATGGGCGGTCTTATCGCATAGGGCAATTTCTAACTTAACTTCTTGGGGATATTGTTCATATTAATTTGTGTGTGCGCATGACGGACGGTAAACTACGGAACCCTACACTGAGCGTGGCCTGACCCTTGGCCGGTTTTTTCCCCGGCTCATCTTCATTTCCACGACTTCATTGAACTGGCTAAGGGATTCGGCAACATTCTGCTGCACTTGAAGGTGCTGGATAGTGGAGTGCGCTTGAAAGGACTTTTACTTCAGGGATTGGTACAACATGGCGATCTGAGACGTCCTGTGGTTGTTTTCGATAGACTGTTGACATGGAGTTTTTGGTCAGAATTCATTTTTCCCTCTCCCATAATCGAGTAGATTTCGATCAAAATTATGTCGATGGACCCAAGCCATCTCTGAATTTTCGAACTCCGTGGCTGCTGGTGGCACTGGTTCTCTAGTTTGATTTTGATCAGCCGCCGATGGCGTCGGAGGGGGACTACGTGCTTCTAACTAACATTCAAAACGCTGATTATTATCTATTCAATTTATATCTAGTACATCTTTCACAAAGAAAAACAATTTAGAATTGTGAGTCACTTTCGACGCTTCCACAATAAATTGACTCTGGAATTTATTGCAATTACATTATTCGTAATTACTTAAATCAAAATTGTAACAATCAGAACTTACAACAAGTGTGCTTAGTCTCGCTTCTCATCGCGTTTCAAAATATTATATAGAAAAAAGAAAATCCATAGAATACAAATTGTTACTTAAGTGGTTACTTTTACTCAAGTAATTAGTTTTACTTGTTTATAAATACGGGTGTAAGCCTTAGAATACCTTAGAATCTAAGAGGCCTTTTTTATTGTTTTTGTATCTCTTGCAGGTTTTAAAAGTAAAATGAAAGAACATTATCTTTTTATTTCGTCATAGTTGCATTTTAGTATAATTATTAATTTTATTATATTATTTAATATGTATTTTATGATATTTATTTAATATGTCCATGTATATATTAATAATACTATATCTTTATTTGTATGTTAAGTATATTTTTTCTTTGATAACTATTTTATGTGTATTTATTTTCCTATAATACTGTTACACACGGTGTCTACATCTCTATTTTTCCAACTCTCCTTTCGCAGGTATGCTGGAAGAATTTTTTTTAGAAATTAGCATCATATTTTACCTATTTTTTCTGTTTCCTCTACTTATCTCTTATTTTACGTGTACATAAATTGTTAAATAAATAAATTAAAGACATCCAAGCGCATCCCCTTGTACCCTCAGCTTGATGCAGATTTTTTGTTATTATTGTTAGGCTCGCGCTTGACCACTATCTCACCTGATCGACGATGTGGTCGACGTTGGAGCAGACTAGCCTCTACTCTCTGTTGACTCATAGACAGGCTGTAGCTATCAGGAAACAGACTCGCAGGGAAATCCACTGCCTAACTGTATGCATAATGAATGTGTTCGGTAAAAGTTTTTGTGCGTATGGGTGGGATGTCTACCATGTACCGGGGAAGCATCGCCGTCCGATGATGGAACGGGCTTGGTAGAATCAAATCATGCAGTTCCGATTCATACTGCCCGACAACGAACCTGTAGAAAACCGACAGGCTAGCAACTCGGCGTCTATGCTGAAGACTTTGAAGCTTCTATTCGACGTGTGCAACCGGTATATCATTGCTGCTACCTTGAACTGTACAAAAACAATAAAAAATTCTTACCGGTGTATTCTCTGGCTGCTGCAAGGGACACCACCAAAAATAACAATGTTATTGGGGTCATAGTTCCTTCATTACTGAATGTTTATATCGGTAGGTGTAGAAAATTTCGTAGATGACACTGAAACCGTGCATATTTAAAATAAATTATATTATCATTAATTTGTTTGTATATGGAGTTTAAGGGCCAACGCTGCGTTAAGAGGGTGCACGCACGGGCGCCCGCTGTGCACCCGTCGCGTGACTATGCGGCGTGCGGTGGTCTCCGTAGTAAGTAGAAATAGAAATAATAGCAAGTAGCAAGTAGAAACCGGATTATTACCTGCGCAGTGTCGCTAGTTCAACTTTAACAGTGTATACGTAATCGTATCGATGGAGAACTTTAACGTAGGTATTATTACGTAGCAAATGGTGTACGGGCCCGTGACGGGTGCCCACGTAGCGTGCTGCAAAGGCGCATTTTTGTAAGGGATCGCGCGTGCGCCCGCTTAATGCAGCGTTGGCCTTAATATGACGTGATGTATGTAAATTAATAAGCTGTAGTAACCCGGCCTTGCTCGGGTCGAGTCTGTAACTATTCTGTTTTCAAATCTTGTACAACAAAAATTAAACGTATAGTGGTGGAAGTGATTTTTTTATTTTATTTCGCTAAACTATGTACTAAGCTAAGTAGTTATAAAACCAACTTTTCATTTAATGGAAAAAGCGTAAAGCTGCTGTGTATATGTCGCAACCGTAAAGATATAATCTTCCTTGGTTACGATTTCCATTACTAAACGCGATACTTACCTATAAGTAACAAAAATGCGATTTTACTGTATGCCTTTTCGTTCCGGTTAATCTCTGAAACAGCTGGACCAATGTTGCGGGGATTTTCTCTGACAGATAGCTAATGTTACTCAATTATCAAAATGAAAATTTTCCAGCGATTTTACTAGCAACCCACCCCAGCTCCGCAAGAGTCAAAAAAAAAAACAAAAATCGGTAAGTCTTTGAAATTTTTTCTTCACTATAACATGCACATTATATTAAGTACCTAAACGTGACCTAAACCTTCATCATGAATCACTCTGTCTATGGGTGAAAACCGCATGAAAATTTGCTCAGTAATTTTATTAATATTTTGTTCTTCTCGTAACTGAACTAATGTAATTGTACCCACCTTTAAATCTTTCTTTACACTACTTTCTGGTTAACCTAGTTTTGTAAATGCCGTGAAACTCTGTAATTGGTTGAAGTGATTATTGTCATCATCTCGCTATCGGTGTGCAACGTATGCAGACCTTTCACGCCATTGGGCTGTACACTGATAGGGTGGTGTGTACTCTTAACTCATTTAACTTAATTAGTAAGCTGAGTTTTTTAAAATAAATAGGTAAGTAATTTTTAAGTATTTCGCGTTCATATTTAACAGACATACGTGATAGGGGGTTTATTTTTATAATATGTAAGGATTTAAGGAAATAAGACTATATCGTGAAAATATTGTAATATCATGTTGTTTAATTATTGTGCACACCTACCGCAGTGTTGTCTCTTTTAATTCCAAGATTAACGGGTGGAAAATGCCTTGTTGCATTAACTCCGCCTATGTACCACTACTGTACGTGAAGTTTAAATAAATAAATAATATATATATATATTAAAAGTTGAAAAAAAAAAAACTAATTACGAATTTCGCGGGATTGTTTACCTACTGACATAATTACTGTTTCCTTTTGGTGTTGATATGGTGCCCATTATAATGATAGTATGGTAATCCAAGAAGATCTGGGGGGTATTCATAGTGGAGTCTATCTAGATATGTTAAAAAACGGTCACCCATCTTTGGACCTCGGCAAGCGCAGCTTAAACTTGCAAATCTATCAATCCAAGCAGCTGCTACTTAGCCATGCACTAACCTCCAAAATCATTATATACAGGTACATACTTATAAATGAGCTTACTGTTTTGCAAAGAAAGTAAAAAAAATAACCAAAAACAGACAGACAAAATGCCAAATAAATAATTGATGACAGATTGTTTTTTTTTTTTTTTTAAATACGGAACGGTAGGTAAATACACTTTGCTGATTCAGCCTTGTTTGTCGTAAAACAAAAAGTATAATGGTAAATATGCGCAAAAAGGTGTGTTATAGTTGTGTAGGCAAAAAAGTGATGTAACTTTAACCACTAAGTGTGTGAATGTCGGATCAAAGTCGGTTCAGCCATTCATAATTACGGGTTTTTTTTTTGGGAGGTTGGAAATCATGGGCGTGTCAGACTTTTGCTGACTAAAACGCGCCTATGTTCCTTCAGTTACCTTTTGCGTTATAAAGCCACAGGTTTTGTTTTCACAAATTCCCATTAACTCTATAGCGGGCGTATCGGCCCTGATGGACCCGTTCGGTTTTGTTGATATCTCTTTGAGGTGCCATGATTCCGTGGTATCTATGCTCCATCGTGTCCTCCATTACGGTCTGCCTAGGACTGGGTTGTGACAGTCTCTGTCGCCATTTCGCCATGAGATCCTGCCGGAACTCTGTCTGCCATACCGAGACTGGTCGCAGCAGTAGAGTTTCGCGTGGCCTCCAAACCATAAAACGGCAGGCGAGGAGACTCGCCGCTTCAAAGGACCATATGATGGGAGGGGAGGGGCAAAGTGGGAATTTACTAATATTATATTATATTAATAACAATATGCCCAAGTGGGGTATCAAAAAAAAGGGTTTAAAATTTATGGGAGGGAGAGGGGGGAAATTCGGGAACTTTTTAACCTTTTAATGATTACGTCTTGTAAAGGAATGGAGAGAGAGAGGGAGATCAAAGAAAAGATGGATGGATTGTGTGATATGAAAGAAAAGGGAGTTAGTGATAGCGTGACGAGTGACAGGACAGAATGGAAGAAAAAACGAGTTGCGCCGATTTCAAATAGAACGGGACAAGGGCAGGAAGATGATGATGATGAACCGGCTACGTCGGATATATCCGAAAAACGGTCTCACGTTTATTCCACCGGGTCGCACATCCACGACCAATTACTCCAACTCTCTCTCTACTCTTCTATCACTAATGATGATGGGGATTTAAGAGCTAAACGAGAAGGAGTACCCAGTCGCAAACACACGACCTTGGCGAATTGAACACGAAAACTCGTCGGACCAATCCGACGCGAGCTGTTAAGTGTTAGCTAAGTGTTATTGAAAACAATGAACACTTAATGACGACCAATATTTAACGGTAAATAAAAAAAAAAACAAAATACATTATTATGTTTATTCGAATAATTATATCTAAAAGTTAACAAAAGCAATGATGGCAATCTTAAGTTATGTACATAGGCATTTCACATAGGTTTCAAATTATGTTGGCGAATGAATGTTGCGTTTTACACAAATGACTTTTCTTATCGTTCAGCTGGGTGCGCGTCTGGGTCACAATGACAAACTTTCTCCACTTGTATCAAAATGTAGTTACTATTTCTGTAGCGTTCCCGCCAATCAATGGGCAATGAAATAATATTAGAGATGCGTCGAATATTCGTTTTTAACCGACTTCGAAAAGGAGGAGATTTTTTTTTAGGTATGTTCACCGATATCTCGGTCAATTGTGGACCGATTTGTAAATTTTTACTATGTTTGAAAGATTATACTTCCGAATTGGTCCTATAAAAATATCGTTTTGATCTGATGATGAACTTCGTTACAAGTAAAATTGCTTTTTTTATACATGTTGTCGGTGACTGACAGCCGGAAGGTAGGTAAGAACCGGAACTCTGTAATAAATCAACGTATTCTAGCCTAGTTTGGTATTAATAGAATTGTCATGATAATTTGATGGAACTGAATGGCGGAAGGTATCTATTTAAGTTTGACTGACGGGTACCTACTACAAGTACTACCTACAACTAAAAAGTGTGAAATAAAAAACTTTTAACAAAAAAAATACAACCGACTTCAATGTAAAAAAAACACAAAAACGTACAAAATAGCTTTAATTTCGGAAGTCGGTGTTTAATAACGAAGAGACTAAAATACTACAGAAACGCCGACTTCCGAAATTAAAGTTATTTTGCACTTTTTTTTTTGTTTTTTTACATTGAAGTCTGTTGTATTTTTTTTTTTGTATAACGTATTTTATATATTCGGTATTCGGCGTATTAGGCAATAGTCTCAGATATTCGGCCGCATCATTCGGTTGATATGCCGAATGTATTCGGTTTAATGGATCATTGTAAATCAGCGTTTAGGATTAAATTTTATGAAGAATTCCATACTCTAACTATAATATTATAATAGGAAAGGTTTACTTATGATTATGATGCATAATGAATGAACTATTAAATGTTATTTCGTAAACTATGGCACTAATAAATTCGAACATAGATAAATAAAAAATATTTGTAATTAAATATTATTTATAATGAAGGAGCGGTAGGTTATGATGCATGAAGACCAAGCTTTCAGTTCTATCTTGATTACGTGGCAAAACTATAGAACGGGGAACCATATCATCCGGCAGTATATTCGGTTCGGTAAGAACACCGAATGTTATTCGATATTCGGTTCTTCGGTGAAACCATTATTCGGCGCATCTCTATACACCGGTTAATTTTGATCGTTTTAATCCTGTGGAGGGTCGATCCGGTACGATTTAAAATTAAGAAATAAAGTACGTACTTTTTTACACTCGAATTAATTTACGCATGTACGAGATTAATTTAAGCATACGTCAGCTGGGCGAGTTTAATGACCTACAGGTAGTTAGTACGCAACGACTGACAAGGTCATTGACTCGTTTACTTAAACGTAAATCAAACTCGCAATAGGCATTGCGAAAATGACGAGCACATTGGAAATACGTTTGCCACGACATGCAACTTGAACTTCGGCTACTCCCTATCCATGATGTTTTACTTTACAAATACCACCACCACAATTTGCCAGGAGTAAAGGCACTGAACTTAAGCCGGTCAGGAGTGGGCCACCAGTTCGTCGTATACTGTGTAGACTTAAATGGATTCGGGATTAGCCTCTTCTTCTCTTCGGTGCCAAACAAGGACACATCAATATTTGCTTTGAAGGAAAAGTAAAACCGGAACTCAATGAATGCACTCGTTTTGAAGTACATGAAACACGCCATCCTGTAAACATATAAAATAATTATCATTTAACTTCGCATGGAGCGCAGTATACCTACTAGGCAAGGGCGTCACCAGCCGATGATCAAGGGGGGGGGGGGCTATTGAAAGCATAGAGAATAATAATTAACAGTTTTTTTTTTAATAATAATATAATTTTTTTCTTCACAATATAACTCTTAATTGCTAGCCTTACGGTAACATATAGGATGGACATTATATTATGGGAGACTGTTGCCTTAACTAGGCTCTGAAGCTGTAAAGCAAGCCTCTAGGGAAGGGGGGGGGGGGCTGTAGCCCCCCTGCTCCCACTTGGCGAAGCCCTTGCTACAAGGTGTTGAAAACCAAACACTACACTGCGCTCCAAAACGCAGTTGTGATCGACCGCCGTAACGTAACTTGTCCTTGTCGGGGTGCCTAAAATAAGTACGTAATAAATAAGTAAGTAAGTAATTCTTAATGCTTAAAATGTCATCAAACTTTAGGGTCAACTTAGGCTAAGAACCTACGAAGCGGTTTCCAACCGCGCCCAACGCGGTTAAGGGAACCGCTGCTTTGTTTCTAAACTCACGAGACCACAGTTTTATGCGGTTATGCAACCCTCGCGGTTGCGATTTTCGCTGCAAACCTGGCGTGTGGCGGCCCGCCTGTGCAACGGGAGCCGCGAACTACCGCGCACACCGCGGGCATAAAACGCGTCGTGAAATGTGCCTTAATATTTTACATGCGGGCCCGCAGCTTCTACACAATGCAGATATAATATATTATATTATATCTGCATTGTGTAGAAGCTGCGGGCCCGCAACCGCGGCGGCCGCGGGTGAAAACCTTCGTGAGTTTATTGGCAGGGATGCCAATACTTAAAATTAGGTACTTCACACAAAACTGCGGTGCGATGTCGCATCGTAAAAATCTGCTAGCTCGCACGACGCATTGCTAGAACTTTCGAATTGATTCGCATCGCACGTTGTATGGTTACCACAGGCCCTATCGCGAGCTACGCTAGCTAGGCTCGACGATTTAAACTAAACTATTATAAATATGAAGCTATGTAGAATGTATGGCTACATTCCTATTTTTCACTCGCACGCCTAACTTTTAATACGTCATGGTAAGAGCCCTGATCATCTGTTCAAGGGCTTTAGAAACCTGCGATAGCGCCTGCCTTGTTTGCTAGTGCCTTAGAACCTGCGCATATAGATAGATATACTCTTTATTGTACACCAAAAATAAATCGTACTGCAGGTTTCTGCAATGCGATTTCGTATCGCAGTTTTATATGAGACCCCTCAAACTAATCACATACTGTATACTAGTAAAGTTGGCCGATCCAATTTGCATTATTGAATTTACCTTTCTCTACTCGGTTTCTCAAAGTTCCAATGAGGGCCCATTACGTCTTTGTGACAGTTGTGCTCTACCCATATAGCGGCGTTACTCTGCCTCGACACTTCGAGCTCCACTAACGCACACGTGAACGAGGCCATCACCGATATTACAATCTGCGAACCGCATCAGAAAATATATGTAACTTATTTCATAAAGCTGAAAAATAATTTATAAAGACAAATGGTATTTTTTCGCAATTTGCTTAATTTTACACATTGACAAAGGAATCAGCATTCAGAAAAGAATTGCTGCCCTTGTCGTGATACTTTATGTACTTTAAAACGACTACTTCTTTTTCAAAAGACCAGGACCACGAAGATCATGAGGCTTAAGTCAAGTAAGAAGCAGGAGTAGTATAAGGAGAACCAAACTTTCACAGTACAAAGCTGTAAAAATATATTATCAGTGGCGCTTTTAGGGAGCCAGCAGGGCAACTGCCCGGAGCCTCGCGCTACAACTCAATTAGATTATCTTTACTTTTTTATAAAATATACCAAGTTTTCATTCACATATTTTGCGAAAAGGAAAAGGGCCTCACAAATATTTATCGCCTAGCCTCTCGTAATGGCTATGGCCGTCCCTTTATATTTAAAACTTACGAAAAAGAATCCTTGCACGAAGTTCTTATTACACAGAAGTTCTTCACTGTCCTTGTACATGATATTGCCACGTTTTCCTCTTACGCAACTACCTTGTTTCTTTGGAATAATTTGTTGCGCTGTAATTTAAAAAAATGTAGAGTAAAACAATGTACCTAGCTGGTATATTTAGATTTGATAGGTTATCGATGTCATTAAATGGTTACAAAAAGCATAACATGTTGAAACAATCAATGCGACATATAAGTTGAACCAAAATGACGATCGACCTTCAATGTGCAGAGCTTTAACAAAGATTTTTGGGTGGCAATCGAAGTGCGGCGCAGCGGGGGACCGCGCGTAACCATCTAGCAGTGTTTGGGTTTATTAGAATTCTCATGAGTACATCAAGTCGATCTGTACCTCTACCATGAGTTTTAAGCAATAGTATTCGTCGCTACTCGATATCGACGCCGTAAATATTTTGTATGGCAAATTTTGGTTCTGCAAGTGACCGCTAGAGGCGCTGCAAAATTTGCCATACAAAATATTTACGGCGTCGATATCGAGTAGCGACGAATACTATTGCTTAAAACTCATGGTAGAGGTACTGATGTTGGAAGATATGCACGGTAACTCTGTAATAAAATAATGTATTCTAGTCGTGGCTTGGATTAGAGAAATTGTCACGTAATGCAGGTTCTCTGGCTAAAAGTGGTTGATTAAATTCTTTATGTAACTGCACATTAATTAAGTTCAGCCATGGCGTACCACATCTAAAAAGTGTAAAATAAAAAAAATAAGTAGGCCACTGTCTTCAATGCAGTGTAAAAACACATAAAAGTATAAAATAACTCTAATTTCGAAAGTCGGTGTTAACTATAATAAGGAAGAGACAAAACTGTAAATCACAGACTTCTGAAATTAGAATTATTTTGCACTTTTTTTAGTTCAACTTATTTGCCGTGAACTATATTAATTTTATCAATCAATACATTAAGCAGCCGTCCACAGCTGTACGTGTAATTATTAAAATTTACGTACCTAACGATAATTTGCTATTTTGTAATGGTATTTTCATAGTTTTCGGAGTAATTAATTTAACAAAAATTTAAAGAAAGAAATAAAAGACATTTATTTGAAACTCGCAAAAAAAATAAAAGAAAACAATATTTAAACATTATGAAGCATCGAAAATCAAAATCCAAGATGGCGCCTTTCGCAAACTTTTTTAACCTCGTAATTTTGTTCACAAACTCATAATCGCCACTACAGAATTGGTTCTACTAAATTGTTCGGATATCGGCACAATTATAAATGGCCGGTAATATTTTACTTATTTTTTACCTTTATACACGACCAATTTATAAGGATTCAGTCTTCGCAGTCCCAACTTGTATGTATTCTCGGATTCTTCATAAGGCATCACAGAAATCACGTCATTTATCCAAGGAATGTAGTCGTGGATGTTCAGGAACCTTGTCGGAGCGCCGCAGCCGGGGCCTCGGACAGCAAAACCCAGCTGTAATAAGTGCGTTGAGTGTGAGTTGTTTTTAAGTTAACGCGATCGAAAAGTTTGCCGCGTTCGGCTCTCTGATTGGTTAAGAGCTTAGAGCGGGCCAATCGGAGGCTCGAACGCCATAAACGTGTCGATCGCGTTAGCGTAAAACAAACTCACACTAGGCACTAAGATCGTGAGATTTTATAACTAGAATCTTTGCGAATACCCTAGGATTATAGCAAAGAAACGGATTATAGGAAACGAAGAATGATTTTTAAAATCAATATAGGTACAAGCTTTATTATTTTTATTTAAACTTCTAGTAATGTGTTGACGTCATATCGTGAACAAAGCGTCCAAGGGTGGATCCAGGATTTATAATAGAAGCATCCTTCCCTGTGTTCCAGCCTGCAGGGTCTTGTATCTATGCTCTGGGCCTGTTTGACCCTGCTGCCTGTCTTTCTGGACAGACACAAGGATAGAGGCGTAGCGAGGACTAGTTTAGACGTGGGCGAAGGCGAATTAAACAGGTCTTTTTCTTTCATAAATTCGAAAACGAGACAGCCACTGTCTCAACCTAGCGTACGACTACATCGTCGCTTACTATCAGGTGAAAATGTGGTCAAAAGAGACTCTATCTATAATAAAAAACATTCATACTTAAAGAAGCGAGGGCTTAAGCGAGATCCCTTTCTCCCACAAGGGCCAGAATGTACATCCTCGTATTGGACAATGCCTTTGGGACTAATTCTTTATCAACGACAAATATCAGATCCACCTCTTTGCAACAGTGTGGCATTTATTTGGTGTCCAATAGAAAGCCAATAGTGCGTGTTATGGATTATGATTACGGCCCTTAAAAATAGGAGATCCTAAACGAAACGAACTAACTCACCAGTTTCCAGAACCCCCACGATTGTCTGGTGATGAGCGCGGTACCGGCGTCCCACACGCAAGGCTTTTTCGAAAACTCAGAAATAGCACACAGAGGATTTATCGGATTCATTTTGGTGAATGACAGCTGGAATATAAAAACACAAAATAATTACGAGTAGATTATATTTACTAGGTGCTTCCCCCTGGTTTCTCTTCGAACGGGTGTAAATTATTATTTAAAGTCCGCGCATCGAACGGGCCACCCACAGGGTGGATCGATGAGGACCATCTTGGCGCGATACGCGGGAATGCGGGGCCCACAAGACCGTGGCGACATTTGGAGGCTGGGCTGGTGTTTGGGTTTGATGAGCAAGATATTAGAATTGAAGAATAAATGTGCTCTTTCATCATTACTATGGTCAAACATTAGTGGTTACATCGTGAAATAGCTAATGTGACTCTACATAACTGTGTTTGTGCACACGAATATTTTATAGTGCACAGTTTTGCATTATAATATCTTCTGCTCACGTGGCTATACTCTGTTGTGTTTGGCCACCGCGATCGAACTTTGGTCGTGAAGATTATCGATTTACTCAAGTATTTAATATACGTAAAGCTTATGTTAATTTTATGCTAAACTTACCTGGGCTTTATAGTAAAACTCTTCGCAAGCTTGGTTTTCAACGTATTTCATTTTGTAAATCTCTTTCTGCATTGTGCCGTATGCTGTAATAGAAGCATTTAAGTAAATAGGTAGATACTTAGTAGCCCTCGTTTAAGCGAATACAGTTTACTATATTTTCCTCCTTAAATTTTCGTCTGAGGAAGGAGGGTGAGGAGGCTCTGCATTTATATTTTTCATTTCACGCCTGGTCTTCTTCGTTGCTTACAAAATAGAGACAATCTGCACAAAAAAAATCAAAAAGGACCCAGAAAACCTTATTCTAAAAATCACGTATACCAGATACAGAAACTACTGCAATAAGTTGCTGAAGAAATCTAAAATTGAATACGATAGAAAAGTAATCGGTGACGCTGGCAACAACACTAGACAACTATGGACAGCTATAAACAACATAACGAGTAGGGTCAAGGAAAAAGATAACACTACTGCATTACTATCACTCTCTACAACACCAGAACAGTCTGTCAACGAAGTCAATGATTTTTTCGCAGATATTGGCAGAACCCTTGCAGAAAAGATTGATAAACGATCGTCAGCCCCGCTGAGCGATATTTCCAACAGTAGCCTACAATCCATGGTGCTACCTACAGACGAGGCAGAAGTTACAAAATTAATATTATCCCTCCGCAATGAATGTGCTATGGGTTGGGACCGAATATCAAATAGTTTCCCTAAAAACACATTGCCATTATAGTCCCACCTTTAACTTATATATGTATGTAATCTTGCGCTCGAAACTGGACAATTTCCCAAAACCTTTAAAAAATCCATTATTCACCCAATCTTTAAGGGCGGGGACAGAAGCCGTGTCAATAACTACAGACCCATAGCCGTGTTCCCTGCGCTATCCAAGATTCTTGAAAGGATCATGAACGGCAGGCTAGTTGATTACCTGGAGACTCATAATCTGCTCTGTCCCTCTCAATATGGCTTTAGAGCTGGTAAATCGACGGCCGATGCTGTACATGATTTAACTAACTATATAGTCACTAATATGGACGGGGGACGCAAGGTTTTGGGGATATTTCTGGACCTCGCGAAAGCATTTGACAGGGTTTCTGTACCTATCCTGATTCGGAAGATGGAATGTCTTGGTATTAGGGGGATCCAGTTGAAACTCTTTGAGAGTTACCTGAGTGAGCGTGTTCAGAGCGTAAGAATAGCCGAGTATGTCAGTGACGAGCGTCTAGTAAATTACGGCGTGCCACAAGGCAGCGTACTGGGTCCTACTCTTTTTCTTATATACCTGAATGACCTAGGAATGCTTACCCTTCCTAAGGGCAAAATAGTATATTTCGCAGATGATACTGCCCTGCTTTTTAGCGCGGATACGTGGAGTGAAGTTTACAGGCATGCTCAGTTGGGTTTCGACATGGTGTCGGACTGGCTCCAAAATAATATCCTCACCCTAAATGCTGCAAAAACTAATTACGTTACTTTCTCTATAAAAAAAAAGGGCAACTTCGTTAGGTACTCCACTGTCCATCATGGCTCACACATGTTCGATGCTATGCTGCACAACCTGTAATTGCGCTCATATCAAAAAAACCGATAATGTAAAATACCTAGGCATTATCATAGACAGTGCGCTGAAATTTCACGAGCATATTAACGTATTGAGTAACAGGCTGAGAAAATTAATCTACGTTTTTAAGACGCTTAGGCGGGTGGCTGGAGAGAAGTTGAAGCGATCGGTGTATTTTGCACTTGCTCAATCTTTGCTGACTTACTGCGTCACCTCTTGGGGTGGTGCGTCTCAATACGCAATTCTCGAACTGGAAAGAGCACAGAGAGCCATCCTGAAAGTGTTATATTGCCATCCTTTTCGATACCCTACTACCCGTCTATATGAGGAAGTGAAAGTTCTGACTGTACGCCAGCTATTTATACAACAGACAATTATGAAGCAGCATAACCTCCTAACATATACGCTCTCTCTATCTCAAGGCAAAAGGCGATTCAACCCCGTTTTCGGTACTCGCAGCCGGCTTTTGACAAAGTTTTCTCGGCGGTTCTTCTGCCACCTCGGTAAATACCTCTATAATAAAATTAACAGGATTCTACCTATTTATGACCTTAACAGGATTAAATGCAAAATAAAACTGAATAGTTAGATCCAGCAATTAAGCTATCTTGAGACTGAAAAAATCCTAGATGTCCCAAGGTAGTACAAGTTATAAATGGAGTAAATTTATTGTTCTCCAGCTACACTTACAACATTTACTCTTGTTACATCACTTACAATTTAATTCCACATTCTCATTCACTACACTACACCTCTTTCAAACGTACACCCTTAAATACTCACACATAATACTAACCTTACTAACACTATATAGAATTTATGACAGCAATATTGTTAAAAATTGTGACAGCTGTTTGTTAGAGTATTACGTAAAACTTTAAATGTTAATGAAACCTAAGGGTGGAGTCCTGGTGTCCTGAAATACAGGCCCCAAGCCTAGTTTAGGCACCAGTCTCCCACAATATGCATATATCTAACTTTACCATAGAAACTGTTACTATTATGTATTGTGGCGAGGAAAATAAATTTTATTATTATTTATTAAAAAAAAAAAAAATATAGCACGAGCGACCCGCCCCAGCTTCGCAGGGGTGTAATGGTAATCTCAAATATATTATGCATGTATTATACATATAAACCTACCTCTTGAATATATTTATCTATATAAAAACCGCATCAACTTCCGTTGCGTAGTTTTAGTGATCTAAGCATACATAGGGACAGACAGCTTGTGTTTTACTATGCTACTCCCAAGGGTGGGACCCGTGGTGGCCTTAAATGATGACATGCAGGGCCACGGTCTGGGGCCGCCATCTTGTAGGGTCCTTGCCATAGAATATAAAAATAAAAGAATATAAAAATCCTCGCAGAACAACTCGATTAGAAAATTAAATTCGTCAGAAATTCAAATGCAGTTCGAAAATCAATAGTTAGTTGCATGAATCTTTTTCATTTTTATAAATCTCAAAAAATCGGGCAAGTGCGAGTCGGACTCGCGCATTGAAGGTTCCGTACAAACTTATCTATGAAAACATTTCAATTTCCGAATTTTGTTACGAAGATTTTTCCGAATCACAAAAAAAAAATTGTAACGTAACTACAAGTACAGTTTTCAGATTTTTTCCTATACTTGTGCCAAGACCTTGCTCCAGGGTTCTTGGTCGTCAGAAAATAACATTTCCCTTAAAAGCGGCCTACCCGAGGTACATTTTCATACAACCGCTTTTACGTAATTATGATCTTATTTATTACACATCTTTCTTCAGATATTTCGGATATACAGATATCATGTGGATATTATTTAGGCTTCTATAGATATCAAAGTAAAAATATGTGTAAAACTAATCCAGTAAAAACCTGAAAATCTGATATTTTACGTGAACTTTGTCGCTCCATAATGTACTCATATATTAAAAATTTAAAAAGTACTTCTATAGAAGCCTTGCGCATTTAATCGAGATTCTAAATAATGACAATTTTTGACAAAAACTGAGAAACTGATGAATGATTTTAATAATTGAGTAAATACAAGACATACATGTCGTTACCACAAATATAATTTTCGCAGAGTTGCAAATTTCGCGGGCGCGTGGTTCATTCATCTTAAATTCTTAGTTCGTCAGTATGTTCGTCCTTTCCGTACAATATCACACATAAAAAAATCCTGCTTACCGTCATCCCCCATTTTTACTGCGAACATCTTGTCAAAGATTCCAGAACCCTTGATCGGCAGGCACACAGGTAGAACCGGCGCTGTGTACATAAAACGATATATATCAATCATTATTAGAGATAAGGGTCACAGGCTTGCGGACGGTGAGCAATGAGTAGCTCGCCGCGCTTGGGGGCCGTACCATGAGCTGTAAAATGTTAGGTGTGCGAGCAAAAAGGAAAGATTGCTGTATACCTTCTACAAGGTGTAAGGGACAGGTTTCCGCAAACTTTAAGGTCTTGCTCAGAAGATGAAACTGAAAAACCTTCCACAAGATTTTTTTCAGGAAACGGAAAAAATTGGGTTTCTCCATACAAAATTATAAACTTGAGTTTGTATGGAGAGGTCGAGTTTTTTTTTTTTTAAAGTTACAATTTGGACACCACCAATACTAAGTAAAAAACAGGTCACGGGCCGGCTGGCCATTAATAGGCGCCAGCGCTGAGGTAGGTGCGGGAGTAAAACCACCCAACAATCACTCGGATGGCCCGGTGACCATGTGTTTGTGTCAACAACCCAAGTAACACAACAAGCTTATAGCTTTGTCATTTTTCATAATAAAGTTATGTAATTTTGTACATAGATTCTTTACATAAAAATACTAGTCACGTGTTTCGGGTTTCGCATATACTAAAAGTAAAGTTGTATAACTACTTCCCTTTAAAAGTTCAGTTTAGGTCGTCAAATGGATCGCGTTGAAAGCTCATGGTAGCCAATACCTGAAAGCGAATATCTGGAAACTAAGAGTAACTGAAGGAATACGGCTGGGCTTTTAGCATTATTAGCATAATCGGCCTTAAAATGTTCCCACTGCTGGGACTCAGGCCTCCTCTCAAGAAGAGTTAATGGGCCGTAATCCACCACGCGGGGCCGGTGAGCATCAATGAATGTCACGTTCTTGAATGTTTGGTTCTAGGACATGCCGGTTTCCTCACGACGTTTTCCTTCACCGTTTTGAGAGCAGTAGTGTTACCTTTCCAATCGTTCATTTGAGCTTCGCCCCACGCGATGAGGTCCACAAGAGCAATGGTGGCAGAAGTTATTTTGTCCTGGTACTCCGGATGTAGAATGTAATCCTTAACTTCCAGAGCGAACTTCTGTGACCTGCTGCCCCAAAGAATCAACTGCGTGTTGTTTCTGGAAGAAAAATTCAAGCTGATGATAGAATATTCCACAAAGTGAATGTAAGTTTGTTTGTTGCGCTTTCACGCCCTTACTAATTATTCGTCCAATCATCAAAAATTTGTGCACATACGTTGGAGGTAGAAAAAGGGGAACAAAAAACGGCTATAAGGACCAAACCCAAGTCGACAGCACGTTGTGTCCCATGCGCGTCTCAAAGAGTGGTCTATGAAATTCACGGAGCCCTTTAAGCCCTTTAAGGCTGATGCCTACCAGGATTGCAGGAATGTTCGAAAGTGTTCTCGAGGCCATGTTACGCAAAGGCATGGCCTTGAAAGGTGGCTCATTAAAAAATGAGCCACCTTTCAAGAAAATAATGTCGGAGAAGAAGAAAGTTGTTACTGCTAATGGGATAAATGAGGACAGAAGAATGATATTGAGATTTTCAATGACCGCTAAATGTAGCATTATATGTTTGATGTTGCTCACTGGTATGGTCATGTAATGGGGACGGATAGAGCGCATGTTACTAAAAGAGTTATGAGTCTACGTGTGGATGGATGGAGAGGGAGAGGAAGGCCAAAGAAGAGATGCATGGATTGTGTGAGGAGTGATATGAAAGAAAAGGGAGTTAGTGATAGCGTGACGAGTGACAGGACAGAATTAAAGAAAAAACGTGTTGCGCCGACTCCAAATAAAATGGGACAAGGGCAAGAATATGATGATTACTCACCGGATCATATCAGGGTTTATTCTGGCGATATCTTCAGCCGATGCTATGGCAAACGCAGGGTGAATGAGTACCGCCCCGGTGACAGCGTAATGAACTTTTCCGCCAATGTCTAAAACACAGGGAAATGATCAACGATCCATCTTATCTCTTAGTTAACTCAGGGATAGCTTACATAGACAAAACAAAGAGGAACACTAACTAGGGCCATTCGCTTTGTCTGCGGTCGGTATTCTGCCACAGGATCCTAACACTGAGGATTCCGTACAAACTTACATGGTTCAATTCACAGATATAGATAGACATAGATAACGCAAGCATCACGATCTGTATGAAAACCAAGCGTGCCATTTTTTGACTACCTATTATGACGTCACAAGCACTATTTAGTGAAGACGCCGCCGCGTACGGCGTCCCCCTCGCTCCACCCCCACACCAACAGCACAATTAAACATTTTTATATTTTTAACTGTGTACATTTTTAGCTGTACTCCGATGCAGACTTACCGCGAAAGTGACCACTTACGATTTTTGTACGTAAGCTAGGCACGCGAAGTAGTTGCTCTTGCGTTATCTAGGTATATCTATATCTGTGGTTAAATTCCAAAATTTCTCAAAGATTTTTCCGAAACGCAAGAAAAGATATTTTTTGCTATTCTCCGTTCTCAGAATTATTCCTATACCTGTGCTATAAGATTTTAATTTATGCCAAATTTCGTTCGTGAGAATGGAGCGGTTATAATAGAGAGAAGGTTTGAATCTTAGCAAAGGAAACTGTAATAATAACACTGTAATGTAAAAATAAGGGTCACATTATCTCTGGTTGGCTCCACTACCACTACGACCACTACGTACGAAACCACCAAATAGCCAGATTTAAAAAAATAATAATTGAATATTAGCGAACACAAAATATTGTAACTTTTGACCAAAAATAAATAACTGTATTAAATTACATTTGTTTATCATGCTACTTATCATATTGTACTATAATTTTTGATCATCTCAAAATCCCCGTCAATGTCCGCCCCGTCCCTTGCTAGAGCCAGCCCGCGCCGCTGAGCCAGTAGTTTAAAAATAACCTAAATATCCCTTGCTGCCCTCCCCCCGCGACGCCCTAAGCCGAGGTCCTTACCTCACAGGGGGTGCCCTTAGCGTGGTCGCTTAGTATGTAAGTTTAGTTAAGTAAGCCCTGGCTGGAGGCTTTGATTCTCGAATCGAGGCCGCCACAGGCAAACCCGGTTAAGCAGCTGACAACCTCATAGGTTGACCTGCGAGAGGCCACACAAAAAAAAAAATGAGGGCTTCAGTGTTCATCGAACATCGGTGCGATCATGTCATGCAGCAAAGCTACTGTAGTGGTACTCTTCGCTCTTATCGGGACCTCTTGTAAGTAGAATAATTTTCTATTTTATTTTCTTCAATGTTAATGTATATTACGCAGGATCGCTCATAGTTCTTTTTTTTCTTAAAGGTTTTATTGAGGCATGGCTGGATATAAACGGTGCTATTGGTGAATTATTTGACTGTGATGACCTGCGAGACATCTTTAACGCCAACCCGTCGATGCCGGAGGCCTTAACTATACAAAAAAATAATGTTTATAACACTCATTCAAGCAGCAAAAACATCTATGGATCAATAGTACAGCATACGAAACGAGAATATTTATCAAACGACCCCAGTAAGCCATTCAGGGTGCGATCGACTACGTGGGTAGAGCCAGGTGATCCGAACGGAAATAAAATTTACTACTACAGCTCTGAATACCCTGGAGACATGAACAATGCTGAAGCCGTTACATTAAAACAGATGTACGGAACATCTGAAGATCAATTACATCAAGACCCTTCAAATTACCAAACAGCAGATCAACAGCCGTACAGTACCTCTACCATGAGTTTTAAGCAATATGTGTACCAAAATTTGTCATACAAAATATTTACGGCGTCGATATCGAGTAGCGACGAATACTATTGCTTAAAACTCATGGTAGAGGTACTGATCTGAACCTAGTTCTCAGCAAAGATATCCCAATTACTATCCGTATCAAGAGGCTTGTAATGTTTGAGCGTAGTTGTAGAACAAAAATTAAATACACTGTTATAAAAATATGGTGTTTTTGTCTTTTTATCTTCTTACAGAACACTTTAGATCACAATACCTAAAACAAAGTCATAACAGAAAAATCATTTTCTAGATTGATGGAAGTATTCAACTAATAAAGGCACATCTGAATCTGATATGATTGTGAGGTACTATCTAAGTATTTTAATTACTTATAACAATATAAGTCCAACAGTGACAAGATTTAAGGTCGAGTTCTAGGATTTGTACTTAGTGTAATTTTTAGAAGTCAATCATGATTTTACTTTCGAGTGATTAAGGGCCCGTTTTTGAATAAGAGGTTTGTAACTATATTAAAAAAGTAGCAAAGGTACTATTTCAATAATACACTAACTCTGGCGCAATGGAGTCTCAGGGTTACAAAACTGGTCACGAAGAGATGAATTCAATAGTAGGATAAATAAGAGCGCAACTGAATAGAATACAGACATTAGACTGTCAAAAAAAACCTAATTTTTCATTTTCAATCTAAATAGTCAAAAGAATTTTTTTCTTGGATTTTCGTTTACATTATCTTAGACAAAATTATCAACATGTACATAGCTCTCGTATGCATACAAAGCTTCCATTACGTTCTTCGTTTGCTAAGTATTATTAAAAAAAAAAAAAAATTGAAACGATTCAACCAATCCAAAATGTATATCTGTATATTTGTCAAGTTGAATCGTTTTTAATCGCTTTGAACTATTTCGAATCGTTTTAAATCTTTTTTTTTTTAATAAGGATATTGCGTAAAATAAACATGTTTACTTTCTGATGTTTTGTTTAAAACTATTTGATTATAATGTGGTTTTAATAGTAGAATTTTATTAAAAAAAACAAGTTAGCAGACGTCATTTATTTATAGCGACAAATTATTACAGAAATAACAATGACTTCCGTCAGTAAACTTTTTAGAAATTGCGACATAGATATAGGCCGGTCCCAATGCCTGCTGGTACGCAGCTGAAGTTTTGATCCTGATCACAACACGGATTTTCCTCTAATGTTCCATCACACTGTAATCATTCAAAAAATTATCATTAGTTATGAACTTTTTAATTAATTATGAAATTATCGCTCCTGTATTTTTTTTTAATTAAAGAATTAGCTGCATCAGTTGCCCAAGCCAACAATACGACCATTAAAATCAAGAATGATAGGTATTTCATCGTGTTAAGATATCTTCAGGCGTTTCCTTAAAGAAAGAAATAAAACAATTTATTTAATAATATAAAATATTATAACAATTAATAATCTGTGGTCTGCTGTCAACTTGAAGTGTTGAAAATTTTATTCTCCAATTTCTTTAAAACAATTTGTATAGAAATTTTATAGCAAAATGAAGTTACCCGATAAAAAAAAAAGGCCCAAAACTACAGGAAATCATTTATTGTGAAATACCGGTGTCCCTACAACAACTATAATGACTTCATGTAAAATATGTTTATGACAAATAAAATTTTCGACGACGAAACTTAAATGTTGACGAGAGCTGCAGCACGCCGTGCACGCCCATCACCTCCGGCCTCGTCGCTCAGCTCCGCCTCGCCGCCGCCGGAACCCAGCCCCACTGTGAGTGCTGTGACACCGGCCGCGGCAGTTGCGTCGAGCTCCAGCGACGAGTTCTTCTCTCCGCCGACGACACCACCACCTGCGCGTCGACGAAGAGGACGCCGGCCGCCGAGCGGCTTAGGACCTCGAGGCCCACCGGTCTCTGATAGGGTCCCAGCTCCCGGCGGAAGTGTGCAGCGCATGCGATGGACGCAAACCATCAACGAAAACGTCATGCGCGCATACTACGGGGCTACAGAGGGAGGAAACAACCTGACCGCGTACCGTGTTCGGATGCTCTCTTTGTTTCAGGTGCTTGAGCCAGCCGTCAACGTTTCAACCCAACGACTGTCGGATCAGGTGCGGGTCATCCTGCGTAATCACATGTTGGATGATGCTGTACTTGATCGCCTCCGAACGGAAACGAGTAACCGTGTCATTGCCCCTCCGTCGCAACCTTTAGTTCCACTTGTGGCACCACCGTCCAGCTACACATCCCACCATGCTGACGAGGAGGATACTGACACGGTTGCTCATGTAAGTACCCAGTGCAATAGCGAACTGAGGAGTGCTTTGGAGTGTGCAATTCGGGAATATCGCAACATGTCCCCCGAACTTAGACCTCGCTTACCTCGTTTGCCCATGCATAACAAGAATAGGGCGCTGGTGGCTGCTCTGGATTCGCAGTTGTCTGACTATTTTGATGACTGCGAAGATCTCACCGATACACACTCGATAATGTACTGCGCGGCCGTAGCGGCATGTCGTGTAGCTCACGTCAAATTTCCAACCAGTGACGTAGCTACACGACCGAAACCAGCTGTACCGGCCTGGCAGTGCAGGATCGAGCGTCGTATTGGTGGGGCCAGAGCACTCATCGGCAAACTAATTTGCTTCAGGGAGGGCAACACTCGCCCTAGAGTGATGCGCTTTGTGAGACGGGCATTTTCGGGGACAGACATCAGCCCCCGAGACTACATGTCCCGAGTCACAGAGCGCATCGACTTCCTGAAGCAAAAAGTGTATGCATGGGCAAACCGTATCCGCAGGTATAAGCGCCGAGTGGAGCGATACACCCAGAATCGCACATTCCGAAGCAACGAAAGGTGGGTATATAGGGCTTGGGAGCGACCGGACCAAGGTGTGACTGACACACGCCTCCCGGGTGATGACGCTATGAGTTCATTCTGGCGCAGCATCTGGTCGGTGCCTGTCAGTCACACCGAGGGTGATTGGATTCGGGAGGTGGAGCGCGCGTGCGATCCAATACCACAAATGGGGGCAATTTACATCAGCCCCCAAGATGTAGCTCGTGCAGTCCGTCCGTTGCCTAACTGGAAATCTCCAGGGCCGGATGGACTGCACAATTTCTGGATAAAGTGGTTCACAAGATCGCACGCTCGTTTGGCGTCTCAATTCCAATCTGCCCTAGAGTCAGGGTCGCTGCCCGAGTTTTTTACGACAGGAATAACCCACCTGCTCCATAAATCAGGCAGTACTGCGGAACCTAAAAATTATAGACCGATCACGTGTTTGCCGACGGTCTATAAAGTTCTTACATCCATACTGAGAAGCAAAATTAACAACCACATTGACAAAAATTTGATAATGTCACCTTCTCAGAATGGATGTAGGAATGGGTCCCGCGGTACTAAGGAGCTGCTCCTCATTGATATGACCATTAGCCAACAGGTTCGACGTTCCCGAAAGGATCTGTCGACATGTTGGATAGATTATAAGAAGGCCTATGATTCCGTTCCTCATACATGGCTCATGAGGGTGCTAGAGTTGTATAAAATTGATACAACACTACGCACCTTCCTGATGTCGTGTATGAGGAAATGGAGTACGGTCCTTCGCTATCCAGGATGTCGACATATCCAGAGGAATAGCGAACCTGTAAGGATAGAGCGAGGTATATTCCAGGGTGATAGTTTGAGTCCGCTTTGGTTTTGCCTAGCCTTGAATCCTCTAAGCACACTGCTGGAGAATTCAGGTCTAGGCTATCGGTTGAAGAGAGGTGGTCAGGTTATATCTCACCTTCTTTACATGGATGACTTGAAGCTTTTTGCCCCCAACAACCTGCAACTGATGGAGCTACTGAAGGTAACTGAAACCTTCAGTAGTGCCATCAGGATGGAGTTTGGTGTGGACAAATGTGCGGTCATGCATGTAAAGCGAGGGGAGGTTGTGGAATCTGTGGGCATTCAACTCACGGATTCCATAAACCTGAGATCTCTCTCTCCAACCGAAACCTATAAGTATTTGGGTATGTCGGAAGCCCTAGGCATCAATATCACTGACATGAAGCAATCGTTGAAGGAGCGTTTCTTTGGACGCCTGAAGAAGGTTTTCAATAGCCTTCTTTCAGGCGGAAACAAGGTGCGCGCCTTCAACGGTTGGGTCATGCCGGTATTGATGTACTCTTTCGGCGTACTCAGATGGACTCAAACGGAACTTGACGCCCTGGATAGGCGGGTTCGAACACTGCTGACTGCATACCGAATGCATCACCCACGATCGTCGGTGATGAGGCTGTATATCCCGCGGAAGTGTGGCGGTCGAGGTTTTTTAAATGCTAAGACCCTACACAACCGCGAGGTATGCAGCCTCAGGGAATATTTCCTAGCTGCCGACGTGGGTATGCATCGAGATGTAGTGGCAGTGGACAAGGGACTCACCCCTCTCTCCTTGGCTAATGAGAACTGGCGCAAACCGGTAGTGCTTGACACTAACGATCGCAGGGAAGTATGGCAGAGCAAGGAACTTCACGGACGCTTTTTCCGGGCCCTTCACGGGCCCGATGTAGACCAATTGGCGTCCGTAGCTTGGCTGCGTTTCGGTGACCTCTTTGGGGAAACCGAAGGTTTTATCTGTGCAATTATGGACGAAGTTATCATGACGAATAACTATCGGAGATTTATTGTGAAGGACGGCACGGTTGACATCTGTCGGGCATGTCACCGTCCGGGAGAATCAATTCGTCACATTATCTCCGGTTGTTCTCGTCTGGCTAACGGCGAGTATTTGCATAGGCACAACCTTGTAGCCAAGATTATCCATCAGCAACTTGCTTTGAAATACTCTCTTGTGGGATCGGAAGTGCCGTACTACAGGTATGAGCCCGACCCAGTTCTTGATAATGGTCATATCACGTTGTACTGGGATCGGTCCATCATCACTGACAGGACTATTGTAGCCAATAAGCCTGATATAGTGGTGGTGGACCGAAACGAGAGGCGTGCAATGATTGTTGACATATCCGTTCCGCATGACGAGAACCTCGTGAAAGTCGAGAAAGATAAACAAATCAAGTATATTGACTTGGCTCGCGAGGTTGTCGACATGTGGGAAGTGGATTCGGCGATCATTGTACCGATAGTCGTGTCGGGTAATGGCTTAATAGCCAAGAGCCTCGACCAACACCTTAGGAGGCTCTCGTTAGGCGGCTGGATCAAGGGCTTGATTCAGAAAGCGGTACTCCTGGACACGGCTCGTATTGTTAGGAGGTTCCTTTCTCTGGAGCCCTGACCGCCGGTAGCTTGGACCCTGTTCCCGATACCGGTGGGACACTATTTTTTATATTTTTAAATGTTTTTTTTATGTTTTTTTTTTTTAAAGAAATATTTAAAAATATAATTTATAAGTTTAATCTAATGAATAAAGAGAATAATAATAATTAAGTCAAGATCAAAATATTAATCTAGTTAAATGAAACTTTTGTCATTTATCAAATTTAAATCACAATTAATAAATCAAAAATTAAAAATTTAACTAGAGAATTCGGTACTTACTTAGAAGTGTTGAATCGATGATGTCTTCTTTGGTTATGATAGAATCTAGTTAAAAAATCGCAATATTTATAGTAATTCTCCCTCTACTGATAAATCCTTGTTTTTAAGTGTTTATGATAATTCCCCCACTACCGATATCCGTGATCGATATAGTACATTCCTACAACGGCAATGTTTACAAAATGTATGACGCGGTCACCTTGAATTTGTATCTACAGTTGGTATATAATTCCACGTGGACAAAGCTGTGCGGCGAATGCAAGTAAATTAATAAACCGGTAAATTGTTATATTTAATTAATTCAAATATTAATTCAATAATGTTTAATGTTCACGAAAATTAAAAAAGTAACATCATCAGCATGACCGTGAAAGTTTGACGTCACTTAATAAAGTTGAACGCATGCCCAACGTGCTCAGAATAAACGACCTTAGGAAACTAAAAACTAAAACACATACATACAATGGGCGGCCTTAACTTAGAGCCAAATTCACCAATAAACTAATCGCGATTCGTTCAAACAAAACGCAGTTTGAGCGCCTAATCGAGATTATAGCTTCATTTTGCATTTCACCGCGATGACTTGAACCTAGTTTACGCTAAACTCAATTCTTTTGTTGTCGCCCATGTTTACGACACGGGTCTTTAAACTAGATTACGCTGAGCTCAGTTTAGTTGAACTAAGTTTTTATATTGAATGATGAAATCAGCCCTTAGTTGCATTTTTGTTTCTTTAATAATTGTTATTCGCAAACTAAATGTTAACGATCCCTGAAATGCAGAAGGTACTAACAGAAGTTGTGTTGCACGACGCCCAGCCAGGGGAACCGTCCAATATTCGCCACGGAGCCTTCAGGCATCTCCTGTGTGGCGTCAGATGAACAATGCAGGCGATCCCATAGCACGCCCACGATGTTATGTGCTGAAAATATAACGTCATCTTCATTCAAGTTATCTGTAGTATGTATGTATTTAGAAATATAAATATACATATAAGTATGTTTATCAGTTGTCTAGTACTCATAGCACACGCTCGTGCGCTCTGCTTACTTTGGGAATAGATGGCGTTAAGAGAAAGTTGTGGAAAAATTGAATTATGTGATTAGGGGATAAAGCAGTGTCTTTAAATCGCGGGCGGCATGTTGAATTCCGAACGAAACGAAGGTTTCTAAGTTTTAACCCCGAACAATGGTGAGGGATTTAAAAAATTAACTCGCGAGCATTGCGAGAGTTTAGAAACCTGAGTGAAGTGAGGAAGCAAGCTACCCAAGACAAAGACAGCTTTATCCCCGTATTGAATACTCTAATTTTTACACCACCCGTGAAATTATCTCACAGATGGTGTAAAAAGTGGAGTCAATTTACTCTCTTTTCAAAGACAATTTACTAAAACAAAACCATCAGACAACCCGACGTACGGCGAATCCTTACGTTGTTGAAACTACGGGCAGGACTAAGCGTTTTGCCTCGTAGTTTATACAGCGTACATCGAAGCATTGGAACAATTTGTTGCGGGCTTCCCGTCCGATTATAATTTAGGTGTCTTCAAGGAATAGGGTAAGGTGAATAGTCACTTAATAAAATTGAATGAGTGCGCCTCACCATCAACGATTGCATCACTGCCTACTATCAGATGGAATCACAGTCAAGCACTAGTTTATATCAATAAAAAAAAAAAAATTAGAGAAATATAATTAGTATTATTTATCACTCGACATGTTTTATTTATTTATTTATTAGTGGGAAAACAAATAGTAACACATTACAATTTATATAAAATAAAATACAAAACAATGTGGTTAAATGTGTAACCAACGACGTTTTCCACGGAATACACAAAAATAAAAATTTGCATAGATGCGTTTTAAAACTAAAACCACTACTACAACAATATTTCATAAATAAACATCATTAAACGTTGTTTTAATTTAATTTTAAGCTGCTTTTATGGTCATGAATATAAAAAAGGTAAAGAAATATAATTATAATAATTTAATTTATGTTAATGTAACTAAAATTAAAATTACTACTTATTGGCTTAGAGTTTTTAACAGATTATATTTGAATTTATGAGAAGGAAGAGCAAACATATCAATATGAAGGAAATTCTTATTAAAGTTTGAGGTAAGTTGACGTAGAGGTGCCCGCTCACCCGCTTTAGTGCGACAAGAAGACACTGCAAACAGGGGACGTGCGCGCACCTCGCGACCAGTTGGTCGCGAGGTGCGCGCACGTTGTTCTAGTAACTACGTAACATATTGTATTGCGGATATCAATGCAGTCATATACATTGCTACACAAATCAAACAAAAATACCGTCTCTAGGAGAGTACATCTTGATTTCAAACCAAGTAATTTATACTTTTTAAGTAATTCATCGTATGGTAAATATGAACGAAAGCTACGGTAATGCATGGCTTTTAGGAATTTTATTTGAACCCTTTCAATTTGTTCCGAATATTTATTGTAGAAGGGATTCTACACTGGCACTGCCTACTCGAGCTGAGATCTGATTAACGATTTATAGAGATATAAGTAGGTGGAGGGGCGCACAAACTCCTTCGCAGATCTCATCACAAAACCGTACATACGATACGCATTGTTCACTACTTTGTCAATGTGGGCATCTAGGTGAAGTTTATCGTCAAGAAGGATTCCAAGATCACGAATAAGGGACACTCTTGAGAGAGCAGTATTGTCTAAAGAATAAGTGTTTTTAAAAACGTGCCTATTCTTCGTAAAACTGATACAACAGCATTTAGGCAAACTTAATTGTAATTTATTAAGCCTACGATCCAGATCCTCCTGTAGTAAACTGCTATCTTGTAAGTTTTTGATGGGTCTATAAATTTTTAGGTCATCAGCATAAAGTAAAATTTTAGAATTAAGAAAACAAGTGTTAATGTCGTTAATAAATAAAATAAACAATAGAGGTCCCAGTATTGAGCCCTGTGGTACACCGAAAGTTACACTTAGGATTGTGGCAGATCTGAAACCATTAACTACAACTCTCTGAGTTCTATTCGTGATATATTAGTAACAAACAAAATTCAATACTCTATGATTCCACCCGCGATTTAAAGACTCTAGTTTAACCCCTAGTCACATAATCTACTATTAAAAGAGTGTCCATGGAGTTTCTTGCACGTTCTTCTCCAGAGATCTATGCTTTGGAACGTGAAATTTAACTTGACGCAAACTATGAATTTCGCGGGCTTTTTTTTAAATACTTCTAACTCTAAAAACTTACTATGAATTGCCAGCAACAATAATATGAGGTGACTCTTAAAATCCGCCATATTGGATTCTGTTAATTCCAGTAATCATGAAGTGGAATTAATTCAATCTTCCGATATCACTTGCACTCACTGTAGAAACCAAAGAACAACGGCTGGCTACGAGAAAGGACAGACTAGATATTGGTTCTGTATGTTTACGATATCTTCATGTTTACGGTAAGAGGGGTCTTTTTCCCACCACATTGTTTATTGCTTGCCTTGACTGTGACTTAATTTGTGTCTTGGTCACACGGATCGAGTATAGTGGCGGGACAGTGCCTTTTTTTATGTGGGCAATCAGGAAATGTCTTTTCCCGCTATGAGAAGGCGAGAAGTGAGAGCGAGAAGGCTAACTAATATCCAGTGTACCTTCTATGGCAGTAACAGACTTTCAGGTCTTTTTTTTTTGGTTGTGGGTAAAATCATCCAATGACATCACCCGCCCTTGGGCGGAGCGGGAGATAGTGTCAGACTCTTACTGATTAAAAACCCACCCCGTTCCTTCGTGGCCTAAGATACCAGGGCCGGGCTTTCCTTTCGGAAGCAAACCCTTGGCCCTAGTAGGCTTCGACCCTGCCTGCCAACAGACTTTCAGGTCTCAATCAAGGAGCAGCACAGCGGCGGGTTGCTCGTAGGTATATCATAGCAACAACGGCCATTTTAGTTTATTTATTTCTTTAATTTTATACCCAACAAAGAACACACAATAACATAACTAAATCACAAATAGTACAAGGGGTTCTTATCCTTTTGCGTGTCCTCCTTCAGTTTTGACTGGCCTGTTGGTCTAGTGGCAGCTATTTAGATTTCATGGGTTCGATTCCCACCCAGGACAAATGTTTGTGTGATGAGCACGATCATTTGTTCTGTGTCTGGGTATAATTTATCTATAATATGTATGTATTTAGAAATATATAAGTAAGTATAATGTTTATCAGTACACATAACACAAGCTCTGCTTATCTTGGGACTAGACGGCGTTGTGTGATAGTTGTGGAATATTATTATATATTACAGGAGACCACAGCATTTATTCTGTCATCTATTTATATAAATATGTATACATATTTATATAACTAGATGACAGAATAATAATCAAAATTGGAGTCTAAATATAATTTGAATTATGTCGTGTTAGTTCAACTTATTTGCCTTGTTGTTTTGGTAAGATTATTTGCCAGTCAGTGACTACTCGTACCGTGTGTTCAAGACATTAGATGCTGTGTCTGGCCGGTGTGAATAAAGCGATATTACATGATACACTACACGGCTAAGATCATGTTTATGTTTACTGCCTGCCGGTGTATTCAACGAAGTTATCTGCCTTGTCTTTTCCAAACAATGTTTACTTTCTTTCTTTTTTTATAGTGACACTAGCTTTTGCCCGCGATTTCGTCCGCGTAAAGTCGAAATAATTTTTATTAAGTTTTTTGATTGATTTGTTTTATTGTTATTAATTAATAGCACTTCGTTCATGCTACAAAGTTAGAATTTTCCAAATGTTATTATACAAAATAGAAATTGCTGAAAAACAAAAAAATATTTTAACAATTTCTATTCGGAAAACAATCTAATTTACTAGGGCTGGGTCAATAGGTTTGAAAAAAATATTTGTTTATTTCAGATTCATGTACAACGTTATCAACATGATTTTTTTGTAAGACATTTGGCATTTGGCAATAAAAAAAATAACCATGTGATAGTTTTTCGTTTGTTTCCATAAATCCTTAAAAAAAATGCTGTTGTGTTCTTCAGAATGTTTAAAGCATATGTAAACCAATATTTCTCGATTAAAATGGATTTAAAGGTCCATCCGGGCGCACCTGGCCGGAATTAGTGCATTTAATTCCGGCTAGGAGCTGCCGCCCAGGCGGCAAAACGAGTATCTAATTACTCGTTTTGACGCCTGGGCAGTAAGTACGATATTTGTGCACATAATTCTGGTCAGATGTTCAAGGGACTACGTCTTAATGAATATAGTAGTGTAAATACACAGGTACCTTCATGTCGCTAAAGGCAAATATAATTTTTGAGGATTCATAAGGGCACAGGCTAAGAAACTTTTTTGATATCGGTGGGCACAGAGCTTCTGACTTATACTGGGCGCACATATACTATTAAGGGTCTCAGAAATAAATATAATATACAACGTGTAACATTACATTACATTACATTGATTTTTAATTCAGTTGACCTAATTCTGGGAAAAAAAGTCATTAGAAAAAAATTTGTTTTACTGGCAATTCTGATCATTTCTTGCGTCTGCGATGACCGATTGATTTGTTTACTTCAAATTGTCAAATTCATGGTACTTGATGCAAGATTCGTATGAGCATTGAAATAAGAACTATTTATTATCCCGCGTATGAGAAAATTTAAATTGGACGACAACATTTTGAGTTCGTTTACCTATTTTGCTAGGTTTGCACACGTGATAGCTTGACTTATTAATAAATAGACACGGCAATATTTTTAATGAAGAATTTTGGAAAAATGTGACCTATATTAAAAAGTGGTTCAATTGATTCTGCTCGTTATTCTGAGGCAACTATTTTCAGGTTTTGCGCATTTAACGTTACACGTAATAATATCGTCCTGGCCACAGATGGTATACAAATAAATGTAAAAGTACAACACGGGCGTAATGAAAATTCCATGTTATGTTCTTACAAACATTTTTATTTTACAAATGCCACCACCACTTATGTGCAGGAGTGAACGTGCTGAACTTGATCCGATTTGGAGTGGGCCACCAGTTCGTCGTATATTGAGTCGACTTGAAAGGATTTGGGATGAGCCTGTGCTTCTCTTCTGTACCGAACACCGAAATATCAAGATTCGCTTTGAAAGAAAAGTAAAACCGGACCTCGATGAATGCAGCTGTCTTGAAGTATAAGAAACACGCCATTCTGTGAACATAAAATAAATACTTGCATGAGTACCTATAGGTACTTACATAGATAGGTACTCTTACGTTCCCTAAATATACAGGGGGAGTTTGTATAGGGACCGTGCAGGTACCATAGGTGACAGTCAGTGGCGTAGCTAAGTGACCAAAGGCAGTGGAGTAAAAAAAAACTGGAGCGCGTTTTTTTTCGTGGGAATTCATCAAATAACTTCTCCTGCTCTGGGTGAAGCGGGAAAAGTAATTCATTCCTTTTTTTTTCAATAGAAATATTAAAATAACGATTAAAATCGGCTAAAGCCGATGAAAAATTCCACCACCGGGGATCCAGAATCATGTACTGGATCCATGGTATTCGTTTGTGGTACGATGTCAGATACAACCTGTATATATTAAAGAAGAAACTGACTGACTAGAGCTTACCTGCCAGCCTCAGTGCGGGGCCTTCAAGGTATGGGTATTGAAAAATACCCGGTACAAATAAGTACCAGGTTTTAAAATACTTACAAGTATCTGGCTTGATGTGTGATCTCGACACGTAAACGTATGTAATACCCATACCTCGAAGGCCGGGTATTGAGATTAGCAGGTATGTTTCATCTCTACACAAAACATTGTAAAATTCAAAATTTCTTCATTCACGCTATAATATTCTCTAACTTCAACCTCATACGAAAGAAACTCTTTGGTATAACAAAAAACTAAAGTCGTAAACATTAGATACGCAAATATATTTCTTATTAACTGCTGTTAACACATATAAAACACAACACCACATATGTAATTTTTTTTTCTTAATGAATTACATCGTCGCAGGGCAGGACTTGAAGTGTCGTTTGCTCTGACGATGCAGAGCAAACGACACTTCAAGTCCTGCCTTAAGCTTTCGGGTAGCTTCGGCGGTGTAAAAACAAATAATGAAAATCCTCATCGTTCCTTTTTTGATATAATTTGTGCCAAGTATTCAATTTATTAAACTAAGAAATAAAAATTTCCCATACAATTTTTAATGGGCCTAACACACCCAGTCACCCACAAGCTTCACCACAGTTTTGCCTGCGCAGGCCAGTTTGTACACGGAACATCGTGCGTGTAGTTGATAAAAAAAAAACTTACTGTTTTACACGGTATTCCGTGAAGGTACAAACCAGTCTGCGTAAGCAAAACTGTGGTGAAACTTGTGGGTGTGTTAGGCCCATTAGACTTACCTTTCTCTAGAAGGTCTGTCAAACCCTACATGCATGCCCATGGCGTCTCTGTGGCAGTTGTGTTCCACCCAAATAGCGGCATTACTCTGTCTGTGTACATCCAAATCAATTAACGCGCACTTGAACTCAGCCATCATGGTTATCACCAACTGAGAACAAAATTGGATATGTTTTATTTTTTTTACTTTTTGTACAATATTTATTATTCATACCAATTATACAACAAGTAACAGTAAAAACCTATCTTTAAAAAATATTTAAAATATTGGTATGATGAAGAGTGGGGGTTTGGTAGGAATTTTTATATAAGTCGTGGCCAGATCATAGAAATTGATCACTTCATGATTCATATACACGTAGCCTAATGGCGGTGACGTCACGTTTCAGTATGTGCAACCTTACTCTGTTACTTGACAGTTTCCCCTTCCATAAGATTTGATAGGTTTTTAACTTACTTAATATTGAAAGGATTTGATTTTTTTCCATTTGCGATTTGGGATAAAGTTAGTTTTTGATTTAAATAACAGAAAAAGAGTGTCACAACTACCCAATTTATTAAACCTTCATTGTTATTCACAGGTATATGCTGTTTTCAAAAATAATGATTTTTTGTGATACATTGCTACCACCAATAATTTGTAGATACCTGCCACCAATAGGTAATGGCAGTAGGTATAGTACGAAAGGTTCAATAGAATACAAGCTATAAATAGGTAGGGTAAAGTTTTGGTCATTAAGAATCAAATCAAAGGCGACACAGGTCAAAGACGTCGCAATAGAATGAAATACTCACAAAGTAGAAGCCTTGCACAAAGTTCTTATTACACAAAAGTTCTGCGCTGTCCTTAAACAGGATACCTCCTCGTTTTCCCCTGATGCACTGTCCTCGTCTTTTGGGAATAATTTCGTTAGCTGTAATTATAATGGGAATTTGGTATTATTTGATAAATTACTAAAATATTAACATTTAACTATTTATATTATACTTACAAACTACTAAACAACTTAATAAAAAAACTTAATAGATAAAAACATCGTGAGGAAACCGGCATGTCCTAGAACCAAAAATTCGAAGACATGTGACATCCACCAACCCGCACTGGGCCCGCGTGGTGGATTACGGCCCATTCTCTCTACTAGAGAGGAGGCCTGAGTCCCAGCCGTGGGAACATTAAAAGGCTGATGATGATGATGATGAATAAGATTATTTTATTTCACATAAGCCTACATGGACACTTACAACGTCAGAAGCTAGCACACGGTTACTCCAATTGGTCGTTTCCTAT
Source organism: Leucania comma (assembly GCA_958295575.1). NCBI lineage: Eukaryota > Metazoa > Arthropoda > Insecta > Lepidoptera > Noctuidae > Leucania > Leucania comma. The sequence goes on along the minus strand of OY282482.1, from coordinate 9,205,170 downwards.
GGAGAAGAACCGACAAGAAAGTCCATGATAATTAAAAAAAAAGTTGTTTCTACAACATTTCATTGTCTACTTTTTATGTTGCCACGTTGAATAGCAATGCTAACTTTGTTTTGTTTGTAAGGGCTATATCTATATATGCAGGCACCTTATACCAGTGAAATTATACTCATCAACATAATTCAGAAGTAGTAACTTATTCATTACGTTTGTAGATGACGAGCTTGTAAGGACCCACTCTTCGCAGTCCCAACTTGTATGTGATCTCGGATTCTTCATAAGGCATCACAGAAATCACGTCATTTATCCAAGGAATGTAGTCGTGTATGTTCAGGAACCTTGTCGGAGCGCCGCAGCCGGGGCCTCGGACAGCAAAACCCAGCTATAAAAAAACCGATCAAACACTTATTAATATGCAAAAATCTTTGCAATCACTTCACTCAGGTTTTTATATTAACTCCCTTTCTGTGCTCGGGAGTTAATTATATAAATCCCTCACTGCGTTCAGTATTAAAACTTAGCAATCTTCATTTCGTTCGTAATTGAACATACCGCCCGTGACTTATCTCCTAGTCACATAATCTACTATTATAATTTAACTTGATAGACACTAGATGGCGCTATCTAAGCCAAACACGTTCTAAAAAGCCTTATTATTTATCCATCTAGATTTCAAACGAATTAACTCACCAGTTTCCAGAACCCCCACGACTGTCTGGTGATGAGCGCGGTACCGGCGTCCCACACGCAAGGCTTTTTCGAAAACTCAGATACGGCACACAGAGGATTTGTCGGATTCATTTTGCTGTATGACAACTGCATTAAAAATATTATATATAAATCATTAAGAAAGTTGAAACGGTGTCCGGCGCTGAAGAAAATTTGACATGATTTTTTTATGGTGATATGAGAAGATGGAGAATTCTTTTTTGGTAGGAAATCATTAAAAAACTCCTTCCACTCTAGGTGAAGCGAGATGGAGTGTTAGGTTTATACTGATAAAACACGCTTTGTGTTCCTTAATTTGTTCTTTGCCTTGGCCACCGTAACTCTTTAGAAGAAACCTGGCCGGTGGCAAGGGAGTTAACCCTGAGATGACGGTGGTTTATAGACAATGTACCTATAGCCAGGGGTCAAAAGTGCAGTAGCACTGTACCAATGCTAAAATGTCTATTTCTTTGCAATATAAGTTCTATGGTCCACAACTAGTTTATTCAATACTTAAAGATTCTACAAATTAAATCAGTTAAAAATCATTGATCATTTTCGACAAAGTTTTAGACACTTTATTGTTGGCAGAGTGAAACTACACTTTTAACCCCTGATTGTACCTGCCTATTTAGTCTGCAAGTACTAAGAGGCCATTCAAGTATTACGTAAGCACTACAGGGGGGTGAGGGTCTTTGCTTTGCTTATTTTTGGTGACATGGGTGATGGGGTGAGGGGTAGAACCCCCGCACCCCATCACCCATGTCATTACGTCAGCAGTGCATATTTTTTTGAATGTTTTAAGAAAACGATGTCGATGTTTCAAAATAATAAGAAAGTGAGCAGACACACATCATTAAGCAGTAGGTATACCTAATGTCATTGAAGACTTGAGTCATGGATTCGTGTGTCATGGACTGAGAACTGTTAATTTGAATAAATAATGTCAACATTTTAAATAAACTTTGTTTTTTTTTTTCCTTTATTTCAAGTATTACTTTTTTTTTGGACGTACAACTAGGTATTGCTCATAAATTAATAACCAAACTGATACATTGACAAATGCACTTACCAATATTTACGTAATCGTGGGGGGGATTAGAGCTTTGCTTACTTCAGGGGAGGGACTTAATATTTGCAAAAAATCTGCATACGTAATACTTGAACGGCCCCTAACTTACATGGAGTTATAACTTAGTATAAAGGTAGAAAGAAGGACGATGATCGTTGATGGACTTACTTGGTTTTTATAGTAAAATTCTTCACAAACTGGGTTTTCGACGTATTTCATTTTAAAAATCTCTTTTTCCATAATCCCGTACGCTGAAATAAAAATACGAGTAGTAGTTACCAACCAAAACTATAGCTAACATGTTGATATTTTTTTAAGGGAGGGCGTGTCAGACTGCAACTGACTAAAAGCATACGTATTGCGTTCCAGGACCCTGGGTTCCCCTTTCGGTAGTATACCTATTGTCCCAGTAAGCTTCGGCCCTGCTAGGCCCCTACGGTTTTGCTGACTTTTAGACGCGCGTGAAACACTACGCGCTGTCGACAACTCGAGCTTGGTACGGTCGGTTACGGGAGTTCCGTGCCATGCTTGAGGTACGGTATCGCGAGAGCTCTACTGAGCTACTCCTGAGAGGTACTCCTCTACCATGAGTTTTAAGCAATAGTATTCGTCGCTACTCGATATCGACGCCGTAAATATTTTGTATGGCAAATTTTGCAGCGCCTCTAGCGGTCACTTGCAGAACAAAAATTTGCCAGTGTATAATACCGGTGAGATAGTGGTCAAACGCGAGCTTATAAACAATAAAAAAATACATATAGCATAAGTATAATCACTGTCCCCACTGCTGGGACCTTTTATCTGTGGCTGGGACTAAGGCCTCTTATTTAGGAGAAGAAATGAGCCGTGATCCACCACGCGGACCTAGTGCGGTTTGGTGGATGTCACATGTCTTCGAATTTTTGATTGCACATGCTGATTTCCTCATCATGTTTTCCTTCACCGTTTTGAGAGCATTGGTGATGAAATAAATTACGCGCTTGGCTGGGTTTGAACCCGCGACCAACAAATTGGAAGTCGGGGCAGCTACCAATTGGCCACTCTGCTCTAATAAAAAAATAATATTCGTGATTAAATCAGCATGTCTTTGAACCAAAAATTTGAAGACTTATGACATCTACCAATCCGCACTGGGCCCAAGTGGTGGACTGCGACCCGTTCGCTCCTTTTGAGAGGAGGCCTGAGTCCAAGCAGTAGGAATATTATAAGGCTAATTATGCTATGCTAGGTCTAAGGACTTGAGATGATTAAGTTATATGATTTCAATACTGACTGTCGGTCATTTTCGCAGCATACATGGCGTGTTCGTACGTTCCGGAACCCTTGACTGGCAAACAGATTGGTAGAACAGGCGCTGCACAAAACAAATAATTTACATTAGTTTATTATCTCGCCCACAGAACAGAACTGTGATCTCGTCAGTTCAGTCGACCGTAAGTGTTACTACGAAGCATGAGGTCTTTTTAAATTAATTCAACTTTAATTTCAACTCGATATCTCCACGCCAGTGGCATAGCTTGTCCCACAGGGGCCTCGTACCAAAATTCCCACAGGGGCCCATATAAAAAAATGGGGCTTTTTTACCAATGCTTAGTTTACCCTACGAGACGGTTGTAGATGACATGTTGCAAATTTTTGCCTCAGTCGGTGCCCCTGTAGGGCGGGGGCCCCAAATCATTGACACGGCAGATACGGCGGTAGCTACGCTCCTGCTCAAAGCGATCCCGAGATAAAAGATATTGACAGACAGACGGACAAAAAAGTGATCCTGTAAGGGTTCCGTTTTTTCCTTTTGAGGTACGGAAACCTAAAAATGAGGATTATTGATCTTACGCTACAAAAAAGAATAACATATTCAGCAATGAAGCTGTGCTTGTTTATGCTTCAATACTTTTTCTGATCTTTGTTGTATTTTTGACACACAATTTGTGTGCGACTTGAAACATATTCGACTTAGACATCTAAATTAAAAAAGAGGTCACAAGAACGCAGTGCGCCCGTCCGCTCATCGCGTTGTTACGGTCCAAGGAGGTCACCACTCAGGGGCGTAGCTACCGCCGTATCAGCCGTATCAACGATACGGGGACCCTGCGCTACAGAGGCCCTGACGTAGGCAAAAATTCGCAACATATTATCCACAAACGTTTCGTTGTCTAAACCAAGCATTAGTAAAAAAAACACCTTTTTTTTTTACGGGGCCCCTTGGGACTAGCTAAAACGGGTCAAGTATTCAAAAAGATTGAAAAACACTGACATAACCCATCAAAAGTAAAAATCTCACCTTTCCAATCGTTCATTTGAGATTCGCCCCAAGCAATGAGGTCCACAAGAGCAATGCTGGCAGAAGTTATTTTGTCCTGGTACTCCGGATGTAGAACGTAATCCTTAACTTCCAAAGCGTACTTCTTGGTCTTGCCGCCCCAAAGTATCAACTTCGTGTTATTCCTGGGAATGAAAGGTGAAAGGTGGTTTATGGCCCATTCCTTCTCCTAGAGAGAAGGCGTGGATCCCAATAGTGGGAAGATTATAAGACTGACTATAAGGCTAAGAACGCAGCTATTTTATTTGAAAACTCACAGGACGGCAGATTTTTTTGTTATATTTATACCATTTTATTTTATTTATTTTTTTATATGCATTCTGCAGAAGCTACGGGCCAGCAAACGCGGCGGCCGCGGGATGTAACCGCTTCGTTCTTAGCCTAATAGTAAGCTATTAGGCTAAGAACTTACGATCTGGGTTCTCGGGGGCTCGAGCACCCCTGAGAATCACATTAAGAAATAGATCAGTAATCGCTTGTTAGGGATTGGCATTTTTTCATTAGCCAATGAGCCGTTTAGCGCAGTGGTTTAGAGCGTTGGTTGAGACGCAAGGGTCGCGGAATCGATACCCCCACCGACACAAATCTAATTATATTTTTATCAAACGTAATTAGTAATTAAGCACGCAGTATGTAAGTAGGACATATTTGTCGGTCGATCAGTGTGCATAATCATCAAATGAGCATAAGCACCCTGCTAGCATCTATAGATGGACCAAAAGACACGATTTACCTGATCTGGTCAGCGTTTATCCTAGCCATGTCTTCAGCTGAGGCTATGGCGAATGCAGGGTGAATGAGTACTGCCCCGGTCACAGCATGCTGGATTTTTCCACCAATATCTAAAAAACAGTGTAATTGTGGATGTACTGTTATAATACTTATTTGAAAATATTTATCAGCAGCTATTTGACGTGGCCACAGAATAAGTAATAGACGTGACTCATTGCATCCAGTGTCGGATTAGGCACGTTATATATACGTAGTAGCAAGAGTAGCATTCCTTCTTTAGAGGGGAGGCCTGTGTCCCAGCAGAGAGAACATCGATGAAGAGTAGCAAACGATATGGGCACGTGCATTTGGATGGACTCCGCTTGGTCGTACAAATATAACTTAATATACTCATCATCAACATCATCATATCAGCCGAAAGACGTCCACTGTTGGACAGAGGCCTCCCCAAAGTGTCGCCACAATGAACGGTCCTGTGCCTCTCGCATCCATCGGATTCCCGAAACTCTTGCTAGGTTATCGGTCCATCTTGTAGGAGGCCTTCCAAAACTGCGTTTAATATAGGTACTTGTGTTATATGAATTCTAACCACTACAGAATATTGGAAAATGATTGGAATCGATTCAATAACTGATTCTGAACAAACTATATTCAGGTTTAGCATATACTGCCAGATAAAGATGCTTTGAATTTCCAGATGCAATTAAACGTGTTCAATCGTTGCCGGTTTTTAAAAAACTTGTTAGGGAACATTACCTGTCGCTGTGAATATCGATAGTCGTCCCTTATATTTCTGTCTATTGTTTTCAATATGTATGTATATATGTATCTATTATATAATATATGTATATATCTGTGTATCTATTATAATATATATGTATGATACTGGTTTTGTCACATCATTGAAAACCCCATTTTTTGTCCAGGTAATTACTGTCCATTCCAGGTTGCCTGGAAGAGATCGCTGAATGCGATAAGGCCGCCCATTGTATGTACGTGTTTTAGTTTATAGTTTCCTTTTTATGTGTAATGGTGTACAATAAAGTATATAATAAATAAATAATACTGAAAATAATCTTGTAGGTATAGCTCCATCTCTTTTTCTGGCTCATACGCTTGACATTTTATTACGTCATGGCAGGCCAGAATTCCCAGGACCTCTTAAGACAGCTTATATCTAATACCTGTTCCACTCGTAATAAAATTTGTGTTATACTAACAGAAAGTATGTTGCACGACGCCCAGCCAGGGGAAGCGTCCTATGTCGGCCACAGTGCCTTCAGGCATCTCCTGAGTGGCGTCAGTAGAGCAGTGCAAGCGATCCCACTGCACGCCGGCGATGTTATGCGCTGAAAAACAAAATACAATCATCGATCTATTAACACAGCAATGAGCGAATAAAACAGGAGCTAGCGTCAATATGTTAAATGTTGCTCCCCGCGCATCAAAATTATTCGAATAACAAGATGTCCTTCATTTGTAGTGTATGATTTTTTTAGAAAGAAATTGTTTTTTTCATCCAATGACAAATCCCGCCCTTGGGTGGGGCGGGAAATAGTGTCAGACTCTTACTGACTAAAAACCTACTCTGTTCCTTCCCTGCCTTGGATCTGAGGCCCGGGTATGCATTTTCATACCTCCCCAAAGCCCCAGACCCCGTTAGGGGTGGAGTTTCGTAAAATCCGTTCTTAACGGATGTCTGCACCCTATAAGGAACCTACCTGCCAAATTGTAAGTTTATAGGTGTTATAGTTTGTGAGATTTCGTAATTAATCAGTGAGTGGTATTTTGTTTTCATACAAATAGATTTGTTAAACTGGTAGGTAGTTTGGATTATTATGGGAAAACGTAGTTTTTTTTTAGCTCTAAGCTAGTTTTTAAGTTACATTAACGGGCCAAGTCAAGTTAATGAGCGTTTTTTGAGTAAATTTAAGGTGAAGAATGTGGTATCACTTATGTAGAGAAATTTCATTGTCCTCGATCTGTATGAACTTTCAGGAGATACTAGTTCAATTTTAAAAATTATTAAGTGTTGGATAGCCCATTTATCGAGAAAGGCCATAATATATACATCATACGATATAACATCACGCTTCTACAAATAGGAGCAGACAAGACGCGGTTGAAACTGCCGTGAAATGTCATTCGGGCCTAAAATTTGGCACCTGGGGCCATTACGGTTATCTGCTTCAAAAATTAATGAAATAGAGAATTGTCCACTTCAAGTAGATATAAGCAACTACCTGGTTTGTAAAAAATAGCCTTGTGACAAACAGATCAAAACTGTAGGGTCTCGCTGAGGGTTGGGCTAGGTGATAAGTGTTCCCTTGGGTACGAAATTCCAAACTCAACCTTTCATAACTTACTATGAATTGCTAGTAAAAATAACACTATCTTCTGTCTTCTAAAATTCACCATATTGATTATTTTCGTGCTGTTGATTTTGATAATACAATTTCGTCTCTTTTAATTCACAAATCCTTCAGCCACTGCTGAGTCACTACTAGATCCCATTGAAGAAAGTCCGACTAGATATTGAATGAAATTGTTTACGTTATCTGACTGTTTACGGAAATGTAGGTGCACTGTTCCTGTTCCGACCATTTTGTTTATAGCTTACTTTCCGTTTGCTGTGAATTATTCATTGATGTTTCTTTCCGCTAGGTAGGGTGGAGTGGTGCTAGTTGTGGCAGCATTGTTATTGTTCACTTCATAGTTTAGCATCTTACGTTTTTTTTAAAGAAAGTGTTCATCATCGTCATTATGACCAAAGTTATGACCATACCAAGATAATCGATTCCCTTTCAACTTATCAGTCAATGGACTGGCCTGTTGGTCTAGTGGTTTGTGCCCCTGACTGCTATGCTGGAGTTCGTGGGTTCGGGAATCGAACCCACGAACAAATGTTTGTGAGATGAGCACAAACTTTTTGTTCTGTATCGGGGTGTAATTTATCTATAATACCTGTTAAGGTGTACCCTATGTATTTAGAAATACAAAATATATTTATCAGTTGTCTGTCTAATACCTACTCATAACACAAGCTCTGCTTAGCTGCTAGCTAGAAGGCGTTGTAGGATAGTTGTGGAATATTATTATTCCCTTTGTTTATTAGATACACATATAAAGTTACATTTTTAAATATTTCTTTAACAAATTAAAAAAAATGTAACAGATTTAAAAATATAAAAAAAAATATTAACTAGATATTAATGTTAATGACACCACTCTCAAACTTAAATATAGGTACTTATATCTCAGTTTATTCATTCTCGATACACTACATATATCCATCAACATTTTTATTTCCTTTACATGCAACCTTTTTTACCCGACTGCGCCAGAAGGAGGGTTATTCAAAGCCCAGTTTTATAATCCATACTATTTTATATTTTATAATACATATATTTCACGGACTTGTAGACTAACCTTTTGTGTCAGTGACCTGTCACCATTTTCATCCATCCTGCCTGAGTTGATCCGGAGCGTCACGTCACGTCTCGCTCTACTTCACCACCCCCTTGAACGAAAGGTAGGTAGCAAAAGTCGGAGCAGATCAGTGTGAGGGTTTTGCGGAGAGCTATTTGTAAAAAATAGTAAACTTTGATTGTTAGTATGAATGTTTAGCATAACAACATTGTTTTTTGGATTCACGTTACGTCCAAATGTCAAATTCTTTCTCTTTGCCTATTATTGACTGTTTCCAATGGGGCTGTTCGCGGTTAAATTTTACTTGGATTCTCGCCACGAGTTTTTTGGATAGCACGTGTGTTTTGAGAGTTCTTACCGTTCTTGTGTGATTGTTGTATCTTTTGTGTTTTGTTCTGTCTTATAAAAGTGTTGTCCTAGTGCTTGTTAACAGGTTTGTATTGTGATCGTCTTAGTTAGTTAAAACAACAAAAAAAATGGATAAAAATAAACCTCCTGATCCCGACCCCCCAGACATTTCTGCAGCTTCCCCTAACCTTTTGACCCAAAACCCTCTTTCCCAGTTCGCCGATGTTGTTTGTAGCATCTCGGAAATGGATGTGACCCAAAGCTCACGTAAACGCCCCAGTGGCGTGGAAACGCCCACACCTACTCCACCTAGCAAACAACCCAGGAGCCAAATCGGCCGTGTAAAATATTCAGCTCTGGACAAAGGCCCCTTCATCGTCCACGTCTCTAAGATCGAGGCTACACCAAACGCAGGCACCACACTCCACCCAGTAAATTTCGGTAAGTTCCTTATCTCCAACAACATCGCTAATGTTCTTCGGGATGGCGTAAAAAGAGTCGGCCGAAACCGTGTATCCGTGGAGTTTACCTCCCCTCAGGACGCAAATGCTTTTCTAACGAATAACCTTCTTGCGAAATACAGCTTTACAGCCTCGATTCCCACTTTTAACATCACAAGGATGGGAGTAATTACAGGTGTACCAGTTGATATTTCGGAAGAAGAAGCTCTAACCTACTTGTCAGTGCCCTCCGGATGTGGACAAATCCTGAAAATGCGTCGCATTAATAGGAAAATACATATAGACGGTGCAAATGTATGGAAACCCACGGAAACTTGCGTCATCACTTTTGATGGCCAAGTTCTACCACAACGGGTATTTTGTTGTTACACATCGCTTCCGGTAGAACAATATATCTACCCCACTATCCAATGCCGAAAGTGCTGTAGATTTGGTCATGTGGCTAGCGTGTGCAGGTCCAAACCGCGCTGTAGTAAATGTGGCCACGATCACCCTGGTGATGGTTGCGACATTGCTGAGGGCGAGGCTTTTTGTGTGCTCTGCTCTGGGAACCACTTTGCTAATAGCAAGTCTTGCCCCGAGCATGGTAGACAGAAGGCTATCAAAACGGTTATGGCAGAGAAATCAATTCCCTATGTGGAGGCCAGTAAACTTGTCCCTACACCTTCCCAGAACTATGCCAATGCTGTTAAAACCCATTCATACCGCAAGACCGTTGCAATAAAACCTAAGACCCATGCTCCTCTTTCCGCATCCTATGACAAATTTGCTCATCAAAAAATTATTAGCTCCCCTCAACCCTCACAACCTAATGGCTGTGCTCTTAACAATAATAATATCTCTCCCAACAATTCAATTCCAATTATAGAACTACTCATCCAACTCCTACCTACAATTATCCCTACTCTTCCCTCTAACTCACAATCACCGTCCAACGTTGCCGATAAACTTTTAAAAACCCTCTTAGAGATTAGAAATGGCGTCCAGCCAAGTATTCCTACAGTGGAATGTGAGGAGCGTGTGGCATAAAAAGCACGACCTCATATTCCTACTTAATAAGTACAAACCCCTCGCTTGTTCCATAGCCGAGACTTGGCTCACCCCAAGTCTTAGCTTTCGTATTCCACAATACAACATCCTCCGATGTGACAGATCCGATGGCTATGGTGGGTCGGCCCTCCTGGTTAACAACCGTGTGCCACTTTCCCCCCTACCACTGCCCTTGCTTACAGGAGATATGAGTGTCGTATCTGGAAGGATAGAAGGTATCACAGTTTTTTCTGTATATATTGCTCACCCTCATCAAAACTTTCTAACTATCCTCAGAAATATTTTTTCCAACACTCAGGGCCCAATACTAGTCATGGGCGACTTTAATTGTCACCATTACAGATGGGGGTCTGAGCGTTGTGATACGTTTGGTGTAGCTTTGGTTGAAATTTTGGATGACATGAACCTCTGCATATTAAATAATGGTTGCCCAACACGCCGGTCACTTCCCGGTCAACACAAAAGTTGTGTTGATTTAACGTTTTGTTCTGCTGAATTAGCCTCTTCAACCCATTGGGAATGCACATCCTTGTCGCATGGTAGTGATCATTACCCTATTGTTATTTCTTTGATCAACAGGACCTATTTAGAGAAAACTTCTCCTCCACTTTTGAAGTACAATTTGTCCAAACCAGATTGGACAAAGTTTGCTTCATTACTGGATCAGAAAATTGATGTCCTTCCAAATTTAAATTCAAGTTTATTCAACCCTTCTGATCACTGCCATGCCAAAAGCTGCTATGAGGGATTTGTCGCAGCTATTACATCCAGTGCAGATTCTTGTTTCCCTCTTAAAAACAGTGCCCGGAATAAAATCCCTTCACCGCCATGGTGGGACCAAGAATGCACTTCAGTGGTTAAGTTGCGAAACGAGGCTGAAAAACAATATAACAGGGAAATGACCACACAAAATTTGATGGCTTACAAACAAGTCTATGCACGATCCAAACGTCTTCTACGTAGGAAGAAACGTGCTGGTTGGGTCAAGTTCTGCACATCCCTATCTCCTTCCACCCCAATTTCAGTTGTGTGGAAGAACATTAATAGGTTTAGACGTGGTTGCTCACCATCAATATCTGCACCAATCACCAGGGAAACAGCTGAATTTTTCTTTGACAAAATTGCTCCACCTTATGTTCCCCTTCCTTCTGAATTTCTTAACATACCCCCACATATTGTCTCTGATGACCCTTTTGATGTGCCATTTACTTTAAAGGAATTAAATGTGGTGCTCAGTCATGTCAGGGACTCAGCACCTGGTATTGACGGGGTGCCATACTCTTTTATAACACATTCTGGTGATAAAACTAAATTATATTTCTTAGACATAATTAATTTTTGCTACAATCGTGGTTGGGTCCCAGACCAATGGAAAGTACAAATTGTTATCCCCCTGCTGAAACCAGGAAAACATGCAGATGATCCGAACGGCCTTAGACCTATTGCTTTGTCTTCAGTTCTAGCCAAATTGATGGAACATCTAATTAAAAACCGACTAGAGTGGATAGTCGAATCCAGAGATTTGCTGCCGAACTACCAATTTGGTTTTAGAAAAGGGCTCAGCACAATGGACAGTGTTGGAATCCTAGTAACAGACATTCGTCTAGCATTCTCCAAAAACGAATCCGTGGTCGCAGCATTCGTAGACATTTCCTCTGCATATGATAATGTTCTTCTTCCTGTTCTCAGGCAGAAACTGCAACAGCTGAGTATCCCAGCCAAGATGATCGAATGCATATGTGGACTAATGCTCTGCCGCTCATTGGTTCTGAGAGTCCAGGGTGAGGATTTCGACAAAAGACAGACTTGGAGAGGCCTCCCACAGGGCTTCGTCCTCAGTCCTCTACTTTACAACTTATACACTTTTGATATCGGCTCCTGCCTAAATAATAAAGCGATGCGCGCACTGGTGACTTTTGTCACCGTGACTTTTTTGTCACCCTTATCAAGTCCATGGATATGTATGGAGGTGCGCGCACGTAGCGACGTGACAACTGGGTGACATTTTTGTTCGCTGACCATGGAGCGGACAAGCCCGTGACATTTTTGTCACCGCGCTGCAATCAGTGGCGTAGCATGGGGGGCGGTGGGGGGCATGGCCCCAGGCGCCATACGAAAGGGGGCGGCAGGAAGCGCCAATTTAATAATTTGGAAAATGTAAAAATATGAGTATTTATTTATTTATTTATATATACTTTATTGTACACCAAGATAAAAAGATTATACAATTTTGAGACTTAAATTAAAACATACAATGGGCGGCCTTATCGCTATCTGCGAACTCTTCCTGGCAACCTGGGATGGAAAGAGATTGTATGGACATAAAGTGGGGTTGCACTTGGTGCGTAACAAAACAAGTTAAACAAACGAAAAAACAAAGTACATCATCATCATCATCATCAAACTAAATAGATACATAAATACATACATACTAAAATATAGGCAAGAAACAAGTGACGACTACAATTGATACAGATAGAAACGAAACATAACTACAAAGACAAGTAATATTCCTTCACAAGCGTTTTGAAAATATGAAGTGATTGCGCGCGTTTAATTGAGACAGACAATGCATTCTACAGACGAGAAGCTTGGACAGCAAAGGATTTATCTAAAAACGTAGTGGAATGCATCGGCACTTTGAGCCGATTTTGAGAAGCAGTGGTATATCTTGACTTTCAATAAGTGGTACTAATTACTGATTACTATTTCTATTAAACCAAATGTTTAATCGATTAATAACAAAAAACAAAGGGCGGCCCCATGCAGCGAAAACCCACGCTACGCTACTAACACAAATGACGCTTCGATTTAGAGTTGTGACTGATATATTAGTATTCGCTAAGATATTAGTGATATTCAATGGATTCATGTATTACTTAGTAATCCGACTAAATCTGATATGCTAATATTTAATATTCACATAATTATGTCAGGGCCATTCAACACAGGTCGAATAATATTAAATATAATGAAAAAATATTTTGTGAATATAATATCACTCGGGATTCATTCGATAACCGCGGATCATATTCACTCACTAATATGGCAACAAATGTACGAATGAAAATAAATGTATCACTCATAGGCATTAACATTAATATCTACGTAGCAATATCAAATAGTACCAAAAATAATATCGGTTTATTGAATACAAATACAGCAGTAATATCTATGTATTCCAGCATACGCAGATATCACTAATACTCAAATATTAGTTTTAATATTACGATATTACTAGACGAATATATTCATATTAGCTAATACTGACAAATATCGGTCCCATCTTTACTTCAATTTCAAGAAAGTTTCGTCACTGTCGCTCGTCGTGCGCGCACTCCACCTTGGATACGTGACGTGACAGTGACAAACACATAAAAGTCACCGTGACTAAAGTCACCGGTGCGCGCATCGCTTAACTGTCACATCCTTCAGTATGCTGATGACTTAGCCCTCTATGTGACAGATGCCTCCATCGCTGACGCTGCATCGTCTCTATGCCTCTCTCTGGACTCTTTGAACCATTGGCTTTTAAACCACGGTTTATCACTATCTGCACCAAAAAGTTCGGCAGTAATATTTTCTCGTAAAAGAACTGTCCCTCCCATCTCAGTGACCATTTCAGGGGAAAATATCCCATTATCAAGTAAGGTAAAATTTTTAGGCGTTTCCCTTGACTCAAAATTAACAGGTAAGTACCATATAAATTCATTAATCCAGAAATGCGAACGCGTCATTTCTATTTTAAAAGTCCTCGCAGGTGTCTGGTGGGGTGCCCACCCCTATACCATGAAACTAGTTTATAATGCCCTAGTCCGTAGTATATTAGACTATGGTACGTTTCATTTTATTCCATGCAACAAAGGTGCTTTGGTTGGACTGGATAGGATCCAGTCTAAGTGCCTTCGGATCATCTCTGGGTGCATGAAGTCTACTCCGATCAACGCTTTGCAGGTCGAATGCGCTGAACCCCCCCTAGCCTTGAGGCGGCAATATCTAGCTTCCCGTTTCCTGTCACGAGTAATTTGTAGATCTTCCCATCCTCTCATTGCAAAACTGAACGAGTTAAATACCATATACAGAACCTCAAACTATTGGAAAAATAAAGAAATCCCCCTAATCCTAAAAAACTTTCGCACAACTCAAAATTTAGAATGTCCGCTTGTCCAGTATCCCAAATTACCCCTTTTTAATTTCGATTATGACGTTCTATGCTTTACTCCTAAAATTTTTTACAATATCGGCATATCTAAGAACTCCCCCTCGGCGAATTCGGCTTTCAATGTGGCGGTAGGCGAGCGTTGGAACGATTTTCAAAAATTTTTCACTGATGCTTCAAAATTCACTGATTCTAGTTACACTGGAGCGGCAGTATATTACCAAAGCTCCAGTATCATTTTGCAATTTAAATGTCCTAAGGAGTCCTCTGTGTTCACAGGCGAGTGTGTGGCACTACTAGAAGCATGTCGTTTTATAGAGTCACACCATAATATCGATAAGGCCGTAATTTTCACTGACTCCCTTAGCTGTCTTCAAGCTTTAGTCCAGAATCCCTTCAAAAGTAAATTACACAGCTCACTACTTCTAAAAATAAAAAAATCTTTATATACATGTGCTAATAGTCAAAGAGAAGTCCAGTTAGTTTGGATACCTAGTCATTGTGGTATCAAGGGCAATGAACGTGCCGATGCCTTGGCCAAAGACGCTTGTTCTTCAACTACAGCTGACCTTTCGCACAATTTTATTCAGGGGTATGACTTGCTGAACCTGCCAAAAGCAAGTCTTCAATGTGCATGGCAGGAACAGTGGAATACCTCTGGTAAAAAAAAGGGTAAGTTTTATTATGCAGTACAGCCAACCGTAAAATCAAAACCTTGGTTCTACACTCACAAAAAAATGTCTAAATCTGTTATTTCCGTCCTTTGTAGAATCCGTTTAGGTTTCTGCTGCACGCCTGTTTTTTTGGAAAAGATCCGTGTTCGTGACTCTTCTTTATGCGAGTGCGGATTGGAGGAAGGTACGCTTGATCACATATTTTTTGAATGCACAAACAACATTCCACCTTTAGACTTATATAGTCGTCTCCCGAAACTCAAAATTCCTCTCCCAATTAATATCCCCGCCCTCCTAACTTATCCTTCTCCAGAACTACTTGTGGCGTTGATGATCTTCATCCGCCACAACAATATAAAATTATAAGTCATAAGCTCCAAATATTCTGTCTAAGTAATTGTGGTTTACGTGTGTATTTAATGTTTTAACAATTATATTATTTATGTATCTCTATTTTATGTTTGTTTCAGTCCAATACTAACACATCAAGTGCAACTGTACCACTCGAAGGATTTTTAAATCTCCAGTCACAAGCCCTTTTATTATTATTATTTTTTTATTTTTTTTTATACATCACTTGCTTCTCCAATTTACTTCCGACATTGGCAGAATAGTCGACATCGGCTCATTTGCCATTAACAAAAATAGAATAGAATATTATTAAAACAGTCAATATAGGTACATTTATTTGTGTAATCGACGTAATAATATTATGTTTCTTTATTGGAGTGTATCGGAAATAAACACGCTGAATGTAACAAGAAAAAATATATTTCTACAGCCCTTTAATCCACGGAGAACCCCTGATAGAATCTTAACATTATAGGGCAGGAGCGTAGACCAAAAATGTTAACAGCTCATCTACTTGCCGTAAGGTAAAAGTAAAAATACATTATTTCTCCATGCTGATTAAAACATTTAGATGCCAATTTCTAATTTGACGCTATAAGTCTATGATTCAATCTGATGATAACCGGAACAGGAACCGAGAAAGACCTTAAACGTACCGTACCTAGTGTCCAAAAAGTTGTTTTAACTATGTCGTGTTTCAACTAACCCCGGTTTACCCTACATAACGTCATGTTTGAAAATTAGTTTAACATATTTACCTTACTACACCTATTGTATAGAAGAGAAGGAAGGAAGGAAGGTTTTGTGGGAACATTCAGTGGGTTTTTAGGTAAAATCATCCAATGACAAATCCCGCCCTTGGGCGGAGCGGGAAGTAGTGTCAGACTCTTACTGACTAAAAACCTAACCCGTTCCTTCGTTGCCTATAGTGCCGGGGCTGAGCCTTCCTCTCAGAAAACGGCCCTTCACCCCAGCAGGCTTCGACCCTGCCTGCCTGCAGTTAGCAGGCTGGGCCTCTACGGTTTGCTGACAACTCCTTGAGGCGAGCGGGAACAGAACGCGCCGTCGACGACTTGGGCTCGGTCCGGTCGGTTACCGGACGATCGGACAGCGTGCTACCCACTGCACGCCGTTCGCAAGCCCGCGCCTACGGTGGCCGGAAATCGGGATCAGAATCCCGGCGGCGGTTGGGGCGAGCGCCCCGTTGCCTCTGCCTGATGCGGTCGGCCTTCTCCTTTGCTAGCATTACTGCTTCGCAGAAGGAGGCCTCCTCCTCACTACGGACCATGGCTTGAACCAAGGCCCGGCGAGAGAGATCGCTGCCGCCGATCGCCCCCACGAGGACACGGCGATGCTCCGCCCAGGCGGGGCACACCTCTACAGTGTGCTCCACCGTGTCCTCCGGGTGTTCCGCACAGTGGCGACACCCGGGCGAATCCTCCGCACGAATCCGGAACAGGTACTTAGCGAACTTTACTTGGATTGCAAAGACTAAGATTTTTTAGTTTTGAAGACGGTACTACGGGACAAGACTACAGGTTTTAGATCCATGAAAGTAGTTACCCATAACATTAATTTATCGAACCCTTTATCAGACAAAATAGTCCTTATAATTAATATGGTTAAGTTTGCTCTGAAAAACCGTCCGAGGACCTAGTTATTATTTTTTTTTAAACTAACGATAATTTTATTTTATGATTATGTTTACCTACAGAGTGTCATATTCGCATCAGCGAAAAAGCTCTTTAAAAAGATTAAAAAAAAAAGATACGCGTATTTCAGTATATCATCGATTTAATTTTGCTTTGAAGTCTAGGGATTTGGTGTAGGAGTACTTACAGCAACGATACACAAAGCGATGTGGATTTCCTGAATACTTCGTAGAAAGCAAAAGCTCTGCCCATCCTAATGACTGGCACAAGGACGAATTGCCATTTAGAAAAATAAAAATACAATTTCAAGAAAACATGACATGCGTGACAGCGTGATATTTATACATTGACATTGACAAATGACAAACAAACTAAAACTGTCACTTGTATTTTCTTTCAACAGAGGTGATAGTTTATCAAAATTTGTGAATAAATTTACACTAAAAATCACGTCATTTCGAATACAATTATTAAGAATTATTGATTTTATTGCGACTCGTCATTGCCGGTGTAAATTAATAATAGTTTCAAAATATAACCTGCTTCCGAAATGCAGGTGGTAGCGAGAGTTCGTCTATTTCGCAGTCCCTACACAATATTCTTCATTACCGAAGACCTGAGTGTCTTGCCTGATGAACAATGCTACAAATCCATTGGTGTGAAGATTGGGGACTGTTGTGAATTGGAGATAGATGGTGAAGATGAGGTTAAAAAGAAGCTGAGGTTCAAAACGAACGCATTATTCTTACAACCTTTTGTAAGGGAGTGTGTGAATTCTGATGTGTACAGATCCAATGTGGTATCACACTTAAATCGGCTCGGCGGATATCCTGAGTGTGGGACAGTATTTTTGAATTTGATTTTGGAACCCCCAGACACAGAAATCATTGATTATGCCTGGTAATTATTTAAAAAAATTTTTTTATCTAATAATCACGATTATCCCTGGTATAAAACAACTGGAAGACATGGGGAGGCCTTCACCCAACTGTGGAATGATACAGGTTGACTGTGATCAAAAATCATCAAACTATTTTGGAATTTAACCAAACAATAATGTATTTGTGTCAGATATTTTGTTCAGTAGGTATTATGAGGATGACTAATCAAAATTTACAATCAATTATTAATGTGGTTCTGTTGTATTTTTCCATAGCAAACTTGCACTTTTGTTGTCATGTCATTTATGCACTTTTGCCCTTTTAATTTTGTCTATGGAATTTCAGGAATGAAAGGATTCTGCGATTAATTTGGACTAGAGTAGAAATAGAAAATGCATTTTCATGGCTCTCAACTCTTGGAGGTGCTTATTCAGCTCTAGGAGATTACTTTGATCACTGTGTAAGTACCTATGTATAGTATTTATAATGAGAATAACTTAATACTTAATACCTAGATTTATTTGACCAGAGAAAAGACATCTCTACCTTTAGCTGATTGTTCTTGTAGAATATAGGAATATTCTACTATTGTTATTTTGGACCACTATTTTTATTCATGAAATAATTATTTCCTCAATGGCAATATAAAAAATCACACTAATGTTATAAAGTTGAGGGTGTATGTTACTTCGCATGCTTAAATGTTTGACAATATTCTAGTTATATAATATTATACTTTTTATCTGAGAGTATATTCAATTGAGATCTATGATGATTAACAAGCCCATGGCCCCTCGCCCACGGCGAGTTTTTGTAGCGATGCTGTCGCGCGATTCGTAAGCACGTGACAGCATCGCTACTAATGTGCATTAGTCGCATTTGCAACACTCTACAGAAGTTTCCAACATGCCACTAACGCGCTACAACATCATGACGGTATCGATGCGAACGCACTACAGCATCGCTACAAAAAGTCGCCGTGGGGGAAGGGGCTTATTTGCTCTTATGTCACCCTTTTTAATATGCAAAATTATATCATTTTACCTGTGCATGAAATGGCCATATTGAACTAAACTTAACTACAACTAAACATCTTCCAGGCTGAAGAAGCAGGCAGGATATCAGTAAGGCAATACAAGCTGTCACTAATGCTTGGTGATGACGGCTTAGCAGCAAGGAGCCGTCTCTACTCCGCACTCTCACAAGCTCAGAAAGGGAACCTACATATATCCCGGAACATTGTGAGAAGTGTAGCAGCCTTTGCAAGAGTCACACATGATAAACGGTTGATACGTATGTGCCAAGGGGTTTGGGCCAAACTCAAGTACTTGAGATCACTGAAACATGAAGCTACAGAGCAGGGTAAAGACTGTGATATCAAGAATGGAAAAGTACTGAACGCTGTGACAAATTGATAGGACCAAATGTTGATTGCTGCCTGAAGTTCCCTATGTCTAAGCTTCAACCTTTTGATGTGTTCCTAAGAATTAATTTTTTCAAGAACTACTTGTTGCATTGAAAGAAACCTGTTATAATTTCCAGTAATATTATGTAAAATAGGTAATTATACTGCCATATTGGAACTGAAAAAAGGTTGTATTATGTAGTTAAAATAAGAATAAGAATTGAAATTGATGACCGTTAGGTTTCATCATGATTGTTAGTCTCTTAGTCAAAATCAGTCACAGTTATGGGAATTTAGTATTTTTTTTCGTGGGAAATCATCAAATAACTTTTCCCACTCCGGGTGGAATGTGACAGAAGATCAGCCTTATACTGTCTAAAACCCACCTGTGTTCCTTCAGTTGTCTTTTGTGTTCCAGGCCCACGGTAATTCTTTTGAAAATCCTGCAACCTAAAAATTTTGTACATGGCATTTGGCATCCAGTCCTTTTCTAATTTTGATTGTAATAAGCTTGATTATGCGATATAAGGGCCTGTGTACGCCATGTTTTTAAACGCGCCGTTGACGCGCGTCGACGTCGCGCTTTTATCCTATTAAAGGTCAGGCTGCATCTGACTCGCGTGCGTATCGCGTCTTTATCGCTACAAACGCGTGTCAACGGCGCGTTTAAAAAACGTGCGTCGATCGTTACAAACGCGCGTCAACGGCGCGTTTAAAAAACGTGCGTCGACGGCGCGTTTTTATCCTTCGCTTTAAAAGGTCTATAGGCTGAGTCTGACTCGTGCGTATCGCGTCTGTGTCTCTACAAATAATACAGGTGACTATGTGAGCATTGTGGCAGGATATCGATGGACGCGAGACGCACAAAAAATGTTGAGGCGACGGGCCCGCCCTATGTAAAATACATAATAATTATCGTGATTTAAAATAATAATATTAATTGGTCGTTTACTGAGGAAATTGCAAGCAATTATATATATATTGAACACATACATACGAGTATGTAATAGATAAAGCACACATTTGTACTGAACTCTTCTTGTGTAAAAACACAATAATTAAAAAGAATTATGTCACAGTAACTAGAATTAAAGACAAAATACATTTTTAAAATCACCAAATAATTGCTCTCGTTCGTGGTGGGGCCAGAGGGATTTTCAGACTTTTTCTGACCCACCTGTGTTCCTTTAGTTGTCCTTGGAACGGAAAAAGCAACTGAAGGATATAGATGGGTTTTAGTCGGTAAAAGACTCTCACGCTCTAAGTTGGAGTGTCCGATTTCGTACCTCAAAAAAGTGCGGCGGTATCATTTTGATATAATCCCGCAGCCCACCAAATACAAATTGACATTGATATTATGAATTAGTAAAGCAGTTGAGCAGATTCTATTGGATCCTACGAAAACAGACAATGCATACGAATCGTTTTTACTATCTGTGTACAAGATGGACCAAAGCTGCGTCTTCCAATACGCGGTACGTCCATCTGTTCTGCGAAATGTGCCCTTCCTAAATTTTTCGGACGTAGCCCGACAGAGGCGTAGAGTGGACTAGTTTAGATGTGGGCGAAGGCGCATCAGCGAGGCCTTCTTTCATAAATTCGAAACGAAACGGCCACTGACGCAACCTAGCGTTCGGCCACATCATCGCTTACCATCAAGTAAAGTCCTCAGAAGAAAGCCCTATTATAAAAGAACCCTCGTTCTAAAGTGGGTGATCGACATACGAGCCTATACCGCAGTTTTACTTGCGGCTCGACGTTGCTGATCGACTAGCGAGTAAAACAAACCCGCAAACACTACGAACCGCGAGCCAGGCTCGTCGTTCGTATTGCAATGATACACCGGCGAGCTTTACGGACGAGCCATAAGACCGCGGTTTTACTCGCCCGTCGATCAAGGTCTTTAAAGAAGCGAGGGCTTGCGCGAGGCCCCTTTGGGTGTGAGGCTGTGAGCGAGGGTCCACGGCGTCCACGCCTGCGTTTTGAGTGTGAGGCCGTGGGTGAGAGCCCACGTCGCCCATGCCTTTACGGCTTTACGGATTTTGGTTCTGCAAGTGACCGCTAGAGGCACTGCAAAATTTGCCATACAAAATATTTACGGCGTCGATATCGAGTAGCGACGAATACTATTGCTTAAAACTCATGGTAGAGGTACTGGCGACAAATGGAGTGGTAGTAAGGTAAGTTTCCTGGTGGTCCTGAAAACCTCTTTGAAATGAATCGGAAAGATTATACGAAGTCACAGCGACGTGACGAAAGATCACAACGTGGCCTGACGGCCTGGTGATGATACAGGTCCGGATGTGTGGAAGCTCGTAGCAGTGACGTCTTTCGGCTGAAAATTATGATAGTGAGATAGGCTGATTTCGAACAACGCGTTTATTTAGTCTGTTAACGTCTTTACTCTTTATTACAACCTTTTTTCCTTTGTTGATATTGTAAATAAATGTTATTTATTCGATTCTTACTTATAGTTTATTTTTATGACCTTCATTTACCTAACCTTCTATGTACCTAATGCTGAGCTAAGGCCTTAGCACCAGTGCCGTGAATAATAAGGCCTTTCTAACGGTGTCCAAGCATAGTGCGCTTTTCAAAGACCGTTTTATGTTCTGCAACGGAACGACCGTTCTCTATCCTGCGACCAAACCAGTCTTCGAATTACTTAATGCGAATTGTTATCTTATCACTAAAAAAATAAGGTTGAGAATGCACTTATTCAATTATCACAATCGTCGATTCGTCGCGTCGTCGTTTCAAAACCAGTTATTGCAATGAAAAATGAACTTTATGGCTAAGAAATACAGCACAAATTTAGGTCAACGGGAAGTACCCTCAGATATTAATTCCTTTGAGGGGTCAAAATATACGTTTTTTGTAACATAAAGGGCGAAATCTTTTTTTCTTTAACTCAAAAGCTTGAATTTTTCACAGCTTCAAGGGACCGCAAACCTGAGAACATGGTTTAAATTTCAATACCACCACGCGTTCCTGAGATAAAGGGTCTTGACAGACAGACAGACGGACAACAAAGTGATCCTATAAGGGTTCCGTTTTTTTCTTTTGAGGTGCGGAACCCTAAAAATGTGTAGGTAATCAATTGGTTACCTAACGCGTTTCACTGTATTGTCACTATAGCTGGGCGTTTATTTTCAATACAAATTAGCATTTATGTTAACGCCTTCTTCAAATAAATGTTACAACTCGTGCAGGGATGTCGAATACCTACATCGCGAGACGAGACGACCTTGCACTATTTTTAGAAATAGGCAGTGTCACCTGTAATTAGATAAATTACATTACCAAGTCTAAATAAATCGAATCGAGTGTGCTAATTTCAATCAATTGTAGTTAAATGTAATGCCAAAGTCACGACCTACCTAACACGACTGTGGATGGTTCTAAAGAGTGACCCTGGCCCTGAAACGAAAACGACAACTTAAGGAAAACAGGTGTGTTTTAACCCTCAAATAAGTACCTACATTAGGGGATAACGTCCGACGAGGAATTGATGAAATTCCTCTTCAAAAAAATAAAAGTCGGTAACTCGTCTCGCCATAATAAGTAGTGAAGGGGCGAGTGTGATAAATCCGATGATGTACCTACTTACGTCATACGGCGCTAAAACGTAGGTACAGTACGGCCGTTTTAACTTAGCTTAGTGAGTCTGAAGATAGGCTCTGAGAACTTTATTGCTTATTCGTTCGTAAAAAAATAAAGGGTTTACAAAAATAAATGCCAATAACAGTTGTTAACACCAATAACAACTTCTATTTTAAACCATTTATTTGCTGCTGTCGCGCGTTAGTCGCATTTGCTAGCGCTATAGAAGAGATGCCTACGCACTACAGCATCGCAACTGTATCGATACGAATACGCTACAGCACCGCTACAAAAAGTCGCCGTGGGCGAGGGCCCTTAGACCTCTGGTTAAAGCCACAGAGAATATAATCACTACGTTTGTTAAAGCTATCAGGAAATTCCACTTCTTAGCTGTAAGCTCAATTTATGTTTCCAAAACGTTTTGCAGGATGGCCACCATATATCGGTTACTCGGGCCAAAGGTTATGTGAAAATGTCACCCGGGGCCCTGGAACAAAGGCAATGAATGGATCAGGGTAGGTTTTTAGTCAGTAAGAGTCTGACACTATTTCCGCCCCACCCAAGGGCGGGATTTGTCATTGGATGATTTTACACCTTATGTCTGGTGGACCGATGATGGAATGGAACGTAACATTTTGATATTGTCTAAAAACATAATACTCCTTTTTTTGGGCAGCCGAGTAAAAAGGTCTTCAGTTATTAAAACAACCAGTTATTTTTAAAACATTTATTTATCAAATATGATATTTTATTCGCGTTTAACGACGATGCCATCTAAAATTAACAGCAAAAATCGATTAAAAAATACGAATATGGCAATACAAAAATAAAGAAATTAATATTTTTCTCTACAAATAATAATAGCAAAATGGTTTTGGTAACATACTGAACACAATTGTAATACAAAATTGTAAAAATATAAATTCATTTATTTTCACCTCCATTCACTAGTGTCTTGCTATAATGTGACCCGTCTTAAAATTGATTTAAGTAGGATGTACGTCACTGGTGTTGCCAGACGATACGTTTGGTTGCCATAATAACAAATGACACCGGGAAGGGCAAATACAAACAACTTACGCATGATTTTATTTGGGTGCAGTTTCGATTTTTTTTAGAGATTCGTTATCACTTTCTGTTAGAATTTGAACAGTTAAATAATAAATAAATTTTAAGTAAATTGAGCCTTATTACTTGGCACTAAAGTTACAAATTAGACGCACCTGTCGTTGAATTAAACATTGACTCATTTCAGCCTACTCTCTTTCCATTTCTGAGATAAAGACAACAAAAGATAACACAGCGTATAAGCATTGCAGTTGCTAAAAAAAAAGTGAAATGGAGATGAATTACATGTCAGGTATTAAAATTATATAGGTCTACATGTTAGTAAACTACAGTTAACTTAGAAAAGCGTAACAAGATACAGGCATGACTGGTTACTTTTTAACAAAATAGATTCCTTATTTCTCGTGTACAAAATGCCTATACTAGTAATATGTTCCTAAGTTGAGAAGTTACATATCTGTGGTATTTTAATTTGTACGTTCTCTTCAAATTAGCCGCGAAGTGTCGCACGACAGCAGCGCGGCCGCCGCACTAGAACCACTATGTTCGAGCATCATTGTATTGTATGTTTTTTATTTTATTTAATAGTTAATGCATTTTTTTTTTTGTCGTTTCTTTATAAATTTAATACAGATGTATGGTTGGTAATGGCATCGCATTGGCGTGGAGCTGTAATGATGTTATTTACATAATTTTAAATAAAAAAAATCATAGTGTTGTACATTTATGTATGTAGTTATTCGATTAGAACGATACTATTAAAACGAAGAAAGATTTAGTAAAAAGAAAAAAAGAAAAAGAAAAGAAAGCAAAAGGCTACTGTGGCCAAAATTACAGAATTATATGTATTCGCTGGATGACTATCAATTTGATTTTTGTTCATGTTTAGACTTGAACAAAAACTAAGGGCGTATCATCACTAGTCGACCGATGAACTGGTGCGTGGCCGCAGCGCAGCTGTCGTGCGTTTTTAATAGACATGCGCAAAACAGTGCGTTTTAAATTGATGTAACATGACATTACATTTAGTACCAAGTAATGTTACATTACACCATGACTCCAAACATGACGCGTAATGAAGCGCCACACGAGATAATTATTGTAATGAAATGCTCGAGATAGGGCGTAATGGTATGATGAGATACTAGGCTGTATTGTGACGAACGTTAGTACGACTTAGTTTCGTTATATTTCGGGCATGCTCCTTCTTTCTCGCACACAAGACGAACTCGGACTAGCTACCGCGCGTCATGTTTGAGTGTCATGTGTCATGCTTAGTTTGGTCGAGTCATGTGTAATGTTACACTACAATACATACATTACAATCGCATTACTTACAGTCTAGTTTTTAATTTGTATGGATTAACAAAGCAGCGCGACTGCAGCGCTGATGCCGCGCTGCTGACGCACGGCACTTTGCGGCTAAAATTGTAGGCGCCCTTAGAAATGTACTGCATTTAGTGAAAATGTTATGTTGTAAAAAAAATTGTACTTGTGTTACCTATACTGAAAGTTACATCAATTACTATTTTACTCCTTTTAGGGTTCCGTACCAAAAGGGTAAAAATGGGAACCCATTGCTAAGACTGCACTGTCCGTCTGTCTGTCACCAGTATCACATGAACCGTGATAACTAAACAGTTGAAAGTTTTCACAGAGATGATGTATTTCTATTGCCGCTATAACAACAAATACTACATACATCAGTTACAAATAGTAGTACATAGGTTCAGTTGAAAACCAGCGTCAGGCAACTGCCACGTATTTGTCTGGCATCATGCTAAACTGAACCTATTTGGCGCAGCTGTGAGACACAATCAAAGCAATCAGCGCTCGAAAGGTTTTAAATAATCTTTGTATATGTACATCATAAAAGAAACTTCTGCGCAAAATTTCAGCGTTCTAAGTCCAAGAGTTTGGGCTGCATTGATGATTCAGTGAGTGTCAGGACTTAGCCTTTTATATTAGACCAGCTTCGCACGGGTGCAATGGTGATATAAAACACATTATGCATGTATTATACATATAAACCTTCTCTTGAATCACTCTATCTATTAAAAAAACCGCATCAAAATCCGTTGCGTAGTTTTAAAGATCTAAGCATACATAGGGACAGACAGCGAAAGCGACTTTGTTTTATACTATGTAGTGAGAGTGAAGTGATAGTGATTTAATTAAAGATTAAAATAAACGACAGATATGTCACTTCTCCATAGTTGGACACATACACTTGTTACCTACACGTCTGAGCGCTATTGTTTATCGCAGTAAGGGCAAGCGAGCGTACCCATAGGGTCCCAAGCTGGCAACACTTTGGGTTCCTGTTTGAATACTTGTAAGACTTCTTCTGGGACGAATTTTTTATCGACTACCACCTGTGAAATAAAGTGTTATTTTTAAAATAAGTGCTAGATTAGACAGTATTTCTGCCTGAAGCAATTTTATTACGCCGGTGAAACTCTTAGCAGATTTGAGCATATTAGTCGCGCTATTTTTAAAATACAAAATTAATTTGTTCATAGTAATTTAGTAAACTTTGTAAGCGTCAGAACCCTTAGCAAGGTATCAAAATAAATTAGTTGTGTTGTCTCGAACTAATAAAAAACTAGTCTAGACGTCAGAATGTCTGACCACTTTCTATACGCTTTATTTTTTTTACACTCAACATTTTAAAAGTACGCCAAAAAAAAAAAATATTTTGAGGTACTAAAAAGGTACTAATAGTGCTAATATTTATAAAATGATAAATTACCTAGCTTTGTTGTCTCGAATTATAAAAAAAATGGTTTACACATCCAAATGTCAGTGTCAGTGTCCAACCCAAATGTGTCTGTCCAAATAGGGTCTGTCTCAGACCACTTTCTTTACGCGTCTTCTTCACCTCAAAAAAAAGGTTTCGAAAATATAAGAGCGATGAAAGCTAATACATACCTCAAAGACAAATTCTCTGAACCAGGGCTCAGTCAGCAACAAGTAGCCTTTGTCGTACTCCTTGTCGCTGTAAGAGTTCTCTACGCGGAACTTCAGTGGGTTGCCCTTATCCTATAGAGAGGATTACAACAAATTACTAAATCAGTAACAGCTATATTGTTTTCATCTTGTATAAATACACGGCTAAATTTTTATAGGTTTAATCCCGTGGAGAGTGAATCAATGACCTGTAGGTAGTTAGTACGCAACGACCGACAACTACAACAACATTGACTTTTAGAACAAACAATTTCGTTTTAGAAAAAAATATTTTTTAATTTTACTTTTATAAATCGATATTGTTTCATGTACCGGATCGACCCTCTACGGGATTAAAACAATCAAAATTTAGCCGTGATTATTTACTACTGGCGTTCACTTCAGTGCATCCTGGCCTGAACCGAAACAATTTGTTCAATAATACCATTCAGGTCACTTTCTCGGACACGCTCGTGTTGTTTTCGTCATGTGATGCACATGAGACCAGTCACTTACAAACGTAAGTTGAAGTAAACGATGTAGAGTCGGTCACTACTGTCCGACGTCACATGAATGTAACATTATTGGCGGTCATCATTGTCCGACACGGCGAAACTCCGAATACAAGACGGTTGCTTATTTTTTGCTAATGTTATATTTTAAATTTCTTTGGGTAACTACCGTGGTGATAATGTGATTTTATTTTGTATAGTACTTACATCAGTGCCGACAGCTGTGAAGACCATAGCGTGGGTCATCCACGAGTCGCTGTACATCAGCCGGTCAGCCTTGTTCAGCCCGATCTGCACCTCCGTGTTGAACAGGAGACGGTAGTCTTGGCTGTGGGTGATAAATTAAATATATAAAATAAGCTAGTGCGCTTCACCATCAACGATTGCGTCACTGCTTGCCATCAGGTTGGATCGCGGTCAAGCACTAGTTTATATAAATTAAAAAAAAAAGCTATATAATTTTCCTGTACATGTGTTTGCCACCCAACTCTTCCTTAGCAGCTTGACCAATTTGGACGGAATTTTGTGTGTATATATAAGTGGGTCACCACTGCTCTCAAAACGGTGAAAGAAAACATCGTGAAGAAACCGGCATGTCTTAGAACCAAAAATTCAAAGAAATATGACATCCACGAACCCGCACTGGGCCCGCGTTGTGGATTACGGCCCATTCCCTCTTCTAGAGACGAGGCCTGAGCCCCAGCAGTGGGACTGATGCTATGCTATGCTATAAAAAGTCATAAAAAAAATGCAATTCTACACTAATAAAACATTATCTAAAGAAGAAAGAACAACGCCCGCGATAGAAATGGGTCTTTAGGACGCTTCTAGTGTTAAAATAAAAATCGATGTTTCTTTTTGTGTCGATGTAAGAAAATTCTTAATTTTCAGTGGCAGAAGCAGTTTCTAAAATATAACTACAAATTTTCGCTAAACTCTGTATTATTAATTGCGTGAGTGTAGTTCCAATGATCAGGTTGAATACTCACGCATCCAAGTCTTCGAAGCCGTTCTTCCTCTCGAATCTTTTGGAGACCTCGCAGCCGAACCACACGGCTTCACCCCCAGCGATACTGTCTTTTACAACCCTGGAAAAGATGAACGGTATACAATCAAGTATGATGTGTTGTCATTTCATACGTCTCGGTTTGTATAGAGACAGTTTTTGGGGGAAGAGTAGCATAGGGTTTTTTCCCGAAAATTAGTACAGTATAATATTCAAATAAGAACAGGAATGTCAATGACCTCTATCTGTCAAATGGTAGTTGAAAAGTACGATACGAAAAAGAAGACAGATATTCGTTCTAAATTGTATCCCCTTGATTACACTGTCCTAAATCGTAGATAATTTAGGAAGTAGAGAGGTCAGCACCTCCAATTCACACTAAATTGGATCTTATCTATTCTAACTGCAACTACACTTTCCGGTTTCCTAAAAATTGGATAGTGTAATACAATGGGCCTCATAAGAAGACTCAAAGTCACCCTAAGGGCACTGGAAAGGGCTATGCTCGGAGTTTCCTTGCGTGATGGAATCAGAAATGAAGATATCCGCAAGAGAACCAGGGTTGCTGACATAGCACGTAGAATTGCCAAACTTAAGTGGCAATGGGCTGGGCACATTGCACGCAGAACAGATGGCCGTTGGGGCCGAAAGGTTCTGGAGTGGCGGCCGCGTACCGGAAGACGCAGCGTTGGAAGGCCTTCCACAAGGTGGACCGATGACCTGGTCAGGGTCGCTGGAGTCCGATGGATGCGAGACGCACAGGACCGGTCATTGTGGCGACGCTTGGGGGAGGCCTATGTCCAACAGTGGACGTCTTTTGGCTGAAATGATGATGATGATGATGATGATGATGAAAAAGTAAGTACTAACTTCATGAGCGTCTCAATGGGCTGGTTGTTGTACGCTGTCTGCCGTCCCCCGACCACGTTGCCGAGGCAGTGCAGCGTGTACAGCTGACCGAACGGGTTGGATTGGCGAGGGTCCGATACTAGGCACACCTGGAAATATAATACAGAGGTTGCTTCAAATGTTTGAGGTACTAATTGGGTGTTTTCTTGAAGGTCTAAAAAAAAAGAAAAAAAAAATCTTTTTCCCAAAAAATCTTTTCATCATAAATGGTTATTAAGTGAAGCAGCAATTGGCAATTCAAATATATAGGTATTGGGAGCGTGATGGGAACATCTTCATATTTTTGTACGCGCTTAACCTAATGGTGAGAATTTTTTTATTACAAATGGCGTACAGATGCTCGTAGGCCACCATAGAAAACGACGTCTCGCCAACAGACATATTTATTTATTTATTTTATTTGGCCCTTCAACAATAAGTACACTAATACATGTAAAGAAAAACAATTCGGTCTTAAGTTTTAAGTGCCCCATCACTTAAAGAAGAGCACTACATGCACCATCACATACGCCTTAACAGCTAATAATAATTACAATAATTAAACCACAGGAAAATAACTTGAAAAGGAAAATAAATTGAACAGAATCAGAGATAATCCAGAATATTGGTTTAAAATGGTTTTATCTCATTTGCTGTTCTACAAATTTTTATATGGCTTTCACAGCTAGTATTCTATTTTTTTATACTTACTTAAAACTGGTTAGATAACAAATATATTTTTTTCGCACCCATTATAAATTCAACATGGCAAAAATTATACATGTGCATATCTTACGTGGACATAAACTTTTAGATTTGATAATGTTGATGTATCTACCTTGTCGTTAACATCGAAGAGGGGACGGACATGTTGCTCATAGAACTCCTGCGGGCTCAACAGACCAAAGCTCTTGTAGGCCTTCTCTTTGTTGTAGTACTCGAAGTTGAACTTTTCTGGTGGGGTACCTGTATGGGGACATTAATAATAATGTTATTGAAATCTCTGTAAAGCCCGGATAGAAAAAAAAAACTGCAGGGACTAACGGGGGTCTTACTATGATATTCACCAACCCGCACTGGGCCCGCGTGGTGGATTACGGCACATTCCCTCTCTTAGAGAGGAGGCCTGTGTCCCAGCAGTGAGAACATTAAAAAAGGCTAATCATGATGATGATGATATGCGAAACCTGAATATAGTTTGTTTCAGAATCAGTAACTGAATCGATGCCAATAATTTTTACACCATATTATATTTTTTCCCAAAAATATTTAAAAAAGGTCACAAGTTGGACGCCACTGACACTAAGTACGAAACAGGTCACAGCAAATAATAGCGGGCATTAGGCGCCAGCGCATAGTTGGATGCGGGAGCAAAACAACCCCTGAGGGTGGCCCCGTGACCGTGTATTTATGTCGCCAACCAGGTACGATAACGGGCTTATAACTTTGTAATTTTTCAAAATACAGTTTTGTACATAGATTCTTTACATAAAAATACTGGACAGGTGTTTCAGCTTTCGCATATACTAAAAATAAGGTTGTATAGGTCATCTCTTTTACAAATCAGTTTAGGTCGTCAAATGGATCGCATTAAGAGCTCGTGGTAAGACCTCAGCAGTCACGAGATAGTAAGTAGTTACCTAAGCAAGTAGCGACGATGTTGTATATAACAGCCATCTGCTTCTTGATGGCGCATTGAATATCGTCATCAGACGCGTTGTTGGCCACCTTGTCGCGCAGTTCCTTAGCGTACTCGCGAAGCTAAAACAAGTACACATAATAAAATTATAATAGGGGTGCGGGATTGTCCGAAAGAGAACGCAAATAGAAAAGAAAGAAAAAAAACATTAACAAAATTAATTTATACAAAAACGTTCAAATTTAACTTAAAGAAATTAATTTCGTACATGCGTATATTTTTTCGAGTTTTAGAAAAAAGTACTTCATTTTTTAACTTTACAAATCGATAGTGTTTCATGTACCTAATCGACCCTCCACGGGATTAAAACGAGCAAAATTTAACGGTGTATAAGGATAGATATAGCAAGTAAAGGCTACAGCATAATTTATTAATTTATTTACAAGCACTTGTACAACGATACAAAGGATATCCAAAGCGTTGTATCATCAAAGACACTACCGCCTGACCACCGCTAAGTTCATTTTTGCTTGCACTCGAAACGAAAACTACAAAGCGGTTTGGTGCCGGCCGCAGGATTCAAGCGAAATTTTTTTAAAGTGATCATGCAGAAATGACCGCGACAGTACAAGGAAACGTATAATGTATTGTTTATGATTCTTTTTCTCTGGAAAATGACCACAAATAAGTTACAGTTAGTTGGTCACCAGAGAACGCATCCGGCCGATAACGCCAGTCGAGTGGCTACGAACCACAGGCTGAACTGATGACCTGGTAAAGGGCGTGAGAATTCGCTGGATGTGGGAAGCACACCAGTCCAAAACTGGGCAAGTGCGAGTCGGAATCTTACGCTGAGGGTTCCGTACAAACTAACTTATATAAACAGTTCAATTCCCGAATCGAGGCGCCACAATTTTATTGTAATGATATAACAATAACATAATTACAATAATATTATTATTGGGGGCGAGTACACGCACATGTTTGCACTAGTGCGAAAAACAGTCCATTGCGTACCTAAGCACAGTGGGATAAGAGCGGGTTTTCGAGTAAGGGCTTGTTTACGGATGCGGCGCGTTGGGCGGTCCGTAGTACATTGCCATATGTTTGTGTTTGCGCGAGCGATGATGCGGCCCGCTGTTGTAATGTACAACGAACGCACAACGCGCCGAGTCTCCGTAAACACGGCCTAAGTGTATTAAAAATATTTTTATGGCTTACAGGTAGTTGTTTCGGGTCTGTGTGTTTTGTGAGATACTTTATAACTAGGTGATAATGAAAGGTGATGTTTCTCTTACCTTAGTCTTAATAAGTGCGTTCATGTGCAAACTGCGTCGAGAACTGAACGACTCAGCGAAGCACTTCTTCGGTATGACGCCATATTTGTTGACCAAGTTCACTATCATGTCCCATTGGCCGCCATCGTTGATTGGGTCCTGTGAATAAACAAAAGAAAAAGTAAATTTAACCTATTTTCCGGTTAAATATAAAACTTTAAAAGCGGCTAACCCGATATACATTTTCATCAACCATTCAAAATATGTGATTATGGTTATTATATATCTTTCTCCAGATTTTTGGATACACAGATATCTTGTAGATATTATCTACGCTTCTATAACAAAACAAATTTGCGTAAAACTATTCTAATAGAGACCTCTGAAAATCTGATATTATGCATGAATTATGGCCCTCCATAATATGCTCATATATTAAAAATAAAAAAAAAGTACATCTATAGAAGCCTTGCACATTTAATCAAGATGTTGAACGACGACCATTTTTCTCAAAAAGTTTTAAGGGTTTAAAAAAAAACACGTATTTTCTGGAACAAGTTATGTGAAATATTCGAGTAAATCATGGAATTACCGAATGCCAACAGAGATATCAGGCGTTATCTTTATTTTTCACTTTGCCTTTTTCATGCGTTGGATTGCGTTATATGGAGCAGGCTTGTAGCGACATCTATGTCGTCACAAATGAACTAATCCTGCATCGCGCAAGTAAGATTCGCTGCGTGATTGGAACATATAGAACAAACCCGAAATCATCTATCGGGCAGTAGCCCACCAGATATAACACCTGTCTGGTCGGAGAATCCTCCCTTTTCAACGGAGGTATGTGAGACTTTACTCTCTGTTCCACTACCTCCAAAGGCTTATAAACCATACTCGACGTTGACGATAGGCCAGTGGGGAGGGGCCCTCTTAAGTGGTAAAAACTTCTCTCTTAAGGTCACTACAATTTGTCTGACTAATCAAATATAACTTTGTAATAGTTACCTGAATAACATATTAAATAATCAGACATGTAAAAATAAGTAAATTTTATTTATGTTTTGTGGAGCTTTAAAACTTCTGACAGAATATATGATACTACTTCAGAATAATAATATTTTAACCTCCCCTCCCCCTCGTCAGCAATGTAAGCAAAGCTCTCTACCATCCCCCCCCATTATGCTTACGTAATACTTGAATGGCCCCGAAGATAAACAAGTTACGCAGAATCAGTGGTTTTATTTGTACACGTACGCAATTCGCAAACACTACAAGTATATTCTGTATTACCGCAGGTTTCAAGTGAGATTATAAAGTTGAATTATATCTTCACAAGTAGTCACACATTTCGCATTATTTGCAGTGATATGCTTTATCAACGCAAATAAACCAACTCAGATAGGAGGCTTTTACTCCTATCTGAGTTGGTATTTAATTAAATAAGCCCTATAATAATAATTATGTTAGATGATTGTTTTGTGTGTAGCCTGTAGGCTAAAGCTATAATAAAAACTGTCGAACTCACACACGAAAGTTTCCGCACAAACTAATATAATTATGTAAAAAATTCATCTATTTTTTTGTGACGTAGTGTGTTATGAGATCTTGCTTTATGCCAAATTTTAGGGTTCTAGGTCAAAGGAAAGTGCCTACTCTATGTATTTTGATTCCCTTGAGAGTGTCGCAATACACGTTTTTTGCAACATAAACGGCCGTATCTTTTTCGTCATTAACTTAGAAGTTTGATTTTTTTACAGCTTCAAGGGACCGCAGATTTAAGTAAATGGTTTTAATTTCAACTCGATACCTCCACGCAATCCCAAGATAAAGAGTCTTGACTGACAGACAGACGGAAAACCAAGAAAACCCTATAAGGTCTCTGTTTTTTTTTGAGTTACGGAACCCTAAAAAGCCACTCTTACACCTAAAATATTTTTTCAAGGTGGATAACGTTGGTATTTTCTAGCAACTAAAATTTAATCGAAGGGTTTTGTAGCTCGTCACCCGGTAACGAACAGTGGTGCTATTCTCTAAGAAAACGCAGGGCTGCCTCAACGACGAACACCTAAATAGGATACATTGGATTGTCAACCTAATGTACCTATACATTGGATTGTTAATTCAATCCTATTTGGATGTTCGTCGTTGCGACAGCGCTGCGTTTTCTTAGAGAATGGCACCACTAGGTCTTTACCATGACGTGTTAAAAAGTCAGTCGTGCGAGCGAGATAGAGTGATAGAGCTATGTATAAATCCTATATAGCTCCACCCCTTTAACAGTTCAGTTTATGTTGTTGCTCGCGGTAGGGGCTCAGACCTGTCGACCACGTCGAAGGGCGGTTCAAAGAGCTGTCATAAACACTGACAGGCCCCGCCAAGGCTGAAAACTGTCAGAACAGCGGATTCTTCGATACGGGGTTTTTAAGTCTAGAGTGAATAGGTTACTTCTAGGCAAGCGTGCTCCATCGACGGCCACATCATCGGGCTTACCATCAGGTGAGATAGTGGTCGAACGCGAGTCTATCCACAATAGAAAAAAGTCACTGTGGCCCTTGAACCAAAGGCTAACTGAAGGAACACAGGTGGTTTTTAGTCGGTAAAAGGCTGACACTCCCTCTTATTCCACCCAGAATGGGAGAAATTATGTCATAACTTCCCTCTGATAAAAATAAGTCAAGACTAAAGCGAGAACTACATTAACATTCAACATTTGTTTTAACTGGCGAGTAAATACTTCCTCCTCTCTTCTAGACCGTCGCACACGTGGGCCACGCTTGATTTGTACGTCGCTTGGCGTGGATCTAATGTAGCTCTACAAGTCTGGTTGCCATATTAAATGTATGGAGACCGACGCGCCCAGATCGGCGTACGTGGCCCACCACTTGTGCCCAATGTAGTTCTACCTTAATTCGAATGCAATACAACTGAACGAGTTCAACTAAGATATAGACACAGAAACTATTGAATTCTGAAATTATATTTAACAATACTTAGTAAATTATAAATGTGTCAAGTAGGTACACATTTTTTTGCACGATTTTAATGGATATCCAATACAATAGTGTAATAAAATGATGTTTATCTTCTTCTTCTTCTTCTTAGTCGGTACACTCTTGTCAGAGTGGTCGTGGTCATCACTATGAATCACAATGAGTAATCATCCCGGTCACACCGTCACACGGCGCCATTCATCGCGGATGTATGATGATTTGATGAATTATGTTTATAACAACTAAATAATTGCTTAGTAATAAATTGATTCTAAGATTAAATAAATAATTGGTTTTAATGTGATTTTTATTGTGTTTTGTTCTAGGTCAACAATGTCGAGACTTGTATCATAATCGAACACCAGTGTATAGGAAATAATTATAACACCTATATTAGGAAACATATTGAGAAAATTAATGAAAAATATGAAAGAAACTAAAATATGAAATAAAAATTCAAATATCTCAATAAATCAAAAAGTTATGGGACTTTGAACTTGTACTTGACTTGTTGGGGGACATTATACGAGTGCCGAGTAAGTATGTAATTATATTTGCCGACCGATGGCTTAAAAAGGTGGGTGGGAAAGTGAATTTTGTGGTGTTCCATGGGATATCTATGTCTATTCCTATGGTCAGCATTGAGCTGCGCTATAGGCTGAGTTGTCTGATAAAGTAGTAAATTTACCTTCAATAAAAAGTTAACCAATCTTCCTTCGAGTTCCTCTCCCTGCTTGGCGGTGGCGACGATGTTGTTCAGCCAGTAGTGAGCACGTTCGATCTTATCCCAGAAGAATAGGTAGCTGTGGAGATAATGATTATAAGGTATGCGATAAAATATAATTGTATCGGAGAGTCATCAAGTTATAAAGGATGATAGTGCACTTAGTAGGTACTCGTAATTAACTAGTTTTCTTTTATACACATAACTATGTAAGCCCCGCGGTTTCACCCAATATTTTGCCTAAGGGCCAAATTCACCAATAAACTAATCGCGATTATACAAGACAAAACGCAGTTTGAGCGCCTAATCGAGATTATAGCTTCATTTTGCGTTTCACCGCTACGAATTGAACCTAGTTTACGCTAAACTCAGTTTCAATTCCTTTGTTGTCGCCCATGTTTACGACACGGATCTTTAAACTAGATTACGCTGAGCTCAGTTTAGTTGAACTAAGTTTTTATATTGAACGATGAAATCAGCCCTTAGATAGCGTTCTTAGGTAATTGGGTAATTGGGGTAGACAACACTAGGATTATTTTTCAATTCGAACCAGTAGTCCCTGAGATTAGTACCCTCAATCGAACACAATATTATAGTTTCTGACTTTCAACTTGTATATGTCATAACTCCGCCGTACCATGAACCGCAAAATTATTTCAATAGCGGCACGCGGGTCACTGTCGGACACGCTCCACGCTTGTGCTTTTGACGCCCCGTAGTTTTTGTCATGTGATGCGCATAAGACCAATCGTACCTGCAAACGTAAGTCGAAGGGATGTTGTGTCGGTCACCAATGCCCGACATGGCGTCTAACGTGACTATACCGCATTTTGAGTATCAACTCTGTTTTCAAACTCGCGGCTTGAGTTTCGCATTGTTAATTAAGAGATTAATCGACAATGGAGCTGAGTTTTTATGTTCATACAATTAGTAACATTGTCTGCTGTGAATACACAGGTGTCTAGACGTAACAAGATAATATCAACACGTTTCGTGTGAGCGAACAAACGGTTAGGCCAAAGATAGGATCGTATCACACTAGCGGATTGCCTGCGGATGATCACATTTTCGTAGCAAATACTTAATTTCGCAGAGCCAGAGTATGTTCATGATGTCTTGAACTCAATAAGGATCACAATTTTCCTCGAGCTTCATTTACCGGGAATTTTCGGCTCGAGAATACTCGGTAAAAAAAATCCTAGCCAGGGCAAGAAAGTACAGTCAGGACCAGGCACCATATTTAATGTCAATTTTAACAAATTAGGCAAACATATGTACAAAAATCACTTAAATGATAATTAACCGAATACAGAAGAGATTCCTCTCTTCTGTATTCGGCCAGATGAAAAATCTAGCTTCAAATAAATCAACAAAAGCTAATACCTCTGAGAGAACTCAAACTCCTCAATTCCGTACTTCTTCATGAAAGGCAGCCTCATAACATTGAGGGCAGCAAACAGCCAGCAGCGACCCGAGCTCTCTTGGTTCGTCACCGGTTTGGCTTCAGAGTCGAGCTGTCAATCGAAAAAGAACTTTAAATAGGTGAAATTAATTTATTAAAGTTAGGAAAATTTGTCATTGATATAATTATATCACTCTGGCATAAAACATACTGCAACCAAAATCTTATTTTTTGAAAAGTTTGCATTTATTTCCCATATTTCTATTTTGTACTGTTTAATACAGATTGTGATCACTATGGTTTCTTTGTTTATAGCAGGTACTTAGAAGTTTCAAGAAAAATGTGTAATAATAAAAGTAGTAAGTAATTATAACTCTTTTAAATCTGGTGGCCATTTGGTTGTGTGTCTATAAGAGAAAATGAGATGTTACTTGAAATGCTAACTACTGTTTTATATAATAAAAAATTTAGATCTACTTTCATTAAAAGATTTCTTTTTAATGTTATTTGCTGTTCTAAACCAAATATTTTACAAATATAAGCAAAGAAAAGTACCCAATTACTTACTTTGATATTGTAGACATGTAACGTGGTCTCAGTCTTTTTTCTACTGATAGCAACCTCGAATGGATCAAATCTTGTGCAAGCATTCTGTGCGAGTTCATTTTTGGGATCAGAGTAGAAGTCACTGCGGTACTTGGATAGAGTATCCAAGGTCAACGGAACTAAAAAAAGAATGTTTTGTTATGATATGTAAAGTATTGTTTAGGTCTCTTTATATTTCTTATTTTACAAAAGCTACACTATTTTATTTCCAGAGATATACAAAGTAAAAAAAAAACTTGTTTGTTTATGTTTTTTGTGAATTAGATAAGTAATGCAATGAGTACTCAATTAGCATCACTCAGTCAGTTTACCGTGGATCACTTGATCCTCTTCTCTAAAGAAGTAAAACCATATTCGAAAACAATTAAATAAATGAGCATGCTTGTTCCAGATTCTTTCCATTTACAGGTCAACTTTCAGATCACCATACTGGCAAGTTAGACAGTGTATATCATATACCAACCCGCCTTAAGTTTGTTTGATTGACCAGGGTCATCACTAAAGACTTCCACGGTGAATGTTAAATTTTGTTAGCAAAAATTTTGTCAAATAAAACTCACTTTTATGGTCTATTTGTGTGCTATATCTTAACAATTTTACAATTACACCATTATGTACCGGTAACTTAATTATATTATTCATTTCATGGTGATAGGATATTGTAATTATTACATATTTTTAATTTACACAAAATTGTACAAGAATTTGGCAAATAAGCTGACATCATTTATTGTTTTTTATTGGTATTCCACCTAACCTGCGTAGTTTTGACAAAAAAAAAACAATCTTGATTTACTTTTTTAATTGAAGATTTGTTAAATAAGGTTTGTTACCAAACAATCCAAAAAAAGAAAAGGTTATTCATATTGTAAAATAAGAATATTATTCTATACTTAATTACTTGTTTCTGATGTACTTATCGTATTTGTTCTTTCGTTTTTTAATTGTAGGATAAATTAATTTGTTTATGTGGCATATTAAAATGACACAGCAAGATTCTGTTCTGTCAATTAAAGCATAATCATCGTACGATTTAAAAATAAACTAAAACTCTCAGTAGGCAAATAATGATTGTTACAAAGCAAAATTATTAAATAAAAATAGTTGAAACCAAAATTATTGACCACATAATGACTACTGAAAAGGAGGTTATGTTTGAGTTTGTAATTAAAAAAAAAAACAAAAAGTATAGTTCATGTACCTGTCGACATGGTTGCAGAAGTTATTCGTAACAAATGATGCGTCCGAAACTTGAACAACACTTTTGAAAGTGATTTTACAAGCATTTACAAATTTAAAATGATTTTCAAGATAACCACAGAGTACTTAATATGATGGAAAAAATAACAAGGGATTTCCATTTTCCCGATGCCGGGTAACAACAGCAACATAAACAATTTAATCTTTATGCCATTGCGATAAGAGTCATAACAATTGCCTTATTAGCTGCAGGTTCGAGTAGGAAAATACTGCTATCTCTTTCTAACTCATTCAATAACCTGTCCCTATGGTTCAAAAGTTCATTCTTTCGGTTATTGACCCCACAAGCAGCTGATTTGAGAGACCATAGACATCGCTCTGTGGTCTGTCGAATTTGTTTATTTTTTGGATTATTAAATCTCGAAAAATTCCCAATAAATAGTATTAATTTTCAGAAATTGTTCTTATTTTTTCATTTTGAATAAGTTTTATATTGTTGCAAACATGGTTCAAAATATTTATTTATCTTGATGAAGTATATTTTTATGATCTAACGTCTGGTAACATTTAACTTTTAGCGCGAATTTCGAAAACTAGTTTATCCGGAAATTATAAACGAAATAGTACTAATAACATTAACTACGTAATTATGAAGCTATGAAATGCTAATAATTTAGGTAATCATATGTTCCAACAAATTCCGTGTTAGTATTTTATCAATACAAGCAAAGCTAAAATTGTTATTAGTTGTATCTTGAAAAATCAATAACTCCGACAAACTGAAGGTCTAATTTTAAGACGACACTTGCACCAAAAACGTATTCCTGTCATAGAGTTCTTCCCTCTAACAATTTATTCATTTATATTAAGATTTTTCGACTAAAAAGTGCCTATTTTTATTGGTTAGTGGATATTAACCATGTCATTGAAGGCATACGAAGATGCTTGCACCAGAGCCGAGTTATTTGGCCAACCTTTGCCAGATCGAGAAGAATTTTTATCAAAACATAAACATTTGGATGTCGTCGAATTTGAGGAAGTGGAAATTCGGACAGCAGAGGTAAAAAACATTTTATTCTTAATTAAAAGAAACAATCTTTTTCTCAATGAATTTGTGTTTTTCTTTTTTTAAGTAATTATTGTAGAATGAGGGCCAAATAGGTCAAGGATTGTATGGATCTGTTTAAAGTTGGTAATTGTAATCCTTGGCACCTCAACTGCTGAAGGTTACAAAATGCGAACCGCTTTTCTAATAATTTTTTGTTTTTCTTTTTTAATTACATTCTAATTAATTTTATGGGTATTGATTACCGAATGTTTTTTTCTTGTTACATAATGATGTTTCTTTCCAGAATACAGCTATGCTAGATGAACAGATAAAAGATGGCAGCGGAGGCCTAGTAGAATTAAATACAATATTGGATTCCACTCAGACTAAAATTAATAAATTAAAGGTAAGTACTTTAATAAGACCGCAATGTTCTTTAGTATGTAGTTTGAGTTTAGATTTTTTTAAAAAAAGCTAAGTAATTAGGTAATATTTTCGGGTGAAGGTGATGTCTCGAGCGTCAGGAGATGCAAGACCATACGCGGCCACCGTAGGCGCGGGCTTGCGGACGTTGAGCAATGGGTAGTTCACCAGGCCGTCGGGTCTTACCGGACGGCCTCGAGTCAACGAGGCGCAGTGTTCCATGCGCTGATTCCCAACTCCAAAAAAGTTATGAATTTTGGCCATTGATATTTCTTTTTACCCAATGCAACGATGTTTATTTTCAGGGTGTTTGCGGAACCATAACAAACTTCTTTCGCGTGAAAATATCAGCAAAAGACAATTTATCCTATTCAAGCGAACCAAGCTACGTAGGACAGACGAATTACGACAAAGATTACATCCCACCTACTTCAGACATAGGCTCTATAAACCAAGGCCTTGGTCCCGATGACAATGAGATGACACCGCGCGCGGGAAAATCGAAACAAAATGGCGGCGATATCAACACCGCTTTAGACGAATTAAAAAAGATGGAGGACCAGGAGAATACGTCATTGTTGGGTAAAGCGGCCGTTAAAGATATCGGGAAACAGGTGACAACGCAAATTAGTAAGTTGGATCAGTTGATTCTTCAGGCAGATAGAGCTCAATCGTCGATGAATAACCAGAATAAGCAAATGCGAGCTTTTTTACGGTAATTTTATAATTGCATGTTTTTTTGTTTCAATATATCTCCTCATGTCTCATGCGATCCTTGCTGCACCTTGTATAAGACTGCATAAATTCTTGTGTGTTTTTCTCTGGTGTTACCTAGCTGTGATTTGATTTCTATATCAAATAACTTGTGCGTAATTGAATGAACAAAAAATGTTGCGTCACTCTTGCAGTATTTAGCGAAAAAATAAGCTTCAATATGAAAGAATTCATTAATTTGAAATAGATTTTTGAGAAGTAATTTTATTTATGTAGGTTTATTTTTACCTATGAGTTGTGGTAAATATTATGTTATTTATTATACAAGCATGGATATTCTTAGGTGTACCTGTGACTATCCATGCTTAGACACAAATACCAGACAAAACACCGTTCAAGCAAGCGCGGGCTGTGAATAAACCATCGCATACTGTAAAGACGCGGACCTCCTGGTATTGTATATATTTAGGTCTATAGACAGCGTTGACCAAAAATTAAACCGCCTGAAATAAATCGTAGAGCAATACAACCCAAATTGACAGGAACACTAAATTAAGCAAATACAATTCGTGCAGGTCGATTGGTTGGCATAGTCATTTCATCTTACTAAAGTTCATGAATTGATAGCCTGCCTAGCACATATACGAGTATATTACTCCATTGGTATGTGTGCGTAGTCCTAGGCTTCCGTGAGGCCTCCCCCATGCATTGCCACATCGATTTCTCATATCCAAAGTGCTCCCGTGACCCTCACCAAATGTAAGTCCATTTTATCTTTCAACGATGCAGTTTTCAGTAATGCGGCCCACAGCCCTCTTTGAACCTCTGAAATTTTACACAAGCAAAGGAAGAAATAAAATGGTGTGATAATGTAGATAGAGCGGGTTGTAAGAATTTCTCTGAACGGTATAAAAACGTGAGATCTTGTGTAGATAAATATTTAGAGAATTTCTTATTTGATGTAGACCGAAATACCGTTGTTGTGTTCATGGAGGTGTTGATCTTGTCTTGACGATGTTGTAACGAACCGTGTTTTCTATATAACAATATAATATTGTAGTGTATATAAAATGTTGTGTTCAGATCCAACTTTATTGAAATCGAATTGTTGCCTACGTTGTTTTATTTTTTTGATTATGAGTCCAATCTGCCTGACTTCTTCTCAGCTACATTACGAGTCCCTAGATGTAGCAATTACTGGACATCAAGTCCATTAGGTATGTTACTCGGAACGACCTTGACCTTGAACAGGACTTGTTTGGACTTATCTTGACTTCTAGGCTTCTTTGTATCCATTTCCAATGACAGCCGGAACCAACGGCTTGAGGTGCTTTCCGAGGCATGGAATGGTCTTGACTAAAAAGATGGTCACTTATCAACGGACTTAGGCATTGCTTATTTTACATTAGCTTATCGAATGATCCGGAAGAATTGACAGAATGGTTGGCACAGTGGTCAAGCGATTGGACGAAGCCTGTCGCGGGATAAATTCCCGCATGGAATAAACATTTGAATGCTATAATAGTTGTTCACGACCTGGGTATTTTGTATGTGTGTTTACATGCTTGTGAACGCTTCTACAATACAGAAGTTAATCTTAGTATGGTGCAAAGTTTAAAAAAAAAAACAAAAGAAAAAAAGAATTCTTAATCACGAATCCAGGTCTTTGCTATTTTTACAATTAACCTTCCTGGTCTTCAAAGCTTAGCACCTATAGTACTCAAACTAGACGGAAACAAATGCACAGGAAACTGCTTCCATTCAATTTATACAATTTTCAGTATTGTTTGATTTTGCGTTTGTGTGTGGTACTCTTGAGGAAAACTAGTGGTGGGTGACGACGGGAAATGACCTCCGTGTCACACAGTGTCTGAGTCAGACTTCAGAGATTCTTTGCAAAGTCACCAGTATTTGTAGGATGTTGTCCTAAAAAATGTTGACGATTCTGGTGCCAAGAACGTCCAATAATTCGATCATGTGCCCATAATCCGCCTTCCGCTTTGTTCTTTTTCGGACAGGACCCGACTAATAGCGAGTTTAATAATTTATTTTGATTTTCAATTACTGTACGGTCCATATGATGATTCATTTTAACGCTAAATGGATCATCATCCGCCTTATTCCAAATATGTTGGGGATAGCTTCTAGTATAATCGGGTGGTTTTTTGACATGGATATTGACTTCTTATTTCATTTTCATAACCAACCAAGCGTTTAGTTATTTATACCGCGTACATCGAAGGACTGAAGCAATTTGCCTACAGCGGTCTTCCTGTCTGATTATTATTTAGTTGTCTTGAAGGCAAGAGCCTATTCACATAGGCTCTTAAAAAACTAGTGCGATTCACCATCAACGATTGCATCATTGCTTACCATCAGGTGGGATTGCAGTCGAGCACTGGTTTAAATCATTTAACTAATCCCGCCAGTTCTACCAAGGTGTGTTATGTTTCTATTTGTTACGACTGTTATAGGTCTCTTATTAACAGCCAAGAATGTTTGTATGAATGTGAACATCCAGTTGTTTTTGAAAAAAAAAAAACAACGAGATCCGATTTTGGTATTTGCAAGATCTTATTATGTAAATCGAATGCTCAATTTGTTTAAAATTTAAGAAATAATTAAAATTAAAGCACTTTGCTTATTCTGGGTTAATTACGACGTGTGTTATATTTATTGTAATAGTAAGTAATGTCTGTATATTATATCCAACTTATGATATTAATGTTTAAAATCAATTTTATTGATTTGTGTCCTCATTGTGGTTGCAACTACAAACGTTAGTGTTTGCGTTCCAGTTCAGTCATTTTAAATAGACAAGTATCGAGATGCCAAAAATAAAATGTATTAAATAAAATAGAAGGGCGTGTTCACAGTCAATGGATAAACTTACCCAGTCATGGCCGCCATTATCGCTGATAGTCGAGGCTCACTTGACTGCCATACCTTGTTTATCCAGAGTGATGAAACAGTCTATTATGTCGTGGCCAGTGGTGCTATTCTCTAGCATTATTATTTTTGCAGCGCTGCCGCAACGACGAACACCCAAATAGGATACATTGAATTAACAATCCAATGTATAGGCATATTAGGTTGACAATCCAATGTATCCTATTTGGGTGTTCGTCGTTGAGGAAGCGATGCGATTTCTTAGAGAATAGCTCCACAGATCTTAAAAATTGGATATGGCCAAGTTAAATTGGCCAGATAATTTTAAACGTTAGAGTTTGATGATATTATTATGTCAATCCTCGTTTGGCCTACTTTCTTTAGACTTTTCATTATCATAGAAATGCTACATCAATGATATGGCTAAATGAGGATCGACATATCATCAAATGTTAACGTTTAAAAGCTCTTCATGATATTGCAAACTAAAAGCCAGTTTTAGTTTGCAATATCATGAAGTGATCAATTTTTATGATCTGGCCACGACATATACATACACCATATTATATTTATTTTACAAATTAACTATTTATTATAATAAGTAAATTATTGCCCTTACTAAATTGTATATCTATCTTTCCATAGACATTGTAGCGTGCTGACTTTTTCTATAAATTACTCGTGTTTAGAAGAAAAAAAAAAGATATAAAATTAAGAAATTGGTGCTTATAATGAGAGTGTGA
Source organism: Leucania comma (assembly GCA_958295575.1). NCBI lineage: Eukaryota > Metazoa > Arthropoda > Insecta > Lepidoptera > Noctuidae > Leucania > Leucania comma. The sequence continues at coordinate 9,160,250 of OY282482.1, read as the reverse complement.
TTGTAATAACGATCATGAATTTGCATTAGTTGACAATATTATATTATCTGTATTTGATGTAACCCTTTATAAATGTATAATAGTAACCAATAAATCTTGACTAATCCTTATATTCCATTCAATGTTGTTAATGTCGAAATCGTGGGTGAATAAGTAGGCTTATGTAGGACAATTATTAATATAGGTGTAAACGTGATTGTAATAGAAATAGCTGTATTAACCTTTTCTTTGATTATTACATTATATTAATGTTTTTAATCGATTTTATGGCTCTCACCCAGGATAAAGTCGCTTGTTACCCGAATGCAAGAAGGGTTATGTTTTTATAAGAAATTGTTCTCCTGAGAGAAATTTTTGAATAAATTAGCAGTGTCAGTTTTTGCCTTAGCATCTCTATGCTCAGGAAAACTATAGGAACCCAGCAGGGCCCATGAGTTGACTTCTGAATGAGAAACTCGTGGTCCTGGAACAAAAGGCCACTGAAGGAGCAATAGGTGTGGTTTTAGAGCTCATAGCTGCCGCCCCGTGTCGACGGCTACAGTTACTTACCTCTGCCGTTGGCAACATGTCGGTCGTGTGTAATTTCTCATAGTCAGTAAAAGTCTGACACGCTTTCCCCCTCGACTATGAAAGTCATTGAATGAATTCTAAAATCTAAAAAAAACACCTGAATGCTAGAGCCTTTTCTGAGTAGGGAAATCATCAATTCTTCCCATTCTGAATAGAGCGACAGGGATTTTCAAACTTTTACAGACTAAAACCAACTCTTGTTCCCTCGGTTGCCTTTTACGAGGGGTTGTTTTTTTTTTTGTTTTATTGATTTGTTCTCAAGAAACGTATTTGTTGAATTTGTTTATGAAACGTATTGTAAAAAGTTCTTTTTACACGACTGCCCAAAAAAAGTGTTATGTTTTCAGGGTTGATGAATGTATGTATACCATTAGTTCTACACACCCACCCAACTTTTTTTATTTTTTATTAACGTATGTGATTGTCATCTAAGATTTGACGAGCAGATTCAAAAAAAAAAAAAAAAATGTAACACATTTATTTAAAAAATAAATTAACACCGTTATTCGAATCTGAGGAGTAAAAAAATATTCATTTTTACAATTTTTGCTTTTTAGTTCTTAATTTTGACATAGCAGTCGTGTTTAAATTTTTTTTTATATTAGTAGGTACTTGTTTACTAGTTGTGTACCAATAATATGTCTTAATTTATGTTATTTAGTTTTCATTGTGTCCAAATGCCCATTACTCACGGTTTTGACAAATATCCATTTCTTCTTGTTACCCTATTTAAGCTTGACCTTCAAATCTGTCCCGTTCGCAGAATTCTTAGCATTGTGATATATTTATCAGTGTCAGACACAAAAGATGTTGTATTTATATAATTTATAGCATTATTGAAAGAAACCAAGCTGTGATTAATATGTTTTTTATTTCTGTCCCTTTAAATATACTCCGTAGTCACAATATGTTACGCTAATGTCCACTTTGGGAATATTTACGTCAGTAATTACGCGCGACAATGATACTCGAGTTTGTGATTAAGGGTGTATTTCTACTGATATGGAGCTGGGCAGAGCGGAGCGGAGAAGAACTGTGAAAAGTGGTAAGCGGCATCAATGTGAGCAGCAGCATGGAGTGGAGTTGAGCTACCCTCAGCTTCATGTTCTCCATACGTCGTCACAGCCTGCTCGATTTTGTTCTGTTCGGCTCGGGCCGTGTGTTCATTTGTTTTATTTCAAAGTCCACTAAGCTGCACTACGCTGCACTAAGGATGTTTTAAATATCGAGCGAATTGCTTCGCATCACGCCTGCGTATTCCTCGCATTACAATAAATACTTTTATGAAAAGGACATTTGCGGGGGTTACGCGTGCGGAGCAGTCCCGCATGCGTGATGAAATCCGCACGATATTAAAAACACCCTTACACTGTTACTACTGATGCGGAGTGAAAATTTGAAGCAGTGTGATTAGCCAATTCACGGTCCGCTCCTCTCCTATTTATCCAGCTTCGCGTTAGTGGAAACACACTCTAAAATACTTATATCCTTTTCTTTATACCGTAATTCCTGACCTGCACAAATAAGGTATATCTTCAACTTGTAGACTTCTTCCATCAGCCATCTGAACTCATACTATGATGAGATAGTATGTTTTTTGACATCTTGTGGTACTGAACAAAAAAAAAACACAGTTACAAATTAATGGCTATGGCACTTATGGCGGGTTTCTGAATTGAGTATTTTGAGTTAAGAACGACTCAAACCATACTTAAATGCCAAATTTTGACAGATTTGCAGGCTAAAGTAGAGTTTGAGTAATTCTCAACTTCAAATGCTTAAATCAGAAATCGGGGGTTAGACGTAATATGCTTTTATTCCTGAAAAAGGCACGGATCTTGAGGGATTGACTACGAAGGTGTAGCTGTTAGCAAGAGGTAGATAATTAACTAAGATAGAAGTAAGCAACAACTACTAACTATAGGTAAAGAAAATTAATTTAAGTTTAGCCTGCTTTACGCCAAAATTATTTAGCTCAATCAACGAATTTCAAATTTTAAACCCAACTACAATCACGTATGTAACGTAATGTCTTCTAATAAAGAAACAGTAGGCACCTGATGATTCAATAAGCATACTTTTTCCTGATTCCAATTATTATTGAAGATACAATTGACATTGGACGCGTCACGCTTCAATCAGGGCCACACAAAAACTGAGCGGAATCAACCGTGAAACAGTCTTATATAAGAATCTGATTATCGTACCATGACCCAACATTAGAGCCCAAACAGTCGAGATGCTACTTGCACTCATCATTACTCAACTGTCCGTACTTGTTGTCGCGAATCCATTTCACAAATATCCCACTGTTTTCCTACTCGATGTCGGTAATGAAGAACTGGAAAAGACAAATACTGAACAGATTAGAGTATCCGTTCCCGGAGGATCTATAGCATTAAGATATCCAGCAATTGGCGATGGTAACACGATAGGACATCTTCGAGTAAGTAGCATAGACTTCGGAACGTCCTTTAAAGCAAATATAGTTGACGGTGGTCCTGGTTACAAATACGCTGTTCTAGTATTGATGGGTAACCCAGGTGTTTCATATGATGCGGTAGTGACAGTGCAAACAGTGAATGATCAAGCGTACAATATACCGAATATTGGGTACGATCCAAACAGTAGCGGTGGTGTTATTGAAGTTGAAGAAGATGCTAATAACAGTGCAGAAGACATGAGTGATGATGGTCCACCAGCCACCAGTTATCAAAGTGAAAGTGTTGCTCAGAGTACTAATGCTGAAGTGATGCAATCATCAGTAAATGTTTACAAATATGCTGAGAACGAAGAAATGGAACAAAGTGATGATGAAAACCAGAATTCAGATGATGATAACGATGTATTAGATGTTGAAGATGATAAAGAAGAATCGGATGTTGAAGAAGATTATCAGGAAGAATCGGATAGTGTCGTCAATGAAGCTGACAGCGAAAGTGTTGAAAAAGATATACACCAGGAGTACACTGACGACATAGATCAAACGGATGATTCGAATTTCCAAGTCCAAGGTATTGACACTGATGCTGCAGATAATGATGAAGAAATAAGCCCAGAATTAGCTCAATCTCTACCGAATGATTTCGAGGAAGATAATGAAGCTTTGAGTGTTATTCGTAGTAGAATTGATTCGAACTATGACGGCACAAGGCCATATTTAAGCGGAGGACAAGTTTACTATGAATATGACAGTCAAAAGAGGCCTGATTATTACCAGAAAGAACCGTTGGATTACGAAAGTCCTGATGAAGTACAGCAGATCTTTAATGACGGAGAAATACATAACAATGGAGATAAATATAGAGATTCAAATAATAATAATTATATAGATTCGGATGATAACTATGCAGTAGCATATTAAAAATTATAGTTTATAAATAGTCATAATTTGGAAGTATGTAGTTAAGTCATAGAGAAATTATTGACGTATGTGGATAGCTTAGTAAATAATAATAAATAATTAGTACCTAATGTAATTAACGAGTAAAAATTCGAAATTGTTCTATCTTTTTATTTTTTAATCTTCAATTATTTGACTGGCCTGTTGGTCTAGTGGTTAATGGCCCTGACTGCTATGCCGGAGGTCGTGGGTTCGATTCCCACCTAGGACAAATGTTTGTGTGATGAGCTCGATCATTTGTTCTGTGTCTGGGTGTAATTTATCTATAATATGTACGTATTTAGCAATATCTAAGTATGTTTATCAGTTGTCTAGTACCCATGACACAAGCTGTGCTTAGCTTGGGACTAGACGACGTTGTGTGATAGTTGTGGAATATTATTATTATTATTTCTTTTGAAATTTATATAAAAACTGAAAATGCAAAATAATTCACCAGTAACACGTTTTGCTTGTGGTCAAATACTCGTACGATACAGGGGTACAACTTTTTATTGCTACAATGTATATTGATTTAGTGTTATTTGTTATTTGTTTTTAGTTACCTAATGACTTGATATTTAGTTATGGCTATTTTTTGATAACTTCTGTAATTATATTCTAAAGGTCCAACTTAAATAAAGAAACAATTTTATTATCAATTTTTTTAAGTAACGAATCTGTGGACCGTCTGCCTCACGTGATTCTACGTCTGACCCGTCATTGACCAGTCATTGGATGATTTTCCAACTTAAAAGTACAAATTGCTGTTCATAATGGCAAATTGTCTCACTCGGGTACTTTTCAAAACTACTCTCTATAGCAGCAATAACTTCTATGCGCAATATAGGTATGTATAGCGTCTTTGTAGATGCCTATTAACAACGAAGGTGTTCGTTGTGAAAACGATCCATGGTTTTCGAATAACTATCCCAGATAAACCTCAATTCAACTATTGAATTGGCACTATTGCCATTACAAATCTTTATTAGATTATTATTTCTCGACATATTATGAAAAAATAATTTTGTATATGGTAAAATTTTATTTATTTAATTTTCAAATTATATCTACACAAGTACAAAACCTTAAATGTTAACTAAATTATTTATACTAAAACCTACCTATGTACATATAATACAAAAACACAGTATACTCAGGCGTCGAAGTACTCCTCCACATAGCTGTCATCCGGAAATGTACTCAGAAGACTGGCAGCATTGCCACGTTGAATGGCAATGCTAATTCTTTGGGCGAAGAATGAGCCAGCCCTCTGTGGTGCTATTTTCTAAGAAAACGCAGCGCTGCCGTAACGTCGAACAACCAAATAGGACACATTGGATTGTCAACCTAATGTTTGTATACATTGGATTGTTAATTCAATGTATCCTATTTGTATGTTTGATGTTGCGGCAGCGCTGCGTTTTCTTACAGAATAGCACCACTGGTCACGCAAAGTGTCGATTAGATGGCGTAAAATGGTAAATTACATCCAAACTCATTAGTATCCAACATGACAACATGAAAAAAATAAGATTATTTCTCGTGGTTGCGCGAATTTTGCTTTGTGGACTGTAGATTTAAAAAGCGATCTAAGGTTTGTTAACAATATGCAGGTACTGCGTCTAGCGTTTATTAATGGGATAAATGTATTAGAAGGACTGACCTTTAACCTCGAAAGTTCCACATGGCGCCGGCCGGCGAATCCCGAACTTCGTACTTTCAAGCACTGCCAGTTTCTTTATTGCACTACACTGCACTTATTGTTGAGTTTCGAATGGTTGGAACACGAAATAGCCAATTTTCTTGTAATTTCGAGCGGGCGTGTTAGCGGTGCGGTCACATTCACAATGCACAAAAACGTCAATGTCAAATCCTTTCTCTCGAGGTCGTGCGGGAAGCGGATACGGTAGGGATAGGATTGCTAGACCAAAAAAATAAATTACAAAAAACAAAGTCGCGGAACATAGCAAATTGGCGCAACCATTCCCCCCGGGTTTGAAGGGTTACCTTCAAAGAAAAGAAAAAAAACAAAAGCGAAACTAAACCCTATTACTAATCTAAACTATCAATACTAGGTAGCGAAACAACTTATAACTAACTATGCCACTACTACTGATTAGGCAGAGGGCAGAGGCGAATAACCGGACGCAGGTACGATCCAGTTGCGGTTTTAACTTTTACGACTCGCGTTATTCCGTTCGAACCCGGAAAAACTTCTTCCACTACACCAAGAGGCCAGTGCAGAGGAGGCGCACTCTCAGTCTTCAGTATCACCACAGTACCGACTGTGACTGGATCTGAAGGAGTGTTCCACTTTTGACGCGACTGCAGCGTATGCAGATAATCTGTCCTCCATCGCTTCCAAAAGGACTGAACTAAGCTATCTAGCAGAGCGTGACGCGGGTGGAGCTGCAGTTTGTCAGTCTCGACATCTAAAGCGGGCAAATATTTAAGAGGAGTCGTCGTCAAGAAGTGAGCCGGCGTCAACGCTAGTGGCTCCGATGGATCACTAGACAAAGTCCGACACAACGGACGCGTATTCATCAACGCCTCTACCTGAGCGAGTACAGTGCTCAACTCCTCGTACGAGAGAATCTGTTCGCCTATGACCCGAAACAGGTGCGACTTAAGGCTTTTAATATTCGCCTCCCAATTGCCACCAAAATGACTAGCTGCTGGCGTATTAAAACACCAATCAATGCGATTCTCAGCTAAGACATGGGCGAATTCACTTTGGTAGTACTTGGAGCGTAAGAATGTATGTAATTCCGAAATATTGCGTCGCGCTCCAACATAATTTGTGCCGTTGTCAGAGTATAAGCGCTTAACGGGACCACGGCGAGATAAAAATCGTTTAAATGCAGACATAAAACCCTGCGTACTCAAATCACTGGTTAACTCTATGTGAACCGCACGAGTTGTCATACAAACGAATAGGCAAATGTATGCCTTTGTGGAACGTATACCACGACCACGGGCAATAGTGACTTTAAACGGTCCAGCATAGTCCGTCCCAGTATGTATGAAAGGTTTCACCGTCTGTACAACACGACAAGAACGATGGTCGGCCATTTCCGGCGCGTTGAAACGCGGGCGGAGCTTAAAGCAGGGCACACATCTGTGCACTCTAGCGCGTATCAAATTGCGAGCGGAAAGTATCCAGTACTTCGGTCGAAGAATGGACATTAATAAATCGGGACCAGCGTGACAATTCACCTTATGGTGATAATCCACCAACAAATCCAAAACGTGATCCTTGCGTGGTAGAACTACTGGATGCATTTGTTCAAACTCTAACTTAGCATTTCGCAGACGGCCACCGACACGAATGAGTCCGTCTTGCAAAAATGGCTTCAAATGTTGAAGTGCGGGACTACAAGGTTTATGTGATTCTAAACTACGAAATTCTATTGAAAAATAAAATTTCTGCAACTCTCGAAGTACAACTGATTCAGCTCTATCCAAATCAGCTGCGATTATAGAACCACGCGATGGTAATAATCTCAAAAATCTTAGGACATAAACTACACAGCGTAATAGTCTCGACCAAGACGAGACTCGATTAGACAACAACAAAACAACTGACTCTTCACGCGGAACTGATACTACAAGCGTATGTTTCTTCTCCTCGGGTGGCTCTGAAACAGTAGCGGGGCCAAACGGAGCACTTGGCCACTCGTTAGAAGCGGCATGAAGCCAGGGAGGACCACAAAACCAAAGCGGACGATTTAAAATTTGCGCAGGAAGCAAACCACGTGAGAGACAATCAGCTGGGTTTTCTGTTCCAGCGACATGGAATATATTTTCCTCTGCGGAGGCACGGGAGCCACCGAGCGAAAAAATATCACCCTTGAAAGGGAGCGCGACAACATAACGACCATCTTTATCACGAGTAGTCGTGCGGGTATAAATCTCCTCAGTGACCTGATCCTCAGGGCTGAGAATAGGCGGGACATTGACCTCTTCAATCTCCCAGAACTTACGGATGGTAGACTCAAGCGGCGGCTCGACGGTGCAACAGTGCGACACAGTCGAGTAACTATTTAAATAAGCGGGTGCGGAGCCAACTATAACAAACCCGAGAACTGTTTCCAGTGCGTGCGGAGCGGGGTACATCGGAAGACCTTGAATTTTACGTGATAACTGGAGATGCGGGAGAATCGAAGCACCGATCAATAGATCGATATCTCCAGGGAAAGCGTAATTTCCGTCGGCTAACTGCAAGTTCTTAAACTCCGTCAGCATGGACGTGTCAACCGGTACCGTGGGCAACCGTTCCGTAATCTTATCTGCGACTAGCGAATCCATTTCAAACGAAATATTACGATTAAAACGTGAACTAAATATTATTTTAATGGAACCGTGAATGGTTGCCTTTAAACCTCCAAAACCTTTCACTTCTGAGCGGGATGACCAATTATTAAAACCAAAACCAAGGCGTTGACAACAATCCCGAGTAATAAAATTACTCTGGGAAGCGCCATCTAGTAGCGCTCGAACGGTGTGCGGCTTGCCAAAGGCATCTACAATGACAACTTGCGCGGTCGCAAGTAAAACGGTAGTGATTTGAGTACCAGCGGCGGAAAGCGAACACAATGTTACGTCGTTTGCACTTGCAGCAGGCCGCGCGTCACAAGCGTCGCGCGTCTGCGCAGGCCGCGGCTGCGATGGCAGCTTACTACTCTCAAAATGTAAGAAGGTATGATGTCTAGCTGGACATTTACGACAGCTAACACCACTTTTACATGACGTAACCAGATGTTTGTCACTTAGACAATTAAAACACAAATTATTAGTGCGGACAAACTTGTAACGATCCCTAGGCGATAATCTCTGGAATCTCGAACACTTGTACAGCTGTGTATGGCTACCCTTACACAGAGAACAGTCAGGTGTTGAGGCGGTATTAACTAGCGTATGTGCAGTCTTGACTGACTTCGATGACGCGTCTATACGGCGATCGGAACCTGTCCTATTCGTGACCTCATGACGCGCCGACGTGCGCTGCAACACCTTAATATGGTCGCGAATAAAAGATTCTAAATCTTCGAACTTAGGTATTTCTTTGCCGCGCTGAGTCGTTTCAAACAGACGAACAGTTTCAGGATCTAATTTATTTAAACCGATATACAAAAACAAAAAGTCACAGAGGTCATTGACCTTTAGGTTCTTTACTGCACGAACAGATGATGCGAAAATATTTAAAAACTTCTCTAAATTATGATCGTTACAAAAGGAAAAATTTTTCAAATCGAATAATTGATCTAAATATGCGGTGGCTACTAATCGCTTATCTTCGTATTTTGTTTTTAAAGTGTTCAAAACTAAATTGTAATTTTCAGCGCTAAACGTAATTCCAGCACAGACAGCCTTTGCCTTACCGGTCAATTTCTCTACGAGATAATGCAATCTCTCGTGATCTGTCAGCGATGTGTTCCTATGTATTATATTTTCGAAACTATCTATAAATAAATTCCAATTTCGAATGTCACCATCAAATTCAGGTATTTGAATTGGCGGCAATCGTGGGCGTTCGCGAGGAGGGTTGGATAAACCACTCGCGGGGGGGGGAGTCTCTAAACTCCTAGCAATACGTTTGATACGACAATACAAGTCATCAAAGGACGACAATGCCTGATAACTCACACAGTAATCAGGATTTAATTCCAACTCTAAAATGTTTATATTATTAATTGTAGATTCAAAATCCGCGCGCAAACTATCTAAAGTTTCCAACGAACACAAGAAAGCATCTCTAATCGCCAGATCCGAGGTTTGCGAAGATTTATCACAAATCGATTGAACACGTGAAAACTGTGAGTCCCTTTTAGCGTATAAAAGCTTTAACTGAACCTTTAAATCAGTACTAACCTTGGTTCCCTTAAGAGACATCTTGTTTTGATATATTCACACTATACACTCAAACAAACACTTAACGAATTATTAAGTAAGCGATAATTAACAGATAACAATATGGTAATATTGTAAACAACAAAGTGAACGGCGAACGAACGGAACAACCTGAATCAATGAGTGAATATTACCCAATTTCTCGATTAAATATATGCGTATATAATCTATGGTTTATCCGTTTCCTACAAATGTTCACTCAACAATGAACGGGTATTTTTGAAATGCGTCTACCTACATGCAATTTGTAGGATGGTCGAATGAATTTTGTCAAGAAAAAGAATGCGATCGATTTATATCTACGCTGATATTTACGTAGCTAACTATAATTATGCGGTGCGGTTGACGGCGTAGGTACCGTAATTATCAATGACTCTTTAACTATACGAGCGAAATAACGTATAGTTGCCTAAATGCCTAGATGCGGGTTTTCTACTATTATATCTAGGTAAACAGGCGCGTTGCGTTTATTCCCTATGGAACAAATACTATATTGCGAAATTACAAGAAAATGATTCACGATCCTGCTCGTATGGACCAAAAAGTAATGGTTGCGCGAATTTTGCTTTGTGGACTGTAGATTTAAAAAGCGATCTAAGGTTTGTTAACAATATGCAGGTACTGCGTCTAGCGTTTATTAATGGGATAAATGTATTAGAAGGACTGACCTTTAACCTCGAAAGTTCCACATGGCGCCGGCCGGCGAATCCCGAACTTCGTACTTTCAAGCACTGCCAGTTTCTTTATTGCACTACACTGCACTTATTGTTGAGTTTCGAATGGTTGGAACACGAAATAGCCAATTTTCTTGTAATTTCGAGCGGGCGTGTTAGCGGTGCGGTCACATTCACAATGCACAAAAACGTCAATGTCAAATCCTTTCTCTCGAGGTCGTGCGGGAAGCGGATACGGTAGGGATAGGATTGCTAGACCAAAAAAATAAATTACAAAAAACAAAGTCGCGGAACATAGCAAATTGGCGCAACCATCTCGTGATATTTTACAATCTTGAACTGTTTGAAATTTTCTGGTGACATAGAATACAAATAACTGATTAGACTAGATAATAAGAAACATTTTACTTTTACGCATCTTAGGCAGTCAGCCCCGCCTGTGTCTGACGGGTACATATTTTGAATCGTATATATAGGGTGACTGGATCAACACCCTATTCAGGTCTCCAGGGTGACTGGAAACCTGAAATCGCGAAAAAAATCAGCCAAGTTCAGTACTTTGACCGGTTAGGCGAACCCAAACCAGCAGATTTTTTTTCGCGATTTCAGGTTTGGTCCCATAGTAAAAGTTTTTTGTTTTTATGACTATAATCACGTGTTTAAGTATCGTTCACTAATTACCTGTCACCCTATATAGATATCTTTAAAGGTTGTCTGTAAGAGATCACTTTTAGCGACAAGACCGCCCATTGTGACACCCTATTAATTGTAAGTTCTCTATGTTATTTATTTTTGGTGTACAATAAAGAACGAGTCCATCGATCCATTCTATAAGCATCCATTTTATAAGCAGCCATAAAAAATATTCCTGCAACGAGAGAGGTGACAACTAAGATTTTAATATTTGTATTAAAAAAGCAACGATTTGGCATGAGTTTCAGGTAAACACTAAAATCCGATCAGTCATTCCTACAAACCTTGATCTTGATTAAATATTTATGTCCGTTACGTTACGCCCCAACAATATTGTTTACGCGTCTTTACGTTTTATTTTAATATCTTACTTACATACGTACTAAATGTCATTAGGAGATGCAATACGAAATGACGACAGACCTTTCAAGAGAGCTGTTATTGAAACCGCTTTTAAGATTTATGGAGGGATTGAAAATGCAGAAATACACAAGTTTATCTTATTAACATTTTAAATGCGTATGTTTGTTACTCATTCAGACTCAAACGGCGGAACGGATTTGGAACACGGTAAGACTATGTCCTGAAATTGTGAGATTTTTCAAAAACTGTGAAAAATGCGGATTTATCCAGGACGTTCATCATACCCTGGTGGAGTGTAAAAGGCGGGGCAAACGCCTCAGAAGAAATTTGTTTAGGACTCCTTTATATGTTTGACATCGGTATTTACAACAGTATCCTAGCTGAGCCTACGTCAGACGAGGCAAGCATTCTATATAAAATTATATTACAAGTTAAAATTCAAAATTTGGCTATAATGGAGCGACATAGTCATATTGTGACAAACCTTCGTAATAAAGATAAAAAAAACCCGTGAGTGGATTCTTTGTGATTATTTTCTCTTGCTCGCTGGCGAAGCAGCTGCTACAAATATGTTCTTTTTGGCGTCGCACTATTTGTGCATCCAGCCAGGGTCTAGTTTAGAAAGTAGTAACTAAGTTCTCAGTTATTGTACTTTGAATTCCATTAGAATGCAGTTGTAACACATTCTAATATTTTTGTTTCAAATATATCGAGTTAACTTTCTCAGCAAGCTGCGCTGAGGTAGTCAACTACAATAACATTCTTAGCTCCATGTTGCGAAAATCGTGCCTCTTTCAATTATTCCACATATTGTCCAACTGTGTAGACCAATTTTACATTACAATATCTACTGGTAATTAATTTTCGAATAATTAAAATAATTAAGTCCCTAAACATTACTCGAAAAACTGGCAACATCCAGTCCTTCAAGCATATAATTCGGAACTAATAGAAACTTGAAGTCCTCTTCGGACCTTTGTTCGGTTTTTGTCATTAATTTTATTAATTAATACTACTTAATATATTTCATTAATTATAATGATTTGATATTTATCATAGTATTTATTAGTTTATAATATTAATTTAAATACGTACTTTATTATAAATTACTTAATTTAATGATACTACATTTTAATTGAAATATCTGTTATTTATTTATTGTGCACACCTACCACAGTGTTGTCTTTTTAACCCAAAGGTTGACTGGTAGAGAATGCCTTGTTGAGTCCGCCTATAAATCACTACTCTACATGAAGTTTAAATAAATAAAAACTCCCTGAGAGAAGTTACTAGAATTAATTGATGGCCTTTATGATTTTGACTTTCAGGAGGTCAATCCTCGAACAATAGGAACTTCAAAAACGTTAAAAAAAAATTTCGTAATCTCATTTCGGCAACAGTTCAAATTTCAAAAATTTCCTCTTATATCGTTTAGCTAGGTTAATTGATATTCGTAAAGTTGCCGTTAAGAACTGAAACTTCATCCATGTGCTAGTGGTAACCACTGGCGTGGTCTTAACGATGTAAGAATCCTATAACTCGTAGTGTTATTAAGCGACTTTTGAAGGATTCTTCCTGATGTTAAAAAAAATACTGAAACTAATAATAACTATACAGGTATTTATGTAAGTGCTGTGATCACAATTGTGATATCGAAGAAGATCGCTTGAGAAAGGAACTTTGTTAACACGCTGGCTGATTGGACATTATAAACTTTTTATTTTTTATTTTTTTTCGCTCATTTTGTGTATTTAGAGCCAGTGTCATGTTTGGATAGCGAGTATAAAACTTTGTTCACAGTCAGTTTGAGTTACATCAGAATTTAGATGTAACACATAATAACGTTTTTGCAGTACTTGGCGGCAAATGTCAAGAGTGGTTACTTCTAGGCAATCGTGCTTTATTGTCGAACAGATCATCGCCTATAATCAGGTAAAAAAAAAAAAAAAATAGCGAGTCAGCTTTATCGGTAATCTCCGCTGAATTAGTCAATACTACAATCAAATTGTTAGCTCCTCATGATCAATGATTTTACATATTGTCCATGTCTATTTGCATAAATACTTGAGCTATACTATACTATACTATACTTGTATCCCGAGTTTATCTTTATAACGACCAAATCCTAGGAACCTAAACCTCGAGTTAAAGCTACAATTCTCACAATGTCTACCAACATAATAGAAAACCAATCAAACAAACGCAAAACATAATTTCAAAGAAAATGATGTGCTTGAATTTTTCAAAACACTTTAATAGCACTCACGAGACACGAGAATGATAATCTCGTGTCCCTTTTTCCACGTGGATCGTCTCAAGGTTCGACCTCATCATCGCAGCTGGTGGCCGATTGATATAAAAATAGAAGTAATTCAAGCAAAAAATCGTTCTGTCCTCAATATTTGCACGTGCCGCCATTATGATGATTAATTTCTCTTTCTGTTTAATCCTCTTTGAGTGGAGTTTGGATTTCCTTTTGAAGTTATGATGGTTTAAAAAAAAAAGTGACGAAAGGATTTGAATTCGGAATGGTTTTGTTTCATGCCATGTTTTTTATTGCGAGTTAAATCCAAGGATTTTTTATCCGTAGGATATATAAGATCCTTGTTTAAATCCCGTCAAGTTCAATTTAAATTATTATTATTATTTACTAGCTTCTTCCAGTGGGTTCGCCCACGTGAAAAAAGATTTTTCCATACAAACTTCTAACCCCCGTTTTACCCACTTAGGGGAGGAGTTTCATAAAATCCATTCTTAAGAACATACAAGCCAAATTTTAAGTTCGTAGGTGTTATAGTTTCTGAGATCTCGTGATTAATTACTCAAGCTCCAAGCGTTCGCACACCTGTTGTCTTTCCATTGTGTCTCTAATTAAGGTGTTCAAAAGATTAATCAGTGAGTGGTATTTCGCTTTTATTATATAAGTAGATAAGTTTCAAAAACCCGCACTGGGCCCGCGTGGTGAATTACGGCCCATTCCCACTCCTAGAGAGGAGGCCTGTGTCCCAGCAGTGGGAACATTAAAAGGCTGATGATGATGAGATAAGTTTGATATAAATTAGAATTCGGATGATTAATTAATTATACCTACGTTAGTGCTAATAACAGCAGATGTAGTATGGAGTAAATATTTGTTTCATTATAAACAGTTAAGTACTTTGTTTTGGATTATTTTGGAACACAAAGCGTTAATTTATAGGTAATAAACAAATTACTTTCAAATTTCAAAGAAAAAATCTTATTGTTTTCCTCTATAAGGTTCAGGTGAATTCCTTTAACTTCTTATTACTCATTAAATTTTTAACGTACTTATAAAGACGACTTGCTGATATTCTAAGAAATATTTTTTATGCGTGACCTGATGAAGATGGGATATTATTTATGGAGTCAAAACTATTTATTGAAAAACTTCATGATTCATTCAACTTTTAGTTGTTTTCAGAGTAAATAACTGGAATATTTGGTACTAGAAGATTTATAATTGGCTTGGCATGAATCGATAGAAGGAGTTTCTCGAATTTTCATATGAAAACTATAATACTTGGTTTATCACAGTCACATAATCTCCTTGAAGATACTTTTCAACTTCGTGCATACTCATTATAGGCTTCTAGTTCAGTTCATCTTTTCATTCTTGGCTGCAAAATCATCATGTATGTAATCGGCGTGATAAATCTGGAAAAAAATTGTCGGTAGAGTGATTATTTGTAAATTGATTCCTTATTCACTATCTTTCTGTCCATTTCCATGTTATTTGGGTTCGGCGCAACACGTTTTTTTCTTCTATTCTGGCCTTCACGGCTGTCACCCATCATGCCATCACTACTTAACTTCCTTTTCTTTCATATCACTCTTCACACAATCCAACCATCTTTTCTTTGGTCTCCCTCTCCCATTCCAGGTTTACATGAACATACCAAGACAAATGATTCTCCTTCAACTTTTTAAATCGATTCCTTAGTGTGCTATTTGAAATTCGAGTAGTTTTGTACTTTTCAAACTTGAAACTGGCTAAATGCAAAATCTGTGTGCAGTAAAAAAAAGTCTATAAGAAGCCCACCTACCAGAACTGAAGATAATCTTGGTTCGACCTACCTTTGTTGTCTTTGACTGCTTCTCATCACCCTCTGGTTCATTTCCAAATTTTATGCAATCCATCCATTTTTTCATAAGTCCTACCCTTTATATCATTCTATTCCATTAATCTATCTCGGTTTTTTTCGTTGCAGGAGCTTAAAGGGAAATACAAGTAACGACTCATAACTATTATCTGTGATCCCGATTCCCGAACTAAGTCCCCTCTTTGAGGAGAGGCTGGAGACGCCAGGGCGTTCTCACCTTCTCCATGAAACAGGTACTCATTATTATTATATACTTTATTGTACACCTCATAATGAACACAGGCAAGACATGGCAAGTTTGGGAAGCATAGTGTGCGGTCGCCTTCAACGAAATAAGGTGCGTTAGGGTAAGATCGATGCTGGGGTAATAACGTATAGATTAAATATCTCATTTAATTAGATATATTTTTAATGCTATCCACATTGCGTGCCATGTCATAATGATGTGCCGCCGTACAATGTAGCTAGTATTAATATATGTAGCCAAGTAAGTGAGATATTTGATTTATATGTTCTTACCCCAGCGTCGGTCTTAACCCAACACACTATAGTAATTTCTAGTGAAGGAGATGGGCCTAACCGTGAGGGAGTGGACATCGTCAAACCGTAGCCGCCACGATATGGCACATGGAGTCGAGAGTCACAGTGTGATTCCTGGCTACCGTAGGGGTTTGCAGACCACGAGCGCAGTCCGGTCCCCCGGTAAGGACAGGGCATGACTCGTCGATGACGGCGCGTAGTGTTCGGCGCGCACTTCAAAGAGATGCCAGCAAAACTATAGGGGCCTAACAGGGCCTATTAGGGCCACGGGGAATTACTGAATGGGAAACCGAGGTCCTAGAACGCAAAGGGTAGCTGATGGACATAGGTGGATTTTAATCAGTAAAAGTTTGACACGCTCTCTCTTTCCGCCCTAGAGTAGATGCTATTAGATGATCTCACACCTCAAAATAAAAACCAACTCGGCTATAGTACACGGCAAATAAGTTGAACCATTAGTATGGTTACGCGCAGCCCCTTACTTCGTTTGAGACCCAAATATCGGTTATAATCCTCGTCACACAAGTTGAACCGTCATGACGGTCAACCTTGAATACGCAGTAACCAATTTTCGGGTCTCAATAGAAGTAATAATTATCATAATATTTCACAAATATCATACAACACCGTTTAGTCTTAAGCTAAGCAGAGCTTGTGTTATGAGTACTAAACAACATAAACATACTTATATATTTCTAAATACATATAGTATATTATAGATAAATTACACCCAGACACAGAACAAATGATCGTGTTCATCACACAAACATTTGCCCGGGGTGGGATTGAATTCACGACTTCCAACATAGCAATCAGGAGCACTAATCAGTAGACCAATAGGCCATTCGAAGTGGGGGGCTGCGCGTAACCATAGGAAATGGTTCAACTTATTTGCTGCATAGTATACAGCCAATAAGGCGACTAATCGGAAGTTCGGAATCACATTGTGAAGCTATTGCACTTACAGTTTTTTTTTTTAAAAAAAAACAAGAGTTTGTCGACAATAACAGCTTTATTATTCATTTTAAATGTAGGTATGCAAAATAAAACACTCAAGTGCTTGAACCTTCTATATTTTTGTTTAATTGTTGATATTAAAATTACCATGGCCAGACTAGCACAAATTGTTTACAAGCTGCCAATCATTAATGGAAAATGAATCCTTCATTTTGCACTGTTATTGTTTTTTAAACATGCTAACCTGAAATCGATAGGTTTTCAGGTCAAATAGTTGTTGTTTTTTTATTAGAACACTGAGTTGTGCAGTAGAGAATCTCTCTACGCGGGGATTGTGCGGTCGAAGCAGAAAGTTAAACATGTCACAAAGGATCATGGCTATTCGGATGTGCGCGGTACTCTGCGTGGCAGTGAACCTCCTTACCGGCTCCTTGACGTAGGATTTTCAGGCAACAGTCCTTGCACACACATACTAGTGGCGTGCGGGGATGCAACGCCGGATTTTGTTACCGCGACAAATCGCGGCACTGCGGGCAGGGCTCTGGTGGGATGGAGACAACGATAGTTGCAATCCAACACTGAGTTGCAATGCAATCTAACCCTCTTTGAGGAGTGACTACAGAGGCGCTACAACGGCATCATTACTTTCCACCTGACGCAGGTATATATAGGGTGACTGGTAATTAGTGAACGATACTTAAACACATAATTGTAGTCATGATAACAAACAACTTTTACTATGGGACCAAACCTGAAGTCGCTAAAAAAATCAGCAAGTTCATTTTGACTGGTTAGGCGAACACAAATGTACTGACCAGCAGATTTTTTTTCGGCGATTTCAGGTTTAGTCTCATAGTAAAATTTGTTTGTTATCATGACTACAATCACGTGTTTAAGTATCGTTCACTAATTACCAGTCACCCTATGTAATAACCTTTGGATGGGTTAATAAAGGCGATGAAGAGACAGTACTTCAATATTACCACCTTCGAAATCCCACCTGGCAATTTTGGTGCTTTACCCGTCAAGTTTTCCAACAGGATCCAGGATGCAAACGGCCTGTTTGTAATCCTAGTTGTTAGGTAACGGCTTCAATTGACAATTCAATACTGCATGTAAGTCGTTTAATTCAAATAAAAGCTTTGATTTTGAGGAGCATACAGAAATCGTTAACTGTGACAACGTAACCTAACAATATAGGAAAACTTTCGAACTTTTAAGAACCATGGAAATGATTTCAAACATACACGTGGAGGAAACATTGTCAATCCCATAAAAACCGTCGCTAACGAAGGGGTTACAAGACGCTTACTCCATCAATTTACTTATAGATTATTCAAATAGTATAAGAGGTTTTCTTTCCACAATCATGGTGAGCTGAATGTTTTTGTAATAAGGGTTTATAAGGGAAGTAGGTAATAATAATATAAGAAAGATGTTCTTTTTTGTGAGAACGTCTTAGATTTGATTTTATTTTTAAGAATAATATAATAATTTATTTCGGACAATGTCTATATTTAGTTTTGGCATTGCAAGTTATCTTCATAAAATATATCTATACTCCATTTGTTTAGGTACTTAACAAAATTTAAACATCAACATCAACACAATAACACTAAATACTAAAAAGAATGATGAAATGTATAAAATGGTAATCCCTAAAAAACATATAACATTAAACTAAAGAGTCCTATATTTTAGACGCCCGTTCTTTTCGCACAACAGGCATCGTAGCTCTATTTTTATTACGCAAAGCACTGGGCCACCGTTTAGCTAGAAATGAACTTAATTCTATATGATCACTCTCGTTTTGCTGACGGTTACCAATGGTCTCATTTCGGGCTTGCACTTCACTGTACACTCTGTTATTGGTCGACGTAGATTTTTATATGTACTTAGTTTGGTTTAGTATAAAAGTATTTATAGTTTGGTTTGTATATATTTAAATTAATTGGTTAATATACATAAATCTGGTTAGCCTATTTCCCAACTAAGGTACGTAAAATAGGTAGGTAAACCAAATGCAGTTGGATACAAGTATTTTACATATTACGACTACCTTTCTGACAGTAGCGTAGCTAGTCCCACAGTCCCCCGTTTAAAACAAATGTTGCTTTTTTACAAATGCTTGGTTTACCAGAGACGGTTGTGAATAATATGTTCCGAATTTTTGTCTACGTCGGGGCCCCTGTAGGGTGGGGGCCCCGTATAATTGATACGGCAGATACGGCGGTAGCTACGTCTCTGCTTTCTGACTTCCATAACCCAGTCTAACAGTAAATATAATAGACTTTGAAAAGCACAGTTCTGTTCACAAATTATAATAAGTTCTTCAAACATGTTAATAGTATTTATAAAGGTCTGAAAGAAAATGGTACTATTATGTAACTCGTCCAAAAATTGCATCTGTGTACAGCTAACGGTTATTTGATATTCAAATTAGGAATTTTCTAGCAAACATGGCGCCGCTCTACAATTCTATATTTGAATTCAGAGTTCGAGAAATTTACCAAATTTTGGAACAGATACTATTTCATACACAGTAAAGTTTAAATTCCATTGAAACTCTTACTTTTTAGAGGACTTTTTTAATACAAATGATAACACAAAAATAAACTTAAAGTACATAGCAATAAAGTCGACACTTGATTTGGTGGCGATCGATGGACTGAAATGAACTATTCAAGTATACACTCGAATAGTCCGTGGCTGTTTCGAAAGGTGCGTTCATGAGTTGTTCCAAATACATATTTGATCCTTTACAAAGGATGCGTTCTATTTTTGGGATGGCTGCTCATTTTTTTAGCTAGAGCTAAAATTTACTTTATATTTTACTAACTAGTATAGCAGAGTTCAAAGTCGAATTCTGTAAAAAATTCAACAAACCAAAGATTTTTATAAATGAGACCCACAGTAAGCAAGTGATATGTGATTGTGAACTAAACAGAAGTACGCTCGAACTCAAATTTTAAATGCATTGATGGAAAAAGAAGCAAATTGATCTAATAAAAATATAAAAAACTTGCTACTATCTAAATAATAACATACATAAGTATATGGATGTCACAGCCCCACTAGCTTGATTCGCGCTATTCAAGCAACCGCCCATCAGGCCAGGCTATTCACAGAACGACCAATAAAATTATTTAGCTATGACATACTTAATAACTCTTGATAAAATTTTCACATACATGCAAAACAAAAGAACCGTTAACAAAATACTGTTCTATGATATCATGCAGTGATTCACCTTTATTTGAATTATGCAAAGTCTGAATAAAACTGTTATTTTGGTAAACTATACAGCCTCATTCAGGCTTCAAAGAATAGCCAATAGGTCATCTTCGCGTGGGTCAATATTTTTTGTGATATCAAATGACCCGGTATTATTAAGCCGGGTACAGACAGTAACGTAACATGCAAGGTAACATGAAAGAAGCATTCATTAATAAGTGGATTAACTGTCAAATGTATGGAACAGCCTGTTTTATACATTTGACAGCTGATATTTTGCCCTTAGTTGGAAGCGCCACTGCGGGCGTCCAGAGAACTAATTTTGACGTATCATGCAAATGGCTGCAGAGAAATGTACAGTACTATGAAGTATGTGCGACATGACTAGTTTTAGTACCATAGAAACTGTCGCTGATAGACGATAGACGCTGTCGGCCGTAATGACCGTAGCGAAGTCATTACGGCCGACAGCGCCAAAATGGTGAATAACAAACACGGACAAAAGCTTTTTGACAGCCACCAGTCCAGTGTGTTAATAAATAGACGTCAGTGATGCCATTTATTTCGATGGAGTGTCAGTGGTTGATCATTGGAAAGTCATAATGACCATATACTTCTGCAATGGACCATTCTGACACTATTATAATAGCAGACTTGAGGCCCTATTCGCGCGCGTAGTGTGCACCCTACCGTACACGGTTCGCGCGTGCACTAAGAGAATTCTGTTACATTGCATGTAACGTTTCAGCGGTCTGTACCCGGCTTTAGAATGACCAATACTAGGTTAAGTATTACGGTTAACTTTTAGGTAGTGTCATCCTACGCTCTCACTCATTTATGTTACCCTAGTACCTAATTTATTTAATATTATGTCTATAATTCGACAAAGCGTTACAGTTTTGTGACCTAACGCGAAGCGAAAGAAAAGAAAGTGGGAGTGTTTATTTATTTGTGAAGAAATTTTAATGTTTATGCGAGGTAGTAAATTAAATAATTGAAAATAAAGCAGATTGATCACAAAAAAGTCTTCATTTATGTCAATATACAGGGTGACTGGTAACTAGTGACCGATACTTAAACACGTGAACAAACCTGAAATCATCGCGAAAAAAATCTGCTGGTCAGTACATTTATGTTCTAGATGGTCAAAATGTACTGAACTTGGCAGATTTTTTTCGCGAATTCAGATTTGGTCCCATAGTAAAAGTAGTTTGTTATTATGACTAATCGGTCACTAATATCAGTCAACTTAAATACGCGTAAGTGTCAAGTAAATATTTAAAAAAAAAATTTTCGAAAAAAAAAATTGCCTGTATAACAGGTATTAATGAATAATAATAATAAGTGGGAACTAAATTCATAACGACAGATGTATCAGTATTATTTCAGTAAGACGCATGAAATCATTACATTGCCACGTTGATTTGGTCGCCTCGTTTGACTACGAATGGATAATTGGGACACTCCAGCAAATGCCTACTACCAAAGAGCTTTATAGAGGTACTATAGAGCAGACATCAGAAGAAATGTCTTAAAAAAACTGTCATCCTATGTCATCTAGCTTTCAATAGTAAACATGCGAATTAAATTTGTAA
The DNA here is from genome assembly GCA_958295575.1 of Leucania comma. Classification (NCBI taxonomy): domain Eukaryota; kingdom Metazoa; phylum Arthropoda; class Insecta; order Lepidoptera; family Noctuidae; genus Leucania; species Leucania comma. Next base: position 9,138,208 of record OY282482.1, on the reverse strand, counting down.
TTTATGTGTTTACGCTATTTTATAGAACTATTTGCGAAAATTATTGAATTATAAATAATATAATATAAACTGAGGTTAGGTGCAGTCTACACTAGACTGAGCGACATACTAGGTAACAAGTCTCGGATTAGTATTAGTAGTAGTATATATTTAATGTCTTTGCCTACTACTGATACTGAAACCAGCGTTTTCTGTTGCCGAATTTGCCATCTCAGAAAAAGTTAGCACAGATAAAGGAATCAATCTGAAAACAGTAAATTTGTTATTACGTCACAAAAAAAAAACTTATTTTGAAGGGAAGTTGTGTGTCTGTTAAGACTCAAGAATTTTGAGGATACGTGGAGGTATCGAGCTGAAATTAAAACCATATATTCAAATCAGATCAGAGAGTTGGATTTTTTCACAGCTTCAAGGGACCGCACCCTTGAAGCTGTGAAAAAATCAAACTTCTAAGTTAACGGAAAAATAAGATATAGCTATGGGATATATTATTGATAGACTCTTGACCACTTTATGGTAAACGATGATATAGACTATGGTCAGTGAACAGTATCAGCTTTTGTATACACGCGTTTTTTACCTGCACTTACTAAGAAAAATCTTTTTTTTCTTTCTTTCTGTCTTTTTTTCTGTTCATCATTTTTTTATCATAAGTGTAACGATCGTCGTACAGAAATAAATATAAACCAATATATTAAGATATGATTGTACCGATTTTCTTCCCCCGCATTTTCTTATTAACTTAATGTCATGAAAACAATTTATTCTTTTGAATAGAAGCTGAAATAAACGGATAATCTTGACACGTGTAAGTGATGTATCGATTTAGGAACGTTTGGCTTGATTTTTTTATTATAACACTCATTTTTAGGACCACTGTAATAAGTATTTGGATTAAAGAACTTGTCAAATTCTGTTTCAATATCATACTTAGTTTGATCGGTTTTCTAGCATAAAAAAATGTTGATCAATTTCGAATTCATTAGTGAAAAATCGGCCATAAGTGATAAAAACTAGAAACTGTATGATGTCTTAAAATAATCCTAATTGCGTTACGAAAAAGGGCTAGTTTTATTCGTTCTGTATAACTTTGTCTCTCCCCTAAACCGGAATTATTGATGACGTACTAGTAGAAGCCCAGCTCTAGATTTCTGTGTAGGTAATCATTCTGCATTGGGAGAAAAAAAATGCATTTATTTGCCGAGAGCCCAACACACAAATAAAATAAAAAATTCAAGAACCAGTCCAATATTACAATTTAACATTATTCTTGTTGAAAAAAAAACAGATCCTGCTGTACATCAAAATAACAGAACAACACCTACTTAACATCTGCTAAATAATCCAAAGGAAACTTTTTGGATTCAATAGGACTGGCCACTGCATATTTAGCACAAGAATGGTCGCCGTGGATAGATTCGAAATTCAAATTCGTATTTTTAAAAATAGAATGTCGCTGTGCGTTGGAGAACCGCTAGCTGAATAAATAGAGCTATTATAATGTGGTACCGTTATCGAGATATACCTCATTGAGAGTATTATTAGTAAGCGATATTATTTGGACTCTTTTAATCGATATTTTCATTAAGTTTGCGCATTTTTCTTTCATAATAATTATCTGTTAGTCAATCTTCCTTCTTTATAATAAAAATATAACAGCGGCGTTAGTATGTAAACAGATTATCATTTGAAAAGGTTCGAGATGTTTGGCTATATTATTTTGTTCAGTTCGTAATTTTATGAGGGAAAACTACTAGGAATTAAATGGTATACACGTGCAAAGCCGGGTAGCAGGTTTTAATATACCTACAGTACAGCGGACGGATCCTAGCGCGTCTGAAGTTAGGCTCTGCATAAGCGCTAAAGTTTGCAAAACCTAACTTCAGACGCGCTAAGATCCGTCGGCCGTACTGTACATTCAGATTTTTGTATAAATACGGTGACTGCAAATAAATCTGACAGTCAAATTGGCGTAGCAGACTTTGACTTTCAAAACGCGCAGTCTGGACCCTATGCCTGTATCCGCTGTGTTAATTCATATTATTCAACACCTAGTCCAGTGTTATTCTAAATATTTTTTTTGTTAGGTGGGAAATAATCTAATGATTTCTTGCGCTCTAGGGTGGGGCGAGAGGGCGTGTCAGACTTTTACTGACTAAAACCTGCGTTCTGAGACCACTATGAAGCAAACAATTTCCATGAAGACCACGTGTTACCTTTTTAGAAATTGCCCATGGCCCTGGCGGGTATTGGCCGTGCTGGGCCTCTACGGTTTTGCTGGCATCACTTTGAGGTGCACTTCGACTCGGGTTCGCTCCTTACGGGACGGCTGGTCGGTGAAGTACTCATTGCTTTTCGTCCGCAAAACCTGACCTACAGTAGACGAAGATCTCTCTGCGGCCGTCACGTTCGCTAGCATTGCTGGTTCGCAAAAGGAGGCGACCGCATCCCATTCCCTCGCGCTTCAGACAATGGCCTGAACCAAGGGGCGGCGCAAGAGGTCTGGGTCAGCTTCCGAAAGGAATACCCGGCCCCGGCACGATAGGCTACGAAGGAACGGGGTAGGTTTTTAGTCAGTAAGAGTCTGACACTACTTCCCGCTCCGCCCAAGGGCGGGATTTGTCATTGGATGATTTTTCCCTACCATAAATAAAAACACCGCCAATCGTCTCCACGGATACGGCGGCGGCGGTGGTACGCCCAAGCGTGGAATATCTTCACCGTATGCTCCATCGTGTCTTCCAGGCGGTCCATACAATGGTGACAATCGGGTACAGAAAACTCCTAAATTTACCCCGTCCGGTGAGGACCTGCATTAGGCGGAAGGTGAGAACACCGTAGCGCCTATCCAGCCACTCTTCAATGAGAGGATTTACCACCTCGATTGTGGCATACCTTTTCCAACTAACCGGAAGCAGGTGAATCACCAGCTTCTTAATATAATAATAAAGAAATAAGACACAAAAAATATGGAACAACAGTAACAATTTCTAATGGAGCGTATAAAATATTCATTATTCATTGGGAATCAAGAAAATTTAGAAAAAGGAGATCATAACCCACAATTCAGTTATTAGTCAGATCTGAATCTATTGGTTACCCCAATTTCCTCCGTTTTCTTTTTCTCGCAAACGAATGAGTGATAGGACCTACTTAGATGAAGAAAAAAAAAAATCACAAAAAGTTTAACAGCTAAGAATTATTACGATTTCTTTTTTCTAAACTAGGTTAATTTTACGATCGTTTCCTGTCGGTCTGTGAAATTGTTTGTATGAGGTTAAAAGCAGCTCTTACTCAGATCATTTTGTTTACAAATAATGAGTTTTGGGATTATACTGCTTTGACTGGGTTTGACTAAAGTGCAGTAAAAAAAAAAATACGGTTTGGGAACACATTCATTGCACGTGCAGCTAAGGAGTAACATTTCCTACCAGAATCTGTATTTCTTGATAGTGTCGAGACTTCGCTCTGGCAGGCCTCGGTTCGAAGTATTCGAACAAAATCGGCACCAAGCTAACATGCCTATTGGTGCGGAAAGAGGAATAGCTTTGGTGCCGAAACAATTGGTGCGGAAAAAATTGGTGCCGAAATAGGAATACTTTTCTCTGTTCCGGTATCGTTGTATGCAATAAAAACAATTCAGGGAGATCTCTATGTATATTGATCACTTCATTACACTTCAACAACCACAAGTAGACTGCCGAAACTACAAACTATTTCTTTTCTTATCAAATTTTCAAACCTATTCTAGAACTGCCAACATCCTTCAAAACATCTATCAAGCCAGTCCGTTAAGTATTCTTTAGCACCTCATGCGATCTCTTTGGAACATCACAATAGCTATAACTCAGGGATAAAAAAAATCTGAGGGCCCCGTCAGCTGATGGTAAGTTTCACCACAAAGTCATCGTAGTTGTGATGCAAAGAAAAGCTGAATCGTCTCATATCGTCGTCTACGTCTATAACAAAAAACAATCCGTCCATACTAACATACTAACGAATAGCCTGCTCATCATATTATTTCACCCTAGGTTGATCTTTATAGGAGTACTCATGGAGTTTCTTGCCATTTATTTAGCGTAGGAAACGACAAATTGGAACTGTGCAATAGCTTCTGACGTTTTATAAGTGCCCATGTAGGCCTATGTGAAATAAAATGATTTTGAGTTTCCACCGGCCAGTTCTTTCACAAAATAACTTAATTTGAATTCTAAAAAAAAAAAATGCTTTAACCAATTATATTACGAAACACAGTTAAAGTTTCGTCGCAACACATACTTTTTCAAGGTCTTTTGATAGCAAATAGTCACTTAGAAATCAACTTAAACTAATAAATAAAACTGAAGTCGATTCACGATCTCAAAATCGTGGCAATAGATTGCAGTTATCTCGAATTTCAAAAAAGAAAAATCTCCTTTTATTCCATTTTTTTTTTCGTTTTTCAATTCACGGCCCACCTGCATTCAGCCAGTAACAAAATGTTTAGCCAACAAGTCCGAGTTAATTGGCCGTGTTTTAGAATTTGATTAAACCCGAGCGCACGTGTCACCGATAAATCTGGATTGAACTCATATGAATGTGCTCTAAATGTCAAGGATACTGGACATTGTACTTAGTGCCCGTTTACGTACACGCGGTGCGTCGGGCGGCGCGTCGGGCGGCGCTTCGTGCGTTTTTACTGTTTACAGAGAAGCGGCGAGTACAGCGGCCCGCGCCATCGCACGCGCAAACAAACATATGGCAATGTTCGATAATGTTTACGGAGACTCACTTTTTAAAAAAGAATTATCTTCTTAGAAAATTTCGTTGATTATGTCATCCTCCATGGCTGTCGGCAAATCACATTGAGACTGGTAGAATCGCCGCTTGCTTGTATTGAAATAACATGTGGCGATTCTGCCAGTCTCATTTGGAAATCGAACATATTCCACTTATTTTCCTATAAAGAGTTGCACATTCCCGAAACTTCGGATGTTCGGTTGCTGTAAACACTGGGCCACGTCTTATATTAAATAAATCACTTTTTAAAACAAAATTGTCTTCTAAAAAAATGTCGATTATGTCATCCTCCATGGCTGTCAGCAAGTCTCTTCGTTGTTCGACTTCCAAACGAGACTGGCAGAATCGCCGCATGCTTATATTGAAATATTATTATTATCATAATAAATCTGTAGAAGTAAAAATTCTGTACATTGCAAATATCAAAAAAATAAATGGCAGCTAGGGTGTTACTAGACCGACACCGAATCCAAAAATGTGATTAAAAATTTTTTTGTCTGTCTGTCTGTCTGTTTGTTCAGGCATCACGCAAAAACTACCGGTTCGATTACGATGAAACTTGGTATAATTATTCTTTAATATCCTGGGCACCACACTGGGTACTTTTTATCCCGGAAAAGTATATACAATAAAAAACAAACTTAATTTTGCGGTTCGATCCCTAAGCCCGATTACTGTACCAACCGCAAATAATAAGTTTGTCGCAGGTTACGTCACCCATTTCTATTGTAATTAGCCACAAAAGGCCCGCGCCGAGACAGAAGTATTAATACCGGTAAGTATGCTCGATAGATAACGTTCTACATAAATAGCACTTTACACAAAAAACTCATTGATAAGTTTCGTCGTTCACGCGAACGAAGTTGCGGGCACAGCTAGTATTGAAATACGCTTTGGAACGTGATGAATGATAACTCCGAAACAAAAAAATAACACATTGTATACTCTAGCAAGTGACAGCGGCTTTGCACGTAGTAGAAAATTATCCCAAGAGAACAAATTATAAAAAAAAGTTTTTTTTTTGCTTGCTTGCTAGCCCTATTATACAATGTGTTATTTTTGATATCCCATAACTCAAGGTTTACATTCTATAAGGAAAAAAAAATACCAAACATCCTGGAAAAAGCGGTTCAAAAACGCATAGTTTCGGAGATATCATCAATCATAATTAATTTAGGTCAAAAATTGTCACCTTTACAACAAATCTTTACTCTTGCGACATTGTCAGTCAACTCTCTCTGTGAACTCTGTTATATTTCACGGGCTGTTATACATAAATAATCGTGAATTTATCGAATTGTTTTGTATGAAAAATGAGAACAAGAAAAAAAAACGATACTTGAAAAACAATTCATATGCCAGTTCGTTCTTAGATATGGACTCATTCATACCCTAGAATTTATTATCATCATCTTTCTGCCCTTGTCCGTATTTTTCTTCCATTCTGTCCTGTCACTCGTCACGCTATCACTAACTCCCTTTTCTTTCATATCACTGCTCACACAATCCATCCACCTCTTCTTTGGCCTCCCTCTCCCTCTCTATGCACATGTAAATTCATAACTCTTTTAGTAACATGCGTTTCATCCCTCCTCTTTACATGACCATACCAAGACAAAAGATTTCCTTTCAATTTTTCAGTCACTAGCGCCACTTTCAAACATTCATACCCTAGATTTACGGGATATAAAAAAAAAAAAACACGTTGTATATTGAATTTATGATTGAACCAAACTGATCCAATATTCCTCACATTCAAATCCATCAATCAATGTTAAGGTAGTCTGTCACTATCTGTAACAGTTACTAATGTATTAGCCCCAAAATTAGTATTAGTATTAGTCTACACGCGCACCTCAATGGCCTATTAATCCACATAGGAATCATCTAACCTAATTTGTTTATATGTCACTGTTGTGTAAAAATCTTCGAGGAAAAAGGTCGTGGTACTCATTTTGGGGGCATAATAGCTACTTAACTAATGTCAGATGATTGGTTATGAGCGCGTGTATGTTGTACACGTGGACCAAAAAAAAACGTTATAGGTAAGTGGTAAGTTTTGTAGCATGTATAGCGATCTCCATGTGATGAAGAATTGATTTGATTTAAAAATTGCACATTTTGATACAAATGCAGAAAGTTTGTCATTGCGATCGAGTGAAAAATTTGCACGTGTATCAAACGATATTTTTCAATAGACTTACGACTCGTGAGGGTTGACCCGCTCCTCGTGGGGGTCGACGCGCGTCTGATACGATAAACAATTTTATCACAAACTAAAAGCGATGGGATAAGACCGGATTTTCGAGGAAGTGTATTGAAAACAATATTTATATTATGCCGTAAGTATATTGTGTGTTGTGATAGCCCAGTAGTAAAGCGGTTGCTTTTCATACATGAGGTTGCGAGTTCGTAACCGGGCAAACACCAATATGAATTTATTATAATTACAGCTTTTCTATGTTCATCTACGACATTATTGTCCCATGCCTCTGAAAGCACGTAAAGTTGTCGGTCCCGGTTATCATTCGTAGATTTTTGACAGTCGTGATAGTCAGATGCCAGAAAGTCTGACCATCAGCCTACCCAAGGAGTATCGTGTAGCCCAGTTACTGGGTTAATTGGCAGTCGCTCTATGTACTATCGCGGTCATATTTCTATATGATCACTTAAAAAAAATCGCTCGAATCCTGCGTCCCGTCGCCAAACCAAACCTTTTGTAGATTTTGTTTCGAGTGATCAGGCTTAAGTGTCTTTGATAATACCACACGGGTATTAACCATATCCGGTTTGACTAGAAGCTGTTCCTAAATGTGTTTGATGAGTCTATCTTTATGTGATCTTTGTATACTTAAAACCACGGACTAACTAAAGGTATATAATACCAATTAGTGCTTGACAGCAATCCCACCTGATGGTAAGCAGTGATGCAATCGGTGATGGTGAGGCGCACTAGTTTATTAAGAGCCTATGCACTCTGACCTTGAAGACACCCAAATTATAATAGGATGGAAGACCGCAGCAGGCAAATTGTTCCAGTCCTTCGATGTAAACGATGAGGCAAAACGCTAAGTCCGGACCGTAGAAGTTTCAACATTGTAAGGTTGTCGTCAGTTTAATGTATTTCTAAGTAATGGATTCTTAATTCTTTATTGTACACACAACTTAATATTAATACAATTATTAGACAATTACAAAGGCGAGCTTAACTGAAAGGTGAGTTTTCTGCCAGCAAACCTTTTAATAGATTAATTTTTTCTCTGGTTATGTTTGTTGCTCCTGCTATGGTAAATACCTATGTACCTATAAGAAATTAGGTTTCATAATCGTCCTATAAGAAGAGATCGCAGAATGCAATAAGGCCGTCCATTGTATGTGTGTTTTTTAGTTTTAGTTTCCTTTTTATTTGTATTGGTGTTCAATAAAGGACATAATAAATAAATAAATAGTCCTAAGGGAACACACTCCTAGGATAAAAAATATAAAATTCTATGTGCTATCCTAGGACATGGTCTACCCGTGTACCAAGTTTCATCGGTACTCGTTCAGCTGTTCGAGAATACGTAAAACACGCTCATACACTTTCGTTTTTATAATTAACTAGCGACCCGCCCCAGCTTCACACGGTTGCAGTGGTGATATTAAATATATTATGCATGTATTATACATATAAACATTCCTCTTGAATCACTCTATCTATTAAAAAAGCATCAAAATCCGTTGAGTAGTTTTAAAGATCTAAGCATACATAGGGACAGACAGCGGGAAGCGACTTTGTTTGATACTATGTAGTGATGATTTTGCACCTCAAAAGGCCCGAAGGTCGATGACCGATGACCTGGTGGGGTCGCGGGAATTTGATGGATGCGAGACGCACAGGACTGCTCGTTATGGCGACACTTGGGGGAGGCCTATATCCAACAGTGGACATCTTTCTGCTAATATGATGATGATGATGACACCTCAAAAAGGGACACTAATGCCTAAACCGTTGCGGAATAAAGTCGTGATGTTATGATGTGTTACAAGGTGTGTAAACATTCAAGCTTATTCATTCAACTTTATTATTAGCTGGTTTGGGTAACGATCGGGAAACGCCTTGCGGTCTGTCAGGGCTCTTGTTTATCTGCTCTTGAAGGTAAAAACGTCAAACCAATAATGCAAAAGTTTGTATTTGTCTGTATATATTACTCCTTCCTTGTTACTCTTTCACGCTCAAACAGCTATAGTACGCGGCAAATATATATTTTTTTTTATTAAAAAAAAAGTTTCCCGCCACTAGGATTAACTCCAGTATCGTGGGAGCGTTCACAAACATGTATACTCACATACACAAGACACCCAGACCCGGAACCACTATCTGTAGGTTATACAAATATTTGTTCCGTGCGGGAATCGAACCCACGACCAGCAGCGCAACAGTCAATCGCTCAACCACTGCGCCAGCCGTGCCGTCAGTTGAACCATTTGCTATGGTTACGCGGCGCCCCCTACTTCAATTGATACCGCTGCAACGCAGAATTTTGCGGTGTGCACCGTGTCGCGAATACCATAGCTTTATTAAATGGATATCACTGGTATCTTCTTTGACGTTTATTTAAAACTAGCTTTTGCTCGCGGCTTAGCTCCCGCTCTTACCCTACTCTATTGTACTCTACCCTACTCTGCCCTACTATACTCCCTCCCTAATGAGCAGGTTTTGGATATGAGATTTTTTTTATTTAACAGGATTAAAACTATCATACGTCGTTCTCCTGGTTCTGAGCTACCTTTCCACCAATTTACAGCCAAATCGGTTCAGACTTTCTTGAGTTATAAATAGTGTAACTAACACGATTTTCTTTTATATGTATAGATAGAGTTATGTCTTCTTAATAACAAATAAGCATAAGTTTATTACGATCCATGGCAGAGAAACATCTATCCACATTCAAAAATCTCGAGAAGCTGGTTATCTCTGTAGGATACGACAGTAAACGCTGAAAATTGCATTGTGGAGACGCGAAAAATAGCGGCGGGTGGCACTGCCGATTTTAGCAGCATGGCGCCCAACACGATTATATGTTTCGGCCTTAAACGTCGCTGCACAGACTGATCCTCTTCTTCTTGCTTCCACTATTAGTTTCAGTCCCGGTTGTTTTGAATTTCCTTTCAAATATCATTACACGTGTACGACATCTGAAAATCAGTCCATAACATAAATAAATTACTCTAATGATCACACAAAACACATTTTGATATGTTATAACATGATTTGCGATATTTGCCGTAGTATCAGGGACGAGGCTGATCTAAATTTATCACTCAGTTCACAAGCCATTATGTTCATTTACAAAATGGATTGAACAAATTGAATTTCCTCATTTTAATGTAAACTTATAGAATGATGAAATTATTTTTACCTGTGCTATATTATAATACCCACATCATTGGATGGCAACGGTTACTTAATAGGAAATATACATGCAATTTTTTATTGGCTTAATTATAGTAGACTAGTTATTGTCCGTGACTTCATCTGGGCAGGTACAATATCTTTATAAATTATAGCCTATGTGTTATTCTGATGTAGACATTGAAAGGGAGCGCAGGGCACTAGCTGTCCGATGCAACATGTTGGTCCGTAGATTTGCTCGGTGTTCCGACCAAGTTAAAATCACTCTTTTTAAGGCTTACTGCCAGAGTCTGTACACGGGTAATCTATGGGTCAATTACACCAAAAGATCGCTAGATGTCCTGCGCGTCCAATATAATAATGCCTTCAGGATGTTGTTGGGACTGCCTCGCTACTGCAGTGCGTCGGAGATGTTTGTGCAGGCTCGTACTGATGGGTTCTACGCGATTTTACGCAAGAAAAGCGCTTCGCTGCTCAGGAGAGTGAGAGATAGTCACAACAGCATCCTGAGAACTGTAGCGGAGAGCTTAAGCTCACCGATTGTAAAATTTCTTGTGCAAAGAGTAATGGGTACTAACACTAGATAATAAGTTATTTATTAAGCTACTAACACTTTATGGATCTTTGTGTGTCCGAAATAAAATAAATTCTATTCTATTCTATTCTATAAGTTTCATTAAAATCCACTTGGTAGTTTTTGCGTAAAAGAGTAACAAATATCCATAAATACAGACTTTCGCGTTTTTAATATTATGATTTAAAGCGGCTACCCACACATTTCCGGGTACCTGGCCCTGCCGTGTTCCGTCAGGGACGGAAAAAAATCGGTTACGTATAACTTGTACGAACTCATTCATATAGCTCCATGTCAGGGGCATCCGGATCGTCAGTGTCCCTGAGCACGCTCAGTCGCACGAACGGTCTGACTGTGCTATTCGATTTTTATCTAGGTACGTTGACGACAAGATAAATACATAAAGGTTCATAGAACTTGTACGACAGAATAATAAACTTTTCGATCTCTCTGATCCACATTTTCTGAATTCTAAGAAGAATAATATAATATGAGATAATATAGGAAATAATTAAAGTGTGATGGTAAGTTCAAACATTTTTACACTGAAACCGATTTCCCTGATATTTGTGAATATGGGTGACGGATGGCACGTCGATGCCGGGAACACTGAAACGAACAACTCGGAACACGGATAGCCCTGACCCGGAAATGTGTGGATAGCGCTTAAGTGTTTAATATTGGTGATAACCGCTGAGGCGGTGCTTAGACCCGAGCCGAAGGTGCAAGGGACAAACAGTTCATTTGTATTTAAAATATGAGACTTTGGTTTTAATTGCCTGTATGGTGGCCCACGGCTGAGTAAAGGCTTCCCCTTTCTCCTATCAAATCTTCTGTCTTGGGTGATCTCGGGCCAAGTTTGCTCCACGGACATGAACAGATCGTCACACCAGCTAATAAATGAATGGCCCCTAAACTGCTATAATTATTAACCGAATAAAAATCTAGTGACTTATTTTCTTAGAAACTATCGTAAACTAATTTTAATCGTTTCGAGGGCAAGGTTATGAAATACAGATCGAGTAATAAAACTTTTCAGCCTAGATTCTTTTTTATTTCGGTAAGTAAGTAGAGAAGTGACATTTATGACGTTGGTTTTATTAAGCTGAATGAATAAATAGATCAAAAGAAAAAATTCGAAAGAAATATTACAGGATTTTTTCATGTACTTTAGTATTTCGAAGAAAATCGTAGAGCATCGAGACACTTTGGCGGTCACTAATGTAAACAACATTGTTAAAACTGTCCATTCAAATAAATTTATTTTTTAGTACACTACTCAAAAAACCCGGGCTTATCCCTACTGCTTTTAAACACGCAATGGACAGTATTGCGCTCTAGTGCGGAAAAGTGTACGAGCTCGCCCCCGCAACAATTTATTGTATTCATGGGCGATAAGCGATCTCTACGAGTCGTCGGTCGAACTCCGTTTATTTATTTCTTCGTAAGTGTATTGAAAAACGTGGCTTGATACACTTGGAACTGTGCAGCATTCAGCTCCATAACACCTTCGCCTATAGCTCGGGCGAATTCCTCCTCAGTCGCAATGATATTCTCCACTCGTCTCAAAAAGTACTATTATTTAATTTATTTATTACCTTCGAAAGTGGGTTAAGCATTAAGTCCAAGCCAAGAGAGAACAGGCGAGTAGCCTGTGTAATTACATGAACCATTTTGAGGAGCTGTCAGCAAACCGTAGAGGCCCAGCCTGCTGGCTGCAGGCAGGCAGGGTCGAAGCGTACTGGGGCCAAGGGCAACTTTCTGAAAAGAAGGCTCGCCCCGGTATGATAGGCAACGAAGGAACGGGGTACTATTGCCCGCCCCACCGAAGTGCGGGATTTGTCATTATACCTACCATAAAAAAACCACATGGTAAACCAAAATCTATTTAAAATTAATACACCAAATCTGGTTTATCTATTGAGACGCCCTAGAAAACCCAGTACCCCAAATTTCATAAAGACAACTCAAATATTTAAGTATAGATATTAACGTCCGAAAATCGACCTTCTTCTGACTGTAACACTCAAGGTCTTCGTAGAATCTGTGGTGGATCGCAACACCGGCAAGGGGCTTTCAGCCTTCATCCCAAAAGCAATAGGGATGGCAGTAGAAGCAGTAATGCTAGCAAAGGAGGAGGCCGACCGCATCAGGCAAAGGCAACGGGGCGCTCGCCCCAGCCGCCACCGGGATTACGATCCCGATTTCGGGCCACCATAGGCGCGTGCTTGCGGACGGTGTGCAATGGGTAGCACGCTGTCCGATCGTCCGGTAAGCGACCGGACCGAGCCCAAGTCGTCGACGGCGCATACTGTTCCCGCGCGCCTCAAGGAGCTGTCAGCGAACCGTGTGAGGCCCAGCCTGCTAGCTGCAGGCAGGCAGGTTCGAAGCCTGCTGGAGTCATGGGCCGTTTTCTGAGAGGAAGGCTCAGCCCCGGCATGATAGGCAACGAAGGAACGGGGTAGGTTTTTAGTCAGTAAGAGTCTGACACTATTTCCCGCTCCGCCCAAGGGCGGGATTTGTCATTGGATGATTTTACCTACCATAAAAAAAGCAATTATCAGCATCTAAACTCAATAAACATCATTCAATATTTTGTCTCCTGAAATAATCTGTCTCTCGTATCCTCCATTTTAAATTACGACATTGTGTTTGGGGAAAACCGATGTCTCTTTGTAGCACGTAATAAATTAGGTAGTTTATTACTTTAACAGAGGACAGAAGGTGCGAGGGAACCCGGTTAATTATAGTTTACTAGGGAAAACACCAGATTTCACTGTACTGGCTCTTTCCCGCAGATTCGCCTGCATTAAAGATTAACTGGACTGTTGATTTTGTGGTTAGTGGCCCTGACTGCTATGTCGGAGGTCGTGACAAAGACAAATGTTTGTGATCAGCACGATCGTTTGTTCTGTTTCTAGGTGTAAAAAGCAAGAGCAGAGAAGATTAGAGCCGATGCCTGTCAAAGCTTCAGGATGGTTCGAAAATGTTATCATGGCCCTAAACCGCAAAGGCCTGAATAAACACAGGTAAGTGTTGGACAGTAAAACTCTGACACTCCTTCTCGCTTCATCTAGAGCGAGAGGAGTCTTAAGATAATACTTTCGCATTATTAGTGTGGACTAGAAAAGTAATAGCTTTTATACATGACAAAGATCATTCTTCCGTGTTTTTTTTTTTATTTTCTGGCTAGTGAGGAAACCGGCATGTCCTAGAACCAAAAATTCAAAGACATGTGATACCAATCCACACCGGACCTGCGTGGTAGATTACGGCCCATTCCCTCTTCTAAAGTGGAGACCTGAGTTCCAGCAGTGGGAACATTATAAGGCTTTTGCTATGCTATGCTATGCTATTCAGTAACTGGCAATATGACTTCGATCAGAACAATCTTTACATATTCTTTAATTTTAAAATAAGTTTAGAAACGCCAAAACATAACAATATTTACCAATATTTACCTGTTTAATTATGTGTCTGGGTAACACCAGTGTCTTTCTGTGGCACATACTAAATTAGATTGTTTATTACTATACTTACCAACAGACGGTAGGTGCGAGGGAACCCGGTTAATTATAGTATACTAGAGAAAACAGAAGATATCAGTCGTGTTACCACACTGGTTGCATTAAAGACACGTAAAAATCAATTTTGGCAACAGGCAACCTGTAGTCTTAGAATGAAAAAGTTACGAAATTAATGAAAAAAAAAAAGATACGGCTGTTTATGTCGCAAAAAACGTATATTTCGACACTCTCAAGGGAATCAAAAAATAGGGTACTCCCCGTTGAACTAGAACCCTGAAATTCGGCATGAAGTAAAGTCTTGTAGCACAAGACTTTCCATAACACACACATATACTTAACACACTCAGGCACATATACAATTTATCGTATTTTCTTTCTGTCTTTTTAGCTTCTTTTTTTTTGTTATTTGATTAGTTATATATTTATAATGTAATGGAAGAGCGGAGTCTTCAAATACAGGCATTTCTATGTTTAAGTGGAGTCTCCTCGACAAGAGTATGAGAAAATTATATGTAATAAACTTTTTTTTTTAAAGTATACCTAGGATTAAATACAAAAACTGCTTTGTAGTTACGTCACAAAAAATAAAAACTTTTTTCGATTCGGTAAAATCTTCGAGACTCGATTCGGGAATTAAACAATTTATATAAGCTAGTTTGTACGGAGCAGTCAGTGCGCAAGTACCGACTCACACTTGCCCAGTTTTTTTTTTTGGTTTCGTGCGTATTGAGTGAATAGTTTGTCAGTTGTTTTATAACACATTTTAATGTTTTTTTTTTAGTATTTGGCAGCAAATGTATTGAGTCAGCGTGTTCTGCAAGCTTAACTGAGGTAGTCAATGCTACAATAATATTCTCAGCTCCATTTTAACAAAACCGCGAATGTTTCAATGATTTCACACATTGTCCAGCTAGTATTCGCACTCAAGATATTTATAAAACTACACCAATGTTACATCACAAAATGCACTACGAATCATTTGGCGAATAATTAAAATATCCACTGAACTTCATAAACAATGTTGATAACGAAATATTTTTATCATATTTATTAAGGTACTAGCTGACCCGGCGAACTTCGGTGCCTCCTATAAATAGTCTATCAATATTGTGAACGGATTTTTTTTTTGTGAATTTTTCTCATTTTTTTTCATTGTTTAAACCGTTCCTAGAGTATCACGAATACTTCAAGACCAAAATTAGCCAAATTGGTCCAGCCGTTCTCGAGTTTTAGTGAGACTAACTAACTGCTATTCATTTTTTCTCCATACAAACTTTCAACTCCCGTTTTACACTCATAGGGGTGGAGTTTCGTAAAATCCGTTCTTAGTCTTAGTGGATGTCTACACACTATAAGGACCTACCTGCCAAATTTTAAGTTTCTGAGATTTCGTCATTAATCAGTGAGTGTTATTTTGCTTTTATAAAAATACTAGCTTTTGCCCGCGGCTTCGCTCCCGCTCCACCCTTCCCGACTCTACCCTACTCTACCTACTTTACCCTGCTTTACCGTATTCTATCTTATACCAATAAATAAGCAGGTTTATAACTTTTTATTTTATTAGTTAACGGAATAAAAATTTTGTGTTTGAAAAACTATGTCCTTCTCCTGGTTCTAAATTACCTTCCCACCAATTTTCAGCTAAATCGGTTCAGCTGTTCTTGAGTTATAAATAGTGTAACTAACACGACTTTCTTTTATATATATAGATAAGAAGATTTCATTGAACCTGTTATTTAATACAAATTAAATGTATATTGCGAGACGAATTTCGTTCTCATCGGTTGTCCTACGAAGCTACCTCTCTCGTTTTTGTTATTTATAAAATAGTCTAGAAACGCCTAGAATATATCTTCCAGTGAAAAATGGTGTTTAATTTTTCCTAAAAACTTTCAAAGATGATTTTGGACTGTTCTATAAGTTCAAATCGCGCGGAAAACTTTACTTGCGCGATGTAGGATTAGTTCTTCTGTGACGCCATAGATGTCGCTACATAGCATAACATCTTATTTCACAATACATTATGCGTACAATAAATTTAACTAGAAACACAGCTTAGCGACGTATTTAGTTCAGTAGGATAAGGAAAGGTGAGGCGTTTATCTTCTAAATAGGCCAAAACGTCCCCAGGCCTGGCACTGAGAGTTATTTAGTAAGGTTTTCTACAACATTATTTTTAATATATGTGAAACCTGAATTTAGAATCAGTAACTGAATCGATTCTAACAATTTTTACACCATGTTATATTTTTTTCCCAAAAATATTTGAAAAAGGTCAGGTCACGGCAGATCATAGCGGGCATGAGGTGCCATTATAATATTTTATTGTGGAAAATCCTCTGAAGAGTTACAGAGTTTATATATATTATCATAGAGTATCTATGACAAGTCTGTCACGATGAGCTCGAGGCTAAATAATAACAGCCGCCTAAGTCGGTTTTCAAGGTTAAGCAACGCTTGGCGAGGTCGATCCATGGATGGGTGACCATCTTCACATACTGAGATATATTATAATAAATAATTATTTAGTAAAAATATATAAATATTGTCGACCACGTACCGGAAGACGCAGTGTTGGAAGGCCTCCTACAAGGTGGACCGATGACCTGGTAAGAGTTGCGGGAATCCGATGGATGCGAGACGCATAGGACCGTTCAATGTGGCGACACTTTGGAGGAGGCTTATGTCCAACAGTTGACATCTTTCGGCTGAAATGATGATGAAGAAATATTGTTCAGTTTTGTAGACAATTGAAACGTTAAATTACACCAAGTTAACATTATAATATCAAATAAGAATCATTTTGTGAATAATTAAAATAGTAACTGAACTTTACTAGAAATAATCCCGCCAAAAACTCACGATAGGTACTTAAATATTGGTATGTATACTATGATTTTTTATTAGACTTAGTAAAGTGACAGCAGTGGACAATGCCCAGCTGTCAAATAACAATGCCCAACTGTCAAACAGCCATTGTTATAGCTGTCACTTTACTTCGTCTAATAAAAAATCATCAATTTAGTTTGTCTGGAAGGCAAAACAATCGTCGGATGCTGAAAAAATTGTTTACGACTCTGCGTCAACGCTTTTAATTTTAAATTGTCTTTTAAATGATATTCATTTATTTTTGAGTGTTGAAGTTTTCATATACGTAAAAGGAAATGTCAAGGAGATTAATGTTGGAAACGATCTCAAGAGTCAGGAAAATAAAAAATATTGAAAAGCGATTTGCGTGACATTTTTTTTATGACACTTCCAATTGCTTACTAAATGAAGAGGAAACAGGGCAAGGTCTGGTTCTAAGTGGCTCGAGAAGAAGCCCTGTGCTACCTGGAAGAAGTTGGTGAGGGTTTTGCCCAGCAGTGGGAAAGTATAGGCTATATAAAAATAAAAGAGAAAAGAAACGACCATAAAGACTTGTTTGTAACAAGGCACTTTCCAAGCAGTCATCATCATCATCATTATTTTAGCCCAAAGACGTCCACTGTTGGACTTAGGGCTCCCCCAAATGTCGCCATAGTGAACGGTCCTGAGCGACTCGCATCCATCGGATTCCCGCAGCCTTTACGACGTCATCAGTCCATTTTGTAGGAGGCCTTCCAACGCTGCGTGTTCCGGTACGCGGCCGCCATTCCAGAACCTTTCGGCCCCAACGGCCATCTGTTCTGCGTGTAATATGCCCCGCCCATTACCCATGCAACCTTGGTTCTCCTGTGGATATAGTCATTCCTGATTCGATCACGCAAGGAAACTCCGAGCATAGCCCTTTCCATTACCCTTTGCCTTCTGATGCCTGAAGCCTTTTGATGAGACCCATGGTAAGCGACCACGTTTCAGAGCCATAATTATGTCATCACTGGCAACACGCACTGGTCATAGACTTTCGTCTTGAGACTCTGTGGTATGTTGGATGAGACGATACTGCGCAGGTTCCCGAACGCTGCCCAAGCTCGCTGCTTTCAAGCAGACTGGTGCAGTAATCTGAGACGTTTATTTGAAATAGAATATTTACAGGCACTTTTGAATTGTCAAAATGTCGGTCAGTCAAAAAAAGTGATGCTAAATTACACGTTCGCATGCAACGCGCGTCTACAATCGTTAACGTTTTTAGAAAACTAATCAAATGTGAGGGATGTGGGGTCTTTTCTACAATGATCTTCGCTACATCCTATAGTTTTATGGTATAAATGATACTCACGCTGAGGCATTTTGATTGTAGAAAGAGACTCGATACGATACTGTCGTAACTTGGCCTACTGGTCAGAAAAGATCCTGAGCCGTGATAACTCTTTCTATTCCCCAACCTTAGCAGGGATCGACGTTGGAGCGCCTTGCCCCCCTAGCCAAGTTATAATCGTTCCGTTTAGCGTGAACGCTTGGAGTTGGCCACTCCTCAAATTCCTTTGTTTTGACCAAGTGATTCGGCGTTGAGATGACGTCTGTACAAAGGAATTGGGGGCGTGGCCAACTCCAAGCGTTCACGTTAAGCGAAACGATTGTAAATTGGCTAGGGGGGCTGGGCTGCCATTTATGTTGACAGCTTTTTGGGGCTTCACTTGCTACCTATGCTAAAAATGCTAGTTATACAAAGGAAAATTCCGTCCTATTTTCCCACAGATTAGAAAACAAATTTGATAAACATACCTTCGGTTCGTCGAATCGATGGGCAGTATCAATTTCGAGTTATTTTTGTACTTATCTTTGATTTAAATAAACGTGACAGTCAAGGAAAAGGATCGACCTCCTTGGGGATCAAATTGCGCAGTAAGGACAACAGTGATAGGGCGGATTGTTTTTGTTTATTGTATGAGATCATTGGAATTATTGAATTCTTTTCGCTAGGTATCTGTTACCAAGATTATTTGATTTGTATTTACTTATCCGCTGGGTTTTAATTTTTACGGTTCCGTACCCAAAGGGTATAAACAGGACCCTATCACTAAGCTTTCGCTGTCTGTCCGTCTGTCTGTCACCAGGCTGTATCTTAAGAACCGCAATAGCTTGACAATTGATATTTTCATATATTATGTATTTCTGTTGCCGCTTTAACTACAAATACTAAAAAAAAAAAAAAAATATTCATGGGGGGCTCCCATACAAAAAAACGCCATTTTTGCCTGTTTTGTTGTTGTTCTGTTGTAATAAATCGCGCAGGCCAATGCGTGTTGGTGGATGTCATTTTCTTCGAAGTTCATGGTTCTTGGACATGCCGGTTATCTCCAGATTTTTACTTTCACCGTCATGTTACTTCCTGCTTTGGGTGGAACTACAGAGAGTGTCTGTTTCCGTCTAAAACCTAACTGTGTTCCTTCATTTGTCTTTTGTAAGCAGACTTTGCAGTCTTTTGCGGCAACTTTTTTGCGCAATCCCGCAGAGACTGTTGTGATGGTATTGCAACTTAAACTGTGACGTGTTTAAGGATATAAATGCCTTCTAATGAAGGTTTGTTCTAATGAAGTTGCCAGGACGACGCTTAAGGCAGTTTTTCCAACAGCGGACGGACTGCGGAAATTATGATGATTATGTAAAAAAAAAAATCAAGGATAACTAAAAATTTTTTTTTGGGATATTTCAATATTTACACATTTATTTTAGGCCCAGTTTCAGCTGGTTATCCGGAGATTATGACAACGTTAAAATTATAATTACTGCCAGTATATTGCGGCAACCTCGGGGATCACCTTGTCTTCCAGTTCATTCACCAGGCTAACTGCCGTTGGTTTTATTACTAATTGCAGTTATATTATTAACCACACTTTATTTCGATGACTCATCCGTTTAATTGTGAACTTGAGATCATAATTGGATAACTAAATGTTCTTGTAGCAAAACTTTGGTACAAGTTTATGGGCAACATGTTTGTATATTTGCTTATAGATACATTACGTATACAAAATAAGTAAAAAATACGAAATCCTGCATAATTTTGTGTTTTTTAGTTCTTTTGTAGCACTATAGATGTCGCTACACTACTAATAATAAGGTCTTTGGGTCATAAAAATAGTATAAACAGCTTTGTAATGTTCCCACTGCTGGGACACAGGCCTCTATGGGCTCTCTAGGAGAACGAACAGCAATCCAAAGCGCGGCAGGGCCCAAAGCGGACTGGTGGAAGACACAATTTTTCAAATTTTGTATGTTTGAACTCATCGTGCGAAGAGAGCACATAGTGTCATCGAACAAATAGCATAAGCATAATTAGATTTATAATATTCCCACTGCTGGGACTCAGGCCTTCTCTTTATGAGAGGGAATGGGCCGTAATCCACCGCTCAGGTCCAGTGTGGATTGATGGATGTCACAGTCATGTTTAAGAATTTTTGATTTAGGAACATGCCGTTTTCTCACGATATTTTCATTGACTTATAGTCAAAGTAAAAGTAGTGATTATGAAATAAATTACACAAAGTGTAGCACCTCCCTGGGTTTGGACTTACGATCTAAATACAATTCGTAAGTTGGGGCCGATACCACTGGGCCACCATCGTTTCAGATCTTTGGGTACTTTGAAAGATTTTGTATCTATATTAAATTTTTTAGAGTTCAGTGCCTTAAAAGGAAAAAACGGAATCCTTATAGGATCGCTGTGGTGTCCGTTTTTCAAGACCCTTTTTTTCAAGAACGCGTAAAGGTGCCGATTCGAAATTAAAGCCATATAACCAGGTCCGCAGTTCCTTGAAGCTGAAAAAAATCAAACTTCTAAGTTAACGGAATAAAGAAGACACGAACTGCCGTACCTTCTTTATATATTGCAAAAAAAAAAACGTATATTTAGACACTTTCAAGGGAATTAAAATTCATAAGGTACTTCGCGTCGACCTAGAATCCTGAAATTTGGCATGAAGTAAGGTCTGATAACACAAGTATAGGAATAAATCTGAAAACTGTAAATTTGTAGTTACGTCACAAAAAATAAATTGCGTTCCGGAAAAACTTCGTAACTCATTTCGTGAAATAAACTGTTTTAGTAAGTTTGTACAGAACCTTCAGTGCGCGAGGCCGACTCGCACTTGCCCGGTTTTTTTAGGATGGGCCAACGGTTAAAGTGTTGTTATTAATGATGAGGTTTACGCATTTGTACTTTGAAAGTTTTTTTCATGCTACTTATGTTTAATGTTTAAATAATTGCCTAAGTTCTGAAGTGTATTAATTAGTTTTGTTTGTTTTACGAGTGATAAATTAGTAATGTTGTTTAAGCTGATGGTCAATTTAATGTGTTGCAAATTGGTAGACCACTTTTGATAAATAAGTTGTTTATTGTGTTCGTCATTTACACCAATATTGTATTGGAGGTGAAAGTTTATTTGTATGTATGTAAGCGTGTGTTTTTTGATACTTCTTGACTCTCAAACAGCTGTTAGGATTTCGATGAAAATCGGCATATGGGCTGACAATTGTCCGGTGTAGGACCTAAAATACATTTTATTCCCGGTAGTATGATCTGTTGGGATCAAACCAAATCCATACCAAAGTTCCGTACCCAAAGGGTAAAAACTGGCGGCTTATTACTAAAGGGCCTATTACACGACTTGATATTCAAACGGTCTTAGTCGATGTCGCGATTGTAATAAGGGTCAGACTGTCTTGCTCGGAAGTAAACTCTAAGACAGTCTGTGTATCGTGTGTGGAATATCGAATTGTGTAATAGGCGCTTTTGGGCGCCCTCAAAGTGTCGCGTGACGGCAGCGCGGCCGCAGTGATTCCGCCACGCTGCCTTATTATTTCCACAGCTCGGTTGTTGCGCGGCAGTCGCACGTTTTTTTATAATATATTCGCTATTGCACCGCTCTAGCTCTTTCTAAAATCAGCTGGACATAAGTACGCATTTACGGCAAGAAAGTTTACCTATGTATACCACAGTGTTATGGATTGTAAAACCGGCGAAACAAAACATAACCGTTCGCTCGTCAAATCTTTACTGACTGCCTTTATCTTCCTTATAACAGGAAATAGGAAATTTCCACGTGTATCAAATAAAATGTTTGTAAACAAACGGTAAGATTTCAGTCTGAAATGACTCAATTAAATTATACACCGTTAAATTTTGGTCGTTTTAATCCCGCGGAGAGTCGATTCAGTACATGAAATACTATCGATTTATAAAGAGAAAAATAAAGTACATTTTTTTAAACTTGAATTAATTTCCGCATGCACGAAAAGACAACTACCTACAAAGTCATTGATTAGTTTACTTAAAGAAATTAATTTCGCATTTGCCATTTTTGGCGGTGTGAAGATTGCAGTGGCGTAGTCATCTGACTATGACTATTCCTGATTCGATCATGCAGGGAAAATCCGAGCATAGCCCTTTGCATTGGCCGTTAGGGCTTCGAATTTCTGAAAAGAAGACCAGGCGCACGTATCGGAAGATGTAGCATTGAAAGGCCTCCTACAAGGTGGACCGATGACCTGGTAAGGGTTGCGGGAATCCGATGGATGCGAGACGCACAGGACCGTTCATAGTAGCGACACTTGGGGAAAGCCTATGTCCAAAAATGGATGTCTTTCAGCTGATTTTTTTTATTAAAATAAACTAGTGATTGACTGTCCCACCATCAACTATTGCATCACGGCTTACAATCCCACCTGATTGTAAGCCGTGATGCAATTGTTTAACCGCACACGGACAATTATTCAAAACAACCCGCGATCGTAATTTCAACCAAGTAAAATTTGTTTACTTAGTCGTCACTAGATGGCGTTGTACCGTTTTGGTCAATTTCTACATCGCGGTGTTAAGATTCTCCGGCATAGTATAAGGTCTTAGCATAAGCATTTTTTTTGTTAACCACTAAACATAACCAGTTGTAATCACTACATCTGATATTAAACCAAATTGGAATAGAAAGTGAAATTCTTTCAATCAAACCCCAGTATACTAACTCTCAAGTGGTCGAGGGTTATTCATGGTCCTTCGAGCCGGACGTGGCTAGGGCTGTTCCATAGCCACATCAGGTGTTCTCTTTGGACGGAGAAACATCAACCCCATACGCTCCTGCCTGCGACGTGATCCTGGATGGTGACCAGGGTGGAAGCAGATCCAGTTACGGGAAGTACGGAGGGAGGAGTACCAATCAACAGCAAGCAAGCTGCAGACGACCGACGTCGTAAGGAAGTGAGTGATAGTGCCGAAAAAAAAACGTGAGTACATTGTGAGTTCTTTTGTGCCAAGGAAAAGTGACCTTTATTGCCTAGAAGATTTAAACTTTAACTTTTAATCAGTGATTTTGAACTTAGAATAATTTAATAGGTGCATGTTTAGACTTAGTTAGATTTTAAGCGTAAAGTGTTCAGACGGGGAACCTATGCCCGAATTTTAGTAGATTTTAAAGTGTCAAAGACTTAGAAATTTTCGGACATTTTTGGACTTAGAAAAGTTTCTTTGTTTACATTGACTTGTAAATTTTTTATAACTTTTTGAACTTAGAAAATTTTTGGGACTTAGAATATTTGAGGCTCAATGTAAAACACTTAGAAAATTTTCGTTGTTTACAGTGACTTGTAAAATTTTCGACAACTTTTTGGACTTGTAGATTTTAACTGTTTATTTTTTCTGTATTGTGTTGTGAATTTTTTGGATTGCTAACTTCAAAATGTCTTTGCAATCACATGTTAAAGTACAGGATGATATTCGCACTCGGCTGTTAAGAGCTAAAAGTAATTTTAAAAAGTCGCCAAAGGATAGGATTACAAAGCAATATATTGAAACCAGATTAGAAAGTGTTGATGATTTGTGGGCGCAATTTAGTTTAACACATACACAAATTGTGAAAGATTTTGAACCTAAAGAATTGATATCTTCAGCCTACACTGTGAACGAAGTTTATTTTAACACTGAAGACTTATATTTAGATTTAAAATGCGAGTTAAAAACTGCTTTAAACAACATTAAGGGTGACGATGTGTCTCCGGTTGCGGGGCCATCATCAAATAATGTTCCTGAGGGGAAAGGCACATACATAAAGTTGCCCAGAATCACTATCCCAACATTTTCGGGGAAGTATACCGAATGGCCGACTTTCCGAGATTTGTTTGTATCGGCAATACATAAGAATAGCACAATTGATAATGTCCAAAAGTTACACTATTTGAAAGGTTACTTGAGTGGGGAAGCTGAGCAACTTTTACGTCATGTACCAATTTCGGAGTCGAATTATATCCGATGCTGGACTCAATTAGAGTCCAGGTATAATAATAAAAAATATTTATCACACTGCATTTTAAAAAGGTTGCTTAGTCAAAAAAACATTGCCCAAGAATCAGCTAGTGCGTTAAAGGAACTAATGGATACTACATCTGACTGTCTAAGCGCACTGAGTAATCTAAATATTGATATAACATCCTGGGATATTCTTATAATTCATTTAATAACATTAAAATTAGACCCAGACAGTAGGAAGGACTGGGAACTAAAAGTAACTAGTAACACTGATTCAGATCAGCTGCCTGCGTTTGAACAGTTCAAAGAATTTTTAACAAGTCGGTATAGGGCATTTGAATTCATAGAATGTAAGTCAAGTAAAAACAATGTTAATGTACTCGTAAATAAGGCAAAGGTTTTTCACACAGCAAGTAATGCGGCCATGATTTGTCCGCTTTGTAACAACGAGCATAAAATAAGGAATTGCAAGCAATTTGCTAATCAGGATGTGGATACTCGGCGTAAGTTTGTTCAAGATCATAACTTATGCTTCAATTGTTTGGGGCACAACCACTCTGCCAGGGTTTGTAAGTGTACAGCCTCTTGTCAAGTATGCAAGCGGAGACATCACTCCTTGTTGCACCCTAAAGGTGAGCAGGAGTCTAAGGCAGAGAGGGGAAATTCGACTAGTGATAGGGTTTTGCCAACAAATGAACAAACACACGCGGTTGGAGTAGAAGCTGAAAACAAGGTAGTGACTTGTTTTTCGCAAGGTACAGCGAAAAAGCAAGTCCTATTAGCTACGGCTCTAGTGAGGGCTGTATCAAAAAATGGGGCTAGGTATACAATCAGGGCCTTGTTAGACCAAGGCTCACAGGCGTCTTTTGTTACAGAACATACTGTCCAAATTTTAGGATTACAGAAAAAGCCAGCAAAGGGTTTAATAACGGGTATAGATGGTAGTAACAAATTATCTTTAAATTCGGTTGTTGAGGTCAAAATTCAGTCTAGAGTCGATCCTTCAGTTGAACTTGTAGTCAAGGCATATGTTCTTAAATCGGTTACGTCATTATTACCTGGTAGGGAAACGGTATATTTAGATTGGGCACAAGCCAACGATATACAATTAGCGGATCCTAGATATAATACACCGGATAAAGTGGATATGCTGTTAGGGGCAGAAATTTATAGTCAGGTTCTACAAAACGGGTTAAAGAAACCTCCTGGTGGTAGCATTGTAGCTCAGTGTACATCATTGGGATGGATTTTATCTGGAACAATAGCTTCTGTTGCTCAGAGTTCGACGAATATCACGGTGATGCATACCCACTTTGGTGATGATGAACTCCTAAAAAAGTTCTGGGAATTAGAAAAGGAACCACAAAATAAGAAACCTATACTTACCGAAGAAGAATCAAGATGCGAAGAAATATTTAAGGCTACAACTGTGAGGGACAATGACGGTCGTTACGTAGTTAACTTACCATTTAGAAATCAGGATCCAAGCTGTAAATATGGTGATGCAAGAAAGGTAGCAATTAACAGATTTTACGCGTTAGAAGCTAAACTTAGTAAAAACACAGATTTAAAAACAAAATATGAGGAAGTTATCAACGAATACTTGGAGCTGGGTCATATGAGACCAATAACCAAAGCTGAGGAACAAAATCAATATGCAGTGTACTTACCTCATCATGCAGTTGTACGGAACGATAAAGACACAACCAAGGTTCGGGTTGTCTTTGATGCTTCCTGCAAGGGAAAGAATGGGAGATCGCTTAACGATGACCTAATGGTTGGTCCAAGGCTGCAACAAGATCTGCGACATTTACTGATTCGTTGGAGAACTCATCGTATTTGTCTAGTTTCGGATATTGTCAAAATGTACCGAATGGTGCGCGTGGCCGACCATCATACGGATTTTCAACGCATCGTGTGGAGAGATAACAAGCAATCTCCTGTTAAGGATTACAAACTACTTACCGTTACTTTTGGTACCTCTTCAGCACCCTATTTAGCCGTTCGAGCGATGCAGCAAGTAGCATACGATGAGGGAGTCGAGTTCCCACTGGCAGCTGAAAGAGTACTTAAGGATTATTACATGGATGACCTTATGACAGGTTGTAACTCAATAGAAGAAGGCATGCAGATCTATAGCCAAATGAATAAGTTATTAGCAAAGGCAGGGTTCACTTTACAGAAATGGTCAAGCAACAGCAGTGAATTCCTCGAGAAGATTATCGGCGAAAGGCACTCGTACAAGGGACAGGATGGTGTAGAAAGGGAGATCAACATAAAACAGGATGAAATATTTAAAACGTTGGGACTTACCTGGAACCGAAGCTGTGACACTTTCCAATACTCGGTGCAGATGCCTCCGCGCCAGGAACCTGTAACTAAAAGAAACATGTTATCAGATATAGCAAGACTATTTGACCCTCTGGGATGGGTCGCTCCTGTAATAGTATTAGCAAAAATTTTAATACAAAAAATATGGATTTCTGGAATTGGTTGGGATGAGAAAGTTCCGTATGAAATAAAAAAGGAATGGTTTACTTACCGGCAGGAGTTGAAACGTTTAACGGAATTTTCAATACCTCGATGGTTGAACATGAAACCGGGTGACAAGCAGGTTGACTTGCATGGGTTTTGCGACGCGTCAAAATCGGCGTATGCTGCAGTAGTTTATGCACGGGTGGTCGACACTGACGGTAGCGTTTATGTAACTTTGCTCACAGCGAAAACTAATGTCGCACCAATAAAAACAGTATCAGTGCCACGATTAGAGTTGTGTGGAGCAGTCCTGCTAGCAAAGCTGCTTTCAGAAGTCTCCGATGTGATGGGAATCGGTAAATCTAATACGTATTATTGGACAGATTCAGAGATCGTATTAGCATGGCTTAATAGTCATCCCAACAAATGGAAAACATTTGTAGCAAACCGCGTTTCTGAAATTTTGAGCATCAGTGAACCACAGCAATGGAATCACGTTCAGTCAAAAAACAATCCTGCTGACTGCGCATCACGTGGTTTATATGCGTCGGAATTTGTAAATTTTAAGTTGTGGATAGAAGGTCCCGCATTCCTGAAAAATAAAAATAATATATTTGGCAAACGCAAAGTGGTATCAACTAATATAGAGGAAATGAAGGTACATCTAGTAACAGACGACAATTTTATTTGGGATAAATATTCAACACTTACCCGACTAGTAAGAATGGTAGCCTATTTAAGACGTCCTTTAGAGTTGAAGAAAACGAAGGCCGAAAGAAAGAGTCATAAATTTTTAACGGCAGAAGAATTAAGATTGGCATTGGAGACATGCATTAGGGTATGTCAAGGTCAAAGGTTCGAAGCAGTAATTGTGGATCTGCAAAAAGAAAGGCCTAAAAGAAAAATATTCAAATCTTTAAATCTTTACCTCGATTCCGTAAAAATCTTGAGGGTGGGCGGTAGATTGGAACATTCCGAGCTTGACATAGACCGTAAAAATCCAATATTGATTCCTAGCGACACTTATTTTACCAATCTCTTAATCGCCGACGCACATCATAGGAATCTTCATGGGGGTCCTCAACTAATGCTTAACTACTTAAGCACGAAGTATTTTATTCACGGAGCCAAGCGTTTGGTTACTGCATACGTGAAAAAATGTGTAACTTGTTTGCGTTACGCAGCGTCTACAAAACCGCAATTAATGGGTCAACTACCATCAGCACGGGTTACACCGAATAGACCGTTTAGGAGCAGTGGGGTAGATTATGCTGGTCCTATTCTGTTAAGGGCTTCAAAGGGTAGAGGTCACCATGCGTATAAGGGATACATTTGTTTATTTGTCTGCATGGCGACTAAAGCGGTTCACATTGAGGTCGTAAGCGACCTAACAACAACGGGGTTTCTTGCCGCTTTTAAAAGGTTTGTGGCAAGACGCGGGCATTGCCAGGATATATGGAGCGATAACGGTACAAATTTTCAGGGAGCCTCTAAAGAACTAGATACACTACTTCGCTCGGAAAAATCAGGTATAGCTAAGGAAGTTGCTGCGGCCTTAGCATCAGAAGGTACCACATGGCATTTTATTCCACCACATGCTCCGAACTTTGGCGGATTATGGGAGGCTGGAATAAAGTCATGTAAGAAACATTTGAACAGAGTAATAGGTAGCTCTACTTTAACTTTTGAAGAGATGTCTACTTTATTAAGTCAAGTAGAAGCATGTTTAAACTCACGTCCCTTGTGTAGACTGACCGATTCGAACACATTTAACGCCTTAACGCCAGGGCATTTTCTTGTGGGTGAACCAATTATCAATGCGCCTGACCATAATTATGAACATACAAATATTTCTAGTTTGAAGAGGTGGCATCTAGTCCAACAGATGACACAACATTTCTGGCGTCGCTGGTCCGACGAATACTTGACCACACTGCTTCATCGTTATAAGTGGTCTAAGCAAAATCCTGAACCAAACGTAGGGGATATAGTTTTGATTATAGAGGATAACTTACCTCCTTGTCGATGGCTCCTTGGCAGGGTGGTTGAAAAACATCCGGGATTAGACAATCTTACACGAGTAGTCACACTCCGCTGTAATAGTTCAGTACTTAAAAGACCAACATCAAAACTGTGTGTCTTGCCGATTGCCTAAGAATGTTGTTATTAGTTATAAGTGATAATTTTAAGCATGGTTTAGAAATGTAAGTAATTATTTAGGTCTACTATCATGTGTGTATGGCATATTGGAAGGAAAATTAAAAACTTGTTTGATTAGCCAAATGTATAAATAGCTTGGTAAATTTTAATATTGGAAGGACATAGTGTTGCACAAAATGTCCTTGGTGGGCGGAATGTTTAACCGCACACGGACAATTATTCAAAACAACCCGCGATCGTAATTTCAACCAAGTAAAATTTGTTTACTTAGTCGTCACTAGATGGCGTTGTACCGTTTTGGTCAATTTCTACATCGCGGTGTTAAGATTCTCCGGCATAGTATAAGGTCTTAGCATAAGCATTTTTTTTGTTAACCACTAAACATAACCAGTTGTAATCACTACATCTGATATTAAACCAAATTGGAATAGAAAGTGAAATTCTTTCAATCAAACCCCAGTATACTAACCCTCAAGTGGTCGAGGGTTATTCACAATAGTTGATGGTGAGGCGTACTAATTTATTAAGAGCCTATTCACTCTAGTCTTGAAAACACCGAAATAATAATCGGACGGGAAGACCGCAGCAGGCAAACTGTTGATGATGATTATTATGACAATGTTTTTCACTAATAGCCAGGATATTAGTGACAATATTGAATTTGTTTGAAAGTCTGTTTACAATCTATGAAAAAAAAACTCTCCGACTACGCCATAGGGCCGGTTTAGACATCTAATAAATAGCCTGTGCTTGACAGCTGGCATGACGCAAATTGAGGAGGGGTGCAAGAGTAGGTACGTGGAATGTTTAAAGAAAGGTACAAATGTTTTGTAGTTTTGTTTAAGGAAAATAACTGAGACCTAATTTGTTTATAGGGATGTCTCAAATAGTACACAAAAACGTATAAAAAAAACTCGCGCTTACGCACTTATTACTGTCCGTAGCAAAAACCGACAAAAATAACGTTTCTTGGTGTCCTTTTACTTAAATATTAGTATTTGTTGTTATAGCGGAGACAGAAATACATCATCTGTGAAAATTTCAACTGTCTAGCAATCAGCGCGGGCTTGCGGACGGCGAGCAATGGGTAGCTCTTGCGTTATCGGACCGAGCCCAAGTCGATGATGACGCGGCGCGTACTGTTCCCGCGCGCTTCAAGGAGCTGTCAGGCAGGCAGGTCCGAAGCCTACTGGGGCCAAGGGTCGGCTTTTGAAAAGAAGGCTCGGCCCCGGTATGAAAGGCAACGAGGGAACGGGGTTGGTTTTTAGTCAGTAAGAGTCTGAAACTAACTCCCGTTCCGCCTAGTGGCGGGGGATGTCATTGGATGATTTAAATCCACCACAAAAAAAAAAACTCGTTATCACTCATTATCTATCTATCATGGTTCATGAGATACAACTTGGTAATAAACAGACCAAAAGCGGAGAGTTTCGTTTTTACCCTTTCGATATGAAACTCTAAAAACAATACGAGTAAAATAATGTAAAAAAACTGCTTTGTAGCGTAAGAACGAAATATTACACATATACGTAGTAGACAAGGATTCGGAAAGGGAACCCCGAAGTCCTGGAACGTAAGGCAAAGAAAGAACATAGGATTGTATTTTAGTCAGTGAAAGTCTGATCCTCCCATTACCCAAAAAGTTTTAATAAGCTTAATTTATTTTAACAAAACTTCATAATTATTTTTTGTGAAGCAAACCATAATATTAAAACAAAACTGGTATTCTCGACTACTCGTCGATCCCATAAACAATGACAATTACTTTTTAAAACTAACCCGGACTCTGTCAAGTCTCTCGACCGTATCTTTTAAATAAGGAAGACACTTTATTTTGAGAACATCATACTTTAAAACGTTTAAATGAAACCTCTTTTTCCGCCTCTTAAAAGTTAATGGATATGTTTTTAAAAGCCTTATTTACCGCTCACACTTATCTGGACAATGATCCATTGTTATTTATTTTGGCATGACATTTGTAATGTTGTTATAAGATGTTGTTGTTTAAGTGAATTTATGACCAGTATTCAATTATATTTTTAATTTTTATGGTGACTGTTTAGGCTATCTCTGTTCTGTATATCTTTTAAGGTAAAGTCAAGGAGATTTAAAAGGGGAGAGGTGTGATGATTTTGTTTTGTTTCAAGAAAAAGTTAATCTAGATTAATGTGAGTAATGAAAGTCCAGGCAAATGATAGGTAGTTTCGACGTATGCGGAAGAGTGAAAAAATCCACACACGTTCATTGAAAAGGAAGGATCCTTCGACTAGACGGTTTTTTTTAAAGGTTGGAAAGGTTGGATGGGACGGTCCTTCAGTTGCCCTTTACGTGCTAGGACTACGGCTTTCCTCTTCAGAGATTCCCCACGGTCCTTGCTAGTGGCCCATCTCTTTGAGAAGACGACTGGGCTCGGGCCAGTCAGTTGCCGACTGGGCCGGCCTGACGATCTACCCATCGCTCGACGTCTGCAAGCCTGCGTCTACCGTTGCTGGTAGCCCGACTAGACGGGTGGCTCTGATCCGGGTAACTGCCCAGTAGATGATTTTGGGCTGTTATAATGTATGTTCAAATTGAGCGATGCAGGATTACGATTTTTTTAGTTCCTATATAGCGCCATAGATGTCACTATAGTAGTATTTTTGACATGTTATCTTATTCGTAATAAACATGTTAATTTAGTAAATTACTAGGTACGTGCAGTACACTTACCAGAAACTATAAAAAATCACAGATATCTTTTTTTCACTTTGCACCCACGTTGAAATGTAATTTCGTGAAAAAAAAGTAGGTGTTTTTTATCTCTCTAACTCAAAAGGTATCTATTTCAGCGGCTGAAGCCGAGACACATACAAAACCTAGCCCGTACAAAGTTGGAAAAATGAATGTTGTAGAGAATTACTTAAAGAGTTAAACGCCTACTTACGATTCCGAATAGTAGTGTTAGATATCAGGAGATAAACTTTTGTCACGATCGAGGCAGAATTGACCCGAGCCGAAGGCGAGGGATGTAAAAGAGATAGACATGTAAGTAGGATATTTATTTATTTCGAGATCAGTCGATCAGTGTACATTTCTCTTCTCATACTTTGCCACTTTTTCGAGTCATCAAATGAGCATGAACACCCATGATATTGGTTTCCTCACTCTTACAACGCTAGCTGATAGAAGCAGAACTGCAGGAGTGTGAACAAAATCGTTCAGCGATATGCGAGTGG
The DNA here is from genome assembly GCA_958295575.1 of Leucania comma. Lineage (NCBI taxonomy): Eukaryota > Metazoa > Arthropoda > Insecta > Lepidoptera > Noctuidae > Leucania > Leucania comma. Next base: position 9,105,921 of record OY282482.1, on the reverse strand, counting down.
TGCTGTATAAAGTAATTACTGTAATTAGTCTCTTAGTTGAGTAAAAACTATTTACGCACTTCTTTTGTCATCATTAATTTGACGTAAAAAGCGACCAAGGGCTTCGAAAAAAGCTTATCAAGTAAACTTTTTGTCTATGGCCGTTAATGGGGCTCGTGTACAGTTTTTCTTGTGTTTACTTCGTTTCAATCAACCGTGGTGACCTTGCCAGTCTTCCTGAAGATACACGATGGTTTCGATTAAACAATGTGGGGTATTTTAGGCCTTCCCGTTAACGGCTTTTTTATTTTAGAAGTAGATAGATAGGTACTTAGTGAAATTGATTTGTTTAATTCGCCGTGACATTTCGTTTCACGGTTGGTTTGGCTTCGCTTTGATTGAGTTTTCTGTTGACAATTAATGTGATGGTTGTTTAGAAGCAGTATTTTTTTTATTCTTTACTTGGTTTATTGTTCTTTTCGAACAAAACTCTTACTCCTGCTAAGCATAAGCATAATCTGCCTTATAAAGTTCCCACTGCTGGAACTCAGGACTCCTCTTTAGGAGAGGGAATGGCCGGAAGTCACCATGCTGGCCCAGTGCGGGTTGGTGGATGTCACGTCTTCAAATTTTTGGTTCTTGGACATGCCGGTTTCTTCACGATGTTTTCCTTCACCGTTTTGAGCGCAGTGGTGATGAAATAAAGTACACAAAGTAATGCGCCTGGCTGTGTTTGAACTCACGACGTACAACTCGTAAGTTGCAGGTCGCGGTCGTGCCGTTACCACTGGGTCTTCTACAGGAGTGGGTTTTTAGTCAGTAAAAGTCTCACACTATCTCCCGCCCCGCCCAAGGGCACGGAGATGTCATTGGATGATTTTCCCACCAAAAAAATACCACTGGGTCTCCACCGCTCACTGCTTTTTCACATAGCATAGTATCAGCCTAATAATGTTCCTACTGCTGGGATTCAGGCCCCCTCTCTATGAGAGAGAATGGGCCATAATCCACCATGCGGGCCCAGTGCGGTTGGTCGCGCTTCCAGTGCGCTTTTTCGCTTAGTACTTACTGTAAATTGGTTTCTTTCCTGGAATAGCAGTAACATAGGATATTTTTATCACGGCGGTATGATCCCCTGGTATAAGTTTCTACTTTGATTCAGGTGAAGCCGGTGGTACAAACTAGTTTTCAATATTAGCGTGGCAAGTACCTAAATATATGGATGCTCATTTTTCTGTAAAGATGCGGTACGAATTAGTAAACTTCGACGCAGCATCTCCTCATCTTTATTGTTTACATCGTTATTATTTTATTATTATAATCTGGAATATTTAGATTATTTAGGTGTGCGTGTGAGTTCTTAGTGTAAATATGAGAGTTTCGTTATAATCTCAATAGTGCAGACCTATTTCGGAAACAAAATCAAGATTTTTTTGAGATTGATAATACAACCTTATTTTTAGTATAAGCGAATCCCGAAACATGGGTCTAGTATTTTTATGCGAAGAGTCTATGTTAAAAATATCATGCAAAATCACAAAGCTTGTTGTGTTACCAGCATGTCCACACAAACACATGGTCACTGGGCCAACCGTTCCGCAAAGGGGTTGTTTTGCTCCCGCACCTAGCTGTGCGCTTTGTTGAACTTAGTGTCGGTGGTGTCCAACTTGTGACTTTTTTTAAATATATTTTCCCAAAAATCGATTTATTTATTATTTATTTATTATATACTCGTACTTTATTATACACCTCATAATGTGGACAGGATAAATATTACAAAACTAAGTGTACAATGGGCGGTCTTATGGCACAGGGCAATCTCTTACAGACAACCTTAGGATGGACTGAAACAAGAGGAGATAAAACAAACTACATATATTCAGGTTTCGCATATATATTAAAAATAATGTTGTATAATAATCTAATTGTGCTTTTTTTGATGTTGGGTCACTATTAGTAAAAAAAACCGGGCAAGTGCGAGTCGGACTCGCGCACTGAGGGTTCCGTTCCGTACAAATTTGGTAAATTACGGTTTACGATTTATGACGAAAAGAAAAAAACATCTACTAGATCTCGTTCAAACCAATTTTCGGTGGAAGTTTGCATGGTAATGTACATCATATATATTTTTTTTAGTTTTATCTTTATCTCTTATTTCAGAAGTTACGTTAGTTAGGGGGGGGGGACACATTTTACCACTTTGGAAGTGTCTGTCGCGCAAACTAATATATTTTTTTTCAGTTTAGAAAAAATATATATTAGAAACCTCAACATCATTTTTGAAGACATATCCATAGATACCCCACAAGAAAGGATTAAATGATAAAAAAAATTGAGTTTCAGTTCTAAGTATGGGGAACTCCTAAAATTTTATGTTTTTTTTTCTTCTATTTTTGTATGAAAATCTTAATGCGGTTCACAGAATACATCTACTTATCAACTTTCAACAGTATAGTTCTTATAGTTTTGGAAACAAGTGGCTGTGACATACGGAAGGACAGACAGACATGACAAATCCATAAGGGTCCCATTTTTTGCCATTTGGCTACGGAACCCTAAAAAGTTGTCTTAATTCATAGTTTTATATTTGTCAGTTAATGATTTCTTGCAGTAAGCCGATGAATACATGCGCTCAGTCAGTGATATCGAGTGCGTTTATTTAAAAGCGAGAACGTATTACAATACAATGTGTATTTTTGAACTAACTCATAAGATTATGATTATGACTTATGTTATTATCGAGGAAATAGCTAACTGATGGTTTTTATTTCTGGATCTCAAGCGCATGCCGAGAGAGCGATGACCATGGCACGTTACTGGCCGGTGTTACAATATTTATCTCAGTGTTGCAAGCGTTTAACAGTTATATTATACGGGGCCGAATAAAATTAGCTTGAGGAGCTACGCAACAATTGTTATCAATTTATTTAGGGTGACTGGTAATTAGTGAACAATACTTAAACATGTGATTGTGGTCATGATAACAAACAACTTTTACTATGGGACCAAACCTGAAATCGCGAAAAAAAAACTGCCAAGTTCAGTACATTTTGACCAGTTAGGCGAACACAAATATACTGACCAACAGACTTTTTCGCGATTTCAGGTTTGGTCCCATATTAAAAGTTGTTTGTTATCATGACCACAATCACATGTTTAAGTATCGTCCACTAATTACCAGTCACCCTACATAAAATATTATAAAGAGGTAAAATTTGTAAGTCTGTATGAAGGTGGTAATTTGTGAAACTACTAGACTGAATCTGCAAATCTGTCACTTATTTTTTGTAATAAAAGGACGACAGCTAACATTATACAGGCCGGTCGGTGGGACGACGGACAGGTCGACAGGTAACCGTCCAGACCAAGCCCTGGTCCTCGACGGCGAGTACTGTTCCACGCGCGCCTCAAGAAGGTCAGTAAAACCGCAGAAGTCCAGTAAAGCCGATGCCCGCTTAGCCACAGGAAATTTGTGTAAAGGAAACCCATACCGGTTCGAGAACGCAAAGAGCAAAGACAAATGATGAAAGACAAATGTGGGTTTTAGTCAGTAAAATTCTGACACGCTCTCAGTAGGAGAACCTCCCTCGAATAGGTGATATCATTTGGTGATTTTCCACTTAAAAAATCGTTTAATAAGTCATTAAGCTGCAATTTTCCTTAAACCAACACAATCCCTGGAATCATTGACAAAAGTTAAATTACTACTTTACTTGTCAGTCGTTCACAAAATTAATTGAACACAAATTTCAAAACAGACTAAAAACCTTAAATCAAAATGAATCATATGTCACACAATTCTCGAAAAACGTTATTTGAGTTCATTTTTCATTTTCCAAAGTTCATTTTCCTTTAAGGAAAAGAACTTCTAGAAATTGTTGAAAACGATCCAGTTACATAACAATCAATGTTTGTTTAATTTTCTCCGAAATGAAGAAACACAACAGCTTTAAAAGTATGTCACATCAATGACCAATATTTCCTGGAAAAATGGAAACAATTTCGTCACAAATTCACCAGCACCGTATAGTTTTGTTTTAAATCAGGCATTTTTCTAGAAACACAAAAGAATACACATCACTTCTATGAGTAGCCAATCGTAGCCAATCAATTGGCCCAGTCTTTTCCAAACTGTGTTTTTTCCCGGTGGGTAAAAATCATCCAATGACATCTCCCGCCCTTGGGCGGAGCAGGAGGTAGTGTCAAATTTTTATTGACTAAAAATCTATTGACTAAGACTTCGACCCTGCTGGGTCCCTACAGTTTGCTGACAACTCCTTGAGGCACGCGGGAACAGTACACGGCGTCGAAGACTTGGGTTCGATCCGGACGGCTACCGGAATGTCGAAGAGCGAGCTACCCATTGCTCGCCCAGATACCTAACAATTTTTTTTTTTACAAATTTATTAAAAAATATATTTGGACACAGTTAATCTATAAATATATTTCGATATAGCATAGTATAGCCTAGCATCAGCCTTATAATGTTCCCAATGTTGGGACTCAGGCCTCCTCTCTAGGAGAGGGAATGGGCCGTAATCCACCACGCGGGCCTAATGCGGGTTTGAGGATGTCACATGTCTTCGAATTTTTGGTTCTAAGACATGCCGGTTTCCTCACGATGTTTTCCTTCACAGTTTTGAGAGCAGTGGTGATGAAATAAATTACACAAAGTAATGCGCCTGGCTGGGTTTGAACCCACGATCGATTTAAACTCGTAAGTTGTTACCACTGCTCTCAGACTATTTCGATAGGTATAGTTAGACTTAATTATATAGTTCTAACTTTCATAAAATACTAAATAATGGAAAAAATCGACAGCGATATAAAAAAAAAACTAGATATAACATACATAGACGAACGAGTACATATCCTCCATACCATAACCATTACCATCAGCTCAAAGACGCTACTTTCGGTTGAACCGAATATTCGGCCCGTTTTTGGCCGAAACTCTCGCCGAAGCCAGTTTTTTTTTGCCGCAACCGAATTTTCGGCCTATCTCTACATCGGAAATTTATTTAAATTCGGTCATTTTTCTAGAAAACCCGATTAAAAGTTCCCAATTGCACAACTTACATGTTACTTCATCGTTCGACCCGATTACATTTAGAGTGGGGAATACTTGAAAAGAGTAATGAGAACAGTCCTGAACCTTGTTATTATTAGAATATGTAAATAGCTTCGTTTTATTTGTTTATGTTGTGTAAGGGTCATATTGTATGGATGATGTCTTAAGAATAGAAGATATACAGTAGATAATAGAGGAAACATGAATTGAAAGTTGGTAAAAAAGTGAGTCTTATAACCTAAATTTTGTATAGGTGAAAACAACCGATGCAGATAAAAGTTTTGTCACCATGAAGCATTTGAGATAAACCAGGTGGAGTTCTTTGGATATCTTCTTTTTAGTCGGTACATTCTTGCAAGAATCTTTGTGGTCATCATTTTTTTTTGCATCAGCCTTATAATGTGCCCACTGCTGGGACTCAGGCCTCCTCTCTAGGCCCAATACGGATTGGTGGATATCACATGTCTTCGAATTTTTGGTTCTAGGACATGCCGGATTCCTCACGATGTTTTCCTGCACCGTTTTTGAGAGCAGTGGTGATGAAATAAATTACACAAAGTAATGCGCCTGGCTGGGTTTGAACCTGCGACCTGCAACTCGTAAGTCGGGGCCGTTACCACTCGGCCACCACTGCTCTACTGGTCATCATTGAGACTCACAATAAGTGATGGTCTTGGTAATATAGCTTTCTATATTTTTCCTATGTTTTTTGTTTATGCGGTGTACAATAAAGAATATATAAATAAACAAATTCACATACAGAGCACTTAGTGGTGGCCTTGATCTTTCTAGTCTGTCCATCTTATTATTTTACATGTTACCTTTGGAAATACAGTTCAACAGTAGCGTAGTGCAACAGAAGCGAGACTATCACAGTCACAAACGTACATTCACTGATAGACAAGGATGTCGTGCGAGTGAATACGCGTTAGCCGCCGAATGTTTACGATTATGAATGACGTGAGCTCCATCTATCTCGCTTCTCAAAATGGCGGCCAAAACAATAAGCGAAATTAGAAATATCATAAGATATTTTAAGTTTTCATGACTCACGAGTGAAATGTAATTCCATGTGATTTGTTTTTACAACGCATATAAGTACACAAAGGCATTTTGGTAACCGTTATCCCACTTTAAACAAAAAAATAAATATATTTTTACGTTACACTCTCGTTTATGTCACTCGTCGATAGCGACTGAGTGAAATTAGGACAAACAATCTTGATTTCAGCGGTCCACGCGCTAGAAGCGAGTCACTTATCTTCCGCTGTTTTGATTATATTAATGAAAATGATCAATTAACTTCTTCTGTTATGGTTGAAGCGAGACTATCAGACATTTATTTACTCACTAAATTCCACCGTTAGTCCTTCAGTTGCTTTTTGGCTCAACGCCATACGTTCAGTGATCTGGGATACTACTGGGTGACGATGACTGCTATTATGGGTGTGAGTGTCGTCATCGTAGACCTCATCCATTACTTTCTATCATGCGAAACCGATCTCAAAACTTGATCCAACAGGAACTAGTAGTAGCGCGCCGTCCGGCCGTCCCGTAACAGTCTGGACTGGGCTCAAGTCGTCGATGGCGCGTATCGTTCCACGCGCGCCTGAAGGAGCTGTCAGCAAACCGTAGGAGCCCAACAGGGTCGAAGCCTACTGGGGCCATGGGTAATGTGTAAGTGTACCCCGGGCTCAGGAACGAAGGTTTTTAGTCAGTAAAAGTCTAACACTAACCCCCGCTCCGCCCGGGAGATGTCATTGGATGATTTTACCACCGTAAAAAAAAAAACACCAACAGGAACTAAAACTAAAAACCTCAAATTCGCGTCAAACTAATGCTCTGATACCTTCTCTAAGGTTAGGTTAGCATGATATCAGCCTTGCTTCTCTAAGATATAGGTAAATATGTCAAAGGCACTTTACTCGAAGGCTAGAAGTCGTTCAGGTAGTGTCCCAGTTAGGACTTCAATGTCAGATAAGTAGAGTACCTGTTAAAGCTTCTTGGAAGTTTAGAAAAGCGGACCACGACCTTGGGAATTTTTTTTCAGGTTGGAAAGTCATCCAATGACATCTTCTGCCTTTGGGCGGAGTGGATGGGTGTGCAAAACTTTTAGTGACTAAAAACCCACTCCTTTTGTTCGTTACTTTGATAGCCGGGCCGAGTCTTCCTTTCAGAAGCAGACCCTTGGCCCCAGTAGGCTTTGATCCTGCTTGGCCCAAGGGTTTGCTGACAAGGCCTTGAGACGCGCGTGGAATGAGGTGTACATGTTTTAGGTAGACATTTCAGACTGGATGCTTGGGCCATAAAAATATTGGCCGACCTTGTTTATCACTATTCGATAGCTCAAACAAACACGTAGCTTTGCTTTTGGCGCTTCGCTTTGGTTTTCATTCTCCTTTCTATAGGTATCTTGTTAATTAAAATTGTAGTCTTTTTTCATTTATTTATTTCTGAATTAATACAATAAATCATAAACTCATTAGAGTTTTAATGTGCATCATAATCATCGACACATTTCCTAACTAAAATTATTGATCATATATTATATAGGATGATACGTTACCTACGCGTCAACATCGCAATCAGAAAACCTGAACTCGAAACTCACACATCTACACGACCTGTAGGCTGATAGACAAGGACAGAGGTAAGAGCCGGCGCTGTCGTGCGAGCGAAATAGCGTTAGACGCCAAATGTGTGTGATCGTCGGGACCGATGTGACTTCGTGCAATTTAGGCGCAATTTTGATTTAATCTAAGTATGGCTTAGTGTCTAAACTGCTGTGGCAATTCCTTACACTGTAAGATAACCTGTCAAATGTCAGATTTAGAGGGATAACGAGGGTTGTAAGAAAGTTTATGACGAAAAAATTTCATAAAGAAAGTGCGAAAATCTAAAAAGGTATGTAACTTTTTTGGAAGAAGGTTTGATAAAAGGCTAAAAGAGTAAATGTTATCGTCGAGTACCTAAAATCCAGAAATATAATCAGTTTGATGGGAACGAGGATCTAATAATGGATTTTCAGGAGCCGTAGATAGACGTAAATGTTTAGTTACGTCTTTAAGGTAGGATTATATTTTGTGGAAATGCCCTGGATTTCATTTTAGACTAAGATGTGACATAGCGCGTGAAAGAAGCTTTTTAAAACTCTGAAATCGGTTGCATTTGTTTCTTATAATAATAACTAGGTGACACGGCAAACGTTGTTCTGATATAATACGTGACAGTACGTAATACCTAGATTATGTTTGATTGAATTTCAAACAAAACGAAGGTTGCTTTGTTTTAATCCCGAACGCTAGTGAAGGATTTATATAATTACATCCCGAGCTATGCGAGGGAGTTAAAATAGAAATTTGATTGAAGCTGCCCAAGACTAAGGGGTCACCATAAAGTGTTTAAAAACAATCTTATTGTGGGAGAGTTTTGTTTCCATCTTAAAGTAATATTACTTCATTTTGTACTATAAACTTAATCGCTCAGTAAGATTGTATTCCTTCCTTACTTTACCGGTCTTTACTACTTGACGCGAGAAAACTGTCGGGACACAAAAAAAGATCTCTGCACTGGCCTTACATGATGGAGAAAACGGACCTAAATATACACTGAAGTGGAAGGACAGTGGAGAGGCTGTTGCCCTGCAGTGGAAAAAGCCAGTTAAATATTAAAAAGGAATAAACCTACAACAGTACTGTATATACGTGAAACGTTTACCTCATAAAGTGCCTCAGACGTGTAAAGTCGAAATTTTGCATATTTCTTATTCAGATTAGGTTTTAAAGAAACAGTTATTCCTTGCATAAATTGTAACGTATGCGTTTGATACGAATCAATAGCCTCTATGTTGATTCGTTTAGCCTGGAGTCACGATGCAGTGCGCAAATTCGGGTGGTCGACCATTTAATTACTTTTTTCTATGGCCTATTGCCATAATCATTCTAAAATCTTCCTATCTAAATGTATTTTTTTCAGATATAGCGATCGTTTTTTTATGTCTTAATTTTTCTGCTCTAGAATGGAGCGAGAGGGCCTGTGCAAAAGTAACAGTCCTTTTCGCCATACCTAGAGCAGGAGTAGTTAATTAAGGATTTGTCTCCTGAAAAAAATGTGATGTTTATTTCAAAACAAACTTCCAGAAGATTTGCGCCGGAAAATGCAGTCGGAAAATATGTTTTTAAACGAACTGGAATTTTATAGACTGAAATATAAAAGAGACGATTAGAAAAACAATTTAAAAACAATCAGAGAGAAATCGTCAAAAGTTAAATATTAATTAGAAATAAATTCATCGCAGTGCATTCCTAAAATTGTCTCAGCAGCTTTAAAATTGTATTCATTTTAAAACATTCCTCAAATTACAATATGCTTCGCGATGTGTTGTCCAATAAAGGGTCCTAGACGTTGATCCTGAGCTACACCCTTTATTACACCAATATTTGATATGGAGCGACTGGATATACAACATTAGTTTTAGTATATTCGAAGCCCGAAACACGTGTCTAAATAATTGTATGTAAAGAATCTTTGTACAAAAATTTTATAACTGTATCAATAAAAATCTAAATCTATTATAATTGTATTTTTGTACAATATTTGCAACATAACAAATTAATTGGAAATAATTTATATAAATCCGGATAAAAATCACGAAGTTATAAGTTTGTTAAGTTACCTGGTTACCTGTACAAATACATGGTCACCGGGCCATCCGAGTCACACCCAGCTGTGCGCTGGTGCCTAAAGACCTCTATGACTTGCCGCGATCTGTGTTGTACTTAGTATCGGCGGTGTCCAACTTGTGATCTTTCTAAAATATTTAATAATTTTTTTTTTTTTTTTTTTTTTTTTGATTTGAATTAGTTACTGATTCTGAACAAACTATATTCAAGTTTCGCATATACTAAAAATAATGTTGTATAATTATGACCTCCACATACAATTACTGGGTACCGTAAACGTCATCATTATTTCAGCCGATAGACAGCCACTGTTGATCATAGGACTGTCCCAAGTGTCACCACAATGACCGGTCCTGTGTGTTTCCAATCCACCGCATTCCCACGACCCTCACCAGGTCATCGGTCCACCTTGTGGGAGGCCTTCTAAGGCTGTGCCTTACGTTATGTGGTCGCCACTCTATAACCTTTCGACTCCTGTGACCATCAGTACCTCTACCATGAGTTTTAAGCAATAGTATTCGTCGCTACTCGATATCGACGCCGTAAATATTTTATATGGCAAATTTTGGTTCTGCAAGTGACCGCTAGAGGCGCTGCAAAATTTGCCATACAAAATATTTACGGCGTCGATATCGAGTAGCGACGAATACTAATGCTTAAAACTCATGGTAGAGGTACTGTTCTGCGAGCAATGTGCCCTGAAAACTACCACTTAAGTTTGGCGATTCTTCGGGCCATGTCGGTGACCTTGATTCTCCTGCGGATATGTACTTTCCTGATGCGATCACGCAAGGAAACTTCAAGCATATTAGCCCTTTCCATTATTCCATTACCTTCGGGTCTTTAAACCTTCTGATAAGGTCCATTGTGAGCGACCACGTTTCAAAGCCATATGTCATTATTGGCATTGGTATACCCCTTATCAAGACTGGTTGTCAAGCCAAATAAAACCGCAGCACTTTACTAAAACGTGACTAAAACACATAGTTTAACAAACATGAGCTTAACAAAATATTCACTATCAACAATGTGCTATTCGAAATAGGTCAGGAACCATCACGTGTGCCTTGATCTAAACACGACGACATAGCCTTGATAGGCCACGAGATGCCTCTCATAAGACACACCTCACCGGGTGGGTACTATCACTCACAAAAGCGATATATTCCGGACGTTGTCACGTTTTTGCGTTCCCGATTTGATCGCCCGCTACACACGTTTTTGTAGTACGTTTTTTTCGTGTATTCAAATGCTTTTGTTGATTTGTAAATAGTTGCGGATTTAAAAAAAAATTGAACTTGACAGCGATCCATCTGATTGTAAGCAATGATGAATGGTGAAGCGCATTTTAGTTTTTAAAAGTTCACTTTAGCCTTGAAGACACCTATGGACCAATGAATATTTTTGGTGGATACTAAACGCATCCATAGCAACGTAGCATAGTAATTGGTAGAAAAACACCGTTAAATACCTACTCCAGCCGTCGTAGAAGCAGGTTTGTAAACATTGAGTAAGGGGTAGCTCGCCGTCCGCTCATCCTATAGGGACAGAGTCTGAGTCATAGACGGCGCGTGGTGTTTCACACGCACTTCAAAGAGTATCAGCAAACTGTAGCAGAGTCGCATGGCCGATGCCTGCTAGAGCCATGGGAGTGGTTCTGAAAGGGATATACTTTATAGGTTACTAGAACCCAAAAGGCAACTGAAGGAATAAAGCTGTAGGATTAGTGAAATCGAAAAACCCAAACGTGTCGTTTTTTTTCGAATCATTTCAAAATAAAAACTAGCGACATTGGGCAATAGTGTAGCTTTGGGTAACGATTCAGTATTACCAGATAGTTTTTTTATAAACACTCAATTTTAATATATTAAAATAGTTTAGATTTCTTATTTATTTTCTGTATGTAAAATAAAAAATACTCAAATACAAAAAGTTATAGCATTTTAAATATTTACCTACTGTTAGATATATATTTTATCCTTCAAGAAAGAAAATCTAAAAATAAAATAAAGCTATGAGCTAATTAATTATCATTAAAAAAACAAGAGGCATTTTACTACGTACAATATTATTAATTTTAAAAATAGAAACTCAAAGTGTCATGAGGACTAAAATATTTTTTTAAACCAATTGAAGTCAAGGAAGCAAGTCAGAACCTAAATCAAAAGTCTCGTTAGAAGTACTTTTACGATTTCCATAATTAGGTGTCACTTAAAATCTTGACTCAAACAGAATTAGTGCGATGTCTTCATTGTTTGTTTTGCAGTTTATGGAATATTTTCATAATAAAAAAGAAGTTCAGCGTCCATTTATGTGATCGTATTTTTAGCTTATAGAATACAGCTGTCCTTCCATGTTATATTTTTTCTGAGATATCACTGCTTAGGTACCATCAGGAGGGATCATAGACAAGCACTAGTTATTGTTGAATCATCGTTGTTATTATTATTTTATTATATGTTTCTTTTTTATTATTCAGGTATTCAGATGTGTGGCTTGGCGGTTGCCTGGAAGATGTCGCTGAATACGATAAAGCCGCTTATTGTATGTTTTTTTTGTGTATTATAAGGTTTTATTTTTCTAAATTGTAATATTGGTGTACAATTATAAAGATAATATAAATAAGTTTAGTTATAATAAGTTTATTTTTTATGTTTTTAAAAGGTTTTTTTTTAACATATGTTGTAAGAATTATTTAAAAATATTTAAAATATATACTGAAAATGAAATAAAGGAAATGCAAATTAATATTCTTCATTACAGACAAAAGACAAACAGCACGTTAATAGGGCTCCATCGAGCATCTTTGTATCGAACGGCTCTGTGCTTCTTGCAGGTACATATGTCGAACATTATAATACCTACGAGTAAAACGTCAACGATCAAAAAATCGAAAATTCAAATAACGAATAACCATTCATACATAACAAGCTTATAACTTTGTGATTTTTCATGATATGATTATGAAATTTTGTAAATAGATTCTTTGAATAAAAATACTCAAAATAAGGATGTAGATTAGGGTGTAGAACACTTTCACTTTTTTTTTTAAAGAAACAAGTAACATAGTACTTTAACAATACAAACTACTCATAAAACTTTCCAAAGGACTTTTGTGTCCTTCTGTACTAAAAATAAAGAGAACAAATTATTACCACTATCAAAATATATGTCAATGCCATTTCTTCACGTTTGTATTCCACTCTGTTTCAATTGTCTATGGTAATGCTACAGAAGTTTCTTTATGGTAAAATTTTGACAGCAAGTCTTTGTTCCCTTTTATTTTCAATGTTAGTAGAGCTCATTTGTTTTATTTATTTTTATGCGATGTAATGTTTTAATGCTGCGATTATTTAAACCTAGTCAAGTTTATTTAGCTAGTGGAACTCCGTAGATGTGTCAGTGTGATCCCGTAGCGATCTACTTTGCCTTTTTCTAGTACATTGAGGTGGACTTTTTTTAACCTCTACGGCACCAGTGTACTAAATATAGTACACCTCATACCAGTTGCAGGCAGGCAGGGTCGAAGCCTGCTGGGGTCAAGGGCCGTTTTCTGAGAGGAAGGCTCAGCCCCGGCACTATAGGCAACGAAGGAACCGGGTAGGTTTTTGATTTTAACTACCATAAAAAAAAAACACCTCATACCAGTTAATTTAAACCTTAATACGTAAAAATAAGGTTTAAGTTAGCTGATATTGAGCTGTACCGAATTCGGTACACTTGTGCATGAGAGGTTAAGGTTGGAAATCTATTTTAGGATTTTTCCGCTCTGGGTAGAGCGGGAGGGTATGTTAGACTTTTACTGACTAAAACCCAAGCACATACTGACGGTTTCCATGCGATTTTACGCAAAAAAAACTGCGTCGCTACTGAGGAGAGTGAGGGACAGTCGGAACAGCATCCTGAAAACTGTAGCTTCGGCTCTCCGATTATTCTGAAGTTTGTGCAGAGATTGATTTTTAGTAACACTAGTCAATAAGTATTTTGTATGTTACTAACACTCTATGGATTTTTATGTCTGCAATAAAATTATTTATTTATTATATACACATACAAATTACATTTTTAAATATTTTTTTAAAAACTTACAAAAAGAAAATCATTTAAAAATATAAAAAATTGTAGCCGACCGGCATTGGGAACAGGGTCCAAGCTGCCGGTGGTCAGGGCTCCTGAGAGAGGAACCTCCGGACAATAAGCGCCGTGTCCAAGAGTACTGCCTTCTGAATCAGGCTCTTGATCCAACTGCCTAACGAGATCCTCCTCAGATGTTGGTCGAGGCTCTTGGCTAATAAGCCATTAGCCGTCACGACTATCGGCACAATGACTGCTGTGTCCACTTCCCACATGTCGACAACCTCGCGAGCCAAGTCAAGATATTTAGTTTGTTTATCTTTCTCAGCTTTCACGAGGTTCTCGTCATCATAAGGGACCGCTATATCAACAATCATTGTGCGACGCTCTAGTCGACCACTATGTCAGGCTTAGTAAATTATTATTATTATTAAAACCACCACCGAACCACCATCCATATCATACGGTTGGAGCAGTGTTTGAGCGCTTACATCTCCTTGACGCGCGTAGAATACTACGTGCCGTCGACGACTTGGGCTTGGTTTGGTCAATTACCAGATAATCGGACGGTGAGCGGCTTTTATGGAAGGTGAGGATGCCGTGCAGCTTCTCCAGCCACTCCTCAAAGTTGGGACTTACTGCCATAATTATGGTTTGCCCAAGGCTACAATGGAGTTGAAGTATCCTTGTGAGAAAAACCCCTAAACTAATAACAACGAGTAACAAAAATGGTCTTGTTTAAAAATGTCTGACATATTCAATAATCCAGTATGAATCTTCTCAGTTCGCCGTGGCAGCGAGCCGAAAGCTGATAGATAATGGCCCCCATTATTTCCGACAAACATTTAATTCAAATAAACCTGTCCTCGGCCATGTCCAGATATTTTAAGTCGTTCGTATCCAGACTATTTACTATTTGAACTGCAAACACGTAATGCTAGTACAAATCAGTTGAACATTGACTTTTAGTGTACTGTTACATATTTCGCCTTGTCTCAACCTCGAGGCTGAGTGCTAGCCGATTATCGGTAGTGTTGTAGGTAGGACCATTGACTCAAATATGTCGATAAATTAAAAATTGTTTTTTATTTATTTATATATATTGACACATCATAGGTTTAACATTATATAAAAAAAAATTGTAAATTAATGAAGAAAAAATATTGTGATGGATTTGTCACTTACAAAGCGTGCACAGCACTTGTACAACAAATTATATATGTAAAAAAAGTTGTGATCATATAGAAATCTAATCTAACCCCACCCCAACTTCTATATCTACCAACCCCACCTCACCTACCATCACTAACCCCATACCAACAACCACCATATACTTTAGATCCATTAATCCCACCATCACATATTGAAACTGGTTCGTTACAGATTATGTCTAAAAGCAATGAGCCATTCACGTTTAATTTCGAGCACTGGTAGATAAAGGTGACACACCTTTACGTGCTTTACGTCATGCGAACAAAGCTGAGGGAAAATCTAGAAGTGTCCATTACTTATCTGTTCTAGAGGTATTTCTAATAAGATAATAGAAATTAATATCAACTAACTTTGACTTGATCGCCATTTTGTTTACTACATCATGTAAAATTTATTTAAATTGAATGGCCTGTTGGTCTAGTGGTTAGTGGCCCTGACTGCTATGCCGGAGGTTGTGGGTTCGATTCCCACCCAAGACAAATGTTTGTGTGATGAGCACGATCATTTGTTCTGTGTCTAGGTGTTATTTATCTATAATATTTATGTATTTAGAAAATATATAAGTATGTTTATCAGCTGTCTGTTACCCATAACACAAGTTCTGCTTAGCTTGGGGCTAGACGGCGTTGTGTGATAGTTGTGGAATATATTATATTATTAAAATACTGAACTTTTTGTATCAAACTAATATAATCTACTAATTATGATGGTATAATCACGAAAAATTCTCTACAACTCCCTATGAGTTGGAAGATGCGATGTTGGAAGGTGGGAGTTTTTCGTCTGTACGATAATTAAATTTATGGAATTATCCATATTTATAAATTCATAAATGGGAATGTGCCGAGATAGCACTAAACCGTTATGATAGTTTTACCCAAGTAAATGCCTAAAACGAATGCTAACTAAACATAACTTGAAAAATAAACTTGACAACCGTTGCACATAAATGTTAAAAACCATCGACTAGTGGTCATCATTAGTCGATAAAGGCGCCATTACAGAAGACGATGTCGATAGTCGATGTCGGCCAAATGTCGAGTGTTTCAGTTGTCGATGGCAGTATTATTCTGTTAATCTGTTTGTGTAAACTATGTCGTTGAAATCTCGTCGAGGAAACTTTGATGTTTGGACAACATGTCACAAAGTAAATTGTGGTTTGAAGAATATTTTGAAATAGGTGTAGAAACTAAACGCTTCTGAGATATTTTGAGAAATGCATTTAAGGGGATTACATCGCCCAAATCCAAAAAAACACCTAGGTTGATTGAAGTTTATAGATTATTCCTTATGTACGATTACCATATAAAAAATGAAGGGGCTACTTAAGGATATTACTAATAAATTGTATTGATTACGTTTCTCAAAAAAATACCCTAACTCTAGAAAAAAAATCTGGTATATAGGCCTTTTTTGAACATTAATTCCATATTTTATCGAAAACGGCTCCATATTTATACATTGAATTTATACTAAAATATATGTTACGATAAATTGAATAACTTGTATTGATTTTTTTTCTAATTTCATTGAATATCGATAAGTAATCAAGAAAAAACTCGAATCAGTACTAACACCCCGCGCGCAGCACCCCCTGCAATGCCTGTGTAGAGGTCAATTCTTCTATACTAGTGTAGAGGTAAATTCTTCAAGGTCATTGAGCAATGTAATACCCTTAATGATTTTTTTAATACACTTACACGAAAACTCGCTCTTATCCCACCACTTCTAGGAATGGACTGTTTTCCGCACTAGTACGGAAAAAAGGACCTAATTCGTATTCTTTAATAAATCTTTAATTTTTCCCTGTGTGCTAAAGTCATTGGAATGTAAAAAAGTAAAATTGAATGTAAAAAGATGTAGGGATTGCATTTTTTTTTGTTTGTTCCGTTTAAGGAACCGGCTAACGTCAGGGGCCATGCTGCCATGTCATTAGTTTTTTTTTTACTTCAGTAGTAGGGATTGCTAAACACATTGGAATGTCATATATAAATAGTTAAAGGTTGTCCAGTTCCAACTAACGTTTGTAAAGGGACAGTAATCGCTCGGTAGACTGGAAGTATTGACTCCCAGACAAGTTCACTTTTATGGTCTATTTTTATGTTATTTTAAATTGATTCACCGCGTGACAAGATTTTAGTACCTATTCATAAAAAAAAGTCCGAAACATTTGTGGTAACTATTACGTCTAGATTTACTAAGAATATATTTTTCAACCACTTGTTAAAACAACAACAATATTAACTGTAGCTGGGGATCGAACTCGTGTCAAATGTCGGTCAATACCAATATTATTTATTTATTTTAACTACACGTACAGTAGAAAGGAAAAGGTAAAAAGGTAAGGGAAGGGAGGGAGGGGAGGGGTGGAGGTAAGGGTCATTATGCAAAAGGTGTGTTTTCTTCACGCTTCTCTCGCTTCATATATTGCACTAGTTGCTATGCGGCCACTCTGCAGAGCAAATAGTGCAATAATTTATAACCTGTACTTACGTTGACCAGACCAGACAAAATTTTCACACGATCAGTTAAGTACTCATACATTTTGCGCTGACAACAAAAAAATATATTAACCAACCGAGAAACGGATATAAATAACAGTCTTCTTCGAAGTTTTTTCAAAAGGCCTTATCGTAGAACTACACTGTGCACACGTGTGCCATACATGCCGATCTGGGCGCTTCGATCTCCATACATTTTATATGGAAACTAGACTTGTAGGGCGACGTCGGTCGCGTGGTACGACACGCGGCGTCGTTCTATGTACAAATCAGGGTCTCAAGTCTGCTATTACAATATTGTCAGAACAGTCTATCATTGTTGTTGATTTTGACAAGTTTGGTAATTTCCTAATATAATGGCGTCATTATGACTTACCAATAAATCAATCACTGACACTCCATCATCATCTTCCTGCCCTTATCCCGTTTTATTTGTGGTCGGCGCAACACGTTTTTTTCTTTCGTTCTGTCCTGTCACTCGTTACGTTATCACTAACTCCCTTTTCTTTCATATCACTCCTCACACAATCCATCCATCTCTTTTTTGGCCTCCCTCTCCCTCACCATCCATCGACATGTATGGAGAGGGAGAGTGAGGCCAAAAAAGAGATGGATAGACACTCCATTGAGTGAAAATGCATAGAATGATAATCTCGTACATAATGACAAATGAATGACTGACGTGTACGGTAATCTGCTTGATCCTTTGATCAATGACTTACCGTTAGAACGTCATTGTACAGTCACTCACTTTTCACGCTTTTAATTCGTTACAAGACGGCCCGTATCACAATTCTATTACAAGACCACTGACCGACCAATGATCGGCCATTATGAATTAACAGATAACGAAATTTTAGCAAAATGTCATGATCGTGTTGGAATGATGATGATTATTACGAAAAAAGCAGACTAGGGCCCCAGGCCTGTTTCACGTCGCGTTGACTTTTGACTTTAGACGTTTGGGTTTATTCCTGTGAAATGACTATTTTACATTATTTTAAAAGAAAAATCGCACCTTTCCGCTTGACAGCTATTCTAAATCTCATCGTAACATGTCGTGGTAGGTAATTCCCTTCGTGAAGAAGTCTACAGTACCAGCCATCTATCCAACCACGTTTAATTGAAAAGTAATAAATCAATTTATTTTTCAAGTAATTAAACCAGCATGTATTTCTCCAGCGCATCGTAACATTGCCTAATGAATGCTATTTACGCTTGGTTCTCATCGTCCACTCCCTGATTGTTTGAATAAGTAGAGTTTTATATTGCTCTAGGGAAGACATGGGTCTGGTTTTCAGCGTAATCGAAATCACATCATTACATAAACAGTGTGTAAATGTAATTTCAAAGTCACAAATTCCCGGATATTTATAGAATAGAATTTATTTTATTTAACTATAATATTTAAAACTTAATAGGTATATATAAATAGAGATATAGAGTAGTGGTGGCCGAGTGGTAATAGCCCCGACTTACGAGTTGTAGGTCGCGGGTTCAAACCCAGCCAGGTGCATTACTTTGTGTAATTTATTTCATCACCACTGCTCTATAAACGGTGAAGGAAAACATCGTGAGGAAACCGGCATGTCCTAGAACCAAAAATTCGAAGACATGTGACATTCACCAAGCCGCACTGGGCCCGCGTGGTGAATTACGGCCCATTCCCTTTTTTAGAGAGGAGGCCTGTGTCCTAGCAGTGGGAACATTAAAAAGGCTGATGATGATGATGATGATGAGATATATCCTCCTCCTTGCGTCGTATTCCTCAATGCTGAGGGTCGTGACCTTCCTGCTTCATCATTTTCATTCGCACGACGTTTCTCCATCTGTTTCTGTCTCTGGCGGTGTGAAGGGCATTATCTACCGTAGAGTTAAGAGTGGTGCGGATCTGGTCGGACCAACGTATTGGGCTGCGTCCACGAGGCCTTTTCCCATCCACTTTACCGGTCACGATAAGCCTCTCGAGGTTGCCACCGTCCTTCCTTGCAATGTGACCGAAGTATTGCAGAATCTTTCTGAGACACTCGGACGACAACCGCGAGGAGATTCTAAGTTCTCGCAATATGGATACGTTGGTCCGAAATGCTGTCCAAGGGATACGGAGCATTTTTCTCCAGCACCACATCTCAAAGGCGTCGATGCGTTTGCGGTCTGCAGCTTTCAGCGTCCAAGTCTCAGCGCCATACGAAAATATGGAGAAGACCAGGGTCCGCACCAGCTTCGTTTTGGTGTTGATGGAGATGTTGCGATCCCTCCAGATCCTGTCAAGCTGAGACATGGCGCCCTTAGCCATGCCAATTCTTCTGCGAACTTCCTGAGGTATGAGGTATATATATAAATTAAAAATAATAATATGCACCAACGGTTAGAAAAAGAACTTATTGGGCATCGAAAAATTCATACACATCGATATCAATGGGAAAAGCGCTCAGAACGCTGGCAGCATTGCCACGTTCAATGGCAATGCTGATTCGTTGATTGAAGAAAAGCCCAGCCCTCTGGTCACGTGAAGAGTCGACCAGCTGTTTGCTGATATCACGAATTTACGGATTGTTCAAAAGATCACGGCAATAAAGTGCCAAAGGCTAGGTAGTACTCAGGGAAGAGGTAAGTTTGAGTTTGTAAAAGTCTGATATTTCGTCTCGCTCCACCTAGAGCTGGGAGGAGATATGTTATGATTTCTTACATCAAAAAACAAGTGCACGTCGGACTCGCGCACTGAGTATTACATACAGACCACCTATGAAAATAGTTTAATTTCCCGAATTGACTCACGAAAATTTTTCCGTATCGCAAAAAAAGATATTTTTTCGCCTTCGAACCATACCACCATACTTATTACCACCACCGCGACCATAATTATTATTTTAATCGACATCTACATCGTCACAAAGGAACTCGTGCATCGCTCACGATTTGAATAGATCCAACCGCCCGAAATCATCTATCGGGCAGTTGCCCACCAGCCATAACACCCGTGTCGTCGGAGGATCCTTCCTTTCCAACGGAGGTATGTGGGACTTTACTCTCTGTTCCGCTAACCTCCAAAAACTCCATGTAGGTCTACTGGCGGACGGCGTGCGCTTGACGTTGGCGTTGTACGTAAGCTGTGATGACGCTAATGAATAAATCTATAGTACGTCGAACCAAATTCGACCGTGTTTCAACGTGTATGTTTTTGAACGCACCCACGATTTAGAAGTAATTCCTAACGCGGGGAAAAGTTTTTTTTTAGATAAAAAGTATTTATATACAAAGTCTATTACGTGGAAACATCTGTGACCAGTACTTACGCTATATCTCGGGAATGCGATTTTATTAGCAAAATGTTTATCATACATTCACCTGATTTTTCCTTCAAAATGATTCATGGTTTTGGGTGCAATTTCCATGAACTTAGCTGACTGGCTGTCTGGAGAGTTGTCGATAGCTTGGTTACTTTGAATAACCAATTTCGAGTCTAAAGATGAATCTTCTTTTTTTCGACTCAATGGAGTATTTTTTTCCGGTAAAAATCATCCAATGATACTTCTTAGGGGGGCAGGTGTTGGCCCCAGAGTAGGCCCCTACAATTTGTTGACAACTCCTTCAGGCGCGCGGGAACAGTACATGCCGTCGACGACTTGGGCTCGGTCCGGACAGTTACTGGACGGCCAGACAGCAAGCTACATAGTGCTCACAGTCCGCAAGCCCGCGCCTTCGAGTCAATGGAGGTAAAATCATTAAATTTATCTGGGTAGGTGGCTACATTTACTGCAGTATCGGTGGCGCTCACTATGTCCTTTAAAGTGCTGGTGAAAAGGTACTTGGGGCACTCCAATATGTGGTTAATGTTATGAACTGGGGCACCGCAGTCACGTTGAGTAGTTCAGCCCCCCTAGCCAAGTTACAATCGTTTTGTTAAGCGTGAACGCTTGGAGTTGGCCACGCCCCAATTCCTTTGTTGTGACCACGTGACTGAGCGTCGAGATGACGTCAGAACAAAGGCATTGCGGGCGTGGCCAACTCCAAGCGTTCACGTTTAACTAGACCATCGTAACTTGGCTAGGGGGGCTGGTGAGATCTCATAGCGTTATGGAGATAGCGACTGTCGCAACCTGGAGCTGGGCTTGCCACAATCGTGGCGGTAAGTACCTTCTTTGAGGAATGGTTAGAGACTCGTCACGGCATACTTACCTTCCACGTGAGGGAGATCCTCGTCGGATATGGCCAGTTCGGGAGGTTTCATCACAGATATAGATATACCTAGATAACGCAAGCATCACGATCTGTATGAAAACCAAGCGTGCCATTTTTTGACCACCTATTATGACGTCACAAGCACTATTTAGTGAAGACGCCGCCGCGTACGGCGTCCCCCTCGCTCCACCCCCACACCAACAGCACAATTAACCATTTTTATATTTTTAACCGTGTACATTTTTAGCTGTACTCCGATGCAGACTGAGCGCGAAAGTGACCACTTAAGATTTTTGTACGTAAGCTAGGCACGCGAAGTAGTTGCTCTTGCGTTATCTAGGTATATCTATATCTGTGGGTTTTATCTTATCCTCTGGCTACCGAGTCCGAGTCATCGATAGCGCGTAGTATTCTACGCGCGTTTCAAAGGCATGCCAGCAAAACCGTAAGCGGCCACAGGACCAATGCCTTCTAGGACCGTGGGATTTTTTTTAAACAGCTACCGTAGTCCTGGAACGCAAAGGGTAACTGAAAGTCACTTGTGCGTTTTAGTCAGTAAATGTCTAACGCGCCTTCTCGCTGAACCCTAAAACGTAAAAATAATATACATTTATTTTCTTCCTCTCCTGTGACATTATTTTTGGAATGTTTTTTATATTATTTAAAACACAGCCACGTACAGTACCGCTGACGGATCTTGGCGCGTCTGAAGTTAGGCTCTGCGAACTTTAGCGCTCAAAATAAGCGCGTCAAATAAATGATTAATAAAAATAAATGCCAATAACTGTTGTTAACAGCAATAACAACTGCTTATTTTTTCAAACCCTAACTTTAGACGCGCCGAGATCCATCGGCCGTACTGTATACATACATTCATCATTTATTGACAGGTTTATTTTTTATTTTTGCATTGCTTCTTTTTATAATTTGAATGTGAGAACACCATAAACTCAAAAACTCATTCATGTATTACAATTTTTATTGTGCTTTTGGGTACAAAGCTGACCGGTCTACATTTTCCTCTCATACCAAAAAATATTGTAGAAACGATCATTTTTAAAAAAAGAGTAACCATGGATTTTCTTGCCGGTTCTTCTCCATGGGAAGCGACCAATTGGAACCGTGCGCTAGCTTCTGACGTTTTATAAATGCCCATATAGGTGAAATAAATTCTTTTGAGTTGAGTTGCCCATTGATTTATTTTTCACCTAAAAAAAAAGTATTTTGGTGAAGTTTCCTTAACTATTTATAAACATGCCAAGTGGTGCGAAGATAATACTGACGTGCTCAGAGTGATGTTTCAAATTATACCAAATACCTACACACATAACTCTCACAGAAAGATCCATTTAATGTTGCTATTACTGGAGTATAAATGGGTTTTCCCAGACGTGGTATTATGCCCACGTTGCTCGCAAATTAAATATCAAGACAGTTAGCTAGACTGAACACAATATGTGTGGGGTTTGGGGAACAGAGAGTAAAGTCTCATATACCTCCGTTGAAAAGGGAGGATCCTCCGACCAGACGGGTGGTAAGTCCGGTGGGCTATTGCCAATACATTCTATATATATGTGCGATGCAGGATTATTTCATTTGTGGCGACATAGATGTCGCTACAGGTTGATCCGTTAATCGTAGGCAAAATTCTGTTCTGTGGCTGTTGTTGGATTGTGATTTATTCATTGTCTTCTAATTTAGGTGTCTTCAAGGCTAGACTGAATAGCTCTTAATAAACTAGTGCGCCTCACCATCAACGATTGCATCACTGCCTAACATCAGGTGGGACTGCAGTCAAGCACTAGTTTATATCAATAAAAAAAAAACATGAGAGTTTTTTTCACAGTGTTTGGTAACGAACTCCTCCGAAACAGCTTGGCCGATTTTTATGAAAGTTTTTGAGTAGGTCTGAGAATACACGGCTCTCAAAATGGTGCCTTATATTACGTACTAGCGACCCGCCACAGCTTCGCACGGGTGCAATGGTGATATTAAATATATTATGCGTGTATTATACATATAAAGCTTCCTCTTGAATCGCTCAATCTATTAAAAAAAAGGTTGTAGATTACTACGTCAAAAGTCGGTTTAACAAACAAATTTCCAAACCCCTTTTTACCCCTTTAGGGGTGGAGTTTTGTAAATCTAGATAATCCGTTCTTAGCCGATGTTTACACCCTATATGGGATCTATCTACCAAATTAAGTATGTAGGTGTTATAGTTTGGATTTTGAGTATTGTTATGCACCCATGGACAGCAGAAAAACATGCACTTGTAATGCAACATTCCTGTAAATGATAAATGATATTTTATTTTGCAAATAGGTTCTCAAAAACACTTTTACACGTCAATTTTTTTTTTCGTCAACTTTAACTAGATGAGGCCGGTGTTTCCTAGCTGACTACCCTGAGAAGAAACACCTTGCAAACCGGAATCCACCGCTACTTCGAACGAAACCCATTAAGATAAATTGTCTTGATCACTGAAGAACTTCTTAAAAACATTCTTTCCATTTCATAGACTTCCTTTTAAATGGTTAGTCACGATCTATTTCTCATTTACAAATCAGTTTAAGGCGTATAATCCCTTGAACATCTGGGCGGACTTAAATTAACACAATTTTACTGCCGCCTGCACCCGCATATCCCGCTGACCTTTAAAACTATTGTTTTTTTACGAAAAATTGATTGGTTTACAGTTGGAGAGTGACAAATCAAAACATTATACCTAATTCGTAATGTCTAACCTTTCACAAAAGGTAAAAAACCAGTTATTACTTTGCCACAGTACAATTCAGTTCAGTGTTTTGGGAACACATTCATTATGCGTACAGCTGAGGAGTGGAATTCCCTGCCTGAGTCTGTGTTTCCTGATAGCTATAACCTAGGGGTCTTTAAGTCAAGAGTGAATAGGTTACTTCTAGGCAAGCGTGCTCCATCGTCGGCCACATCTTCACTTCCCATCAGGTGAGATAGTGGTCAAACGCGAGCCTATCAACAATAAAAAACAAATTGGAAATATCATGATTTGTGTCAAATCTTCAACTTCCATCCACCTCTTCTTTTTCTTGACTTGAACCACACCAGCGTAACGGGTGATGAAATTTATGATATTCTGTCGAATGTGACGCTTACTTTTTTTTTTAACAAAAAGTCGAGTTATCGTGTTTTGTTCTGCCTCTCCTCAATAATGCTATGTACATTTTGAGGAACTCTTAACCAGCATTTTTTTTTTATGAACACATATTTGTAAAGATCAAAGTCGATTAAAGGAGTAGGGAAAATAAGCAAAACAAATGTCATATTGTTAATTTTTTTTTTGGCAAAAGGTCAAAATCATACGAAAAAACCGCCTTTTTTTTTTGATTTCGGTAAAAAGTCATATTATTATATTGATAATGATATTTATGAATCTATAATAAATATATGTTTCTTTTTTTAAGTCTACACCGAGGAGTAGGTTTTAGAAAGTCACGGTTTTATAGCACTAAGTGGGAGCAAGGGCCTTAATAACAGTTAACCGTATTTATAACGTTGTTTGGAAGTTCGCTTTCGGTTATATTCTTCTCGTGAGTCATTCTGAAGGATTGACTGTTTTAGCTTCATTATCTTGATTTCGAAATGTTTTGAAATGCATCTTGTAAGAGATTTAAATGGGCCGATGGATTGTGGAACGTGGGCTCGTTTAAATTAGGTCTTATTTCGTTCTGTGGTGCTATTCTCTAAGAAAACGCAGCGCTGCCTCAACGACGAACACCCAAATAGGATACATTGGATTGTCAACCTAATATACCTTATTGGATTATTAATTCAATGTATCCTATTTGGATATTCGTCGTTGCGGCAGCGCTGCGTTTTTTTATAGAATAGCACCACTGCTGTTATTTTTCCTTAACAGAAATCTTTGTACTATAAAAAGTGGCGCAAAGAAAAGTCGTTTTGCTTATCAATTAGCCAGCCCTTTTTTTTACTAACTATGTTTAGTCATAGTCATAGTATTTAACATTTAACAATAACGATATAGATCGACGCTTGCTTAGAAGTAACCATTTCACTCGTGACTTAAGAGTGTCCTTCCCGAGGAAAATGTTCGTAAAATATCTTTTACATGATTATGACGTTATTATCTCTAGATATTAAAAAAAAACTCTAGATATTTTGAAAACACAGATATCTTGTGGATTGTCAAGGTCTATTAAAACCCCAGATATCTTGTAGATTGTTAAAGTCTATTGAAAGGAAATCATAAAATTGTGTAATACTAAACCAGTAAAAAAATCTGAAAATCAGCTATTTTGAGCGAACTTTGGCACTTCATAATGAAATCAGAAATAAAAAAAATCGAGTGAATGACAGGATTATTGAATGTTCAGGTGTTATCTCTGTTTTCACATTGCCTCTTTATCAAACATTGCATTGGATTACGTTGAATGAACTTAGGGTGCCTTCAAATTAGTTGCAAAGTATCGAGCGATCATCCGCCGCGCTGCTTTGTTATTAAATTAAAGACGCGCAGCAGTTGGCGCGCTAATCAAAAAGGCGCCCCAACATGCTCTTAAATCATGCTCAGATTGACGATAGATGGGTCGGATGGGACCCTCTTAAAGACCTTAGGTAGCAGCTATCAGATAACAAAGACTCCGGCAGAGAATTCGACTACTTGGCTGTACGCATCACGATAGTCTTGCCAAAACATAATACCCGTCTGTTTGTCACGGCGATAGCGCCAAAACAAATAAACGCGTTGCGACGCCCGCCACGCCGCTAAAATCGGCAGTGTTCCCCGCCGCAACGCAGAATTTTGCGGTGTGCACCGCGGCGCGAATACCACAGTTTTATTAATCTTTTGAATACCGTAATTAGAGACACAGTAGATAAACAATAGGTGTGGGAACGCCGGGCGTTCGCTTGGGGCTTGAATAATTAAATGGATAAACCCAGTATCTTCTTTGTCGTCTATTTAAAATAGAGTAATGTGTTCTTACTAACAAATAAGCATAAGTTTATAACGATCCATGTCAGGGAAACGTCTATCCACACTCAAAAATCTCGAGAAACTGGTTGTCCCTGTAGGATACGACAGTAAACGCTAAAAGTTGCGTTGCGGCGACGCGAAAAAGAGCGGCGGACGGCACTGCCGATTGTAGCGGCGCGGCGCCGCAACGCGATTATGTGTGTCCATAAACATTTTGTCAAAATCCAGTTTTAGGTCGACGTGATACATTGTACGTGTCTCATCGGCAGCTAATCAGATAATACTTTGAGCGTTGTATAGATCAATATTAATAAATCAAAAATAAGCTTATATCAATGATAGGATTATCTTATCACGGAATAATTAAGACTGTTCAAAGTTCTGTGTTATGTTAATTCGTCAGAAGCTCTTGTTTTGTTCCACTTTCTGGTATCTCCTTAGTAGTGACTTTTTTTCAAATTGGTATAAACTAGTGCTTGACTGCAATCCTGATGGTAAGCAGTGATGCAATCGTTGATGGTGAGGGGCACTAGTTTATTAAGAGCCCTCTTCTCTTTAGCCTTGAAGACACTTAAATCTGACGGGAAGACCGCAGCAGGCAAACTGTTCCGGTCCTTCGATGTATACGGTATAAACGACGAAGCGAAACGCTTAGTCCAGACCGTAGTAATTTCAAAAACGTCAGGGTTGCTTTCTTTAAACATTCGTAATTCTTCGGCTAACTCGATTTTTTTGTGGATTTCTTCATGTACCAAAGATATATAATCGCGAAAGTTTGATACATACAAACTTTCATCTTTAGGGTGTTTTAATATTATGTGGATTAGCTCTGCATACAGAAACTTTCAAAAGGCAAAAAAACGCATCCCGCGTGCGTTTTCCACGCACTACAATAAATACTTGTATGAAAAGGACATTTGCGGAGGTTACGCATGCGGAGTAAATCCGCATGCGTGATGAAATCCGTACGATATTAAAAACACCCATAAATGCTGTGTATTATGAGTCGTCATCATCATTATTTCAGCCGAAAGACGTCCACGGCTGGACAAAGGCCTCCCCTAAGTGTCGCCATAATGATTGGTCCTGTGCGTTCCACATCCATAGAATTTTCGCGACACGCGCGTATTATATGTCTGTAAGAATATTTGAGATGGTCACCCATCCAAAGACCAACCTTATCAAGTGCTGCTTAACCTTGGAGATGGAAATGTACGGCTGTTATTATTTTAACCACGACCTTCAATTGAAAATAACAAAAATTGCTGCACCTTTGTTGGCTTGACATATATTTTTTATTGTAATTTATTGCCATCATATTCTGTGTGGTTAAAGGTATATTATTTATTTATGGCACAATAATTCTTTATCAGTCAATGTTGATATCATTACAGTTTGTCGCCGTCTGGGAACCTAATAATGAAATGTGACCAAAATCAAGGTCATTGAACTGCAACAATTTTTAACGATCGATGGTGATAGTCAAATGAAGAATTTTGCCATTCGGCCGTTCGGGTGTGCACCGGATTTGAATTAAATCTTAGCACACGGGTAGTCGTGTTTAGGCTTACTGGAATTGTTAGTCCAAGGCAAAAGCTAGTCCTTGCGTCAATAAGGCGTTTAGAAATGTCTTTATACAATTAGTTAGCACCCAGTCCTCATGATCCAGAAGTTTCAATCTCAAACGGCTCGAAAATATAACGGCCAACAAGGTTATTACATTTTCACTTCTTGAAGCCGCAGGCGCAGCAACAGAACAGCACGATGAGCTAGAAAGTTGGGATGGCGCAAGAGTATTGACATAAGTAGCGTCCCGCACTAAAGGCCTCTTTCATGAAAATAAAGAGCCGTTTGATCTCTTGCCATTGTCACGTGTCAGGCCATGGGAATCTAATACGGCATGTGACAAGAGCACGTCGAAATATAAGAGCTGTAGTTAATATTCGCGTGCCGTGTCTTGCGACCCGCGTTTGGTCTGCATGACAGATTGTGGCAATTGAAGCTATTGACTACTTCGCCATAGTGGCAACGATGAGGAGAACAACAATCAACGCACAGACAATAAATTAGAAAGGTTATAATTACCCAGGTAATGTCCTATCAGTAACAACAGCAATTTCTAGCAAGTATCAGCAAAAACTGCACTTCCGCGTGAAGTTTTTTCATCTTGAACAATCTAGAAGCTGATTATAGGTACTTCAGGACTTGGTTCTGATAGTAATTGGCACAGAAAAAATACGGAAAAACAAGCCTATTGTTTTGTTGAACGATCGAACCGGTCTTATGGGAGTTTTTCTCACTGTGTTAATTCACCGTAATTCGTCCGCAACGTAAAAGGAACGAAGAAAAAACCTTTTCCTTTTAATTCTTATCTAGAGTTTTCCAAGGTAGTGGTAGGATATCGTCATTATCAGCTTTCTAGCCGACAGACAGACCACTGGCATAAGAGGAGCTAACTGTCACCACAGCAATCAGCACTGTGCATATTGCGTCACCTCAACTGGCTTAGTTTTTAGTTCAACTTGTGGGGGACTTTCCATTGCTGTCATCCGATTCACGGTCGCCACTTTAGAACCTTTTGGTCACACCAACCTTCTGTTCTGCGTGCAATATGCCCTGACTATAGGTTGAACTTTTCCGGGATGGAAAATAGTCTATGACAGTCATTATCATAATCACCAATTCAACCGAAAGTTGTTCAATACCCAAGTGTCGCTACAACAAATGGTCCTGTGCGTCTTGCATATATTATATCAAATTCCCGTCACCCTCACTTGGTTTTCGATTCACCTTGTAAAAAGCCTTCTATAATTGCGTCTTCTGGTTCGTGATTTCTATTGCAGAACCTTTCTTCGCCATGAAGCAATATGTCCTGGATACTGCCACTTTACTTTGGCGATGCTTCGGGCTATGTTGCTAGCCTTGATTTTTCTGTGGATATCTTTATTTTTGATTCAATCACGGTAGGAAACTCCGAGCAAAGTACTCACCATTGCTCTATGGGTGACTTTAAGGCTTCTGATGAGGCCCATTGTGAACTATTACGTCTCAGAGCCGTATATCGTTACTGGTAACACGCATTGGTTATAAGACTTTTGTCTTAAGACTTATGCTAACGTGGTACGAGAAAATATCGCGCGGTTTCCCAAACGCTGCCTCCACCCAACCGAGTCGGATTCGACGGTTGACCTCTATCACACTAAGTGATAGAGTAACTTTCTATGAGTAACAGATTTTTTGTCGATTAGTCGATTCGATACTTCCAGAAATTTCCTTTAGCATAGCATAGCGTCAGCTTTATATGTTCCCACAGTTACGATTTAGGCCATCTCTCTAGGAGAGGGAATGGGACGTAATCCACCACGCGGGCCCAGTGCGGGTCGCTGGATATCACTTCGAATTTTTGGTTCTAGGACATACCGGTTTCCTCACGATGTTTTCCTTCACCGTTTTGAGAGCAGTGGTGATGAAATAAAGGACACAAAGTAATGCACCTGGCTGGGTTTGAAACTGTGACCTACAACTCGTAAGTCGGGGCTGTTACCACTCACCATGACTGCTCTTCTGAAAATTCCTTTACAAACAAACAATTCTTTGTACTGTAAGTTTAGATGGCTTACTGTTTCTCATCTCAAGCCCTTTGTACTAAAAATTAAAATTAATTGAGATGACATTATGTGGACAACATTATAATTGATGTAAACGTGACTGCAAAACTTGCGTGTTGGTGATAATGAAGATCTGCATGATAAAATTAAACAACCATTATGAGTTTCTTATCTAATCCTAGGTTACATTGTAAATAGCCACTCAATTCATACTAATTACTAACAGTTAACTACCTACTCCAACTTAACACGGAAATTATCCGCTTTTTTCTACAATAAATAACAAGAAGAATTTTATTTCATTTCATTTGGTAACTAATTAAATACTAAAACAAGAAAAGTTTAAAAAAAATAACGAATTAAAAGTAGATACACTTTAAAGGCTAATTAAAATATGGCATCCAAAAATTCCTCTGTAGCTCTGTCGACTAAAACCCTCCTCACCGCCCAAACACTTTCTAACAATCCCGATGTCTGGTTTGGGCCTCGGCCCCCGCGCACCCCAGGTAGTATTATCGTTACGTAATTGCCCCTTTTCAGAAAATCACATAAAAAAATAAAAATAATTAAAAAAAAAAACTTCTGGTTTTTTCCAGGAATAATAAAGATATAGAAACCAAAATTTCGAGCCGAATGAATTTCGTACACCAGTGTGTACCGTACGACAATTAACATTTTCAAGGTACAATTTAAAAGGTACAATCGGCCTTCGAGGGGTTAAACCTTTCTCAATGATGTACTTAAGTGAATCATATTAAGACATCGGTACTTTCGATATCAGTGGATGCTGAATGCGAGACGCAGAAGACTTAAGAAAATACTAGAGGTCAGATATACCAGGTAGAATTCGTACCGAGTCTTAGAAGTACGCGACTGCTGAAATACTTATTCAAAAAACTAGGTTCACGAGTATTTAGGTGTCACGAGTTTTTTGACGTTTCCTTATGTTCAGTCTTCGTATGTATTATCGAGACAATCAAGTAACGAAGTGTTTTTGGTTTAAAAGGCTTAGGACTGACAGATATTTTTTATAATAAAATATAGAAACTTATATCAAAGAAAAGTTGGCATATTTAGAAGGTTTTAATTGTTTTTGAGGTTTTTATTTACAAGATTAAAAAAAAAATTGTGGTTTTTTTGGTTTCAATAATAATAATATATTTTTTTTAATATTTTTTTGTTGTTTTCTTTTATAAAATACATTTCCTGCACGTTTCTTACGGTTAGGTGTTCATCGATTAGGTAGTCCGTACGTATTTACGTGTCGGACGCCATACTCGTCGTCGCGGTACAATACGTACGTACACATACTTGAGACGCGTTTATGTATGTGGTGCGCACGGAATAAGTCTTTGTGCGTAAGGTTTTTAATTTCAACTTAATATCTATAAACGTAGGCGAGATCAAGGGACAAACGGACAACAAAGTGATCCTATAAGGGTTCCGTTTGTCCCTTTTGAGGTACGGGACCCTAAGACAGACAGACGTACTAGCGACAAACTGCGATGCAGTTTGCCAGATGCTATATTAAGACTTGCTATGTAAAAAAATGATTAAATAATAATAAAAAAACGTAATAACCGATCATTTGTGACAGGAGGAGTCAACAACAAAATAATAGACCACTTAATAAATTCATACAGAAAGTCAAGGGATAATTTTCTTCGTGAAGTAAGACAAGAAAAACCCGATGATTAGCGGCCATTGTATTGGAGTCATTGATTGTCATACTTTGCTCTCACCGTACAATTACGAGTGTATTTTTTAATTATTTCATACAAGAATGTTTCTAAGAAAATTAAATTCAAGGATGTATACATAGTATGCGGCACAGCTCACCACTTCGATTGAGTCACACAAGTTGAACCATCATGGCGGCCGAACTAGCGCAGTAACCAATTTTCGGGTTTCAATCGAAGTAGGGGCTATGTGTAACCGTAGCAAATGGTTTAACTTATTTAACGCGTATAATATTTTGTCTTTTTTTTGTAAATCTTCTAATAATAACTAACTAACAAATCTGGGTAGAGCAAGAGGGAGTATTATACTTTTTTCTACGAAAGAGTTACCTTGCTACGCAACTGCAGGAACACGGGTGGGTTTTCGACAGCAAAAATCTGACGTTTCTTCACGCTCCACCCGAGTGGGAAAACTAATTATACATATTTTTTTGTTTATTAGGATCGCCAACATAACAGGTACTGGGAATGTATAGGTACATTGTATAAGGGCTCGTGAACAAACCACTCTTACACCCGTAAGAAGTAATTACTTCTTGCTAAGTAATGTCTTATTAATTCATTACTTGAGGTTAGAAATCTTCATTTAAAATTTCTTAACTATAGAAAATAGTAAAATAATTAGTCTTACTTGTTTATAAATACGGGTGTGAGAGAATTATAATAAAAAAAAAATGTTTGATTATAAAACACACAAAATTCAATTGAATTTCATTGAATAAAATGCCAATGAAAAAAATTAATTAAAATTACGACGGTAATAATATTACAAAATCACAGACTAGAAAGAGGTAGTAACTGAAAATTGATAACTTCGTACCAAAAAAGCGTTACAATAGTGTACGATTATTATTTTAACACCTGGGGCCCAAGTCTGCTATTTTTGTAAATTCGACATTCCAACACAATCTCATAAAATGAAAAGTTCTTAATCTGCTAAATCATAATGGTCGATCATTGGTCGGTTATTGGTCTCGTAAACTAATGGTGGTAGAATGGCTATGTCGTATTCAAACAAATCTAATGGTAAGTCACTAATCAAAGGAACTGACAAAATTTTAGCAGATTACCCCATAAGTCTGAAATTCAATTGTCATTATGTACGAGATTACCATTTCTTTCAATGGTGTGTCAATGAATGACTGTTGGTAAGTCATAGTGACACCATTATATTAGCAGATTACCAAACTTGTCAAAATCAACCATGATGAAATCAATGATAGACGATTCTGACACTATTTTAATAGCAAACTTGAGGCCCTGGTCTCTTACTTCATTGAATAAAATTTCAATGAAAAAAAAACAGAAAACAGAAACAGATTAACTATTTGAAACCAAGGGACATTTTGGGAAAGGGACATTCTGAGCCTGAGCCGAATAAAATGGATTAAAATTATGGCATTTATAATTACACGAAAACGGAGTACGCGACCAGCCGGAAGTACGCGAAGGGTTCGCCCAGCGCGGAAAAGAGCCGGGCGCGGAAGCACGTGAGCGGGGGCAAGTACGCGATGGGGCCACCCGACGCGAAACGCTCCCGCTTGCATCGAAATCCACGGGAGCTATTGACCGGACTCAGGACCGGACAGACAGACAGCACACAAAAAAGAGGGGGAAACGGGCTGGGGCTAATCGCCAGTTCCGGATTCCTGCTGAGCGCACTACGCCGAGCACCTCTGAGCCCCAACCTGGACCAAGCGGCTCAGGGGCGGCGAAGAGAGACCGCCCGGACGACTCGGCCTCACCGAGCGCGCTGCAGGGGGATCCGAAGCGGGTGAGGACCCGGGCTGCTCAAGGGGAGCAGAAAACATACGCGCGAGCCACGAAGGACATCCCGGCGCGGCTGGCCGTAGCGATCTGCTTCCCTCCCCCCTCAAGAGACCTGACAAGTGACGAAGCGACTTATGTCAAATCCGAACTTGAACGACTCCTAATCGAGTCAGTGGCATCGAACCCCACAAAACCACTCCCGGCCTTCCGAGGTTACCCTAGCGTGAAGGATGGCACCGTGCAGATGTGGTGTGAGGACGAAGATGCACTGACTTGGCTCACACAAAAAGCCCCCGCACTGAGGTTACCTAACACAGACCAGACACTGACAGTCATGAGACAGTCCGACGTGCCGACCCGTGTCCGAGCGGCGCTCTTTGTCCCCAGGTTTAATGGGGACATTGCGCTGCTCCAAAGCCTTCTGAGTAGCCAGAATGCTTGGTACGACATCGGGA
Organism: Leucania comma; assembly: GCA_958295575.1. Taxonomy (NCBI): domain Eukaryota; kingdom Metazoa; phylum Arthropoda; class Insecta; order Lepidoptera; family Noctuidae; genus Leucania; species Leucania comma. The sequence continues at coordinate 9,071,673 of OY282482.1, read as the reverse complement.
GGTGGTCACTGTACAGGGCAACTAAAGTCGGTGGGGATAACTTTGGGACGTATCTGACCCTGGGTATACCCACCGATGAAGTTGATAAGGTCTTGGGTCGGGAGCGACGTATATCGTATCTGCTGGGTTCGATATACGTTCGTTTCTACCCCCAGACCCATCCCAAGACAGAGACTGAGAGCACTGACACTACGGAACAGGCAAAGACCCAGACCACTGATCCCGACAAAGACATGGACAAGCTTGAGGAAGAAATGGCCCGAGCAGCCATGGCGGACGCCGATGCCGACAAAGAACCAGCATCCCCCAGTTGGATGACGCAGCTGTTGGCATCCTCACCCACTGACGACTGGCGAAAGATGGATGAGGGAGAGATGGTTTCCGATGGCTCTGTCTCCTCCTAACTCCAGTCCGACGCCGTCGTCGACTACCCAAAACCCCATCCCGATCATACAGACCAACCTCCAGCACAGTCAGACTGCCACTGCTACCTTACGCAGAGTGCTGGAGACCAACACCCGAACCATAGCACTGATTCAAGAACCGTGGGTCAGAAATAGCAAGATATGCGGCCTTGGAAGCATTGGAGGTAAAATAATATCTAATTCTTACAACATAGATAAACCCCGAACTTGCATTTATGTACCCCAAGATATACCGATCACACCACTAAACCAATTCTGTTCCAGAGACCTGACAGCGCTCAGGCTCCAGATTGGAAATGATGCCCCGAATCTTGTACTAGCCTCGTCGTACATGCCAGGCGACGACGAAAACTGCCCACCAAAAGAACTGACCGATCTGGTCCAGCACTGCGAAGACGCCAACCTGGACCTAATAATCTGCACCGACTCCAACGCGCATCACCCACTGTGGGGTAGTGAAGTATCGAACACCAGGGGTGAGTCACTATCCACATACTTATTTTCCACAAACCTTAACATCGTGAACCGAGGCACGGAACCCACTTGGGTCACGGTCCGCGGACAAACGATCATAGACCTGACGTTAGCTACAGAAAACGCGACAAACTTAATCTCTAACTGGCGCGTATCAAATGAAATCACTTGCTCTGACCACAGAAGAATATGTTTCTCTCTGGCAGCCACTATAAAAATCCCAGAACCACGGCGCAATCCTCGTCGTACAAATATACCTGAATATAAGCACCATCTAACCTCCCTTCTATCTAGGGAACAAAGACCCGTAACCCAAATAACTGACCCCATAGACTTAGATAACACCGTGACAAAACTCACAGACAATATAATTAAAGCATACCACACAAACTGCCAACCAAGCACACCAGCCACCAAGGGAAAGGGCAACCCCTGGTGGAATGCAGAGCTTGGCAAACTCAGAAATACATTACGCAAACAATTCAACAGAGCCAAAAACTCAAGACTACCAGAGGACTGGCAGAAATACAAAGAAACCCAATATAGATATAAAAAAGCAGTTAGGAGCGCCAGAAACTCCGCCTGGCGAAATTTCTGTGAAAACATTGAATCAAACACTGAAGCAGCACGGGTCAGGAAAATCCTATCAACTGACCAAGAACGTACCCTTGGCGTGCTCAAAAAACCAGACAATAGCTATACACTAACAGACCATGAGACCAGTAAGGTCCTACTGGAAACGCATTTCCCGGACTGCAACCTACTTGAGGACAGGACGTGGCCGAGTGTACCGGAACAGACCCCAACTGATCTCGACTGGTCCAGAGCTCACAATATAATAACAGAAGATCGAATCAGGTGGGCCATTAGGACCTTCCAACCGTACAAGTCGGCAGGACTAGATGGTGTCTTTCCAGCACTACTGCAGTGGGGAGAAGACTCCCTAGTGCCGTGGCTGGTGATGATATACCATGCCTGCATAGCACACAGATATGTACCACAAATATGGCGTGAAGTGAAAGTCATTTTCATTCCGAAACCAGGTAAAACTGACTATACACAACCAAAGGCATACAGGCCCATAAGCCTGACATCCTTCTTACTGAAAACCCTGGAAAGGCTCTGCGATAGGCATATCCGGGACGGACCTCTCTTGGAGAGACCGCTCCACAAGCAGCAGCACGCCTACTCTATAGGTAAATCTACAGAATCTGCACTACATAGCGTGATCTCTAAGATCGAATGCGCAATACACCACAAAGGCTCCTCGTTAGCAGTCTTTATAGACATCGAAGGAGCTTTCGATAAGACTACATTCCGAAGCATTAGCACAGCACTCGAAAGTCACGGTGTTGACCCGACTCTGAGTGGCTGGATCACGAACATGCTCAGATTAAGAGCAGTACAAGTAAACATAAACAACACCACAAGGGCCATAGTGGCGAAGGGTTGTCCCCAAGGGGGTGTCCTCTCGCCTTTGCTGTGGAACCTAGTCGCAGATGATCTTGTTAAAAGACTAAACAATAAAGGTTACTTCGCCGTAGGATACGCTGACGATATAACCATCATAATAAATGGCACCCACGAAAACACATTATGCAACCTTATGCGGCAGGCCTTGAAAATAGTAGAGGACTGGTGCAAGGAACATTTACTGACTGTAAACCCGACCAAAACTGAATTGGTTCTCTTCACCAAAAAAAGGAAATTAGCAGCATTACAACTGCCACGTTTCTTTGGAACGACCCTTAGCCTATCAACTGCAGTCAAGTACCTAGGCGTCTACCTGGACAAACAGCTGAATTGGGCAAAACACACCGAGTATATCACTAAAAAAGCCAGTATATCCATGTGGCAGTGCAAGCGCATGTTAGGCCGGAACTGGGGTATAGCCCCAAAGGTCACCCACTGGCTATATACCACTGTAATACGACCGATAATTACATACGGCTCTCTAGTTTGGTGGCCTAGGACCGAATTGAGCACAGCCCAAAAAGAACTCGAAAAGCTGCAGCGACTCGCCTGCGTAGCGATCACTAGCAGCATGAGAACCGCACCCACAGCTGCCCTGCAGGCTATGCTGGGGCTGCCTCCATTGCACCTAATAGTGCAAGAGGAGGCAGCTTTAGCGGCTTTCAGGCTCAGCATATCGGGCACCCTGAGTAAGGATTCCAGAATCAAACACATACGTATAATGGAAGACGCTATTAAACGCCAGCCGATGATGGCATCACCTAGCGACAAAGCTCCAAAAACGTATAATTTCCAAAAGCACTACAATATTCAACTAACAGAGGAAGTGTATGACCACTCAGGCCCAGGTGAACTGAGGGTCTACACGGATGGATCAAAGACAGATAATGGCACAGGGGTCGGAGTCTTCTCCAATGACCTCAATATCAGAATATCCCGATCGCTGGGAAAATTCAACACCGTCTATCAGGCGGAATGTGTTGGTATAATCCTAGCGGCCCATGCTATAGAAACCAGAAACGTAACGGACACGCACATCCGGATACTCTCCGACAGTGCCTCAGTCCTACAATCCCTATACCAAAACTCTACCACCTCGAGAATTATACAAGAATGCCACTCTGCACTGGAAAGAGTCACAGTGCCGAAACGAAATACTGTGACGCTACAGTGGATCAAAGGACATAGCGGTTCGCTGGGCAACGACGCAGCGGACGAACTGGCCAGGAGGGGATCTGGTGCAGTGGTGTTCGGGCCCGAGCCCATTGTGCCGGTCCCCTTTGCTCAGCTGCGTGGTTGGCTACGGGAACACACACATACACAAACAGAGCACTGGTGGTCCTCGACATCAGGATGCAGGCAGGCCAAAGAGGCCATGCCACACCTTAATAAAGCCCTCACAAAAAAACTCTTACGACTAGACAGAGGCAGCCTGCGCCTGGTGGCGGGGACCATCACTGGTCACTGTACACTGAATAAGCACCTTCACACAATAGGCATCACGGATAGTCCCCTGTGCAGAGCGTGTTTGGAGGGGGAGGAGACAGTTTCGCATGTGCTCCTGGACTGCACGGGGATCACTGATACACGCACACGGACCTTGGGATCTCCGATGTCCCTTATTGACGCCCTGAAGAATCTGAGAGGCCTGATCAGTTTTTGGAGAGAGGTGGGCTGGTTGGAGTAAGCCCGCCTGAGATTATGGCCGCTATGGCCCACGTACAATGGTCCGTAGAGGACTGAGTGCGGAAACCATACTCAGAAGATAGATTACACGAAAACGGAGTAGAGAGAGATAAAAATTAAAATTAAAATTTGTTTCTACCGAAGGTTTCTACTAAAACAAAAAGCGTTACCATATATATTTCACTTTTACTTGTAAAGTCTTAAAAAACCTCCTTTTTGTGAGAGAGAATGTAAAGAAAACACAATTTAAATGGCTTTGGTCGAATATTACCATTACAAAGGATCAACGGCTCAGGTTGGGAAGGGTCAGTAAGTAAACAATAAACGTAGGTTCAGTGGTTGTGAGGTCGTCGGCAAAATGTTATTAGGTTATTTCATCTCGGCGTTGGCGACATTTCACATCAGGCTTTTTTTTGTGGTGGTTAAAGATAGTGTCAGACTCTTACTGACTAAAAACCCACCCCGTTCTTTCGTGGCCTTTTACCAGGGTCGAGCCTTCCTTTCAGAAACATACCCTTGGCCCCAGTAGGCTTCGACCCTGCTGGGCCCCTACGGTTTGCTGACAACTCCTTTAGTCGCGAAAAAACGCGTCGTCGACGACCTGGTCTTAGTCCGCACGGTTACTAGACAGCCGGACAGTGAGCTAACCACTGCTTAAATTATGCTATATAAGGTTTTTTTTGAGCAGTGGTGGCCGAGCCCTGACTTACGAGTTGTAGGTCGCGGGTTCAATCCCGGCCAGGCGCATTACTTTGTGTAATTTATTTCTTCACCACTGCTCTCAAAATGGTGAAGGAAAACATCGTGAGGAAACCGGCATGTCCTAGAACCAAAAATTCGAAGACATGTGATATTCATCAACCCGCACTGGGCCCGCGTGGTGGATTACGGCCCATTCCCTCTCTTAGAGAGGAGGCCTATGTCCCAGCAGTGGGAACATTTAGATAAGGCTGATGATGATGATGATGAAGGTTTTTATTATTTTCTGAAAAAAAAAAAATACAACATGGATTTAACGGGTTTTTATTAATCACTCCTCAATTATTATTCTTATACTCGTGTAGAGTTATTTATCCAACTCTTAGGATCAAAGCTTTCGGACCTTTTTTTACCACTAACCAAAGGAACAATACTTACCACCGTCTCCGTGGAATAATCCCGGTTATTTCAGTCACTAATAAATCTAGAACTGGGCCATACTTCGGTTGCACCACAGTGGATACCTGAGTACACAGACCTGCTGGTATTTCACCTTGAGTTATAGGAAGATAATAAATAGATATGTCGAACTGTGCATCCTGGCTACGGTGACCAGGTCGTAGTTTAAATTGAGATTGTCCATTTCTTGATTCAAACTTATTACATGTTTGACCAAAGAATTGGACAGATCTTGACAGGACTTTGGATTGGACATTTAACCAGATCAAAGCTGAACTTGCAAGCTTTCCAATAGTTTGTCGCTTTTTTTCCTTTACTTTTGTATTCTTTGAAGAAAACATCTGCAAGTACGCATTTGTACGTTGTGTCAATTTGGTTGCTCGCGAGTGTATACTGTGACCATGTGACCAAAAATACTTAGAGTAGGTATCCCGATTCGGATAAGTTAGGATCAAAGGAGATGACGGGAGCTAGGATGAGTGTACGTACGATCCTTACTGAACTACCTTTCTACTAAGTAATTTACGTCGCGTGGGCATCTTTAAGAGCACTGTGTTAAGTCAAATAAATTATTTCTTTATGGCTCGTAAAACCAATTACATAAATATTTCCTCCAGGTGTCCGATTCTTTCGCCTTCTTTGGTCAGCGCAGCACTGTCTTCTTGTATACTTCTACATCAGTCTCTTTCTCTGCCAGGGCTGCGGCCCTGGAATGCAAGCGGTAATCTTAAAGTCTGACTCGTTACACCTATAAAAAAAGTCTATTTTTAGTCACGATGAAAACGGTGAAAGAAAACATCGTGAAGAAACCGGCATGTCCTAGAACCAAAAATTCGACTGCATATGACATCCACCAATTATCGCACTGGGCTCGCGTGATGGATTACAGCCCATTCCCTCTCCTAGAGAGGAGGCCTGAGTCCCAGCAGTAGAAACATTATAAGGCTGATGCAATTCAATGCAATGCTATTCATGATATCTTCTTCATAGTTACTTATTAAAACATTATCCCTTTTATTATCCCGCCATCATATCCCCTCTAGCTACACACAAAACGGCGCGCGCATACTTGACAGCGTGCCAGCTGTGTCACGGCGCAGCTCTATTTCAACGAGCTTGCGAAAATGTATCAATGGCTGCCACTGCGCCGACATCGTTTACGATACATCGTAGTAATGGGCCCGAGTTCATTTGTGAGCGAAGAGACTTCTGATGTTTGTGTAAATAAATAAAGCCACAAATATGTATTTTGTCAATAATAATCGTTGTGTTGGTATGGTCATAAGAAGAGGAAGGTTGATACATGTGTTGGGTGATTCTTTGAAACCGAGAGAACGTGTCTTTCATCTGGCCTAGCTAGCTTTCGTACCTATCTATTTGTGTGATAGCCAATAAAAGATGGATGTATTTTGTGAGGAGTGATATAAAAGAAAAGCGAGTTAGTGATAGTGAACGGACAGTAGTGACGGGTGACCGGACAGAATGGAAGTAAAGAGCGTTTGCACCGACCAGACAAAGGTAGGAAGAAGAAAAAGAAATAGATATTTTACGTCTGTAAGTCCCATCCATATACAAAGCGTTTTGGAAACACATTCAATATTCGTACAGCTAGGAAATGGAAGTCCCTGCCGGAGACTGTGTTTCATGATAGCTATAACCTAGCCGCCTTTAAGTCAAGAGTGAATAGGTTAATTCTAGGCAAGCGTGCTCCATCGTCGGCCACATCATCGCTTACCATCATGTGAGATAGTGGTTAAACGAGAGCCTATCCGTAATAAAAAAAAAAGTTGCACCAAAAGTATGCAGTTTGCTTGCGCTTGCGCAATTGTGCGATAAAATCGTCTGATGGGTGCATTATCCTCTTACCCTTGTTCCAGTTTATTTTGGGCCTGACTACCGCCGGCGGCTTCGTCCACATGAAAGTAGAAAATTTTCTCAACAAAACATTATGAACTTCCGGGACGAAAAGATATCCTACGTGCTATTTCAGGACGTGATCTACCCTTGTACCGAGTTTCATCGAAATCTGTATGGCCTTTCGAGCGTGAAGGAGTAACAAAGATACCACCTACACACACAAAAACATACAATCTTCCGCTGATATAATATTAGTGTGATGAGTATAGTTTGTAGGAATCTATATCAGTTTTTATATGGTTTATTAATAAATAGCCAAGTGCAAGTCGGACTCTCACCCGAAATGTTTGTGCTATTCATTACAATCCAGCAATTTTTTTTTAACGAATCTAGTGTTGACCATAGTTACAATTGATGGGAAGCAGTGATGTAACCGTAAAATAAGGATTTTTTTAAAAAAAATTGTGGCAGTTGTAAATGTCGTGAGAAGCAGGCCAGATTAGACGTCAGCATAGGCGAAGCATGTGTTATCTGCATACTCACGACTCAAGCACTGTTCAATATCAAGGCTGGTGTATCAAGGTATATGTCTACTTACATGTATGAAGTTAATAAGTGATCAGTACATTTAAAATGCAGTGCATTTTTGATCGCTTTACTCGACAAAATGTAGGAAACAGTTGATTTATGTTTGTCTGTTTCTTAATACGCCTTAAGAAAATTTAGCAATTAATATACTTTTCTAAGTTTATCTAGGACTTCCTCCTGTTACTTTCTCCTTTTCCTTCGTTCCTGGGCCTCAGGGTTCATTTTCACATAAGCCATGGCCCCTACAGTAGGATTTGACCCTGATGGGCTCCTACAATTTACTGACATCTTCTTGAGGCGCGCTTGGGTTCGGTCCGGACGTTCAGACGGCAAGCTACCCAAGCTCGTCGTCCAAGGCACATAGGTCTGGGTTGTCTTTCGTAGATCTTTGATAGTTGTTACAGCTAGATAGTCAGACGTCAGATAGTGTGACCATCAGTATATCCGAGGGGTGTTGTGTTGCTCGTGTTGTTAATTTTTCTTTATTTCTTTTCTTTTTCAGTGAGTGGGTTGTGGAAGTCTTATAGACAGTCGTTCCAGGCAAAACACAGGTATGCAGGCAATTTCGGTTATACTGGAAGCCTACGCGAAGCTAGTTGCGAATAGGCTAGGCTGCTCTTCGACGGCGCGTAATGTTTAACGCGCGCCTCAAGAAGATGTCAGCAAACCGCAGGGGCCCAGCAGGGTCGAAGCCAATTGGGGCCATGGGTAACGTGGAACAAGACAAAGAAGGAACTAGAGTGGGATGTTAGCGAAGGAGGTGGCCGTACACGTGAGGGAATGAACGTCCTCACGCCCCAGCCGTCGAGATTCAGACCCCGACTACCATGCAGCCATGGTAGACGCGGGTTCACGAACGTCAAGCAACGATGAGTAGCTCGCGAAAAATGGAATGGGTATATTTGACCAGAAATAATAAATGTTTATTTATACAAAGGAAGAACATGCACATATTTTAAGTACAAAAAGATATCAAATAAAAATATTTTTACAAATAAAAAAATACAACCGACTTCAAAAAAAACAAAATAACTTTAATTTCGGAAGTCGCTGTTTCTATAATAGTTTGGTCTCTTCGTTATTTAACACCGACTTCCGAAATTAAAGTCATTTTGCACTTTTTGGTGTTTTTTTGAAGTCGGTTGTATTTTTTTTTTGTAAAAAGTTTTTTATTTCACACTTTTTAGTTGTAGTACCTCTCAGCGAAACTTAAATAGACAGGTACCTTCCGCCATTCGGTTCCATCATCAAATCATCATAACAATTTTAATAATACTAAACACGGCTAGGATACACTGATTTATTACAAAGTTCCGGCTCTTACCTACCTTCCATCTTCATCATCAGATCAGTTCTATGTATCCCCTCCAAAACAAAACAAATTCAAAATCGGTCCACAATTAACCGAGATATCAGTGAACATACGTATTAAAACGACAGCACTGCTATGATTTTTCTAAGAGTTTCGTTATATATCTTCGAAGTTCATCATCAGATCAAAAAGACATTTTTATGGGACCAATTCGGGAGTATAATCTTTCAATCAAATCAAAAATTTTTGAAATCGGTTCACAATTGGCCGAGATATCGGTGAACATACATAAAAAAAAATACATACAGCCGAATATAGAACCTCCTCCTTTTCGAAGTCGGTTAAAAATGGCTGTCATGTACAATTGCAATAATTGCATAGTTCTCTTGTGTTACCGAAAGTGCATTATGAAGTACTAGTAGTAATGATAGCTGATAACGATCTGTGCGAATTCAATCTTATCACACTTCAGGAATTTGTAAGCATCAATAAACGCGTCATCAATATTACACGACGGACTTGCATGACCGTCATAAGCAGCTGTTATCTGTGGAAAACAGTTGAAAACTTGTGTTTACCCAATGGACGCTGTAATAATGATGTTATTATACCTTCTAACTCCCTAGAAGGTGACTAACAGGATCACTACTACAACTACTGAAAGGCCTATTAGTCACAGTCGTCGTTGGTAGTGCCGTAATTTGCCTTTTATATGCAAGTTTCTGGAACAGCGCCCCTAAAAAACAGTCTTTTTTTGCGATTCGGAAAAATCTTCGGGACTCAATTCGGTAATTGAATTATTTGTACGGAACCTTCAGTGCGCAAGTCCGTCTCGCACTTGCTCAGTTTTTTTTCTACTATAATTATGCACGTTCATACACTTAAAGCTTCCTCATGAATCATTCAGTTTATTTGTGAAATTTGCATGAAAATCTATAGAATAGCTTTTAATTATATCGCGATAATACAGAGAAACGCGGTGGGGGACTATGTTTTATAATAATTACTAGCTTCTGCCAGCGGCTTCGGCCGCGTGATAGTCGGTTTCTCCATAGAAACTTTCAACCCCCATTTTACCCCTTTAGGGGTAGAATTTTGTAAAATCCGTTCTTAGCGGACGTCTACACCTTATATGGAACCTACCTGTCAATTTTAAGTTAGTAGGTGTTATAGTTTCCGATATTTTGTGATTAATCAGTTTAATCCCGTGGAGGGTTGATAGTTGAAACACTATCGATTTGTAAAGATAAAATAAAAAATAAAGTACTTTTATTTTAAAATTTTGTACATGCGTATATTAATTGGAGTATAAAAAAGAAGTACTTTTTTTTTAAATTTACTCTTTACAAATCGATAGTGTTTTAAGTACCGAATCGACCCTCCGCGGGATTAAAACGACTAAAATTTAACGCTGTATATAGATGTAAGGATTTACTATCCATTTATACTGTCCCCCGCGGTTTCACACGCGTCTTTGGTTATTGCTCAGCTCCCATAGGTCATAGAGTGACTCTAGATAAGCGTATTCAATCAACTAAACAAACTCTTCAATTTTGTAATATCACTACACGTAGATAACAGCCTTCAAATAAGGTTAAAGACTCGAGACTCAAGTGAAGACAGACAGTAAACAAATGCTATTCATTGTTTTCATCAAGTAGTCGTATCTTTTTAAATTCCGGAGTTGTAGATTGCAGATAGATGACTTTTATACTACCTTTCAGTGATAGGTACCATTATTAAGGATCAACCGGACCGTACAATCGCTAAACTTATGTGGCAATGGGCAGGGTACATTGCACGCAGAACGGCGGGCCTAAAAACGTCACATGAGGAATTCGTCTAGAGCAAATCATATTCCGAATTTCTAGCAGATCATAAGCAATTCTTCTAATGTTCGTAAAATGGTTGCACAAATTATTAGAATCATACTCAATTCACTTCATATCAGAATCATATTCCTTGTAAATATTGCCGTATAAAAAAAATATGATTCATATTATGATTCTACAAAAGTGGCCTTTTTAGACCTGCAGATGGCCATTGGGTCAAAAGGTTCTGGAGTAATGACCGCGTACTGGAAGACGCAGCGTTAGAAGGCCTTCCACAAGGTGGACCAATGACCTGGTCAGGGTCGCTGGAGTCCGATGGATGCGGGACGCACAGGTACGGTCGTTGTGGCGACGCTTGGGGGAGGCCTATGTCCAACAGTGGACGTCTTTCGGATGGAATGATGACGACGGGATTGAAGGGGTGCATAAAAACCGCAAAAATATCACATTTAACAAACGAGACTTTCGCCATTTTTTTAAGGTAGGATCAAATAGGATTAAATCTTTAAATAACTTTTCCCAATATGAATGTAGCGAGAGAAATCATTAGACTTTTGTTGACTAAAACCCATCTGTGTTCCTTCAGTTACGCCCTTTACGGTAACTCTTTTGAACAATTCCGTAGCCCTAAAATAAACGTTATAGGCTAATTATGTTGCTTTTTGATATACTGCCATATGGCGTCTAAAAATTATAAACTTTTGAAGAAAAAAAAAACTGATCAAATTGATAACTTCGCCGGCTAAAAAGGTTTAGTCTCCCTGATATTTTTACCATATTAAAAAGTAATTTATGGATAGTAAATTTAAAAAAAGAACGATCGAATTCCCATTTCGCATAGGAAAAAGAAAATGTAATCGATTTCGAACACATTCCAAGATCATGAGTCGACACACGCGAGTTACACGTGAATGTCTTACCCTCCTCAAATCTTCCAAAAATACAAATTTATTAATAGTAGGACACCCTGTGGAAGCATGTGCAACATTCCCGAAAACATTGCCTTTCGTAAACGTGACTATAGAACTGGTCGCGTGAGCATTCAGTATGATCTTTGTTATATGAAGCGATTAATCATTCGATGTTTGAAACCTACTCGATTAGCTTACCGTCACATTCCTATAATCGATTACAAAATCGATTTCCTGATGTATTGGTTTTGAAGTGTACTTCGTGTTTTTGAATTCCTTGTACATATAAGGCTCACAAGGGCTGAGGAAATGTGGAACAAGTGGTTCTCTATATTCTGAGTTTCTAAAAATTTCGTCATCACCATTGGAAGCTGTTGTATGGGACGACCGAAATATGACCGTTCCGGACTTCGAACAATTAACTGTGCAGTAATTCTTTTTAAGATTCATTATCATTTAACGTATGCGCGATAGTCCGAAAGGGACGCGGTTCAGAGTGGCTATCACATTTTGACCGAACATTGACTATCATTAGCTGAGGCCTCTTATCTTTTGTGTCATGCTTCCCTGGTAAGAGAGTGTCATGCAAGTTTTACACGCCATCCTCTATATCTAGTTATTTGACTCAGCCCAATATTTATGCAGTATACTCACGATATTATTTTCACATTTTTTTTTAATTTTTGGCTGGTAAGATTTGTTACAATACGTGGAATATAAGTTGAACTAAAATGGCGATCGACCTTCAATGCGGAGTAACAGATTTTTGTGGCCTCAATCGAAGTGCGGCACAGTGGGGGCTGTGCGTACCATAGCTGTACATATTTTTTGAGGTGAGAATCATATAATGACTTCTCCCGCTCTAGGGGGCGGGAGGATGTGTCAAAATTTTACTGGCTAAAACTACATATATGTTCCTAAGATGCCATTTGCGTTTTACGACCACGAGTTATGTTAGTTAGTTTGCCACCTTTATGTTAACATGATTGATAACAAATCGTCCAAAGTACCAGGACTACATAGCAGGCTAGGTGTGTCACCAACACAAGGCTGAGTTTGTGTTAGTTCAGTACAGAAGTAGCCACAGTTTGTAAACCGTGAGTTGAACGTGTATACACTCGTGAGCGTTGACACACCTTTGCCTTTGTCTTTAACCTTTTTGACCAGTTGGCTATTTGGCTATTTTTAGTAGCTGCCTTTTGTGACTCGCCCGAATTCTTCTGATGACTATTAAAGGTTTTTGTGGAAGGGTATGCAGATTTTCTTTGTTACTACTGTGGGATGGAATTTCCATTAAAATACTTAGACGTGGCAAAACTAAGTTCAATTTCGTTAATTTATTTACTGGTATGTAAATCGAGTTTATAATATAACCTGATATGTACAGTCAGGGGTCAAAAGTGCAGTTGCACTCTACCGATAATAAAGTGTCTAGAATTCCACTCAGTTCGTTTGTACCATAGAACCTAAAGAATTAAATAAAACAGTTGTGGCCAAGTTGCCCTCTTTTACAAATAAATTTTATACACTTTAGCATTAGTAGAGTGCAACTGCACTTTTGACCCCAGACCGTACCTACTACTTTTTTTTGTTAAGGTGGGAATTCATCTTCGTTCTCCTGCTTTATGCTATGCTATTTTCTTCACTTCTACCTTAATCAGGAGTACGAAAGTTAAAAAATGGATTTAACTTAGTACTTGTCGGATACATAAAATAAATCTCTCCAAGGCTGGATCTAGATGAATCCGTCAACGTTAACCGCTTTGCCATAAAACAGACATTGAACTCTTCTTCCGTATTAAAAATTTATAGCTTCCTAATACAGTAGTAAACACTATCATAAGGTCAAGTAAACAAACCATTAGTTAAGCCCAATATTGTTTTACAATTACTCGTGGTTTGTTTTCTTAGGCCTATATACGAGGAAATGTTTCGGATAGAACAGATCAATATTTTGCACGTATGGAGTGCGGAAGCCGGGATTAATCTACCCTCTTTAGCGAGAGGAAACCGGCATGTCTTAGATCCAAAAATTTGATGATACGTGACATTTAGATTACGGTGAATTCACTCGTCTAGAGAGGAGGCCTGAGTCTCAGCAATGGGGAAATTACCAAAAAGGCATTATGCTTTAAGCTCATGCTTCAGCGTGGAAACGGGGAAGAAAGAGCAGCTCATCTGCTTCTAAGCCAAGCAGTGGCTGAATTGATTCGAAACCCAGGTAGGTACCCGCCATGAAATGATTAGTAACACCAAGGCGCTTTTAGACTTCTCTGAAAGCTGAGGTTTTTTTTTTTTTTTTTTACGGTAGTTAAAATCATCCAATGACAAATCCCGCCCTTGGGCGGAGCGGGAAATAGTGTCAGACTCTTACTGACTAAAAACCTACCCTGTTCCTTCCCTGCCTTGCCCTGGTATGCATTTTCATACCTTCCCAGAGCCCCAGACTAGGCCTCGACCCTACTGGGCCCCTACGGTTTGCTGACAACTCCTTGAGGCGCACGGGAACAGTGCGCGCCGTAAACGACTTGGGCTTGGTCCGGTCTGTTACCGGACAAACGGACAGCGAGCTACCCATTGCCCGCCGTCCGCAAGCCCGCGTCTACGGTGGCCGGAAATTTGGATCGGAATTACGGCGGCGGCTGCGGCGAGAGCGCCGTTGCCTGATACGGTCAGCCTCCTCCTTTGCTAGCATTACTGCTTCGCAGAAGGAGGCGACCGCCTGCCACTCCTCCTCGCTCCGGAGCATGGCTTGAACCAAGCCCCGGCGCGAGAGATCGCCGCCGATCGCCCCCACGAGGACACGGCGATGCTCTTCCCAAGCGGGGCACACATCTACCGTGTGCTCCACCGTGTCCACCGGGCGTTCCGCACAGCTCTGAAAGCTGAGGTGGATCGGATAACACATTTGTTTCAACCGTATGCAATACCACTCACTAATTAATCACAAAATCTCAGACACTATAACCACTACAAACTTAAAATTTGGCAGGTAGGTTCCTTATTGGATGTAGACATCCGCTATGAACGGATTTTACGAAACTCCATTCTTAAGTGGGTCAAATGGGGCTTGGAAGTTTGAATGGAGAAACCGATATAATTCGCTAGTCTATATAATTATATAAAAGTAGAAACTGACTGACCAGGAGCAGTGGTGGCCGAGTGGTAACGGCCCCGACTTACGAGTAATCATCAGCCTCATGATGTTATCACAGCTGGGACTCAGGTCTCCTCTCTAGGAGAGGGAACGGGCCGTAATTCACCACGTGGGCCCAGTGTGGATTGGTGGATGTCACATGTCTTCGAAGTCTTGTTTCTAAGACATGCCGGTTTCCTCACGATATTTTTTTTCACCGTTTTTGAGACCAGCGGTGATGAAATAAATTACACAAAGTAATGCGCCTGGCTGGGTTTGAAACCGCAACCTACAACTCGTAAGTCGGAGCCGTTACCACTCGGCTAAGACTGCTTTCGAGGAATATTACCGAAACAAGTTCAGAAAAAGTGACCATTAAATGCCATGATTGTCAAATCTACCTAATGTTGAGGATATAATGTAGTTCCTATCGAACCGACGTGAGCTAACTTTATTGGAAGTTACGTACTTCGAAGTCAAAGTCAAAACGTTTATTACCTTCAAAGTTTTGGTTTTAGGCACGTTTTAGGTCATGTTGGTTGTCTCACGATGTTTTCCTTTACCATTTTGAGAGTAGTCGTGATTAAATATTTACACTAAATACAGAGCGGGTTTTTATTTAGGTGGGACACCATCTAACGACTCGCTCTAGGGCGAAGCGCGAGGGCGTGTCAGACTTTTACTGACTAAAACTCACAGTGCTCGTTTTGTTGCTACTTTTTATAAGCGTTGTGGTACCGAAACAATCCACAACCCTGGCAGTCGTCGGCCCTAACTAGCTCATTCGATTTTGCTGACATCTCTTTGAGGCATGCGTGAAACACAACTAGCCGTCGACCCAGGCTCGGCCGAACGTTGAGCTACCGAAGGCTCGACGTCCGCAAGCCCGTGCCTTCGGTCGCCGGTAGTCATCCTGGGCCATCGGACCCTGCCTGCTCTCTGCGTCAAAAAAAATGCTGGTATTTTTAGTGACTAGAGGCCACCCCTGCTGCCATTTAAGACTATTTTCTATAGAAAATACTTACTGCCTACGTTTATTACTAAGAATAAAACCAGGTGTGGGTTTCGAGACATTATACCTGTACTAAGTTTAACAGCGCATTCACGACTTTGGTCTCAGCGACGAGCCGCGCGGCGAGCGGGGCGTTATCGGTAGGCGATTGGTCGAGCGCGCTCCGCTATGGCCACCATGAGCGTCGTCGACCAATCGCCTACCCATAACGCCCCGCTCGCCGCACCGCTCGCCGCTAAAACCGAAGTCGTGAATGGGCCGTAATACCTGTCAACAGTAATATCCTCGTAAACTGTTGATTTTAATAGTTCCTGTGACGTTTTATGAGTTTGAGGGAAGTAGGAGTAATCTCCAGTCTGGCTGAGAATCAAAACGTTCCGAGTGCTAACAACAGGCCAGTCATAGTCGAGTTCCTTTTTAGGTATTGCCGTCGATTTTCCTTTCACTATATACCCTGCTAAACTGGGTAGTAGTCTCAATAATTGATGTCATTGAGTCACGCGTATCACGTGGACTGGATTCGGGGCGGCAAAAGCATAATAGGATGGGCTTCACGCTTTGCCCAGCTTTGAGGTTACAAATAGCACACTTTGATACAAGCGACCGATGTCTAACGAAGACGAGTGCTGCATTTTTCAATGCACTGACGCGAAAACCCGGTCTTATCCCACCGTTTTTGGGCACGCAATGGAATGTTTTCCGCAATATTGCGTCAAAAAGTGCGTGCTCGCCCCCACCACAATTTTATTGTAATAAAATTGTTTATCGTGTCAGGCTGGGCGCGGGTCGACCCCCACGAGGCGTGGGTCAACCTCCACGAGTCGTAAGTGTATTAAAAAACGGCGTTTGATACGCGTGCTTTGTCACTGCAGCCCTCAGCTTCATAGCACACTCGCCTACGGCTGGTGCAAATTCCGCCTCGGTTGCAATGACAAACTTTTTGCACTTGTATCAAAATGTACTTCTTCTTCTTATCGAATCGATGGTTTCCGTTTTGTCAAATGTACTTATTCTACGTGTATCAAATGACGTTTTTCAATACACTTACGAAGAAATAAATAAACGTGAGTTTACCGGCGACTCATGGGATCGGATAAGATAACTACATTCAATTGTAGCGGGGGCGAGCTCGCGCACTTTTCTGCGCTAGTACGAAAAATAGTAAATTGCGTGCTTGAAAGCGGTAGGGATAAGGGCGGTTTTTCGTGTAGGTTTATTGAAAATAAAGGTAGGTCACAGATTCAAAAGGGCATAAATAAGAGCGTAAGGTTGACATGATCGAGGCATTGTTCGCTGTCACCGCGGCACTACACTAAACAAAGATTAGTTATTTTTTTTCACGATTTCAGGTTTGGTCCCTTAGTAAAAGCTGTTTGTTATCATGATTACAATCACGTGTTTAAGTATCGTTCACTAGTTACCAGTCACCCTATATATAAGGCTGTTACTTATATACAAATCTTTCGGCAAAGATAATAAAAACAAACGTATTTTGTAGTGTGTACCAAATTTTTTTTTTTTCGGATTGTCTATGCTAATTAGGCTATGTTACACTCCAAGATGGTCACAGAATGGGAGGGTGGGTCCAGTTCAGTGTGCTTACCCTCATTCATATTGACGTCATGGCATAACACGGCATGGTAAGGCAACTGTTTGTAGTTATACTCCCCTAGTACTTACGACTTGCTTACATTTTCTAGGAACTGAATGAAACTGGATTTTACTCGCGAAGAAATATCGTAGCTAAGCATAGTAGCTAAACGTGTCAATTGATCTAAGTTTAGCTAGAGTTGCGAGGCCAGCCCGTAGATGGGTGGAGTGGAAGTTCTGTAATCAGTTGATCCTCGCTGACATTCGTAGTAAAATGACAGTCGTTACGCATTGTCAATAATCCGATAAAATTACCACTAGTCTCATCGAGAAGTGTAGTGTACCCATTTCATCCAGTAACCGCGTTGTTGAGGTCAGTTAGACAGTTTCGCTACATAAAATAACTATAAATAAAAGATAAAAATTAAATGAAACTTTATCTAGCGCAACTTCGATCCTGTATGGAGTACTGCACTCATCTTTGGGACGGATCTGCCCGATACCAGCTTGATGTAATTGAGACAATTGAAAGGCGAGCCAGGAGGATCATTGGCAAGTCGAGTCCAGGCTTCAAAGTCTTGAGCATCGACGCTGAGTTGCTGGCGTGGCGGTTTTCTTCCGGTTGCATTTTAGGGAGTGTGCGTCGGAATTACATAGTCTAATTCGCCTAGCCCGTTCCATCATTGGACCTCCAGACGTACGGCAATCCGCCACCGGTACATGGTGGAAATTCCACCTATACCTACGCACAAAACGTTTTGGGAACACATTCATTGTGCGTACAGCTAAGGAGTGGAATTCCCTGCCGGAGTCTGTGTTTTCTGATGGCTACAACCCGGGAATCTTTAAGTCTAGAGTGAATAGGTTACTTTTCGGTAAGCACACTCGCATCGTCACTTTCCATCAAGTAAGATAGCGGTCAAGTGCAAACCTATTAACAATCAAAAAATTCAAAAAATGCACAAATCTGTAATATCAGAAGTCGTTGTAACTGGATTTGTTTCTTTATTTTTTTTTGTTTCATCGACTTTCTGAATTAAAACGGTTTTGCATAGGTCTACCGTATGGGTTGCAATTTCTTTGGACCAGCCATCTAATGTTTTGTGTCTAGTATAAATCAATGCAAATACAAATTGAATCTACTTAGTACTATTCCATCTACATTTATAATTTCAAAGATCAAAACTCTAATTTATTTATGATCACCATAAATTGTAAGCTATAAAACTATACACAATTGAACTCTTCTGGTCGTGTCCATATTTAGAATTATCTTAATAGAAAATGATTCCCTTCACCTTGACCGTTCAAATGCTTCGGAAGAGCGCCAGTCATACATAATTTGAGTAGATTCTAATTTGACAGAAACATCGTGTGGCATGCAAACGTCACGTTGGACATAAAAAGATAATACATACATTGTGTGTTGTATGTTTGTATGAGATGGATCTACATCAGGTGTATTTTTGGTGTCGATGTGTTCTGTATAGTTATTTTTAGCTTCCTTTTTCTGTAATAGCTGTCTCTTGCAGTTTTAGCTGCATCCTTGGTTACTGTTCTGCGCCTATGAAATTTAGTCGCTGTGTGATGGTATGTGGTTTATAGCCTTTCTCGATAAATGGGCTGTTGAACACTGAAATATTCTTTATTTGAACCTGTAGTTCTTTTGAAGACTTTAGCTATACACTATAGATACATCACTTATGTAGATAGATGATGCACTGACAGCTGCATTATAAATTGGGGTTTCCTGCTCACAATGAATTACCTTAGAAAAGGGGGTAACTAGTTGATGATACTGTTCGGATGGTCAGATGGACAAACGGACAGACGGACAGACGGACAGACGGACAACAAAGTGATCCTATATGGGTTTCGTAGCGCATTTTTGAATTCTTTCATCTTTTACCCATCCCGCAGTGAAGATTGAGTCCTTCATTTCTGGACAAACCCAAAGCATGGCAATAAAAAACATAAAAGAACATTTCTAAAAATACCCGCACTCTCAAACTGCCATACATAACTATAAATAACCATTATAAATCTAATTAAGTGACTTAAACAATTTACGTTGTTAAAAGACGCGTGATGAATACGCCTCGTTCTATTTAGGTTATAAGTGGTTATCATTGTAATTATGGTTATAAGTGGTTTTTTGATTCAATCAGTTCTGATTGATACCAATGAATACTGGTTGTGTAAATGTGATGGCTCTTCTGTATGACGTACCAATTGGTTACATTGTTTCCATGCGCGATCTTTTTTTTATGGTAGGTACAATCATCCAATGACAAATCCCGCCCTTGGGCGGAGCGGGAAGTAGTGTCAGACTCTTACTGACTAAAAACCTACCCCGTTCCTTCGTAGCCTATCGTGCCGGGGCCGGGTATTCCTTTCGGAAGTTAACCCATGACCCCAGTAGGCTTCGACCCTGCCTGCCTGCAGCTAGCAGGCTGGGCCTCTTCGGTGTGCTGACAGCTCCTTGAGACGCGTGGGAACGACTTGGGCTCAGTCCGGTCGGTTACCGGACGATCGGACAGCGTGCTATCCATTGCACGCCGTCCGCAAGCCCGCGCCTACGGTGGCCGGAAATCGGGATCGGAATCCCGGCGGCGGCTGGGGCGAGCGCCCCGTTGCCTCTGCCTGATGCGGTCGGCCTCCTCCTTTGCTAGCATTACTGCTTTGTAGAAGGAGACGACCGCCTGCCATCCCTCCTCACTCCGGACCATGGCCTGAACCAAGGCCCGGCGAGAGAGATCGCTGCCGCCGATCGCCCCCACGAGAACACGGCGATGCTCCGCCCAGGCGGGGCACAACTCTACAGTGTGCTCCACCGTGT
Source organism: Leucania comma (assembly GCA_958295575.1). Taxonomy (NCBI): domain Eukaryota; kingdom Metazoa; phylum Arthropoda; class Insecta; order Lepidoptera; family Noctuidae; genus Leucania; species Leucania comma. Next base: position 9,051,380 of record OY282482.1, on the reverse strand, counting down.
CCTCCGGGTGTTCCGCACAGTGGCGACACCCGGGCGAATCCTCCGCACGAATGCGCGTTAGATTCATTTTTGGGCTGGTTGCTGCAGTTCCCATATCCGTCCCTTTCTTGCACATAAGTATGTCCTATCGAGTGAAAGGGACTTAGCTAACTGCGTATTCAAATATGGAATGATGTTTGTATGTGTACCCCGTAAATTCAATGGCGTCGAATGACTGCTGTGGAAAATTGTGAGAAAATTGTGTGAAATTTTTTGTTTGTGTCTTAACATGCCCATGAGACTCACCACCATATGCCAAAGAAAAATCTTTGATTTCTTTGGCCACTTTGACAGAAAGAGAGGTGGAACCTGGAAAAGTTGCTACTGACAGGAAAAGTACTCGTAGATAGGAAAAGACCCAGGGGCAAGAGTCCGATTCGTTGGTCTGCGGTTAGAGTAGATAGAGTTCGTAAAGCAGTTAGAGTAGGAAGAGCAGGTACCTTAGGTAGAGCAGGTTAAGTAAGTAGAGCAAGTGGAGCACTTGCTACTTGCTAGAGCAGGTAGAAAAATACCTTCGAGATTCCATTCGGGATTTGGTCTATTTACGGAACCCTCAGCGCACGAGTCCTACTCGCACTTGCCAGTTTTTATTACATTAAATATTAGAGCCAGATTATTATTAGTTTTTAAAAAATCATATAATTTTAGCACATTACATGTTTATTTAATTGTAAAATATACTTAAGTTCTTAGTACTCAAATAATCTGTAGTACTACTAGATTACTGCAATCAAATTAATAACTACTTTAAGTAGTTTGATTATTGTAGTTAAGTTACATGTTATCATAACTACATGTAGTTAACTACTTGTAATCGTAATCGGTAATCTGATTTCAAAGAAATAGTTAACTGCGCCCAACACTAGCCTATAGGAACTCGGTAGTTAAACGACACCACCCCATCGAGTTTGGACTCAGCTCAAGTCGTTTACGGCGCGCACTGTTCCCGCGCGCTTCAAGGAGTTGTCAGCAAACTGTAGGGGCCCAATAGGGCCGAAGCCTACTGGGGTCAAAGGGTATGTGGAAATGGCACCCGGGGCCCTGGGACCAAGGCAAAGAATGGAACGGGGTAGGTTTTTAGTCAGTAAGAGTCTGACACTACTTCCCGCTCCACCTAAGGGCGGGATTTGTCATTGGATGATTTTACCTAATATAAAAAAAAAAAATTTGGTCCGTATTGACGAGTACTTTGGTGATGGATGGTAACCAGCCAGGGTCTGATAATGGAGCTAGAAGATAGCTATAGGAACAGGTAATAAGCGTAATTAGATAACCCTATCGTGTCTGACCTTTTTAGAATGGTCTTGATATACTGCGCTATGAAAGCTTGCTATGAAAAATGATTTTCATTGAAAACTTGTTTACTATATGTTACTAACCATTGTGTTGTGCTGTGTCTGTCCGGAATAAAAGTATTTCTATACTATTCTTGATGTAATTTTTCACCCAAAAAATATTAAAATCCCAATCTAATAATACCCGGGAGCGCAGACAGGTAAGTTTTCCACAAGGCTCCGTCCGTCGACGCGCTCGGTGTTGTCCGGTCATTCCACTCGGCCAATCGTGTGCGATTATTTATTACAGTACAGTCAACAGAAGATACTTGTATATAGTAGTTAGTTCTATACTTTCTGGAAAACCAGTAAGATATTCACATGAAAGAACTCGAATAAAAAAAAAAGGTGTTGTTGCATCCCATGTATCATTAAAATCATTAAATCAGTTATTCATTTGCAAACATGGGTAAAAATATACATTGATGTTTTGTTTTTAGATAAATAATAAACATATATGTTTAACCATCACATGGGTATGCAAATAATAAAATTATGTACAATTATTAACAATTATGGATAACAAATTAAATATGTCAGCCTTGTCATATAAAGTTATAAAAATAATTATATAAAAAAAATATTATATGTCAAAATTAAATTTTAAAAAATCAAAATAAAATTAGATGTCAAAATTGAATTTAAAAAAAACAGTATTAAATTAAATGTCAAAATTAAATTATATAACCAATAAAAATTTAAATGTGAAAATAAAATTAAAAAAATCAATAAAAAATAAAATGTCAGCATAAAAATAAAAAATATATAGATAATTATAAAACTAACGATTTTACCCTAATATAATATCAATTCTACTTTTTTTTTTATTTAGCCTATACTTTTCCAGTGCTGGGCAAAGACCTTCCCCAACTTCTTTCAGGAATTATTTTCTTGAGCTACCTCAAACCAGCCCTCACGGTAGGCGTCTAGGTCATCTCGCCACCTCTTTCCAGGTCGACCTCGGTGCTGTCGGCCGGCCTCAGGTACTCACTTTGTAAAGACTCTTGCACAACGGTCAGTCTGCAAGCTGCACACTGACCGTTGATGATGCGGCTGATATTACGACTCACCCAATTCCATTTTTGCAGCTATAAATTTTACTGTCCAGATTTATCCTACCTAAACCCCTGATCGGATTAAATGAAACTTTTAAATAATGAAAGTATAGGGTGTATCTGTGAGGGAGAGTATAGAGAAAATAAAGTATCAATCTTCATCTAGTGAGTTATATTACTAAAGAAAAAAAAAACTGCTCAGTGTAATTCGGACTCCGTATCATCCGTACCAAAAAATTACGTTTGTTGTATGGGAGCCCTACTTAACTATTTATAATACCACAGAAATATATACATGATACGTGAAAATTTCAACTGTCTAGCTATTTTACGGTTCAGGATATACAGCCTGGTGACAGAAAGACGGACAGTGGAATCTTAGCGATGGGTTACCCTTTGAGTACGGAACCCTAAAAAAGTGACAGAAAAACCAAATTTTATTTTAATAATATTAATCCTGTTTCGGATAATAATCAACACATTTAAATAAAATAAAAACTAACGGATTGTACCAACCATAAGCACTGTTTTATTTTACACTTTCGTCTTAATAATTTTTAGTTCGTTTAGTAATAGCATATTGCTTAGCTATTTTATATGCTGACTGTACTTGTAGTCATACATAGGTATTGTGGAAAAGGTTTTTAATAAAGGTGTTGATAAGGACGGGGTAGACTGACGGATAAGACGCGTAAAGGTAATATTATCCTCATAAATATATATTCTTTACAGTGTTGAGTTTGCAGCCAGATATCGGGTATTTTTTGCGAAAATTTTAAGGTTTCAGAAAGGTGTCTGAACGGGTTTTTAAAGTGCTTTATTGTAATTTTCCTTTTTGTACCTAAGTTCAATGATCTACTGGGTAAAAGCGATCGCTTGAAAAATATGTATCGTGCATTAAGTACTGCTTCGGAATAGGATGCGATCGCATCTCATTCCCTCTCGCTCCGGAGGAACCAGGGCCGCTGCCGACCGACTCTTCAATGGTTAATCATCATTACGCGATCACTGGTGACCGAGTGGTAACGGCCCCGACTTACGATTAGTAGGTCGCGGGTTCAAGCCCGGCCAGGCGCCTTACTTTGTGTAATTTATTTCATCACCACTGCTCTCAAAACGGTGAAGGAAAACATCGTGAGGAAACCGGCATGTCCTAGAACCAAAAATTCGAAGACATGTGACATCCACCAACCCGCACTGGGCCCGCGTGGTGGATTACGGCCCATTCCCTCTCTTAGAGAGGAGGCCTGTGTCCCAGCAGTGGGAACATTAAAAGGCTGATGATGATGATGATGATGATGACGCGGTCACTAGCTAGCATCAGTTTCACTATAAATGTCGAAATTGTAGGCTCAGGAATGCTGTTATGGATTATCCTCATAGTAATCGGCCACAAAATGCGGGAGCTTTGTCCATCTTAGGTCAGTGTTGTTTACTAAATGACTTACGGTACAAATGGCCGGTCATTACTCCCGTTAATCGCTCACAAACAATGATTTATTTTTCCAGGAAACTGCTACACATAGTAGATACTTATTCCTGGAAGGCACGTGTATTTATCAAGAGTTGTTAGTGTAGTGACCGTTTTCGTTATCTAAGGAATTCTTTTAAGTAAATAAAAAGGAATTGGATTTGAAGTTAATTGCTGTTAAGGATATATGTATAGTGACTTGGAAAGCGAAGCTTAGTGATAATATGACCGGTATAGAATGGAATAGTAAAACGTGTTGCGCCGACCCCGGAGAACACAGTACAAGGGCAGGAAGATGATGAAGATGGAAAGCAACGATAACTCATGAGTTGGTCCCCGCTATCATTTATATACCTATCTTCGACAGTCGTTAAAGTTGTCAAAAATTAAAAGGCCGGTTTTGAAATTTTTATTTTGACTACCTAGCGACAGGCTTGTCTGTGTAGTGTAACTACTACTAAAATAATAATTAGGAGTCCGGTGTAGTAGTAGCTATTTTAGTAGTAGCTACACTGCACCGAACAAGCTGAGGTAGTCAAAATACAAATGTCAAAACGGTCCTTTTATTTTTGTCGACTTTGCATATAGTCAGAAGTCAGCAATTCTGACACAAGTCTATGAGTCAAGGGGTGTAGTGTGTAACCGTGGCCGCTGACGATTGCCTCCACGAGAACACGTTGTTGGTGATTCGCCTGGTGATGTTTTTATCTTCAATCTTCAAATGTTTGTGGAAGGGATTAGATATTTAAAGGCTGCCGAACTGAAATGGGACAGGGCAGGACACGTCTGCTGCATGTCCAACAAGTGGAGATGGCATGACAAACTAGACAGATTCCTCAAGAACAGGCCAGAAGAAGCGCGGGTCCGCGAAAGATGGAAGTAGTGGAGGAAGGCCTTTACCCAAGCATAGAATAGCATAGCATCGGCTTTATAATGTTCCCACTGTTGGGACTCGGGTCGCCTCTCTAGGAGAGGGAATGGGCCGTAAACCACCACGCGGGTTAGTGGATGTCACATATCCTCTAGTGTTTAGTTGTAGGACATGCCGGTTTTCTTCGCGATGTTTTCCTTCACCGTTTTGAGATCAGTAGTGATGAAATAAATTACACAAAGTTATTCGCCTAGCTATTGGTTTGAACTCGTGACTTACAACTCGTAAGTCGGGGCCATTACCACTCGGCCACCACTGCTCCAAGAGCTTTGCCCAAGAGTGGGACAGAATAGGCTAACAAAAAAAAACTTGTAGTAAGTCCCCTCTGAGTGAAGTGAGTGGGAGTACTAGGCTTTTAATGACTACAAGCCACCTGAATTCCTTCAGTTACCCTTTGCGTTCCAGGGCCACGATAATTGGCCATTTGCGTTTGCTTATTTTTGTACAATATTTTTTACTAAACAACAAATAAAAATAAAAAGAAATCTTTTTTCTGAAAATAGCATTCCAAATATTGGTTTGAGTAAGAGTGGGGGCGTGGTGGGAATGAGCACACGTAACCTAATGACGATGACGTCATACCTCAGTATATGCAATATTATGCATCTTTATATTTTTATTTGACAGTTTCCCCTTCCATCGGATTTGAAAAGTTTCTAGCTTGAACGAATTCGATTTTTAAAAACAAATAAAGAATATAGAAAATTGAGTTAAGTATGTACTCTTTTTTTCGAACAATCCCATCGCCCAAGGGAGGTGATGATGCTACGATATGGTAATAAATAATAATAATAAATTGTTTATTTGTACTTACTTTACAATTTAAATAAATTGTTATACAGTTACAGATATCATGTTGTACATAATAGCAAAATTAAAATGCGAACTGCTACCTCCTAAACTAGGCTAAAAGCCTGTGTTTTAGGAGCCAATGTTCCTTCAGATAGAAGCAAATTATAACAGACAACATTGCAAGTAGGTGTTAGTTATAAATCATAAGAAGTGCAGTTACAATACATACATCATTGAAATTGATTATAAAATTATTATTATTACTGTAATTAGATTAATCAAGCGATTAAATTAGGTTATTAAAACATTTTACATAACAAATTCTTGGAAAAACAGAAAAAAAAATATTATACAACTGAATAAGCAGTTAACATCAGTCTTTATGAGATGACTGTAATAAGATTTTCGGTTTCTTCGTATGTTAACTTCTGCAGCCATTTGGTAAGTTTAACTTTAATATCGTGTTTAGGTAAGGGATAAATGGAGATGAGCTTGTTTATTTTATTGTAAAGTCGAGAGCTAGTTGCCACATACTGTCGGCTGGCAAACTTGGAACGGCATCGTACCGTGTCACAAAAAGGGAAGGCCTTTCCGTCTTTTTAGCCTGTCCGTGTCTAGGTGCAACTTAGAGTGTTTCCGAAGCACAGCACAGAGCACAAAGAGCTTTCTCATGGTCAAGACTTCGGCTTCTGAGTATACTCGTAGTTGTTGAGTCGAGAAGTCTCTATGGTTGTAGGAGCATCATACAATACGCACAAAAATGTAGGTAGAACTCCATGGCATTTCACCTTTCAATTTTAACACCATATAAAAAGCCAAGGCCGTGCAAATAAGTATACCATCACTCACCAGTCTCATTTCTTACTTCGATAATATTCTGTATGAAGGGTCATTATTTATTTACAAATATGGCGGCACTATGAATACTTCCGTCACTGAGATAAATTTAAAGATACCGTAAAGTTATTAAAATTGATGATGACTAAAGAAATAATTAAGTGCAAGTTAAAATGCAAATTGAAATGTCTTGCAGTAGATTTAAAATTATTGGAAGTTGCTTTTATAAGTGCAGCTATAAGTGAAATATTGGAAAGAGATAGGTAATCATTATTATATTATAAGGGAAGATACATTATGCACTGATATTTTTGTGAGAAAACCTGAACTCGAAACTCACAAATCTACTACCTGTAGTCACTGATAGACAAGGACTGAGGAGTCAGCGCTGGCAAATTAGGACACACTATCGTGATTTCAGAGGTCCACGCGCTAGAGGTGAGTCACCTATCTTCCGTTGTTTTGATTACATCAAAGATCCTAGGTCACTTAGTAATACTATATAGAATTTTATTATTTTTTTAAGTGGGAATTCATTCAATGCCTTCTCTTCATCTCATGGGCATAGTGGGAAGGCGTGGCAGACTTTTACTGACTAAAACCTACCCCTATGTTCTTTCTTTGCCTTGCATTCCAGAGTCCAGGGTTTTACTTTCAGAACCCAAGGCCCTAGTAAGCTTCGACCCTGCTGGACCCCTACGGTTTAGCAGTTTTTTTTTAATAACATAGTCTCACCTTTGGCCACTATCTCAGCTGATGGTAAGCGATGATGTGGCCAACGATGGAGCACGCTTGCCTACAAGTAACCTATTCACTCTTGACTTAAAGACTCCTAAGTTGTAGCTAACATCTAATATTTTATAGCATACTAACGACCCGCCCCAACTTCACACGGGTGCAATGGTGATATTAAATATATAATGCATGTATAATACATATATACCTTCCTCTAGAATCACTCTATATATTAAAAAAAAAACCGCATCAAAATCCGTTGCGTAGTTTTTAAGATCTAAGCATACATAAGGACAGGCAGCGGGAAGCGACTTTGTTTTAGACTATGTAGCTTAGGATAGTCAAAAATTAAATGTACTCACTGCTGGAACTTAGGCCTGGTCTCTGAAAGAGAGAAAATAGTAACTGAGAAAAATAATGAAAAATTTAAAATAGGTCAACGACTACATTACTTTGACATAGCTGACTATTGACCTCTTTTGCTCGAACATTTTAAAGAAAGTAACAAAACTAAAGGAACTCCAATTTGTAACAAATTCCAATGTACAAACTTTGAATGGTTAATGAATGTTAATTAACTCCGAACAGACAAATTGACTCCCCTAATGAGTTTAAGGACACCAGTTTTACTAAAAACGATTTCGTTTGTTTAGAGCAATCAGAGATAACCACGAGCACTTACGAGCATTGACTGGCCTGTTGGTCTAGTGGTTAGTGACCCTGACTGCGATGCCGGAGGCTTTTTTATGGTAGGTAAAATCGGATACAAATCCCGCCTTTGGGCGAAGTGGCAGAAAGTTTCAGACTCTTACTGACTAACTACCGCGCTCCTTCGTTCAGAAAGCAGCCCTTGGCCCCATTAGGCTTCGATCCTGCCTGCCTGCAGCTAGCTGGCTGGGCCTCTACGGTTTGCTGACAGCTCCTTGAGGAATCAGTAATACAAGAAGACAACTTTGTCAACCAAATTCGACAGCCCAAGTCGTCGACGGCGCGTTCTGTTCCCGCGCGCCTCAAGGAGCTGTCAGCACACCGAAGAGGCCCAGCCTGCTAACTGCAGGCAGGCAGGGTCGAAGCCTACTGGGGTCATGGGTTAGTTCCGAAAGGAATGCTCGACCCCGGCACGATAGGCTACGAAGGAACGGGGTAGGTTTTTAGTCAGTATGAGTCTGACACTACTTCCCGCTCCGCCCAAGGGCGGGATTTGTCATTGGATGATTTTACCTACCATAAAAAAAAAAACCAAATTTGGTTGACAATGTTTGTCAACCAAATTCGAGACTTAGGGCTTACATTAGACTAGACTCAAGACTTAACTTTAGGGACCACATACCATCCGCATGTGAAGGCGCTAATAAGACGCTAGGGTTTGTCATGAGAGTTTCTTTTACATTAAAGGGAATAAGAGCTGCCCTAATGTTATACAAGGCATACGTGCGCAGTAGATTGGAATTTAACGCCATAGTATGGAGCCCACACGAGGCTAAGTATTCTCTTTTTATAGAACGAGTCCAGAGGAAGTTTTCCCGTTTTATTTATAAGCGCATATACGGGTACTACCCTTAAAGGTACCCATCTTTGTTTGTTACGGGGATGGTGGGACTAGACGCTCTAGAACTCAGACGAAAATTACACTTACTGACTCATTACCATCGTCTCCTGACAAACAAGGTGGTTAATCCAACTACGCTGGAGCGGGTGGGTCTTGCGGGGATAATAAGCTTTAATTGCAAATCACTGAAGAGGTCTATGGAAGGTGTGCGAGATTTATGTCGGTCGGCGGACGTGGTAGCCCTTCAAGAGACCTGGTTGCTGCCACACGATTTGCCGTTACTCAGCACTATTGACGACAGCTTCGGGTGTACCGGGACGTCAGCTGTGGACACCTCGGCGGGCCTTTTGAGCGGAAGGCCATACGGTGGTGTGGCGTTATTGTGGCGTAAAAGTGCGTTCGAGACAGTGTTACCTATAGAGTGTAATAATGTGCGAGTGTGCGCGATCAACATAACCGTAAGTACTAGATCTGTAGTGTTTATTAGTGTTTACATGCCCACTAATTCGAATGACAATCTCCCGGAGTTTACAGCCTGTCTTGGTACTATTCGCTCAATAATAGAAGTAGAGGAGAATAAAGGAGTTGAGGCTTTTTATATCATAGGAGACTATAATGAACATACAAATGAGTTGTTCTACAATGAAATGATAAACTTTTGTTCGGATCAAAAGTGGGTCTGTGTAGATGTGAATATGTGTAATAGTAATACCTACACTTTTACTAGTGGATCACATGGCTGTAATAGATGGTTAGATCACTGCATCGTAACTGAATCTGCACGGCAATCAGTCGTTAGTGTTACAGTGCTATATGACGTGTATTGGTCTGACCACTTTCCGATTGCGATTATATGTGATTTGCATAAAATTTATCCTAAAATTCAATGCAACATACAAAATGATAATCGCTTTAATTGTATAATGTGGGGCGAGAGGACGTTAGAGCAGATTAGCGAATACCACGACCTCTGTCACTTTAAGTTAAAAGTTATAGATATGCCTCGAGTGCTCAGTGATTGTTGTGATAAATTCTGTGATCACACAGAACATTGCTCAGTTCTCGATAAAATGTATTTTAATATTGTAAATGTACTGGCAATGGCAGCCAAACAAACTTATAGAAAAAAGTGTAGGAGGAAGGGTGGCTATGTCACAGGATGGAACAAATATGTCGCCGACGCTCACCGTGAGGCGCAGCTTCAGTTCCGAGTATGGACATTGGCCGGTCGCCCAAAAAGTGGTCGTGTATATGCTGATATGTCAGAGGCGAGGAGACATTTTAAGACCAAACTCAAGTGGTGTCAGAACAGGCAGGAGCAGCTTAAAATGGATCTCCTTGCTTCTAACCATGCTACTAAAAACTTTAAGCATTTTTGGAAAAACACAAATAAAATGAATGTGAGGCCTAGCCTCCCGGTGAGTGTCGGTGCCATTAATGATCACAAGAATATTGCTGACGCTTTTAGGCATCACTTCTCTGTGCGGTCACCTTCGTGCACTGGGTCTGGTGGAGCGGACGGTGCTGGGGCCGTCGTTACTGGGCGGAATGCAAAAATACCAGCTAAGACAGTAGCCAAAATTATTACAAAAATGCAACGCGGAAAGTCGCCGGGTCACGACGGTCTCAGTATCGAACACTTTAAACATGCGGGAGTCCATCTGCCAAGAGTTTTGTCACTATTTTTCACTCTGTGCCTAGGTCACTCCTATTTGCCGGAACCACTTATGCGGACGATAGTAGTCCCCGTAGTTAAGAACAAAACGGGTGACACATCCGACATGAACAACTATCGGCCCATCTCGCTCGCTACCACCACCGCCAAGGCGCTTGACGGTCTGTTAAATGGCTGCCTCTCGGAACACGTAGAAGTGCATGATGCCCAATTCGGGTTCAAGGCGGGAGTGTCTACTGAGAGTGCCATCCTTAGCCTGAAACACACCGTCAAGTACTACACTGCGAGGAGGACGCCGGTGTATGCGTGTTTCCTCGATTTGTCGAAAGCTTTCGATCTTGTCTCCTATAATGTGCTGTGGGACAAGTTGAGGGGCACGGGTGTGCCGGTGGAGTACATGGCATAGCCCTCCTCAGATACTGGTATGCTCACCAGACGAATCGGGTGAAGTGGGTCGGTACTCTGTCGGATGAGTACAGAATGGAATGTGGTGTAAGGCAGGGGGGGTTAAGCTCGCCCCTGTTATTTAATGTATATATCAACCAGCTTATCGAACGACTGAGCAGCACACATGTCGGCTGTCACATCGACAATACGTGTGTCAATAACATAAGTTATATGCGGACGACATGGTACTGCTCAGTCCTTCGATAAGCGGACTGAGAGAGCTACTATCGATTTGCGAGACGTATGCGGAGATACATGGTCTTAAATACAACTCAAAAAAAGAGTGAGCTTTTAGTGTTTAAAGCACCTAAACAACAGCCTCGCCGTGTGCCTCCGGTATGTCTTAACGGCGTGGTACTCAAAGTGGTTGATAGTTTTAAGTACCTAGGCCATGTTGTCACAAGTGACCTACGTGATGATGGCGACATAGAGCGCGAGCGCAGGGCGTTGGCGGTGCGGGGTAATATGCTCGCCCGTAGGTTCGCTCGTTGCACGGCAGACGTCAAAATTTGTTTATTTAAGGCGTTCTGTCAGTCCTTCTACTCGAGCGGCCTGTGGGTGTCATATACGAACCGGGCTTACAACGTCCTGCGCGTACAATATAACAACGCTTTCAGGATGCTGTTGCGGTTGCCGCGGCGTTGTAGTGCGTCGGGAATGTTTGCTACGGCTCACACGGATGGCTTTCACGCCATCATGCGTAAGAAAGCGGCTTCCTTACTGCAACGCTTGCGCAACACTCGTAACAGCATCCTGAAAATGATTGCTGACAGGCCGGATTGCCCCATCCAGAGACACTGGGTGGAATTAGCTATAGGTTACTAATAACACTAATATAGTATATAAGCACTTTCTGTTACTAACACACTAACAATGTATCTATGGACCATATTGGGTCTGAAATAAAGAAATTTTAATTTAATTTAATTTAATTGCGAGCCAATTCCTGGACGGAGGTGGAGGCGTCGAGGGCCCTCGTCGTCGGAGGAAACTGTTCGCCGCGCCACCGAGAGTGCGCACACGTCGAGGCGCTGCAGCGCCCACAGCTCGAGCAGTGACACTGCTTAACTCTTTGCTCGTTCAGCACATAGATCTGGATATCTTCCACGACAAGCCGTACCAAATTTGTAAATAAATATATTCATTTTTAAGTTTCTTGTAGATAGTCTATTCAAATATGTTGTTTTTATTAGTCTTTAAGATTTTAGAATGTAAGTGTTTTGGGCTTGTACTGTAAACTTATATTTTTAAATAAATAAATAAATGTAAATGTAAAAAAAAAAAAAACATTGACAGTGGATCAAAAAGTTAAGTTGATTTATCTTTAGATTTAGATTTATTTTGAAATAGGCTATGGCAACCGCCGCTCCCCGCACCGCGCTGCCTGTGTGGCTAAGCATAACGCGCGCGTTCCCGCACCCACGTCGCTGCCCGCACTAAGCTGCCAGTGTGGCCGAGCACATAATGTTTAAGATTTGTAATCAAAACAAGATCTCATTAATCAAGGTCATTTTGACCTAGTCAGGAGTTCAATACACTGGACATTCCGCCCTCGTAACCTCCAGGAAATCCGAAAAATTGGCACATAAACAAAAAAGATCCCACATTAATAGCTGATCATCAATATTTACTCGTCAACGGCTTATTAGGATTCCGTACCTCAAAAGGAAAAACGTAACCCTTATAGGATCACTTTGTTGTCCGTTTGTCTGTCAAGACTCTTTATCTCGGGAACGCGTGTAGGTATCGAATTGAAATTAAAACCATAAATATGCTCAAGTCTGCGGTCTGTGAAAAAATGAAACTTCGGAACTAACGGAAAAAAATACGGCCGTTTATTTTGCAAAAAAAATGTGTATATTTCGACATTTTAAAGGGAACCAATATTCACAGGTCACTGAAATTGGGCAAGAAGCAAGGTCTTATAGCACAAGTAAAGGAAAAAAACGTTTTTCGATTTTTTTTCGATTCGGAAAAATCTTCGAGACTCGATTCAGGAATTGAACTATTTACATAGGTTTGTACGGAACCTTTAGTTTGCGAGTCCGACTCGCACTTGCCTAATTTTTTTTTGTGTTCTGTTTACCGCTAAAACATAATGAATCATATCAATCAATGCTTTTGAATGAGAATGCAGGAAAATAAACAACTACAGACCTATTATACCCCATTTTATTTTCTCTACATTTAGTTCGTGTAATTTGTAAAAGTCATCTTGATTATTTGGGGCATTGTGTTAGTTGAAGTCGATAACCTTTCGAGTTGCTGATGATTCTTCATTCTACTTTTTTCTTGTTTACCGAATAATGCTGCTAGCGGCTAGTAGTCATTTGACCAAGTACTTTGTTTGCAATGCCTAATTTACAAGTGGGCCCAGCCTCGGCAAATCGCCATCCCTAGCTATTTTTTTAACAGGAAAGCCCCGTTTACACAATGGCGATTAGCCGAGGCTGAGCCTACGTGTAAATTAGGCATTACACTTAAGCTAGAATTACACTACACACGTGTGCCACACACGCCAATCTGGGCGTGTCGGTCTCCATACATTTTATATGGAAACTAGACTTGTAGAGCTACACTTGATCCACGCCACGCAACGTCGTTCTACGTACAAATTAGGCGTGTTACACGTGTGCGTCGGTGGTCTAATGTAGCTTTAGTTTTTTTGTAGTTATATTCTAGCTTTAGTTTATTACACTACGTGCTGTCGGCGAATCGGGCTTGGACGGGTGGACGGTGAGCTACCCACTTCCCTCTCGCCACGGACCATGGCCTGAAATAGGGTACGAAATGAAGACACGGTGGTGCTCCGCCCAAGTGGACATACAACAATTGGATTTATAATGTTAGGTACCGCTAGGCTTTCTGAGTCCTAGACTACTTATAACTCGTAAACTGAATGGAAAATTCTAGACATAAGAAGAAAGCGATGATCAAACGCTAGATTCAAATACCAAATAGCTAAGCCTGATGACACCCGACAATTTAGCACCGGACGTCATAGCATCATAAGAATACAGCCAACGAAAATATCGAGGCAATAAATTAATATTCTATAATAAATTGCTAGCAAACAACGTAACGTTTTGTTTATATTACAGTGCAATGGTGCATAAGTGATGGGACAGTCGCCTACGCCCGTTTGATAACGAAGATATGGGGGACATTTGCATGGAAACAATAGATATATTTGTACGTACGTACCAGGCAAACATAACACGTCTGCAGTATGCGGTCAACCTTGTTTTTAACTTGACAGGTTGTATAATCGTCATGGTTTACGTAGTTTGTCTGTCCCATCGTCATGGTTTACGTAGGAATATTTTAGCACTAGCTGTCCCCTGTGGTTTTAACTTTAATTGAAAGAAAGAAAAATATTTTATTGGGCATAGAAACACGCAATGTTGAAACAACATATGGGTAAATAAAAAAAAAATAACAATGTGTGTCTCACGGCTGCGCCAAACAGGTCCAGTTCAGCATAAATGCCAGACAACTACGAGGTGGTTGCCTGAAGCTGGTTTTCAACTGAACGTTATTTCGAGTGTACGGTTGAAAATTGGTTTATTTACTCAGTTATTAGTGTAAGGTATAGGATAATTGAAAATTACATACCTCTTATATGGGGTGACTGGTAATTAATGAACGATACTTAAACACGTGATTGTAGTTATGACAACAATCAACTTTTACTATGAGACCAAACCTTAAATCGCAAAAAATATCAGCCAAGTTCAGTACATTTTGACCAGTTAGACGAACATAAATGTACTGACCAGCAGATTTTTTTCGCGATTTCAGGTTTGCTCCCATAGTAAAAGTTGTTTGTTGTCATGACTACAATCACGTGTTTAAGTATCGTTCACTAATTACCAGTCACCCTATATATTATGAGACCGATTATGATGAGTTTGGTATGGACAGAGTTTTAAACTCAAGAACGGACACAGGCTTATCTGGTTTCGACTTCAGATTTCGAAGCATGTAACGATCCAACATCGTCTTGTGCTATTTTGTTATACCTTATGTTAATAAAGAACTTTAATAATCAATATAAAATCAATATCCATTATCAAGTGTGACTACTTTAAATTACACCAAATATTGAGTATGATAGACACCGTAAAATTTTAGTGGTAGTTTTCCCGCTGCAGAATGACTAGCCATAAGAAGTACTTTCGAAGCATACAGTAAAAGTAGAAAAAAAGCCATTTACAAAAAAAAAATAACCGACTTCACTAAAAAAAACACTAAAAGGATCAAAATAACTTAAATTTTGGTAGTCGGTGTTAATAAGAAACAAACAATATCGAGAAATACCGACATTCTCCTTATGGCGAGTTGTTCTGCCGCGGGAAAACAACCATTAAAATTTCAATGTGTATAATATATGTACTAGCTTCTGCCAACGGCTTCGCCCCCGTGAGAGTCGGTTTACCCTCTTACGGGCGGAGTTTCATAAAATCCGTTCTTAGCGGACGTCTACACTTTATAAGGAACCTTGCTGTCCAATATTAAGTTTGTAGGTGTTATAGTTTCTGAGATTTCATCATTAATCTGTGAGTGGTATAATAAAACAAAACTGAAAACTTAACACCCCTTATACAAGAAGCTAATTTTAGCCAGGGGGTGATTGAACAGCTACCGGTCTTCAGACGGGTCACTAGTTCAGACAGAGTGATCCAATGAAGCAACTTTAATTAACACAATCTGGCTTACTATAAATCTTAGCAACAAGACAATAAGCAGAAAGATACAAAAGGATCATGCGAAAAGACTTCTTCAGTACATACAGGCTCAAAATCTGTAAGTACAGTTACAAGGTGGCTGGCTGATTATGAAAAAAAAATGTATTCCATTTTCAAACATCAGCCCTTCTAGCCAAGTTACGATAATTTCGTTAAGCGCACCCAATTCCTTAGTTCTGACCACGTGACTGAGCGTTGAGATAACGTCAGAAGGAATTGGGGGCATGGCCAACTTCAAGCCTTATCTCACTAAACGTAATGGTATATGTCTCTCACAGAATATGTAATTTTGTTGGCGCTGTTACAACAATTATTATTATAAATAAATATAAAATAATGAAAGCGATCCCTTTCTTTTGTGTCTCTGGATTTGTTTCTTTTGACGAACTACCTTTAACTTTTTAAATACCGTAATTAGAGACACAATAAAAAGACAATAGGTGGCGGACACCGGTGTCCTCTTGGGACTTCACAGTTTTAATAGCCTCACTAATGTGAGAATCGCGTTGATATTGGAAGTGCTAGAGAAATTATAGGAAGGGAAATATTTATATTCACTTGTAGACAAACTGTAGCGATGGGAAAGGGCTCGGCAGATGATGTCACTACAGTATTTCATGACATTTCTTCTTGACATGAGTTGTTCTGACTGAGCCTTCTGATCTTCTACTTTCTCATTTTAACTATTGTAACATTTTCGTACACTTTAACAAAGTCCTGAGTTCTATTGACATTATGACAAATTTAATTGAGGAATTAGGTCGTTCACCTTTTGATTCAACAGACGATTAGTAAATAGATCAAAACATTATTTGTTCTTCAAAGAGATATTGTTTTTAGCTTAAAGGGTTTGTGGCAAAGGGGTTAGCTACTGACCTGAATAATTTTACGTAATTAATCTATCTTTATTAAAGTGGGTGAGGTAGTCACGCTGTGTTAAAAATTGGTAGACCGTGGGCAAAGACATTAAATATATACACTGTTAAATTTTGGTCGTTTTAATCCCGCGGAGGGTCGATTCGGTACATGAAACACTATCGATTTGTAAAGAGAAAATTAAAAAATAAAGTACTTTTTTTTTAAACTCGAATTAATTTACGCATGTACGAAATTAATTTCTTCAAGTAACGGTCTTACGAGTCGTGGAGGTCGACGCGCGCCCTTCCTGTTTATTTTACAAAATTTTATTACGATCAATTTTACTAAGTTTTTTGGGGAGTATTCGTGGGAATTACATAACTTGATTCCGATATTACCTGGTTGCGCCAATTTGCTATGATCCGCGACTTTGTTTTTTGTAATTTATTTTTTTGGCCTAGCAATCCTATCCCTACCGTTTCCCTTCCCGCACGACCTCTAGAAATGAAATGACATTGACGTTTGTGCATCGATTGTGAATGTGACCGCTCCGCTAACATAGCCCGCTCGAAATTACAAGAAAATTGACTATTTCGTGATCCAACCATTCAGAGACTCAACAATAGTGCAGTGTAGTGCGATACAGGACCTGGCAGTGATTTGAATGTGCGAAGTCGAGGTTCGCCGGCCGGCGCCACGTGGAACCTTCGAGGTCAAAAGGTCAGTGCTCCTTTCTAATACCTCCGTCCCATCTAGGCGCAGTACCTGCATATTGTTAACAAACCTTAGATCGCTTTTTAAACCTACAGTCCACAGCAAATTCGCGCAACCATTACCTTTCTACCAAACATCGGACGACCCGACGTACGGCAAATGTCCACCCTTGTTGATTCCTCTACAGTCCGGCAGGACTAAGCATTTCGCCTCATAGTTTATACCGCACACATCGAAGGACTCGAACAATTTGCGTGCTGCGGTCTACCCGTCTGATTATAATTTACATGTCTTCAAGGTTAGAGTGAATAGGCTTTTAATAAACTAGTGCGCTTCACCATCATCGATTGCATCACTACTTACCATCAGCATCAAGTGAGATTGTAGTCAAGCACTAGTATATTTATGTTATTTAAAAATATGGGCAATTCCGAATCGGGCTCCTGAGGGTTACATAAAACTTACCTATGCGAATAGTTCGATTCCGGAATAGTCTCGAAGATTTATTTATTTCCCCATCGCAAAAAGTTTTTTTTTTGTGACGTAACAATAAAGAATTATTCAGCTCAAAAATATCTATGCAGCGACGTAACACACATGTATTGGAAGGTTCCAAGATTTGAATCATCCTTCATTGTATTCAGACTTATTCAAATACCCGTGCTATAAGACCTACATTCTGGATTCTCGGTCAATGAGAAGTACTTAATGAGTTTTGATTCCTTTAAGAGTGTCGAAATATTTATTTTTTTTGGGCATAAACGGCTAAATTTTTTTTCGTTAACTTAAAAGTTTGCACAGACCGCAGACCTGAGTTCTAATCAACTCGATACCTCCACGCTCCTTCTCCCCCCTACTTTCCAGTACCTCTACCATGAGTTTTAAGCAATAGTATTCGTCGCTACTCGATATCGACGCCGTAAATATTTTGTATGGCAAATTTTGCAGCGCCTCTAGCGGTCACTTGCAGAACCAAAATTTGCCATACAAAATATCGGAAATATCGGTTGCGGGAATCCAATGGATGCGAGATGCACCGGACCGTTCATTGTAGCTACACTTGGGGAAGGCCTATGTCCAACAGAAGAATGTCTTTCGGCTGAAATGATGATGATGACGATGATGACCTCCACTCGTTTTCGAGCTAAAAAGTCTTGACAGACAGACAACAAAGTGATCTTAGTAGGATTTGGTTTTTTTTATTTAAATCCATGTTTACTCAAACGTGATCGTATAGGTACGTTGAAAAAACCTCAGACTAAGGCCACTGATGAAGTTTGACGTATCGGCCTATCTACGCCGTTTGCCAAGCAAATGCGTCGTAGACTGAAATATTGACTTCTCGTGTATCGCCCATTCATAATTACGTATGTTTGGCATTGGATGTGCTGAAACTGGTTAGTCACGTGGGTTCGGTTATGATTTGAAAGTCTAGTGTAATTCTGTTGATTGTGTATTGTAGAAATTAAGAGAACACTTTAAAATAACAAAAATCTTCTACCGCACTATTAAATCCGTTTTGATTGGTTCAATTTTTAGGGTTCCGTACCTCAAAAGGAAAAAATGTCAGGCGTTTGAGCGGCAAAGAGGGATGAAACCATACACCCTATATAGCTCCATCCCTTTAACAGTTAGATTCATCGCATGGATTACGTTAAAAGCTCGTGGTTGGGCCACTGTAGTAGGTTGCCCTTTATGTAGAGTTAAAAGGCGCCTCAATCTGTATGTAGAGCTAAAAGGCACCTCAATCTGTATGTAGAGCTAAAAGGCGCCTCAATCTGTATGTAGAGCTAAAAGGCGCCTCGATCTGTATGTAGAGCTAAAAGGCACCTCAATCTGTATGTAGAGCTAAAAGCCACCTCAATCTGTATGTAGAGCTAAAAGGCGCCTCAATCTGTATGTAGAGCTAAAAGGCGCCTCGATCTGTATGTAGAGCTAAAAGGCGCCTCGATCTGTATGTAGAGCTAAAAGGCGCCTCGATCTGTATGTAGAGCTAAAAGGCGCCTTAATCTGTATGTAGAGCTAAAAGGCGCCTCGATCTGTATGTAGAGCTAAAAGGTACCTCGATCTGTATGTAGAGCTAAAAGGCGCCTCAATCTGTATGTAGAACTAAAAGGCGCCTCAATCTGTATGTAGAGCTAAAAGGCACCTCAATCTATATGTAGAGCTAAAAGGCGCCTCAATCTTTATGTAGAGCTAAAAGGCGCCTCAATTTGTATGTAGAGCTAAAAGGCGCCTCAATCTTTTTACTACTTAACAGTTTTGGAAAAAAAAATTCAGGCCTTGTTGCATTAAGTCCTCTTGTACCACTACTGTACATGTAGATTAAATAAATAAATACATATAAACTCGTCGGTACGGTTAGTGCAGTAGTTGTGCAATTCACTACAGAGCTGTGTAAGATTGGGTTTGATTCCTGAACAGAACAAATATTTGTTTGATCTACAGGATAGTTTTTTCGGATCTGGGTGTCTTTTGTATGATAAATGATATTTATTTTGCAAAAAGGTTTTAACACTTTTACAAGTATTTTTTTTGTCAGTTTAAACTAGATGAGGCCGGTGTTCCTTCGGACAGAATATTTGCAGGCGGACATCGAGACACCTTAGACAAAAGTACCCACAGAAGTCGTTGGCCACCTAGGGTGCACTGAACCGCAGACTGGCCTTCACTCCAGACGTATCCACAAGGGAACTACAGCACTCGTGGAGGTTTTTTGTCGTGGCACCCCAAGAACAAAATATGTTTGTATGATCTCTAGGATAGTTTATTTATTTATTTATTTTTAAAAGAAAAGAACAAATACAGATAGAAGAGTACAAATGTACTGCTTATTTCTAACGAAAATATTGATAGTTGGTTTGATATTTGGGGATTGACGTCATCTCAACGCTCAGTCACGTGGTCAGAACAAAGGAATTGGTGGCGTGGCCAACTCCAAGCGTTCACTCTTAACGAAACGATCGTAACTTGGCTAGGTGTTACAGATTTTTCTTTTCTTCTTAGCAAGTCGATGGTATATCAAAAAGTTCTTTGCCTGGCCAAGTATTTGGCCACGGCAATGTCGCCTTTTTTAAAGTCCTTATGGAAAATATGTATGTTAGATTACATCTTTATGAATGAACGCACCCACGATACCTACAAAAGTCTTTCTAATTCCTAGTGTTGAGCAACATCCAATTTAAAAAAATAAATAAAAAAATGTTGATTCTATAAATCTATGACGGAAATACACATACATAAGCTTAATTCAAAGCTCAAAGATTGACGAAGATTCACAGACGAGGCTATCAATCAGTCAGTCACCGCGTTTTTCCAATGGACACATAGGTCAGACCAAGGACGTAATCTGAGCAAAGAAGAATATACAAATATTGACGGAATTTAACAAGGAACTCTGTAGTTATATATAGTTCTAAAAGTATTTAAGAAATCCAATTCCTTGGTTATGACGTCATCTCAACGCTCAGTCGCTTGGTCAAAACAAAGGGATTGGAGGCGTGGCCGACTTGAGGCGTTCGTCGCAAGAGAATCGAAAAAAAAGGCGAAGCTCGGCTAAGGGGGCTGTTCACTCTTCACTTCCAGATAATCTCCTATGATACACGTTTTTAGGCGACAGCTAATACTTTCCATTAATGGCATATCAGTTTCATGACCAACACAAAACAGAATACAGTACAGAACTTCTTATTATCTATGTACGATTTAATAATTTATTAACCAACTTCGAAAAGGAGAAGGTTCTATGTTCGGTTGCATGTATTTTTTTTTTATATGATACTATAATAATTCTACCTATAATGTAAATGTGAGAACACTGTAGACTCCGCAAATTCTTAGATTACTTCTTATCATGACTCACTTTTGTATGATTTTTTTTTTTGTGCTTTCTGGTACAATATTGTCTGGTCTACATTGTCCTTACCATAATAATGAATACTGTAATGTGAAAATATTGTAATATAAACCTTTTATTAAAAGAGTAACCATGGAGTTTCTTGCCGGTTCTTCTCCATAGGAAACGATCAATTTGGAACCGTGCACTAGCTTCTGACGTTTTATAAGTGCCCATGTAGGCCTATGTAAAATAAAAATATTTTTATTTTGATTTTGATATATCGGTCAATTGTGGATCGATTATGATTTTTTTATTTTGTTTGAAAGATTATACTTCCGAATTGATCCTATAGAAATATTGCTTTGATCTGATCATGAACTGCAAAGATATAGAACGGAACTCTTCAAAAAATCATAGCAGAACTGTCGTAACAAGTAAAATTGCTTTGTTTGTTCTTCCTTCAAACAACCAAACATAGAACGTATCTAATGATGAAGCCGGTAGGTAGAAACGGGAATTCTGTAATAAATCAGTGATGATTGATGATTTGATGATAAAACCGAATGGCGGAAGGTATCTACTGTACAGGTACCAACTAAAAAGTGTGAAATAAAAAACATTCTACAAAAAAAAATACAACCGACTTCAATGTAAAAAAGAAGAAAAAGAAAACAGTTTTTCTATATTTTAAATGTGAAGGTAACTCTGTCTGTTTTTTTTTTTTTTTTTTTTTTGTTTTTTTTTTTGTGGTAGGTAAAATCATCCAATGACGAATCCCGCCCTTGGGTGGGGCGGGAAACAGTGTCAGACTTTTACTGACTAAAAACCTACCTTTCCATTCCTCGCCTTTGTCCCGGGGCCCGTGGTGACACTCTCGCATAACCTTTGGCCCCAGTACGCTTCGGCCCTGCTGGACCCCTACAGTTTGCTGACAACTCCTTGAGGCGCGCGGGAACGGTGCGCGCCGTAGACGACCTGAGCTCGGACCGGTCTGTTACCGGACGGACGGACAGCGAGCTACCCATTGCCCACCGTCCGCAAGCCCGCGCCTACGGTGGCCGGAAATTGGGATCGGAAACCCGGCGGCGGCGGCGGCGTGTCCGCCTTTGCCTAAGGCGGTCGGCCTCCTCCTTTACTAGCATTACTGCTTCGCAGAAGGAGGCGACCGCCTGCCACTCCTCCTCGCTCCGGAGCATGGCTTGAACCAAGCCCCGGCGCGAGAGATCGCCGCCGATCGCCCCCACGAGGACACGGCGCTGCTCTTCCCAAGCGGGGCACACCTCGACTGTGTGCTCCACCGTGTCCACCGGGCGGTCCGCACAGTGGCGACACCCGGGCGTCGTCTCCGCACGAATCTTGTACAGGTACGGACCGAACTTGCCGTGTTCGGTCAGCACCTGCGCCAAACGGAAGGTGACGACGCCGTGGGGCCTTTCCAGCCACGCCTCAAAGAGGGGCCTTACCGCCTCGATCGTGGCGTGCCCAGCACGAGGTTGCGACAATCGCTCTCGCCATTTCACCATGAGATCCCGCCGGAGCTCTGTCCGCCATGCCGCGACTTGTCGCGGCAGCGGAGTTTCGCCCCGACGTTGCATCTCCACGCGTAAGTCATGCATGTGTGCAAGGACTGTTGCCTCCAAATCCCACGGTGGTAGGCCAGCAAGGAGGCTCGCCGCTTCGCAGGACACCGTACGGTATCCGCGGATCATCCGGATGGCCATGACCCTCTGGCAGGCGGTTAGCCGGGCCGCCACTCGCTTCCGTAGCGATGGCGCCCACACCGGCGCACCGTAAAGGGCCATGGACCGAACGATGCCTGCGTAGAGCCTCCGGCAGGAGGCGTCTGGACCCCCTAGGTTCGGCAGGAGCCGCTTGAGCGCAGCCCCAGTCGCATTCAACCTGGGAGCCAGACGTCGGAAGTGCTCCTTGAAGTTCCACCGGCTGTCGAGGACGAGTCCCAGGTACTTCATCGTCGACCCGACGCCGATGTGAACTCCTCCTACCGTTAATTGGGAGCCCGGAGGTGGCGCGCTCCGAGGGCCGTGAAAACACATGGCCTCGGACTTGTGCAATGCCACCTCGAGTCCCAACTGCTGTATCCTCTCCACGACTGTCGCAACCCCGCGCGTCGCTAGTTCGACCGCCGCCTGGTACGACCGTCCCCGCGCCAGGACCAGCGTGTCGTCTGCGTAACAGACCACGCTGACCCCGTCGGGGAGGTCGGCGCGCAGCACGTAGTCGTACCCGATGTTCCACAAGGGCGGCCCTAGTACCGATCCCTGCGGAACACCGCACGACATCTCTCGCCGTTTCAACTCCCCCTGATGACCGGGGTAGATGATGAACCTGTCCGACAGGTAGGCCTCGATCACCCGACAGAGGTAGTCGGGCACCCGGTGGTACCGGAGTGCCCTACCAATGCAACTCCAGGGCAGGGAGTTGAAGGCGTTGGCGATGTCCAGAGACACCGCCAAGACACACCTGCCCCGGGACACCGCATCCCCCGTCGTGAGGGCTCGCACGCGCATGATGGCGTCCACAGTGGAGCGCCTCCTGCGAAAACCGAACTGGCCGTCCGCAAGATCCGGCCCCTTCCGTGCCAGATGCACGACGAGGCGGTCTGCAATTACTCTTTCAAAGAGCTTGCCCACCTCGTCGAGCAGCACAATGGGCCGATACGCGGACGGAGAGTCCGCGGGGCGCCCCGGCTTCGCGATAAGGACCAGTTTCCCCGTCTTCCAGCGAAGCGGGAACTGGCCCCTCTCCATGCATGCGCTGAAGAGCCCTCTCAGTCGAGACCCGAGTTCCTCCATGGCCAGGACCCAGGCTTTTCCAGGCAAGCCGTCGGGTCCTGGGGCGGTGTTCTTGGCACTCAGCCTTCGCACCGCCACTCTCATCTCCACCTCGGTCACCTCTGGAGCATTGTTGCCGTCGTTGCCGTCGTGGTCCGCGTCGGACACCGCTGCTGGTGGCGGAGCCATAAGCGGGGGAGTATGCTCCCCTCGCGTAGGGAACAGAGCGCTCACCACACCCTCCACGAGCTGGGGCCGGAGACTCTGAGTCAGCGGGGGAGCCCATGGGCGGAGTTTCTCCATCACCATTTTGTATGGGCGTCCCCACGGATCGACGTTCAGAGACTCCAGCCACACGTTGCGGGCCTCGAGTTTGGCCCGCTTTATCTCCGCTCGGAGGGTGCGCTTTGCCGCCCTGTATCCCTCATACAGCTCCGCCTCTATGGCCTCCGCACCCGGTGGACGGGTGCGGCGCCTGCGGTGTCTAGTATACCGGCGTCGCGCAGCATTGCACGCATCGCGCAGTGCCGCAATCTCTGGCGACCACCAGTGTACTTGGCGCCGGGCACGTCCTGGCCGGACTCGGGGCATGGCCGTGTCGCAGATTTGCGACATGGCCACCCGGAACCAGTCCGCCTCGACGTCGATGTCGACAGGCCTGTCCGGTGCTTGCACCCAGGCCTGTACTATCGCGGCTTCCTGGAGCAGGTCCCTGTCCAGCTGCCTCAGCGCCCAACGCGGACCACACGGGGTCTGTCGGACCGGCGCGGTCGAGGTCTGGGCGGAGACGTCAAACCGGATGTACCGGTGGTCGGAGAACGTCTCCACCTCCTCTATGACGCGCCAGTCGACGACGCGCGGTGCCAGTGCAGGGCTGGCGAACGTAATGTCCACCACCGACTCGCCCTGCATCCGCACACACGTGGGGACAGAACCCCGGTTTTGTACGACTAGGCCCTGTCCTAGGGCCCATTCCTCCACCCTTCGACCTCGCTGGTTCGTGAACCGGGAACCCCAAGCCTCGTTCCAGGCGTTGAAGTCCCCGCAAACGACCACGGGGAGGCTGGAGTCAAACCCAGCAACGACGGCATCCAGCTCCAAAAGGGAGTTGTCTAGTTCGGCGAGAGATCTGTTCGGGGACAGGTAGACGCCTACCACCACTATGTCCCCGAACCGTGCTGCCACGCAACCCCGGCCTTTCTTGACGGCCTCGAGTGCCGGGGTACCGGCGGCGGCCGACGAAATGAGTGTCACCGAGCCGCTCAGGTCCTGAACCCAGTCGGCTCTGGGCAGGACAAAGTGCGGTTCGGAGACAACGGCGATGTTGATCGACCACTGCGCCATGCTCTGGAGCAACAGATCCTGAGCGGGGGCGCAGTGGTTGATATTCGCCTGGAGGAGACGTAATGGAGCCGTTATTGGCAGTCCATTACAGTCTCCTCCCGGGCCCTCCGTGAGGGTCCTGCCGCGGTGGTAGCGGCGGCGGCGTCTGCGGAGGCGATGGCGGCGGCAGCCAACGGGGCAGCCGCGGCGGTGAGCACCTTCGCGGGGATGGGCCTTGGGACCTTGCCCTTGGCCTTGGCGGGGGGATCGCAGGTCCTGCTCCCAGCCCGGTGGTCGGCCGACTTGCCTGCCGCCGCACATGCGTAGCAGTGCGGCGCTGCACTGCAGGTATCGGCCTTGTGGCCGGGCTGACCGCACTGGAAGCAGCGGTCGCTGCGATCTTCCTCCGCTGCGCAACAGACCCCCACGTGGTGGCCCACGTGGCAGCGATAGCAGCGCAGCGGTCTGGGCTCCAGCAGCTTGACTCGCGCGGAGACCCAGCCCACCAGGAGTCGCTTACCCTCCCCGGTGATGCTCCTGGCCGCTGACAGGGGGCAGTTCACTGTAACCGCCCCCATGCCAGTGCCGTCAACACGGATGGTGCCTGCCCGGACCTGATCGGCAGGCCACCCACCCGTCCCGGCGACAGCGGCCACGACCTCCTCGACCTCGACGGAATCGTCCAGGCCCATAATGCGCATGTCGACGCATCTTGTGGGCCTGGACACCCGGGCCTCCTCCGTGTCCAAGATCGCCCTGATCTTTTCAGCCAGGGCGTCTGCGGTGGGGCCGCTGTTGGCTCCGGGGACCTCCAACATCAGGGCACCAGTTGCGGTATGCCGCATCTGGAAGCCCCCGGTGATCCCGAGGTCGGTGAGGTTCACCGCCTGCTTCGCCTTTCGGAGGACCTCGCCGTAGGTCGCACCCTTTTTCGCTGCCTCCGGCTGCAGTGTGATTACTACAGCCGTAGAGCGCGGGTTGCGAATCCTGGCCGCGAGGGCCGTCCGCTTCCTAAGCTTCTGCCGCTCACGCCTCCTGGCAGCGCGAGCCGCCTTGCCAGCCTGCTTTTTGGCTCCGGCCACTTGCCATCCGGCTTCGGCCGGAGGATCTGCAGGTTGGGGAGGCGGCCTAGGCCGCCTGCTTGCCGCCACAGCAGGGGCTCCCGCCGCCTTAGGGGCCGGTGCCGCCTTGCCCTTCTTGGGGGGAGCTGCAGGGGTTGGCCTCACCTGCTGCTGTTTCTTGGCCTGTGGGGCCGCTCCGGCGGGGTTCGCAGCCGTGGCCACGCGCCTGGTCTGCCCTCTGTCTGTTTGTTACGCTTTCATGGTTAAACTACTATTCATTTTGATGGGTACGGAAATACCCTTGAACGTTGCAATGAAAGTTGGAAAAAGTAAGCTTGAACCCCAAGAAAGGACATAGAGTAGGGTAAAACCCGTATCGTCCCCCCGGGGGTATAATTGCCTTGACTGCAATTACTCTAGTTTCGCAAATTAAACACATGTTATTTTATTTGTCTATCGAGGGACTCTGCAACTACAACTAAGTTGACCGTGTTGCATGTCTCTGAGCGATTTCATGGGACGGCTAGGTGCAATCAAAGTTTTTGCGGGATAAATGTCCTCAATCTACAATAAATGTGATTTACATGGATTAGGTCCCAAAATTTAGAGGTCCGCAAAAATCGCCAATACTCTGGAAATATCAAAGATAATGTTTATTCCTTTCATAGATATGAAGATAATAAACCAAAGTACCTTCCCATTTTACAAATAATGAATCTTGCTCTCTGTACAAAGAGATAAAGTAATTTCAAAAAGTAGGGCTATTATCCTGGTTTTACCCCACTTTTTATATGGCTTCAACTATAACCGACAAGAACGAAGTCGCGGGCAAAAGCTATCCAATAAATTAAGACTGTAAGATGAATTACATCGCCCACATTTCAGCCTCGTGCAAAAACATATGAACTATTCCGAGATTAAAGACATTTCATGGTCTAAAGATATCGGAAATGGTCGCATTACCGCGGTTTCCAGAAAGTCTATGACGTAATGAGATGAGTAATGTCATTAGACTTGAAGACAGATGTGGATGACGGATATGTTTCACGTTTCGCGTCAATCAAGTGTACTTGGAGGTAAGTACAGAGATCTGGCGCCAATGATGCAATGTTATGGATATTATATTGCTCGATATGTTGGTCGCACTTTGTTTGGAGCAGATGGGCAATGGGGCTGAAAGATATTTTTTTTTTTTGGTTTTGCTGATAAACGATCTCTTTTTCTAGACCTAATTTACCACCACCACAACAACACACACATTTTTGGTTCTAAAAGGATACTTTGTACTTTTGTTCAGTTTGTTGCACAAATGGTTCGGATAAGAGACTGTATTTGAATCTTAAGTTTAACGAAAATTAAAGTGAATAATAATTAAAGCTCAAAGCTAAAGCTAGGCTAGAAGTTTAGCCATAGCTTAGCTTTGTTGACTGGTGGGTGGGGTTTTATGTTTTTTTTTTAGCTTAACTACGATTTAATGTTTTTTTTTTAAAGTTGGTAAATCATCCAATGACATCCCCCGCTCTTAGGAGCAGGAGATAGTGTCAGACTCTTACTGACTAAAAACTTACCCCGTTCCTCCTTTGCCTTGGTTCCAGAGCCCCGGTATGCATTTTCATACTTTCCCATAGCCCCAGATTAGGCTTCGACCCTACTGGGTACAGTTTACTGACGAATCCTTGAGGCGCGCGGGAAGAGTGCGCACCGTAAACGACTTTAGCTCGGTCCGGTCTGTTACCGGACGAACGAACAGCGAGTTAACCATTGCCTGCGGTCCGCAAGCCCGCGCTTACGGTGATCGGAAATTGGGATCGGAATTACGTCGGCGGCTGCGGCGTGAGCGCCTTTGCCTGATGCGGTTGGACTCCTTTGCTAGCATTACTGCTTCGCAGAAGGAGGCGATCGTCTGCCACTCCTCCTCGCACCGGACCATGACTTGAACTAAGGCCCGGTAAGTTTTTTTAATGTGGGAAATCATCTAATGACTTTTCTTAATCAGTGTGAAGTTGGTGTTGATTTATCTGATTAAAACCACACCTATATTCTTTTGTCTTGCATTCACTTTCAGCAGTCGACCCTTTCAGAAGCCGTATGGTATGACGAAATAAAATTCTTTAACATAATAATATTAACGTACTAAATAAATATATATTATACGTATATAAATATGATCTAGTAGGTAATTAAATCTTGTACCAGAATTTGGCACTGGATGTAACGTTCGGAGAACGCATGCTGGACAACGTGAATATGACGATCAGAGATCTCCGCCTTAGTTTCTATTGCCAAAGGCGATATTTTGGGGTGAAAGTACTTTTTTATATTATCACACATTATTAAACCACTCGTGCCTATTGGCTTGACAGTCATCCAAAAAATCTTCTGACTCCATGCTACTAAGCTATCTACCATCACGCTGGCACTGACTCCCTTTTCTTTCATAACACGCCTTTCATCCATCTTTTCTTTGAACTCCCAGTATTACTACTTCCATTATTTACATTAGATATTTATGACGATAATATTATCGCTGACAATTCACTTTGTTACGACATAAGTATATCGGAAAACAAAGCGAAATATCTGTAAACGTATCGTCTATATATCATAAATAAACAAAAATGAATAGCTGTTCGTTAGTCTCGCTAAAACTCGAAATCGGCAGGACCTATTTGGATAATTTTAATCTTGAAATATTCGTGATACGAGTAGTCCAGGGAAGGTTTAAACGGTGAGAAACAGTGTAAAAAATCACGAAAAAAAATCCATTCATAGATTATTAGGGGATATGAAGTTTGCTGGGTCAGCTAGTAGGTATATAAAAAAATGAATTTTTATTTCCCTTAGTCACTCAACATAGGTGGGAATTAGTCAGCAAAGCTTGCCAAACCCTCTCACCCACCAAGAGCCGTAGAAGTTATTTATTAATAACTCAATACGTATAGGGCTCATTAGCCGAAACAAAAATATTACCTAGTAACATGTATTTTTAGTTGTTTTTTAAATGGCCCAAGTGTTGAAATTAGCTTAAAAAATACTTCCTCCCACACGGCTTGAACTTGAAAATCTAAAGATAGTAACGTTCCTGGGATGTCTTGTGTATGTAAGTTTACATGATTGTGAATATATTTATTTATTTATTTATTTATTTAACAATTTTGTACACACACATCCCACAAACCACAAAGAACTGCGATACGATGACCGCATGAGGTATCGTAAAAGTATACGAGCTCGCAAGATGCATCACAAGAACTTGTAAAGATTCGGACTGCATTTTGCCGCACTATGCATGTGGCCACAGCCACAAAATAAATAATAGTACAATGCGTTCCAAATCCAAGAAATTGGACAAAAAAAATCAGAGATGAGTAATATTGATTTATTTGTCGACTCACTATTGCAAAAACCGCGCGTCCCTGCGAGCTGGCACCTTATGATTTTGCCTAATTTTTCTGTCGTCAACTCGCTTGAACGTAAAAATCTGACGTATTTATGTACAATCAGCAACAAAAACTTCTTACAAAATGTATAAGTACCCACTATACATTTATAGAAGAAGAAATTGTATGCTAGACTTGACTTTAAAATAAAAAAAATATCGTTTATGAGAAAGATATTTAATATGACAATAATAAAAATTGCATATTTATCTATTAATTACTAACCATTTCACAAAAGGAGCTGTCAGCACACCGAAGAGGCCCAGCCTGCTAACTGCAGGCAGGCAGGGTCGAAGCCTACTGGGGTCATGGGTTAATTTCCAAAAGGAATACCCGGCCCCGGCACGATAGGCTACGAAGGAACGGGGTAGGTTTTTAGTCAGTAAGAGTCTGACACTACTTCCCGCTCCGCCCAAGGGTGGGATTTGTCATTGGATGATTTAACCTACCATAAAAAAAAAAATAAGTATCACAATAAATCATGAATTTGGCTTACTACAATACATATTCGTAAATTGTTACCCACCTTTTTATTAAAGGTGGGGAATGAGGCAAAATATCCCGAAATCTAAGTAGATAAACGGTATAGCCAGCGTGAACAAAGCCGCGGGAAATAGCAAGTAATTTATAGTTATACTAGCTGTTACCCGCAACTTCGTCCGCGTTAATTTCGTAGAACATTTGTACAATAATTCTGATCTTACAATTAATTCTAAATTGAAATTATTTGTTTTACTTTCACATAAAACGGCTAAAGGTAAAAACGCAAATTACCTTCAGGAAACATGTGTTGTATACTCGTACGTATGTATTATGTACATATGAACGTCAAAGCTTCCGAAAGACTGGGTCTTAAAATGAACATGGACAAAACAAAAATCAAGATAAATAGCCATGTAGCGCCCACTCTGACTGCGGGAATCCGATGGATGCGAAGCGAGATGCACAGGACCGTTCATTGTGGCGACACTTGGAAAGAGTATGTTAGGGTTGTATTAATGGGTGTCTCTCCCTAGCCCAAAGGAAAAGCATAAGTTTATGTATGTTTATGGTTTATGTTCTGGTAAAATAACGTTGTATGTTTTTTTTTAATGATTTGTGCGTCAGAAAAGAGCGTATTAACACATAGTATGTTTTTAGTAACACTAAATAAATCCTTTTAAATGTAGGCTATAATAAAAAAAGTGACCAGTGGAGTTGAGCATGAGATCGGCACCTTCAGCTTTTAGAGTTTGCATTTCTGTACCTTCTTCTTAACGTAGGTGAATTATTTATCAAATATCTTCTCCCAGTCTGGGTTCAGCGAGAAAGAGTCTCAGACTTTTAAAGACTAAAACCCACCTGTTTCCCTACAGTTACCCTTTGCGCTTCAGGGTTGCAGTAAGCATGCTACAATCGCAGTGGTTTTTACTTTCTTTGAGGAGTGGATACAGAGGCACCACGGCGTCCTGTCTTTGTGCATGACTAACTGGTTGTGGCGTTTCGGGAGACATCTGTATTGAATTTAGAAGAATGAAACTCTCGATTCTCACCATTGTACGGATCGCTCGGAGATACAATGGAGCTTACGGTTGAAGACTGCGCCGCTGTGTCATCGTGAAGGCGATCGTTAGAGAAAATGTCAACCAGTCATTTCCTTCAGTGAAGCAATAATGCGGTCGAAGGAGGTGTTTGAAACAATGGCAAATAGGACATCTTCACGCCTCATCAGTCGCTGTAGATTAGAATGGATTTGCGAAAGCATGTTTGCATTGATTGTTGCAGCTTGATTAATTAATTACTCGTTCATTTATCCAGTATTGTTCGTGCATATTTGACTGACGTCTTCATATATAGTGGGAACTACCTTAGGAAGAGTCTCCAAATTTTTAAGGAATTTCCGCGAAATCTTGAGCGCGTGTATCTCCGCCCAATTGAAGTCGCATATTGATGGCCAAACGCCGATCGCTTCCATGGAGATACGGCGGTGCTCTACCCAACCTGGATAGACCTCCATCGCACGCTCGACCGTGTCCTCCTGACGATTCGCTAAATGGTAATATCTGTACTTCCAGCCCTGAGTCTCCAACTTTCAAATGAAATTTGGCGAAACCTTGAATGCTACACGCAATCTCTCCGCCGTAAAAAAACAGTAGGATTGTTAAAAATGCTCTGGGACCGTTCAATAAAAAAATGCATACATTTATTTTATTTTATCCAACGAAAACGAACGATTTGAAATCGAATGTTAGATTTTAAAGGACAGTGTCTGCCAAACTGTTTCGAAAGTGCTGATCTTAAAACCAGCCTCAATAAAAAAAGCAGTAAGAATGCAAAAAAAAAGCCTCATCAATCTGAGATTCGTACTACCACAGTCCTACGTGCTATGGCTAGCCACTAAACCACTGTGCTAAATTCTTAGATAATTTCCTTTTAAAATAGGCGTTCTTTTCATAAACGTCATAGAGTGCCTGGCTCTTTGTCAAAGATAGCGTGATGATTTTTATCTAAAATGGAATAATTAAAAAAAAAAAATAGTAAGTATTTTGTTTCGCCGACACGTTTTATTTTATGTTTTGATTACTTTTTACAAAACACTGGGAAAAATATTGAATAAGAATGTCTATGAAATGTTTAAAACATGTAAACAACAATTTTATTGATTTATTCGGCGTATCATTGTATATTATCGGAAAAAAAAGATAAAATAATCACAAAAATATTAACTGTCGCTGGGGTTTGAACTTGCGGCCAATTGTATAATACCAATAAAATACAATATTACTTATAGAGCATGCGCGTTGCTAGGGGCATGTTTTATGTTGCCAGCCTAACTAATCTATTTTCCCTCATATAATTAAAAACAATCTTTATAGTAACTCAAATTGTAATTTAAAAAAAATATTTAGTTATACGTTTAGTTTACTTTAGGAAAGTAAACTAATAGATTGCGTTACAGATTATTTTATTAGGGTAAATATTATAAAAAAGTCATGTATGTTGAGATGGATGTGTGGCGTGACAAAAAAGGATAAAGTGAGGAATGAGTATATTAGAGGAAGTTTGAAAGTGGCGCCAGTTTCAGAAAAGTTGAAGGGGAATCGTTTGTCTTGGTATGGTCATGTAAAGAGGAGGGATGATACACATGTTACTAAAAGGGTTATGAGTATAAATGCGGATGGATGGAGAGGGAGAGGGAGGCCAAAGAAAAGATGGATGGATTGTGTGAAGAGTGATATGGAAGAGAAGGAAGTTAGTGATACCATGACAGGTGACAGGACAGAATGGAAGAAGAAAACGTGTTGCGCCGACCCCAAATAACATGGGAAAAGGGCAGGAAGATGATGATGATTATAAAAAAGTCATGAGACGTTTGTAAATCTTTTATTAAATTAATATCTAGTAACACTTTTAATATCAACAACTTTTAGAATCAATCTCCAATACTATCAGAAGAGTCGGATGAGTCTATTGTTAATTTCGATATCCATTAACCTATCCGCTTCAAAATATTTGTCTTCTATTTTGTCAACATGTAGACGACATTCAGTCATTCTTCTGGTGTTACAGTGTTAAATACCGCTTTAGCGATTAAGGCTATTTCAGTATAAGCTTTTGTCTCTTTTGTTTTTGCCTTCTTCTTCTTCTTTGCTTTTGTATTTCTGATTTCTGATCCTTCATCATTTTTGGTCCGTCATGACAGTCACTTGATAAAGATTCAAATACATAGTAGCAGTCCATTATCAACAAACTATGTTTTCCTGACAGGCTCCCCTGTGTACGATTAAATAGGGAAATTTTATTGTTATGGTCACCCGAAAATTTATTTGTCAACTTTGGAAAATGGAACCGTAGCTTAGGTCCGATATTTTCTCATTCCTCTTATTAAGCACGTTTGATTTTCAAGATCCCTGCCAGCACTTATAATCACTTTCGGTATAATGATGACGATTATTTAATTTGGAAACGATTAAAAACACAGAACACAAGACATTCTCCTGACACCTGACGTAAATGTCAAAAAGGCAGCAAACGATTAGTTCCAATTTTGGCCGCGCACAGACACTTTACCGATAAAATGCAATATTACTCACCCTCCATACCAAATAGCGTGATAATATATAGCCTATGTTCATCCTTGGAGTTCAAGCTTGCTACGTACTAAATTTTATTAAAATCGGTTGGGTGGTTTAAGCGTGATCGCGTAACAGACAGACAGACAGACAGACAGACAGACAGAGTTACTTTCGCATTTATAATATTAGTATGGATAGTATGGATTTATACTTTATTGTACACCAAGATTCAAAAAACAAGAGAGAGATTCAAGATTCTTTGATTTTGTCAAATCAAAGAATTAATAGGATGAGCAAAACAAGATATTTTTTAAATTTAATTTATTTACGAACTGTGAAAGAAAAAGGTTTAATCAGAATGCAGTTCTTCAATATTACGACTTGTTCGTCAACTCGCTACTGCAAAACTCGCGCGTCCGAGCGACCTGGCACCTTCCGATTTCCCCTCCGTTTTCTGTCGTCAACTCGCTCGAACGTATAAATTACAGTCAAATAAAAACAAATGGAAAAATCCATACTAATATTATAAATGCGAAAGTAACTCTGTCTGTCTGTCTGTCTGTCTGTTACGCGATCACGCTTAAACCACCCAACCGATTTTAATAAAATTTAGTACGTAGCAAGCTTGAACTCCAAGGATGAACATAGGCTATATATTATCACGCTATTTGGTATGGAGGGTGAGTAATATTGCATTTTATCGGTAAAGTGTCTGCGCGCGGCCAAAATTGGAACTAATCGTTTGCTGCCTTTTTGACATTTACGTCAGGTGTCAGGAGAATGTCTTGTGTTCTGTGTTTTTAATCGTTTCCAAATTAAATAATCGTCATCATTATACCGAAAGTGATTATAAGTGCTGGCAGGGATCTTGAAAATCAAACGTGCTTAATAAGAGGAATGAGAAAATATCGGACCTAAGCTACGGTTCCATTTTCCAAAGTTGACAAATAAATTTTCGGGTGACCATAACAATAAAATTTCCCTATTTAATCGTACACAGGGGAGCCTGTCAGGAAAACATAGTTTGTTGATAATGGACTGCTACTATGTATTTGAATCTTTATCAAGTGACTGTCATGACGGACCAAAAATGATGAAGGATCAGAAATCAGAAATACAAAAGCAAAGAAGAAGAAGAAGGCAAAAACAAAAGAGACAAAAGCTTATACTGAAATAGCCTTAATCGCTAAAGCGGTATTTAACACTGTAACACCAGAAGAATGACTGAATGTCGTCTACATGTTGACAAAATAGAAGACAAATATTTTGAAGCGGATAGGTTAATGGATATCGAAATTAACAATAGACTCATCCGACTCTTCTGATAGTATTGGAGATTGATTCTAAAAGTTGTTGATATTAAAAGTGTTACTAGATATTAATTTAATAAAAGATTTACAAACGTCTCATGACTTTTTTATAATCATCATCATCTTCCTGCCCTTTTCCCATGTTATTTGGGGTCGGCGCAACACGTTTTCTTCTTCCATTCTGTCCTGTCACCTGTCATGGTATCACTAACTTCCTTCTCTTCCATATCACTCTTCACACAATCCATCCATCTTTTCTTTGGCCTCCCTCTCCCTCTCCATCCATCCGCATTTATACTCATAACCCTTTTAGTAACATGTGTATCATCCCTCCTCTTTACATGACCATACCAAGACAAACGATTCCCCTTCAACTTTTCTGAAACTGGCGCCACTTTCAAACTTCCTCTAATATACTCATTCCTCACTTTATCCTTTTTTGTCACGCCACACATCCATCTCAACATACATGACTTTTTTATAATATTTACCCTAATAAAATAATCTGTAACGCAATCTATTAGTTTACTTTCCTAAAGTAAACTAAACGTATAACTAAATATTTTTTTTAAATTACAATTTGAGTTACTATAAAGATTGTTTTTAATTATATGAGGGAAAATAGATTAGTTAGGCTGGCAACATAAAACATGCCCCTAGCAACGCGCATGCTCTATAAGTAATATTGTATTTTATTGGTATTATACAATTGGCCGCAAGTTCAAACCCCAGCGACAGTTAATATTTTTGTGATTATTTTATCTTTTTTTTTCCGATAATATACAATGATACGCCGAATAAATCAATAAAATTGTTGTTTACATGTTTTAAACATATCATAGACATTCTTATTCAATATTTTTCCCAGTGTTTTGTAAAAAGTAATCAAAACATAAAATAAAACGTGTCGGCGAAACAAAATACTTACTATTTTTTTTTTTTTTAATTATTCCATTTTAGATAAAAATCATCACGCTATCTTTGACAAAGAGCCAGGCACTCTATGACGTTTATGAAAAGAACGCCTATTTTAAAAGGAAATTATCTAAGAATTTAGCACAGTGGTTTAGTGGCTAGCCATAGCACGTAGGACTGTGGTAGTACGAATCTCAGATTGATGAGGCTTTTTTTTTGCATTCTTACTGCTTTTTTTATTGAGGCTGGTTTTAAGATCAGCACTTTCGAAACAGTTTGGCAGACACTGTCCTTTAAAATCTAACATTCGATTTCAAATCGTTCGTTTTCGTTGGATAAAATAAAATAAATGTATGCATTTTTTTATTGAACGGTCCCAGAGCATTTTTAACAATCCTACTGTTTTTTTACGGCGGAGAGATTGCGTGTAGCATTCAAGGTTTCGCCAAATTTCATTTGAAAGTTGGAGACTCAGGGCTGGAAGTACAGATATTACCATTTAGCGAATCGCCAGGAGGACACGGTCGAGCGTGCGATGGAGGTCTATCCAGGTTGGGTAGAGCACCGCCGTATCTCCATGGAAGCGATCGGCGTTTGGCCATCAATATGCGACTTCAATTGGGCGGAGATACACGCGCTCAAGATTTCGCGGAAATTCCTTAAAAATTTGGAGACTCTTCCTAAGGTAGTTCCCACTATATATGAAGACGTCAGTCAAATATGCACGAACAATACTGGATAAATGAACGAGTAATTAATTAATCAAGCTGCAACAATCAATGCAAACATGCTTTCGCAAATCCATTCTAATCTACAGCGACTGATGAGGCGTGAAGATGTCCTATTTGCCATTGTTTCAAACACCTCCTTCGACCGCATTATTGCTTCACTGAAGGAAATGACTGGTTGACATTTTCTCTAACGATCGCCTTCACGATGACACAGCGGCGCAGTCTTCAACCGTAAGCTCCATTGTATCTCCGAGCGATCCGTACAATGGTGAGAATCGAGAGTTTCATTCTTCTAAATTCAATACAGATGTCTCCCGAAACGCCACAACCAGTTAGTCATGCACAAAGACAGGACGCCGTGGTGCCTCTGTATCCACTCCTCAAAGAAAGTAAAAACCACTGCGATTGTAGCATGCTTACTGCAACCCTGAAGCGCAAAGGGTAACTGTAGGGAAACAGGTGGGTTTTAGTCTTTAAAAGTCTGAGACTCTTTCTCGCTGAACCCAGACTGGGAGAAGATATTTGATAAATAATTCACCTACGTTAAGAAGAAGGTACAGAAATGCAAACTCTAAAAGCTGAAGGTGCCGATCTCATGCTCAACTCCACTGGTCACTTTTTTTATTATAGCCTACATTTAAAAGGATTTATTTAGTGTTACTAAAAACATACTATGTGTTAATACGCTCTTTTCTGACGCACAAATCATTAAAAAAAAACATACAACGTTATTTTACCAGAACATAAACCATAAACATACATAAACTTATGCTTTTCCTTTGGGCTAGGGAGAGACACCCATTAATACAACCCTAACATACTCTTTCCAAGTGTCGCCACAATGAACGGTCCTGTGCATCTCGCTTCGCATCCATCGGATTCCCGCAGTCAGAGTGGGCGCTACATGGCTATTTATCTTGATTTTTGTTTTGTCCATGTTCATTTTAAGACCCAGTCTTTCGGAAGCTTTGACGTTCATATGTACATAATACATACGTACGAGTATACAACACATGTTTCCTGAAGGTAATTTGCGTTTTTACCTTTAGCCGTTTTATGTGAAAGTAAAACAAATAATTTCAATTTAGAATTAATTGTAAGATCAGAATTATTGTACAAATGTTCTACGAAATTAACGCGGACGAAGTTGCGGGTAACAGCTAGTAAATAAATAAAATGAGGTGACGTCACAACATGGCAATCGATCTTATTTGGAACGCATTGTACAACAGATTATGCTACGCGTTGCAGCATTATGTTACGCGTGTGGTCACAGAATTACGCATATTTTCCGCAAATAAAATGTTTTTTTTTTCTTGTATGGTCACTTATACCGCCATTTTGGCGCACGAAATCGCATCGCAGGTGGGACCCCTATTCCTAGTGTGAAGCAACGTATTTCTTTTTTTAAGAAAAATAAAATAAGTCTGAAATTAGGTTTAGGTACTTCAAGTTCTAAATTGAAACATTCATCTTTAAATTAAAAACAAGTTTTCAATGAAAATATTTTATTCATAGCAAGCTTTTATAGCGCGGTATATAGGTACGTGCATAATTATTAACACTCATCAAGACCATTCTAAAAAGCTCAAACTCGATAGGATTATCTTGTTACGCTTATTACCGAGTTCTTACGGCCATCTTCCAGCTCCACCATCAGACCCTGGTTACCATCTAGCACCAAAGTACTCGTTAAGACGGATCATACGAATCCAAACTTATGGTGTTGTGTCGTTTAACTACCGAGTTCTTATGAGCACCTTCCGATTCCATCATCAGATCAGCTCCACGTTATAACAACTTTGTATTGTCATCAGATTTACACATGCATGCAAAATTTCAGCTCAATCGGTAACCGCGAAGTCGATCAAATTTAATTTGCAAGATTTGATCACAGACAAACATCGGTCAGGTGAAACTAAATAAAAGCTTGTAAAATAGTTTTCTATTCAAAGTCTGTGTTGTTATGGTTTTCATTTTTTTTTTCTCCAACTATCACACAACGCCGTCTAGTCTCAAGCTAAGCAGAGCTTTATGAGTACTAGACAACTGATAAACATACTTACATATTTTTAATACATACATATTAAAGATAAATTATACCCAGACACAGAATAAATGATCGTGTTCATCACACAAATATTTGTTCTGGATGGGAATAGAACCCACGGCCCCTGGCAAAGAAGTCAGGGCCACTAACCACTAGACCAACCGGCCAGTCAATCATGTCATTATTTATGTACACAATAATACTTAAAAAAAAGAACAAATACAGACAGAAGAGTACAAAGGTACTGAATAAATAAAGGTACATAATATTTCGCTGTGTGGTCTAAAATAAAAACAAAAATTCAAACCTTTAAAAACATCCTGTTTTCCCGCATTATTATAGCATTCATAGATATTTACTAAAGAGGGCGAATACAAGACTCTCGTTAAAGATAATCACGTGAAATGTTCCACGTGTAACGATCCAGTTTACGTTCATTTTATGTGTTTTAAACGATTGTGGTTCTCTGTAAGTGGACTGTGTTGAAATAAGGTCCAGATTGGTTAGGAAAGTTTTCAAGACGAGGTAGGTAAGTACATTAAGTGCATTTTTGTTTAAAGCGTGGAATACGTAATGGGAAGTTGTTATTATACCTATATAACAGAATAATCGCAAAACCTGAAAGAGAGTGATTGTAATCATCAGTCCCAAGAACTATTCACTATGACTCCAACCCGGAAAGTGCCAGAAAATTCGAGAAAATCGTATTATATGAAAAAAAAAATAACGGTCAACTAGCTCCCTTCTAAATTATTGACTTGAAAATGTGGGTTAGAGCTCCGAGAGAAAAATTTTCGTTTCCAAGTTAAAAGAAAAATAATATTTCAAACGAGCACATTTTTTTTTTGTGTTCTGTGTCAGTGTGACTCCCCTACCATGACCATTGCCGTATCTACATAGTATATCCAAAACTAATCTATTTTGAAACAAAATCCCTTGCACAGATGACCAAGTCTTATTTCTGCCTCCTTTTGCTTCACTTCAACCAATAACAATGGAATAAAAAAGGATGAAAAAAGTAACGCAATTTTTCACTTAACATTTGATTTTGGGATCATCTGGATACATCTTGGGTATTAGCCCAAAGAATATCTGGACATTTGGGTTCTTTTTTAACTACTATAGAAACAAAAGCACTGAAAAAAGAAAACCATTACTTTTTAACATTTTGTGTTAACTATATTTTTTGAGTTTGTTATTGAAAGAAGACGGCTGTTATTGGTGGATGAGGAACAAAGGCGCTACTGTACCGGCCGAGCAGAGCAAGCAAAAATGACCCATAAGGTGTTCAGGTCTGGACATGGCTGATAGTACCTGCGAAATCATCGAAAAACTAGCCCGCTCTTATAACTTCGCATAACTTTCAACACTCAGAAAAGTCGTGAAGGGTAGTGTCAGACTTTTACTTACTAACACTGGTGTTCCTTCAGTTGCCCTTAATTGCGAGGGTTGCGGTAACTCCTTTGAACAATCCACAATCGTAGGAGGTGTCGGCCCTAACTGGCCCGTACAATTTTTATGGCGCGCATAGAACACAACGCATTTTCGATCCGGACTTCGTCCTTGCTGGTGGTCCGGACGGCGAGCTACCCGTAGCTCACCCTCCGTAATACAGGGGGGTGGGCATGCTTGATTTTTGTGTAAAGTGATTAGTATTTTGGCACCCAACATAGAATTTTCGAATAGGTAGACCCAGGCGGGGGCTAGAGCTTGGTGGCTCGAGCAGGTGGCCACGGCCCATTTACCATCCCCCCCTTTTCACCCATGGTCATGACATCCCAACACCATTAAGATTCCTCTATGAGAGAGAAGACGGAGCTATAGAGGACTAGTAGCACTATCTCTTTTTCATAGCGATATCATGTTGGCAATGACAAATCATGGTAGGGGTTAGCAGCACCAATAGATTATGGCATCGACCAATACAATTTTATTACCAAGTCCTTTTGTCACAAATAAAGAAAACTTTGCCAGTTATTGTGCTAATATCTCAAGTTTGGCAAAAAAATGTAGGTCCGTATTGGTGGAGATTATTTTTGAGAGCTTTCACCTTTGTTAGCACGATTTTTTCTTGGTTTTTTTCTTTTAAACGGATACCGTTACACAGTCATCTGTTATGTAATTTATTTAGAAAATTCAACAGTAATACATTGCGGCCTTGCGGACGACGGAGCAATGGGTAGTTCGCCTTCCGGTGAGGATGAAACCAGAGTCGACAGCGCGTTATGTTCGCGTGCCTCAGAAAGGTAAAAAGGAGAGGTAAAGCAGCAGAATTGAAAGGCCCAGTATGGCCAAAGCTTGCTAGGGTTTCGAGAATGTGATATGGTCCTAGTACAGTGATGACCAAGTGGTAACGGCCCCGACTTACGAGTTGAAGGTCGCGGGTTCAAACCTAGCCAAGCGCATTACTTTGTGTAATTTATTTCATCACCACAGCTCTCAAAACGGTAAAGGAAAACATCATGAGGAAACCGGTATGTCTTAGAACCAAAAATTCGAAAACATGTGACCCGCCAACCCGAACTGGGCCCGCATGGTTGATTGCGGCCCATTCCCTCTCTTAGAGAGGAGGCCTTAGTCCCAGTTGTGGGAACATTATAAGGCTGATGCTATGCTATGCTATATG
Organism: Leucania comma; assembly: GCA_958295575.1. Classification (NCBI taxonomy): domain Eukaryota; kingdom Metazoa; phylum Arthropoda; class Insecta; order Lepidoptera; family Noctuidae; genus Leucania; species Leucania comma. The sequence goes on along the minus strand of OY282482.1, from coordinate 9,010,054 downwards.
GTCCTAGAACGCAAAAAAAAACAATTGCAGGATACGTTCTTTTGTTCCGTACTAAAAGGGTAAAAGTTATTTTATGATTTCTCTCTTCGAACAAAAAAGTTATTCAATGTTAATGCAGCCGGTTACGTTTATTTTATGAACATTCGATTTTCTAGCCTAGTAACTCTCTAGGCTGTAGACTCTGAGCAAGTCTTAAATCAGTGACTTTTCGACCTAATTATACCACCTGTATCAGTAAGTCTGACACCAAGAGAACAAGCAAAAAATTCTCACAGAATTTATTAAATGGAAAAATTCTGTGAGAATTTTTTGCTTGTTCACTGACTCACTCCCACTTCGCCCTCCCATTTTGCGGGTGAAATCATTGGATGATTTTCTACCTAAAAAAAAAGTATTTTGTACGTAGCTATACCTACAGATGCTAACATCACCCAGCCTTTACATTTAAAGCCTTGAAAAACACGTGTAAACAAAAAAAGAGTACAGTTCATTGACTTGACCGGAGCACGTGTCAATATGCACTGCCCACGCCCTAGGGAGGGGAAAGTTATGATTAGTGAGAGAAAAATGTCATATACGACGATTGCCTAGGGTGGCCTGCAGTTATACTGTAATTTCCTACTAGTTTTTATTTAGAACGGGGTCAGATGAGGTCAGAATGTGGGTCGCGTGTATAGGGATGAGAGACGCAATTTAAAGTTGGCTTTAATATAGAGTTGGAAGAGTTAGACATTGTTGCATTAGATTAAGAGTGTCCAACCCGACATACATTTTCATAATTTTTCATAGAAACACAGATATTGTGTGGATAGTATCTAGGTTTCTATAATATTATATAATCACAACGCCGTCTAGTCCCAAGCTAAGCAAAGCTTGTGTTATTGAAATTAAATCGTAAAATTATGAATAACTAATTCAGTAAAGACCTCTGAAAATCTGTTATTTTAAGTGAATTTTGGCCCTTTATAATGTTATAGAAATAATAAATAAAAAGAAAATACAATCTTGCACATTGAATCGAAATTTTGAATAACAGTTTTTATTTTTCCAAAAACTTTTAAGGTCAAAGAAGAAAAACTGGGAAAGTGCGAGTCAGACTATCACACCGAGGGTTCCGTACAAACCCAAATCAAGTCTCGAAGATTTTTCCGAAAGGAAAAAGTTTTTTTTTTTACGTAGCTACAAATCAGTTTTCAGATTTATTTCTATATTTGTGCCATGAGAACTTACAACATACCGAATTTCAGGTTTCTAAGTCAACGGGAAGTACCCTATGAATTTTGATGCCCTTAGAGAGCATCAAAATGTAATTATGTTTTTGCGACATAAACGGCCATATCTTTTTTGTCGTTAATTTTTTCACAGCTTCAAGGTACGCTATACCTGAGTATATGTTTTTAATTTCAACTCGGTGCTTCCAGACGTTCCCCAGATAAAGGATCTCGACATACAGACAGACAGACAACAAGGTAATCCTAGATGTTGCATTTTTCCTTTTGAGATACGGTACCCTAAAAACATGTATTTCCTGGAACAAGTTTTGTGAAATATTCGAGTGAATGTTGTTCTTTTTTTTCGTTGCCTATTTATCAAAAATTGCATTGGATTGCAATGGATGAACCAAGAAGCTTTTAAACTATACCTACGGTTAGGAAGGACCTTCTTAGAACCAGCGTTTGTCCTTGTCAAGAGTTCAGACTAGCATCATGACTATTTTCTAATCCAGGTTGTAATTAAACCGAACCAAGTTTTATTAAAACTTGGTCTGCAATTTAGACCGATTTAGACGTGAAAATTTGACGAACAAGTCAAGTCAAGTCAAAATGTTTTTATTTCATATAGGCCTACATGGGCACATATAAAACGTCAGAAGCTAATGCACGGTTCCAAATTGGTCGTTTCCTATGGAGAAGAACCGACAAGAAACTCCATGGTTACTCTTTTAAAAAAAAGGTTTATATTACAATATTTTCATATTACAGTATTCATTAATAAATTATGTAAGGACAATGTAGACCAGTCAATATTGTACCAGAAAGCACAACAAAAATAATCATAAAAAAGTGAGTCATGATAAGAAGTAATCTAAGAATTTGCGGAGTCTACAGTGTTCTCACATTTACATTATAGGTAGAAAGAGGCTATATAAAAGCAAGCAAAAATAAATCATTACAATTATCACTACAACAATTACATTATCTGATGGTCCAAATAATATAAAAAATATTGCAAAAGCAATGTGTCAAAATAGAAAGCAAACAACACAATATCGCTTCACTACATAGTATAAAACAAAGTCGCTTGCCGCTGTCTGTTCCTTAAAACTACGCAACGGATTTTGATGCGGTTTTTTTAATAGATAGAGTGATTCATGAGGAAGGTTTATATGTATAATACATGCATAATGTATTTAATCAACATTGCACGCGTGCGAAGCTGGGGCGGGTCGCTACTGTGTATATGGATGGTTTGGGACTGTCAGTCCCAAGGCCTTGGTTGGTCTCGGTTGTCGTTTCTAGATCTTTGACAAGTGTGACAGGAATTTAAACTGACAGGCGAGTAACTTGGCGTCGATGTTCAACAATTTTGGAGCTACGACTCGACTCGGGCTTATCATTGCCAAACACGATGGTTTCCTACACCGCTTTTTTTAAATTAATATAAATTAGTGCTTGACTGCAACCCCACCTGATGATGAACCGAACTGCCCACTGTCAATTAAGTTTGGCGACATTTAGAGATATTTTATTTATTTATTATATAAGTTGTTTTACATACAACAGGATTAAACTATATCTAAAACATAAAATGGGTCAACTTATCGCATTTCGTAAACTCTTCCAGGTAACTTGAAATGGACTGTAATTGTCAGAACATGGTATGGGCTATTTAAGTGAACCTTAGATCTTATGCAGATGTCTTCATTTCTGATTTTATCACGCACGGAGACACCAAGCATGGCCCAAAATACACCGCCAGTTAATTTCACAAGCATTTCTTTTTTTTGCATATAATTTAGTAGGTATTTTGTATAAAAAGTTTCCATGATTTTGATCTGCACAAAATTTTAATAATGATAATGTCACCTTTAAATCCCGACAGGTTTCCGTCAGACCCGAGTCAAAAATGTGATTCAGACTCAATTTCTCACATCCTGTTTCTCATGTTCCCCTGGTACTTCGGCCAGGGTCAAACATACTAATAAAGCGTATAGACTTTAGAGTGTGTTTAATTACTCAACTGAAGGGAATCCAAATGGCCTATAGCCTGTTTGTAGATAATTATGTTCATCTGTTACCTCATGTCTTTTAAACTACTAAACATAATTTGAAAAAATGAGATGTGGTTGGAAGAATTGGAGTAGGTGTAGATAAGGTTGCATTTAATTTACATATTCAACCGCTGTCAGCAGCTAGTTGTTCAATAAAATTGCCGCAATATTCGCTACCTTTTCATCATTCTATCAGTTCTAAATAAATCAATTCGTAATGGAATATTTTTGCTGTTTAATCTTAATCTTACGTATATTATGCAAACAATATTACAAAAGATAACATTTTACAATCACATGCCTTTCTTTAATCCACGAGGAAAAAACACTAATTACATACCTTAGTTTATCGATCGATGTATTTTAATCCGTATCTCAAGTTAAACGTGAATTGCAAAAACGTATCTTATGACCGATTGTGATGATTTTTCTAGATGGAAAAACGACATTGTGTCAAATAAAATATTTTTCTTTCTTTCTTTCTTTTCTTACATTAACGTTCTTCCTCGGTAGCGGTGACCTCTCGCGCAGGGCCCTGGTTCAGGCCATAGGCCGGCGTGAGGGTCCATGTGATGCGGTTGCCTCCTTCTGTGAAGCAGAAACTTAATGGTAAAGGCTGCCAATCCACCGGAGCGGAGCGAGACTGCGTAGCGGAGAAACAGAGAAATATTAACCATTAGGAATGCAGAAAATCTCCGCTCCTTTTCAATAATCGCTAATCATACAAAACCAGGAAGCGGAGTGGGGAAGCGGAGAGGAATAACGAGTGCGGGCGCTATAACTATAATAACTAAACAAGCTGCACGTCCGCTCCGCATTACTTTCTCTCCCCACTCCGCAGCCTCTCTCCGCTCTAGTAGACTGACACAGTTCACAACTCCGCCCTGCATTCCTTTGCTCCCCTCCCGTGGACAGGCAGCTTAGGGGATCGGACATCCACACGCTTTTGTTACTGCAACAGGACAAGCCCTGGACATCAGGAGTAGTCACCATAGGCGTAAGCTTGCCGACAACGAGCAATGTATAGCTCACCTCCTTTGAGCCTGCACATACAGTGGCCAAGAATCGCTCTGCGACTCCTGACGCTCAGGGCGTCTTATACAGCGATCGGGGTGTGTGGTTTAGCTGTTCCTAGGTCTGTGGTCTAGTCTTAACCTGTTGAATACAGTAATTAGAGACACAATAGTAAGACAATAGGTGTGCGGACGCCGGCGTCCTCTCGGGGAATAATGAAAATACTTTTTCCAAAAGCTTAATATGTATCTAAACTCCATCTGTTCAGGTACTTATCTAAACGTAAACCATCTTGATATGTCAAATTTAGCTAATTACCTAACATAGGTTTAAGTAAATAACTAATTGTAAACTAATTTTTGCGCAATGGGTGACTACTGTCGACGCCCTCTGCCCCAGCTAGGGGACATAGGATCTTAAGTAAGTAAGTAAACTAATTTTAAGATAAAATATTTAGTCAATTTTTGTATAAAAAACATGTGAAGATTATTTATATTTAGTTAAGTACCTAAACAAATAGAGTACCTAGATCTAAAAATAACAGGTTGACAGGTTGCTGATAAAATTTTATCTTGATTTTGGGGTAATTCCCCAGATCTCAATCAATGATCTGAAAAAGGTGTGCTCGATTTAGTCGGAAAACATTTTAGTGATATGATAAAAATGTCTGACAATGATTTCTGACATGTGCTTGCAAACAGCTGATCATAACATTTTGATATACATTAAAGTAACCTACTGTTTAAATAAATCCCCAACTATTATTGTGTAGTTAGGTACTATATAATATAATATATTATTAGGTCAGAAGTGAAATCACGATTAAAAAAATAACGATTTATTAACCTAAAAACTAATCACATGAATTTTATAAAAATAATAAACAAACTTACAATATTACAACCCGTTTTGGTAGAATTGTAAAGCCAACTAGAAGGCTAATTGATGAAATCGATTAAATGTACTAAAGTGTATCTTAGATTAAGTCATATTTAAGCCAAGATGTTTTGTATGGTAAAACTACATAAGTACTTGTCAGATACGTTGTATTGTCAATTGAATTTAAGACAAGTCCGTGCACAGCCTATGTTATATTGTTTGTTAAAGCATAATTTGAACCTAACAAGGGGGATGTTGTAATATCCCATCACTAGATAGTAATACTAATGGTCACAACCCTAGTGAGTTATATTGCCATTGTCGATATAGGTTTAACGGTCTAAACATCGTCTTAATAATGGAATCTTATGTACTTGTTATAAGTTTAATAAACCAAGCATTCACCACATCAAGTCTTTCAATACAAACATTATACATAGTTATCACCAAATCAAGTGCATCAACAAGAGAGTAATGAAATCAGAGGTACTAGATTACACCGACCAGCCGACGGGTAGCGCTTCCGCATGCAAGGGAGTCCAAAACAAAGTGATCGCGTATCTTTTTTTTTATGTGTGGCCTCTCGCAGTTCACAACCTATGAGGTTGTCGGCTGCTTAACCGGACTTGTGTGTGGCGGCCTCGATTCGAGAATCAAAGCCTCCAGCCAAGGCTTACTTAACTAAACTTACATACTAAGCGACCACGCTAAGGGTACCCCCTCTGGGGTAAGGACCTCGGCTTAGGGCGTCGCTGGGGGAGGGCAGCAAGGGACAAGCTGGATCGAGCAAAAGATAAAATATTATTAGGGGATTTTTAAACTACTGGCTCAGCGGCGCGGGCTGGCTCTAGCAAGGGACGGGGCGGACATTGACGGGGATTTCGCGACGGGCCTCGGCGGCGAGGCCTGAAGGACGGCGGTCTGAAGTGACCGCGTCCCGCCACCTGCGGTAGTTTTATATTGTTTGCCCCTTCCATGTTTCTGTTCCAGGGGGCAGTGTCTAACAATATAATATTCCACAACTGTCACACAATCTATGTTCGCAGCTTTGCTCGCGCGAAACCCAGAAATTATCAGAAAAGATCATACTCTCGGGATACAATGGAACCTATGTCCCATTTTTGGACCTAGTCTTGCCAGCCGTTTGCCAATTATCATTTCCACACACGATGGCACCGATTCTGATTAAGGTCTTTGCATAACAGGGGTAGAATGGCAGCAAGACGAAAATATGCATCTTTAAGATGAGAGAAAAGAATAAGTAGATTGTATGAATCCAACAGCTGTAACCCACACCATCCTATAACAATTGACTGGCCTGTTAGCCTAGTGCTTCGGCATAGCAGTTAGGGCCACTAACTGCTAGGCCAACAACTCTGCTAGGCTAACGGTCGTGGGTTCGATTCCCACCTAAGACAAATGTTTGTGTGATGAGCACCATCATTTGTTCTGTGTCTCTGTGTAATTTATCTATAATATGTATGTATTTAGAAATATATAAGTATGTTTATCAGTTGTCTAGTCTAGACTCATAACACAAGTTCTACTTAGCTTGGGACTAGACGCCTAGAAGGCGTTGTGGTGGTAGTTGTGGAAAAAAATATTGTAGACTCACAGTTCAGTAATACGATGGCTATTGAATTTTCAGGGTGTCATTGAAAAGTCATTCCTTCAATATTTTTACGAGTTTGCTCGCACTAAGGGGACAGGTAAAGGGACAGGTAAGGAGGCAGGCATTATAAGGCTGATGCAATGCAATGCAGTGCAAGGGAGACAAGTATGGGCATAAAAGGGATAGAAATAGGAATGCAACAACAAACGCAAAACGAAGCAGAATAACCACATAGTGTTGGTAATTAGTTTCCATAACTCGTAACCGAATTGGAAACAAAGGAACTACTATTTATCGGTTTCTTATCTCAAAAGTTAAAGTGGTGATTGAAGAGAACCGGGTTAATTGGTCGGTCTACAGCTGTGGTTTAATTGAATTTGTTTGTTGTACTATTTCTTGTAACAATTGACCATTAGGCCATTCATTTCAAGGTTATCCATTTATTACCGGATGTTCTGTATCCTTACTTATTTTGAAACAATGTTCCCTGTCGAATTTTTCTCTGTGTGACGTCATAAACTAAAAAACTATTGAATAGTTTTTCATGCGGTTTTTATTAATAGACGGAGTGGTTCACGAGGAAGGTTTAGGTATATTTCTGGCGTGTCGGTAGTTGTAAATAAAAATATATTTTTCTTATTTAATTTATTACAATAAATTGATCTTGTTATAATTTACCAACATTTTTTTTTTGATGGGAATTCATGAAATAGCCATCGCTTTGGGTGTTTGGATGGAACAAGAGGAAGTGTCAGACTTTTATGAACTAAAACTATACTTTGTTCTTTCAGTGGCCTTTTGCGTTCCAGGACTGCGGACGAACAAGCTCGCAGCCTGCGGACGTTAGTCCGAGAAAAAGACGTTAACACCCTCGCATTGCTCGGGAGTTAATTATATAAATCCCTCACTTATGTTGGGGATTAAAACTTGGCAACTTTCGTTTCGTTCGCAATTCAAAATGCCGCCCGCGACATAAAGACACTGCTTTATCCCTTAGTAACATAATCTATTATTTTCCTATCAGTATTTAGTCACTTGTACAGTTTTATCATTGGGCTCTTATAAATCCTGGAACGTGGAGTTAGTTGTGCAGGACGGACAGCTGACCAAACGAAGCTTGTTACTGTGAAGTGAAAGAATTTTCATTTCACCCTGAAGCTATGGATTAACTGCCAGCTTTAGGGTCACTTAAGTTTTACACAGTTTTGGAGCTCATATCGGTCTAGCATGATATATTACAGTAACAAACATATCAGACATACCTTTTTTTTAGTGAGAAATACCAATCACTATATTAGAGATAGACTCTTAGAGAGGAAGCCTGAGTCCTAGCAGTAGGAACATTATGAGGCTGATTATGCTATGCTATGATATATAGTTATCAATGGTGGGAAATCATCAAACTACTCCTTTTGCTCTGGACGGAGTGTCAAACTTCTAGTGAATATTCAAGTATCAGTTCCCTGCCAGAGTCTGTGTTTCCTGATAGCTACAAACCGGGAATTTTTAAGGGCCGGTATAGTCATTGTTTCTTTTTGATGAACTTCGCTCGTGACTATGTCGACTTCCCGGCCCCAAAACAGCGGTTTTATTTTTATATATAAAAAAAAACAATAACTTTTCAAGATTTTTGTTTTTGCGAAGCGCTTTTAAATAACAAGCTTTATTTTTTTTTTTGTATCTTTAAAATATTTCCGTAACATAATCTTGTAGATAAATACGTTTGAAATCGTAAATTAGGGTCAGATTCACGATATTTTGTTTTTCAAGCCAACTAATTTATATCATGTTTTCATTTTTGCCAAGCGCTAGGTCATATGGTTAATTTTAATAAAATAAATTTTCATAGCTTTCTCTTCTATATTTGTTCTATTTCCAGAGGTTTAATAAAGTTCAAAATGAGTAGAACCTGGCCTTAAATCTAGGTGAGTAGTTTACTTCTAGGTAAGCGCGCTTCATCGTCAACCGCATCTTCATTTTCCATCAGGTGAGATAGCGGTCAAGAGCAAACCTATTAACAATCGCCGGGATTCCGATCCCGATTTCCGGCCACCGTAGGCGCGGGCTTGCGGACGGCGTGCAATGGGTAGCACGCTGTCCGATTGTCTGGTAACTGACCGGACCGAGCCCAAGTCGTCGACGGCGCGTTCTGTTCCCGCGCGCCTCAAGGAGCTGTCAGCACACCGAAGAGGCCCAGCCTGCTAACTGCAAGCAGGCAGGGTCGAAGCCTGCTGGGGTCAAGGGCCGTTTTCTGAGAGGAAGGCTCAGCCCCGGCACTATAGGCAACGAAGGAACGGGGTAGGTTTTTAGTCAGTAAGAGTCTGACACTACTTCCCGCTCCACCCAAGGGCGGGATTTGTCATTGGATGATTTTACCTACCATAAAAAAAAAAAAAAAAAAAAAAAAAACCTATTAACAATAAAACAACAATATACACCCAAGGGCGTCACCAGCCGATGATCAAGGGGGGGGGGGGCTTTTCGAAATATACAGAATAATAAAAAAGTTTTTTATTTAAAAAATAATAAAAGTTTATTTTCTGTTAGAATTGTATAAACTAAACAATTTATATAGGCCAGTTTAGTACATAGATAATACGTATAAGTTGGCGCTACTTTCTATGCGACAACGTAACTCACAGTCGTATTATATGTCACCCCTTTTCATCTTGATTGTCAAACATAATAAACTGAATTTTCTTTCACTAAATATAATAATATATTAATTTAAATTCAATCCTGAGCTATTTTTGCCCTATCCACAATATAACTCCTCACTATATCTACGGTAACATATAGGATGGGCATTATATTGTGGGAGACTGGTGCCTAAACTAGGCTCTGAAGCTGTGAAGCAAGCCTTTAGGGGGGCCGTAGCCCCCCCCCTGCCCCCCCTTGGCGACGCCCTTGTATACACCCACAAAAAGATTAATTATATCAACAAAAACAAAAGTCGATTGGAAAAATGAGTCGACAAACAAACAGATAGCTGTTTTGTGCACTTATATTTAGTACTATTGCACTTTTGTGATCCAATTCAAGTGTATCCACGTCAAAACCAACGATTAAAAGTTCAAAGTCAAAATCTGTTATTTTATCTACTAATCCATTTTAATCGCTGTTAATCTGTTTTATAGACAGCCAATGTACTAATGTCCTGTCACGATAATGTCGTTCTTAATAAATAATACACGCTTTAAGAGGTACCGCGAAAAAAGAGAGATAACGCCTGAAAATTCTGTTGGCATTCGATAATTCCGTGATTTACTCGAATATTTCGCAAAACTTGCTACAGAAAATACGTGTTTTTTTTAAAGCCATAATGTTTTTTTTTGAGAAAAATTGTCGAGTTTCAGAATTTCGATTAAATCTGCAACGTTTCGGTAGATGTACTTTTTTATATCTTCTTACGAGTATATATAAAAATTAATAGCTGTTCGTTAGTCTCGCTAAAAGTCGAAAACGGCTGGACCGATTTGGTCAATTTTGGTCTTGAAATATTCGTGATACTCCAGGGACGGTTTAAACGGAGAAAATATGGATATTCATAGACTAGGCAGTACGAAGTTTGCCAGGTCAGCTAGTCTTTAATATATGAGTATATTATGGAGGGCCAAAATCTACGTAAAATAACAAATTTTCAGAGGTTACCGGATTAGTTTCACAAAAATTTATGTTTTGACTTTTCTAAAGAAGCCTAGATAATGTCTACAAGATATCTGTGTATACAAAATATTTGGAGAAAGAGCTGTAATAACATCATAATCACGTAAGAGCGGTTGTATGAAAATGTACCTCGGGTTGGCTTGGTCTTAACTTGATTGAAGCACAAATTTTCGGAACCATTTCAGGAGCCTTAACCATGACGTGATAAATTTCAGTCAAACAGGGAGGGAGCTATCCACCCTACATAGCTCCATCTCAGTTTAGGTCATAAAATAGATAGCGGTGGCCAACCAGTCGATCGCGATTGACCTGTCGATCTTGGCTTTTAATCCACTCGATCTTGGCAACAGTGTTTACTTCTAGGTATGTCGCGATGCAGCAGCTAGCTATCATTCGCAGCTACATTCTGTTTCCTGCCCCGCTGGCCAAGTTACTATCGTTTCGTTAACGAAATTGGCCAGACCCCCAATTCCTTTGACATCATCTCAACGCTCAGTCACGTGGTCAGAAAAAGGTATTGGGGGCGTGGTCAACTCCAAGCGTTCACGTGTAACGAAACGATCGTAACTTGGCTAGGGGAGCTGGTATACATCAGTGACCGATTAAACTGGAAGTTGATGCCAATGCAGTTTGAATAACACTAGATTGATTGGTTGTTTATTTTTTAATTACAAATCACGACCATGCATGGTAAGCGTGGCTTTTGTGATAATATTCTTACTACTTATCTGTATATCATTCCTTAGTTACCTATCTTTGAAAAAGAAAATGTTAGTAACCTATTGTTTATTTATCTACATATTTATGTTACAAAAAGATGAGTGTGTTTCTAGCGAGTAGATTTTATTTTGTTTAATTTTATTACATTTACGTACCTAATCTGTAATCAATTTGTATCTATAACAGAGTAAATTTCATATTCAAACAAAAAGACATCCCCATCGACAAACCCGGACATAGGCCTACCTCAAGTGTCGCCACAATGACCGGACTTGTGCTTCTCGCATCCATCAGATTCCCGCAACCCTCATCAGGTAATCGGTCCACCTTGTAAGGAGGCCTTCCAACGCTATGTCTTTCAGTATCGCCATTCCAGAACCTTTCAGCCCCAACGGCCATCTGTTCTGCGAGCAATGTGCCCTGCTTATTGCCACTTAAGTTTGGCGATTCTTTGTGCTATGTATGTAAACTTGGTTCGGATATCCCCATTTCTGATTCGATCCCGCTAGGAAATTCCGGGTATTATATAGCCCTTTCCATTGCCTTTTAGGTGACTTTAAGGCCGTTTTTACGGAGACGCGGCGACTAACAGAAACTTATTATGTTTGTGTTAGCGCGTGCGATGACGCGGCCTGCTGTTGCAATGTACGACGATCGTCCAACGCGCTGCGTCTCTGTAAACAAACCTTCAGTCTTCTGATGAGGTCCATTGCAAGCGAACACGTTTCGGAGCGATTATGTCATCACTGGAAAACGCACTGGTCATAGACTTTTGTCTTGAGACACTGTGGTATGTTGGACGAGAAGACCTCGCGCAGCTTCCCGAATGCTGCTCAGCCGAATCGAATTCGACTTTGAGAAGTTAAACCTACCCAACTGGACCGTCTGACCCAGGTAAACGTAGTCGTTCACAACTTCAACAAAGATATGAAACTATGTTATTACTTATTATATTATTACTAGCTTTTGCCTGCAGCTTCGCTCTCGCCGGGCCTTGGTTCAGGCCATGGTTCGCAGTTAGGAGGGATAGCAGGCGGTCGCCTCCTTCTGCGAAGCAGTAATGCTAGCAAAGGAGGAGGCTGACCGCATCAGACAGAGGCAAAGGGGCGCTCGCCCCAGCCGCCGCCGGGATTCCGATCCCGATTTCCGGCCACCGTAGGCGCGGACTTGCGGATGGCGTGCAGTGGGTAGCACGCTGTCCGATCGTCTGGTAACCGACCGGACCGAGCCCAAGTCGTCGACGGCGCGTTCTGTTCCCGCGCGCCTCAAGGAGCTGTCAGCACACCGAAGAGGCCCAGCCTGCTAACTGCAGGCAGGCAGGGTCGAAGCCTACTGGGGTCATGGGTTAATTCCGAAAGGAATGCTCGGCCCCGGCACGATAGGCTACGAAGGAACGGGGTAGGTTTTTAGTCAGTAAGAGTCTGACACTACTTCCCGCTCCGCCCAAGGGCGGGATTTGTCATTGGATGATTTTACCTACCATAAAAAAAAAATCCCCCTCAACCCAATTTTCAGCCAAATCGGTTCATCCGTTCTTAGGTTATAAATAGTGGAACTAACACGACATTCTTGTATATACATAAATTAAATCTAGCCTATACTGTCCCTCAGCTGGGAAAAAGCCTCCCCCCGTTCGTTCTATTGTTCCTGGCTTTGCGCCACTTCCTGCCAATTCCTAAGGAAGATAATTAAGCACTCGCTATCTCCTTCGTGGTTTGCCGCGACCTCGTCATCTGATAATTTCAGGCCATTAGTATCGTGTTTTACGGGCTCACCGCTCGACATCACATAGCATAATCAGCCTTATAATGTTCCCACTGCTGAGACTCAGGCTCCTCTCTAAGAGAGGCAATGGGCCGTAATCCACCACGTGGGCCCAGTGCGTGTTGGTGTTTTAAGGGTATTACATTCCTCAATGACCTTGACGAATTTAGCTCTACACTAGTAGAGAAGAATTGACCTCTACAGAGGCATTGCAGGGGGTGCTGCGCGCGGGGTGTTAGTACTGATTCGATTTTTTCTTGATTACTTATCTATTTTCAATGAAATTAGAAATAAAATCAATACAAGTTATTCAATTTATCGTAACATATATTTTGGTATAAATTCAATGTATAAATATAGAGCCGTTTTCGAGAAAATATGGAATTAATGTTCAAAAAAGGCTTATTTACCAGATTTTTTTCTAGAGTTAGGGTATTTTTTTTTAGAAACGTAATCAATACAATTTATTAGTAATGTCAATGTCTTTAAGTATCTCCTTCATTTTTTATATGGTAATCGTACATAAGGAATAATCTATAAACAACAATCAACCTAGGTGTTTTTTTGGATTTGGGTGATGTTATCCCCTTAAGTACATTTCGGTTTTCTTACGATGTTTCCTTCACCGTTTTGAGAGTAATGGCGATGAAATAAATTAGGTACGTACACAAAGTAATGTGCCCGCGACCTACAACTCGTAAATCGGGGCATTTCTACTGGACCACTGCTCTCAGACTATATTTCTCGACCTCTCTTAAAATATAGGAAAAAAATCTTCTCATTAAAACTTATAAATTAATTTTCCTTTTTTATTACTTTTTGGCTGTCCCAATTATGGTTAATGGGACAGCCTAGTATCATAAAAGGCCAAATATCACCTTACCAATGTAGAAATAGGTCCCTCACATACAATACCGCACTCCCAAATATCTGCTCGAAGTTCAATACACCTATGCCCTTAAAATGGCCCATTTATCGTCCACTGCTGGCCCTTGTTAAATTTTATGTCCCGCCAGTGGAAATCTACGGCATTTTCTTTTGTTTTGTCCATTTAGTATGCTGTACGGAACGTTAATAAATAAATATATAAATATTTATTTCGTGTTTTGTGAAGTCGTTTTTACGGATGGGTAGATTAATGTGGTCTGAAATTGAATGTTGTCTGATATAGAGTCTGATGTTGAATTTTTTTTGGCGGGTGAACTTCATTGGCTGTTTTATTTGCAAATTGGATAGTGGATATTGAGATGAAAAACCGGGCAAGTGCGAGTTTTTGCGAAATGGTTTTAAAAAATAAATGCCATAAGCAGCTGTTATTGCTGTTAACAACTGTTATTAGCATTTCCTTTTTTAAATCCTTTTTTTTTACGAGAGCACAAACGCTAAAGTTCGCAGAGCCTTACTTCATCAGACTCGCCAAGTTGTATGGCCTGACCTCATGGCCTGTATCAAGGCCAGGCGCAAGAGATCGTTGACGCCGATCGCCCCTACGAGGATACAGCGGTGCCCTGCCCAAGCGGGGCACAACTCTACCGTATGCTCCACCGCGTCCTCCGGGCGATCTACAAAGTCACCACTTTGTAGACCGCCCGGAGGACGCGGAGGCGTCGCCACGCTCGGGCGTTAGAGCCGGACCACACGATGCGTTGCGGGGCCGCACGCAAATATTTCGACGAATCGGCGGGCCGTACAAACGGGGTAGCGTCACTCGTGAGCCCGCCGATTCGTCGAAATATTTGCGGTGCGGCGCCGCAACGCATCGTGTGTACCGGCCCTTACTTCCGCTCGAATCCAGTGCAGGAATATCCTGAACTGACCATGTTCGGTGAGAACCTGAGGTCGTTCCAGCTATTCCTCAAAGAGGGGTCTTACCGCCATAATTATGGCGTGCCCAACTTGAGAATCGTACCCAGGAATACTCGATCAGTAGACAGTAGAAACTGGGCACAAACGAACCATTTTATTAGATATCAATCATAATAACACACACACAATAGAAAGTATGATATCAAAGGAATGTCCTGATCGTGATATCACGTCTTCCGCAAGTATGCGACAGAGAGAGAGCATGTCTAAGTAGGACAGACGTGACAACAATAGTTTAATGGACGATAGTTTTCGAAATGGTGGTAAATTCATCGTTACAATATGCATATTATTATGCATAAGACTCACCGTAAAAGCCGTGGGCTTCGTGAGAATTACTGTCATCGGCATTAAAGACGATGTTTTCATACAAACTTCAAGTCTCCTGTCATATGTGTCGCAAATGTGTAACTTGTCGGATGTGTCGCCGTTTCTCAAAAGTCGCGACTGCCACACTTTTCGAATGTGTCGTAGTTGCTCTAAAATGTCGCATAAGTCCTTTAATTTGCGTAAGTTTCTTACGTATCTGGATTGGGCTGGCCTGTTGGTCTAGTGGTTAGTGGCCCTGACTGCTATGCCGGAGGTCGTGGGTTCGATTCCAACCCAGGATAAATGTTTGTGTGATGAGCACGATCATTTGTTCTGTGTCTGGGTGTAATTTATCTTTGTATAATTTGTATATATTTAGAAATATAAAGTATATTTATTAGTGGTCTAATACTCATAACACAAGCTCTGCTAAGCTTGGGACTAGACGGCGTTACACTTGTCGGATCTATCGTAGTTGCCACAATTGGTTAGATGCGTTGGAGTTGCCCCAAATGTCCAAGTGTAACACTACGCGGATGTGTTATAGTTGCCCTAAATGTCGCATGTGTCGTAGGTTTTGGGTGAGTGTCACATATCGAAACAGCTGCACGTATTATATGTGTCGCACGACATATTTCGTAGTTGTAAGACGCGTCAAGAAGGTCAAAGAACACATTGAGTTTAAGGGTACGGTGAGTATAATTAGATTCTCTCTGTATTTTAATCAATCCTAAATTATTAATTTTTCATCATTTCAATCAAGTATTGGACGAAAAATGATGGTAATTTAGGTGTCTTCAAGGCTAGAATGAATAGGCTCTAGTGCGCCTCACCATCAACGATTGCATCATTACTTACCATCAGGAAGGATTACAGTCAAGCACTATTTATTTTATATATATATACTATTTTTCATTATTTTATTGGTTTTGTGATCAATTACTTATTACTTTTTGTAATTGGAAACAATAAGATTGTATAATGTAGAAGCACTTTTTTTTTTATTTGTGAATGTGAAGTACCATGGAGAATTTTTATTTTAATAGGTTACAACTTGTTTGACATTAAAAGCATGGCAGTTGAGAGTTTGTCATGCTCACTAAAATGTCTCGCTGATGGTGGCACGTGTTATTGGGTCATTCGGTTCCCTTCAAAATGGTTGAGCTGAGTGGGGCTGAGGCACGCGTCATGCTCGTGAACGGGCGCCGTCAGTAGGGACTGGTCATCTCTTAGCTGCTAGTAGCTCAATTCAATTTCTAATTTTTTTAATTAGTTCATTTTTTTTTTATTACTTATCTGCATTGTGCTCACATAATAGAAGCGACAAGAAAAATGTAACCAAGATTTATGTAACTCATAATATGATTTTAAAAGAGTGTCCATGGAGTTTCTTGCACGTTCTTCTCCATAGAGATCTACGCTTTGGAACGTGCAATTTAGCTTCACCTTTTTTTGGAATGACCGACATTTTGCCAATTCAAAAGTGCCTGTAATTGGAAAATAAACTATTCTGATTCTGATTCTAGTTTATATCAATTAAAAAAAGGGTCACACCATTGTCTTTTGACGAACCATAGACTGTCAATCAAAAAAACAATGGCGTGATCCGTAACACGTTCTTACAATACTATTGGTCAACAAGGAAAACCCAAAAAAGGATTTTACTAATTCAAACAATGTTTGGCTATTGGTTTTCCTTTATAATTCGGAGATAAAGATGATGATTGCATTGGAAATCTAATGATTAGTATTCAGTGTTGATGATCATCGAGCGTCATGACGGAATCGACTTGCTTAAAGGTACACAGGGAAACACGATTTTACGAGTACATACTAGAATTTGTGTGTTAATTATGCTCAAAATTTTATAGCCTAATATGTTCTTATTCCCGCTGTTTCACCCGTTTTTTTGGGTTCCGTATCTCAAAAGGAAAAAACGAAAAACTTAGAGGATCATTTTGTTGTCCGTCTGTCTGTCTATCAAGTGTTTTATCTCGTGGACGCGCGGAGATATCGAGTTCAAAATTACATATACATGTTATACCTACATAAATTACACCCAGTTACTGAACAAATGATGACCCACGACCTGCGGCATAGCGGTCAGGGCCACTAACCACTAGACCAACAGGCGAGTCAATATTAAAATTATACTTCCTCAAAATAGTGGTAAAAAAGAAATCACCTGGTTTCCAAAACTGGGAAGGTCAAGGTTAAATCCAGAGGTGACATGATCATACAAATCGCTCCAAATATTAAAATTTCATAAACTTTTTATAACATTTACAAATTCAATTTGGTGCCTCACGTCAGAAAAACAGTGCATAACAACATCCATGATTGAAATTCAATACATTATTTGAAATGTAAGTATTGTATAATACTCGTATGTATAGAATAGAAGTTTTCTATCAAATGCTCGAAGGTCACGTTTCATAAGACATTTGTGTATTCAAACAGATTCGGGAAAGGTGCACGTGATCGTTTATGCTGGGTAAAAGTGCAGAAGTCCAGTAAAACTTCTTGTATATGGACAGAAAGAGAAATTCTTATTGTAAAATAATTTGTTTTCGATGGAAAATCATCCCCGAAGCCCGAAGAATCGCCAAAATCATCTGGTAGTGGAAAGGGCACATTGCCCGCAGAAAAGATGAAGGATAGTCAATGGAGACGAAAGGTTATGGAGCGGTATCCAAGTAGCAGAAGACAGCGTTGGAAGGCCTCTTACAAGGTGACCCGACGACCTGGTGAGGGTCGTTATGGCTACACTTTGGGGAGGACTGTGTCCAACTGAAACGTCTTTCGGCTGAACCACCACGTATAGCACTGGTGGATGGCCAGTAGGAAGTTTTCTGCAGGCTTATAATGAAAAAAATTATTTATAGGTATGCGAAACCGACTGCAAGTCAGACTTAAAGTCCCACTAACTCACACAAGGGTGTTTTGACATGATATCGGGCTGTAGTATATGTTTAAATTGTGCTTAGAACTTTAGAGTTCTAAGCACACGCAATACGAGAGAGCACGCAACGCGAAAAAAACGCAAAACACACACGTGACTTGCGTGAGGATACGCAATTAGTTGCGTGATGGAGGATTTCGAATTTTTATTTCCTATGTGACACCATAGAGGTCGCTTACAATGACATTGAAACAGACTATAGCCTGAATACTGGACAAATGGCAGCCATTTATAATATGCCTCATTGAATAGACTGAACCTTTTGAAAGTTTACTTTCACTATGTCCCAGTCAATCAGAAGTCGAGACGAATATTTTATTATGAAATTTTCCACATCGATGTGAAATTGGAAGCCGAGAGTGTTTGTCTTTCGATAGCACGTGCCGACGGTCAGGCGAACTGCTCTATATGCGGCATCGCTTATAAAAGCACGTGTCTTTATGAAAAAAGTTATGAAACAGTAGATGTTGCGAAATGAAGATTCCGCAGGTGAACCAAGGTTACGGATATAGCCCCAAGAATTGCCAAAATTAAGTGTCTGTGGGCAGGCCACATTGTTTGCAGAACTGATGGTCGATGCAGGAGTAGGGACTCTGCGTACCGGTAGACGCAGTGTTGGAAGGTCAGGTACAAGCAAGGTTAGGTCCTCTTTAGAAGTGTGTAGAAGAGGGTCCAAAGTCACATATACCTACGTTGAAAAGGGAAGATTCTCCAACCATACGGTTGTTACGTCTGATGTGGGCGCGACCGACGGCAGCGATCTCTCTCGTCGGGGCTTGGTTCAGGCCATGGTCCGGAGTGAGGAGGGATGGCAAGCGGTCGCCTTCTTCTACGGAGCAGTAATGCTAGCAAAGGAGGAGTCCAACCTTTTCTTAGAGGATGGCTCAGCCCCGGTATGATAGACAACGAAGGAATGGGGTAGGTGTTTAATCAGTAAGAGTCTGACACTATTTCCCACTCCGCCCAAGGGCGGGATCTGTCATTGGATGATTTTACCTACCATAAAAAAAAGTCTGATACGGGCATCTGCCTGATAATTGATTACGAGCTGTTGTTTAAGAAAACTCTAAAGTCTAACATTCCCAACAACAACAAACTCGACTATGCAGAAGTTTGACAGGTTCTCACGCTGCAGAAGTTTTTTTTTATTATTGATATGCTCGTTTTTGACCACTATCTCACCTGATGGTAAACGATGATGTGGCCGATGATGGAGCACACTTGCCTAGAAGTAACTTAATCACTGTTGACATAAAGACCCCTGTTGTAGCTATCAGAAAACACAGACTCCGGCAGGGAATTCCACTCCTAAGCTGTACGTATAATGAATGTGTAGAAGTAGAATTTGATAATACCTCTTCAAATTCTCAATTCAGAAATCTGAATTGGCTTTTGGAATTGGCAGGCAATTGGAAGAACACTGGTGGGTTTCAGACAGAAAAACTCCGACACTTCCTCTCGAGAAAATATTTGAAGATTTTACCACCTTTAAAAAATTTGGCTTAACCCTAATAAAAATAAAATACAACAAGGTGGTCAGAACTAATCTTACGCGGGCGAAGCCGCGGTCGGCTGCTAGTTTACGATTTCGATTTTATAGATTCTCTTGTATTCATCTCATTATTATGTCATCACTCGGCTCGTTCGAAGAAAATGTATTTACCAGAGAATGGTAAATAGGTAATAATACCTATCCAATTGTACAGTTTTCATAAACAATGGATAATTCTCGCACGTAACAGAAATATCTACTTAGTTTAAATCATTTATTGTTTGTTATAAGCAAACTAGTTGCTGTCCGCAGCTTTACCCGCATTAGGGTGTTTTTGATATCGTGCGGATTGCATCACCCATGCGGAATTGAAGCTGCTGCCTGATATCACGCTCCGCATCCCGCGTGCGTATTCCACGCATTACAATAAAATACACTTGTATTAAAAAAGGAAATCCGCACGATATTAAAAACACCCTTAAACATGGTTGGACATGGTTTACCCATGTGCCAAATTTCATGCAAATCTATTCAGTCGTTCGAGCGTAAGGAAATAACACACGCACGGGTATTCAAAAACTTTCGGGTTTATAATATTAGTGTGATATACAAACACAAGATTGCCACGCTACAATCATGGTAGTAAGAAGTCACATTTCAGATAAATGGCTGGAGAAGCACCACGGCGTCTTCACCTTCCACATGACACGGGTCCTCACTGGACATATGTCTGGTGAGTCCCCATCTTACCAGTTCTGGAGATTCCTGTTTTGGATTCAGGCAGAAGAAACGACCATAGTGCCAATCGCCGTGAAGATAAGGTGGGGCATACGGTAGCGGTGTGCCCCGCTTAGTCTGAGCACCGCCGTGCCCTCGTAGAGGCGATCGGTGGCGGCGAATTCTCGCACCGGGCCCTGGTTCAGGCTTTGGTCTAGAGCTGGAGAAAATGGGACACGGTAGTCTTCTTTTGTGAAGCAGTAATGGAAGCAAAAGAAATGGCCGCACGCGTGAGGGATTGGACATCTTCGCGTCCCAACCGCTGCTACAAGAGTCACCTCGGGCGCCGGAATTCGTAACATCTATTATATTCTTGATCGAAATTGAAATGTCTACTAACAGAGTGACGCTTTGGAAATGTGGTGCTGGGGAGAAATGCTCAAGGTCTCTTGGACCGAGTTACGCCTCCATTCTTGAAGAACTGGATGTCAAGGAGCGCTTCTATACGCTGGAGCGCAGTTGTATTTTTAAACACTTTGGTCATATTTGTCGATGTGGAGTGACTCCAATGAACGCCTTATTGCACAAGGAAAGGTGGACGGGACGAGGCCACGTGGAAGATCACCGATGAGATGGGCTGACCAGATAAAAGCGGGGGTTGACGGCCCTTTGAATGAGTGCACCCGGATGACAGCCAGCAGGTAAAATTCGTGGCAAGTCGTGCGGCGTACCCTGACAGCTTCCAGAGAGCGACCTTCGCGATAACCACCACCGCTCTGGCAAGAGTGAAATTACCAAGAAGACTAAGAGATTCTTTTTTGTGTTAAAAAACACCATGAAATAAATTTCTAATTAAATATCGACGACTATTTTATCTTCATTAAGAATGCCTCACGTTGAGTCTGATTTGCAAGAAAATCTGGATATAAAGACACGCCAGAATGGACCATGCTATAAAGAGTTAAGGGTTATAGTAGCTTGAGCGACATTTTAAAACAATGGGTGAATGTTTTAACTCATTATCAGTAGAAGACAATAGTGTTTAATTACTTTAAAAGTAAAATTGTGGTACCGTTGTTGACAGAATCTTTTTTGGTATGCTTTGTTTTATGTTTGTTCTACATCGTTTCCAGTTTTCATCATCATCATCATTATTTCAGCCGAAAAGTCTGCTAGACATAAGTCATCCCCAATTATCGGCACAATGACCTGCCCCCTAGCCAAGTCACGATAGTTTTGTTAAGTGTGAACGCTTGGAGTTGGTCACGCCCCCAATTTCTTTGTTCTGACCATGTGATTGAGCGTTGAGATGACGTCAGAATAAAGGAATTGGGGTGAGGCCAACTCCAAGCGTTCAAGCAAAACGAAACGATCGTAACTTGGCTAGAAGGGCCGGTCGTCGGTCCCGACCAACGAACATGATGTCAGTAATTTCCAAGATAGACTTAATAAAGAACAAAAGTTAATTTACTTGAAAAATTCACAGTACTTGCCCGAATTCGAACCATGTAATTACACCAACCTTACAGCAACCATCTCACTTACTCTGCAAATCCTTGTAAGTATCTTTTTTTTCTTGAGGTGGGAAATCATCAAATAACTTCTTCTGCTCTGGGTAGAGAGAGAAGTTAAGGCAGATTTTTATTGATTAAAACCTAACTTTGTACCTTCACTTGCCACAGCCCAAATTCTTACAGCCGTATTTATAAAGAAGTATTTACTTGTTACCAAGTAAAATCTTATTAAGTCTTGACTTGACGTTTGAAATATGCATTCAAAATTCAAATTTTTCTTAACTATAGAATACAAATAGTAGTTACTTTTACTCAAGTATTTAGTTTTACTTGTTTATAAATACTGGTGTAAGTCTTAGTCTAGTTTTAGAAACATTGATATTATCGCACTAACATCGCAATCAGAAAACCAGGACTCGAAACTCACACATCTATGATCAGTGTCATCACAGTCGCAAACCTACAGTCACTGATAGACAAGGACGGAGATAACAGCCGGCGCTGTCGTGCGAGCGAAACTGCGTTAGCCGAAATTAGGCGACGGGTCTGACTTTAGTGATCCATGCGCTAGAGGCTAATCACCTATTTCTCGCTGTTTTGATTTAATCTGACTAGAAATTGAAAAACTAATAACGTTTTTGTTACAGACTGTACATGCTTATGACATCAAACGTGGATCGGATTGACAATTGGACATACATATTAATAAATTATAGTATTATAAAGTACATAGTTTACTTCGATTTACGTAAGTAAATACTCGCTGTTGCTAAGGTATTAATTTGATTTACATTTGATTAATACGGGCATGAAGTTGTGAAGGACCTTTCACTTTTATTTTAGTTCTTCTTTCTCAATTTTTTCTATAAAAATATAAAAAAAAACACTAGGTACCATCGCGATCATTTCTGCCTGATCACTTAAAACATTTTTGCTTGAATCCTGCGGCGTGGCGCCAAATTAAACACTTTGAGGATTTCGTTTCGAGTGCAAGCAAAAGTGAACTTAGCGGTGGTCAGGCGAAAGTGTCTTTGATAGTACCTAAAACACTTAACTTATGTATTAAAACTGTATGTACCCTAAAGCTAAATAACTCCAAGCTAAAATATAGCGTCGAAAAAATTCCACCACATCGCTGTTGACTGGAAGTGTGTTCAAAAGATTGATGGCGTTGCCACGTTGTAAGGCAATGCTTAATTTCTGACCGAGGTAAAAGCCAGTCAGATCATGTGAAGATTGCCGTTTGGTTAATTCTTTAAAAAGCGTATAAATACTCGGATCCCACAGCCCAAGAGTTGCAACTTCATACGGCTCGAAAATATAACTGCCGGCGAGGTTTTAATTCTACTGATTAGTTTTTTTTTTTTTTTTGTGGTAGGTAAAATCATCCAATGACGAATCCCGCCCTTGGGTGGGGCGGGAAACAGTGTCAGACTTTTACTGACTAAAAACCTACCTTTCCATTCCTCGCCTTTGTCCCGGGGCCCGTGGTGACACTCTCGCATAACCTTTGGCCCCAGTAGGCTTCGGCCCTGCTGGACCCCTATAGTTTGCTGACAACTCCTTGAGGCGCGCGGGAACGGTGCGCGCCGTAGACGACCTGAGCTCGGACCGGTCTGTTACCGGACGGACGGACAGCGAGCTACCCATTGCCCACCGTCCGCGAGCCCGCGCCTACGGTGGCCGGAAATTGGGATCGGAAACCCGGCGGCGGCGGCGGCGTGTCCGCCTTTGCCTAAGGCGGTCGGCCTCCTCCTTTACTAGCATTACTGCTTCGCAGAAGGAGGCGACCGCCTGCCACTCCTCCTCGCTCCGGAGCATGGCTTGGACCAAGCCCCGGCGCGAGAGATCGCCGCCGATCGCCCCCACGAGGACACGGCGCTGCTCTTCCCAAGCGGGGCACACCTCTCTACTGATTAGTTAGATACTGATTTCTTTTTGGTTGTGTTGAAGGAAAGCATCGGAGGAAACCGACATGTCCTTAGAACCAAAAATTCGAAGATATGTGACATTCATCAACCCGTATCCGTGTCTAGGGCCGTGTTTATGGAGACGCGGCGCGTTGGGCGTTTCGGCGTACATTGCAGCAGCGGGCAGCGTCATCGCTCGCGCAAACACAAACATGGCAATGTACGACGGACCGCCCGACGCACCGCGTCTCCGTAATCGAGCACTAAGAAGACAGCTTTCTGAAACAAGCCCTTGATCCAGCCGTTTAAAGCGAGTCTCCTAAGATGTTGGTCAAGGCTCTTGGCCATTAAGATATTACTTGAAATGACTATCGGTACAATGAGGTTATTTAGATTTATTGTTAACTAGCTTCCACCACTGGCTTCGCCCGCGTAAAAGTCAGTTTACACCCATAAGGATGGAGTTTCGTAAAATCCATTCTTACGGGACGTCTACACCATATAAGGAAATTACCTTCCAAATTTTAAGTTTGTAGGTGTTATAGTTTCTGAGATTTCGTGATTAATCAGTGAGTGGTATTTCGCTTTTATGTTTATAGATTTGCTAGTAAGCACTGTATATTCTGGCGGTTAACTGTCGCTAAATAAACAAAATAAAACAACAAATGATTAAGTGTTATGATAACTGTTATTTTAGCAATATGTAATAGTCTTATCAAATAAATCTATCATCGTCAGCTAAACCTTCCGGTTTAATTCTGGTATCGGCAAAGTAATCTGCAACTGGTGATATAACTCTGCTCGTTGCTAAATGCCTGATTATCGACTGTCTTCATTATATAATATCACGTATCTCCTGGGTGACCACTCAGAGAACACTAGGGCGAAGGTGTGCTCTGCTGGGGCGGAGCACCGCCGTGGAGGAGTCTCCTCAGCGGCGAGAGAGCTCTCGCGCCGGGTCCTGGTCTGGGGCGAGAGGGAATGGGATGCGGTTGCCTCCTTCTGTCAAGAAGTAATGCTAGCAAAGGAGATGGCCGTATGTATGCCGTCGCGGTTGTGATTTTCGCCCGCAAACCGGGCGGGTGATTATCGCAAGACATGCGATTGCAAGACGGCCCGCCAGAGGAACGGGAGCCGCGAACAACATTAAACGCGTCGTGAAATGTGCTTTATTTTTTACAAATATTATTTGCTTTCTACAGAAGCTACGGGCCCGCAACCGCGGCGGCCACGAGTGTAAACTGCATCGTGAGTTCTTACCCTTCATTGACACAGAAATTACAAGCAATTTTTTAGCACAAGTTCCTTTAGGATAATTTTCTTATAATACGCGGTTGAACCCGCTGACAGCACCTAGTGAGGAATACCCGGCCCCGGCACGATAGGCAACGAAGGAACGGGGTAGGTTTTTAGTCAGTAACAGTCTGACACTACTTCCCGCTCCGCCCAAGGGCGGGATTTGTCATTGGATGATTTTACCTACCATAAAAAAAAACCTAGTGAGTTTATAGGTCAAACAGTCTGCCCCATTTTGTCCTATGACACAAGTCTCGAAGTCCATACTCATATTGTCAACTCAAGTATCACTGTCGTTACCTAACAGTGATGCAACTTGTCACTTAATGTAATTCAACTCGTATCACTTACAAATTATGTCTACAGTGAAGTACTTGTACTATTGTATAACGTGATACAGAAATATGAGTATATTTATAGTTAGTGTAGGTACCTAACTGCAAGCCTGTCTGGACTGTGGGATTGTCTGAAAGAGGTACCGCATTGATCTTACTTGCCCTTTAAAATGCATAGTTTCTACGTTGGAACTCTTATGAAGAAACGATATTTTTTTTTATTAACTTTTATGGTTATAAATACAGCATAATAAAACCAAACACATAGAAGCCAATAAATACGAGTACCTCTCTCTCTCTTTGCCTAGCCTTATCCCATTTCATTTGGGGTCGGCTCTCCTCGTCATTTACCTAATTTTGAAAAAAGAATAGTTTATTTGAACTTATAATTTCAAGTCAATCCAAAGATAACACTTCAAAACACCCTGTTTTTAAAAAAAGGGCAATTTCATAGTTATAGACCAGGGCCCAAGTCTGCTATTTTTGTAAATTCGACATTCCAACACAATCCCATGGTCATTTTGGTTTTTTTTTTTTTTTTTTTTTTGTGGTAGGTAAAATCATCCAATGACGAATCCCGCCCTTGGGTGGGGCGGGAAACAGTGTCAGACTTTTACTGACTAAAAACCTACCTTTCCATTCCTTGCCTTTATCCTGGGGCCTTTGGTGACAGTCTCACATAACCTTTGGCCCCAGTAGGCTTCGGCCCTGCTGGACCCCTACAGTTTGCTGACAACTCCTTGAGGCGCGCGGGAACGGTGCGCGCCGTAGACGACCTGAGCTCGGACCGGTCTGTTACCGGACGGACGGACAGCGAGCTACCCATTGCCCACCGTCCGCGAGCCCGCGCCTACGGTGGCCGGAAATTGGGATCGGAAACCCGGCGGCGGCGGCGGCGTGTCCGCCTTTGCCTAAGGCGGTCGGCCTCCTCCTTTACTAGCATTACTGCTTCGCAGAAGGAGGCGACCGCCTGCCACTCCTCCTCGCTCCGGAGCATGGCTTGAACCAAGCCCCGGCGCGAGAGATCGCCGCCGATCGCCCCCACGAGGACACGGCGATGCTCTTCCCAAGCGGGGCACACCTCGACTGTGTGCTCCACCGTGTCCACCGGGCGGTCCGCACAGTGGCGACACCCGGGCGTCGTCTCCGCACGAATCTTGTACAGGTACGGACCGAACTTGCCGTGTTCGGTCAGCACCTGCGCCAAACGGAAGGTGACGACGCCGTGGGGCCTTTCCAGCCACGCCTCAAAGAGGGGCCTTACCGCCTCGATCGTGGCGTGCCCAGCACGAGGTTGCGACAATCGCTCTCGCCATTTCACCATGAGATCCCGCCGGAGCTCTGTCCGCCATGCCGCGACTTGTCGCGGCAGCGGAGTTTCGCCCCGACGTTGCATCTCCACGCGTAAGTCATGCATGTGTGCAAGGACTGTTGCCTCCAAATCCCACGGTGGTAGGCCAGCAAGGAGGCTCGCCGCTTCGCAGGACACCGTACGGTATCCGCGGATCATCCGGATGGCCATGACCCTCTGGCAGGCGGTTAGCCGGGCCGCCACTCGCTTCCGTAGCGATGGCGCCCACACCGGCGCACCGTAAAGGGCCATGGACCGAACGATGCCTGCGTAGAGCCTCCGGCAGGAGGCGTCTGGACCCCCTAGGTTCGGCAGGAGCCGCTTGAGCGCAGCCCCAGTCGCATTCAACCTGGGAGCCAGACGTCGGAAGTGCTCCTTGAAGTTCCACCGGCTGTCGAGGACGAGTCCCAGGTACTTCATCGTCGACCCGACGCCGATGTGAACTCCTCCTACCGTTAATTGGGAGCCCGGAGGTGGCGCGCTCCGAGGGCCGTGAAAACACATGGCCTCGGACTTGTGCAATGCCACCTCGAGTCCCAACTGCTGTATCCTCTCCACGACTGTCGCAACCCCGCGCGTCGCTAGTTCGACCGCCGCCTGGTACGACCGTCCCCGCGCCAGGACCAGCGTGTCGTCTGCGTAACAGACCACGCTGACCCCGTCGGGGATGGTCATTTTGGTAAAAGTTCTTTATCTGCTAAATCATAATGGTCGATCATTGGTCAGTTATTGGTCTCGTAAACGAATGGTGGTAGAATGACTTTGTCGTATTCAAACTAATCTAATGGTAAGTCACTAATCAAAGGAACTGACAAAATTTTTGCAGATTACCCTATAAGTCAGAAATTCATTTGTCATTATGTACGAGATTACAATCTTTCAATGGTGTATCAGTGATAGACTGATGGAAAGTCATAGTGGCCGCCATTATATTAGTAGATTACCAAACTTGTCAAAATCAACCATGATGAAAACAATGATAGACGATTCTGACACTATTGTAATAGCAGACTTGAGGCCCTGTTATTACGTTTATGAGTATGATGCCCGAAGAATCACCAAACTAAAGTGGCAGTAGGGCACGATATTCGTAGAATAGATCGATGGGGACGAAAGGTAATGAAGTCACGACCACGTACTGGAAGATTCAACGTTGAAAGGCCTCCCACAAGGTGGGCCGATGATCTAGTGAGGGTTGTGGGTATCTGATGGATGCGAGACGTTTGTTGTGGCGACACTTAAGTGAAACCAATATCCAACAGTGGAAAAAATATGTTATATGAGACCTTGCCTCTTACCTAGGATTCTAGGTCAACGGGAATAAGGTTTTAGCAATAAGGTCCCGTTATTTAATTATTTATTGAATCTTTATCCACAAGTAAAAAAATTGTACAAATGCGGACTTAATGCCATAGGCATTTTCCACTAGTCGACGTTAGGGTGGTGCAGAAACAAAATATAGTAGGTGCAACTTAATGGTAAACAAATAAATAGAAAACTAACACAGTAATAAATACATACATAGATACATACTTCTAGAAATACATACGTACAACCAAAATTATTTTGAGAAACAAATCCAACAAATCAATGCTGTGATGATTCTATCTACTTCTTGCGAATGTGTTCACGTGCCATTATCTTAAAGAAGAACCGACTGGAAGCAATCCTGATGTTCAACGGGAGCGCATTCAAAAGAGAAATCGCCTAGATAAAGAAGGAGGAATGGATAAACCCAGAGCGATGTGAGGTATACCGTAGTATACGATTATTCGTAGATCGGAGATTTTTACTATGGTCAGAGCAAATAAATAGAATTTGAGAAGTCAGATAAGAGAAGCAGATTTGTGGAGAAAAGAAAATAGTGTAGTCAAGGCCCTTAGTGCTCTACGCTGACGAATAGGTAACCATTTATATTTAGGTATTCATTTTTTTTTCTTGTATGTTTTGATTTCTTTGTGAGTGTCAAAATATGCACCTAAACGGAGTATTATGATATTAGGAGCCTTATCTTTAGATTGCGTTGACATAATAGTTTGATTTTTTACTGCTCCAAGGGGTGTTTAGGGACTTGAGTATCTGTTATTAATTTCAGTTTGATACCACCACGCGTTCGTGACAACCGGACAGATGGACAGCCGGAAAGACTGACAAACGGACCGGTGAATAACAAAATTATTCTGTGTTCAATTTTTTCTGACTGAGGTACAGAACCACCAAAACAAAAGCCAACACAGCATGGTCACATTCTGTTCAACTACAGTAAGTCACTTTATACGGCCAGAAATAACCGAAACAAAAGAACTACTTACTCTTAAAAATAAATCAGCTGATTTCTCATAAAAGGAGCTGCCAACGAAATATTTGATTGAGACTTCAGTCATTTGATTCTGACCTAATACGTTAGGCCACCGGTGGTAGACACCAGACACTTTACAACCTTGGGACATCATGACAGAAAGAACGCGAGTATGCAGAAGTTTCACTTTGATCAGAGCTGTAATGACTTTAAATTCCTTGACCCACACTGGGTCGTCGGTCCACCTTATGGGTGGCATTCAACGTGGCGTTCTCCGACCCGTGGTCGCGACTCCATTATAAAGGTAACCCTTCGTCGCCTTCGACCATCTATTATGCGAACAACCTGCCCTACCTACAGCCACTTAAATTTGATTCTTCGGGCATCATATACCTAACCGTCATAATAGGTCTTTACCTATGAAAGTGCAGTTTTTTTTTAAATGCGTTGGTTCGTTTTTTGAGGTCGGGTTCTAAGTGGCTAGAGCGTGAGGACGTCCCGTTGCTTAGTGCTTTGTAGACGTAGGTGACCCCCTGCCATGCCTCCTTGCTCCGGACTATGTACCATGGGTCCAGTGCCAGAGGTCGCTATCACCGATCGTCCCCACAAGGACACAGCAGTGTTCTGCTTAAGCGTGGCACACTTCCACTTCACTCCACTCCATTTCCGCACGCATCACGTACAGGAAACTTCCGAACTTATCAAGTCCGGCGAGGACCTGCATCATGCTGAAGGTGAGGACTCTGTGACGTCTTTCCAGTCACTCCTCAAAGAGGAAACTCACCGCCATGATTATGACGTGCTCAAGGTCTACCAACGGGGTCCCGCTGTCAAGTCACTGTAGTTACAATACTTTTGAATAATAGCACCGAATGAAAGTGAAATTTCTTAAAAATCAATCTTCTAAGACTTTCTTGTTTTATGGCACTCAAAGACGTAACATGAGTTTTACCTAACAAAGTGTAGGTATTTACAAAATTGTATAGGTACATAAAAAGGAAACTACTAGGATTTGTTTTGCTGTAAAGGTAAATAATATCAATACATAATTGATATCACGTGTACAGGTAATTAGGTAATATTTACACGTGTGTAACGAATTTGACACTGTTTACTGAAATTAGAGTTTATTAATTGTATAAGTTATTAAGTAATACTAATTATCCTTTTACCTCTTGCCTGAGCCACTGGTCCTCAGCTGTTTCAAGTCACTGGTGCTGGTGCTTGGTGGTGGTATACTGTTTCGATTTCAGCTCTATTTCGTGTTAGGAGACTGAAGGTTGTTAGAAATAATAGGCAACTCCAGGAATTGCTTTTAACTTTGAATATGTTGCGAGTATTACATGAAAAATGGATGAATTGTATACACCGTAGAATTTTGGTCGTTTTAATCCCGTGGAAGATCGATTCGGTACATGAAACACTAGCGGTATATAAAGATAAAATTAAAAAATTAAGTACATTTTTTCTTGAACTCGAATTAATATATGCATGTACGAAATTGATTTCTTTAAATAAACGAGTCAATGACCTTGTAGGGAGTTGTCGGTCGTTGCATACTAACTACCTACAGTTCATTGGCCTCGATCAGCTGACGTTTACTTAAAGAAATCAATTTTGTACATAAATTAATTCGACTTTAAAAAAAAGTACTTTATTTTTCATTTTTATCTTTACAAATCGATAGGGTTTCATGTACCGAATCGACCCTCCGCGGGATTAAAACGACCAAAATTTTACGGTGTATATGGTTTTTTTTTTTTTTTTTTTTTTTTTGTGGTAGGTAAAAATCATACGGTGTATATGGTAAAGTGCGTGCGATGCAATGGTAGATCGAAAAAAGAGTGATTTTGGAAGAAGCCGTTGATGCGTAGCTCGGTTTTTTTTTTAACGTAGTTAAAATCATCCAATGACAAATCCCGCCCTTGGGTGGAGCGGGAAATAGTGTCAGACTTTTACTGACTAAAAACCTACCTTTCCGTTCCTTGCCTTTGTCCCGGGGCCCGTGGTGACATTCTCACATAACCTTTGGCCCCAGTAGGCTTCGGCCCTGCTGGACCCCTACAGTTTGCTGACAACTCCTTGAGGCGCGCGGGAACAGAGCGCACCGTAGACGACCTGAGCTCGGACCGGTCTGTTACCGGACGGACGGACAGCGAGCTACGAATTGCCCACCGTCCGCGAGCCCGCATGCGTAGCTCGGTGGTGATTAGTCGATGGCATGTGTGGGCGACCAATCGCTGTGAGGTAGACGGCAGCTCCTGTCGTTAAGGTGATGTCTGAGCACATACATAAATATCAGGCCTAGTTCCACGCACGCCTCAAAGCGATGTCAGCAAAACTGTCGGGGATCAACAGGGCCAAAGCCTGCTTGGCCCAAGGGTCAACTACTGAAAAAGTTACCCGTGGTCCTAGACCACAAAGGGCCACAGGGAACTTAGGTGTGGTCTTGGTCAGTAAAAGTCTGACACGCTCTCTCCTAGAGCGGGAGAAGTCATTACCTAGATAACTTCTCCGGAAGGGTTTAGCAGAAATAGGTCTATAGTACAATCTTCTGTAAATATAAAAGCGAAATACCACTCAGCAAATAATCACAAAATCTCAGAAACTATAACACCTACAAACTTAAAACTTGAAAGACCACGTGACTGAGCGTTGAGATGACGTCGGAACAAAGGAATTGGAGGCGTGGCCAACTCGAGGCGTTCGACGTTATTGAATCGGAATGAAACGGTCGTAACTTGGCTAGGCGGGCTGTTGAGAATCCCAGATGGAAAAAACTGTTGTATTAATTATGAAAATGTACCACTGCAGTAATTAAAAAACTCAATAACAATTTAACCGATCCAGTCATCGAACTCAGGACCTTAGATTCATCAGCCAGATATCTTTTATCGCATAAAAAAATGCTGTTTAATATTTCAAGAAAGCTCGCTTGTTTTTTGTATAAAATGAACCATCATCACATTCGCACCTCGAAAATATTTAAGGAAGAATACATTTTTTCTACCGTATCACAACGCAACTTGAATCTCATAAACATATTATTAGCAACTAGAATGAACTGGATAGTTTTAAAATTCCTTTTTCTCCGTCTTCAGCATTTAACATATTTCACAACAATTTCATCAGCTATTTCAACGTAAATCACAACAAAACATCGGTTATTTTAACCAAATTTTTTGCTGAAAACTCTAAGTGATTGATCCTATACCAAAATTATTAACTAGTTACAGACAAATTCTTAGCCTTTTTGTGGTACCATAGCGAAATAAGCTTGAAGCGCATTTATCATTAAATATTGACCTGATGTCATGGTGGTAAATCTTTGAATAACTTTTTCTGTTATGGGTCGAGAGAAAGGGCGTGCCAGACTTTCTCACAAAGTGTGTATATTAATTATCGCTATAACGGCATCAACAAGCGAATACATCGCTTCAGAAAAACTACGCTGCGCTCCATAACCCAAATTGCAGATATCCAGGCTGAAGTGGGAGTGGGCTGTCCACGTCGCACGAATGCACCCGGACAGGTGGGCGAAGATTGTCACTCACTGGACGCCTGATCGGTCGACCGCGGCGAAGGTGGTGTGAAGAGCTGGTTTTGTTCACGGGACAAACTTGGGCAAAGATTGCCCTAGACAGGGAAATTTGGAAGGAGAAAAAAGAGGCCTTTGCCCAGCAGTAGGACACTCAATAGGCTAAAAAAAGACACCATAAAAATAAAATTAAAAAAAATCTCCTAAGCCTTTTCCCAACTGACTTCGGGTCAGCTTGCAGTCTAACCAGATGCGGCTCAATACCCGTGTTTTACATGGAGCGACTGCCTATCAGACGTCCACGACCCAGTTACTGGGCATCACGATACTGGTGTCTGACTGACTGTAACGACTATCAAAGATCTACGAATGACATCCGGGACCAACGGCTTTACGCGCTTTCCGGCAAGGGGTGTCAGTAATATGTTAGGTAAACTTAGAAAAGTATATGCGAATTGAAACACAACTACATTGGCACTTGCACCGCACCACAGGATCATCACGACACCGCTTTAAAAAACAAATAATAAAATTAATAAAAAAACTTAATTATTTAATTATGTATAACTTAGATTAAACTTAATAATATTTACAAATGACAAATGGTAATATTCACGTGCCAGGCCATTAGGTTCTAAAACAACTGGCACCCCAGCAGTGGCAAGAGTTTGACGGATGATGTCATTAATGCTGGCATGCCTAGCTATTCGACCAGCGCTCCTACTGCAAGATAGGCCAAAGTGTCCGAGGCGGTTGACTGCTTCACCGCTTCACCACATTGACACCGATGTGGAGCTCCGCCAGGAGCTCCCAGTCACAGGCATGTCGCGATCCGGAAGGTGGTGTCACTCAGCATAGTACCCAAAGAGAATATAACCACATAGTACCTATGTTGGGCGACGGTAGTGTCTGTAGCCAGAAGCCCGACTCCCATTCACCCGCAGCCAATAGGAAAGGATTTTTTTTTTTTTTTTTATGGTACGGAACCCTTTATGTGACAGTCTGACTCGAACTTTTTTTTCTTAGAATAAGCCGAGCTAAAATCTTTGCGAAATACTACGCACTATTCAAACACTGGAACTATTCAATGTGTCTAGTTTAACACGCATTCGTCCGGTATTTAATATTAATATTTAAAAATAATATTTCCACAACTATCACACAACACCGTCTAGTCCAAAGCTAAGCAGAGCTTGTGTTATGGGTACCAGACAGCTGATAAACATTCTTATATATTTCTAAATACATACATATAATATATAAATAACACCCAGACTCAGAACAAATGATCGTGCTCATCACACAAACATTTATCCTGGGTGGGAATCGAACCCACGACCTCCGGCATAGCAGTCAGGGCCACTAACCACTAGACCAACAGGCCAGTCAATTTAAACGCACTATCTACGTTGCTGATAACCTCTACTGATTGATTCTAAAACAAAATGACTAATAGACAAATTCCGTAATCTTTCCTTCAACTGCACCCACAATATTTACGTAAAAAGAAGGAGAAGAGTCTGTCAGTCTGGTGAAACACGCTTAACAAAACGTGATGCACAGACGAAAATAAATAAACAGTTATTTTTAATTTCGTGTGTAAGTTTATACCAAGTGATGTGTCAGAAATGGCTGTAGGAGTTAATAATAGCTGAAAAATTCTATGCAAGAGTGTGGTAATCGAATTTAAAAGATGTGTTCGTAAATAATAGGAACTCTACAGTTTTACCTGTGAAGGACGGTTTGTAGGGTCGGTGCCCTACGTTACCTGACCAATTCCTTTAATAGTACGAGTATAATAATAATAATATATTCCACAACTATTACACAACGCCGTCTAGTCCCAAGCTAAGCAGAGCTTGTGTTATGAGTACTAGACAACTAATAAAAATACTTAAAATAAATATATAAATATTTCTAAATACATACATATCTTAGATAAATTACACCCAGACACAGAACAAATAATCGTGCTCATCACACAAACATTTGTCCTGGGTGGAAATCGAACCACCAACAGGGTCATAGTTTTCCAAAGAAGGTGGGTTAGGTAACCTAGGGCACCGACGGTACACGGAACACCGAGCGTGTGATTGGTACAACTAACATAATTTTACATTGTGTCCGTGTGCGTGAAGTTTGTGCGTGTGGTGGTATCCTATGTTTCCATCGTCTACCCTCGTTTTAATTCAAAATGATCTTATGGGAAAACTATCTTATATGGGAGTAGTGGTGGCTGACTGTTAACAGCCCGACTTACGACTCAAACGGTTCAAACGCAAGGCGCATTACTTTGTGTAATTTACTTCATCACCACTGCTCTCAAAACGGCGAAGGAAAACATCGTGAGGAATCCGGCATGGCCTAGAACCAAAAATTCGAAGATATGTGACATCCACCATCCCGCACTGGGCCCGCGTGGTGTATTACGGCCCATTCCCAGTCTGTGTCCCAGCAGTGGGAATATTAAAAGGCTGATGATGATGATGATGATCTTATATGGCACCGTGTCATTATTCTGTGACGGTGTAAAACTACATAAGTTTTACAAACCACACGCTTGGGTCGCTGGTACCTATTTTGCCTGCGCAAGCGAAACCGTGGTAAAACCTGTGCATTTGGTAGGCCCATAAGATTGTGTTACAGAACATCGCTGGATTAGAAACGAAGATGATGATGGAGACATGGGACTGCCACTAGTATTTTTTAATTGCTGACAGGCTTGCATTAATCTACTATTTATTTATTTATTTATTTATTTAAAAATATAAGTTTACAGTACAAGACCAAAACACTTATATTCTACAATCTTAAAGACTAATAAAAACAACATATGTGAATAGACTATCTACAAGAAACTTAAAAATGAATATATATATTTACAAATTTGGTACGGCTTGTCGTGGAAGATATCCAGATCTATGTGCTGAGCGAGTAAAGAGTTGAGCAGTGTCACTGCTCGAGCTGTGGGCGCTATTGCTAAGCTTTTGAGCAGCGAGCAATGAAGCCAGCACCAACGGCTTTAAAGCGTATCTTGACCACCAGCAAGCCCACAGTCAGACCTATGGTCAGACCCTCAGTCTCATCAAAAATCTTGGCTAAGCACACTGCACCTTCCGCAATGAGAATCTCATGTTACCTGACACGAAAACGCTGATGGAATTATTGAAAGAGATACCACGTTTTGGAACGCAAATGCAACTTTGGGCACAGGTTGGTTTTCATCAGTAAACGTATGACAGATTGAATGATATCCTAACTTAAAAACAACAATACGGAAATCGCAAAAACAGTACACTTGAGCTAAACATGACGCAATCAATGAAAGTGGGGCAGACAGAGCTCTGGGAACTAAGATAACAATATACCATGTGCTGTGAATGAACGCAACACATGAATTATTTATTTCTAGTACAATATATATTACTTAGAATGTGGTAAGCTATGTAGATCGAAATAAATATGTTGTCTTAGACGACACATTTTAGTACTAAGATATTTGTTAGAACTCAGACCCTAAGGAATTAATTTGAACTGAATTATTTAGATTCGGTTTTGAATTATAAGAGTGGCGATTTGTAAAAAAGTTAGTAAGTTTCAAAACGTAAACTTTAACCTCTCAGACAAAAGTGTACCAAAGTATACCTCGGTACAAGCAACTTAAACCTTATGTTTACGTAATAAGATTTAAATAAGCTGGTATGAAGTGTACTATATTTAGTACACTGGTGCTTGGAGAGGTTAAGGTATGAAAAGACCACGCACGCACACTCTAGGCTCACCAAAGTCCGTCAAAGGCGCCTTGAACAAGCCAGTAGATCTGATCTGCTTCTGAAAGGAAGTGGGCTGGCTGGAATGAAACCTTTTGAATTGATAGCCACCATGACCCACGCACACACGTGTTCTATCATGGACTGAGTCCGGAAACCATATTTCAATAGATAGATAGATACAAAGGCTTTAAGATTGTTTGGAAGACTTACCGCGTACCTGAAATGCAAAAGGTAACTGAAAAAAAACGAATTCTTCTCTAAATTTTGTTTG
This sequence comes from Leucania comma, assembly GCA_958295575.1. Classification (NCBI taxonomy): domain Eukaryota; kingdom Metazoa; phylum Arthropoda; class Insecta; order Lepidoptera; family Noctuidae; genus Leucania; species Leucania comma. The sequence goes on along the minus strand of OY282482.1, from coordinate 8,973,495 downwards.
GTGCAAATGCGGACCAGTCCATTCCGTGCTGTTGAATCCGAGTGTGTTCCACCATCTAAGTACTTTTTTTCTAAAACTCGAATTAATATACGCATATACGAAATTAATTTCTTTAAGTAAACGAGTCAAAGACCTTGTAGGGAGTTCATTGGCCTCAATCAGCTGACGTTTACATAAAGAAATCAATTTCGTACATGAGTAAATTAGTTCGAATTTAAAAAAAAAAGTGATTTAATTTTCAATTTTAACTTTACAAATTGATAGGATTTCATGTATCGCATAGACCCTTCGCAGAATTAAAACGACCAAAATTTAACGGTGTATATAAAAGGCAAAGTCCTAACTCACTGACTCATCAATGCCCAACCCAAAACCTTGGACTTATAACTCTGTTAATATGCACAGAGGTTTCTTTTATGATGCAAACAAAGAATTAGGAAGATTTAGGAAAAAATCGGCCCCTAAGAGAAACGTCGGGATTCAAATTTGTGTAGGAACGTAATTTAACGGAAATGCTGGCTAATCCCACATAAAATTGGTAGGGATTTAGTAAATAGTTTTATAATTGAGATCGTACCAGAATTCATCCAATAAAACAGTTCAGCGATCACCAGTAGATTCATTCATTCTTCTAGTCCTAAGCTAAGCAGAGCTTCTGTTATAAGTACTAGGCAACTGATAAAAATACTCATAAATTTCTAAATACATACCTAAAATAGATAAACATCCAGACACAGAACAAATGATTGTGCTCATCACACAATGATTCGTCCTGGGTGGGAATCAAACCCACGACTTCCGGTATAGCAGTCAGGGCCATTAGACCAGCAGGCTAGTAAAATTACCGATGAGGTAATGGTATGTTTCATACAGTAAGACCAATTACAGGCCAGTAAAATTACCGACCGGGTAATGGAATTTTTCATGCAGTATTCCTAAGTGGCAGTCCGATAGCAATACATCTTGCTTAAGTCTTGACATAACACAAAACTCTAAAATGTCATAATGATATAATTTAGGAAAACAAGAGCGTGTCATGACGCATACTAGGTGTGAAAACAAACTGTTTTTGTGGTAATTAATGGAATTTTAGTAGAAGTGTATTGTTTACCTAAATAAGAATCTATTACTTACCGAATTCATTGTTTCTTCTCGGAAAAATAAACAAGTTGTTTTGACATAGGTACACCTACGTGGTATTCCATTACGCAGTACTACTTATTATTAATCATGATAATTAGTATATTTAATTTATCGGAAAAAATCGACTAGTTGCGAGACGGTAACGCTCTAAGGATTCAGTGCTGTAAGAGTAATAATATTAAATGAAAAACGTTACATTAATGAAGGTTATATATGCACATGAATCATGAGTTTAGTTATATGCAAAGGCGACCAAACCTCTAGGTGAAACTTAACTCAGGACAGAATATTTATGGACATGACAAAAACTTAAAATGATTTATTTCAGATAATAGCTTTACTTAGAAATGTTTTTTTTTTTCGGTTGGAAAATCATCCGATGACATTTCCCGCCCTTAGGCGGAGCGGGAGATAGTGTCAGACTTGAACAGACTAAAAACCCATTCCTGTTCCTTTGTTGCCTTTTTACCGGGTTTTAATCTTCCATTTAGAAACCGATCCTGGCCTAGTAGGCTTCGACCCTGCTGGGCCCTTACGGTTTGCTGACAACTCCTTAAGGCGCGCGTTGAACTATTCGCGCCGTCGACGACTTGGGCTCGGTCCGGAGAGTTGCCGGACAATCGGACGGCAAACTACTCATTGCTCGCCGTCCGCAAGCCCGCGCCTACGGCGGCCGCAAATTGGGATAGGAATCCCTGCGGCGGCTGGGGCATGAGGGCCGTTGCCTCACGGGTGCGGCCTCCTCCTTTGCTAGTATGACTGCTTCGCAGTAGGAGGCGACTGGCTGACACTCCTCCACGCTTCGGATCATGGCCTGTACCAAGGCGCGGCGCGAGAGATAATTTGAGCGAGGGTGTGTTATACATATTTTAATTACAAATTGTCAATAGAGAGATCTGCCTTGTGATTGCGAAGCGCTTGTCACGCAGAAACGAAACTCCTTACATTGAGGTCTTTGAACATAATGAACCATAAAAATAGAGCCTCACATAACACGTCCTTAGTTACTATTAAATATTTCCCTGAAATCTTTTTAGACAAAATGTCACTACCTAAATAAACAACTCACTAGTTTTCATGTTTACAACTTATGTTAATAGGAAGAACATTATAGATTTCGTCTTAATTAAAACGAAAACAATGCCGAAAACTAATGACGTCAAAGGAATTAATTATTACAGTAGTACTAGTAAATGAATAAATTTGAGTAACCTTACTTGATATTCAGGTAGGTCAGTTACGAGTACAATCAAACTAAAACTCTAGTGTTGCTATTCTCTAAGAAAACGCAGCACTGCCGCAACGACGAACATCCAAATAGAATAAATTGAATTAACAATCCAATGTTTAGGAATATTAGGTTGACAATCCAATGTATCCTATTTGGGTGTTCGTCGTTGAGGCAGCGCTGCGTTTTCTAATAGAATAGCACCAATGTACAAAATCCGGACCACAAGCGTAGGGTAATCAGCCTTTCGGTATTTTACAGGATGCGTTTTGGTTAGGTTAGGTTAGAGTTAGGTGGGTAAAGGCCCCGACTTACGAGTTGTACTGCTACACTGCTCTCAAAACGGTGAGGGAAAACATCGTGAGGAAACCGGCATGTGACATCCACCAACCCGCATTGGGCCCGCATGGTGGATTACGGCCCATTCCCTCTGCTAGAGAGGAGGCCTGAGTCCCAACAGTGGGAACATTATAAGGCTGTTGCTATGCTATGCTATGCTATTTTGGTTAGTGTGCGCAGGAATTGGATGACTTTTTTTTTTTTTTTTTTTTTTTTTTTGTGGTAGGTAAAATCATCCAATGACGAATCCCGCCCTTGGGTGGGGCGGGAAACAGTGTCAGACTTTTACTGACTAAAAACCTACCTTTCCATTCCTTGCCTTTATCCTGGGGCCTTTGGTGACAGTCTCACATAACCTTTGGCCCCAGTAGGCTTCGGCCCTGCTGGACCCCTACAGTTTGCTGACAACTCCTTGAGGCGCGCGGGAACGGTGCGCGCCGTAGACGACCTGAGCTCGGACCGGTCTGTTACCGGACGGACGGACAGCGAGCTACCCATTGCCCACCGTCCGCGAGCCCGCGCCTACGGTGGCCGGAAATTGGGATCGGAAACCCGGCGGCGGCGGCGGCGTGTCCGCCTTTGCCTAAGGCGGTCGGCCTCCTCCTTTACTAGCATTACTGCTTCGCAGAAGGAGGCGACCGCCTGCCATTCCTCCTCGCTCCGGAGCATGGCTTGAACCAAGCCCCGGCGCGAGAGATCGCCGCCGATCGCCCCCACGAGGACACGGCGCTGCTCTTCCCAAGCGGGGCACACCTCGACTGTGTGCTCCACCGTGTCCACCGGGCGGTCCGCACAGTGGCGACACCCGGGCGTCGCCTCCGCACGAATCTTGTACAGGTACGGACCGAACTTGCCGTGCTCGGTCAGCACCTGCGCCAAACGGAAGGTGACGACGCCGTGGGGCCTTTCCAGCCACGCCTCAAAGAGGGGCCTTACCGCCTCGATCGTGGCGTGCCCAGCACGAGGTTGCGACAATCGCTCTCGCCATTTCACCATGAGATCCCGCCGGAGCTCTGTCCGCCATGCCGCGACTTGTCGCGGCAGCGGAGTTTCGCCCCGACGTTGCATCTCCACGCGTAGGTCATGCATGTGTGCAAGGACTGTTGCCTCCAAATCCCATGGTGGTAGGCCAGCAAGGAGGCTCGCCGCTTCGCAGGACACCGTACGGTATCCGCGGATCATCCGGATGGCCATGACCCTCTGGCAGGCGGTTAGCCGGGCCGCCACTCGCTTCCGTAGCGATGGCGCCCACACCGGCGCACCGTAAAGGGCCATGGACCGAACGATGCCTGCGTAGAGCCTGCGGCAGGAGGCGTCTGGACCCCCTAGGTTCGGCAGGAGCCGCTTGAGCGCAGCCCCAGTCGCATTCAACCTGGGAGCCAGACGTCGGAAGTGCAGGAATTGGATGACTTGATCCCCCAATCACTGTTTTGTCATCAGACAATCCGACGTATGGTGAAAGGTCACCCTTACATTGTTGACATCTCTACGGTCCCGGACTAAGCGTTTCGCCTCGTTGTTTAAACCACAAAATCGAAAGACTAGAACAATATGCCTCCGCTGCGGAACAGTACACGCCTACGACGACTTGGGCTCGGTCCGGACGGCTACCGGACGGTCGGAGATCGAGCCAACCATTGCTCGCCATCTGCATGCCCGCGCCTGCGATGGAAGTCATTGGATGATTTCCCACCACAAAAAAAAGACAAACAGAAAAAAAATTGCATTTTTGTTTATCACGTATAACACTTTCACTTTATTTATCACGTATGTATGTATGCATAGAAGATGACTCTGTGGAGAGGTGTAGGTAGAAATCAGTGAGTGGTGAATTTGAATTTTCGCATCGGGAAATCTATTTTAAAGTTCATCTTAAATGCACTCGATAGACGTCTCCAGGGCAAAAACAACTCACAGATATCTAGAAAGGTGAGCACAATCTAAAATTAAAGAATACATTAATTAAACTATGTTTAAAGTTCAATCCATTTAATACTATATTAACTACAATCTTAAGCTTGACTTAATTGACTTTATTAATTATATATATCTACACTACTAAAACAAACAGAACACCATTATAATTCACATTTGGGAAATTCGATTTATTCCAATTTAATACCAAAAAGTAATACCAGTGGTATTTATTTCAACTCATATTTTAAAACAAGTTCAAAAACTGGTACTTATAACAGTCTGAATGACTCCGTTTTTATTCGAAACTATCCGGAACTTTAATATCGGTTTCGGTTAAGTTTACGGATATTTACCCTAAGGGTAAAAACGGGATCCTATCACGAAGAGCCTACTACTGTCCGTCTGTCAGTTGCCGCTACTACAAGAAATATTAAAAACAGAACAAATTGCACGGAATCCTTCATGCGCGAGCCCGACTAGCATTTGATCGGTTTTTTTTATTTCAGGTATCGGATACTTTAAATTACGGTTAAAGAGCTCCATTACATCTCTACTACAAAAAGACAACTAAATAATATGTAAGGGTTTGACAGTTACATGAGCCCTTTTTTACTGTATGTGAGAGGTCGAATAAACGATTTTTCTTTCTTTTCTTTCTTTCTTTTTTCAGATAAAAACGGTCTATGAATCCGTTTTTATTCGCAACTATCCGAAATTTTTATATCAGTTTCAGTTACGGTTACGGATATGTTTTTATTTCGCATATCCGAAATTTCGGCTTCCAATAACAATACTACAAAGAAACAACACAATACCGTATAAGGGTTTGACAGTTAAGTACATGAACTTTTTTAATTGTTGTTCGTGAATCGAACAAAAACTATTTATTTTAGGAAGTAAACGTTTAGTTCGACAAGACTAGTCGTTTTTTCTGGCTTTACATTGTTGTTTGAATTATTTAGAATCTGATTAAGTAAATTGATTAAGAAAGTCTATGGTACATAGTTATGTAAAAGAGGCAAAGGCGGATATAAGTAAATAATAAATATAAATTAATATTATTTCTTACCTCCTAAAGTAAAGATATCTTTGAAGCGAATCTCACAAGTAAATTTAGAAGGTACTTTCGTCAACTTTTTATCTTTAATTTTACCTTCTCTCTCTCTCTCTTTTACCTTTTCCTTGTTCTAGATTTATCTTTTATAGAACTGAGAGAAGGTCCATTGATTTAAGTACTGATGGGTAGTTATAGGAGGCGGCGTCTTTTGATATCACGCTTCTCGTTTATAAATCTAGAGTACCAACTTTCGAGCGCGTTTGGGCTTTCGGATCGTGGGGTCATTCGGACCCCAGGACGCTAACAATTTGTATAAAAACTAGATAAACGCCATTTTGACACTTTGTTTGAACCAAAAGGCTGGTTTTTGCCTTGGACAAAGAATATGCTTACCTAATGTTCGACCTGGCGATGTCGTCAGTCTTTTCGGCACATTCCCAGTCGTCATCAAGTGAGTAATCACCATCATACTTTAGGTGGTTTTAACTAAATGAGTATTTTTACTGTATTTTTTGGGTATGTATAGTTATATTTAGTTTATGAGTATGTAAATAGTAGATATCTTTCTAAGTATCTAGAAAATCGTAAATTTTTGAAAAATTCATTCTGTGAAGGAGTTAAAGAAAATCAGTTTGAAAGCTGGGGTTGATGATTTTCAGCCCCAGTTTTCAACCTGATTTTTTACTGTGGTTCCTGATTTTGTATGGAGTAGTAGTGTCGAGTAGTTGAATAGTATCTTTCTAAATATCTAGAAACTCGGAGATTAAAAAAAAAAGACACCTGTGAAGAGGTTAAAAGAAAATTAGGTTTTTTTTATTGTAGGTAAAATCATCCAATGACAAGTCCCGCCCTTGGGTGGAGCGGGAAGTAGTGTCAGACTCTTACTGACTAAAAACCTACCCCGTTCCTTCATTGCCTATCATGCCGGGGCTGAGCCTTCTTCTCAGAAAACGGCCCTTAACCCCAGCAGGCTTCGACCCTGCCTGCCTGCAGTTAGCAGGTTGGGCCTCTACAGTTTGCTGACAGCTCCTTAAGGCGCGTGGGAACAGAACGCGCCGTCGACGACTTGGGCTCGAAAGAAAATCAGGTTGAAAACTGGGGTTGAAGATTTTTAGCCGATTTTGGTCCACTCCGTTAATAGTGTAAAATTAAGAAAAGAGACAGATTAAAAAAAAAAAAAAACAAAGATAAACAAACAGACAATTGCTATCGCACGAAAAAATAAATAGGTACTTATAAAAATTCCTTTCTGAGACCGGAACCTTATTATGTCCCATTAATTTTATTTCCCACACTCTTATTTGGGCAGTGTCGGTTTTTATCACTCACCTTATGTAAATTTTTACGTCATATTTTGTTCAAAGATCGAATTTTAAATCTTATGTAAAAGTAATAAGATTTAATTTTGAATGGATTTAAAATTTTACGATACATATTTTGTGATTATCAATTTTAAACTTTGTACCTAAAAGAGTAAGGCTCCATTTCGTTTGGATATTTCATTATATGAATGACGCTTGTGGACTGCGCACACGCACTATCTCTAAATTGACGTAATATGGATACAAATTGGGTCTGAAATATTTTTAGTTCTTATTGTTTTTTGATTCCGCATAGTTTCTTTGTAATTAGCCATATTTTATCAGTGGATTCGCCTCTGTGAAAAAATCCTCCACAGGAACGCATCTACTCATATGTACAGATAGCTGCATCAATTGGGTACCCCTCTTGCATTAAAATACTTTAGGAAAGAATAACCCATTGATGATGCTGACTGTACCTAGTTAGTAGTGAGCAGTACCTCTACCATGAGTTTTAAACAATAGTATTCGTCGCTACTCGATATCGACGCCGTAAATATTTTGTATGGCAAATTTTGCAGTGCCTCTAGCACGTAGATCCACAACTACCAAACTTGTTCATACAAAAGTAGACTCTAAACAGCGGAATTAAGGCCTATAGTGGCGTGGATGTGAGAGGACACCGGTGTCCTCTGAGCTAGGACAGACTAGCGGTCACTTGCAGAACCAAAATTTGCCATACAAAATATTTACGGCGTCGATATCGAGTAGCGACGAATACTATTGCTTAAAACTCATGGTAGAGGTACAGATTGGTATATAAAAACCGCGCTAGCTACAACCTGGGAATCTTTAAGTTAATAGTAATTATGTATTGTATATTAAAATAGAATAAAGAGATATTAATAACATAATCTTTATTTCTTTATCTTATAAAGCAGATTATTTGTTAAATCTTAACGTTAAATAAACTAAACAAAAAACCGGGCAAGTGCAAGTCGGACTTGTGCGCTGAGGATTCTATAAAAACTTATCCATGTAAACAGCTCAATTCCCGAATTGAGTTACGTAGATTTTTCCGAATACCAAAAAAAAAAAAAAAAAATTGTGACAAATTTACAGTTTTCATATTTTTTCGTATACTTGCGCTATGAGAGACTTGTCTTCTTGCCAAATGTCAAAATTTTAGGTCAACGGGATACCCTATGAATTTTGATTCCCTTGAGAGTGTCGAAATATACGTTGTTTGCAACATCTACGGTTGTATCTTTTTTTTTCGTAAACTCAGAAGTTTCATTTTTTCACAGCTTCAAGGTATTGCAAAACTGAGTATATGGTTTAATTTCAACTCGAGAGCTCTACGAATTTCTGCAGACGGACAAGAAATTGATCATAGAAGGGATCCGTTTTTTCCTTTTGACGTACGAAACCCAAAAAAGAATAGATAATTATAATGTTGAGTTTGTTAAGGTCTCTTACGGGTAATAGACCTCCTCCAAGGTTTTCCAAACCATTCATTATTTGAACATCTATAACAATATAGGTATCTTTATCGCAAGAAGTGTTGCGCCTCTATGCCATCTGCCACACATCATGTTGTGAACTATCTATCGACTCAAACGTGCCATATTCAAAGCCAAGAATTTGCCAAGACTATGATAGATGTACTAATAAATATTATTAAAACAGAGAAATAAACACACGTGGCCCAGACAACTTTATCTTTATTTAATTAAATTATTTACTTCAGTAACGAAATACTTTGTTAAGGTTCAGAGTTTAAGTCAGGTATAAGGTAATAAAAACAAAGAAAACTTGTCTCCTACTATGAGTGTTTTGATATCGTGCGGATTTCACCACGCATGCGGGTTTGCTCCGCACGCGTAGCCCTCAAAAATGTCCTTTTCATACAAGTATTTATAGTTATGTATGGAATACGCACATGGGATGTTTAAGACCTTGCACATGTGATGATGTATACTCATGTTTTACAATAAAAATATATTCTATTCTATTCTATTCTATTCTATGTTGGACGTGATATCGGGCAGCAGGCCCGCATGCAGAGCAATTCCGCAAGCGTCATAAAATCCGCATGATATTAAAAAAAACCTTAAACACTGCGATATGTCACATCGATTCAATAACAGTGACCTAAAAAGGTCACATGAGCAATTCATCTAGAGCAAATCATATTCCAAATTTCTAGCAGATCATAAGCAATTCGTCTAATGTTCGTAAAATGGTTGCACAAATTAGTCGAATCATACTCAATTCACTGCATATCAAAATCATATTCCTTGTAAATATTGCCGTATAAAAAAAATATGATTCTACAAAAGTGACCTTTTTAGACCTGTAGATTTTCGGGTCTCAATCGAAGCGGCGGATTTTTGTTTGACATTTATCTACACTTCGTTGCATACACAAAATTCTGTAGAAATCATGAGTCTGTCTAGCAAGAGGCCGTTCGCGTGAGACAACGGCGCTCACGCCCCATCCGCCGCCGGGATTTCGATCCTGATTTCCCGCCACCGTAGGCGCGAGCTTGCGGACGGCGAGCAAAGGGTGACCGTCCGGTAACCGTCCGGACCGAGCTCAAGTCGTCGACGGCGCGTATCGTTCCACGGGCGCCTCAAGGAGTTGTCAGCAAATAGTAGGGGCCCAGAAGGATCGAAGCCTTCTGGGGTCAGGGTCGGTTTCTGAAAGGAAGATTCGGACCCGGAATGAAAAACAACGAAGGAACAGGAGTGGGTTTTTGAGCGCCACATTAATTGTAACAGTATTAGAAACAAGCAACCGCCACTGGCGTTCGGAAGCCGCCACATTTTAAAACCCGTTCTCTGCTGCGTAGTCTTATGGACTCCGACGCGGAAAGTTTGCTCGCGCATGGTGGCTAGGCATGTTGACGCACGCGATACGTAGATTGTCTAACGGTTAACAGCGCGGTGGGTGGAGCAGTGTAACAGTGGTGGGTGTTGGCGTTTTATGTGGCCCGTAGCGACTACAAGTTGTGAGCCGCGGACACTGCTGTCGCCAATGGCGGCCACCGATTACACGTGTGCGACGCGTCTATACAAAATATATAAAAAAGTGTGTTAAGTCGCTGTCGATGGCCAACAGTGGCTGTGGTCGGTGGCCTCCTTTGCACTGAGCCTAATTAAACCGTGAAACAAGTGAAGTTTTTATTGAAACTTCGATTTTCGGAAAAAGAGAGTAGACGTCCTGTGTCGTCAGTTGTCTATGGTTGAGGTTGGTTTATGAACAATATAAACGTGTAAACTTACATAAACTGGGTGACTTATCCAGAATTTTGTAGGCCATTTGCCTGACACAACTATTTGTAACCATTGTAGACATTTTTGTTCCGTACGGGAATCGTACTCGTGACATACAGTGCAGCAACCATAACCGCTGAACCGTTGCGCCAACCGTCAACAACAATTACACTATACAACAATTATGTAACAATAATTTGCTGTTTACAAGAGTCATTTACAAGAGCTGAAGAAATGCTGACCTCATTTTTAGATTTTCAGGGAAATCCAGAAAAGCGTGATCAACACAGTCTCATTTCTTTGAATCCATTAAATTATTCATAACCACAGCTACGCATTATTAAATTAATTAATTATTCTTGTTAATTCATAAATTTTAAATAAATCAATTCATTTTCGTCGAGTTTTTATAAATTTTTTACATAACTTATTAAGTAATTACGACCATGTAGCGATCGAAGTAGAATAATTATATATTTCGCTTTCATTGTTTTAAATTAGGCTATGAAACGTCAATTGAGATACACCAATAAAAAAATTAGGATCTGTCGAATTCCGTGATTTTAGGGGCCAGGTGGATCGCTTCCTTAAAAAATGTTGATAATATGGCGCTGATTTATTCCGTTTTAATACCAACTATGTAATACCACTCGTAGTTGTTTGAAATTATATTTAATTCCCATTCGTAACGAATAAGTCGACTATATTTATTTCCCATTCGTAACGAATAAGTCGACTATATTTATTTCCCATTCGTAACGAATAAGTCGACTATATTTACTTCCCATTCGTAACGAATAAGTCGACTCCGTTAAACCTATACTACATCTGTTTAGGTACTTATCTAAATGTAAACAATCTTGATTTTATGTCTTTTTATTTAATAAAAAAAAAATCGTTTAAAAGACACAAAGATTATATAAATTTAGTTATTTACCAATCATCGTTTTCGGTAAATAACTAACTGTAAACATTATTTTAAATAAAAATTTTAGACAGTTTTTGAATAAATGACACGAGAAGATTGGAATATATTCAAAATAAATTTGTTTTCATATATTTTTACCAGATTATATACCTATTTATTTTTTCTATCATCACAATTATCTATTTAGTCTGGGTGTGGCAGATTATTAAAAATATCCAAAGAGTTCATATTGCTGATGTTTTTGCTTGCGAGAAAGGGTAAGTTTACTCAATTATTCCAAAATTTATGCCTTAATTTAAATATCCAAAGGGATAATGTTAGTTTTAGGAATTATGATGCTTTCATAATTCCTAAAACTAATTATTGAAACTTAAAAAGAAGAAAGTATTAATTTGACATTATTGATACCTGGTGAAAGTTGCGGGAATGCGGCGGATACGAGACGCTTAGGACCGTTCGTTGCGGCAACACATGGGGGAGGCTTGATGTTTTTGAAAAATAAAATATTATAAACGTATAAAAAAAAAAGAAGTTGATTAGTTGATAGTCAAGTTATTTGCTAACTAATTTTTAGTTTTTTCGAAGCTGTTAACTATCAACTAATCAACTTTATTTTAATTTTCGTTTTTACTCATGTCTTTGAACTTCTTTTAAAAAAACCGGGCAAGAGCGAGTCGGACTCGTGCACTGAGGGTTCCGTACAAACTTACCAATGAAAATAGTTCAATTCTTGAATTGAAGAAGATAATTCCGAATCGTAATTTTTTTATTATGACGTGACTACAAAATTTAAAGCTTTAAAGAGTCACTGATGGCATACATTTACCAAGACTTTTCATTTGATGGGGCGTTCATAGAACGATAAAAATTACAATGATGATGACTAATGTAGTTTTCGCCTTCTATGTAACTTGAACCAAACCTAGGATGACAAAGAGCTGATAAAAAATAATTATCATGTTGTTTTTTTAACAATACTCAGAAAACATAAACGTATTACGTATTTACACATTTAGATGTTTCGTAAAATGATATCTGGTAAATACGGAATGTCAATTGCATGTACGCAGTTAGATTTGATGAAATTCCGAAAGGGTAATATAATATGATAGACGCCCACTTCCAGCTTATTATACGCCTCGTATTACGCATTGGGATGTAAAACAGGAAAATTATGTGATTATTGAGATTTTATTGAAATACATATATGTCTACAGGAAAAGAACAATGGCGATCTCCCGAGCAAAGCGAGGGGCCATGATTGTGAAAGTATTATAGAGACTAGCTTTTGCTAGCAGCTTTGCCCGCGTAAAAGTCGGTTTTTCCCCATAGGGGTGGAGTGTCGTGAAATCTGTTCTTAGAGGACGTCTTAAAGCCTATAAGAGACCTACCTGCCAAATTTCAAATTTTTAGGTGTTATAGTTTCTGAGATTTCGTGATTAATCAGTGAGTGGTATTTCGCTTTTAATTTTATCGTGGAAATTTCTATTACAACCAAACTTAAAAACTAGAGTAGAAAGGCTCTTAATAAACTAGTGCGCCTCACCATCAACGATTGCATCACTGCTTACCATCAGGTGGGATCGCAGTCAAGCACTAGTATCATTCTGATTGTATTTCCTTAGTTATTTTTAGATAAATAACTATAAAATATCATAAAAAATAATTTCAATATTAATTTACTAGAATAACTCGAAACATTGTGATGTTAATTGGATTCAAGTTAGTAATCATTAAGCCTGCCTCAATGTGGCCCAAGGAGAAGACCTTGCCTTGTAATTGCAATTGCAAAGCTTTTCAAAGTAATCGCATTTATTTAACAAGAATAAATTTTAATTTTTATTACTAAGCCTCCACTGTCTGTCTGTCTCTTCATCTGTCAGTGGTCTGTGTCTATTGTCTCATAAACCGTGCAGGTTATGTCTGCTGCAATCTTCCTGTCCGGCTACAATTTAGGTATCTGGCTAGAGTGTATAGGCTCTTATTAAACTAGTGCGCTTCATTCATCAACGATTGCATCACTGCTTACCATCAGGTGGGATCGCAGTCAAGCACCAGCTTTTTGGAGAGCAGTGATGGCCTAGTGGTAACAGCCCCGACTTATGAGTTGTAGGTCGGTTCAAACCCAGCACGCGTATTACTTTGTGTAATTTATTTCATCGCCACTGCTCTCAAAACGGTGAAGGAAAACATCGTAAGGAAACCTAGAACCAAAAATTCGAAGACAAGTGACATTCACCAATCCTTACTGGGCCTGTGTGGTGGATTACGGCTCATTCCCTCTCCTAGAGAGCAGGCCTGAGTCCCAGCAGTGGGAACATTAAAAGACTGATAATGCTGATGACTCAAGTTTGCAGTCCTTTGAAGCTATGGAAAAACAAACTTCTGTGTTAACGGAAAAAAAAGATGCGGCCGTTTATGTCTAAAAATCGAATAATATATATTTAATAATAATATATTTATTCAAAATTAATATGTAGTAAAATAGTTACATAAAATCTTAGGAATAATTGCAAAGGTATGACCATGTAATGTATATTTCGAATCGATTCAGTTAATGATTCTAAACAAACTATATTACAGTTTCGCATATACTAAAAATAAAATTGGTATAAATATATTTGAGAACCCTTCTCCTAATGATGTGAAATGGAAAATAAATTTTAACAAAGTAAATTCCGGTTTCGCATATACTAAAAAGAAAGTGGTATATTATATTTGAGAACCCTTCCCCTAATGATGTGAAATGGAAAATAAATTTTGGTCCGAAAAATCGTTCGTTTTGTCCACGGAAAATTTAATCAAATACACCATTTACATTCAATGAACTGTATGGTACATACGTCAGACGTGCTTATAAAACAATACGCGCATTTACCGCTATCCAACTGCAGTCCTACAGTTTATCAATCACACGTTAATATATAACAAACATTAATTGATTACACGTTGTTACGAGTGGTTGCCCAATACCAGCGCGTGTTACCTTATCACGTGTGAACGGAGTTTCCTGCGTGATCGAATCAGGTATGAAGATATCCGCAAGAGAACCAGGGTTGCCGACATAGCACGTAGCCAAACTTAAGTGGCAATGGGCTGGGCACATTGCACGCAGAACAGATGGCCGTTGGGGCCGAAAGGTTCTGGAGTGGCGGAGAAGACGCAGCGTTGGAAGGCCTCCCATAAGGTGGACCGATAACCTGGTCAGGGTCGCTGGAGTCCGATGGATGCGAGACGCACAAGACCGGCCATTGTGGCGACACTTGAGGGAGGCCTAAGTCCAGCAGTGGACGTCTTTTAGCTCAAATGATGATGATGTGTGAACGGCGCCATATCAAAATCACGAGTCTCGACGATTTTTCCGCATCCAAAATAGTATTTTTTTAAGCAGTTTTCAGATTTATTCCGATACTTGTGTTATAAGACCTTATCATGCTAAATTTCAGGATTCTAGGTCAACGGGAAGTGCCCTATGAATTTTGATTCCCTTGAGAGTGTCGAAATATACGTTTTTTTTTGCGATATAAACGGCCGCATCTTTTTTTACAGTCAGACAGAAAGACCAGACAGACAAAGTGATCCTATAAGAGTTCCGTTTTTTCCTTTCCGAAACCTTAAAAATAACGAACTTCAAATTAAGGCGTAAATTTTTAGTTTTAGATGAGTTCTCATCCAATAACTCTTCCAGTACTGGTGAGAGAGGGGCTTTAGACTTTTACTGACTGAAGGCAAACTTATAAAAAGCTTATTATAAGGATAAAGACTATGTCGAAGACACGCTTGTTTGGCAATGGCTGATTCTGCGCATGTCCCCCCTTGTAACTCATTGATATTGTGTAGATGTGTCTATTAACTGCTCCATCTTTGTTTTTAATATATGATACGCATTTACTTTTTTATTTTGACACATTGCTTTTGCAATTTTTTTTATATTATTGAGACCATCGGATAGTGTAATTGTTGTAGTGATAATTGTGATTATTTTATTTTTTCTTGCTTTTATATAGCCTCTGTCTACCTATAATCGAAATGTGAGAACACTGTAGACTCAGCAAATTCTTAGATTACTTCCTATCATGACTCACTTTTTTATGATTATTTTTGTTGTGCTCTTTGGTACAATATTGACTCCTCTACATTGTCCTTACATAATTATTAATGAATACTGCAATATGGAAATATTGTAATATAAACCATTTTTTTTAAAAGAGTAACCACGGAGTTTCTTGTCGGTTCTTCTCCATAGGAAACGACCAATTAGGAACCGTGCACTAGCTTCTGACGTTTTATAAGTGCCCATATAGGCCTATGGAAAATAAAAATACTTTGATTGATTGATTGATTGACTTTCGTTTTTTAAACTCGTCTTCTATCAGAATCTCATCAGAATTCGAATTCAAGATTTTTACACAAAACTCAGGCATTTTTATAGTATTTTATTTTTGGCTATTAAAAATCTCAAGTTTCTTTTTGGCAGGCGTATGTAAACGCACGGAGCTCTATCGAGTTTGTTTATAATTTGACGGTAGTGTTATTGCAACATAACTCATGGGTATGAAGGACAGGGCTGTACTAAGGTCGGACGATTATCCGAGTAAGGTACGAAATATTTCAAGAAGTACATTAGTAAGTATTATAATAATACTAGTCTAACGGATACCTAGCGTATATTACTACACTAAAAACCGGCCAAGTGCGAGTCGGATTCACGCACGAAGGGGTCCGTACAGTATGTAGCACAAAAAAGGAAAAAAAGTTACGTTTGTTTTATGAGAGCCCCTTTAAAATATTTCTTTTATTTATATTATTTGTTATAGCTGCTACAGCTCAACAAAAATTTCAACTGTCTAGCTATCATAGTTAGATAGACGGATAACGGATTAGCAATGTTAGAGTCCTGTACGGACCTAGTATAAATTTTATTTTTAAAATTAATATATTTGTTAAAATATTGTTTTAATAGTCTAAAACTATTCATGCCCTCTAATGAAACCGATTTGGGGCACATCAGTTGAATAGTCTTGATTTTGAAGTATATAGATATAGATAGTAGGCGAAACCATGGGTAGAAATATATTTTTTTGCGTTTTATATAGAAATAATTATAATGATAACATAAGATAATCAATCAGCCGTGTAATATTCTTACCTCTGGAGTTCAGGCCTCTTTTGTAAAAGAGAGTATGTTCCGTAATCTTTCACGCGGATCCAGATCGGGTTGGTGGATTTCACATGCCAGTTTCCCCACGATGTTATTATTTTTCAATATTTTGAGAACAGTGCTCATAAAATAAATTACAAATGTTTTACTATTTAAGAAGGTGGGCTTGATATCATGACTTATAAACTCTTAAGTCGGGGTCGTTGCCACTGAACCACTACTGCTTCTCAGTATTAATATGTAGGAATAAAAATAAAAGACTTAAATTCTTTGTAAGACATATCGCCTACATATATCTTATTAACTGATCAGCTAGACGCTGAAAAAAGCTACTGTTAATAAAACACTCCGTTATTTGACAAAAGCAAAAAGTTCAACGTTTGTATAATGCCTTATAAAGTAATCTCAATTCAATTAATTTTTAATTGACAAACTCTTTGTGGTCTTAGCCAGGGTCGAACTTAAGGTCAAAAGGTGCTACGGTGTTGATTTTAAAAAGTAACTTATTTTTTATTATTACCTTAAGCTTATGAGGTCATTATAATGTGTATGTGTATAATATAATATAATATATTTATACTATATGTGTGTATTGTGTTTGTTATTGAAAATTTAGAATATGAATTTCAATAAAGTCTTAGAGGTAATGTATTTTTTTTATTCGTAAATTATTTGTTAGTTTTTGTTATTTCTTCAATGTGTATGGATATGTTATTAGGTTATTATTGTTTTATTTAATGTATTTTTATTTTGTAAGTTTCTACTGTATAATGTCTGAACATGCTCTGTAATGTTGTACAAGTGCTTGTAAACTTATAAATAAAGCTATTATAGTAATTTTCACTCACAGAAAGAGCTACAAATGTTTTCCAATTGTGTTACGACATTATTAATATGAATTAAGGAAGGAAGACTTGTATATGTGATTACAGTACAATTATCCCGAAGGTAAATACTACTAAATTCACTTACATAATTAATTTATTCGTTAAATGTGACGTCATGATTCATTCAAATTATCCCAGGCATGTTTGTAAACAAATATTGATGACATATTTATAATTTATTTTGCATTAACGTCCATGGGATTTTCACCACAACAACGAATGTTTGGTTTACGTGATTCTCTTCAGAGGAAATGTGAGAACCCAAACGTACCAAAACATTTCTGACAATAACACATAGGTATGAATGTAATTTCTCTTAGTAAGGATAGGCGCAACTCATTTTTACCCAAAATGTGTCGAGTATTAACCTTGGGTTTGCTAGAGACCTATGAAGTGCAGTAACCTGGGTATAAAAAAGAACTTACCAAATAAGTAAAAACATGCTGAGTTCTGAAATAGACACGTCTATTAAGACGTGTGCTAAAAAGCTGCCCGGCTCTAATGGGATTTAGCGGGTCACGTCAGCCACATTCATACTGGTCAGTATAAATGTGGCTACTAGGAAAGAGTATCTTTGCAGTGAGTTCCTGAAGACGGAAGGCGCCGTTAAGACCAGCCTAGAAAGAGCTGGCGAGATATTTTGCACAACTACCAAAAAGACTGGTTTGTGGAGACGTATTCGAAGAATGTTTTGGAAATATCAGACCGAAACCTTTGCCCAGCAACTGCTAGATAAAAAAAGTCAATAGAAAAGTTTTAGTTTAAGTTGATCTCTTGCGCTAAATTAAAACAGTTAGCGAGACTTTGTAGACGTGATAGGCATATTTATGATCAAGTAATTGGGTCAAACCAAGGTATCAACGGCTGTGATGAACGTAAGGATTTTTCGTTACGGCCAATATTCTGTACATACGTAGAAGAAGAAAAAAAAATCTCTCATAAAATTATTCTAGTGATCTAACGTTTGTTACTGTAATGCTCTATGACAACATTTTCTTCGTCATCATTTCAGACGAAAGACGTCCATGAGTTCAGTCTTAAAATAAATGAGTCAGTATATAAATGATGACCCTAACAAAGTTGTTTGTAAATAACACAACAATCATAACGGTCATAAGGTCAAATAATATGAATTACGTTGCACCAGCGATATTTCACTGCCTCGCTTCCTCATGTCAAGGAAACAAGTGCATTCTTACAAGTCATTGTTCTTACAATTAAATAAAATTGATATAAATCTTAATCTTCCTATCTTAATATAATAATAATAAAAGAATACTGTCACAATAGTTTTCACCAACCGGGGGTTTTCCTTGGATACGCGCAATGCTAGTCATTGCGCGTACAGGGACAATCGTCTGTTGGCATCACGTTCCATTAAAAGTACCTAAAGGGCCTCTGCGAGTTGGTTTCGGCTCCACGTATGCCTTCCAAAGGTTCAGGACCTCAGGATCCTGAGATAAATAAATTCATAATAATAATATTCCACAACTATCAAAAACGTCGCCGTCGTCCAATATCAAGCTAAGCAGAGCTTGTGTTATGAGTAATAGACAACTGATAAATATACTTATATATTTCTAAAAACATAAATATTATAAATATATTACACTCAGACACAGAACAATTGACCATGCTCATCACACAAACATTTGTCCAAGGTGGGAATCGAATCCACGACCTCTGGCTTAGCAGTCAGGGGCACTAGCCATTAGACCAACAAACTGGCCTGTTCTATTATTGTTGGCCCCAGTATGATCGAAACATTCAAAAATTCATTTATACTTTTCTGTTATTTAATCATTAGTGATTGTAAATTTAAATATTCCATTGACAGCTGTGTACTAACGAACGGAAAAACATTAGTTTACGAATTGATGTAGGTTCCATTTAAATAGTTTATTTTGTGTTGATATTCTGTTTTCTGTCAACAGACAATAAGAAATCAATAAATCAAGTCGTTATTTCTAGTATAACAATATAAAACTTATTATTTATTTTTTTATTTACACTTTATTGTACCTCGTCTTTGTTTTTTATTCTATATCGTTTAAAATAAAATTAATCTAATAAATTTTGTACTTTGAATATTTTTTTTATATAATTATAAATTTGTGCTTGACTGTGATTGCACTTGATGGTAAGCAGTGATGAAATATTTGATATTGAAGCGCACTAGTTTATTAAGGGTGTATTCTCTCTAGTCCCGAAGACACCTAAATTATATTCGGACGGGAAACCGCAGCGGGTAAATTGTACCAGTTTTTCGAAGTACGTGGTATAAACGACGAGGTGAAACCGTCATCGTTGACGACTTGGGCTCGGTCAGAATGGTCACTGGACGTCGGACGGCGAGCTCCTCATTGCTCGCCGTCCGCAAGGTGGCTTGAAATCGAGATCGGCGGCTGAGTGCTACTGACTCTCGCGTGCATCCTCTGACCCGACCATAGTCTGAGTTTCCTGTCTTTTTAAGTTAAGATTGAGTTTCCTGACTTTTTAAGTAAAGGTTATTTTAAAGCAGGTATTCTCTATCGTCGAAATCATCATTGATTACCATCAGGTGATATAATGGTCAAACGTGGCCAGTCTATCAATAATTACAACAAGACTTACCTAGCAGTACCAGGTTTCCAATAAAACTTGGAGTTTAAATCTGAATGGGCTGTTACTAAGAATTGCTATGAGACTAAACCAACAATAGGCTATAAAGGATATTTTGCACGTGCATCAATTATTTTCCAATCAATTTCCGAGGATATGAATAGGTATACAAGATAAGTCATTGAATGATACCAATCGCCGGTCCATTATTGAGGATTCGTGGCCTTTGATAATTTAATTAATTTAGTTTTTCCGTGAGTAAATGTGACTCGGTTATATTGACTATTCTACTCAATGAAAGCAATAAAATAGATAGTTTTAGCAATCAAATCAATGATACTAAAATAGTAATTTCCTAGCCTTTTTTCCTTATTTGCTATTAATACTGCTACAATCGAATTCGTATTTTAGTGTCAGAAACTGCTTTGCACCAAAGGTTGGATTTGCATTATAACAAACTTTTTAATACATAAACCTTTTTTTTAGGAGGGAAATTATCCAATGAAATCTCCCTCTCTTAACCGGAGCGTAAAAATGGGGTCTTTTACGGACTAAAAACTACTCCTGACCCTTCTTTGCCTTTATTCCAGGGCCCCGTAGTTCTCTTTCACACAACCTGCGACCCCAGTAGGCTTCGACCCAGCTTGGCCTCTACGGTTTTGCTTACATCTCCTTGAGGCACACGTGGAACGTCGACACGTGCTCGGTCCGGACGGTTACTGGATGGTCGGACGGCGAGCTACTCATTGCTCACCGTCCTCGCCTACTTAAACAACTATCATACCTACTCCTCTTTTATTTTGTCTTTCACATATTTATGGCCTTGCACCCGCAACCGCCCTACTCCGGCCCTGTCACTCCATCTAAAATGGAGTTTTATTTTCTAAGCATTTGAAAATTATTCTTCTTATTTACTTCCGTGAATTCTTTGTGTGGATACTTAACTGTTAAGCGTATGAATGTACTCATTAATGCGATAGGAATTATAAGTGACCGAGTGGTTACACAAAGAGTGCGATGTCAAAATGCAGAATTGTTCAAAAGGTTCGTCTAGATATATTCCAATATTGCAGGAACATAGATGCAGTAGAGGAGTTGAGGACTTAAAAGGAGTTCATGAGCTAGTCGTGAGTTTATGGCACTCCAACGGATAGTTCGTAGAAAAAAAAGAAAGAATAATATTAACCCATTAATAAGCTTTTATCACAGCGAATTCTCCACTTAAAGGTGGCATCTGCACGGCATTTTAAGAATTTATTTAACTATTATAATTATATTTACAATTAATTGTTCAACATTATACATTTAATAAACAAAAGTACGGTACAAAACAAAATAATGAGAAAATAGTCAATAAAATACGGAATAAGGTACTATCAATACATGAAATTAATCAATTGAATAAATTAAGTTTATTAAATTAAATTAAGTTACATTTAATTACTTTTGCTTTACACAAATACATGGTCACCGGGTCATCTGGGTGACTGAGGGATTGTTTTAATCTCGTACCCAGCTGTGCACTGGCTCCTAATGCCCGCAATAGCCTGATGTGACCTGTTTTGTAAATATTTTTGGGAAAAAATACAACAATCATGGTGTACAAATTATTGGAATTATTTCAGTTACTGATTCTGAACAAACTATATTCAAGTTTAACTATATTCAATGTTGTATAATTTTCCGAAAACAAGTATTGGGTAGTTACCCGGACCAGACACTGAAACAGTCGAAAATTTTCCTCGTTTAAAGGAGGGTTTTACACACTGGTTTTGCATAGAGTATATTGGAACATTAAACACGCAAACTTGTGTATTTGCCTTCTGCATGAATCTGTTTTGTGGCAGTATGTTTTACCTTCACACGATATGAATCATTGTTTTATTTTGTTTATAATACATAATAAAATTATATAGGAACATTTTAACTACATCGTATTGGCGCTTCTGTTAGTAATTTCACAACATAGGTTAGTTTATTTTTTTATCTGTTGTAACAAGTGGTGTTTATGATAAATTAAACAAAGATTTTTATAGAAAAATAAGTTTTTACTTGGACTCTTTTAGCAAATTAATAATTAGATTTTAGGCGTAATGAACAATGGGATGATGGGTTCACTCGAACGAATGTAATGAATTTATTGATTGAATGAACAAAACACCGTTAAATTTTAGTCGTTTTAATCCCGCGGAGGGTCGATTCGGTACATGAAATACGATCGGAATGATAGAGTGGGCCGTAATCCACCACACGGGCCCACTGCGGGTTGGTGGATGTCACATGTCTTCGAATTTTTGGTTCTAGGACATGCCGGTTTCCTCACGATGTTTTCCTTCAACGTTTTGAGAGCGGTGGCGATGAAATACATTATACAAAGAAATGCGCCTGGCTGGGTTTGAACCCGTGACCTACAACTCGTAAGTCGGGGCCGTTACCATTCGGCCACCACTAAAATTATACACCAAATTATACGTATTACTGGCGAAAAAGTGTTATACTGGTTTTTTCGCTACAGTATGTATTGTTATCAAATCTTGGCGTTAACTATCTTGTGCAATAAGTACGTCATCTTTATAAGGTATTCAGATCAAGATTATGATAGAGATAAAATCAGCATCATATGACGTCACAATCGTAGAATGGAGTCATCAATGTGCACACGCTACCGAAAATTCGCTACCAAACAATAAAACACAAGAACAGGGTCACTCGCGCGCATAATTTTATATTAACGGTCGTAAAGTGACGTTGTGGCATCAAACTAGCTGCGCATGTGCGTGAGGTGTGCTTGCGAAATCTGCTGCTTTTCAAACACGTGCCCATGACGTGTTCTTTGTTCTGTTTGTTTAGGAGTTAGGAGCTTGATTAACGGATCTTTGAATAAAATTGTGATGATAGATTTGTGTTTTTTTTTTTTTTTTGTGGTGGGTAAAATCATCCAATGACATCTCCCGCCCTTGGGCGGAGCGGGAGATAGTGTCAGACTCTTACTGACTAAAAACCCACCCCTTTCCCTCATGGACTTAGAAACCAGGGCCGGGCTTTCCTTTCGGAAGCAAACCCTTGGCCCCAGTAGGCTTCGACCCTGCCTGCCTGCAGCTAGCAGGCTGGGTCTCTACGGTTTGCTGACAACTCCTTGAGGCTCGCGGGAACAGTGCGCGCCGTTGACGACCTGGGCTTGGTCCGGAATAGATTTGTGTGTTAAGGGCCGGTTCTAGTCACTGTTTTTTTTGTTTGAACTTCGCTCGGGATTATGTTGTCTTCGCGGCCCAAAAACAGCGGTTTTATTTTTATATAAAAAAAAACAACAACTATTCAAGATTTTTGTTCTTGCGAAGCGCTTTTAAATAACAAGCTTTATTTTTTTTTTTGTTACTTTCAAATAGTTCCGTAACGTAATCTCGTAGATAAATGCGTTTGAAATCGTAAATTCGGGTCAATTTCGCGATTTTTTTTTATCGATCCAACTAATTTATATGGTATTTTCATTTTTGCCAAGCCCTTGGCCATATAGTCCATTTTAATCAAATAAATTTTCATGGTGTTCTCTTTTATATTTGTGGATTTCCATAGGTTTAAAAAAGGTCAAAATGAGTAGAACCGGGCCTTAAAACTTTGTGTAGGCTATAATACTGTATAAAAGCGGTATTGATTTCTTAAGCATTTTCTACCAGTTAACTTTAGGGTGTTACAGAAACAAAACATGCCAGCCGTAGCCAAGTTAAAATTTTTTCGTTAAGCGTGAACGCTTACCGCCTTATTCCAAACCGCGATCTAAAGTAGTTCCGGGACTATTACTAGTTTAAATTGGCATTAAACCTAATAATAGTCCCGGAAATACATTTAGATCGTTTTTAATTAGTATTAAATTTAGTAATAATCGCGAAAACTACATTTAGATAGCGTTTAATCGGTATTAAACCTAGTAATAGTCCTGGAACTATTTTAGATCGCGTTTCGGAATAAGGTGGTTTGAGTTAGTCACGTCTCCGATTACTTATAGTATAACGTCATCCCAACGGTCAGTCACGTGATCAGAACAAAGGAATTGGTGGCGTGGCCAACTCCAACAACTTAGCTAGTGCTAGGCGGTGGAATGATACACCCTCTTGCTCCATTCAGAAAGGGAGGAGTCTTGTGATGATTTCCCTACAAAAAATAAGGCCTGTTCTCTGTGAAAAGGATGAACTATAATTCATTACCTGAACCAAGTGCAGAATGGTGATTTCTGAGTTCTGGAGAGTCCTTGTTTAACACCTTACGATTTTTCATAATTTTGAGGGTTTGGAAAATGGGGGTAATTTATTTTATTTTAAAAAAAGGCTTATTACAAAAATGATATAATAAATGTAATGTTATCAAATCGCTAATTACAAGCATCCACGCACAGACGAAAAGAAAATTCGACAAAAAAAAAGAAAGTTAAAAAGAAATTTCTTTATATGCATTTAAAAGGTTTGCTGTAAGAAATCCCAATTGTGGGTTAAGTTCGCCAGTGTACATCGCCTGTACTATTTTTTGTTAACTTTATAATCTGTGTACAATTAATAATATATAGGGTGACTACCGATACTAACGATACTTAAACACGTGATTGTAGTCATGATAACAAAGAACTTTTACTATGGGACCAAACCTGAAATCGCGAAAAAAATCAGCCAAGTTCAGTACATTTTGACCAGTTAGGCGAACATAAATGTACTGACCAGCAGATTTTTTTTCACGATTTCAGGTTTGGTCCCATAGTAAAAGTTGTTTGTTATCATGACTACAATCACGTGTTTAATTTTTCAATTTCTCGCTATATTTTACAATCTTACAGTGTTTACAATTTTCCGGTGACAAACAAATATACAATATGTAACATAATAAACGGACATCCTAATAGTATAGGCAGCGAAGGAACGGGGTAGGTTTTTAGTCAGTAAGAGTCTGACACTATTTCCCGCTCCGCTCAAGAGCGGGACCTGTCATTGGATGATTTCACCTACCATAAAATAAAAAATCCCAGTAGTATTAATAGTAATAGTATTCGTACTATTGCATCCTAGTATTAGTACTAGTAGCGAATACTACTTCTATGTTTCAGCTATTATTAAAACAGGTATTTTTACCTTAAAAGAATACTTACCTATCTATTTGATTAGTTTAGGATAATAAAATAATTATTTATATAAATCTTATTGTCATCGTCACTTGCGTGTATGTGTGCACGTGCGCAGATACCAGTACCGATGCACTACTAGTGTAGTGTGTCAATCCCATATTAGTTGACTGCAATTTTTTTTGCGATATAAACGACCATATCATTTTTTCCGTTGACTTGGAATTTTGATTTTTCACAGCTTCAAGGAACTATAGATCTGAGCATATGGTTTTAATTTCAATTCGATACCTCCACGCAATACCGAGATAAAGGGTCTTGACAGACAGACAGACGGACAACAAAGTAATCTTATAAGGGATCAGTTTTTTTCATTTAGAGGTACTGAAACCTAAAAAAAACCATACTTAAATGCATTTAAGTAAAATTTCAGTGCTTGAGCTGTTACGAGATTGTAACTTAGCAGTTTGGGACGAACCAATAACTTTTTTTGTGGGACAAAACTCAGTGGGCCAAACGAAGAATAAAACAGTTTTCTAGTGCATAGAGGTGTGCATTATTCCAGTTATATCTTGTTTTATAAGCGATATGTGCCCACAAGACTACTCAAGCGTAATCTTGTCATTAAACGCACGTGTTTGTGTACAAAATAACGTCTGCTTGACTACAAATTACTCACATTACTCATCAGGATATGTCTAGAAAAAGGTTGTTCGAATTAATCACAATTATATTGACGTGTGCGTGTGAGCGCTGCACAGCACGCATCTGCACGTGATGATACTCGCTTTGATCATGAGTAGGCAAAATTGTGTCCTTTTTAACACGTGTCATTTGCAATGTTTTTTGGGTTTCCGCAACCAAATGGCAAAAACGGAACCCTTATGGATTCGCCATGTCTGTCTGTCTGTCTGTCCGTCCGTATGTCACAGCCACTTTTTTCCGAAACTATAAGAACTATACTGTTGAAACTTGGTAAGTAGATGTATTCTGTGTAACTTCTAAAATAAGAGAATGATAAAACTAAAAATATATATGTTGTACATTACCATGCAACCTTCCACCGAAAATTGGTTTGAACGAGATCTAGTAAGTAGTTTTTTTACGTCATAAATCGTAAACCGCAATTTACCAAGTTTGTACGGAACGGAACCCTCAGTGCGCGAGTCCGACTCGCACTTGCCCGCTTTTTTTTATTAAGGTGAGATTTTATCCGATTTTTTTTTCACGCTATTTGGTTGAGTGGGAGTGTGCGTCAGACTTTTCTTTCAGGTGGGCAAAGAAACTCATTATTGCTTTCTCAAAACTAACTTCAAAAGATAGTTTATAGGTGATGTTAAGGTTTAACCTCATTGGAAAAGTCGTGATACTTAAATATTTGACTAACGGGTATTGTTCCAGGAATTCAGGTCATGCATACATAAATTCATGACATTCTCAATGCTACCAAATATGTATAATTGGGTGATTAATATATGTAATATAATATAATATGTAATATTCTACAACTATCACACAACGCCGTCTAGTCCCAAGCTAAGCAGAGCTTGTGTTATGGGTACTAGACAACTGATAAACATACTTACATATTTCTAAATACATACATATTATAGATAACTTACACCCAGACACAGAATAAATGATTGTGCTCATCACACAAACGTTTGTCCTGGGTGGGAATCGAACCCACGACCTCTGGTGTAGCAGTCAGGGGCACTAACCACTAGACCAACAGGCCAGTCTAGATTGACTTATTTCTTTTGTTTTTCAATAATGAACTCTATTCAAAATTGAAATAAAACGATTTTTTCAAATCTACCCAAAGTTAAGCACCTAAGTTATTTACTTTTCCAATGTGGTGGGAGGAAAAACTGTAAAGTACAAACTGAAATTTGATGATTATATGTACGGTTATGTACGTACAAAGGAAATTGCGAGATGTTCCCATCAATCTCCCACTGTTTCTAACCGTCCAGGCCGAGTCCAAGTCGTCGAGGCCGCGTATTGTTCCACGTGCGCCTCAAGGATTTGTCAGCAAACCGTAGGAGCCCAGCAGGGTCGATGACTACTGGTGTCAAGGATCGATTTCTGAAACGAAGGAGCGGGGTGGAGGTCCGGTCCCGGTATGTAAGGCAACGAAGGAACAGGAGTGAGTTTTCAGTCAGTAAAAGTCTTACACTATCTCCCGCCCCGCCCAACGGCGCGGAGATGTCATTGAATGATTATCCCACAGAAAAAAAAAATAATAATAGAAATGCAAATTATTGCTTCGTTTAATAACTATATTTGATGCTATTTTCAGAAAAGGTTTCTTTTTACTTTAGGTACAATTGCTATAGGATGATACGGGTGACAGCTGTCAGATTTATACAATGTTATAGCTATCCTTTTCAAAGATGCATAAATTCGTCCTGCTATGTAAAAAAATAGCGAAAAGTTTTGCTTAATATACAATAATGTCTAAGTAAAATTATTTATTTGACAAGTACACAATTATATTATACATTATATAAAATACTTACTAATTAAAATTATATATACACTATCAGCCGTATTTATAAACAAGTAAAACTAAATACTTGAGAAAAAGTAACTACTTACTTAAGTAATAATTTCTATTCTATAGTTAAGAAAAAAATAAATTTTGAATGAAGATTTCAAACGTCAAGTAATGACTTAATAAGATTTTACTTAGTAATTAGTAATTACTTCTTTATAAATACGGGTGGAAAACCTACTCCTAACTAAGAAATGGCGTCATAAAACTCCGTATCGGTGTTGACTGGAAGTGTACCCAAAAGGCTGGCGGCATTGCCACGTTGTATGGCAATGCTCAATCTCTGACCGAGGTAAAAGCCAGCCCTTGAGTCACGCGAAGTGTCAACTAAATATTGAAAGTGTTAAGTGTAAAAATTGTACAAAAATAAATACAGAAAAGTACCCAATTATACTAATGATATTAAAAATATTGAGGGATTTAAAGATTATTTCATAAAAAAATATGTAAAATCTTGATCGCCCAGCGGTTCTTTAGAAGCATGTGTTATATTGATTGTCTAGATAAAGACTGTAGTAATTACGTTGATTAATTAGGTACCTACAATATTTAATATTAAGTATAGATATAATATAGTTATAGGAAGCCAGATTCTGTAATTACTTTTTAATTGTTGTCATAAGAAATAACCACAATGCAATCTCACTAATTTTATTTTGTTTTTGTTTTGTGTTGGCCTGTTTCGTCTCATTCCTGGGCAAAAACCTCCCTCCACTCCTACCATCTTTTGCAGACCCGCTCTTCCTCTTTAATATTAAGTATAGATATAATATAGTTATAGGAAGCCAGATTCTGTAATTACTTTTTAATTGTTGTCATAAGAAATAACCACAATGCAATCTCACTAATTTTATTTTGTTTTGGTTTTGTGTTGGCCTGTTTCGTCTCATTCCTGGGCAAAAACCTCCCTCCACTCCTACCATCTTTTGCAGACCCGCTCTTCCTCTAGCCAGTTCTGGCAAAATCTGTCTTGTTTGTCCCGCCATTTTGTTGTGGTCTGCCATCACGATTTGTCATTTGTTTTGTCAATTTGTTTGTTTTGTGTAATTTTGCACCTACCACAATTGGTCTCTGCATCACCCAAGGTTTGACTGGTAGAACATACCATAAGGCATTAAGTCCACCTCTGAACTTTTTGTGTGCATAAAGAATAAATAAAATAAATAAATAAACCCCATCGCAATGTTTCAGGGCGCCAATCAAATCTTAATTTGATAATTTCTAACTTTAATAAAAAATAACGCTGGTCGGATGGCACTGCAAGCCAGCATTAATGACATCATCCGTCGAGATCTCGTCGCCGCCGGGGTGCCAGCTGTTTTAGAGCCCAACTTTGCACGTGATATACGTAAAAAGAGGCCAGACGAGATGACCATAATGCCTTGGAAGTTGAGTAGACCTTTAGTGTGGTATGCAACAAATGTCGACATCCTTGCGTCATCCCATCTTCTGAGTACTGCGGGCTATGCTGGTCGACTCTTCACATGGACAGAGGGCTGGGCTTTTCTTCGGACAACGAATCAGCAATGCTATTCAACGATGCCAGCGTTTTTGGCGCTTTTCCCATTGACATCGATATGGTTGAATTTTCTGATACCCTGGAGTTCTTTTAACATTCGTTTGTACATTACAGTCGTGAGGCATACATCTGTTTTTTTTTTTTGCTTCATTTTTTGTTTTGTGTTATCTATTTATTGTGTTGTGCCTTGTACTCTTTCTTTCTTTCATTACTATTTTCAGTTTGTTTAAGTATGTATTAAGTTATAATGTTTATAGTTAAGATGCAACATTGAATTAAAGAAATGAATGTTATACTAAATGTTATTAGATCCTAAAAGGTTATATGATACACTAGCTTCTGTCAGAAGCTTCACCCGCTTGAAAACCGGTTTCTCCATACAAACTTCCAACCCCCGTTTTATCCCTTTAAGAGTAGAGTTTTGTTATATCCATTCTTAGCAGATGTCCACACCCTATAAGGAACCTACCAGCCAAATTTTAAGTTTGTAGGTGTTATAGTTTCTGAGATTTGGTGATTAACCTGTAAAATGCCGCGAGCGTAGATCTACGCGATTTAACGTGATACATAATGATTTTTAATTGTGTCTTTAATGAGTGGCACGAAAGGTTAATCAGTGAGCGATATTTCGCTTTTATTTATATGGATATACTTATAACAAAATACTCAATCATTAGGATAAAACTTATCAAACGTGTTGATCAGGTTCTGGAATAGAATAAATTCTTTTTTATCTCGGGAGGATGTCCTTTAGTACAATTTTTTACCCTCAGGCGGGCGAAGGAACTATCAGAAACAAAAGTAATTAGTACGAGTACAGCATAGGCGAAGACAATTCAATAGCTAAAGGATTTATTGATAATTTTGTTAACTCGATCATCAATACGACCCAATGAACCACGGATCAATTGAATCGCTTTGATAATAATTTGGGAACCGCTTCAATGTCTAAACAGGACATGCGTACGCGCCGAATACATGTGCTTGTACATGTGCTTCAAGATGCGTCTGAAACACGTGCCTTTATGATTCAGTTCATTAATGAGAGGAGCATTAAATGTCATTTGAGAGAGTGATGTCAAATTACTGCTGGTTGAAAATTAGTTTTATTTGAGTTGAGGGTCTTGACACGTTAATTCATAAGTCTGCATTCATTAATTTGCAGTCATTTCAAAATCTCCATCATATGTAGGGTGACTGGTAATTACTGAACGATACTTAAACACGTGATAGTAGTCATGATAACAAACAACTTTTACTATGGGACCAAACCTGAAATCGCGAAAAAAGTCAGCCAAGTTCAGTACAGTTTGAGCAGTTAGGCGAACACAAATGCACTGACCAGCAGATTTTTTTTTGCGATATCAGGTTTGGTCCCACAGTAAAAGTTATTTGCTATCATGACTACCTATATAAACGCAAGTTTATTTAAATTGAGTTTTGTTCTGCAAAACCAAATTATAGATACAAATTGGGTCATATTTTTTTTTAAGATGGGAAGTCATTAACTTTTCCCGCTCTGTATGGAGTAGGAGACCGTGTCAGACTTTTAGTGACTATAACCACACCTGTATGCTTCAGTTACCACGCACACAGATCACGGTTTTTCTTTTCAGAAAATGCCCGCAGCACTATTTGGCATAGACTCTGCTGGGCCTCAATTGTTTGCTGACATCTCTTTGAAGACCGCTTGGAACATTACGCGCTGTTGTTGACTTGAGCTTGGTCCGGACGATTACCGGACGGTCAAACGGCGAGCTACCCATTGTTCGTCGTCTACGAGCCCACGGTAGACGTGGCTGGTAGTCGAGGTCGGTATTTCGGGGTCGCGGCGGCTGGGGCGAGAAGATTTCTGATTTACGAAGCGACCGCCTGCTATTTCTAGCTCTAGACCTTGGCCTGTACCAGGGCTAAGCGCATGAGGTTATAGGGTTACAGGATTGTGTACGAAAGTGTCAACGCGGGCCTAAAATGCAAAAGGCAACTGAAGGAACACGTGTTGGTTGTAAACAATAAACGTCCAACACTCTTTCTTTTTTCACCCAAAAAAATATTGTTCGATGGCTCATACAAAATTTTCAATAATAGGGGTAGGACGGTAATGAGAATGTTGAGATGGATGAGTGTTGTGAAGAGTGAGAATAGATAAAGTGAGAAATGAGTATATAAGAGGAAGTTTTAAAGTGGCGCCAGTGACTAAAAAATTGAAGAGGAATCGTTTGCATGTTACTAAAAGAGTTTTAAGTATGAGGGGCGAAAATTTGCAGGCGAATCTACATGTGGATAGTTAGGGAGGGAGAAGAAGGCTAAAGGAAAGATGGTTGGATTGTGTGAGGAGTAATATGAAAATAAAAGGAGCTAGTGATAGTGTGATTGGTGACAAGACAGAATGGAAGAAAAAAAAGGTGTTGTACCGATCCCAATAATACAGGAAAAGAGCAAATAAAGATGATTTTATTTTGCAAATATGGGTAACAGTGAAAGATGACACAGAAATATACGTAACAGGTTCAGCCATTATTTTTCCATGCATGCAAAAGACACTGCTACTGCGCTGGGCCCGCGTGGTGGATTACGGCCCATTCCCTCTCCTAGAGATGAGTCTCAAGTCCCAGCAATGGGAACATTACAAGGTTGTTGCTATGCTATGATATGTAAAAGACATATAAAATGACAGACAGATGTGGATGATACGAATTTTGAAATATACAGTGTACAGTGTTATAGTAACTGCTTCTATTTGATGTTGAAGGACGTAATAATCTAATAGCGTTAAACAAACAAATATTACAAAGACTAGTAAAAGTAATAAAGGAAATAGCGCAGCCGTAATAAAAGAACCACGTTCACTTGCGCCTGCGCCGCCCGACCTCGCGTTATTGAAGTTAACAGCTTATTAACTCACTCGACGCACGCCAATCTCTATTGCTGTTGTTTTTTTTTTATTGTTTCATTCGTTTTTTATTGTTTTACTTGACTTTGTTTGTTTTTCAGTAATACAACTTTTCGTTACCGTTTTGAAATTAATATTTCGATGAGGCCTCAGGACTCTAGACTTCAGTCTAACCAAATGTACTAACTTCAATCTAACCATACCCGTGTTTTCCACCAACCCGCACCGGGCCCGCGTGGTGGATCACGACCCATTCCCTCTCCTAGAGAGGATACCTGAGTCCTAGCAGTAGGAACATACCCATGTTTGACATGGAGCGACTTCCTATCAGACCTCGACCCCACAACTGAATTACTGGGCAACACGATATTTCTTGGAAAGGCTGATTGTGCTGGCTTGTGATTGGGCTGAGTTTTTGACGTCTGACTACCAGCAGTCAGACGTCAGTAAGATAGTCAAATAAAATGCCGTTGATACTGTGCCTAATCTCTCTCCAGTTGTGACGGATTACCTTCTCACGGAACTATAGGGATATACATCGAGGGACTGGCTCAGCAACAGCTGAGCGAGTCCAACGAGCGTGTTTACTTAAAGTAATTAATGTCGTACATGTGTTTCGAGTTTTAGAAAAAAAGTACTTTATTTTTTAATTTTGTCCTTACAAATCGATAGTGTTTCATGTACCGAATCGACCCTCCACGGGATAAAAGCGATCAAAATTTAACGGTGTATAGAGTAAACCTATGTTAGCGCATACACTTAATATATTCTGCGTAATTGACTAATTTTCGTTCTTATTACCCATTGTGACCGAAATTCGGTCGGGAAGATTATTAGTGTTAAATATCAAAAAAGCAATTTTATTTCTCGATTTCAAATTGTCAAAACATCCTGACGGGAGATTGGAAATTTTATATTCTTCCTTTTTATTAGTGACTAAATAACATTGGCAATTTCTTCGAGAAAAAATGTTAATTTCTTTGGTTAGAAAACACGTCCATTTGTATTAGTTTCACTTGAGTTACTTTTCATAAAACAAAGCGAGTGAGTTTAAAAAATGGGTCAGGGATAATTGTTAATTTTTCACTTTGTTTGACTTTGTCTTGGATAACATTTTCAAAATGGGGCCAAATAATATTTAAGAGCCAGCTGTTAAAGGAAAGTAAAATGTCGTAACGTTGACATTATTTTTCTTTGTTTTCTACGAATATTATAAAAATGGTCAAGTGTAAGTTTGCTTCGCATACACAAGAGTTCTGTACATTTTTTTAGGTATGTGTAGTTATAGCGACAGTAAAAACTCACAAGCAGTCAACATGCGGTAACCTCTCGCGCTGGGCTCTTTCATGGCCAGCCATGGTCCTGAGCGAGAGGTGGGTTGCGGTAACCTCCTTCTGATCGGATGATAATGATGATGATAATGAGTGATCGGAGCCCATTAAGGCCATGAGGAGTTTTTGAAAAGGAAACTTGTGGTCCAAAAACGCAAAGGGCAACTGAACGAACATAGGTGGGTAAGGCTGCCTGTCCTCCGGAGCGGAGTGAGGTTACGGAGCAGAGCGAAGAAGTAATGCGGAGAGGAGTTGGGGACTATGTCTGACCACCAGAGCGCAGCGAGGCTTCGGACCTTGGTGAGAAAGTAATGCGGAGCGCATTTGTAGACTGTTTTTTTTTTATAGTATGCGGATCTGGGCTGGCCTGTGAGCATACGACGCTCTATACGCATATAAGCTCCCAGCGGCAGGACTTTGGTTCGTCTCTCTGCTTCCCCGCTCCATTTCCACTGAAGAGGAGTGGAGATTTTGTGCAGTCCTATTGGTTAATATTTCTTCGTTTCTCATCTCCGCAGCCTCGCTCCGCTTCGGTGGACAGGCAGCCTTAAGGTGGGTGGTAAAAAGTCCTTAAACTTAATCTAAGAGCTGGAGAAGATATACCTAACATAACATAATGGCAGAATGATCGATGGATATTTAATTCAACGGTAGACCTCGGGCCTGGGTCTGGGGCCGAGAAAAAGGGACAGAGCTATATATACATCCTAAATAAGTTCATTCTTTTAATAGTTCAGTTTAGGTCTTCAAATGAATCACGTTATGAACTCGTGGTAAGGCCTCGGGTATTTATAGTACGCGGCAAATAAGTTGAACCAGTTGCTATAATTACGTGCAGCCCCCCACTTCGATTGAGACCCGAACGAAAATCGGTTACTGCGTATTCAAGGTTGACCGCCATTATGGTTCAGCTTATGTGCTGAGGATTATAGAACTGGTTGTACTGTAGTAGAACTTAGAAATTCAATCCACGTTTTACTCTTTTATTTGTTTACCTACCAAGTTGTTTATTTTGTTTAACATTCACATCTTGTAATGTAGTTGAAATCATAGGTGACCTCTAAGTGACCTTCAGTGGTACAAGATAATGTAGATTTCCTTTGTAGGTCAATTGCTGTGGCTTGCTGGATTGTTCGGAAGAACTGTTACGGGTCTAAAACGTTACTGAAGGAACACGAGTCGGTTTGAATGTCAGACTTTTAATAACTAGGTTTTAATTAGTAAAAGTCTGATATTCAAAACGTCTGCAGTGAAAATTATGTTACTGTTATGTCTTGAATTACTTGACTTAAGTTCCTGTGTGCCCTATATGGGGCAGAGGACGTCCACAGTGCGCCGCCATCCCGCTCGGTCTTGAGCTTCGCGTTTCTTTTGGCTCCAGGTGTTCCCTATGTTCTTCGCTTTCAGTGAAAATTATGTTACTGTTGTCTTGTCTTACTTGACTTAAGTTCCTGTGTCTCCTAGATGGGACAGAGGGCGTCCACAGTGCGCCACCATTCTGTTCGGTCTTGAGCATTGAGTTTCATTTCGCTCCAGGTCTTCAGTGAAAATTATGTTAAGTGAAGGCTATTAAATATAGTCGAGTACGAGACGACAAAGGCTGGCCAGCCTAAGTGTGACCGAGCTGGACATGTCTGCTGCATGCTGATCGAGCGGTAAGCCTTTCAAGCACAAAATTGGTATCTTGAAATAGCACGACTCCACGTCGTGCAATTAAGAAGGCGAGACAGCTTAGCTACCTTCTTTAGGAATTGGCAAGAATTACCTCAGAGCCGGGAGCAAAGAAAGGAATGAAAGGAGGCCTTTGCGCAGCGGTGGGACAGTATAGGCTGGATATTGGCAATGATGCACTCGTCGAGTCGAGGCTTCAAAGTCTTGAGCATCGACGCCGAGTTGCTAGCCTGTCGGTTTTCTACAGGTTACATTTCGGGGAGTGTGCGTCGGAATTGCATAGCCTAATTGCGCCTAGCCCGTTCCATCATCGGACTACCAGACGTACGGCGTTGCGCCACCGGTACATGGTGGACATCCCACCTATACGCACAAAGCGTTTTGGGAACACTTTTATTATGCGTACAGCTAAGGAGTGGAATTCCCTGCCGGAGTCTGTGTTTCCTGATGGCTACAACCCGGGAATCTTTAAGTCAAGAGTGAATAGATTTCTTCTAGATAAGCGCGATCCATCGTCGACCGTATCGTCGCTTTCTATCAGGTGAGATAGCGGTCAAGCGCGAACCTATCAATAATAAAAAAAAAAAAAATATACCTAATAATAATAACGAGACGACGATGGGTATTTAAAAATTCGAACCTCAGGACGAAATAATAAAACAAATATTGAATCAGGTCAGTGATTCTTCCAAGAGTTGACATGTAATTGTCCACGTAAGTCTTTATCTTTATTACTTAGTATAAAACAAAATCGCTTTCTGCGCCAGTTTACTTATCCGTTAAGTCCTTTTAAACCTCACCACGCATAGGATTTAGTTGCGGTTTTCATTAATAGTAGGTGCAATAAACGAGTATTTACCTGTTCACTAGCTGCTGCCGGCGGTTTCGCTAACATGAACACAAAAACTGCACGCACTCTGAGGGTTCTGCACAAACTAACTTATGTAAATAGTTCAATTCCTGGATTGAGTTACGAAGATTTTCCGAATCGCAATAAAAGTTCTAGGTCATAAAGGAAAGAAAGGTTAAATGAATATTGAAATATCATCAAACTTTAATGTTTAAAACAATCTGGCCAGTTTCACTTGGCCATATCAATTTCTAAGATCTGGCCACGACATATACATATATCTCAATTCTGTTATAGCAGGCCACTATAACAAAGACTTATTAAGTCCTCTTTTATTCCCTGGAGGCCTGGTCCTAAGCTCTCCTTTGTTTCGTAAAAAGTAATTATGGGATTGTGTCAAAAGCCCAAGCTATTGACATAATCCCCCTCGGTACCATGTGATCTACTTTTCACTTAATACGTAATAGAGGTGTATACACGGATATCGTGTATATGACATGCTGAGAGCAGTGGTGGCCGAGTGGTAGCCCTGACTTACGAGTAGGAGGTCGCGGGTTCAAACCTGGCCAGGCGCATTACTTTGTGTAATTTATTTCATCACCACTGCTCTGAAAACGGTGAAGGAAAACATCGTGAGGAAACCGACATGTCCTAGAACCAAATATTCGAAGACATGTGAC
This sequence comes from Leucania comma, assembly GCA_958295575.1. NCBI lineage: Eukaryota > Metazoa > Arthropoda > Insecta > Lepidoptera > Noctuidae > Leucania > Leucania comma. The sequence continues at coordinate 8,937,050 of OY282482.1, read as the reverse complement.
ATCCACCAACCCGCATTGGGCCCGCGTGGTGAATTACGGTCCATTCCCTCTCTTAGAGAGGAGGCCTGTGACCCAGCAGTGGGAACATTAAAAGGCTGATGATGATGATGATGATGACTTACTGTGCCCATTAAGGCCTACCCTGTATTCGTCTATTAAGGCCGAAACACATAAACGCGTTGTGGATAGACGTTTCTCTGCCATGGATCGTAATAAACTTATGCTTATTTGTTATTAAGAAGATATTACTTTGTTTTTAATAAACGATAAAGAAGATGTGGCTATATCCATTTAATAAAGCTATGGTATTCGCAACGTGGAATCTCGCGGTGTGCACGCGCGACGCAAAAAAGAGCGGCGGGCGGCACCGCATATGTTAGCGGCGCGGCGCCGCAACGCGGTTATATATTTTGGCCCATACGCTTGGTGTACGCCTGCTCCCAACTTGCATACAAAACTATGATACTCTGTTAACGAAGCTGCAACGACACGACGGCACCAAGCGTATAACAACGAACACGTATTTATGAAGCTACGCGCCCGTAGACAGTAGGTCTAAGATTCTGCTAGATGAAGAAACCGTAACTCTGCCGTGATACCAAGAGTGAATAGATTACTATATTACATCATCGCTTACCATCAGGTGAGATAGTGGTCAAACTTGAGCTTATCAATAATAAAAAAAAATACCACGAGCTCATAATGCTTTCCATTATACGAGCTAAACTGAACAATTGAAAGAATGTAGCAGCTTCATCCTTTTAATAGTTCAGATTAGGTCTTCATTCTAGCTAGTAAATTGTCTAGATTGTCGTCATTGTAGCCAATAAATTGGCTAGCTAAGTTATAAAGTATACACCGTTAAATTTTGGTCGTTTTAATCCCGCGGGGGGTCGATTCGGTACATGAAATACTATCGAATTGTAAAGAAAAAAAATAAAGTACGGTTTTTTCAAAAACTAGAATTAATTTAAGTATGTACGAAATAAATTTCTTTAAGTAAACGAGTCAATAACCTTGTAGGTAGTTGTCGGTCAATGCGTACTAACAACCTACAGTTCATTGGCCTCGCTCAGCTGACGTTTGCTTAAAGAAATTAATTTCGTACATACTTAAATTAATTCTAGTTTTTGAAAAAACCGTACTGTTTTTTTTTTTTCTTTACAATTCGATAGTATTTCATGTACCGAATCGACCCTCCGCGGGATTAAAACGACTAAAATTTAACGGTGTATAACTGTATAACTTAGCTAGCCAATTTATTATGACCCTGTATACATGAGACTTGTATCTATATTCTGATTCCAAAAAAAACCCAAATCCGTACATAATATTATTTTGTTGATAACCCACATTATCTAAGAATTACGAATTATTTGTAAAGCTGTTGTAAAATTTAAAATTGTGATCATTATCATTTTTTTTTGGATGACGCCTATTCGATATGTTTTCGCTATCACATAACGGAGTGCGACAGTATCGATGATTAATTTGCGAATTATGTCGATACAAACCAAGGTGAAAATAACAGACTGAAACATGATGGCGGAAATATCGATTTATTTAAAAAGATAATAATCTGTTTTAAACACTAGGTCAAAGGCTCCTTTCTGAAAGCGGTAGGTCTCTTGTACTTATTGTGTCGGTTTCTCTCTTTGTAGCTCTGATCGCCTGGTAGCTGCTCTCCATACAACGCTAATTATATTTATTAAAAAAAATGTATAAATTCAATAAATCAGTACGGAAAATCTACTAGCCTTATGTACAAAAAGTGTAAATGAAATAATTTACTTACTAAAAAAAATATATTTATAGGTACCTATATCTGACTAGGTTTTTTAAAAAACAAGAGACAAAAATGAGTTTAACTATATATCTATGACCGCCTGATAGCTGCTTTCCATTCTAGACTAATATTATATTTAGTACATTTAATATTAATACATTTTCACTAAGGAAAATCACCTGTAGCCTTAAGTCCGAAAAAATGGAAAACTAATAATTTGCTTCGTGAAAAATGTTGATACTAATCTATCTAATCACTCTAATTCCAACTATGTCGGCAGTTCCTCACGGCGTCATAACCTTCCGCATGGCGCAGGTACTAACCGAACATGGCAAGTTCGGGCCGTACCTGTACAAGATCCGTGCGGAGGTGACGCCCGGGTGTCGTCACTGTGCGGAACGCCCGGTGGACACGGTGGAGCACACGGTAGAGGTGTGCCCCGCTTGGGAAGAGCATCGCCGTGTCCTCGTGGGGGCAATCGGAGGCGATCTCTCGCGCCGGGGCTTGGTTCAAGCCATGCTCCGGAGCGAGGAGGAGTGGCAGGCGGTCGCCTCCTTCTGCGAAGCAGTAATGCTAGCAAAGGAGGAGGCTGACCGTATCAGGCAACGGCGCTCACGCCGCAGCCGCCGCCGTAACTCCGATCCAAATTTCCGGCCACCGTAGACGCGGGCTTGCGGATGGCGGTAGCTCGCTGTCCGTTTGTCCGGTAACAGACCGGACCGAGCCCAAGTCGTTTACGGCGCGCACTGTTCCCGTGCGCCTCAAGGAGTTGTCAGCAAACCGTAGGGGCCCAGTAGGGTCGAGGCCTAGTCTGGGGCTCTGGGAAGGTATGAAAATGCATACCAGGGCCCTGGAACCAAGGCAGGGAAGGAACAGGGTAGGATTTTAGTCAGTAAAAGTCTGACACTATTTCCCGCTCCGCCCAAGGGCGGGATTTGTCATTGGATGATTTTACCTACCGTAAAAAAAAAAAAAAAAAAACTATGTCGGCAGTTGACTACCAGCATTTTACATGGTCTTGTTCTGACTCCCACAGCCCAGTAACTGGGTAACACGTTCCCACCTCATATGACTTTATCCAACCCCAGAAACATCTGCTACAAGGGCGCGATCTGTAGGAGCCTATATGGAAAGCTATCAATAGACTGCAGATCTAGATAGGCCATTGCAAACATAGATTGGCAAAATAGGTGATTGTAGACCACTCCGACACCTACTGCAAATGCAGGGCTCGTTATTAGAAGATGCAGATGTACCACTTATAAGGGTACCTAAAGTTTGTCTACATCTGCACTTTGTAAGACCTTTAAAACGCCACTGACGCCGCTATACCTAAATGTGGCAGCTTACTGGGCCCAAAAACTTTGAGAGAAAACTAATCTATTAATTCGAAAAGAAGAAGAAGCATGATGACAGATTCTCGCTTTTCCTACTACCTATAATAACTACTGGGTGATTTGGACAGCGAAACGAACCTAAATATTGCACAATTCTGACTAGGGAAGGTCCCTGACGACCATGACGTGTTAAAATGTCAAGCGTGTGAGCGAGAAAGCAGAGCAGTTCAGTTTAGGTCGGCGTAGAATCGCGTTAAAAGTTTGTGATAGGGCTTCAGTCCCCTCCCTCCGTCATATATTTATACTCGTACGATAATCCACCTTCTGTTTGTCTCTGGCGATGTCAAGGGCATTGTATACCGATAAGTCAAGAGCGGTGTGGATTTGGTCGGACCAATGTATTGGGCTGCGTCCACGAGGTCTGAATAAGCCTTTCGAGGTTGCTACCGTCTTTCCTTTCAATGTGGCCGGAGTATTGTGGAATCATGTGGAGGCACTCGAACGATTACCACGAGGAGATTTTGAGTTCTCTCATTATGCCTGATGATGCCAAAGGGCCTCAAGTAGGTATGGTTAGTGCTGTAACAATCACGATGACAAAGCTATATAATATATTTGTAGATAAATTCTTAACGCCAGTCATTTTTATCAAATGTTCTAGAAGTTACGATAAGATTCCATGATCTATGATTAATTGCAAGTATGAATACTAAATCTTTTTTATGGCTTTAACAGCTTACGCAATATTTACATAGAATTGGAAAATGTTTACAAAAAAATATATGTAATTAACTTTGATAAAAATATAGACTTTTAACTTGAACGATTGCATTCACATCAGGTAACCTATTGATTCAAGTCGTTAAACTCGGGGGCGTAATTTTTATGTTTGAAAGCGTGACCATTATGACCATGGTCCTAGAAAGAAAATCATAACAATTTTTCTCAAAATATTTTGAAGGTTAAAAAAAAAACACGTATTTCCTGGAACAATTTTTGTGTAATATTCGAGTAAATCACGGAATTACCGAATCCCAATAGAGTTTTCAGGCGTTATCTCTCTTTTTCGCGTTGCCTCTTCATCATAAATCTCGTTGAATTGCTTTAGATAAAGCAACAATCTTTTAAACCATGCTCGACGTTGACGATAGGCGAATGGGGAACGTAAAGTATCGGTCACAATTCACGCATCACTGCCAATAAACGGAAAAATAAAGGGTTTTAAAACAATTTAATGTAAATAATTAATTATTAGGTATGTCATGTTAAATTCTTTTCGTTATGCCTCGCGGTTTTTGGTGAATAAATGTGTAAATCAGACATTTATTCACCGAAAATTGATGTCATTGGTCCACCTTGTAGGAGGCCTTCCAACCTGTGGTGCTATTCTCTAAGAAAACGCAGAGCTGCCTCAACGACGAACTCCCAAATAAGATACATTGGATTGTCAACCTAATGTACCTATACATTGGATTGTTAATTCAATGTATCCTATTTGGATGTTCGTCGTGGCGGCAGCGCTGCGTTTTCTTAAGAGAATAGCACCACTAGTAAGGGTTGCGGGAAACCGATGAATGCGAGACGCACAGTACCTCTACCATGAGTTTTAAGCAATAGTATTCGTCGCTAGTACTCGATATCGACGCCGTAAATATTTTGTATGGCAAATTTTGGTTCTGCAAGTGACCGCTAGAGGCGCTGCAAAATTTGCCATACAAAATATTTACGGCGTCGATATCGAGTAGCGACGAATACTATTGCTTAAAACTCATGGTAGAGGTACAGGACGGTTCATTGTGGCGACAATTCGGGTGGAGTATATCCAACAGTATATTTTATTTGACCATTACATGTTTACTGTATGGACTTTAAAAGAGACTTTGACCCCTGAGTTTGTTTCGTTGTTTCTTCTCAGGGTAGTCAGCTAGGAAACACCGGCCTTATCTAGTTTAAAATGACGAAAAAAAAAAATGATGTGTGTTAAAGTGGTTTTTTAAAACTTATTTGCCAAATAAATATCATTCATTAGTGGATTGTGGATTTATCTTTCGTTTGAAGTGAAGATGATGAGAATTGATGTAGTTTTGTATCTCAAATATTTACCAACAGGACTGGACAATATATGAAATTATAACAGGCGCGATTTCAGTAAATTGCAACCATTTTCTGATAAATACTATGAAAATATTGAAACGTGTTACAGTCGCATTCTAATAGTGAGTGTATCGTTTATAAATAAAAATAATCCCACAGAAATTTTACTCTTTTTAGGCTTCGTTTACTATTTTTTTTTTTTGCGAAATCTGTAAGGCGTAACAGTAAAATGTTTAGATTTACAATTACAAAAGCAACTTTCTGATAGATACAAAAATTCATATAAAGAAAGATCTTCTTGACAATTCTGCTCTCCTGGTACTTTCGAAGTGTTACTATCGAACGGAAAATCTTACGGGCATCTTGATTTGGCACAAATATCTGTTGATATTAACGATTTTATCTTTGCCTTGTAAGCAAATTAAATAGGCCATAACGCCAACAAAGTTCTCATTTTGCGGTTGAATCAAAAACCTCATGCAGTTCGCTAATCTCCTGGTATATTGAGTTATAATTCGCATATTTTTATCTCACAGGAAGTCGGAATCTGTGAAGTGGGAAAATATCATTAATTTATTATCACATGTGTTTCCAATTTTGGTGCATTACGATAAGGTTTTTTTGTATCCTTTGACGTCATCAATGGTATGGTCAGTCCATTACTGTCAAGTGGATAAACTAACAATGAAAAATATTATGACGTACCTCTAAAATAATTTTATTTGTAAATACATCCGGTATCCTGCTGCCTAATGGTTTATTGCAAACAAATTCTTGGAATTACAGAGTGCAATTCACTGTTTAACAGTAATCGATAGGTAATGCATTGTTTTCTAGACGTAAATAATTGAAATGTCTCTTCTAAGAATTTATTTATTGAGGAAAATATTACTATCGATCAATAAGACAATGATATTTTTTCTATGCGTAAATCTGAGTCAAGCTCGTCTTTGGTGGAATTATTTGAAAACAACGATGGAACATCATATTCATCATTCATGCATCAGAAACTCTAGGTATGCTATGCTTATTAGCATTATCAACCTATTAATGTTTCCACTGCAGAGGCCTCTCTCTAGAAGAAAAAATGGGCCGTAATCCACCACGCGGGCCCAGAGCCGCAGCAAGTTGGTGGATGTCACATGTCTTTGAATATTTGATTTTAGAATATACTTACCGCTTTCCTAACGATATTTTCCTTCATCGTTTTGAGTGCAGTGGTGTTGAAATAAATTACGCAAAGTACAGCGTCTGCCTGGGTTTGAATTCACGATGTAAATAAAACGTGGTGGTAATTTGGGACCATTACCAATAATGACTACAACTGCTTGCTTCTAAGTCTATACTATGATTTTTTATTAGATGAAGTAAAGTGACAGCAGTGGACAATGCCCAACTGTCAAAAAACAATGCCCAACTGTCAAACAACCATTGTTATAGCTGTCACTTTACTTCATCTAATAAAAAATCGTAGTATAGTTAATTTTTAGGGTTCTGTACCTCAAAAGGAACAAACGGAACCCTTATAGGTTCACTTTGTTGTTCGTCTGTCTGTCTGTCTGTCAAGATCCTTTATCTCGGGAACACGTAGAGGTATTGAGTTGACATTCAAACCATATGCTTAGGCCTGCGGTTCCTTATTTCGACACTGTTAAAGTAATTTAAATTCATAGGGTACTTCCCGTTGATTTAAAATCCTGAAATTTGATTTTGAACAAGGTCTTATAGTAAAATATAGGAAATAATTTGAAAACTGTAAACTTGTAGTAACGTCATAAAAAACTTTTTGCCATTCGGAAAAAATCTTCGAAACTCGATTCCGGGATTGAACTGTTTTCATATGATATACGGTACCCTCAGTGCGTGAGTCCGACTCGCGCTTGCCCATTTTTTTTTTAACCCCAATACTCAATTATCCCAAACTTGGTTTCCACTCCTTGGTGGTCAAGGTCATTGAGGTAGTCACTTCATTTAAAACAATAATATTAATCTACATCCAGTAGGCTGAAAACCAAGCACATTAAGTGAAAAATATCTAGATGGACGAAATAGATAGCATCTGTAAAATAAAACTTGTACGCGGTGTTTTTGGTTTGGTTTCTTCATTTTTGACACCTACTTCCGAGATCCGTAGAGGCCCAGCCTGCTAGCTGCAGGCAGTCAGGGTCGAAGCCTGCTGGGGTTAAGGGCCGTTTTTCGAGAGGAAGGCTCAGCCCCGGCATGATAGGCAACGAAGGAACGGGGTAGGTTTTTAGTCAGTAAGAGTCTGACACTACTTCCCGCTCCACCCAAGGGCGGGACTTGTCATTGGATGATTTTACCTACCATAAAAAAAAAACCTACTTCCGAGATTAAAATTATTTTTTAGTTTGTTTCTAAGGTCGGTAGTATTTTTATGTAAAAATAGTTTTTATTTTTCACTTCTTTTCACTTTGTCTGCCCACATAGCAAATTTTTTTGTTCTGACACCGTCTCAACGCTCAGTCTCGTGGTCACAAAGGAATTGGAGGCGTGGTCAATTCCAAGCGTTCGACGTAAACGAAACGATCGTAACTTGGCTAGGGAGGTTGGTGTTTTACAGCTCGGTGGCAGCAGTAGTCGGCTAAAAATGATTTTTATTTGGCAAAGATATATAAACAAGATAAAAAGTAAGAAAATCATACGACTTGAGAACCACTTAAAAATACACTTAACTGAAAACTGTTTAACTCAACTTATGATTAATCTGTTTTCGACGTAGGTAAAGGTTTATTATTTATTATTATTTATATATTCTTAAAAAGAAGATTTGTTTGTTCTGTCTTAAAAAGAAGATAATAACTAAGAGCTGATTTCATCATTCAATATAAAAACTTAGTTCAACTAAACTGAGCTCAGCGTAATCTAGTTAAGACCCGTGTCGTAAACATGGGCGACAACAAAAGAATTGAAACTGAGTTTAGCGTAAACTAGGTTCAATTCATCGCAGTGAAACGCGAAATGAAGCTATAAACTCGATTAGGCGTTCAAATTGCGTTTTCTTTTATATAATCGCGATTAGTTTATTGGTGAATTTGGCCCTAAGTGATTGCTAAAAAGATTAAACTTCAATTAGTAAAAGGTGTTGTTGTTTACTCAAATTTTTATTTCCAAAAGTCAATGCTCGATAGTTGATACGGTTGTTTAAAATTGGTGTCAAAAGTCTAGCGTTTTACTTTAGCGAGTTTATCATAGAATTTTTTTTGGCCTAAAATTAAACACGATCCTTCGAGAAACTTCTCACAATGACCTCACAACCCTCAAAGAGAAATTAGCAAAACTAAGGGTGTTTTGGTATCAGGCAAATTTTATCACGCATCAATTTCATCAAGCATGCGGATAGGCTACAAATTTGAAAAAAAAATTGAGAAGACAAAAAACGCGTCCCGCGTGCGTATTGCACGCATTACTTACAGAAAATATTTGTATGAAAAGGACATTTGCGGAGGTTAAGCATGCGGAGCAAATCCGTATGCGTGATGAAAACCGCATGTGGAGTTGTCCCGTACCACACGCGTCCCGCTTTCGTATTCCCCGCATTACAATAAATACTTGTATGAAAAGGAAATCTGCATGCGTGATGAAATCAGCATGATATCAAAGACACTCTAAAGGGCCAAGTAGGGCCGATGTCTAGAGCTCCTTAGCTGCAGGAAGGTTTGAAAGAGCTACCGTTGCCCTGGTGCGCTTAGGGCAACTGAACGGACACAGGTGTATTTTAAACTGTAAAAGTCCGATACTCCTTTTTGCTCTACATCATCATGGTCATCATTTCAGCCGAAAGACGTTCACTGTTGGACATAAACCTCCCCCAAGTGTCGCCATAACAACCGGTTCTGTGCGTCTCGCATACATCGGATTTGCGTGACTGTCAGCAGGTCATCGCTCCATCTTGTGGAAGGCTTTCCAACCATCACTCCATCCAGTACAAGAAATAGAGTTTTTCATTGCGACCGAGAAGAATTTGAACGAGCCGTGTTATAAGTCACATACTGCAGTGAGATATTTCCACGTGTATCAAACGACATTTTTTAACACACTTACGAGAAATAAATAAATGGAGGTTGACCAGTGGGGACTGCGCGGTGACCAACCAGAACGGTAAAAACAATAAATAATGGCAAGGGCTAGTGCCAGCACTTTTCTGAACTAGAGCGGGAAATAACTAATTGCGTGCCATAAAGCGATAGGTATAGGAGCGGGTTTTTTGTGAGTTTATTGAAAAACTTATTTGATGATTTCCTATCAAGATGAAAAGGGATTTATAAACAGGTATTTGATATAAATGCTATCAAAATGGTACGTAATTTAACACATGACCATACAGTGATTTTGAGCTTCAATAATGAGAGGATGCCAGTTTTTCTAGGACCTCCTCTCTTGTATGAAAAGCATGCTTCCATTGGACGGTTGTTATACGAAAGTATTATTCAGCTGAAAACGCAAGTCATTGGACTGAAAGATGAGAAACCGGCATTGACAAGGGCTATCCCAAAAATTTAACTTTGGAAGAAAAAAAAAAGCCGGTAAAAATTACACATTATATTTTGTTCTGTTTAATTTTGAAATGGGTCATCTACTAGTGGCTGTTACAAAAAACTACCAGGGGTACAGAAAATAGGCAGAAGTGTTTGTTAATGGAAAATTCCGAACATGAAAGTCTACTTAGATTTCTAAAAGAGGAATAGAATTTTCTTTTTGTCAATTTTTTAGAAATGAAAGTAATTCATATCAGGTAGAAGGTTAATCTCGGTTTTTTTTTTTTAATCATTGAAATCAAAACTGATTCATATTTTGAGTGTGTAGAACTTGAAGTGTAAAATCATTGATTAACACTCATTGTTGATAGCACTTATAAAATTTTGATATCGCTCAAGTACATTCACTACATACGTTGGTTGCATGCACCTAGCATGCAACCTACGTATGATTACGCAGAAACAGTCTGTTCGCTACTTTTATTTGAGGCGAGAAAGCATCTCGGCTCGGTTTGCACGGTTACCGGATTGCAAGACGGTGAGCTACCGGTTGCTCGTCGTCTGGAAACTTACGTCTACGGTGGCTGGTATGCAGTCAGGTTCGCAGTGGTTAGGGCGTGAAGATATCTTTTCCTTCACCTTCTACCATCTCCTCTCTCTGCAGATCATGAGATGAATCAAGGTTCGTTGCGAGAGGTCGCTGTCACCGATTTCCTCCATGAGAACATGGTGATAATCCACCTAAGCGGGGTACACCTTCCTCCACCGTATGCTCCACCGTGTATTTCGGGCGGCCCTCACTATAGTGACACCCAGGCGTTTCTTCCGCCTGAATCCGATGTAGAAACCTCCCGAAATTACCATGTCTGGTGTGAACTGCATCATGCGGTTGGTGAGAACGCCGTGATGTCTTTCCAGCCACTCCTTAAAGAAGATCCTTACCTCCATGATCATGGCTTGCCCAGTCTCTTTGCTTCTAAAGTTGGTGAAAATTCAAGTCACCCTAACATTCAAAGTTCACTTAATTAGCATAAATAAACATACCTATCGTAAATAAGGAAGCTAATCAAAATAAACTACATGACAGATAACAACGATGATAAGAAAATAATTGCCAATCATTAAATTAGGTAATTACTATTATAAAATTGAATAGATAATAGCGGGGCTGTCCCTATTAAATCTTCTATCTAGTTATATCATACGTTTACTGATTAGTTGTAAGTTAGTAGTACGTACTTCGATCTCAGACCGTCCGGTAATGCCTTGATCACACGTAACAATTAAAAGGCAGTAAAATGTTGTTCGGCCGAGACAGTGATGTAAGCGAGTTGTAGAAATAAGCGCTCGGCCGAGCACTCGGCGCTATGTTTATACGTACCGAGTGTTCAGTCGAGAGCACTGTCTCACCAGTTTGCTTGGTACGTGTACCATACCATAGGCGCGGGCTTGCGGAAGGCGTGCAATGGGTAACACGCTGTCCGATCAGCAAACCGTAGAGGCCCAGCCTGCTAGTTGCAGGCAGGCAGGGTCGAAGCCTGCTGGGTTCATGGGTTAGCTTCCGAAAGGAATACCCGGCCTCGGCACGATAGGCAACGAAGGACCGGGGTAGGTTTTTAGTCAGTAAGAGTCTGACACTACTTCCCGCTCCGCCCAAGGGCGGGATTTGTCTTTGGATGATTTTACCTACCATAAAAAATAAATAAAAAAAACCGTCCGGACGGCGTCTAGTGTTGCATACACGCCTCACAGAAATGTCAGCAAAACCTTTGAGGGCCGAAGCCTTTAAGGCCATGAGTTGACTTTTAAAAGGGAAACCTGTGATCCTGGAACGCTAAGGGCAAAAAAGGCGTGGTTATAGTCAGTATAAGTCTGATCCGCTCTAGGGTGGAGCGCGAGGGTTCCCGCTCCACCCTAGAGCGAGAGAAGGTATTGGATGATTTCGTACCTTAAAAAAACCGGCCAAGAGCGTGTCGGGCCACGCTCAGTGTAGGTTCCCGACGAGACGGGAAACTATAAGGGTTTCCTAGTTGACTACAGAACCCTAAAAAAGGACCGAGACCAAGAAACCCCGACCGACCGACGGTCGTCGACCGCATCGTCGCTTTCCATCAGGTGAGATAGCGGTCAATTGCGAATTCTATCAATAATAAAAAAAAAGGTACTTGGCTCATCAATGTACTATCAAAGACACTTCCCCCTGACCACGGCTAAGTTCATTTTTGCTTGCACTCGAAACGAAAACTGCAAAGGGTTTGGTTTGGCGCCGCGTCGCAGGATTCAAGCGAATATTTTTTAAGTGAAATGTAGAAATGCCCACGATAGTACATAGTCTAATTAATTGTCCTCAAAACAAAAGATGTATAAACAATCACCGCTTGATTTATTAAATAGATTATTTTTTTTGATTGTCCGATATTATTTCAATGCACATTCGTCACGGTTAAGGTAACATATTAGTCACATATAGGGTGAATGGTAATTAGTGACCGATACTTAAACACGTGATTGTAGCCATGATAACAAACAACTTTTACTAAGTATTGGTCCCGTAGTAAGTTGTTTGTTTGTCAAGTTTGGACATGGAATCACGAAAAAAATCAGCAAGTTCAGTACATTTTGACCAGTTAAGCGAACATAAATGTACTGATAAGCAGAGTTTTGTCGCGATTCCAGGTTTGGTTCCATAGTAAAAGTTGTTTGTTATAATGACTACAATCACGTGTTTAAGTATATCGGTCACTAATTACTCGTACCAGTCACCCTATATTTGTATTCAATTGATCTCTGAACAGAATAGGTAATTTTGAATTAACGGTCATCGTTTCCGAGTGACTGGTCGAAGAAAGCAACACATCAGGTGCATGAAAGGCTGTGGGGAAGATCTTTGCCCAGTTGTGGGACATTATCAATCTAATATTATTAAGGTAAAAGTTTGTGAATGTGTATGTTTGTTATTTTTTCACGCTTGAACTAGCTGGAATAGATTTTTATCTTTAATTTATATAAACTAGTGTTTCACTGCGATCCCATCTGATGGTAAGCAGTGATGCAATCAGTGATAGTGAGGCGCACTCGTATTAAGAGCCTTGAAGACCGCTAAATTATAATCGGACGGAAAGACCGCGCTAGGCAAACTGTTCCAGGCCTTCAATCAAAAAACGGCGGCTTAGTCTGGACCGTAGAAGCTTCATCAACAATGGTAGAAAAGAGATGACGGAATCAAGTCATTATAATATTCCGTAAAAAAATACATATTACGTCCGGCAATCATATTTTAAACAACTTGAGTCTGACATACGAAAAAATAGAAAAATTTTATTTCACGGGCTACCCTTGCCTTAGTGCAATCACCTTAAGACGAATAGTTCTAAGTGAATTGTTCAAAGTTCAAAGACCTGTCAAGTCACCTGAATTTCTAGTACCTACCCTTTCTTACAGACAGGAGTAATTAAGCAATTTCGCTGTTAGGCATTAATTTATTACGTGCGTGTTTTTGTTTTGGTATTTCGTTTACGCAAATGGAAAAATAAAAGCTTTATTTGTAGGTCTATGTTCTTTATTTAGGACGAAAGGAAAGTAGGTACGAGTCTTGTTTACTCATTAGAGACAATAACAACGTCATGTGTGTCTCATTTACCAAAAGGTTAGGATGAGGAGTAAATATTGTATACACATTGTATATTATTATACTTACAGTAGAGCGTCAATTATCTGAACTGATTGGGACATGGATGTTCGGAAAACTGGTATTTTCGAATAATCGAACTGTATTGTAACCAAAAATTCGAACACATGTGACATTCACCAAGCCGCATTGGGCCCGCGTGGTGAATTCCCTCTTTTAGAGAGGAGGCCTGTGTCTCAGCAGTGGGAATATTAAAAGGCTGATGATGATGATGATGATGATGAACTGTATTGATTGAACCATACTCGTAATAAACGTACAGGTGAATGAAAACCATACTTACTCGTACATTTGTCTTTAATGACAAAAAAGAATTAAACAAAAAAAGTGCAAATAATCTTATAATAAAACGTATGAATACTACATACAGCAGTGAGAGCAGTGGTGGCCGAGTAGTAACGGCCCCGACTTAAGCAATAAAAGTACTTTGTGTAATTTATTTCTTCACCACGGCTCTCAAAACGGTGAAGGAAAACATCGTGAGAAAACCGGCATGTCCTAGAACCAAAAATTCGAAGACATGTGACATTCAGCAATCCGCAATGGGTCCACGTGGTCTGTTACGGCCCATTCCCTCTCTTAGAGAGGAGGCCTGAGTCCCAACAGTGGGCACATTAAAAGGCTGATAATGCAAAAAAATACAAATGATGCTTCAGTCTTCGTCTGCCGAGGCAATTCTACTCGTTCACGCCACCCAGGTGTCTCTTCAGGGGACAGTCCAGTCTGGCAGCAATCAAGTTCAAAATGCTGTTGTCCCAAAAAAATATAACTGATAACCAACTTAATCTATTTATCAACAGAAACCTTAAAATATTTCGTATTATACTAGTAATGCTTCTATACGTATCTTCGTTCGGTTACGGTTTAAGGACCGCTTTTTTTTGCTATTAATTTCTTGTATTGTCCTCTAGCATATATGTTATAGGACAATACGAGACCTACGTTTCATTTCTGGTGAAAAGAAAAAGTAAATTATGAGAATAGTTTGCATTGACTTTTGATACTCCTTTACGATGAAACTGCTGAAGGGATTTGGATGAATTGTGAATTAATACACCTTATAATGTGGACAGGATAAATATTACAAAACTAAGTGTACAATGGGCGGTCTTATCACACAGGGCAATCTCTTACAGACAACCTTAGGATGGACTGAAACAAGAGGAGATAGATTTCGGGATTATGTGCTGGAATAGTACATAGATTACTTTGTGTGTTGGCCGAGGAGTACGAATGATCCTGGAAAAGGTCCCTAAAAGGAACATATCCTTTCTGGGACCTTTTACAGAATCATTCGTGGTGACACTTAGAAGAGCGTTATGTACATGCAACAGTAGAGATCTTCCGGCTACGGGGGTGGCCGAATTGCGACATGCCTGCGATTGGGTGGACTCCACATCGGTGTCAATGCGGTGAAGCAGTCGACCGCCTCGGACACCATGGCCTATCTTGCAGTAGAAGCGCTGGTCGGATAGCTAGGTACGCCAGCATTAATGTCATCATCCGTCAAGCTCTTTACCATCAGCTGTTTTAGAACCTAATGGCTTGGCATGTGACGATGGGAAGAAGCCAGACGGTAGGACCATAATGCCCTGGAAGTTGGATAGGCCTTTGCTGTGGGATGCAATATGTGTCGACACCTTTGCGCCATCTCATCTTCTGAGTACGGCAGGCTATGCTGGGGCTGCTGCTGCAAGTGCAGAAAACCTCAAATGGCGTAAATATAATAACTTTATCGAAAGTTATATGTTTGAGCCGTTTGGGGATCAAACACTAGGGCCATGGGGTCCAAGCACTCATCGAGATGTACGTGATATCAGCAAACAGCTAGTCGACTCTTCACGTGACCAGTGGGCTGGGCTTTACTTCGGTCAACGAATCAGCATTGCCATCCAACGTGGCAATGCTGTCAGAGTTCTGGGCACTTTTCCCATTGACATTGATGTGGTAAATTTTTTTGATGCCCAATATGTGCCTTTTTCTTTTACCCGTTTGTATTATAATGTTTGTTTGTATAATATACCTTTTAAGTTATTAGTTCAGAAATTTATAAGTAGTTACATAATTTGCATTATCACTACATTAATCTTTGTGACAGGCGAACAGTTCATTCCCCTGGAATTTCAATATTCATCTGAAACTCCTTCTAATTAATAGTTTTAAAGCCTTCAAGACTTGCTCTGTTTCTAATTGGGTCCTAAATAGTTTACAGGTATTTGAATTTAAATACTTATGAGCTCAAGTGCCTCAAATATTTTTACTAATTTCTATAAACGTCTTTGACTAGTTCATTCACCCTGCTTCGCTTCCTACAGAAGCCGTACATTTTTCTGACAGAACAATTGAAGACTCCATGAGAAAAATAGATACTTTATTAATTTTAATTTTATTATGAAACTGGTTTTTAGTGTTAGTTATTGTCTTTTTCATTTATTTCCGATTCCTGCAATTCTCATCAGGCAAGTTACGACCGTTTCGTTTAGATTCTCTTGTGTCGAGCGCCTCGAGTCGGCCACGTTTCCGATTCCTTTGTTCTGACCACGTGACTGAGCGTTGAGATGACGTCAGAATAAAGGAATTGGAGGCGTGACCAAATCGAGGCGTTCGACTCAAAAGAAACGAAACGGTCGTAACTTGGCTAGAGGAGTAGGTCGGCATCAGTCCATCTAGTGAGAGGCTCTTCGAGGCTAGAGAGCCCTAGAGGCCTTTCGGCTCCATGGACAAACTGTTCTATGAGTAATGTGCACTGCTCATTGCCACTTAACTTTGGAGATTCTTCCTAGTAAGAGCCAATTAAAAAACGACTGACAACAAAATCGGCTTGGTATTGCAGCTCTAACTAAAATTTCCATCGCAAATTTAATTATATCAATGGATAGCTAAAGAATCAATGAATTTGGTATGCTAAATGAGGACTGTGATGCCTAGTTTACTCGTGGGCCCAGCCTCGGCCAATCGCCATTGTGTAAACAGGGGCCCGTTTGCATGGTTAGGGAGGGCGATTGGCCAAGGCTGGGCCAACGTGTAAACTAGGCATGAGAAATCGCGTACAGTAAAGGGGGAAGCGCCGCCATTTTGACGTAATTTCGCTGCGATTTCTTTTTTATTGTTTCCAAATGTTACCATTTAGAGCCATATAAACAGACGAACAGATTTACTTGTTTAGTTATGTTTTTGTTTAGTTATGTTGGTAATAAAATATTTCTCTCAAGAATGTATTAAGTTCGAGTATGCCCCAAATAACTTACTACTTAAGTACGTGGTATCGTTTACATATTGTTTATTACTTTTGAAAGGGACTAATATTTCATATTTGACTATTTTTAGTTTCTAATATAATGTCGAAATTCGTCTAGACTTTAGATGAAAATAGGTACCTACAATTTATATGTAGCTAAATATAACAAATGAATATCTATATCTTGGGGATTTTCATCGACTTCAAAAGAGGAGGTTTTTTATTTGACCCGTATACCTATACCATGTTATGTTTTTTTTTTTTAACGTAGGTAAAATCATCCAATGACAAATCCCGCCCTTGGGTGGGGCGGGAAATAGTGTCAGACTTTTACTGACTAAAAACTTACCTTTCCATTCCTTGCCTTTATCCTGGGGCCCGTGGTGACAGTCTCACATAACCTTTGGCCCCAGTAAACCATGTTATGTAAGCCCACGATTTTCTTCGATACTACTGATCCGTTTATTGTAATGTTTTTGTTATTTCAATCTATATTTTATAGGGAAGATAAACAAAAAAAATACTGGGCAATAACGTATTTAGAAATATGTAAGTATGTTTATCAGTTGTCTAGTACGCATAACACAAGTTCTGCTTAGCTTGGGACTAGACGACGTTGTGTGATAGTTGTGAAATATTATATTATTATTAATTAAGTGCAAGTCGGACGCGCACAATGAGGGTTCTATACAAATTAACTTGCAGTATAAAAAGATCGATTCCCGCATCGAATCCTAACGATTTTTCCGAATCCAGAAAAGTATTTTGACGTGACGTAACTACAAATTTAGTTTTCAGATTTATTTCTATACTCGGGCTATAAAACCTTGCTTCATGCCAAATTTCAGGATTCTAGGTCAACGGGAAGTACCTTATGAATTTTGATTCCTTTGAGACTGTCGAAATACACGTTTTTTGCGACATAAACGGCCGTATCTTTTTTCCCTTTGACTTTTTATAGGAGTTTAATTTTTTCACAGCTTCAAGTGACCGCAGACTTGAGTATATGGTTTAATTTCAACTCGATACTTCACGCGTTCCTGAGACAGACAGACAGACGGATAACAAAGTGATTCTACAAGGATTCCGGTTTTTTTCCTTTTGAGGTTCGGAACCCCAAAAATATTAAGTACCTACTGATAAAGATTTTCGGAGGTAGATAATGTAACTCTTCAATAACCTCTAGCAAACGACATGCGATTGCTGCGAGATGTGTACGCATTGTTTACACCGTGTATACTACATATTTCAAAACATAACATGAATGCTCTGTAAGGGTATGCAGATAATTATGTAGTTACTCACTATACCTACTGGCGTTGCACAGAGGGAATTCCTAAACGATCTTTTGAGAGGTTACGGGGCCCCCTTCTACGTGCTGATGGTGATCACCGGGTGGTTTTAGAGAGGTAAAAATCCCACACTCCCCGGAATTGTCCGGTAACCGTTTGAATTCAGCCCAAGTCGTCGATGGTACTTATCGTTCTACGCGCGCCTCAAGGAGTTGTCAGCAAACCATAGGGGCTCAGCAGGGTCACCACTGGAGTCAGGGTCGATTTCTGAAAGGAAGATTCAACAGTATGAAAGACAACAAAGGAACAGGAGTTGTTTTTTAGTTAGTAAAAGTCTGACACTATCTCCCGCCCTGCCCAATGGCGTGGAGATGTTATTACCTAACTTCCTTTCATGGTCATTTTGTGTGAAAAAATCCCATTAGCAGTTGCTAACTCAGTCATGGATTATTATGTCATAACTTATTGTCATGTTGGAGAATATCACAGAGCTCAATACAGATACACCTCGGCAGCTGCTGAAAGAATAGGCATTGGCAACACTTCCTTATCTTTATCCTTACAAATTATAGTACGAAGTTCCACAACGCTGTCTAAGGGCTTGTTTACGGAGACGCGGCGCGTTGTGCGGTACGTTGGGCGGTCGTCGTACATTGCCATAGTTTGTGTTTGCGCGTGCGATGATGCGGCCCGCTACTGCAATGTACGACGAACACCCAAGGCGCCGCGTCTCCGTAAACTAGCACTTAGTGTTCGCGATTAACTCAAAAACTACTGAATGAATAGTTTTCATCATTAAAGAAAGAAGAAAAACAATTATTTGTGATTCACACAAGACAAATAACAATAAAAAAAAATGTTAACTAAAGAAAAAAAAGATTGTGACCAAAACGGCTCTTATCTCAGCATATTGCTGCAATATTTAAAACAAAAAGTAAATAACGCAGAGTTGGGCAATTAGCAGAGTAATGTATTAGAAATCTTAAAGTGTGCAGCAACATCTATGACGATAGCATAGGAATAAAAATTCAAACTTATTGCGGTACCAGAATTTTTCGAGCGATTAGAACATCAAAAATCTTATATTAACCTGTCCACTGCCGGGCCACTGATTGGCCCGGCAGTGGACAGGTAATAACCTACTGGTCAGGACCTTCTTTTTCAAAGGAGATTTGAGATTATAGCTTGATTCGCATACCTTTAAAAGTTATAAATACATACATTTTATAGTAGAGGAAAACCGAGAATTTTAAAGCGGACACAATAAATATACAACATTGTTAGTATAATTATGCGAAACCTGAATATACTTTGTTCAGAATCAGTAACTGAATCGATTCCAATCATTTTTACACCATATTATTATTATATTTTTTTCCCCAAAAATATTTAAGAAAGGTCACAGGTTGGTCACCACCTTACACTAAGTACAACACAGGTCATGGCAGGTCATAGCGGGCATAAGGAACCTGTAAAGCTGGGTGAGGAAGCAAATCAACCCCTCAGTCACCCGGATGATCTGGTGACCATGTGTTTGTGTGGTCAAATAAGCTTATAATTTTGTGATTTTTCATGATACAGTTATGAAATTTTGTACATAGATTCTTTGCATAAAAATACTAGACCCGTGTTTCGGGTTTCGTATATATACTAATAATAAGGGCGTATGTATATAAGAAGTTAAGGTCGGCGCGTGAGATTCCATGGTCTATAGACAAATTATTGATAAATTAACAGTCTCCTGCGGTTTCACTCGTGTCTTTTGTTATTGCTCTGTTGTCATGGATCGTAGTGTGATCATACATATTATCTAGTAATCAAGTAAGTAGTAAGTATCTAGTATGCTAGTAATCTTACTAGATTTTGCCAGCGACTTTGCTCTTTTTTTAAAATCCTTAAAAGTGTTTGAGAAAAATTGTCGTCATTCAGAATCTTGATTAAATGCGCTAGGCTTCTTTCTATAGAAGATTTTTTTTTAATATATGAGTCATAAAAATAAAGTATTTTTTTTAAACTCGAATTAATTTACTCATGTACGAAATTAATTTCTTTATGTAAACGCCAGCTGAGCGAGGCCATTGAACTGTAGGTAGTTAGTACGCAACGACCGACCACTACCTACAAGGTCATTGACTCCTTTACTTAAAAAAAGAAATTTCGTACATGCGTATATTACCTCGACTTTTAGAAAAAAAGTACTTTATTTTTTAATGTTATCTTTACAAATCGACCCTCCAAGGAATTAAAACGACCAAATTTAACGGTGTATAATAGATGTAGCAGTAGATATAGATTCGTCGCAAAGCTAGCTATCCCATACAAAAAACAAATCCAATCCCACTGGTGCTTTTATAGATTAGCGTGTATAAACAAACAAAAAAAACCTTACACTTTATTACATTTTTTATATTTGTTTAAGTGATTTAAATATTATTACAGATATCTTACGACATAGGGAATTCCTTTGTAGGATTATCTCTGTCATGAGTTCATTTTTATGTGGGTGGCAATGACTTCCCCACTCTGAGTGGGCGAGAGGGCGAGTCAGACTTCTATTGACTAAAACCGCACCTTCAGTTGCCCTTTGCGTTTTAAGATCGAGGGTTTCCTTTTTAGAAAAATGCTCCCGGCTCTAGTGGGTATTGGTCCTGCTGGGCCCCTACAGTTTGCTGACATCTCTATGAAGGTGGCGTGGAACACTACACGCTGTGACGACTTGAGCTTGGACAGAACAATTTACCGTAAGGTTGGATGGCGAGCTATCCATTGCTCGTCGTCCAGTTACACGCCTACGGTGGCTTACGCGCTCATCTGTGTGATGTGTTGAAGTATAAACATTTTTATTATTATTGTAATTATCACAACTATCACACAACGCCGTCTAGTCTCAAGCTAAGCAGAGCTTGTGTTATGAGTACTAGACAACTGATAAACATACATACTTATATATTCCTAAATACATACATATTATAGATAAATTACAGCCAGACACAGCTCAAGTGATCGACGTGCTTATCAAACAAACATTTGTCCTGGGTGGGAATCAAACCCACGACCTCCGGCATAGCAGTCAGGGCCACTAACAACTAGACCAACAGGCCAGTCACCAATTATATTATTATTACAGCAGATTACGGCAGTTCAATCAAACAATTATTATTTACAAGCACATGTGTTTGTATACAAAGTAATCTCTAGAAAAAATCGTGGCTCGAGTTATCAAAGTGTCCCACAAAATATTACGTATGATGAAATACGTATTACCAATTTACAAGCCGAGATTTCAGTGGTGAGTGTTTTCTTATAATTATAGATCTGATTTCATCATTTCTGGATGATGAAAATTGACCTTTTAAACTTATACTTGATAAGGGGAGGCTATTTTTAAACGAATTATTGGTAAACAGTTCTTTTAATACATTTATTATTGGATCTAAAACAAGCCATACCTGTGCAAAAACTAAGGCCACGAAAAATATTTGATAAGGAAACCCACGGTCCTAAAATGCAAAGGACAACTGAAGGACACAAGTGTAGTTTTAGCGATTTAAAAGTCGGACACACCCTCTTGCTCTACTCTAGAGAGAGAAGTCTTTGGATGATTTCCCACCTCAAAAAAAATCTCTGCGATAATGTTTGAAAGAGTTACTACAGCAATGAAACGTAAGGGATAACTGAAGGTACACAGGTGGCTTTTACGGCTATCACTGTGGTAAACGGTCACACGCACGGGCGTCCGCGCAGGCTACCCGTCGCGTGACATGTGCGTGTGTCATATGCGGCGGTCCACAGAGCAGAAACTGGATTATTAACTGCACAGTGTCGCTAGTTCAACTTTAACGGTGTGCATGTAGTCGTGTCGACAGAGAAACGGGCCAGGGCGCAGCTGCCCGCGAAGGGGACCGCGCGGCGAGCCGCGATGGTGCACTTTTGTATGGGACCGCGCGGGCGACCGCTTAACGCAGCGTTGGCCCTTAGTCAGTAAAAGTCTGACACTACTTCTTTTTATCTCGAGAGTATTTTCATAAGGGTTATTTTTTTAAATTGCTAATATCACGTAGGTGAAGCCTGCAGCAGCTAGAATATAGCAAAGAATAGCATCAGCCTTATAATGTTCCCACTGCTGGGACTCAGGCCTCCTCTCTAGGAGAGGGAATGGGCCATAAGCCACAATGCGGGCCCAGTGAGTCACAGTCATCGAATTTTTGGTTCTAGGACATGCCGGTTTCCTCACGATGTTTTTCTTTACCATTTTGAGAGCAGTGGTTATGAAATAAATTACACGAAGTACGAGTTATAGGTAAGGAGCAGTGGTTACGAGCAAGACTATAACAATAAATAAATATTAATAATATAGGTATAGCACGACTTTAATGCAACAAGGCAGTCCCCACACGTCGATCTGAGCGCGTCGTTCTCCATATATTTTATATGGAAACTAGACTTGTAGAGCTACAATTGATCCACGCGACGCGACGTCGTACAAATCAGGCGTGTTACACGTGTGCGTCGGTCTAATATAGTTCTAGCTTTACCAATCAACCTTTGTTATGTCATTGTTTGTTTAGAAAGATAAACGAGTTTCACGAAACAGGCCTAAAACCATCGTAATTTTTAAGTAATTAAACATTCAGACAGTTTCACCAGAAAAATCTGCTTATAATATCGTTAAAATCTTTCCAACACTCTTAATCCTTCTGCTATCAGTGACCACTCGATGACTAACCTGATAAGTTGATAGCCAGTGACTAACGCCTGGGATTAAAGAACTGTGTCTAGGCTGAGGCTAGATTACGGTCTGGAAAACACTGTCAGTAATTATGATGGACTTATTCTTTTTTTCGAATAGATGATAAACTTGTTAAAATGTTGGGGCTCATTACGTTAACTGCAGCATCGGTGGCACTCATTAAATCCTCCTTAGTGCAGGTAAGAAAACTCACGAAGCGGTATTCTGACCGCAGCTTCTGTAGAATGCAAATATATATGTAAAAAATTAAATCAGTTTTCACGATCACATACGACATAAATGACCGTTTCCTCTGCCGTGGCGGCTGCGGAAAATAACCGCTTCGTGAGTTCTGTCCCTTAGGGCACTCTAACATGTGGCTCACATTTTGGACAGGGGTACCACATTCACATTGAGTATCCGACGGGTCTATAAAATCCCATCTCGCCAGGTTGTGTTTACAGCGACCTACCTAGGTGTTCAACCGATTTAGTGCTTTCCATACAGACCACTGCAATTCACGTCCAGGTGGGAGATTTTCTTGGGGTACCAAGAACTCGGATGGTGGTAGTTGATGTTCTTCCCAAAGCTATATTCTTTCCGTGGTTGGAGGTTCGATGATGACCTGCGTGCTAATGATGGACCTAAAAATAAGATTTATTAAGTTCTTTTTTGCATAGCATGGGTTGGATGAAAGGGATGAAAATATTCATCTTTAAGATGAGAGAAAAGGATAGCTAGCGTTGCTAACATTGTATGGATCAGACAGCTGTCACCTACACTATGTTATAGCAATAATTGTAGTGTACTGCTGTCCATCACGCGGGCCCAGTGCGAATTGATGGACGTCACATGTCTTCGAATTTTTGGTTCTAAGACATGCCGGTTTCCTCACGATGTTTTCCTTCAGCAGTGGTGATGTAATAAATTACACAAAGTTATGCGCATGGCTGGGTTTGAACCCGAGACCTACAAACTCGTAAGTCAGGGCAGTTACCACTGGACCACCACCCAATTGCTCATCACCAGTCTTATTAAATAAAATAAATTTAAATAAAAACTTTTCGTTAAGACTATTCCTTCGTGTCATTACACTATGCCTACAAATAAAAGATGTAGGCGTTTAAATGCAGCAATCTAGATCTTAGATAACAACAATTTTATAGTCTCAATTGGCTGCCCTTAATAGCTCTATAAACTTACATGTAGAACCTTCATTGTTTCCAAGACAACAAATATATTCCAATTTTGTGGAGTCAATTCTTTTGAAGGTTTCCAGTCGATAAAAAAGGGTTGGCAAAGTCTTTTTCTAGGTAAATATTTGAATGTCGAACATTTTTAATGTTCGAAAGCAGGCAATGACAGGTAAAATGTCAACATTCAAAACATCGAAAATTTAAATATCGATTGTATCATAACATCGACATTCTAATATGTACCCCTTTTTCTACCATTCTTGCAGAGTGTACCGAAAAAGGTTCATTATATTACAAACAGCTTCAGCTCAAGGAAAAAAAAGCAATGAACTTGTAACTTGTTCCGTACAAATTTATCACAAGCTGATAGGTACAGGTATGAACTGAAACTGTATTCAAAAAAAGATAACACATTTCAGTTATTTCTTGAATTCAGGTTTTTTTTTATGGTAGGTAAAAAATCCTGCCAAGGGTGGAGCGGGAAATAGTGTCAGACTCTTACTGACTAAAAACCTATCCCGTTCCTTCGTTGCCTATTGTGCCGGGGCCGGGTATTCCTTTCGGAAGCTGACCCATGACCCCAGCAGGCTTCGACCCTGCCTGCCTGCAACTAGCAGGCTGGGCCTCTACGGTTTGCTGATAGCCCCTTGAGGCGCGCGGGGACAGTAGGCACCGTCGACGACTTGGGCTAGGTCCGGTCGGTTACCGGACGATCGGACAGCGTGCTACCCATTGCACGCCTTCCGCAAGCCCGCGCCTATGGTGGCCGGAAATCGGGATCGGAATCCCGGCGGCGGCTGGGGCGAGCGCCCCGTTGCCTCTGCCTGATGCGGTCGGCCTCCTCATTTGCTAGCATTACTGCTTCGCAGAAGGAGGCGAGCGCCTGCCATCCCTCCTCACGCCGGACCTCTTGAATTCTTGAATTCAAGAATTTCTCCCGCACTGGTGGAGCAAGAGAGAATGTCACACTTTTATTTATAATACCGTTCCTTCATTTTCCGTATGTTTCTTCATTCGATCATTTGCCGTACGTTCCTTCGTTCTTCTTCATCACGTACTTTGCTTCATTTGCCTTTTACGTTCTAAGGTCAGGGTAACTCTTGCAAACGTCCCTGCAGCCCTCTGGTGCTACACATTCTAATTACCTATATGCTAGAAATTCTCATATACCGATACAAACCACAATCTATGTAAATCATTAACATCTGCTTGCCAAGTAAATCACATTTTTTTTTTAACTTAGCTATCCATTACGCGTTTTTTGGTACCAGATTACCCATAGCATCTTACATAGCCCGCAATGAAAGATATATTAGCTGATTTCTCACAATTTCTAAAGTGGTTTCCTAAGTTAGATTGCCAGCACTGATAGTAATACCTTCTTCAAGGTTTAACTTAAGTATTACTTACTTATTTGGAACAAGTAATACGCGTTCATTCAACTTCATAACTTGTGGAGGAGTTAAATACGTATGGAGGTGGATTGATTTATTTTTGTGAGGTTATTAAGAGCAAATTAAACTCCTGCTTTTGTAGTGCTTTGGAAATCGGAATTGAAACTATAGTGGACAAAAGTTTTGAGGTTTTACGCTGGGCGCGTTTGGCTTGGTTGGTTACAGTTGATCTCGGTTCGTTTCGGTTGGTCGCGGTTAGTCTAGGTTGGTCTCTGTTGATCGCAGTTACTCACAAAGGGTGTTCAGTTACCCAATATGATAAGCAGTCGCTCTATGTAAAGTCCTGGTATTCAGCAGAGTTCAGTTAGACTGGATAGACTGGAACCCAACATAATTAGGAAACACAACACGCACCTCAAAGAGATGTGAACAAAACCGTAGGGCCCTAGTGGGGCCAATGCCCACTAGGGCCACGGGGACTTTTCGAAAGGAATGCCAAAACTTACTGGATCCACAGAATAAGTAATACTGGAACGCAAAGGGTAACTGGTAGACACAGGTGTGGTCAGTAAAAGTCTAACACGCCTTCTCGTCCCACCCTAGAGCGGAAGAAGTCACGGCAAGCAAAGCTCGTTGCCCGACTTAATCAAGTCGTCGACGGCACGTACAGTCCCCGCGCGCCTCAAGGAGTTGTCAGCTAACCGTAGAGGCCCAGCAGGTTCAAACCTACTCTGGGGCTCTGCAGAGGTATGAAAGTGCATACCAGTGTCCTGGAACCAAGGCAATGAAGAAAAGGGGTAGGTTTTATATTCAGTAAAAGTCTGACACTATCTCCCACTCCGCCCAAGGGCTCCCGGAGATGTCATTGGATGATTTTCACCACCAAAAAAAATCTGTCAAGTTATTTAGTTTAGTTGTTTCCAAGTATATTAAACTAACAGCACTTGTCATCTTTCTGGTTACTGCTCTGTTCCTGTAGTTTTTAGCGTGATATTACTTAGCCTATAGATTGAATAGATAAATAGGTTAAAAATAAATTTGCAATTCGGACCAGTAGTCCCTGAAATCAGCGCGATCAACCAAAAAAAAAAATCTATAGCTTTATAATTTATTTATATAGTACTAGCAAACCGCCTCAGCTTCGCACGGATGCAGTAGTGATATTAAATATATTATGCATGTATTATACATAGAAACCTTCCTCTTAAATCACTATATCTATTAAAAATAACCGCATCAAAATCCGTTGCGTAGTTATAAAGATCTTAGCATACATAGGGACAGACAGCGGGAAGCGACATTGTTTTACACTATGTAGTGATTCATTATTAAGTATATGTATGTAAATAGAGATAATAATTAACATAATTTCCTAAAAAGAAAAACAACTAAGTTTACTTTCTAACACAAATAAATAACCGTAACTCAAGAAAGTGTAATAAATCATTAAGTGGACAGACAGACGTCTTGTAAAACGTGTTCTAAAAAGATTTTGATCAAAATACTAAATTTTGATACTACAACAGATATTATCTTTGATGTTTATTTATTTTCAAACGCGTGTATGTTCTTAATTTGACTTTGTGGATGGCTATCTATATTTTTGTACTCTTTATCAAGGTATAGTATTGTAGGTAAGGTCACGTGTCGAATATTTGAACAATAAGGATCCAATGTGCCTATCACATGATATTTCACACAATCTCGCCTAGCGACTCGTTCTGATTTTACAGTTGCGAAATTCATACAAAAATCTTCCTTGTTTATTGTTCTTCCTATCCTTATCAAGGCCTGATTCAAGCCATGGCCCGGAGCTAAGAGGATTGGCAGGCGGTCGCCTCCTTCTGTGAACCAGTAATGCTAGTTGAGGAGGCAGCCGCACGCGTGAGAGAACAGACATCTTTACGCCCCGACCGCCACGAATCTGACCCTGACTTCCATCCATGGTAGCCGCAGGTTTGTGGACGACAAGCATTGGGTAACTTACTCTCCGATCATTCGGGCCCACTAAAATGCCCACTAAGGCCGATGCCCGCTAGGGCCGCAGGGATTTTCCGATAAGGAAACCCGTAGTCTTAGAATGCAAAAGACAATTGAAGGACACAGATGTGGTTTTAGTCAGTACAAGTCTGACACTACCTGCAACTCTACCCTAGAGTGGTAATCCGGCGGGATCTCATGGCGAAATGGCGTCAACGACTATCGCAACCTCGTTCGGGGCGCGCCACAATTGGGGCGATAAGGCCCATCCTTGAGGCGTGGCTGGAAAGACCTCACGGCGTTCTCAACTTCCGCACGACGCAGGTGCTTACCGAACACGGAAAGTTCGCTAAGTACCTGTTCCGGATTCGTGCGGAGGATTCGCCCGGGTGTCGCCACTGTGCGGAACATCCGGAGGACACGGTGGAGCACACTGTAGAGGTGTGCCCCGCCTGGGCGGAGTATCGCCGTGTCCTCGTGGGGGCGATCGGCGGCAGCGATCTCTCTCGCCGGGCCTTGGTTCAGGCCATGGTCCGTAGTGCGGAGGGATGGCAGGCGGTCGCCTCCTTCTGCGAAGCAGTAATGCTAGCAAAGGAGGAGGCCGACCGCATCAGGTAGAGGCAACGGGGCGCTCGCCCCAGCCGCCGCCGGGATTCCGATCCCGATTTCCGGCCACCGTAGGCGCGGGCTTGCGGACGGCGTGCAATGGGTAGCACGCTGTCCGATCGTCCGGTAACCGACCGGACCGAGCCCAAGTCGTCGATGGCGCGTTCTGTTCCCGCGCGCCTCAAGGAGCTGTCAGCACACCGAAGAGGCCCAGCCTGCTAACTGCAGGCAGGCAGGGTCGAAGCCTACTGGCGTCATGGGTTAGTTCCGAAAGGAATGCTCGACTCCGGCACGATAGGCTACGAAGGAACGGGGTAGGTTTTTAGTCATTAAGAGTCTGACACTACTTCCCGCTCCGCCCAAGGGCGGGATTTGTCATTGGATGATTTTACCTACCATAAAAAAAAAAACCCTAGAGTGGCAAAAATTTGAAGAGGAAGAAGGAAAAGTTATGAGACGCCGTCTGATTGTTAAGCAAAAAATCAAACAGTTTGCCTCTGTCTTCTATCAGCGTCTTTGTTATTTTAACTATATAACTTATATATATATATTGATAGCATAGCATCAACCTTATAACGTTCCCACTGCTGGGACTCAGGCCTCCTCTCAAGAAGAGGGAATGGACCGTAACCCACCACGCGGGCCCGGTGCGGGTTGGTGGATGTCACATGTCTTCGAATTTTTGGTTCTAGGACATGCCGGTTTCCTCACGATGTTTTCCTTCACCATTTTGGTGATGAAATAAATTACACAAAGTAATGCGCCTGGCTGGGTTTGAACCCGCGACCAACAACTTGTAAGTCGGGGCCGTTACCACACGGCCACCACTGCTCTACCTATTGATAGAAAGATAGATATTTAGACACTATTTACTTTGACATAATCATTGTTGCATAAGAAGAAGTTATTCAAGCGTAAGGATCCAGGAAACATTACAACATGCCTATTACAGCCGACGATAAACAGGTTATTTAGGTTATTTTAAATCTGTATCTTGACTTCAAGTAACTAGATATACATATATAACTTTAGTTTTAGTTTATACGAAACCCGAGAATCATGTCTAGTATTTTTATATACAAAATTTCATGAAAAATCACAAAGTTTTAAGCTTGTTATGTTACCTGGTAGTCCGCATTTGGGCGACTGAAGGGTTGATCTGCAATGCGCTAGCACAGGTCACGGCAGATCATAGCGGGCATCAGCGCTATGAACTGACGTGACCTGTGTTGTACTTAGTGTCGGTGATTTCCAACTTTTAAAAAATATTTTTGGGAAAAAATGTATCATTACATGTAGTCATTACAATCAATTCAGTTACAGAATCTGAACAAACTACATTCAGGTTTCGCATATACTAAAAATAATGTTGTACTTTTACCTTTGACTGGCCTGTTGGTCTAGTGGTTAGTGGCCCTGACTGCTATGCTGGAGGTCGTGGATTCGATTCCCACCCAAGACAAATGTTTGAGTGATGAGCACGATCATTTGTTCTGTGTTTGGGTGTAATTTATTTATGATATGTACGTATTTAGAAATATGTGTACTCGTATAAGTACGTTTATCAGTTGCCTAGTAGTCATAAGGCTAGCTCTGCTTAGTTTGGGATTAGATGGAGTTGTGTGATAGTTGTTAAATATTATTATTACAAGGTTGCCGACACAGCACGAAGAATCGCCAAACTGAAGTGGCAATGGGCAGGGCACATTGCACGCAGAACAGATGGCCGTTGGGGCCGAAAGGTTCTGAAGACGCAGTTTTAGAAGGCTTCCTACAAGGTGGACCGATGACCTGGTAAGGGTTGCGGGAATCCGATGGATGCGAGATACACAGGACCGTTCATTGTGGCGAAACTTGTCCAACAGTGGACGTCGTTCGGCTGATATGATGATGATGATGATGATTACTATTACATTTCAAGTGAGCCTTAGGGACCTCCCTAAGGCGCGCTTGGAACATAATAGAGCCGATCCCTACGTGTTCGATTACGGAGAAGTGGCGCGTTGCGCGGCGCGTCGGGCGGTCCGTCGTACATTGCCACATGTATGTGCGAGCGATGACGCGGCCCGCTGCTGCAATGTACTACGAAACGACTAACGCGCCGCGTCTCCGTAAACACGGCCTAATGGCCCCGTCATTCTGGCACAAGTTGACAGGTGTCAACCAGAATGACGGGGCTGGTTAAGGATCGGCCCTAACCGGCCCCGTCAAAAAGTTACCGTGGCTTTTGCAAACAGTCATTTAGGGAACACTGTTGACTTTCAGTCAGTAAAAATCTGAAAACGCGGGAAAAGATTTTGAGGTTTCCTCACGCAAGTAGCATGAAGGTTTTCTGTCACCATTTTGAAAGCAATGGTGATAAAATAAATTACTTACAAGTGTTTCTAGGTTTTGAACTTTTATACTCTGGCTGGGAGCAACTATCTGCGAAGCATATAAATACGAGTATTCCTTCTGTGCTGGTCCATAATGCCACAGTAACAAAATACTACTAATTTTTATGGGTAGACATGTTACAGCTAATTGCTATCCATAGGAGATAGTGCCTAACCCTTACCTATCAGGTAGATCGCCAGTTAGGTCACACGATTGTTCGAATGAGTTCCCGCACCCCTGGAGCGGAAAGATCAGCTGACGGAACACAGGTGGGTTTTAGTCAGGAAAATTCTGACAGCCCCTTATTTTCGCTTCACCTAGAGCGGGAGGAGTTATTTCATGAATTCCAATTTTCCACCTCAAAAATAAGCTTCAAAAGTTTCGCGCAGTCAGTAACAAAATAAAAACACAATTTGTTGTACCTATGGGAGTCGACTCAAAAATTTATTTTAGTGTTTTTTGTTAAATGTGCAACAGAAATACATCATTAGTGAAAATTTAAACTGTTTAGCTATCATGGTTCATGAGATACACCCTGGTGATAGGAGTGATAGCAATAGGTCCCGTTTACCCTAAACCTTTCGGAACCCTAACAAAAACCGGCCAAGTGCGAGTCGGACTTGCGTAAGAAGGGTTCCGTACCATTGATTAGTTAAACAACAGAACAATAACAAAATAGGCATAAACAGCGTTTTTTGTATGGGAGCTCTCCAGAAGTACTTATTTTATTTTAATTAAAAAATTACTGAAGCCCCCGGCGTTTGCACACCTATTGTTTTTCTATTGTGTCTCTAATTACGGTATTCAAAAGATTAAAGCAAAAATACAAGTGAGTATTTTGTGAATATTTCAATTGCCTACCTGTTGCCAGTATTGATAACGAGCAAAAAAGGGCAAAGAAAAGCGCGTTTGTTATATGAGAGCCCCCATAAATATCTATTTTATTTTGTTTTTAGTATTTATTATTATAGCGGCAACAGAAATACACAATTTGTGAAAAATTCAACTATCTAGCTATCGCGGTTCTTGAGATACAGCCCAGTGACAGACAGACGGACAGACAGCGAAGTCTTAGTAATAGGGTACTGTTTTTACCCTTTGGGTACGGAACCTTAGAAGAATAAAGATCATAAATCCATTTGCCATTTCGCAAAAACCAATTGAATGCGTAATACCTACTTACTATAACAATATAGATGTCATTGTGTCATAAAACGGCTCTTGAAGACTTATACGGTACCGCTTGTATTATATTGTTAACACAGGTGTCAAAACTATTGATAATGATGACATCCCAAAAGTAATTATGATTAAATATGGTTTGTTCGATTGACAGATCGGTTTAACTTATGACGTCTA
This sequence comes from Leucania comma, assembly GCA_958295575.1. NCBI lineage: Eukaryota > Metazoa > Arthropoda > Insecta > Lepidoptera > Noctuidae > Leucania > Leucania comma. The sequence goes on along the minus strand of OY282482.1, from coordinate 8,905,479 downwards.
GGTCTTACCTACGTAATTGATTGGTGGCTTTTATTTTGTTTTGTAAGACGGATTCGGTTTACACAATTTTTTAATGAAAATCATTTTTTCATAGCAAGCTTATATAGCGTGGTATCTAAATACATCGTTAAATTTTGGTCGTGTTTTATCCCGCGGAGGGTCGATTCGGTACATAAATTACTATTGATTTGTAAAAAGAAAATTAAAAAATTAATAATTTTTTGTCTATAACTCGAGTTAATATACGCATGTACGAAATTAATTTCTTAAAATAAATAAGTCAATGACCTTGTAGGTTGTTGTCGGTCGTTGCGTACTAACTATCTACAGTTCATTGACCTCGCTCAGCTGACGTTTACTTGAAGAAATTCCATCATCAGACCCTGGTTACCATCTAGCACCAACATACTCGTTGTCGTAGTCCAAAATCAATAGGGTTGTGTTGTTTAACTACCGAGTTCCTATGGCCAACTTGCACCCAAGGGCTGCAGCTGAAAAGCAGCGTTAGGTTGTAGCTTTGTGTTGCCATTTGGCATTTTGCTGAGCTGAGGCCCTTTTGGCATTACTCAGGGTACGTTTTGTCTAATATTAAGATATTTCCAGTTTAATAATGCAAATAAACGCCATTTTCTTTTTTTTTTCTTTGTTTATTTCTGGCTCCATCATCAGATCGGCTGCGTGTCATAATGATTTTGCATTGTCATCTGATTTACATATGCATACAAAATATCAGCTCAACCGGTATCCGGGAAGTGGATCAAATATAATTTGCAATGTTTGATTACAAACAAACATCAGGACAGGTGAAACTTAATAAAAGCTTGTAAAAAATTGTACATAACAATCAAACAATAGTTCCGTGTGAACAAACTAATTACAGGCGTACACATCACTCATAGATTTAGACAACTAGATAGTGGTTTTACTTTGTTAATATGTTTTATTAGATTAATTTAAATTTAAATTCAACTTTGCATCTCAAGTGCCACTTCTCAAAGAGAGGACAATGACATGGAGGGGCATGTCGAGGGACCTCAAAGATGCACTGTCCGGTGAATGAGTTTTCTACCCCAAGTGACTACATAACTGGATAACACAACAACAGGCGCCATCTCGATAAAATAGAAAAAATCTCAAAATTTTATTTTATGACAACCTCAGCTAACAATTTTGGCAATTCGGACCATCGTATCCATTTTGCAAGAACTCAAAATCTCTTCACGGCTGCCGTCTGAATATCTTTGCGAGGTTCTGCAATACTTTAGCCATATTGCTAGAAAAGACGGTAGCAACCTTATTTTGACCGGCAAAGAAGATGGAAAAATGCCTCCTGGACGCAGCCTAATACGTAGGTCCGACTAGATCCCCACCGCTCTTGACTGTACGATACACAATGTCCTTCACACCGCCAAAGAAAGGAACAGATAGAGGTACATCATTTAGAGAAAAGTGTTGAAGTAGGATGGTCAAGACCCTCAGCATTGAGGAATACGACGCAAGGAGGACCTCAGCCAAACTTACTGAGAAGGCTGACTGCTAGGGCTGCGAAATGTTCGAAAGGGTCACCGTGGCTCTAAAACACAAAAAGCAACTGAAAGAATACAGGTGGATATTATTCAGTTAAAGTCTGATATGCCGTCTAAGGCTATAAACTCACGAAGCAGTTTTCAACCGCACCCGCCGCGGTAGAAGAAGAAACCGTTGCTCTATTTCTATACTCATGAGACCGCAGTTTTGTGCGGTTACGCAGCCGTCGCGGTTGTGATTTTCGCCCGCAAACCTGGCGCGTGAGTATTGCAAGATATGCGGTTGCAAGATGGCCCGCCGCGCCGCGTTGTCAATTTACATAATATCTGCATTCGACAAAAGCTGCGGACCCGCAACCGCGACGGCCGTGGGTGAAAATCGCTTCGTGATTACTTAGCCTTAGTGCACCCAGAGCGTGAGAATTTATTTTATAATTTCCGATTTATCATTTTTTTAGAAGAACCAAGGTTACCGAAATAGCCCGAAGAATCGTCAAACTTAAGTGGCAGTGGGCAGGGCAGTAGAAATTATGGTCGACGAAAGGGGACGAAAGGTTCTGCAGCGACCACGTACTGGAATACGCATGGTTGGTAGGCGTCCCACAAGGTAGCCCGATGACCTGGTGAGGGTCGAGGGTATCTGATGGATGCGAGACGCACAGGATGGGTCATTATGGCGACACTTGAGTAGGCCTATGTTCAACAGTGGACTTTCGACTGAAATGATTATGATGATGATGATAAATTTCCTACATCAAAAAAATTAGGTAACAAAGACACTAACCGTTTTTCTGTTAGTTTTATTGGTCATAAGAAACACTAGAAAATTCCATAACAGACTTCTGTGTCTCCATTTTATCACCAGCAAAAGCCTCTATCATAAGAAAATGATGCCTCCTTCAAACAAAACTAATCTTTACTATCTAATTGAGGCCAAAAAAAATATTGTTTTGCTGTACAGGATGAAGTCTGACGTCATAATTGTATTGTTGTTTCCAAAATAATGATCGAGTGCGCACCGTTACTTCTCATATCTTATAATACCCTGGTATCAGTGCCGTGGATTACGGAGTGACTGAGTATTACACGGTATTGCTAAGTGCCTGGTAGAAGCATGTCTTTGTTAGTGAATTTTTCCTAAGAATAATTAAGTTGTTGTCTCGTAGCGTAACTGAACAATGGGTGACGGAATTGGAACAGGATCCATTAAGACTTTGTTTGGTTTTCTAAGTACTACTAGTTTTAATAAGATGAGTCAACGGCACTTAAGCGGCGGTACCAAAATAATCAGCGCATCGGATGTTAGGGACGACGAGCAATCGGTAGGTTGGCGCCAGCCCGTCGAGTATGGACCGATCCTTAGTACCTAGTCACCAAAGAATCTGTGCCATAGGAGCCCAGCAAGGCCACGAAGAATTTCTAAAAAGTCAACCTGAAATACTAAAATGAAGAGGCCAACTTAAGGACCGGAGTGGCGATCTCTCGCGCCGGGGCTTGGTTCAAGCCGTGCTCCGGAGCGAGGAGGAGTGGCAGGCGGTGGCCTCCTTTTGCGAAGCAGTAATGCTAGCAAAGGAGGAGGCCGACCGCATTAGGCAAAGGCGCACACGCCGCCGCCGCCGCCGGGATTCCGATCCCGATTTCCGGCCACCGTAGGCGCGGGCTCGCGGACGGTGGGCATTGGGTTGCTCGCTGTCCGTCCGTCCGGTAACAGACCGGTCCGAGCTCAAGTCGTCTACGGCGCGCACTGTTCCCGCGCCCCTCAAGGAGTTGTCAGCAAACTGTAGGGGTCCAGCAGGGCCGAAGCCTACTGGGGCCAAAGGTTATGTGAGAATATCACCACGGGCCCTGAGACAAAGGCAATGAATGGAAAGGTAGGTTTTTAGTCAGTAAGAGTCTGACACTATTTCCCGCCCCAAAGGCGGGATTTGTCATTGGATGATTTTACCTACCATAAAAAAAAAATACTTAAGGATAGGTAAATAAGTGGTTTTGGTCAGTAGAAGTCTAACACGCCCTCTCGTTCGACCCTAGAGCGGGAGAAGTCATAGCTAATATTATAGAAGTTTTTTTTTTTTTTTTTATGGTAGGTAAAATCATCCAATGACAAATCCCGCCCTTGGGCGGAGCGGGAAGTAGTGTCAGACTCTTACTGACTAAAAACCTACCCCGTTCCTTCGTTGCCTATAGTGCCGGGGCTGAGCCTTCCTCTCAGAAAACGGCCCTTGACCCCAGCAGGCTTCGACCCTGCCTGCCTGCAGTTAGCAGGCTGGGCCTCTTCGGTTTGCTGACAGCTCCTTGAGGCGCGCGGGAACAGAACGCGCCGTCGACGACTTGGGCTCGGTCCGGCCGGTTACCGGACGATCGGACAGCGTGCTACCCATTGCACGCCGTCCGCAAGCCCGCGCCTACAGTGGCCGGAAATCGGGATCGGAATCCCGGCGGCGGCTGGGGCGAGCGCCCCGTTGCCTCTGTCTGATGCGGTCGGCCTCCTCCTTTGCTAGCATTACTGCTTCACAGAAGGAGGCGACCGCCTGCCATCCCTCCTCACTACGGACCATGGCCTGAACCAAGGCCCGGCGAGAGAGATCGCTGCCGCCGATCGCCCCCACGAGGACACGGCGATGCTCCGCCCAGGTGGGGCACACCTCTACAGTGTGCTCCACCGTGTCCTCCGGATGTTCCGCACAGTGGCGACACCCGGGCGAATCCTCCGCACGAATCCGGAACAGGTACTTAGCGAACTTTCCGTGTTCGGTAAGCACCTGCGTCGTGCGGAAGTTGAGAGCGCCGTGAGGTCTTTCCAGCGCCGTGAGGTCTTTCCAATATTATAGAAGTTGTGAAAATTTGTTACTACTTCACGTTCAAACGGCTTAACGGATTTAGATAAAATTTAGCTTAGGGTTCAGCGCTGTTCTAGAATAGTAGGTACTATCGCAGTCATTTCTGCCTGGTCACTTTAAAAAAAAATTCGCTTGAATCCTGCGGCGCGAAGCCAAACTAAACCCTTTGAAATTTTCGCTTCGAGTGCAAGCAAAAATGTATTTAGCGGTATTCAGGCGGAAGTGTCTTCGATGGTACATAGGATATGTTTTTTTAGCCCAAGAGTATAATCCCTTAGGAATTTATTTTACTTTCACGCGGGCGAACTGCCTGGCAGAAGTTACCTATAACTTTCAATTTCCATCAGAAAAAGATTCCCGTCGACGGCACACATTGTTCCCGCGCGCCTCAAGGAGTTGCAAGCAAACTGTAGGGGCTCAGCAGGGTCAAAGCCTACTCTGGGGCCTTGGGTAAATGTGAAAGTGTACACTAGGGTCCTGGTACGAATGCAACAAAGGAACGGGGTTGGTTTTTAGTCACTAAGAATCTGACTCTATCTTCCGCTACGCCCAATGGCGGAAGATGTCATTGGATGATTTTACCCAACACAAAAATAATTATAAAAGGTTTTTGTTTAAGATATTTTCTCTTTCAATAAGAATATTTGCAGTTACTTAAAGATCTATTTATGTATGTATGTACAGTCAACAAAAGAGATAAGTAACCAGGGTCGTCAGATAATACATAATTATTGAGGTTTCCATGGAAACCGATAGATAGCTTTGAATGAAACGTAAATAAATTCATTGTAAATAAACAACTCATTAATTAAAATTCATACATATCCATCTTTCGGATTCTATGAACTCTTCAACTATACTTACCTAACAACCTATATATATGTACTTTGACATAATATCCCAGTGGACATCTTTTGTCTCAAATGGACATACTGTTGCTAAGGCTGCCTGTCCACCGTAGCGGAGCGAGACGGCGGAGTGGAGCAAAAGAGTAATGCAGAGCGGAATTGCGGACTGTGTCTGTCCACCAGAGTACAGCGAGGCTACGGAACGGAATGAGAAAGTAATACGGAGTGTAGTTGCAGAATGTTTTATCTATAGTTTGTTAAAGCGCCCGCACTCGTTTCTCCTCTCCGCTTCGCCCGCTATGTATACATTTTTAAACAAGTTCGCGCTTCCTGACGACTGAAGAGGAGCGGAGATTTTGTGTAATCCTATTGGTTAACATTTCTCCGTTTATCCGCTCCGGAGACTCGCTCTGCTCTGGTGGATCGGCAGCCTTAGTTTTGTGTTAAACATGTCTATGAATAACTACAAGTAATAATGCTCATTGAACGGTTCAAGCTCTTCACCATTTCCTCGCCAGTCTGACGCCCTAGTAGTTGATTATTGTCTATTTAATACCTTCGCTAAACTTATCAACATGGCATGGCTATTCTCACACATCCTGTGCCGACACGACAGTTCAAGCATATTTACTAAAAACTTTACGTGTTTCCATAATGATAAGGCACACGTAATAATAATTCTTAGCAGTTATTTCCAGCCTTGTTTTTCCCATACATGGGTGGTAAGCCACGCCTTGCTTTGTTGTGACGTATTCATACACCGTCACGCAAATATTATCAGTCAGTCAAGAGAATTGTGACGTTGTAAATCACCCGGTAAAACAAGTCTTCTATGGTTGATGTCGTATTGCCAAATCCTTATGTTTTCCTGGTAGCTGAGGTCGTATGTACGAATGTGGTGGTGACTATTTTTATGGAAAATGTTATTATTTTTACCCGACTACGGCAAAGCCAAAGGAGGGTTATGATTTTGACAGGCTATGTATGTATGTATGTATGTATGTTCATCTGTTCCCTCATAGCTCCTAATCTACTTATCGGAACTCGACTTATGAGGTATCGTTAGAACCGTCTTAATTGTCCGTTGAACAAATGCTACGTGACATGTCACAAAACTCGATATGCCGCCCTCTAGCGGGCAAAAAGTAATGTATTAAAAAATAAAAATGAGATAAATACGCCGTGTTTGGTATCATTTGAAAGGGCTTCACTTGTGCATTTCCAAAATATTGTTCAAATTTAAAGTTACGCCCTCTAGCGGACAAAAAGTAATGTGTTAAAAAAAATGTTGAGATAAATACGTCGTGTTTGGTATCATTTGAAAGGGCTTCACTTGTACATACCAAAAATATCGTTATGAGGTAGTGACCTCATAACGATATTTTTGGTATGTACAACCTAGTGAGGTTATGTTCGAGTTTCGGAGTCTGCCTAAATAGTATAGAAGCACAGTAATTTAACACCAAAATTGTTTAAATAAAAAAAAAGAAGAAAAACTAAAACCCGACTACGACAAAAAAGAAAAGCCGCAGTCGCACGTTGTAGGTACCAACCGAAACACTTTAAGAACGTGTGACTGCGGCTTTTCTTTATGTTCTGTTCTGGTTTTTCCAGCTACCTTGTTTATTTCAGCATCCTGAAAATCTTGTTTCATACTTTTTCACCGTCGTTTGTTTTTTGTCGTAGTCGGGTTTTAGTTTTTCTTCCTTTTTTTAAAGATTAGTTTTTGGACAATGTGCTCTAGTATTGTGAGTCAATGAAATATTTACATTCATATATGTACTCAAATGCTGACCAACTTAACTGTGACTGGGTTGGACAATGAACATGTCTATAGCATACCAATCAAGTTGGTTGGTAAAATAAAAAATCAGTGTTCTGAAATTGTACGATGGGGTTGTGGCAGACCAAGTTAGCCGCACGACTCAGGTATCTTCCATAGGATTGAAGGTCTCCTCTATTTCATCCCACCTCGGCTATGAGCATAGCAATATTACTAGTACGTAGTAATAGGCTAGATATAATATAATAAAAATATTCTTAAATATGAGAAAAACCATACGTACCGATAGCAGCATCAAGTGGATACCCAATTTGATGTGAAAGTTAAAATATCTTCGAAAAAGGGGTAACCAGTAGGTAGATGTCTGAACCTATTACGTATATAAAATTACATAATTGTATGAGGGAAAATACATAAATAATTAAGTACTATTAGAGACATCAATTATATTCGCTATCCTTGAGGTAAAGAAAATCATTGATAACTGTAAAGCTACGTTTACCAGTGGGCCCAGCTTCGACCAATCGCCATTGTCTTAACGGTGTTTCACCTTTTATACAATGGCTACACAATAGCGATTGGTCGAGGCTGGGCCCAAATGTAAACGTAGCTTAACAGGCTAATATACTATCTAAAAAGAAATCAGAAATTAGTGACGTACTCGTATGTCAGGAATATTGCTATGCTATTTTTAGTTTTCAGTGGGAAATTATCAAATTCGAAAAAAAAGAGTAAGAGAGAGTGTCAAGAGGCAACTCTTTCGAAGAGTTCAGAAATCTAACCCTAATATTTCTTGGATACGTCAGAATTATGGCGGAAAGTCCCTTCTTTGAGGAGTGGCTGAAAAGACGTCACGGCTTCACTTTTCGCATGACGCATATCCTCACAAGTTAGGGAGGTTCCTGAACCTGATTCGTGCGGAAGAAACGCCCAGGTGTTCCATTGTGTAGACCGCTCGGAGGACACGGTGGAGCATTGCCGTGTCATCGCAGGGGCGATCGGCCGTCCGGTAACCGTCTGGACCGAGCCCGAGTCGTCGATAGCGCGTAGTGTCCCACGCGCGGCTCAAGGAAATATCAGCAAAACCGTAGGAGCCCAGCAGGGTCGAAGTCTACTGGACCACGGCTTCGCTTCTCTACTCTTCCTGGAACGCAAGACAAAGAAAGAACATAGAAGTGCGTTTTGGTCAGTAAAAATTTGACACTCCTACCTGCTCCGCCATAGAGCATCAGTGGACTTCCCACCTAAAATATCCTGAATAATCCTGCTGGCCTAGCTAAGTTCATATTATTTTGTGTCACAGAACTACAGGATGTAGCGATGATCATTGTAGAAAAGATTACATTTCCTTCTGTCATTTTGAACGATATGTACTTGGGCACGAATTCTATTGAATTGAGGTCATTCCCATACATCTGCCCCCCTAGCCAAGTTACAATCTATTCGTTTTGCGTTAACGCTGGGAGTTGGCCACGCCCTTAACTTCTTTGTCCGAACAAATGAATTGGGGGTGTGGCGAACTACAAGCGATAACACAAAACGAAACAATTGTAACTTGGCTAGGGGGGGAGGTCACTCCCATACATTTGAATAGTTTTCTACTAACTAGCGTTAACGATTGTAGATTTATTATTATTAACGTGGCTAAGCCTGCTGTATATTAGTTAATTTTCTTTATATTATAGGTATTATTGATCTCTACACAGCATTAAACGCATTCGCTTTCCGTAGTCTGTACTAGAACAAAAAAGGAAATTGAAGGAACACTGGCGGGTTTTAGTCAGTAAAAGTCTGTCACTCCTTGCTTCACCCAGAGTAGCTGAAGGTATTTGATAATTACGCATTCAACAAAAAATAATTTTAGTAAGGGTTCTTATTCAGGGGCCCTATGACATAACTTTTCTAAAAATATTGTTGCAGCTAAAGTTATGAATACCTGGTACATTGAGTGTTATGATGCAATAGGAATTCTACCCCTTTTCTTAATTAAAGTTAAAATTAACTCTGGTTTAGAAAAAGTTATACAACATAATAATGTCTAAACTTCCTTATATTATAATTAACGCCGCTAAAATTTCCTCCTTTTAACTTACCTCACGAAGTTGGCTCGGATATATCTGTTTAGATAAGGTATCTGGAACTTATTCGGTGTGAATGAGATTACTTAAGATCTGTAAGTCTAATTTTGTGGTTATAAAGGCCTTTCCTAGAATAAAAAATGCATGATGCATTGGAATTTAAAAACAAGATTAACTAGCTTCTAAAGAATTTCTTATAAGATCGGAGAAAACAACGAATTTCAAGATTAAAGACAAATTATCTCAGTTTTCGCAACGAGCAAGTCACTTTCATCCCGCCAGTAGGCACGTTGCGTTGTTGCTACGAGCAAAAGTTTATTTTGATCCAGACGCTGTGACATAACTCCTTGAACGCTTGAGCTCCTGGTACAACGACCGAAAAAAATAATTATGAAATGTTATGTCACATGAATTGTTCTTTTTCAATGAGAAATATGAGGTTCTTGAACTTGTAAAAGTTTCATTGAAGGCATTACCAAAAAACAAAAAAATACCATTACAAGTAAAGTAGTTTTCCTTTGATAAACAGTGCCTAGAGATCACTTATTGAAGATTTGTTAAATCGGACAATAAATGACATTTAAATGAATGCATAAATAAAAGTGCAGCGTTGGATACTAAAGTTTTGGCATAGAGCCAACAGTTGGAACTGCAATATTATTGCAATAATTATATAAGCAGCCATTTAGATATCGCGTTAGTGAAAACAAACATTACAAAAGCCTTACGACACTAGCTAACTAGACAGAGTAAATGTGCATTTATTACTCCCCACCTGTTTTTTAACTGTAGTCCTGGTAATCAATCCTTGCCATCTCTCGAACCTTTGTTTTTTCAAATAACTTTTTTCTCTCTGAGTGAAGCAAGAACGAGTATCAGAATTTTAATGACTAAGACCCTTCTAAAATACCTTCAGTTGCCCTTTGTAATTTAGGGCCGAGTGTTAACTCGGCTGAATCACAAAGTTGCAGCCGGCCATATCTCGTACTTTGATGTAATCGGTTTTGACTGCAGCCAACTCATCTTCAGTATTTTTTTTTTTTTTTTTTTTTTTTTTTTTATATTTTATAAACTAGCACTTGACTGCAATCCTACCTGATGGTAAGCAGTGATGCAATCGTCGATGGTAAAGCGCACTAGTTTATTAAGAGCCTATTCACTCTAGCCTTGAAGACGCCTAAATTATAATTGGCAGGGAAAACCGCAGCAGGCAAATTGTTCCAGTCCCTCGATGTACGCGGTATAAACGACGAGGCAAAACGCTTAGTCCGGACCGTGGAAGTTTCAACAACGTAAGGGTGGATATTTGCCGTACGCCGGGTTGTTCGATGATAGAAAGGAGATGGCGGTATCAAGTCATGCAATTCCCGCGCACACTCTCCAAAATGCATCCTGTAAAACACCGAAAGGCTGGCTACTCTACGCCTGTGCTCGAGGCTTTGTAGATTGGACTTAACCAAGTCTGGATCACCAATTAGCCTCTTCGCACGCCTTTCCACCGAGTCCAAAGCTGCTAGGTGGCATTTTGCAGCACCAGCCCATATGTGGCTGCAGTACTCCACACACGAACGGACTTGTGCTTTGTATAAGATTAGAAGCTGTTCCGGTGTGAAGTACCGCCGGACTTTTGCTAGAACGCCGAGTTTCCTAGCAGCTACCTTAGCTTTGGACTCAATGAACCGCCCAAAGTTGAGGTCTGAGGAAATTTCTACCCCCAAGAGCTGAAGGCGGTCGGTGCACTCCAGGGATACATTCTGGAAAGCAGGAGCCAAGGTGAACGGGCTCCTTTTGGCGGTGAACAGACACGCTTGTGTTTTGGTGGCGTTGAATCCCACAATATTGGCTTCGCCCCATTTGGAGACTGCCTGAAGTGAAGCATTCGTCCGCTCCACCATAGCCTCCCTTTCAGCCTGGATCAGCTCTTTACTAGCCCGAGGAGTTGGCAGGTATCTGTCTACAACTGTGCTATCATCTGCATACCCATAGATACCGGGCATCAGCAGATCGTTGATATGCAGGAGGAAGAGAGTTGCAGAGAGAACAGACCCCTGAGGAACTCCGGCATTAGTCGTCATGGGCTCTGATGAGCATCCGTTGACAACAACTCGGAGAGACCGTTCACTCAGGAAGTCTTTTACCCAACTAATCAGGCCAGGGGAAATGCCGTACGCTGGAAGCTTACTCAAAAGGCTAGCGTGCCATACCCTGTCGAAGGCCTTCGAGACGTCTAGAGAAACCGCAATCGCTTCCCCATTCCTCTCGAGGGCCTCGCCCCACAAGTGGGTGGCATAAACTAGTAGGTCCCCAGTAGATCGATTGCGGCGAAACCCGTACTGTCGGTCACTGAGGAGATCGTTACCTTCCAGGTATGCCATGAGGCGCGAGTTCAATACACGCTCCATAATCTTGCAGAGTATGGAGATGAGAGAGAGTATTCTTCTGAACTGCTTCTTCTATATTAATTTCTAAATTTCTCTACAATTATCTCCGGGTAGCAACGCTCCAGTTTATTTCAGTCGCGTCAAGTTGTCACGTCTGTATCTATATCGCACTTTTCGCAAGCAATCCGACACCCAGTATATTCCCAAGAACATTGATATCAGCTTTCAATTTCACCTGATGCGATTGGATACAGTATATTTTAGTAAACATTGAAGTGTGAGTACATGCGACCTTATGTTCCCAAGAAATTTGAACAGTCCATTGTCCGTTTATACTCGTATCTTGGATGGCAACAGTGTTGGAAACGTACAAAGACGAGCCATAATTCAAAGGTATGGAATCTTCTTTTAGTAGTTTTTACCCGACTGCGCCAGAAGGAGGGTTATTCCCAACATGTTAAGGTCAGCATCCCGTATAACCAGTAACCCAACTTTTTCTGGTCTACTTAACTACATTAACGTAAACATTTGTGTTAGTCAAATCGAAAAAAGACAACAAAGTTATTTTTTGTTGCAAGTGCTCATTTTGAGTCCCGAGTAAGCGAAGAAACCTGATGAATTCTGAGCGCAGCGAGGGATTCAAAGGCGTGAGATGCAAATAACTTTATTTTCGTGTGCCTTTTTGACTTTAACAGCGAGAATAGATTTTAATTAGGAGATCAAAACAAAGATCAGTCGCTCGCCTTTTACGATTATTTTAATATTTTTAATTTTATTCAACACTTTTTGTCGCCAGATACGTTTTTAAAAGAAAAAATTATAAAGTTGCATGTGATTTTGCTCAGTGTTTCACGCAGTAAAACCTACTTTGAGTTGCTGAGTTGAAAAGTGCCTAGTTTTTTTCCGTTTTTTCGCATAACGGTGCTTATTAAGTTTTGGTACAAAGCATGATTATATCAACGCACACGATACTAACACACAGAACATTTGATAACTCTGACCAAAGTCAGAAATATAGAGGATATTTTTTTGTGGTGGGTAAAACCATCCAATGGCATCTCCCGCCCTTGGGCGGAGCGGAAGACAGTGTCAGACTAACACCCGTATTTATAAAGAAGTATTTACTTGTTAATATGTAAAATCTTATTAAGTCTTTACTTGACGTTTGAAATCTGCATTCAAAATTCAAATTTTTCTTAACTATAGAATACATAGTTACTTTTACTCAAGTATTTAGTTTTACTTGTTTATAAATACGGGTGTTAGAATCTAATCTCAAATGACGACTTAATAAGAAATTACTTAGCAAACAGTAATTACTTCATTATAAAAACGGGTGTTACAGACTAAAAACCCACCCCATTCCTTCATTGCCTTAGTACCAGGGCCCTGGTGTACACTTTTACATTCAAAATGGAGGATACTTGTGTAACAATTTTGGATTACAGGAACTACATCAGACACATTCTGAAATAGAAATAACTTTTCAAGAAAAGTTTTCGTCTGCTTCGAGAAAGAACTTTAACAGAACCTCTTCCTTAAATAATTATAATTTATTGAATATTATATATCATTTTATATGTTATTTTTTTGAATGAACAGGCTCTTAATAAACTAGTGCGATTGCATCACTAGTTTACGAGTATATCAATTATAAATAAAAGGTATAATATAACATACCTAATTTCAACATTTTTATTTTATTTAAGGACTAATATTTTTAATAAATTATATAGTTTATTCATTTGTCAATTTTAAATCCTTTTAAATTAAATCTATTGCTATGTTGATTTAATCATTAATTTATTTTAAATATGAGAATAAAGATAGGTTTTTAATATATTTGCATACATTAATAGGTAGGAATAGGAATTTGTGAAACCTCGTGAACCTGTATTACACTCTACAAAAAGTATAAGTATGTTTATTACTTTTTTACGCTCGGCCGGCTGAACGGCTTTGAATGAAATTTGCTAAAAGGTTAGATCATAGTTCTGGAATGACCAATTGGATACTATTTATCTCGAGAGTATTCTCACTCAGGATAATTATCTAACCATGCTGACAAAGCCATTTGCAGTAGTTAGGGTTTTTATTTTTATAAATGGATTCAGATATCAAAAATTGCCAAATGAAATTATACAGGAAGGGTTTATTAGTGGAAGAAAAAACTTATTTCTTAAATCATTTATGAGTACCAATTTATTGAAAAATTCAAATGTCACCGTAAAACGTTGTCATGAATAAAAATCGAAAACCCCATATTTTCCTTCTACCAGACCACGTTAACTTATTTTTAGATTAACTTATGTTAAGTTACCCAACATGAAATCATAACATTTCTTTACAAAACTCCTATAATAATCATATAACTGAAACTCGGGCTTGCCGTCTCGTTTCCTTTGTAAAGAATATGACAAAAACAGGTTATTTTTATCGGTTGCAGGCTGTTATGGACGATAATATTTCATGAAAACCGTTCATAACACATATATGGAATAAATTATGTTATGAACTATTTGGTATTGATCCAATCTAATACACAATAACTATAGGTATGGAGCAATGGTTGAAATTTTTTTTTTGACATGTTTTATTTTATTTTGACATTTATAATGGGCAAATCACTTTTTCAGTGATAAATTTTGACTTTTGTAATGATGGAATCTGAATTTGTTGGTTTTTATGTTACTTAATTTGATGACCATTTTTAAGGGATATTACAAAATTTTATTATTTGAGAACTCTATTTTTACTTTAATTGTGATTGTTCAAATTATAATGTTATCTTTTAATCTTTTTTAATTACTAGATTTACTGGCTTTTGCCCGAGGCTTTGCTCCCGCTTTACCATACTCTACCCTACTCTACAATGTACCAATAAATGAGCAGGTTTTGGTTTTTTTTTTTATTTATTTAACGAGATAAAAATATTCTATGCCCTTCTCCTGGTTTTACCTTCCCAGCAATTTTCAGCCAAATCAGTTCAGCCGTTCTCGAGTTATAAATAATGTAACTAACACGACTTTCTTTTATATATATTATAATTACAGATAATTATCTTTATTTACTTGTGTAGTGATGTGATGAGTTCGATATAATGTAAAATATGTTTATCAATTGAAATAAATAGGGTTTCTTAACTTTTATTGAACACACAAACTTAACAAAGTGTGTCTCATGTATAGTGTAGTAACTGTTCTCATCTTTGGCATGGATCCAAATACCAGCTTGATGCGTTAGAGTCAATTGAGTAGCGGGCGAAGAAGATCATCGGAAATGATGCATTCGTCGAGACAAAACTCCAAAAACTTGAGCTTTGACGCCGAGTTGCTAGACGCTTTTGCCCACGTGAACTTAGAAAATTATATCAAAATAGCTTTTGCCCGCGGCTTTGCCTGCGTACATAAAATATAACCTATGTTTTCTATCGGTGGAAAAAATTTAGCAATCAGACCAGTGCTTTCAGAGATAACCTCCTACAAACAAAAAACAAACTTTACCTCTTTATAATATTTATGATATATTGAGTTTCACTCGAAAAATCCCGCCAAAAACTCCCCGCCTCAGAAGATAAGTCAACAGGAACTGAAATCTTTAACTAATTCAATAAGAATATCGATTAGGTATTATTTGAACTCACTCAAAGTCCTGCTGCGTACCACCTGTTATAAAAACAGCAGTAATAAATCGATTACAACAGGTGTAATACACAAGAGCTGTAATGGCACACTTTCTTCGCTCATTTTATGGCTTCCTTCTGAAGATAAGGAAAAACTATAAAAACAAATTTTTCAGCACGCCAGTACTGACGATAAAAACCACGTTTTACTACAAACTGATGAAAAACAGAATGATTTGTGGATGATGAAGAATTGATAGAAAGCAATAATTCTAATGAATGTTTTTTTTTTTTCATTTTGAATAATTCTTTTGACAAAATTGTGCTCACAATATGGGTATTACACTGGCTCCTGTAATGCAATTTATAAAACTAGTTCTAACTCACTCAAGATTCAATAAATATTATTATTAATATTCTACTAAAGTTTACAATGCCAATGCAATCATCTTTATCATTAGTTTTTATTCACGTAATATAAAGTTAACCAGTATGGAGTCCTCTGTTAAAAGCAGTTAAGTTAGTAAAAAAGAAAAAAAGACACGTTTATTTATGCTTCACACATATCCTTAATAAAAAAAACAACAGATTACATATGCAACACACAATGTGCGTCATCAAAAAAGCGGTAAACACAGCATATGTAGCGAAATTTAAAAACCATATATAATGCAGCACTGATATTCTGCTAGGATCCACCGTAATGTCGCGGATCCACTCACGGAATTACCTATAGCTAAAATATGTTTAAAAAAAAAACTAATAAGTAGAATAAAATTAAAACGAAAAAAATTATTGATAAGCAATTTAAAAAAATTGTCGTCGTTGATCCTACTTCTAAAGTATAAGTACGATTTATCACATCAGTTAATAAATTTGAAGGAAATATTTAGGAGGAGGGCATTGAATCATCACTCATCGGCAAAAATAAAAAAGATATAAAAGAGATTAAACAAAAAAATTAAATGATTCATAAATATTGTGGAAACAAAAAAATCTTATTTAGATAACTTTTCAAAACATTGAGGAATTTATTACAAAATCCCTGAAATACACTAACCAATTTCAATTACTACAAACATTAAGTAAACCAATCAGTCACGTAAACATCTAAGACCGTAACTGTTTTCTATTAAAACACTGATTCAATCAGCTGAATACCTGGCTTCTTATTCATGTTTTAATCATTAAACCAATCAATCAATTTGTCTTAGTATTTATTTTAACCTTCGATGCAATCCTTATTGGCTTCCCAGGACCTTCAAGCAGTCTATTGTCCCAACAATATAAATCTTTTGTCGCAATCACTTAAGTCTCATGATTGCAAATTTTAAGTGTCCATTTCGAGTGGGATTGGCAATGATTTGTGGCTGGTAATGAGTATATCCGAAATTTGAGATGAAAACAATGAGTAATGAAACCGAAACCAATGTCGAGTGGGCTAATCCAATGATGATTGGGAAAGGTCCAATTGAATTTGCATTCATGTATACAATTTGTTATTGTAGTCTAACGAAGATGGGAATCAAAATTTTCATCTCATAACAAATCACTTTCAATCGGTAGCATCTTCCAAACAATCAAAAAGTGATGAAAACAAAATTCAAAACAAACCGCACACCGCAAATTTCACAAGCGATAAAACAAAAAGCCAGGATGTTGACCGACATTAGTTGTAGATTTATATGTACTGTCGCCAGTGAAGTACTAGTGCTGGCGTGTGGAGGGGGCCGCCACGCGCCGGTCGCGGCGGCTACAGCGGAGCGGCCAGCCAGTTGTCACACGACAGCCGAGCGAGAAAGACGCGGCCTAAACGACCAGCGTGTTCTCAAAACTTTACGCGACTAACAACTGCAGTATACAAAAACATTATTGACTGAGAGTGTTCAGTTGCAAGTTAAAGTGTTGTGATAGTGATGACATTGTCTCGGAATATTTGGTTCTCATGTCTCCTGGACAAACTTTGATGTCAGGGATGGATTTGAGAGACCGACTTGTCGAGGAGATTGTACTCCTAGCGTTGTTCCTGGTGTCAACTGCGGCCAACTCGTTGGCTTTACTGGTTTTCTGCCGTCGACCGGGACTTAGAACTATATCAAATCGGTAAGTTCACCTTTACTTTTATGTCACCTTAGTAAATCACCTGTGCAAATTTTAATAGAAAAAAGGCATCAGGATTCTGAGTCATCAGAATTCAAGGTCAACAGGTTCCCAAATATAAAACCGTTAAATATTAATATCGTTACTTAAAATTGAAGTTTCACAAGTTTTGATGGTCTATCAGAAACTGTTGAACAAACACAAGAGAGAGTTGTGGATGTCGTAAATAATATTTTAAATAGATTAAACATGAACGTTACTGGTGAAAGCAATAGTAATCGACTTTCGACATGTCAGATAATGTCAATGATGCAAAAGCTAGGGTTGGTTGTTTGGAAATAGTTGCGACTTGTTGAACAAGTACAAAACAAACATAAAACAATGCAATAAAACTTCAAACGAGTTGTATTTTGAAATGAGAAGTGTACTTTGTTTAATGATATCCCTCTCTAAGTGTGGCCATCAGCCAAAACCAATTGTATTATTAGACTTAGTGCAGTAGTCTCTCTACCTGATGGCACACCTTTTCTCGTTCATTTTGTGGGCGCTGCATATGATTTATGATCCGAAAAGACAAATTTTGACACATTGCAAAACAAAATTCATAATAACTCTGTAACACTGATTGATGTTAATCATTAATCATGAAGTATTGTAAAATTTACTATCGAGATGGTTAAGAAAGATATAAAATTCCATCACGTTTATTTTATCAAACATAATCGATTTCATAAAATCGTTAAGCTCATCACCATAAAATTCTTTAGAGTCAATATCATAAACGACATTAAAATTCATACTTTGCACAGCTTCAAGATATTTTAATAGTTACTTTAAGAATTATAAATCTGGCAAGTCCTCAAAAAACAAAACAAAATGAATATGGATACAGTAATTGCCACATTAACTAGAATGACTTGAAACGATTAAAAACTCAATATTTTAACCATAATTATTATGCATTTGATTAAAAAAAAAAATGTGCAGGTATTTACTGTGTTTTAACGTCTAGGTCAATCTCAAATTAATATTTTATTATTCTACATTACAAATTGAATACCAAACATTATTAGATTCAAAACACTAATTTTACTTCAAACTCTTTTTTGTTGCAACATCCGAAATAACAATGTGGGCCATTCCTTTGTCCTTCTAGTACGAGCTTAAGTTTTTTTGCTTAATTCTCTTCCCACGAGTTACCAAGATACAAGTTTCGACAGAAGGTCAAACGTAGTTGCATAATTCAAAAACTAATTCTTTACATAATTTTCGAGATATATCAAAATTCAACCAAATATTTCTTCTTTAGCTGTTTTTATGCGTTGTTATTCTTTGTTTAGCCTTTTTTATCAAATGGGAGTCAGTAGTAATTTTAAAATTTGGAATCGCGTGAACCAACAAGTGGTCAGTTGCATTAAATTTGAACCAATTGACCAAATGTTTGTTCTTGGATACAATATATTGCACGATCAAAATCAATGTTAAAAAACAGCGTTAATCTTGGAAAGACCGCAACGTACACTAAACATGCTGGTATCTTTTATAAAAACCCCAAACAATTTTTTATAATATAGATGTAATATTAAATAGAGTTTTCCTTAACTACATAAAAAAAAAAACACAACCGTTACTACGTAACATTATTATCGGAATAATTGCAAACTCAATTTCTCAAACTAATTACAACTTGGAATATCGGATAATAAAATTGGCCTTTCGGTAAAGACGTTACTCAGTTCAAGTTCCGACTGATATGAGAGATAAAAGAAACCCAATGAAGGACACAAAACCAGACAACAAGCCAAAATTGCAATATAAAAAGGTTGACTCAAATCTATTACAGTAGTCCAGTTTTAATTTAGTCCAGTAAAACAATATTTCAAGAGTTCAAATGAGAAATGGACATGACAAAATAATAACTGCAGTTTATCAAGACATCAATTCCATATTTACAGTAGCTGCAGGGCATATCAAGGCAAAACAATGCTTATTTGCTCAAACTGATAAGAAATCATTGGCCTGTGAAGATAATTAGGACGATAGCTATACTGGTCGTTTAGAACATACACTTGAATTTGTGTTTGCGTGATCTCAAGCATTCCATTATTTCATTTGTAAAATGGGACATGACTAATATAATGTACACGGTGATTAGTGTAAAGGAAATTACTTCTGGACAGGATGCAAAAATCATCAACACTGACTAAACCTTGTATTCCACAATATAGATCACAAGAGACCATCAAATAGCGGATTTTCGGGCTGTTTATGAGTTTTAGTTAAAAATAAAATAAAGACAAAACTTGATTATCATAAAAACATCTAAGATACATTGGGTATCTGATGACAGTAAAAACAAAATATACGTTCATATTGTTCATATATTTTGAGAATTTGGGTATCATTTCCTTGTAAGTCTAAAAAAGTCTTCGGTAATCTTGTTTGTACCGATTTATCAGATTTTTACACTCCATGCACTTCGTGGCTAGAGATTTGGGTATCAAGGACTGAGATTAGGAGAAACAATGATTTGTTTGTATGCTAATGTCGTATAGCGACATCGATTTGGCAGAAATCAAATTTTCACGATCTAAATGGCTGTCTGATTGTAATCGTGTATCAAGATTCAACAAAAAGTAAAAATAAAATATAACTGCGAGTGAGTTCATAAGATCTCGTGTTTATAATCTACTGAATTATTTTTTCCGACTTCAAACTCGCCGAGCTAATTGTTCCTAATTCTTTGAATCGAATCTAATCGTCTTTTTAATTAAGATTCCAAACTAATTTAAAACATCATCTAACAATGCCGATTTCGGTCTAAAATGCGTGAAAGTCTAGAATCTCGCCCGACCATGACTCCGATTTGCATCACCGTATAGATTAGTCTAGAATACAATGCGGAATCTCGAAGATTTAATGAAGATTACAGTATCTGATACACTTGAGGCTAACATAAACCCCACCACGCCTAGGTTAACCTTAGTAAGTGCTCTGTGTCATAAACAAAAATTACTAATCAAAAGAACAAATGACTGCCTTAACGATCTCCTTGTTTATTCTTAACAAACAATTATTTTAAAAGTAATCATAATGATTCTGCTCAATTTGGTGACAAACGATTTAACGGTCGAATGAAGAACTTGAAAAAATAAGCCAATCAACATTCGCAGCTTGATCACGCTATCTGATCATGGATTTGATTAAACTATTCGTATCTTTCCTCATCACTTGGCTTTTGCTTCGTAAATATAGTCGAAACTGGAAACCGCACTTTTTCACTAATTACTATGACACTCTTTGTCTACTATTATATCTGTATCTATTACTATGTCATACTTTTGTAGTTACTTGTATATTTACAATTAACTTTTGTGTTATGCTAACGTTTATTAACATCATCAAACAATGCATCTACTTCATTAACTACTTCGATAACCTCTTTAGATACCCATTCAAATATTTCACATCTATTAATATCCCATAGTAACTTAGGTTGTCCCATAACGGTTTCTCATGAACAGTCACAATGATTCATTCAATCCTGACCCCTTGTAGTTATCCTGACAATTGACAATGGCTTAACAGGCGTGGGTACCTCAAACACTGGATGTACTTTCTCAATTTGTCCGGGTAACACGCAATCTAAAGGTTCAAATGCAATAAATACTGTTGCTCTCTTGTGCAACAGACTTTTCCTCATCAATTAATAATGATAGCGTTGGGCCTGATGGAAAATCACTGATACTTTTGATTGTGGGGATCGAACAAACGATGGATTTTTTTTCACAAATCTTGCGCATCATAAATGTTTCCAAAAATTTTTATGCGCACAATTTATCTTGATGAACTAAATTTATAGCCATTCTTGACACGTGCCCGTACATTGCTCGTGCATACAAAGTTTAATACTGTAATAATGCTTGTATTAATATTCGGCTATCCTTTTATACTCTAATGTTATGTTTCTTGCTCTCTATGCTCGCTATGCTCATGTGCAATCAATTTTAGGAAATACTTTATCGCGTCATACTTTGACTTTTATTGTTAATTCTCGGTCAAATTGTTTCGAAACTATGGAAGTAAGTATCTGTAAACACTAGTGAAGCATTCGGTTTAATGTTTATTTTTAAATCACGATTAAAGAATTTTAACTCACGCGTACACTAAATTCATAAAAAAGGGTTGTTTGGTTGGAGATTTTACCGTTTAATTTTGTACCTGCAGTTTCGGTCAAAAGGTCTATTTGAAACTTCATATCGGGTAGTGTATATCGAGTTTTTTTCACTTCATTCCCCAAATCAAGTTTCAATGAAATCCGATCCCTAATTACATACATAATTAAATTTATTCTGAAATAGTAACCCGTTTCCAATGATTACACACGGACATTGGGTTACAAATAAATGTAAATTTTATTACTTTTGTAATTTTCATGATTTCATTCGGCTGTTTGATAGTATTGCAATTCGTTTTATCTAATCTATTTATAAACGGAAGCATAGGATTAGTTCCTTATAAATTTTATCTGCCATTGATTCCTGTTTTCAAGATTTATAATTTATTTTTTTGTTTTTACTAGTCCATAAAGTCATTATTACTAGTGCATATTTTTATTATTGGTTCATGTGACCTCATATTTATAGTTCATAATGGCATTATTAGTTCACTTAACCTCACGTGAGTTAAAATCACTATCTACTTACACTATTATCAGATATAGTGTGATAATATTTATCACTTGCATAATAATTAGTAATGGTATTAAATTGTAGCAACAATAGTACTGGATTGTAAGGTCGAAGCGATTAGTTCTGGCTTACTGCCATTAGTTTTGTAGACTTCAAAATTTTCTTACTTCATTTTGTCAGAGGTTGCAAAGATGACTAATCAGATACTGAATGATTCGTAGTATATTTCAGTATAGTTTATAAAATATTAGCGTTTTTCGGTATGTTCATCTATGCTTTTATATAAACTGACCGTTTACTTTACAATTATTATCAATTTTAGTTACGCCTTCTACAAATAAAGCGAGTTTGTACCGAATGACTCAGCTGCCATATTGTAAATCAATGCAACATTTTGCCCGCTAATCGTTATTATTGAGTGGAAGAAACCTCAGTTCCAGCAGGCGTACGGTTTAACACGATAATCCTTGGCTTGTTTACACTCTTATCTTAGAAATTGGCTCCTAGATTTTAATTAGTAGAGCATTACACTAGTCAGGCGGCCATTGTTTAAAAAAGCAAGCTTTTGAATAAGGAACGACAAAAATTTGAATTGAAATATTGAGTCTATGTATGTTATGTGACAGAAAACTTAATTACCTAATTTTTAAAATCTTCTAAGACAGTAGATATTTTATTCATTCATGTTGTAACTGAGTTTTCTAATATTTCATACTTATTAGATCAATAGATTGTGAACCGCAATTCATTATAAAAATTAGTCAAACAAAAAGAATACAATTTTAACGTCTCACATATTTCGTAAACTTGTACTTGACCGCTTATTTTGGCGATGTCAAAATTAGTGCTGAGCAAATTTACTAACTGATGACAGTTGGTCATTTTTAAAAAGAATTATAGCGTTTGTCTTTGGATGTTTTTTTTTTTAATCCAAACAAAAGTGCCTAGTCTAATGAACTGTTTAGGAAACCAACTTGCAGCATACTGTCGGAACAAAATACCGATAATTCTGATAAATACTATAGCATGTCAGTTTTAACAGCAACGCGATCTGTTTGATCAACTATAATTGTAATTAATAACAGTTTACGTCAGCCTTCAATACCTTTTGGCTTAGAACGAATAATATTTATTCAATTGGTAATGTTGAATTGAAAAAATAGTATCTTTGATCATAATTTGTTCCCTTTGCCTAGTAAATTTCAAACATTTTTAATAGAACTTACCTGCACTAGTTGTCTTTGCTAAAAAAAAATTGTTACCTGCGCATAAAAACTATTTTGACTGCTGTAAATTATTTTTTATGATAGAGAAAGACCATCATTTATCTAGCCTAGTCCAATTTACTTCTAAATGAAACAGTAAATTTGTCAGTACTCAGTTTACGTCTAGTGAATGGCCTGATGGAAATACATAGTCGTTGCCAAGAGGTTTCACTCAAAATGTTACTTAGGATTGTTAATTCGGTTGTCAGCGGAACTTGCGAAAACACTAATTTGTTGTCTGTGGTTCTGTTTTCACTTCATTTTTTTTTAAATCTTTGCATAGACTACCATTAGTGATGTTACAATCCATCTTTCTCGCAGTAGATTAATATCATAGAATTGAGAGTACTTTTGAAATTGATCGACTGACATTGTGCAGATCGGATGGCTGAACTGTATGTAGACTATGTCAAGTACTTCAAACTACTTGCTGGAGCTATTGGAAGTGCTGCCAAGTTCAATAATAACAGAATAATTTATGAAAGTATTTCTTACATTATATTGTGTGATTAATTTGACGAATAAAATATTAATTGGTCTATAATTATTATGAGTGAAGGAGACCTAAATAGTACTTTTTGGCAGCTCCCGGTCGCTATGACTAATCATAAATTTACTGTTTCGACCTTACAATAATATGAATGAGGCCAGAGACTAGCAATCGTCTAGATTTACACCCGGGTAACATTAATTTTTAATTAAATTTTCTGTGATTTTAATATTACTGAAGTACCAAACTATGAATGTCAATGTCAAAATGTTAGGTCAACGGAGTCTTTTTATAACTTAAATAAAAATTATATCGCTGGGTTAATTCGCATTTATTTTGCATATTTAGGTGGTGTTGCATACCTTTTTCATATTTTATTGTTAATTAACTTTGATATTTATGTATTCGGATGTAAATTCTATTTATAAACAACATTGACTCATGGGAGAATATGTATCTAATAAATATAGCAGTCCCCAAATCTGGACTATTTGCTATCAACATCTTTGGTTTTAATTTACATAATATTTTATGCCACTTAAAATTCGAAAGCATACTTACATTTACTAAGCTAAATATTTTTTATATTAAATCTTTTAAGCGGGACTTGGCACGATATTTTATTGCCTCTCCGCTTATAGTTTTAAAACATTAAGATACCGAGGATTATTTAAAATACAGGGGATCCAGCCCATAAAGAACCCATGATTATATGTAAACAATTTAAGTGCAGCCGTAAGGTTGGGCAACACTAATGACGTTATCAACTTAAGCGACTTTCTAAGACATTTTCACCTTTATACTATCTAAATGGGCATGCCATGTCATGTGGAACGGAACGCAGTTCGATGTACTGGCTGGAAGCATATGTAAATGACAGCGACATTTTTTTTCAAAAGTGGAACGTCTTGATGTACCCACTAAAATCGAGCAATCTAAAAAAAATGTATGTGACAGCTTAAAAGGCGGGAAAGTACCATAGATACATTGTTACTGTCATCTGTCAATTGGATTTTTTTATATAGAACGGCTACTTCTGCATTTTTGCTGCATCAATATTATTTTACGCTAGTTTTTGTTGGTTCTGTCTAAAAACAGCTTTTATACTCATTATGAACTTTTAAATAAATTAAGGAAATCGAGACTATCAAATCATCCCCGGTTTCAGACCTACTCATGTATGGGCATTGGTATTTTTGAATTTGCTGGATGATTAACCACCGTACGCAACTCGTCTAGATCATGAAGCTGAGATGCCTACGTCACGCCACCTTTCGATTGACTGAGCAAAAACAAACGTAGAATATGTAGGAACGACTCCTTGCGTACGGAATCTCATTAGTGATTATATATTCATAATAATAACGATCTCCTTGTTTTCAAATGAATTGGCAAGCATAAATGAGACCACTGAACTACAGGATATCACGTACGCTTTGCGCGTAAATAACCTTCAGTGTATTCCAAAGATCGTTTTCTTCTTTAAAAAAAAAAAACAGACGTTTTTTTTATCGATTATTTATTGATTAAGATAAATTAATCGATACGTCTGTGAAACTAGTCGTTTGATAAATGAGTGATGTAGCTTTCATTTGTTAGCCACTTTCCATTCTTTAGAATTCGACTGTTTCTATTGTTTTAGCTTTGATTGCTTGATTAATTACTTATGTCCCAATTCACTGACGAATCGGAATAGAATTAATGTATCTTGAATTCCTTGTCGCGAACGGGGATTACGACAAAAGTCGTATTCTAATGCTGAAATGTCATCAATGACATGTGCTGTCATTAAAAATCAATGAAAAAATATTCACACTACGCTTGTGCTAGGTTCAAATAACTTGGCTAGTGGTTTTACAATTTAAATTTATTTGACTTGTGACTTCTATTGTATAAGTACCTACCTACCTAGATTCCACGAGAAAGCCCTTTAGCGATAAAAGTAAAAGTGTATTTTTTCTTACTTGTCACATTTTTATTAACAAAAATGCCGTAATGAAATGGACGTTTTTTTGAAACTTAGATTTATATTTTGTTTCATATATAAATCATAATTCAATCAGAGTTTCGTGGCTGTAGAAATTCGTAATTTATGCCGCTTTAAAAAAAACTGTAACGTGATATTGGTAGTACTTTTAAGTAATTACAACGTCATGCTCTTATTCCTTACTGGGTAGGCAGAAGTCCCAGGCCTCTGTAATTACAAACGGTGTACCGTTCCCTTGATTACATTAAGGTTAACCATGCTTTACGAGATTGCTGCAACTATTAGTGTGTATCTCTGGCTAATCTTAATAAACCATAGAGATTTTCGCAACCTGACATTGTATGGAATTAGTAAGTACCACAAGAACAAAACAATTGTCAAAGTAAACTAACTTTCATTTTGACAGTTAGTTTTTATTTCTCTCAATCGTCTATAAAACAATATTTTGAAGTCTAAGACTAATGCATTAACACAGTATGACTAACACTTCAATCGAAATTATTTTCGTACTGTACAGGATGCTTTGATTTACTGTAGCAACGGAAACGGCTAGAGCCACATTTTCGGAATGCATGAAGGTAAAATAAAGACTTTGCGCCCAAGAATTTTCGTTACAAATTACTTTGACTGTAATTAAGATAATTACGACCCTGAGTTTGAAACAAAAATTGTTTAGTTTAAACTTCATGAAGAAGGTTATGTCAAAAAGCAGTTTTTCTAAATTGTTGTACGATTTCACTGTTTTTTTTTAAGTCGTAAAAACCATTGCTTGACTGCGATCCCACCTGATGGTAAGCAGTGACGTTATCGTTGATGGTGAGGCACTCTATTTTTGGTAACTTATTGTTTGTTTCGGTATAGTAAAGATTTTTAGCAAAACTATAAAAAAAGTTTTAATTATTTCTTGAGAACGTTGTGTAGAATAAAGTATTCTTGCAAATGGCATTGAAATGTCTGTGTAATTCAAACATTTGGGTCATCATAAAACAAGGAATAAAATAATTGGGTCTCCTCTCATTTTAAATCTAAAAGAGTCCTCATAATAAATCACTTTACTTACATTAATGTTGCCCCAAAATGTCCTTTTGAACAGGCTTTTAACAAATATTTTCATTTTTATAATCGACATTGTTTTCAATGAGCTTACATTTCATCACTTTATTAGTAATCATTCTAAAAATAGTCAGCTTTAGACAGATTAATTCACGCCAAGAATAGACAATATCATTAGTTTTTTGCCAATACCGTGCCGGTATAATTTGACAGTTCAAAATAGCACTGGCTAGTTAGACAAACGTCAAAAGTGTTTTGAATAAAGAACATTTGAACGTATAGTTCTCTACAGAACTGGATGTCAAGATATTTTGGTCGCTAAAGATCTTACTTAAGTTCACCATAGTAACGATAGTTACATGTGGGCAACTTTTTTGGACTTTGCGCCTTTTTTATTAATTGTGTGGGCCGCACCATTTAGTTGAGGCAATTATGCTCACTCTTATTAAAGTAGGTACTTCTATTTTAACTATGATGTGATACATTATTAAAACATACTTGAGGATATTTAAATAGATCGATTGATATAGACAATAGACTATCAAGGTACTTTACGATTCATTTGTTGGGAAAAATAAAGACCTACGCATAAGAAGACTAGTCGTTAATGTAAGAAGTAAAAGTAAATTATGTTAAGTTGTTTACTTTTGTTGTTGACTTTACAACATCAAATGCAATGTTTACTTATCTAAGCACTCAAGTTCCATAAGACTCGTAAACAATCTTCCCAATCTTATTCTTTAAAACGAAACATAAATGATTTTCTTAAGATCAATCAGTAAAACGAAACACTTATTTAAATAAATGAAAGAGTAATCTTTATAATTTAGTTCCAAAGAAACCGTTTAAACTGAGTATAGTAATTAATATCGACTGACAATGTAACAAGGCTATTTAGCTTACGATTTCACGGTCAAGCTAGGCATTGTTGAAAAACATTAGTTTTCGCATGCTCATCGAGTTTCTTTTATTTCCTTGGAAAGTTTACAAGATATTTGAATACTGTGTTGAATTACTGAAATAGTACACGTTATTGTCTATTATACGGCACATTTTGTAATAAAATGTAAAAATAATTAACAGCCAACTTGAAGGCAAAAGGTCATGAACTTGGCTGACATTGAATACCTCAAACAATTTATTCTTGTAATAAACTTTGTGTTTGCTCTTGTCTATCTCCTATTGACAATATCCTGAGCCTATATTTTTTTGCAAAAATCGCGCTTTTTCGTATCTATGGTTATAAAAGTCCCAAAAATAAACGTCAATAAAATTAAAGAAAGTATGGGATTTCGAAATTCGAATGTGGAAGGCAATGAATCAAGATGGCGGTGTAGTCACGAAACGAACTTCGGTCTATAGCGGGGTTCGCATGGCGTATAGTCGTTAACTGTCATTCAATAAATTTGCTAATGTCGTTAGGTTTGAGGATCGTCTTTTACTGTAGAATACTTGTGAAAAAACTGTATTACATCAATATCTTGAATACAATGTAAAAAATCCGAGTAAAGTTGAGTAACTTTGGCCCTGGGGTATAACTTTGGCAAATCTTATTTACCAATAGGAACATGAGAAACTTTTTACTGTGTTTCTATTGGTTAATGAAGAAGTAATTGGTTTTTCTAATATTTTTATTGATGGCAAAGTTCTTCATACTCTAAATCAAATTATTTTCTTGTTCATACGGCCTTAAATTTATAATCATATCGCTAGAATAGCTTTCATATAGCCTTTGGCTGACATTGCTGAGGCAATTAAACAATTTTGTAGTCCATGTAATTGCACAATTTGAAGGGAACGGTGCAAATCGTTTCCTATTTGTTGTTAAGGCAATTAGACAAGATCAAATAAATAGTTCATGTTTTCTTTCTTGACAGTTGACAGCGGGAATAGGAACAAAAACAATTACAATTGACAACATTTTTTTAGGCATTTTTTTTTAATCAACACCAGAACTTTTATATGTATTTCCATTTCATTTAGCAAAATTAAAATCAATTTGACTGACTTAATTTAAATCAATTCGTTTATCAAAACAATGCTTAACATAATTACTCTCAGTTTTCAATTATTCTAACCTCAAGTAATTGTTATTGTAACTGACAACTGTCATTTGCAGAGCGTATAGTCACATTCTGCTAATTAGATTAGTCAGGAGCTGTTCTTGTCACAAATTGTCATTGTTGAATAATTTGGCAGCTGTGAAAACAATTGTTGCTTCAGTTACGAGACTAGTCTAGCTATAATATTATCTATATTTCTACTTTAACTCTTCATTCACACGATGGTCCAGAATTGGGCCATCTTAACCATAGACTATAAAATGAATGGAGATGGAACCTTGACTTTAATTCAATCTTTAGCAGATTTAACAGAAAAAATAGTATCTTTTCATGAGAAAAATCATTGATAAATCAATCTACCTTCATTCACAGTTATACAACACTTGTGTTAGTAATTATCTCTGACGCAGTGAAATCCCTGGACATGTAAGTTTAACGTCATAAATAAATCCGGATGCTTCAATTATTCTTTATGGTCCAATCTTTGTCACGTCATCTTTTTCTCCTTAGTCACTGGTTAATTAGAGTTCTTAAACAATTAATTTTAATTGTCATATTGTTTTATCAACTTCTATGGCAACTTAGATAATAATCTTTTGAAAACATTGAAAGAAGTGTTAAGGACTATATAAAATGAGGAAAATACAATTAATTTATATTTTTAATAATGAATATAAATTATAAAATTTAAGTCTAAAAAAAAATAAAGATTTAACCAGTTTGAATCTGTCTTACCATAGACAAAATAAATAAGTTATCGAAGCTTGTCTTACATTCGTGTTGCGAAAATCATTTATTTATTTATGTACACACAAAAACTTAAAAACGAAAAGAACAATACAGACAGAAGAGCACAAAGGTACGGGTGTATAGTCAACGTTTAAAATGGGAAGCTAAACAAATACGATTGCAAATAAAAACTATTTCTATTGGTATTGATGGAGAACGGAAATTAAAAGCTCCATTTTCCGCCATTGTCAATTCCCGTTTTTGTAAACTTGTATCTTTTTTGTCTATGCCAACTTTGCTCGTAGATTTATTACGTTCTTCCTGCATTTGACATTTTGTCACTGTTAACGCAAGTGTGACAGAATAACAATAACAGTTTGAACTCCTTACATAACTGTTTTATATCTAAATCTCTAAATATTGCTGTAAATCTTACTAAGCAATCAACGTTGCTAACACCCATGGTTATGAAACACGCCTGGCCTTGGAATTTCCTAAACACTATTGTTTCCGAGACATCTGCAACTTTTCAACTAATTCTAAGTCCTAATGCTTCTAATGGCAAATTCTTAGATGGCAAGAGTCCAACAATTAACTCAATAGACTATTTTTTCGGTCGTGAGAACATAAAACAATAGAATCAGACCCGATCACGTGTCTTTTAAACGCTGATAATTATAATTGTCATTGCAAATGCCATTAACTTGTCATCGGCTGACATGCTTCTCTTTGTTGAATAATCTTAGTATAATTACAAAACAAACAAAAAAACAAGTCGTTATAAGTAAACTCAAAACTTCATTGTTAAGGCTTCAAGACTAATATAATATCACATAACAGTCGTAGTTTACTTAATAAAATAGAATTCAATTTCTTTCTAAAGAATACCACTAAAACCTTTTTTCACACTCTATGGCTCAACTGTTTAAACCTACTTTCCAGATAAAAAGCCTCATTTAAGTTCTATTACTCTATTCCACGTGTACAGTGAAACGAGGTCTCTTGCACCAGGTAGATGTAGGTTTTGCCTTGATGGCGGCTTCCATTGACCCATTTAACTGCAATGTGCATTAAGTTAGTGGCATTTGGAAACAGTAGTTACGGTTTTTAGGTTTAATGAGAGAAAATTAACTTGCTAGTTTCAACTGAAAAAGCAAACTTTTTAAATTATAAAACCATCTCCGCAGCTTTGTTTTCATAAATTATAATGGCATTCAAGAGGCAATATGAATAAATGTCACAACCTATTAAACGTCAAATGCTTACCATAAATTCTAGAAGTTTGCATTTACGCGCCAATAAATTCATAAGACATTAAAATTTTCCAGCGTATCATAGAGAATAACATACTAAACTCCTTTGTTTTGTTTTTAAATGGCTCAGACGATTTTTTGTAAAAGGTATCTCGGAATGGATTTCAACCCACAGGCATGCGGTCACCAGTTTGTATAGATTGTAGATATATTGCTAACCACATTAACCTTGATATAATAATCGGGTTTTCACATACTTGCCGACGAAGTTGATACTATAACCAATGTACAAAAAAAAATCACTAAAAATAACTTTACAAATGAAACCTATATTTTTCGAATGTTTTGATAAAGTGTTATTATTACAAAATGAATTTAGAAATCGTTTGTAAAAGCTGTTTTTGTTTTTTATAAATACTTGGTTTTAGATCTAAAATAATCAAGTAAAGAAAAACGCAAATCTCGCTCAAATTCTCGCTGTAAATCAGAATATTACTTTGTATCACAATTAAAGATATACACACGCAAAATCAGCAAAATATTTATAATCTTTCAAACCGTTTATTATGAGAGAATTTTCCTCGTAAAGTCGCTTATTTAGAAAATATTTCACTTTGCTTTAATAGCACTATGAACATGGTAGTTATACAAAGAAAAACTCAAGTTTACATCACCTACTAATAGATAGGGCTGTCAAAAAGAAATTAACAAAAGAAAATACACAAAATAAAATAAGGTTATAAAAATTTGCAATGCAGAGAATGTTTTCTATGAAGCATTGCTAAAGACAGATCAAAATTTAGACTGATAAAAATAAAAAAAACAGATCCTTATAAGGAAAACAAAACAGACCCTTTTCGAGATAAACTCAAAAAAGAATTACCTCTTTGACACTCACTTTTTTTCCTTTCAATACTTAACAAGAGACAGTAAATTTTCTACCTCTCGAATGTCAACCTGGTTCAGCCCTACATTGTCAGAATTAGGTCAACTCCTATAACCGGTATTCATGTTACCAGGTGAAGGTGAATGCAACATATACAAACAATAACAATTATTATTATAGAGAAGAAAGCTTTGATGTATGCAGTTTTTCAATTTAATGGGACAGCTCTTGAAGACATTCAGGGACTTTGTTTGATAATGCTACTAGGAGATTAGGCAGGCGAAGAGATATTTTTAACTCTTGATATTTAATTGGCTATCTTAGAACCGTAGTCCACCAATACAATGAAGAGGAAACTCAAAAGCTGAACTCTCATATCTCGGATAATCTAAGGTGCCAATTTACATTTTATCCTTCAAATTCTCCAGACGGTAACTCACAAACATCTCGACGATCAGTGTCAAAATTGACATCCATGACATTGGACACAATGGGGGTAAAAATAGTGCCTATTTTGATTTCTTTTTATCCTTCACTGGCGGCCATTTTGGAACGGCTGTGCATAACAATGGCGGCTTCCGTTTGCGCGTATTGTTGTAACACGTTGTGGTGGAATGATACCTGGATTGTCACTATGTCACAATATTATGCTGATTGGTTCATGTGAACAGGTTTTTATGTACTTTGACCGGAGTTTACTGCTTGAAAATTACGATTGTCCATTGTTTCAGCAATTGTGTTAAAGTCTTCTTAAAAGAATTCACAAATCCGATTTTTGAAGACAAATAATATTTTTTGTTTACTCTTTTAACAGTAGGGAGCTTCCTGAAATACAGATGTTTTCTTTTTCAAGAGCAATGTTCAAGATTTTATTCTTCTGTCGCTAATGATAATGTCACAAATAAAACGAGTGGGCAAGTTAGTGACATTTCGGCTAGTGGCCAGAACTTTAAGTACAGCGAAATTGTATGAGACATAAATAATAATGAACAAACGACAACGTTTTTACGCATAGATAATAAATCTGATAGTGCCAATTAATTACATTAGCATTTATTAAGTAACCAGTTAAAGTATTTTGCCGAAACACTGTATAAATCAGATTCGTTGTTTTGTTCAGCAAATGTTAACTTGTTTTAAAATTCTGAGAAAACTGATATAAATGAAATAATATACCTACGTTATTGTTATTAAATGACTAACTAAGTTTAAAGTTATTTTTTATAAAAAATAACGGCCTCACAACATCCGTCTTTGAAATTAAAACTGATAAAACTGGGTAGGTACAGCAAAGTTCCTTTCACTCTTATATTAATTAAAAATCCTTTGTCTGCACCTCACACAGGACTTAAGTTACGAAACGGAATATTTCCTCAATTCTTTTTTTTTACTAACCTGTGTCTACGAAGGTTGTTAACCCTTTTTTGAATTTTAAGAACATAGAGTAGAATGTAAACGTCAACGTCATTGGTCCTGGCAGTTATTCGAACGAATAGACTGACATTTTAAATGTGCTATTTTTAATCTGTTCTACATGTCTGATTTGTTTTTGAGTTAATAATGCTGTAATTGTATAATGCTGAAAAACTATTATAAGCGCTTAATCACATTTGTAGATTTGTAAAATTTTAAATAAGTTTAAGAATAAATACTCTTCGTTCTAAAGATTCTAAGAATTAAGGCTAAACCGTTACCTTCACTGACGAACACAGACCAAATGATTGCAATCTGTAACTACACCGAAAATTTATCTTGCAAGAGGAAAACATAAACTAAATCGGTATTCCCCATCTCAATTGCTTTTGTGTGAACGTTTTCAGTACCATTGAATACCCAATACTATATTCGTATACGTTGATAAGATCGAAGGTGCATTATTATTAGCCATGCTCGCGGTGTTGCCAGTGTTCTTAATTGAAAAGATATCAATTGACTATTTCAATCACGTTTCCGTGCAGCGAGAGCAAATTAAAAAAAAAACGATATTGTCTTTGAATCTTTGTTATAGACAAGATTATCATTTTATTAAATTTGATTTTGTCATTCGCCGTCTGATAAATTGTTTCAAAACTAATGCAGCTAAATATAACTTTGGATTAAATTTGGATTGCATTATTTTAAATAAAACGATGATTGTAATAAATGCCAATTTATTTATTATTTTTTCCAATGTTCATTTACAATAATAATGTTTGTCTACATCTGTTCGATATTGCATGTCTACTGTATTATTTATTAACTTCCATAACAGTTTACATACCTTAAAAAAATAAACAATAAACTTTGTACTCGTAGTTTATAAATAAATCCGCAGTAACTAACAGTTGCACAGCCTTGCCAGAATAAAAAAAAAACTTTATCTAGAATATTAAAAAAAATACAGGAAGGTATCAACAAATTTTATATCAAAATTCTTAACAAGCTTATTCGCCTAGAAAGCATATTTATAGAGCACGTAATGCTTTGTCTACTGAAGTTAGATAATAAAAAATCTACATTATTCAACGTAAAACCCACTGAAGGTCTCACGTAGGACCACAACGATGTGTAACGCGTTTAAAATTGTTTGTATTCGATGCACAAACTTCAAATATCAAACAAAGATCGTTGACTGCAAAAGGTGTCTGGTATTTCATGAATATTCTTATTAAGTGACGAAAGAAGAATAAAAATGTAGTCTGTTTTTATGCGTCAATTGCATGCTCATTCGGATTTTTTTTTCTGTAATTTTTCAAAGATTAAATAGCACGAAACTGATTCAAACAATAAAACAAATTACGTTGGCAAAGAATACGTATAAAAGAAAATCATTTCTCATTAGAAAAAAAGAAAATGAATTGTTCCAAATTCAAAACTACAAATTACTTACAACTAAATTTCAGTTTGACTGAGAATTATTGTCATACATTTTTCACTTTCGCTGCGACCTGTTTTCACGCATAACCTTCAACGAGTTTACGTATTTGCGTTGCGGATCCGTTCATTAGAGTTTTGTGTCAAAATATATATTACTTGACGTCATTATTAGTTCGTTAACAGATAAGGTCGGAAGTTCACAAAATCACGTAATAGCTACGAAAAACAAATGAAAAGTAAAAAGAAAAATACGTCAAGCTTATGAATTATTTGCCTCGATTCTTTGAAAACATCATGACGTATTGAGGACGATTAAAAAGTCGTCAATATCATTGAAACATCGAAAATAATCTTATTTTAGCATATTAAATGCATATTTTACTGTGATGCTTAACGTTTACCTATTCGTTATGTTACCATTAAGTTTATTAACCCACAGTTGGTCCAAGAGAGAGTGCAGTTTCTAGTGTGGACTTGCGTCGCAAGATCTAAACCAGTTTTAACATAAGCATCACAACGTTAGCATTCGAAGCTCAATATTTAAAAAAAGAACAAAAACAAATGGAGCACTATTTTTTTAAGAACGTAACAATGCAAAAATCTGCATGTCACATTTCAGTCAGCTTTTGAAATAAAAGAAAAAAAAATAATGTTGTCTATTCCGAATACTGGCGATGAAGTCATGGAAAATTTAATAAATTAACTATGTACACAAATAATAGTTAATTGTAGATATTTTATATAATAAGTGACGTTAATAGACCATTGTTATAAGTTTGGTTTTTACGCTCTCAAGTTTTTTGTATCATGATAAATGGCCGTAAAATGTTACATTGCGTCAATAAGTATTTTTTGAAAAGTAATTATTAAAATAAAATATATTAAAGACGGTTAAGGTACTATTTAAATGAATTATAGAACCATACCTACGAGGACTATACATAAAAAAAATCATTCTTACAATAGACACGGCTGCCAAAATCCGCTTAGTAATTCTCCCATTACTAGCTAGAAATTTGGCTCATAATGGCATATTAGCGCCAAATCGGTTGCCAATTACACTTCATGATACCATACCCAAGTTAATTGACCATTTAGCTTTCGGCAAGCGTTTGGAGGGCTCCATCTTATTTATTGCTTTTTTATGGATGGTGTACGTACAAGGTTGGCTGAGTCGTCAATTACAGTTTATGGATCAGTAGCATCAAAATCGAAATTTTGTGACGTTGGTACGACCTTTGAATTAAGAACGATTCCTTTTTCTATTTTTGAAAAGTTTATCACGTTGGCAACAGGTATTTAACAAACTGTTCGAAAAATAAAATGTGTTACCAATCTAAAAAATAGCTTTTCTTTTTCTTGGCAACATACTAATTTCAGTTCATAAATTATTTCTAGATATTCTTTCTGACAGAGAACAACTAAATACTGTAAGCTATAATTTTTCAGACGTTTAAGCCATTTTTCTTTGAGAATAAAGGCTCATAAATAATATATATTCTCTTCAGGTTAATTTGAACTGTAAATCATTTTTCTTTTTACCTCTAAAAGTTGTTGACCATCTTTGGCACGGTTTCAATTAGAATTGATAGATGTCTTGCAATTTTAATAAAGGACTTGTCTATGAGCCGAGCAATGAACTTTTCTTTATTTGACAACGGTAATTGTATTTAGTCTGTTCAACCAATAAGATGTTTTTGTTTTGTTTTGTTAGTGATCATATTAGAATCGCGTTGAGAGATATACCTAATACACACTAGTTTAAATCACTGAAAAATTGCACATTCCGTTTGATCGTAATAAATCTTTTTTAGATTATAATTAATCGATATGTTATGAAAAAAAAACATTTTGTATACAAATCACATCACCGACCCGTCCCGGATCTTATTTAGAAAAAAAATGTTTACAATTTCTCGCGACGTTTTATAATCTGATAGCGTTTACAATTTTCCTGTGACATACATTAGTGAATCGTGTATCATTACGAGTATCAGTGTCGAGTGTTTCTTTTTTAATTCATACAAAAATACATATATACGGATATGCATATAAAAACGGAAAATCCTTACGTCCCACATCCATTAGATCATTAAGTAAACAAGTACTATTAATTAACTGCTTTGCGACATCGTCATTGTTAGCTAAGTTTATATTTATTGTAGGTTGTAGCCTACTGAAACCGCTTCCTAGTTCCTAGATATTAGCCTAAGTACTAAACAGGTACAGTTGTTTCTTATATTCAAAGTCATTTCTACAATAACCAGTGCTTTTAATAAGCATAATGTGACTGCGATCCCATCTTATTAACGGTAAGGGGTTTATTAAGAGCCTAATCACTCTACCTCGAAGACGCCTAAATTATAATCGGACGGGTAAACCACAGGCAATGTTGATATCTTAACAAAAACATGGGGTAAAAAATTGGTCAGCTTTTAAAAATAGTTGCTCATAAACCTGATCCAAATCTTTTTCAAAATACGATCTCTTTCGATGCACAAATTTTATTTTTAGCAGCCAGTACGTTGATCTCCAGTGTACTCACACCATCATAGTAAAAGTTAAAAATGACGTCACGGATCATAAAAATTTGCTAACGCGTTTACCGTGGCTAATTTGAAAAGTAGAACAATCTTTTATGCGGACATAGATGGGCATACTTCTTTATTTGATCGGATAACGTCAAATAAAGCTGAGTGGTTTTGCAAATGCTACTTTTACTAGTGACACAGTTTAGGGTGATTCGATATGTTAAATAAATATGGTCATAGTACGTTAGACGAATTATTTTTTTTGCAAAAGTGTGTAATTTCCTGCCGGAATCTGTGTTTCCTGATAGCCACAACCTAAGGGTATTAGTCCAAGAGTGAATAGGTTACTTCTTTGCAAACGTGCTTAATTGTCGACCGTATTATCGCTTACCATCAGGTGAGATAGCGGTCAAATGGGAGCCTATCAATAACAATAATTGAAAAAAAAATGAAATGTAGAAGGATTCAGATCTGAAACGAATTCTATTCACAAATATTTTCCTTCCGTAAGTAATCAGTTTTAGCGGCAATAGGGAAGTTTTTAGACTATAATGTACTGTTCCTGTATAAAAAATATTACCTTTTATTCTTTAATGCATTGCGGAAATAATACCAATTCGTGTGCTAGTTCGTGCAGTTTTTGCGTATCACAATTGGCACTGGAAACTTCCGAATATTAAATTATTATCTGTTGTCATTGCTACACAGATGTCAAATATCAAAAGTAATAAACCAGTCTTCAAACAATATGTTCATAAAATAAAATGTTGTTTCCAGCGACCAATGTGATGTTTACGAATAAATTATGAACACACTAGCTTATACCAGCGCCTTCGCCCGCGTGATAGTAGAAAATTATCCCAAGGAAACATATTCCCGTGATAAAAAGTATCTTATGTCGTATTCTAGGACATGGTTTACCCTTGTACTAAGTTTCATCGAAATCAATCCAGCAGTTTTTGCGTGAAAGAGTAAAAAAAAAAAACCATCAATACATACAAACTTTCGCAATAAAATTAATAATATTAGTAAGATAGCAAATACAAAACAAAAATACTATAAAAATAATTCAGAGTTATTTTACTGCTAACTGAAGTTGTTTTATTGCTTGATAATTAATTGTTATGTTCAAAAGCTTTCCAATTAAAAAACTGTTAAAGACATGCACTGTTTTTCATAAATCTCTTTTAATTACTAAAACATTTCATTAGCGAATAATTTGCAAACAAAATGCACTTACGTTAAGTGTCTACTGACAATAAAGAGTATTCTAATTTTAAAATAAGAGTAAGAAATAAAAAATCGCTGTTTTACTACTCACAATATAAAAACAGATTTGTATTTCATAATGATACGTTGTAAACAAAAATCCGATCCGCGAATTCGCATAATATTGTCCTCACTTCCTCATACAAGTCAAGGTTCTCACCAGCTCATCCATCATAATCAGATCTACACTTTTCTAGATTCAGAGACATATCTAAGTGTTTTGTATTAGCGAGCAAAACGAAATAATTCAGGATAGAATCGCAAAATTATTTGCGACCTTTCAAATACGCATTAAGTTCATTTACGTCTGTTGATATCTAAATTATTATTTCTTCGCTTCACTAAATGGAATTATAAACAAAAAAAAGCATTTTATATCTCACACTGTCCTTGCACATCTATTTATCTTCGGGTACACATTATCAATAATAAGTTGCTTAGAAATTTTATGTTTGTTTATAAATTATTGGTACTCTAAAAGATTTATTGCCTACTGTTTATAGACTAGTTGCCGGGAGAAAGTTGCGGATCACAAAACTGTTATGCGGTATTAATTGAAATTGTTGTCGAGTGTAGCAGATGAATTGCGGCGACTTGGATAATATGATCATGTAAATAAATTATCTGAAAGACATAACATGTCATATTATGACAAGGCAAGTCCTACACATGAATGTTGGCGAAAAATTACGAGGAGAGCCGACTGCAAACGAAATAGAAAAAGGCTAGGCAAAGAAAAAGAGTAGCAGGTGTATTGCAATGTAATTTTCTGGTTTAGAAACGATTTTTTTCCATCACGTCCCCTTTAGAGGGGACCTCTAGCAATCATTGCAACGAGTCACGATCAACTTGCATGATATAGTCAAAGAAATCTCAAAGGATGCTTCTAACAATACACGGATTAGACTCTACCCCATTCATAGAGTTAACAACACAGTTCTATATTTAAACTTTACTTCTCAAAATTTTTATGAACATAGCAACATCGACGTATCGCATTTCATAATTATGTAACCTAGTAATAATCGTTCCCGCTTGACGTTTGAAAGCGCTAAAACGTCGCGTCTATTTGAAGTCTGTGAGCGACCTTCGTACATGTCAAACGGTTATAAGCTTTTTAACTCCACTGTTGTTTTTTTTTGATAAATCCGGTGTTGATTTTATAGACTGCTTCCAGGGGTATTTAGTTTCATGTTGATAAAAAGTTTTATATTATGATAAAAACTAAATTTGTTGGTAGCAAAGCTATAAGGTGCATTGGCTTACAGACATTCTTTTGTTTTTTAAAGGACGCGGTTCGAATACTGTGAACAAAAGAATCAACATAAAAAATAGTTCAAGATTTCATACTGCAATACTAATAATATTCTTGGAATCTCACGAGGTCTCAAATTAACTGGATAGGTACCAAATGATTGTCGCTCGCAACAAGTAATGGGCAAATTGCTTCAACAGGTTTAGATTGTATCTCGCTCGGGGTTTCCCCGACCTTGTGCTTTTATTTTTGTTAATATCGACCTTATAACATATATAAATTTTCATATTTACGAAATCGTGGTAAATACGATGCATATTGACGTCTTAAAACTTATTTTTATAACCCTCGATGAAAACTAAACAGTTTACAAATAAATAATGAAAGGTCAGCGTAACAACGGTAAGCGGAATGAAAATTTTACTGCTAGTTTGTGGTTTCAGAGAAAACATAACGATAAGGAAAAACAAATACCGATAAATGAAGCTGTCATTGCTAGACTGAATAATAATAAAAAATAAATTTTATTGCCGTCATAAAAATACTTGATGATCTTAAAAAA
The DNA here is from genome assembly GCA_958295575.1 of Leucania comma. NCBI lineage: Eukaryota > Metazoa > Arthropoda > Insecta > Lepidoptera > Noctuidae > Leucania > Leucania comma. The sequence goes on along the minus strand of OY282482.1, from coordinate 8,865,411 downwards.
ATAAATTATTATCATACTTCACTTGACACACATTTTTGCACATCCCCGGATGCAAAGGTTTTGCAAATCTGGGAAGTGACATTGAGTTATCTTTAATACATTCATATGTGATTTCAAGGATTTTATATAGCTGTAGTACAAACTTCCGGATCGAATTATTACATTCGCAACGATAGTAATGATTCAATTAAATTAAAATATTAGTTTGGTTGCAGGACCGTTAAGTAATTGTATCCAAGTATGTTATCCAGACACTTTGGGCTTATTATTAAAACTGGTTTCTTCTCCAAACTTTCCTTTCCCACCAACCAATTTAAGCATTGTTTAAATAGACTCGATTATTTTTTTAATTGGTTCACATCCATCACTTCTATATATTCTTTCATTGAATAATTCCTCTTCTATTATATTCATATTAACCTCACTTATTACTTCAACTATGTGCATCCGAGCATGACATTTAATTGCGCTTGCTTCCAAAAAATTATCAAATAATCAAGATAATAATTTCACATTGAGTACATTTTATACGTAATTGGCCTCGACACAATAAAGAACAGCCTTTTGTTGTTAAAATAGCGAAATGATTTCATTTTTGTTATGGTCATATACCATTAAGATTATTTTTGGAGCCCACATAATTAATATATTAGATTAATATATATTAAATAACGGGGTCTGTTAGAGCTGATGCCAGGGTTGCGAGGTTGGTCCAAAAGAATTACAAGAGCCAAAAAAAAATCTATGGAAAGGTTGGTTTCTGAGCGTAATGTTTTGTGACCATGCAGTGCAAATTTTTCACATTAAAAACCAATTTAGTCAATTTTATAACTATTAACGGTCAAACTAAAGTTAGAACCGTAATATCCACAATTGACCTATCACCTTTTTACTTCAAAGCCATTGTTTTTATTTATTTTTTCTACAGCAACAAATTATTCCGTATCTTATTCTAGATCACTCTTAATCCTTGGTTACACATTCAGACTTTAATAAACAATATATGCATTTCCAATATCGCATCCGCCTACAGAGAAAAATTGCATGAATAATTGCATCTTTACATTGATTTGATTTTCAAATGTCAATTTTCTTGCATTCGAAGGCCAGGGAGATGACAATGTCGTACTATTTATAAAATCTGCAAGGGCACTGTTTAACATTTATGTAAATACAGGAACAATCTGGACGATAGATAAATAGAGATGGATATATACAAGGTTACAGTACTAGGGTTGCTAGATGACCAAGCATATTAAAAGCAAGAATCTATTTTCAATCTTATTTCGAGGACAGACGATCTCGAAGCAAACATGAACTCTGATCCTTATTATCACATTATAAAGTTCAAAGTAACTGCGCATCTAAAGATTTCAAGTATTGGAAAAAATGTAGATGAATCAAAACACACGAACAAGGATAACGTTGGGATCCCCAACCGAACTATGAGTTGTGTTATTCCACATGGTGATGCAAAAAAATCCGAGACAAGAGTTTTTTTGCTCTTTACGACTGACATCTTTCAAAACTTGTGTGTTAATGGTAACACAGATGAACATGTTTTAGACCGCTTCTAGTGAATCAGACCGCAACTGGTTTTACAATATTATACTAACGACGGAAAATCGAATAATAATGAGAACGAATAAGATTTTAAAATTGGTTCGTTATGTTTTTTGTTTCACACTATTTGTGCCTTTAACCAGTGTCAAGTTGAGACAGAATTTAGTTTTTGATACAAAATATAGTCACATTGTTTTCCGTTACAATGCGGATATCACTGTAATGGTTTTTTTGCGGTCAGAATACTGCATTGAAATTTTTAGCTTCATTTTTACTAAGATCGCACCTGGTTTAATGATTCCACATTCTGTCTAGTTGAGTAAACACCTGAGATTGGTAATCTCAGGTGTTGATGTTACATCACAATATGCATTAGAAAAAAACTTGCAATTAATTAAAACAGCCATTAAAAAGAAACTGCCAAAAAACTCCAATCGGATCGGTATCAGTAGTTCTAGGATATTAGAACTCATTGGATTTACTCATTTCTATTTTTGAATTAGACAACATGTTGTCCAAAGAAACTTATCAGTATTTAGAACGGTGTAGTAGGAATTTTTCAAATGGTTTTTCCATGTTTTGCAAGCTTGCAAAAATATTCCAATTAAAATACCGTGTCTCATCAAGAACCAGTTACACCTCAATTAACTGCTTCCCGTTGAAGAGATAACTTATTATAAGATAGTCAAGCACGTGATTTTCACGTGGAATCTCAATTCTATTTACGTACTTCCCGATTATTTAGAAGTGACGAACTGTTTATTAGACCTTAATCTTTTCAAGTATTTGTTTGTTGATATTTAAGCCAACCTTCCCTTGAAGATTCCTTTGAGGAACACTCTTCAATAACTATTTTTACACCAAGTAGTTTGTGAAGAGTTATATATACGATTTGTTTAGTAATAACCCCTAACGCTAGCAAAGCATTTTTCTTAATAAACATTTACTTCATTTCAATTTATGTTCTATATCAATATTTATACGACCTATTGGTACTATAACAACAAATATTTTCGGCATATAAAATAAGTGTTTTGTATACAGAGATAATTTACAAGTAGCATAAACTTGTAAAGAATAATAAATAGTGTATTCAAGAATTACAATGTTCGGTTTAATTAAAAGTTCACTCTTAGAGTTAAATAAGGATATGCTTGCAAATTAATTTAATCAAGTTGTTTTAGTAAATTTACTAAATTTGTCTCAAAAGTTTTGTCTAGACGAAAACTATCAAAACAATGATATATCGTTAGATATAGATATCTCTGTTGTCTCAAGTTGTTGGTAGTTGTATATTAATTAAATATGTAAAGTTAAGTCTTATTTACTATTTAAATTAATTTTAGTTTACCGTCGTCGCATAATTTATTTCACGTTTATAATCTTAGAGATCAGGATGTATTCAAAGTTCTTATCCGAATTTACTTAATCAATTCATATTCCAAGCTAGTGCCATTTATATATTTTTTAATGAAGCAATCCTGTTTATGTAGAAATTCACAACATTAACTGTCTGACATTCACATTATTAGTACTAACAATAGTAATTATAAGTTTGTTATCAAATAATTCGTGAATATTGCAACTCGAGCGGATTGCGCATTCGTTGCGGTGTGGCCAGTTTACGAAAGTTATTGCTCTCTCAAAATGTTCAACATAATCAGGCAACACATCTATTTCTTGCGACAGTTCGAATCACCTGGATTAATGGAGACTTACGTAAGACAGGCTTGGTGTGTTGCCACTGAGTGCTAATCAATATCTTTCCACTGAAACGCTTTGTTTAGCCGCTTCCTAGTCGCGGTTCATAAACATTTTCAAACCAAGTTCATGGGTTACTATTTTTGTTAACAATGTCGAATGACGTGGCAAAGGCAATGTTTATAAACAATTCCACCATCGACCTTATTGGTGCCCAATGTTATCGTTTGAATCAAACGTCAAATTAAATGCTGTTGAATCGAATCTGTAAAACGTACGGAATATGGCCTTTCTGATGCAACCTTGGTGCGCCGACGTTCAAACGTGAGGGGCCGCGCAAACATGACCCGACCGGTACATTGTGTGGACGTTGTACAAAGCATGCTAACGTAGACTTTTCATTGTTACAGGTTCGTCATCAATCTACTTGCGACGAATCTTTTGACGACCTCCCTGCTGGCGCCCGCGCTGTTCGGCGAGCACTCGGCGAGGGAGGACATCCGCTCGTGGGTGGAGGCGGGTGACGCAGCCGCAGCGGCCTGCAGCCTGGCCTCTCTGCTGTCCATCATGCTCATCGCACTGGACCAGCACCACGCCGTCACGGACCCACTTCGCTGCCACACGCGCCTGTTGCAGCGCCGCCCGGCCGCGCTCTGCGCCGGCACATGGCTAGCGGCCGCCAGTGCAGCTGCTATCCGCGCAGCTATTGCCGTTGTGCGCCACTTCTACCCGCTCGAGCCCGTCGTGCAGGGAGTCGAGCTGGCCTACTACATCGTGTACTTAATACTAGGAGTCATCACACCCATCGCCATCGTGTGCTTTATGTACGCTAGAATATACCGTGCGGCGCGTTCCTCAGGCCTGCGGGCGCGAGCGCACGGCGCCAGTGCACTGCAGCTACACGAACCTCCCACAATCCTACCAGATCTCGTTGAAGAAGGAGAGGGACTTACTCTTAAGATTGACGGGCCTGAATGCTCTGTAACCATGGAGAACGACCGAAAATTCGGGCCATTCCTACTACCACCTGAACGTCCAGTTCGTTGCCCATCGGTAGCAAGTTTACGCAATTCCAGTAAGGAAGGAAAGTCTAACGAGGATCTGAGGAAAGGGCTGCCAGCGGTGAGCTCAGCACCCTTGCTAGCTGCACCATTGCTAGCAGTGCAGCCTCGCACGCCGCAGCCTAGCCATAATGGATCCAGAATCACATCAATCAGATGCCGCATATCAAACGCGTCACTGTTTAGATATAGAGAAGAATCTCGTGCGGCGCGCGTGGGGCTTCTGACGGGCGCGCTAGTGATGCTGCACGTGCCACACGCCATGGCGGCTGTGGTGTCTGCGGCAGCGCCTGGGTTAGCGGAATGCGCGCGCACGCCCTCGCTGGCGCTGCTATTGCTGGCGTCGGCATTATCACCGTTCCTATTTGCGCTGCGCTCGCGGCGTGTGCAGAGAGAGGCACGTAGGCTTCTTCTGCCGGAGAAAAGCGCTTGGGAAAGAGCGTCGGGGGTCGCGTCTGCGGCGGCAGTAGACGGGCAGCGCGCGCGGGCGGCGCTGGAGCTGCTGCGCACGCTGTCTCCGGGTAGCTCGGCGGTGGAGTCGGGCGCGGCGGGTACCGGCGAGGCTTGCCGCGGCTCGTTCAGCTCGGGCGGCAGCACGCAGCTGTCATCCGCATCAGACGAGTGACCGCCACTCCGCGCGCCCGCGCACCTCAGCTCGCGGGTGCGCTTCGCCCCGCGTCCCACCGCTCTACTCATCTGTGATACTAGGCTAAGCCGCAACGCGCTCGGCGCGACCGTTAGACTGATTTAGTATTAAGTTAAATTATTAATGTGTCCGTATGTACCTTTCTGCTGAGCAGAGCCAATTTTTATTACCTGATAAATGTAAGAAAATAAAATGATATTGAAGTGAAAATAAATTGTCGTTTTGATTGCACATGACCCTAATAGTCGTTGCGGTTCACCACCAAACCGCGACGACTTTACACACGAGTGAAATAGAAATGTGAAGGTTGAGAGCAAGTCTGTAACACAGTGACTCACTAACAGTACGTTACAAAATATTTGCTCTACACAATAAACATTCAGAACTGAAACAGTTCACAATCGAACTCTGCAGCATATCAAAGGGAACAAAAGCTTTTACAAATCTGAAATGCAGTAGCCAAATATTGAAACATTTACAGTTACATTTATTAAAAACCGAAATAATATAACAATACAGAACACATCACTACACAAAGTAAATAAAAAGACACAATAACTTACATTAACAATATTGGCTAGCAACATCGAAAGTCGCTGATAACGAAACTGTAATACATATTTTATTCATTACAAACTACAACTATACTATACTGAAAATAACAATAGGTACAACACCAAATTAGAACACTTGAAACGATAACAATTATTAGAAATGCTGTTGCTACTGAAAATGATAAAAAAGAGGATAATGCTCGTAAGTATAGAGCTATTTTCACTAAAAATAAATTGCCTAGCAACACTGAAGTAGACACTGATAATGGAATTACAACACACATTATTACCTTGTAGTCTATAAAGAATTGCAGACCATAAATATCTAGGCTGAAGAGTTGTTCCAGTCTATATCTAGGCTCAAGAGATACCGTGATTCTGGAGCGTAAAGGGCACACAAGGCACGTGGTTCGAGATACAACAAATGCTGCTGATGCTAGTGATGCCACGGACTGAAATCAAATGAAAATAGTAAGTATGATGAGAATCTCGTAAGTATAGAGAAAGAAAGAAACAACGGCTAAGTCTAAATATACTGTAAATAAAGGAAGAAAGAGACAAAAACGAATAATCGAAATCTAAATATGTAATCGAAACTAAAATTGTAAAATTCCTCTGGATGGAATAATTATAAAAGTCCTATCATTGTTAGAATGCTAAGATATACTCCTTAAGTACCTACCGTAGAATACTTCTAGCTTACTTGATCATTAACAAAACTAACAAATAAGTTATATGATAGTTAATCCATGAAACATAACGTATTATTTTCATGCGCGTTAACTCTTTCAACGCCAAAGTCGGATATATGTGACAAATCAATTTCGTGACCTTGCTGCCATAGTCTGCTATTTGAGACAAATATTGGGTAAAGACTAATTTCAATTTTTATGCCAACATCGCTATAACGGCAGAAATGATTTTTTTAACCCAGCGATTTTTGTTTCGTCATATTTGTGAGAGTTCTTTATAAAAATCCGTGGTGTTGAAAGAATTAAGCGTATGTTAAATCAGGGGGAAAATTACAAAGTTCCCTTCGGATAAGTCTAAGGAGAAAATCTTAAAAAAAAAATGCGCCGTAGAATTAAGACGCCGTCGTGGCTTTCGCTACGTTCCCGTCAGGGCGCGTGGCAAGCGGCTTCAGTGCTTCGCCCTTTGGTCAGACCAGACTTAGTCCATGAACATGGACCCGTTATAAGGTAAAAGATCCGCAAAAGCAAAGATCTGATGCTCATAGACATACCATGAATATGCAAGCAACTTCATGATCAAATCACGTTATCACAGAACTAGTCACTGCTTATCTCAGTGATAGTAGTAATCCCATAATACCCTCATATGACTTTACATCGGAAAAGTTGCCTGCATACAGGGTAAATCCCTTGGCATGACTTGTATAAATAACATGCGGGGCATAGAGAAAAAATCTGATGAAATAACCTAAGTTGAAAGTAGAGTTTTGCAACAGAATTTTACTAATAGTGACAATGTTTCATCAGTAATACCATTGTCAAAGACTTAGACTAAATCAAAATAGTGGAAGATAAGTGAATCGCTTCTAGCGCGTGGACCATTGAAATTGTGCCTATCTGACTCGATTTGACATCGGTCGCGAGTCGACGATCACACACATTAGCGGCTAACGCTATTTAGCTCGCACGACAGCGCTGGCGCTTGTTTTTATCCTTGTCTATCAGTGTCTGTAGGTTTGCGATGTGTGAGTTTTGAGTCCAGGTTTTTTGATTGCGATGTTGGCGCGTAACTTATCTTCTCTTATAATAATTATATCAATTTTCAAAGAGGTAGATTCGTTATACGACCTACCTACCTACTCCAAATAATATCTAAAAAAACACTACAGTTTACCCGACAAAAATCCTGTTACACAGTAAATATCTAACATTTTGGTCTAGTGGTTAGTGGCCTGACTGGTGAGCATCCAAGACCAATGTTTGTGTGATGAGCACGATCATTTGTTCTGTGTCTGGTGTAATTTATCTAAATTATGTACGTCATTAGAAATATGTAAATATTTTTACTGTTACACAGTAAATAACTAACATTTTGGTCTAGTGGTTAGTGGCCTGACTGGTATGCCGGAGCATCCAAGACCAATGTTTGTGTGATGAGCACGATCATTTGTTCTGTGTCTGGGGTAATTTATCTAAATTATTTGCCAGTTGTCTAGTACTCAGAGCTCAAGCTCTGCTTAGTTTGGGACTAGATGGCGTTGTGTGTAAGTTGTAGAATGTTATATTATATTATTATACGCATGCATTTCATATGACTAAGTTGTAATCCAACTTGAGATTAAATATCCTCTTGAAGCTATGATAATAAAATTATATTACACTTTGTTTATCCTATGCACTTTAGCACTTAATACGGATTTTACCCAGCTGCTAATACCCACGTGGCTTAAACTTACTTTTAAACTTACTTTGATAGTTGGAAAATGTAAGTACGTTAAGGTAGGTACTAAATCTTTTTCAAACCAGCTCTAATCCCACTGCTTTTAGGCACGCAATTGTTTTCCGCACTAGTGCTAAAAATTACGCGTGCGTACCGCCGCCACAATTTTATTACATATATCGTATCAGGCGCGCGTCGATACCCACGAGGCGCGCGTCAACTACCACGAGTCGTGAGTGTATTGAAAAACGTCGTTTGATACACGTGCAAATTTATTACTCGTCACGGCTCGTGCGAATTCCGCCTCGGACGCAATGACAAACTTTCTGCACTTGTATCAAAATGTGCTATTATATTAATATACATAGAATATGTACTAAATCAAATTTTCTTATTTTAGGTCACACTCAAGTTGTATATTAATTAAAATATGATTGGCGATCCTAAAACGTATTTATTTACGGAGCTATAAATCATTAAAATCACGAATACCACACACACACACACACACACAGCATATTTATCCTAAAGTGCATCGTTATGCACGCTATCACACCACTAAATCCCAAAGTCCAGACAGCTCTAAAGAAATTTGTTATGAAAAAATCTGTAAACACTTTTTGCTCGACCTGGGATTCGAACATCGGATACCACGGTCAGCGGTTGCTCTTACTGCATTGGATGAATGTATTGAGAAAGGTAGGTACTTTTGTTATATTATTGATAAGCTCGTTCTCCATTATCTCACTAGATAAGTGAAGATGTGTTTGATAGAGCACGCTTGCCTAGAAGTAACCTATTCACTCTTGACTTAAAGACCTCTAGGTTGAAATTATCAGGAAATACAGACACCAGCAGGGAATTCCACTAGACTTCTTAGCACGCACAACAAATATATATTCCTAAAAGGTTTTGTAAATGCTACGAGTATATACAAATACATTTTTTTTAAGTGAGGAATACATCAAATAATTTTTCTCTCTCTAGATTTTTTATTTTATTTTATATAAACATGTGCTTGACTGCGATTCTATCTTATGGTAAGCAGTAATGCAATCGTTGATGGTGAGGTGCACTAGACTTGAAGACTCAAATAATTATAATCGAATGGGAAGACTGCAACCGGCAAATTGTTCCAGTCCTTCAATGTACAGTCAGGGTTCAAAAGTGCAGTTGCACTCTACCGATATTAAAGTGTCTAGAATTTTTTTATAGAAGAGGACAAATGGATCATCACTCAGTTCGTTTGTTTCATAGAAGGAACCTTAAGAATTAAATAACGAGTTGTGGCACATTGGCCCTCTTTTACAAATAAATTTCATTCAATTAAGCATTGGTAGAGTGCAACTGCACTTTTGACCCCTGACCGTACGACGAGGCGAAACACTTAGTATCCGAACCGTAGAAATTTTAATAACGTATGGGTGGATACTCTCCGTACGTCGGTGGTCCGATGGCAGAAATGAGATGGCGGAATCAATTCATGCGATTCCCGCTCACAATCTCAAAAATCCAACCTGTAAAATACCGAATGGCTACTCTACGCCTGAGCTCAAGGCTTTGAAGATAGAATAGAATTAAATAAAATTACTGAAGAAGAATAAGAAAACAGAAAAAAAATTAAATAGAAAAAATAATAAAAAAGGATTTAAAAGAAGATTGGACTTAACCAATTCTGGATCACCAATTAGCCTCTTCGTATGCTTTTTCACCGAGTCCAAAGCTGTTAGGTGGCATTTTGCTGTACCAGTCCTAATGTGTCTGACACACGGTTGGACAACATTAAAAGCTGAGGATGAGAGTTGAGGCTTGAGGGAATATTGAACTTTAACTGATTATAACCACAGTTTTTTATGATTACTTTCAGTTGTTTACGTTCTAGGGCCGCAGTGCCTTTTTCGTATCCTGCCAGTCCTGGCAGAGCATAGCCATAGCCATTTAATTGCGTTACAATAACGTTACATATATCAACAGCCCCTAAGTTCATGCTAGGGTTACAATATACCAGGCACTTAGTTCTGAAAGGAGGTAACAATGGCCAGACCCTAGGTCAATGACCGACCTTGAAACATATGATAATACCTGCTTAGTGGATTTGATGTATTATACGTTGTATTGCAAAAAGATAACAATGAAAAGGAGTCTTTACATAATAGTGAATGCCTGAGTTCTGTAAAGGATTTTATCATTATGATCGCTTCACAATAGGCCTCCCCAAAAGGTAGGCCGACGACCTATTGAAGGTCGGTTCGTAATATAGGCCTCCGCTAGAAGGAGAGACGCCTTAGTGAAGGTCATTTCGTAATATAAGCCTCCACTAGAAGGACCGATCCAAGGCTTGGTGAAGGTCGGTTAGTAATATAGGCCTCCGCTAGAAGGATTGACGGCTTGATGAAGGTCAGTTCATAATATAGGCCTCCGCTAGAAGGACCGACGGCTTGATGAAGGTCAGTTCATAATATAGGCCTCCGCTAGAAGGAGAAACGCCTTAGTGACGGTCAGTTCGTAATATAGGCCTACACTAGAAGGACCGATCCACGGCTTGGTGAAGGTCAGTTAGTAATATAGGCCTCCGCTAGAAGGATCGACGGCTTGATGAAGGTCGATTCATAATATAGGCCTCCGCTAGAAGGAGAGACGCCTTAGTGAAGGTCAGTTCGTAATATAGGCCTCCACTAGAAGGACCGATCCACGGCTTGATGAAGGTCGGTTCATAATATAGGCCTCCGCTAGAATGATCGACGGCTTGATGAAGGTCGGTTCATAATATAGGCCTCCGCTAGAAGAACCGACGGCTTGATGAAGGTCGGTTCGTAATATAGGCCTCCAACAGAAGGACCGAGAACATCGTGACGATGTCGTGGGAGCCCTGTGTCTTTCAGCTGAGCAATGGAGATGAAAATGTATAGAATATAATTTTGGGCACATTAGCAGTTAACAGTGATGCGGAGGACTTTTCAACGCCATATTGTTTTAGTTTAACCTAGCGGCTTCGCCAGCGTGAATGTAGGTTTCTACATACAAACTTTAGTCTCCCGTTTCATCCCTTAGGGGCTGAATTTTGAAAAATCCTTTCTTAGTGCTTACCTACATCATAAAATGAAACCTTGTCCATAATTTCACGCTCCTACTCCTAGCAGTTTCAGCTGTTCGTTGATATGTCAGTCAGGCAGTTTCTCCTTTACTAGCGACCCGCCCCAACTTCGCACGGGTGCAATGTTGATATTAAATATATTATGCATGTATTATACATATAAACCGTCCTCTTGAATCACTCTATCTATTAAAAAAATGCCGCATCAAAATCCACTGCGTAATTTTAAAAATCGAGCATACATAGGGACAGACAGCGGGAAGCTACTTTGTTTTATACCATGTAGTGATGTAGATTTTAGTCAGTTTTAATTAGCTAAAGGTTTATATTTTTTCTTTGTTTCAGTGTATACTTATTATGATTACAATCAGTTAAGTATTTTTAATAATGTAAATACTGTGTAGCAGTAACTAGATAAATAAAATATTTAAGCTATAATTCCAGCTGAAAGACGACCACAATTTGCCGTAGGCCTCACCCAAGAGTCGCGTGAACATCCTGTGCGTCTCGCATCCATTTGATTCCTGCAACCCTTACCAGTGGTGCTATTCTCTAAGAAAACGCAGCGCTGCCGCAACGACGAACATCCAAATAGGATACATTGAATTAACAATCCAATTTTTAGTAACATTAGGTTGACAATCCAATGTATCCTATTTGGGTGTTCGTCGTTGAGGCAGCGCTGCGTATTCTTAGAGAATAGCACCATTGTTCAACGGTCCACCCTGTGGGATGCCTTCCGACGCTGCGTCTTCCGATATGCAGTCGTCATTCCAGAAACTTTTGACCCTAATAACCATCTGCCCTGACCACAACCAGTTAAGTTTGGCGATTCTTTGGGCTATGTCGGGTAACCTTGGTTCTCCCACAGATATTTTCGTACCTGATGAAATATTTAAGTAATAAGATTTATTAGCTGAAAGTCTGAAACACAATTTCATACCGCTTTCGTTTCTTGTATATTATGTAATCTAAACACACGTTTGGATTACAAACTATAGAACAATGCGCATTGTCTGTTGTGTCACCGAGGCCTCGCGGTAATGATTGCGCGTTAGATCTCCTTTATGAGAAAAATATCTTGATAGTAAATAAGCAGTACTTAACAGCACTCTAATTTCCGGTTTTGGAGAAGAATACATTGGAACTGGTATATCCTAGAACCAAAAATTCGAAGACATGTGACATCCCGGGGCTGCGTGGTGGATTACGGCCCATTCCCTCTGCTAGAGAGGAAGCCTGAGTCCCAGCAGTGGGAACATTATAAGGCTAATGCTACAATGGTAAACTTTGAATGTATATGTTCCTATAGTAAGTAGGATACAAGATTTGAGTAAATGAAACTATACTAACAAAAATTCGAAGACATGTGACATCCCGGGGCTGCGTGGTGGATTACGGCCAATTCCCTCTCCTAGAGAGGAGGCCTGAGTCCCAGCAGTGGAACATTATAAGACTGATGCTTTGCTTTGCTGATAAACTTTGAATATATATTATATGTTCCTATAGTAAGTTGGATACAAGTTTTGAGTACTTAAATGAAACTATATTAAAAAAAAAAATGGGCAAGAGCGAGTCGGACTCGCACACCGAGGGTTTCATACAAACTAACTTTTATAAATAGTTTAATTCCCGAATCGAGTCTCGAAGATTTTTCTGAATCGATTTTTTTTGTGACTTAACTACAAATTTACAGTTTTCAAATTTTTCCCTAACTTATGCTATGCGGAGACCTTGCTTTATGCCCAATTTCAGGATTCTAGGTCAACGGGAAATACCCTATGAATTTTGGTTCCCTTGAGTGTGTAGAAATGTACGTTTTTTGTGACATTAACTGCCTGTATAATAAATGTAATAAAGTGTCTTTTTTTTTCGTTTCATTAAGTTTGATTTTTTTTATAGCTTTAAGGACTGAAGACTTGAATAAGGTTTTAATTTTAACTCGATACCTCCACGCATTCCCAAGATAAAGGCTGCAAACAGCTGCGCCCATCTCCTTCGCAAGCATTACTGCTTAACAGACGGAAGTAAATAAATCCCATTCTTTGGATTTGCACGGAACCAAATTATAAACATTAGCTTTCTTCTTTTGTCATTCTTTCTTTTAATAAAAAACGCATCAAAATCTGTTACATAGCGGAGAAATAGAAAGATATAGGTACATTTGCGGAAAATGACATAATTTTATACTTCATTTCAGCCGAAAGACGTCCACTGATGTACATAGGCCTCCCCCAAGTGTAGCCATAACGACCGGCCCTGTGCGTCTACCGTCCACTAGTTTTGAATTAATTCATATATACTCTGTTTCTCCTAAAAAAAAATTTTGACTCATTAAGTACTAGGAGCGCATAAGCTGTAGGATATTTTTCAACACACAAAAATAAAAGCTGAACACACAACAGACCCTACAGAATTATCGAAACACATTACTGAAAGATGTAAACAGTGATCCATTTTCTGCATACTTATTACTGGGAAGTAACACACAGCAATTTCTAAATAGGTTCTGTTTGACAGTTATTCCCATAAGAATAGGATTTACACACAATAATATTTTGCACATGCATTCCATTTCTTCAGTGCATTTCTAGTGTATTTTCAGTTACTAATAGAACGCTGTTTGCTGGTTGTCGAAAGTAAAGATCCAAAGTTATGAGTGTATTAAAGTACTCTACTGACATAACTCTTGCGATGTAATGAGAGTTCCCGTTTCGTCTGGACTGAGAAGGAACTGTATGCACTGTGTTTTGATAAGTCGTTAAGATGAGTCAGGGTACAGAAATGTATTTGGAGGTTGATTGTTCGAGAGATTTAACGGCACGAAAATGGCAACTAAAGCCCCCAGCACCCGCAGCGTGAACACTTGCAGTTTCCCCAATTCCTTTGTTCTGACAAGAAAAATGGAATTGGGGACGTGGCCAACTCCAAGCGTTCACGCTTACGATCACAAGTTGGCGAGGGGAGTAGAAACACAAGTAGATTTTGGTCAGTAAGTCTGACACTACTTCCCGCTCCACGCAGAATAGGAAAAGTTTGTTATTACCTACAGCATAAATGTTCACCCCTAATCTATTGAAAAACAAACTACATAATTTTACTACTAATGTTTCAAAATAAATAACCCAGCGTCCCTTGTATTAGAAAGAATGCCAGTAATGTTTAAGATATATTTTTGAAGTTCGTCCGCGCATTGAAATTACATACACCGAAATTTCGCTCCATTTTAAATGTTTTCGAAACTATAAAATCAAATATAACATTTTTGTTATGTAACTTTAGACAACACGAATCTTCTATGTAGATTCAAATTTCGTGCCAAACGAAACCGTTAGTTGTCAATGTCTTAAATGACAGTAATGTTACTGTCAAAATTAAACATCAACCTAACATCAGACACACTTGTCAAATTAAGTTACGATCAATCATTCGCTACTTACTAAACGAATTACTGACATTACTCAATTGAAAATCTCTTAATCGTAATTGGCTTGTTAAATCGAGCCTAAGACAAATGTCAACTAATTATAGGTTGCATAATCTTAGTTTAAAAGACATGTTCAAAAACAAAGTAAAAGATATTCAAATTCTAGTATAAAAAAAATATTCCATTGAAAAACATTCTCATTTCAAACATGCAAAACTGGAGAAAGCTGATCGCACAAGTTATAAAAAACATAATCACATAAACCTAATCGTTTAAATATAATTACTGCTAGAGTTTTATGTGATCCTGGTACCATTTGATGAGCCAATAATTGTTATTGGTCTATTTTGACGTAAAAAGAAGAATAAAATTTTAATAGTTTACGTATTGCAATACTCCTTTCACTCCTTGCACTAGGAGTAACAGTTCTCTCACTATAAATTAAAATTGTTTATTCTTAGGTTTCATAAGCATAGAGTATTACTTAAATTAACTTAAAATCGTCATGTGTTTTTCTATCTTAGTTTACTACTAATACATGTGTTAGGTAGAAATAAGTACAAAAAAAACCGGCCAAGTGCGCATCGTTGTTATATCAGCAACAGAAATACATAATTTGTGACAATTTCAACTTTCTAGCTATCGCGGTTCTTGAGCTATAGACGGACTCGCCCGGGTGTCGCCACTGTGCGGAACACGGTGAGAACAAAAAAAACACGATGAGAACAAAAAAAACACGGTGGAGCATACTATAGAGGTGTGCCCCGCCTGGGCGAAGCATCGCCGTGTCCTCGTGGGGGAGATCGGCGGCAGCGATCTCTCGCCGGGCCTTGGTTCAGCCCATGGTCCAGAGTGAGAAGGGATGGCAGGCCGTCGCCTCCTTCTGCGAAGCAGTAATGGTAGCAAAGGAGGAGGCCGACCGCTTCAGGCGGAGGCAACGGGGCGCTCGCCCCAGCCGCCGGCCACCGGGATTCCGATCCGTAGGCGCGGGTTTGCGGACGGCGTGCAATGGGTAGCACGCTGTCCGATCGTCCGGTAACCGACCGGACCGAGCCCAAGTCGTTGACGGCGCGTACTGTTCCCGCGCGCCTCAAGGAGCTGTCAGCAAACCGAAGAGGCTCAGCCTGCTAGCTGCAGACAGGCAGGGCCGAATTTTTCATTGGATGATTTTACCTACCATAAAAAAAAGCTATAGACGGACAGACAGCGAAGTCTTAATAAAAGGGGTCCCGTTTTTACCCTTTGGGTACAGAACCCTAAAAAGAATAACAAACAAAAAACATAGCATTCAATTATAGACAGATTTATTTAGATGTCTGACACGTAGTTTGAAACCTATAAACCTATCCATTGTACACACCTCTGACCTTTCTGAAAGGTACCTACAGCTATAGTTGTTTGTTTTTATTTTTCTACTTTACGATAAGTTCATTATACACCCCTATTTATTAATTAGTGCACAAAAAAATGGGGCTCAATCAGTACCCGTTACTGATCATATTTGTGTAGTCAAAAGTACAAAAAACGAAATCCCAAAACTGTCCACGAAAAGTCATTATTGGTAAATTCATAATTGAATCATCATTCATAACAACTACTATTAGAAAATACTAACCGCAGTGTTTTTACATTTGTGTAGACATTCTTTCATTCATAAACAATAACCTGTACAATGTTTCCATAAATTGATTGAGATTTTGGAATATAAACAAACGCTCATAACTTTGCTGTTTATGAATATTATGCATTGAGATTTTACTTAAATAATAACAAGACCTTTTCTAATAAGCCCTTTAAGTATTTGCCATAATTAAAAATAGTGGTGTATACACAAAGTGTCTTATCTAATGTTTGTTTACAAATTTTGCATAAATGTACTTCGTATATCTAATAAATTTATTCTAAAATGATGGTTTTACTTAGTGTTTTTCTGTGTGTTTTATTAGTTAGAATATGGTAATTAAGATAAAAAAATAAAATATTCATAGGCTCGTGTTTGTTTCGCGATGTTGAGGTCGAAGATGGAGCACGGTTGCCTAGAAGTAACCTATTCACACTTGACTTAAAGACCCCTAAGTAATATCTACCAGGAATTACAGAATCAGTGTTCAAGAGTTCCTCTTCTTGCTGTGTATATCATTCTGAACGGCCAGATTGTTAATTCTAGAATAATTATAATTTTCAAAACTGTTACTGATTCAGCTTTATGTTGCTTTCTAACGAAATTCTTGTAGTAAAAAAAATAAACAATAAATTCCGATCCAAATAGAAAGAAACATTCGTATTTGATAGAATGTAAACATTGATTTCATTCCAGCTTTTAGCATAACTTAAATATTTTCAGAAGACCAACAAATCAAAACTCACGTTTTATAGTCAGTAAAAGTGAAAGCTGCTGTCTTAGTTTCCATAATAATATTTTTATACACCCATAACATACAGGTAGGTAGGTATATGTGTCAAAAGAAATCAGAACCCTTTGTTGTCCGTCCGTCTGTCTGTCAAGACCATTTTATCTCGAGAACGCGCAGAGGTATCGATCTGAAATTAAACCGTATACTTAGGTCTACAGTCCAAATATAGGAAAAGATCTGAAAATCTCCCACTTTGGGTAGAGCGAGAAAGCAAGACTTTTACTGACTAAAACCGATATTTTTTCAAAAAACCCATATTTTGTTCAATTGTGCTTTGCATTCCAGGACTACGAAAACACTTTCGAATATTTCTGCAGCCCTAGTACTTATGCGCTAGCGGGTAAAGCAGAGCCGTGCGTTTCTGTAGTAACCACGCCCATGGTCCGCTAGTTATTTCTATTATTTTAAGATTATCATCATCTCTCTAGCCCTTTTCCCAACTAGCTCCCAGCCTAACCAGATTTGTTTGAATACCCTTGTTTCACATGGAGCAACAGCCGATCAGACCTCCACAACTCATTTACTGGGCAACACTATACTCCTTCCCTAATTAGAAACAAAAAGGAGAAATTAGTAGCCGAATGGTACCCTAGAGAAGACAAAAGGAAGAGAGGACGCCCAATAAGAAGGAGGGACGACGATATAAAGGCGGAACCGGTACCAATGTGGAAAAGGAAAACCCATGACCGGGAACTGTGGAAGAATGTGGGGGAGGCCTATGCTAAAGTAAAACAATTTTCTAAAACCGATGTCGGAAAATAAAATTCTTACATTTCATTAATAACTAAACAGTGTATTAGAATGATAACAAATGCTTCAATATATTTACTTATCTCAGGATCCTGAAGGTCCTGGACCTTTTGAAGGCATACGAGGGGCTGAAGCCAACTCGCAGAGGCCCTTTAGTCAATTTTCAAGGAAGGGGATACCAACGTATATCCATGTATGCGCTATGCTAGTGCACTCAAGGACAACCCCCGGTTGGAGAAAAACTATTGTGACATATGGAAAACAAAGACTATGGTACAGCGAGCTACCCATGGCTCGCCGTCCGCAAGCCCGCGCCCATGCGCAAGCCCGCGCAAAGGCAGGGGGTGATTTGCACACCAAATAAATGAGCATCCGAAAACAACCGCTAAGGCTAATTTTATTATTACTATACTACTTGGATAGACTGATGGTTAGTCATCTGACTACCTGTAAGGACAGTCAATGATCTACAAATGAAAGCTGGGACCAACGCCTTTACGTGCTTTCCGAGGCGCGGGGTGCTAGCGCGTTTAATTTGAAAAAAAAAAAAAAAAACATTTTGGTTGGAAATCATGGCATACAGCTGATTATTATTTCTTTTGTCCTGAGTTGTTATCGGTCATTCTCCGATTCGGCGTTCTTTGCCTAATTACCGTGACCTTTTTTATTTTTCACTGATTGGACTTAAACACATTAAAATATGAAACAAATCAAAGATACGAATTCAATAATTAATGAGGCATGTAACAATTAATAGTGGTTTTCTAGTTATTGAGACTTAAAAAATTTATGAATATGGTAATTAGAAAAAAATAATATTTAATGTAACGGTAATTAGAAAATATCATCAAGTCTATGTAAAATATGATATAATAATAAAATGATAATAACACACACTAATAATTTTTATACATATAATTATAATTAAGGCAATAGAATTAAAGATGTCCCTCATAACTATAATATAATAATTAAAATATTATAATACATACTATAATTTATTAAAAATTAGACACTTTCAATGAAAATCAAGTAACAAGAAACAAAATAAAACAAAAATTGTTTTAATTGGTATTTTTTTTTAGTTTGTTGAAATGATATTTATAAAAAAAGATTATGAGGATGGAACTTAAAAGAATAATATTCTAAATCTCCTTAGATAATAAAGATAGATCTTGCTTAAAGCTACTCACAGCTCTTTTAGATTTACTTCTATTAATATCATGTACATATACTCTATAAAGAATCATCATAATTATACAGACTCGTATGTCATACATTTAAATCAGTCTTGTTTTATAGTAATTTTGTAATCAAACAAACAATTTAAAAACTGAATATAAACACCAATATTTAAAAAATAATTTCATTAGAATCAGATAAATCGAAAAATGAACCTGTAGTCTTCTTATCCTTAATACTAATATTTGGAACATTTGTCTTTGTTTTAAAGGAAAGCGTTGGAATCAAGAGACACGGAGCCCAAAAACTGTCTGTGTTAGATAAATTTACGCTATTTCCCGCTTTTTTGAACCTCTCAAACCTCTTAACCATATTATGTTTGACTTCGAAGACCCAGGAAATACAGAAGTGGGCTACACCAGCCAATAAGATAAAATTTTAGATTTTTCTGAAGTAACTTAGCCGTTATGTATCGCAATTATATTTGTTTTCATAATCTTGAATCTTTATTTTCTGTCAATTGCTCAATATTGCCTAATAATATCATTTTTTCAGTAGAAGATGATGACAGAGCACTAGATGGACGCGGCGTTGATGTGATTAAGGAAGATTTAAAATTTGGTGTCTTCTTCAAGGGAACTACTCGTAATTCTTTTTCAAAAGACTGTAGACAAATCTTGTTTTGCTGATTATCTTCTTTTTTTCGATCTCGATCGATTTTTTTTCTTTTAACTTCCTCTTGGTCTTTTTGGGTTTTCCCAACATATAAATTAAATAACTTGATGAATGATCAGCATATAATATAGGCATATTTACGGAGAATGATCATAATAATCTACGAAAACCGCGGGAAAACTTTTGGGTCAACATCGTGGTTACAGTTAGTAACTATGGTTAGTAAACAAGTATTAATTTTTCATATAACGGTAATTATAATCATATGGTAATTAGTATACGGAAATTAGAAAACGATACATTTTCTTAAAAATGTCGAAAACCGACACAGTATGTAAATACTAGCTTATTACAACGTAAGGAGGCCAAAGTACTGTCTTCATCTTCATGACAACTTGGGTCTAACTTAAAAAATCAAATATTAAAATAAGTACAACGGTAATTAGAAAAGTTTTTAACCATGGCTACGGTAATTATATACTCACGTGCTTCATTGGCGGTACACTAACGTTAGAGACCAGCAAATGCTGATGGGCTGCGGTACACGCTGAGGAGACGCGACAAGTACGGTAGCGATGTGCAAAATACTGTTATTTAGGGATTTGTACCCGAGAACAGAAAATGGCACGGAAATTATAACCTTCGACTGGACAAGCGGTTACTTAGTGATAATTAATTATAGACTGGTTCTATTAAGTCCATATTTTGAGAAACGATACACGTTTCTTAATACTGTTTAAAACGCTGAATGGATCAAAGTAAATCTGTACGTTACAAAAATTACAAGCAATTTTTAACATTAAGTTGGTGTGCGGACATGCCACGGTAATTAGAGAACACAGGTCCTTTGAACATGGTTAAATTAATTTAGTCTTAACTACTTAAGACAGAAGCCAATGTTTTTGTTTACAGCTAGATACGGATGCTACCTAACATATAAAAAAACATACATGATTGAATATGACAATATTACGGATTAGGCAAGCCCGGACACAAAAAACTTGCTAATCGGAGAATGGCCGTTATATTTAAAACAATAAATAACTTGGAACTGTTATTTTGATGTGGTTTAGGCCACCAGGATATCTTGGCAACCTAAACAGTTTTATTACATTAACTACTCAAATTATACTTCTTTTTGTCAATTTTTCTCTAGCGTAATCTGCCCCTCTAGAATGTTTGATTTGTTAAGTACTAATCTACCATGCTCTTTATTTTGAGGTATGAACTCATGTAACGAGTTTTCCCTCTCTAAAATAGAGCGAGAGGTCCTGTCAGACTTTTGCTGACTAGAACCACACCTTTATTCCTACAGTTGCCTTGCATTTTAGGACCACGGTTTCCCGTTCTAAGATCACGCGTTTCCCGTTCTAGGTCCTAGGGGTTTCACGGGCTAGAACCCTGGGTTTACCACCAATGCTCTAACGACCAGAATTATAACTATTTTCAGCGTTGTCGAAATTCTTGTATCATCTTAGGAATATAAGATGTAGCCGACTGAATATCTTTCTAAATTAGTGACTTTAAAGTTATGAATCTCCGTGTCTTAAGACCTACACGTGTTGAAATTCTATTAGTTAAATAAAGAAAATTTACATAAAATAACTCGTATTTGGTCCCACATAACTTAAATCTGTGGCACAGACCTTGAAATAAAATCATTGACAAATTACTTTAAATATTTATAAGTGTTTTAAGAGTCATTTGTAATTTTTATATCTTTAATAGTTTTTGTTAAACGTTAATTATTAAATAAAATGAAAAATAACTTTATTTTCCTTCTACTATTTTCCTTAAACGTCCTCCAGACAAACAAAACAATAAAAAAAGAATTAACAAAATTGTCATTCAATTCACCAAAAAAGAATGAACATAGTCAAACGAGTTGCGGGCCTGTAAAGTCAAGATTAGTGCTCAGACACAGAGCCGCGGGGCCGCGGTAGACCACTAAGGAGATGGTGTAACGACCTGAATGTCTTACTTAAGAATTGGAACGAGAAAGCGAATAACCGTGATAATTGTAAAGAATGGAGGGAGGCCTTTGTCCAGCAGTGGGACAGTACAGGCTAGCTATAAATAAATAAAAAATAATAAGAAAATTCGTCCACGCGTTCACACGTGATAACGTGAGCAAGTGAAACAGAGATTCATTTCGTAATCTGTCATTTGTTCACTTGAATAGGGTCAAATAATGGTTATGTTACTTTATAAGGCTGTTGTTTTTTTAACCGACTTCGAAAAGAAGGAGGTTCTACGTTCGGATGTATGTATTTTTTTTTTATGTATGTTCACCGATATCTCAATCAATTGTGGACCGATTTTGTTTTGATTGAAAGATTATACTCCCGAATTAGTCCCATAGAAATATTATTTTGATCCGATGATAAACTTCACAGATTTAGAACGGAACTCTTCAAAAAAACGTAGCAGAAGGAAGGCAGGATGGCTGATGGAACAAGGGGAGAGGATACATAGAACTGATCTAATGATGAAGCCGGAAGGCACATAAGTAAGAACCGGTATTCTGTAATAAATAAGCGTACCAAAAAAAAAAAAAAAAAGCCGTGTTTGGGGTGATGATCATGATTTGATTGATGATGGAAACGAATGGCGGAAGGTATCTATTTAAGTTTGTCTGACGTGTACCTACTATGAGTACTACAACTAAAAAGTGTGAAATAAAAAGCTTTATACAAAAAAAAAAATACAACCAACTTCAATATAAAAAACACAAAAAAGTGCAAAATAATTTTAATTTCGGAAGTCGGTGTTAAATAACGAAGACACCAAACTATTATAGAAACACCGACTTCCGAAATTAAAGTTATTTTGAACTTTTGTGTTTTTTTTTCACAATGAGGTCGGATATATTTTTTTTTTAAGTTTTTAAAGGATATATTTTATGACTGGCACTCAGACTTGGAACAAGCTAGAAATTAGAGATAATAATATTCAATTAAGATTGAATCATATTATGTTTACAAGACGTTCAAAAAACATTCCACTGATAGCAATTCGGTCAATCTACTTTTTTATTTTAAGTAAAAACATGCAAAAAACTGTCTGTGCCTTTCTTTTTATAAGCTATTAGATTTGATTAATGATTAGAAATCTATTTATTGATAGTTGTTATTTTCAATGTTTTTGCTGTTCTTTTTTTTTAAAGATTTTTCTTATATCTTGCGTGATTTAGTTTTTTGTTAATAAATCAAAGTTTAAAGTTCAATTCAATGAACTGTGATGCAGCGGATAGACTCTCACACAATAACGAATGATAAACATAATCCTTTCAACAACAATAAAAAAGTGGGTTTTTAAGACTAGGTAATTAAGTAGGTACCTAGAGTTTTTACCCACAGAATATTTATTAATAGATAGATTTTACTAACGATAAATATTAAGGAAACGACACCGTGAGTGTTAAGTCACTGTTTATTTACTAAAAAAACTTTCTAGAAGTAATAAATAGATTTAGCTTCATAATAAAAAGGAAGAATTTAATAATAACACTAATTAAAAACATCCATTTTGTATACCTATTTCAAATCTGGTTTTATGGTTTTTCAATGACATGGTTTTTTTACCTAATTTTTAAGTCCTTATGACCTAGGCAATTAGACATAATAATGTTGATGTGTGATTGGTTGTTTTTTTACGTAGAAAATTAACATAAGACTCTCTGGGTGTAGTAGGAGGGAGTGCCTGGTTTGTTTTTGTGTCTGGCTTTGTTTTGAAGCCTGGCTTTTTGCTACAGTGTACCTTAAGCTACCTTTTTAGAGGGATACGGTAATTGCCTGGTTTTGTTTTGTGTCTGGCTTTGTTTTGAAGCCTGGCTATTTACCCACAATGTATCTTAAACTAACTTTTTAAATTGGAAATAATTACAAAAAATTTGAAAAAATTTAGGTACGAAAACTAGGCCAGAATGAATGAGATACCTCTAGGTTTCAAAGAATCACCCCAAAATACTCTATGAAGCATTTCGGGTATGAGCACTAGAAATGACAGATAACTACTACAACTTTTCTGACCCGTCTCAATGCCCACTCCGTATGCCTTCATCATCTTTTAACTCTTTAAAATACATTTAAAATATAGTTTATTTTGTTCTAGTCAGAAAATATATTGCGCATTATTTAACACTACAATCAATTAAAACTTATCAAAGAGTATCAAACGCGGCGTCAATTACGCGAGTGTCATATTTGTGAGTGTCACGCCCGTGTCATGAAGTGTCAAACATCAGCTGCATGATACAGAGGTAAAATAGACAGTGTAATGTAATATTAATGGTGCCTACTTATGTTAGAATAATAATTATTATACAAAATTAATTTTAGTATATGCGAAACCTAAATATAGTTTGTTCAGAATCAGTAACTGAATCGATTCCAATAATTTTTACACCATATTTTTTTTTAAAGAAAGAAAAAAAAGGACAGTTTATTTACACGAAATGACGCAAAGCTTAAAACTAATTAACAAACACAAATACTATATAAGGAAACAATATAAGGTATCTCAAACGTATTTAAAAATGGCAAATCATTGCGGGCATTGTACACCATCGCACAGCTGGGTGCGGGAGCAAAACAACCCCTCAGTCGCCCGGATGGCCTGGTGACCATGTATTTGTGTAGACAACCAGGTAACATAACAAGCTTATAACTTTGTGATTTTTCATGATACAGTTATGAAATTTTGTACATAGATTCTTTACATAAAAATACTAGACATGTGTTTCGAGTTTTCGCATGTACTGAAATTAATGTTATATACACGATGTTATCGAGGCCAATCTAGGAAGAGCTAGCAACACGACCTGAATTGAGGTGGCTCGAGAAAAGAATCGTCATCATCATCATCATTTCTCTCAAAAGATGTTCAGTGTTGGACATAGATCTCCCATGACTCCCGACTTTCCCCTCCTGTGATTCCCGCCAGGTCACCGGTTCACTTTGCAAGAGGCCTTCCAACCAACGCCTGCGTCTTTCGGTACACTGTCACTGTACTATATGACCCCAGCGATCATCTATTCTGCAAGAAATATGCAATATGCTTCTTAGTATCCAGTCATCTCATTCCAGTGTTCATTTATACTTTGATCATTCATATCTCCCAACTTTATCATTCTGCTCACTACTCGAACTTCTTCGCATAATCATTCCTTTCTAACATCATCATCGTCATCATTTCAGCCAAAAGACATCCACTGTTGGACATACGCTTCCCCCAAGCATCGCCACAATGGCCGGTCTTGTGCGTCTCGCATCCATCGGACTCCAGCAACCCTAACCAGGTCATCGGTCCACCTTGTGGGAGGCCTTCCAACGCTACGTCTTCCGGTACGCGGCCGCCACTCCAGAATATTTCAGCCCCAACGGCCATCTGTTCTGCGAGCAATGTACTCAGACTATTGCCACTTAAGTTTGGCGATTCTACGTGCTATGTCGGAAACCCTGGTTCTCTTGTGGATATCTTCATTCCTGATTCGATCACGCAAGGAAACTCCGAGCATAGCCCTTTCTATTGCCCTTTGTGTGACTAAGTTTCCTTAAGAGGCCCATTGTAAGCGACCACCTTTCAGAACCATATGTTATCACTGGCAACATGCACTGGTCATAGAATTTTGTCTTGACAGTGAGTGTCTTTTGATTTTCTAACATATGCCATTTAAGGGGAGGACGACTTTGACCAATGATATCATAACGGAGGAGTCTGACTATGACCATAAAGGAGGCTGTAAATTTGAAATGGAATTTATATTATCAGTCATTGAAAGATATGCACAACTGGACGTACATAACTACACACTCAGAATGAAAACATTAAAAATCCATGTGACAAAAGTCACCGGGCAAATTGTTGTGTAAAGATAAATAAGGCACGTTTTGATAAGACAATGACTTATATAAGTATTAAATTTTGCGTTGTATTTATACGAATTGAGAACTTATTAAATAATAGTTTAAGGGGACTATATTATAGAAGCGGGTCGTGAGTTCTGTAATGAGTAAAAGTATATGCACTACAGTAAACATAGTCAAAAAAATATGTTATTTTTCAAGATATACACCGTTAAATTTTAGTCATTTTAATCCCGCGGAGGGTCGATTCAGAATATGAAATACTATCAATATCTAAAGAAAAAATAAAGTCGTTTTTTTCTAAAACTCGAATTAATATACGGATATGTATACGAAATTAATTTCTTTAAGTAAACGAGTCGATGACCTTGTAGGTAGTGGTCGGTCGTTGCGTACTAACTACTTACAGTTCATTGTCCTCGCTCAGCTGACGTTTACTTAGACAAATTAATTTCGTACATGCGTAAATTAATTCGAGTTCAAAAAAAGTAGCTTACTTTTTAATTTTCTCTTTACAAATCTATAGTATTTTATGTACCAAATCGACCCTCCACGGGATTAAAACGACCAAAATTTAACGGTGATAGTGAGTTATAAACAAAAATCACGAAGTACATATAATATAGTGAATTATAAACAAAAATCACGAAGAAGCCTCTACAAATTACTTTTATTGATAAAAATCCAGACTAATATAGATGCAAACATTCTGATTGTTTGTCAAATTATTCTACAAGCAATTTTACCGTTATAGTTTTCATATTAAAATAAATTCTGTAGATTTTTAGTAAATCGCTAAAATGCTTCATTATTTGCAAGCATTTTGTCTTTGCGCATCTCTTTCTTTTGTATGCCGTCTGACAGTGAGGGCGCTTTAGGTGCTTTAGTCCTCTTAAGTATAAATAACACTGGGTTTAAAATATGGTCTGGTTTGGAGCCCGCAATTATCAGCACGTACTAAGAAAAAAGTATCATTTGAAAGAGATACCCAGGAACACAAATGAAAACAGACGACGACAAATAGCTTAGGCCTTGTTTATGGAGACGCGGTACGTTGATCGGCGCGTTGGGCGTTCATCATACATTGCAGCAGCGGACCGCGTCATCGCTCGCGCAAACACAAACATATGGCAACGTACGACGGACTGCCCAACGCGTTGCTCAACGCGCCGCGTCTCCGTAATCGAGCACATAGGGTAACACAGCAGTGTTATTCTCTAAGAAAACATACTTGAGCGCAGCGCTGTCCCAGTGACCAAATCCAAGTAGGTACATTCAAACCACATACAAATACAGTGTACCTATTTGGATTTTGACGCTGGGTCAGCGCTCCGCTCGGTTCTACTCAGTCAAAGTTGGACATGCTCTCTCCCACCACCATAGAACGCGAAAAGTCATTTGGCAATTTTCCACCTCAAAAGAACATTATAAAAAGAACTTGGGGAAAAAATAATGAGTAGAAATTAGATATCGACAGCTAAATGTAAAACCTCATTAAAAATATTATAATGACCAAATCATTAACGAAGTAAATTCTTAGAATAACTTGTTTCACTGTACCTATCCCCAAAAATGTTAGGTATATAAGTAAAAAAGTGATATAACCAGTTTAGTGTCAACGAACTCGAATAGTTTCGGTCTAGATTTTTTAGACACGTCATTTAGGCCTAGGAGAGTTTGTTGTGTGGTATAGTTTAAAGATAAAAAAGGCGCCATACTTTGTTATTTTGTAAAGCATCGCCGTAAAATGGCCTCATAAGAAGACTCAAAGTCACTCAAAAGGCAATGAAAAGGGCTATGCTCGGAGTTTTCTTGCGTGATCGAATCATAAATGAAGATATCCGCAAGAGAACCAGGGTTGCCGACATAGGTGTCCAATCGCCAAACTTAAGTGGCAATGTAATGGACAGGGCACATTGCTCGCAGAACAGATGGCCGTTAGGGCCGAAAGGTTCTGGAGTGAAGGCCGCGTACTGGAAGACGCACCGTTGGAAGGCCTCCCACAAGGTGGACCGATGACCTGGTCAGGGTCACTGGAGTCCGATGGATGCGAGACGCACAGGACCGGCCATTGTGGTGACGCTTGGGGGAGGCCTATGTCCAACAGTGGATATCTTTTGGCTGAAATGATGATAAATGATGATGAATGATGATGATGAAAGCATCGCTTGCCAGAAGTAAAAGTGCCTAATGCGAGTTTGTTTTTAAGGTGACTCTAAATGCCAGTGACCTTGAGCGAACAAAACAGGAGGACGCGTCGCTCCCCTCGCATCAAGATTTTTCTTAATATATTTAGAGATTTTTAATAATAGGTCCTTTATTTATTAAACACAATATGAATAAAAGCCGTATAACAAAAGATTGGTAGTTAAATTATCTTTTAGTTTGTGAATGTTTTTTAAAAATAAATCGAATGGTTTTTGAATAATCTTCACTTTTTTGTCTGTGTTAGACATAAGTTTCATAATAAATTACACCAAAAATAATCATGAATCTGACCCTGACTTACGATTTCAAACGTGTATATCTGCAAGATTATGTGACGGAAATATTTGAAAGTTACATAATAATAAAGCTTGTTTTTCAAAAAGATCTGTTAAAAACAAAAGTCTTGACTATTATTATTATTAGACCCGAGCCAGTACCTACAAAATACATAGTCTTTTTTTAGGTGAGAAAATCATCCAAAGACAACTCCCGCCCTTGGACGCATCGGGAGATAGTGTCAAACTTTTACTGAATAAAAACCCACTCCTGTTCCTTCTTTGCCTTTGTTTCAAGGCCCCGGGGGCACTTTAACATTACCTGTGGCACCAGTAGGCTTCGATCCTGATATGCCCCTACGGTTTGCTTACATCTCCTTGAGGCGCGCGGGAACTATACGCGCCGTCGACAACTTGTGCCCGGTCCGAACGGTTCCGGACGGTTGGACGGGGAGCTACTTATTGCTCGCAGTCCACAGACCTAAAAAATAATCTGTGACTGCAACCGGCTCTTAAGCTAGTCCCGAGTATCGTTTGTAAATCTTTGACAGACTTCACAGATAGTCATACGATTAAAAATCTAAAATCAGTCTTGCCAAGAGCTGCCGTGTGTTATCCAATTATTGGGTTGTAGAGGTGAGATAGGCAGTTGTAGTGGTACTTGAGTACATAAGGACTACTGAGAGCGGAATGCCGACCCGATACAGTCGGTAAAATGCTAGGCAATTAGATTTTTTGAATCACGGAACAAGACACTTATCAAAACAACATACGATACAACGTGAAAACTTACAAAACGCCTAATAAACACACTGCAAAAACCGTAATTTAATCGAAGCCGCATAAATCACATTAAAACAATAACGCACATTTACCTTCCTACACGAATACCTCTACATAAGCATTATATGTACCAGGGCGTCATCAAGGTGTGAAGATCACAAGTACAATGTACCAGCTGTTATGACGTCAGCGCCGCGAATCCATTCAACTGGATAGTAAAGTGTAACGTGTTTACAATGGCTTATATTTATGCTGACTTAGTAACTACTATTGCGGTTAAGGAATTATAATAATAAATAAATCGGTCTTTAGTGGTTGAGATTCCAGACAAATTATAATACTTACTAGTAACTAGTAACAATAATAATTTATGCTTTTTTTTTGGAAATATTTAAAAATGTTAAAAATATGTTTAAGGAAATAAATAAAGGAAATAATTTATTAATAATGAGATAACTTTTAGTTGACAATATTTGTTAGTTAGCTCTTATTTCTATAAATATAATACAAGGATAAAACTTTCCGAATTCTAATAATGAATAATTAAAATCAGCTCATACTAGTTTAATAATTGACGATGAAACTTAAAAATATACTGAAAACAATAAATTACTAAAAATTGTCAATAAATTAAAATGTCAAATCTTCTTTACCTTCTTCCTGCCCTTGTCCCACATTACTTTGGGGTCGGCGCAACACGATTTTGTCTTCCATTCTGTCCATTCACTCCCTTTTCTTTCATATCACTCTTCACACAATCCCTCCTTCTCCCACTCTCTCTTCATCCAAATACATGTATACTCAGAACTCTTTTAGTAAAATGCGTTTCATCTCTCCTCTTCACATGAACATACCAAGACAAACAATTTTCTTTCAACTTTTCAGTCATTGCCGCCATCTTCAAACATCCTCTAATATACTCATTTCTCACTTTATCTATCACACATCGATCTCAACATTCTCATCTCCACTACATGCAATCTTTTTCATCCATCTTTTTCACAGCCCAACATCCATACAGTATGATAGGTTGTATCACGGACTTTTAAAATGTCAAAAACCATAATAAATAACAGATAAATTATAGTATGTGCTAAATATAATTAGAATTCTAATTTTAAAAGTGTCTTCATAGATCACAAGAGTTATAAGCTCCAAAGCTGATACTTATAATTAAAAAGTGAATACCAACCATGGACTCGTACGTCAAAGTGCGTACAGATAATAATATGATTTTTTTAAATAAAATAATTCTATCGCCGTGTTTACTCTTGTAACGGACATCAGATGTTATATACATACATGTGATAAGCGGAACTCTTCTATGTAGGTTTGTAAGTATATAACGGTTACCTGTTCAAGACCTACTTGGTGGAATGATGTCTAACCTAGAACGAAACTCATTCACAAATCGGATATTATAATATATACAACTTAAAATGAAGACTTTTTATGTAAAGAAATAATAAAATTTTAAAACTCAGCTAATATTCACAAACTAAACTAAATTAAACCAACAAACCAAATCGATTTTGATACAAAATCAACCAGTTACAATTCACCACCATAATTTCATACAAACCTACGCCTTACTTGTTTATAATCTATCAAACTCAATATTCAGTGAAATAGGTAATATATGGTTGAAACAAGACGTCATAGTTAATGCACAAAATAGAAAAGAGAAGGTTGACTCCATACAAAATCAAACTGTCCAGCCTTTTCTTTACTATAAATGGGTCGGCAAGGCTAAAAATAATAAAATAAACCCGACTGCGTCAAAAATAAATTTTAATAAAAACTGAAAAGATAAAAACAAGTTCAGTCCAATAGTAAATAATGCAATTTTATTAATACGGCATCGAAATAATTTCATAATATTGATAAACACGTAGAATAAAACAAATACTTAATGAATTCTAATATTAATTTTTACAACTACTTATAAACAACTACATACATACAAACACAAGGGCCATGGGGTCCAAGTGCTCATCGAGTTGTTCGTGATATCAGCAAACAGCTGGTCGAATCTTCGCGTGACCAGAGGGCTGGGCTTTTCTCCGGTCAACGAATCTGTACCTCTACCATGAGTTTTAAGCAATAGTATTCGTCGCTACTCGATATCGACGCCGTAAATATTTTGTATGGCAAATTTTGGTTCTGTAAGTGACCGCTAGAGGTGCTGCAAAATTTGCCATACAAAATATTTACGGCGTCGATATCGAGTAGCGACGAACACTATTGCTTAAAACTCGTGGTAGAGGTACAGGAAGCTAACGTTCTGGGCAGTTTTCCCTTTGATATCGATGTGGATGAACTTTTTGATGACCAATAAGTTCTGTTTTACCCATTTGTACAAATGTACATATTTTTAATTTTAATTCTAGTATCGAAAATATTGACTGCAACAGTTGGATCCTATATTGGATAGAATGATTTTAGTCTAGATTATTTACTGTCAAGAAATCAGTCAGAAAAATGACGCAAATTACATATTCCAAAGCGTAGATCTCTGTGGAGAAGAATGTGCAAGAAACTCCATGGCCACTCACCATTTGAATACCGTAATTAGAGACACAATAGAAAGACAATAGGTGTGCGGATAGCGGTGTCCTCTTGGGGCTTGAGAGCTTATTATGTTATGTACGAGCATTGCAAACATCTTGGTTACATGAGGTTACCCTGTCACACAGTTACTGGATTTCTTTATCCGGCAGAAGATTGCTATATGCTGATGATGATTTTTTTTTTCGGTGAGAAAATCATCCAAGAAATTTCCACGTCCTCGGGTGGGGCGGGAGGTAATCCTTCGTTGCCTTTAATACTGGGGCCGAATCTTCCTTTCTGAAACAAACTCTGGCCTCAGTAGGCTTCGACCCTGCTGGGCCCCTACGGTTTGCTAACAACTCTTTGAGGCGCACGTGGAACGATACGTTTCATCGATGACTTGAGCTTGGGCTGGACGGTTACCGGACGGTCGGATGGCGAGCTACTAATTGCTTACCGTGCGCTCGCGATGCTGATGATGATAATAAAATTGCACCTACGCGTGCCATCCGTTCCTTACCTTCTGTTGTTTATTTTATGATTGCTAAAGGGCAAATTGTTATAGCGGAATAAACCTTAACCATTAATGACATTTGATGGGCGCTTCTATGCTCATCATAGAGATTTCCATACTGACGGAAATCAGGAATGCGGTAAGCATATGCTTGACTGCAATCACACCTGATGATAAGCAGTGATGCAATCGTTGATGGTGAGGCGCACTAGTTTATTAAGAGCCTATTCACTCTAGCCTTGAAGACACCTAAATTATAATTCGGACGGGAAGACCGCAGCAGGCAAACTGTTCCAGTCCTTCGATGTACGTGGTAAACAACGAGGCAAAACGCTTAGTCCAGACCGTAGAAATTTCAGCTACGTAAGGATGGGATATTCGTCGTGCGGTCGTCCGATGGCGGAATCAAGTTATGCAATTCCCGCGTACAATCCCTAAAATGCATCTTAGTAGTTTTATGTATGATGGAAGTATTGACCAATGGTTTTCGATATTGAACAGAAACCGCCTTTGTAACTAAGTTTAGAAATAGAAATTCGGTTTTAGTTGATTTAGAGTTTATAAACGAATTTAAGAAATCTGTAGACTTGTTGAATATACATACACCGTTAAATTTTGGTCGTTTTAATCCCGCGAAGGGTCGATTCGGTACCACATGAAACCCTACGATTTGTAAAGAAAAAATTAAAAAATAAAGTTTTTTTTAAACTCGAATTAATTTACGTATGTATAAAAGTAATTTCTCCAAGTGAATCTCAGTCAAACCTCCCACCTATATTAACTCTACTTTTAGAAAAATAGTACCTTATTTTTTAATTTTATGTTTACAAATTGATGCTGTTTCATGTACCGAATTGACCCTCCGCAAGATTAAAACGACTAAAATTTAACGGTGTACATGTTACCGGCCAATCACGATTTTAGGATTTTTTTGTGTAAAATCATCCAATAACATCTCCCGCCCTTGGGCGGAGCGGGAGATAGTGTCAGACTCTTACTGACTAAAAACCCACCCCGTTCCTTCGTGGCCTTAGATACCAGGGTCGGGCTTTCCTTTCGGAAGCAAACCCTTGGCCCCAGTAGGCTTCGACCCGGCCTGCCTGCAGCTAGCAGGACGAATTTAAGAAGATGATCTTCGAAGAATCGATGATTCCATGGGTCGTCCGAAAGGAGGGTCCTAGGACGCAAGGGAAACAAGGAACATAGAAGTCAGTAAAATTCTGACACGCCCTCCTCTCCGCCCTAGAACGAGAGATGTCATTGGATGATTTTCCCATAAGAAAAAGTCAGCCAATATCTCCATTTATACAAAATTATTTTTAGTATATACGAAACCTGAATATAGTTTGATCAAAACCAGTAACTGACTCGATTCCAAACATTTTTACACCATGTTATATTTTTTTCCAAAAATATTTAAAAAAGGTCACAAGTTGGACACTACCACACTAAGTACAACACTGGTCACGGCAGGTTATAGCATTGGCGCCAGCTTACAGCTGAGTGCTACCGGATGGCCCGGTGACCATGTGTTTGTGTGGACAACCAGTTACCATAACAAGCTTATAACTTTATGATTTTTCCTGTGTACATAGATTCTTTGCATAAAAATACTAGACCCGTATTTCGGGTTTTGCATATACTAAAAAAAGGATTATATATGAATAGATGATACCTACTTACAGTATAATGTGATAGGGGCGTGGTCTGATACATGAAGCAACAATCATTTGACCTCCACAATCATAACCCAAGACAATTATATATTGAAAGAACTATCAAAGACTAATGTAATAAACGATTAAAAGTTCTATGACAACAAAACCACAAACTGTCTAAACGATAATATAACAATTTGAAAATAACAGATTCCAAAATAGGATAAGATAAAGATTTTAATTATAAAACCGCTTCTATTGAGAGAATCAGAGTATACTGTAAACAAACTGTTGTGGAAATGTATAGTAAACAGAAAATTGTAAATATTGCTGTTGATAGTGGAATAAACCAAGATTTGTATCGTATCTGTAGGTACCTTAATGATCGTCGCACTAGTGTCCATTAGCGTGTCTATTACTACATCGATATTACTCATTGACAACAACGATCAAAAAATATGGCGGAGTGACGTTTCAGACACAGTATCCGAATTGGCTAATTCAAAACTTTTTTACACAGTAAGTATCCGAATTGAAACAATAACATAATATAATATTTCACAACTATCACACAACGCCATCTAGTCCCAAGCTAAACAGAGCATGTGTTATGGGTGACAACTGATGAACATACTTATATATTTCTAATTACATGCATATTATAGATAAATTACACCCAGACACAGAACAAATGATCGCGCTCATCACACCAACATTTGTCCTGGGTGGGAATCGAACCCACGACCTCCGACTTAGCAGTCAGATCCACTAACCACTAGACCAATAGGCAAGTTAAACATATTCGGATACCACCAAATTTTTTTTTTTTTTTTTTATAATTTTTAAATCTGCGATCTGTGTTTAACACTATGAGCAAATTTGGTGAGTGCACTATGTCAGTTTGAGTGCGTCCCCCATTGGGAACGTCTCCTCATCGTCTATCTATATGATGTCTTTTCGCTTGAGACGCTTTACGTAGCTAATACCACCAAATTTAGATAAGAAAGTTTTAAAAATGTGCCAATTCAGATACTGTATCCGAATATAGCCCAGAAGTAACCTAAATAATTTGTTCAATGGTTAAAGGTAAAAAAAAAGGCTACGGTGAATTGCTCTATGGAAAATTGCACTCTAACCATACACAATTATTGTATCATATCAGACTACAGACGGTCATTAAAATCTCCTTAATTGCGTAATAATATTCCATGGAAAACCCATCAAGTAGATTTATGGAAAATTATTTCAGTTGGAACAAAGTTTACATGCATAAAAGTCAACGTTATTTAGACTTTATACGTTTTTGTATCTAAGTATACACCGTTAAATTTTGGTCGTTTTAATCCCGTGGAGGGTCGATTCGGGACATGAAATACTATCGATTTGTAAAGAGAAAATAAAAAAATTAAAGTACTATTTTTTTAAACCCGTATGTTGTCGAGCCGAGTGGTAACAGCCCCAACTCGTAAGTTGGGGCTGTTACCACTCGGCCACCATTGCTGTATACTAAAAATAAGATTGTATTATTTACATTGTCATCGAGATAACATAACTTAATTGTGATAGTCTGTTCCATTATTGGATTACTAGACGAAAAACAATGCGTTACCCGCACGTAGTGGATATCCCAAACGCACCGAACGTTTTGGAAACACATTCGTTGTGCATACTGCTATGAAGTGTAATTCCCTGCCGGAGTCTGTGTTTCATGATAGCTTACAACCTAGGGGTTTTCAGTCAAGAGTAAAAAGGTTACTTTGTCTTTTTTTTTTGAGGTTATCAAATAACTCAAACCTGGTTTTTTCTGCCAAGATAATTATTATGTACGATGTAACACACTTTTTAAATAAAAGGTTCTATTAGTGCCGTGGTGACAGCAGAACACTGACTCCTGAATCACAGGATCTCCTAGTTTGGGAGTCAGGGTTTTATCAATCTGTGCGACCTTTAAATTCGCTATAATTTTATGCACCTAGTACATAACTCATGCTAAAGGTTTTTGTATAAATAAAGATTTTGTTATTTATTTATTATTATTTATTATTAACTTCTTCGTTCTAAATAGAGCGAGAATGTCCAAAATTTTTCCTACTTAATTAAAGACCACCCAGGCTTTTTTTCTCTTCACTCCCCTTATGCTTTAAGATGGAGGTGATTTATTTAAACAATCTCGCCGATCAGGCTTAAAATGGCTACGCATAAAATCAAAAAAATCTGGGTATTCACAGACACAAGTCAAGGTATTTATACCCGTAGCGGTGTTCAATGTTACCCAACTGTGATATAATAATTTAAATAAATATTGCGCACATAACTTCATTACTCATTGAACAAGATGCGTACCAAACTTTCGTACGAGTAAATCAATATTTTGTTACGTCAAATCATTAGTCACACACATCACAGCTGTTCGCGCAATATCGCTCGCTCGTGTGTAACAAACTTAGGTATCGTTCACACCAGACGTGTTGTCCGCCGCCGACTGTGAGTATGCTCACTGTCAGTCCCAGTGTGATCGTGGACTCATTCTGCAATATGTGTTTTCGCCAAGCCGACAGTACGCTATAACGTAGAAAGAGTACCTGACTTGTGTGAAAAAAGAATAGGCTGGCTATGCGTAGTACACTAATCGGCCACTGAGAGTCAGCGACAACGCACTGCGTAATAGCGTAAGTATAGTACGTGGCCAATAAGTTGAACCCTTTTCTATGATTGCATGCGGCTGCTCATTTCGATTGGGTACCCGAAAATGGGTTACTACGCATTCAAGGTCGACCGCCATGATGGTTCAACTTGTGTGACGAGGATTATTGGGTCTGAATCGAGGTGGGGGGCTGCGCGTAGCCATGGCGGATGATTCAACTTATTTCCCGCGTACTATATAGTCGGCTCGGTGTGACCGAGAAGTTGGTTTTATGGAAAAGCGATAAACTGCGTAACGCGCACTCACAGTCAGCGGCCGACAATACGTTTTTTTAAAGCTATTTGCAAAACAAATACCTACCATTTATACATTTAGTCTGAACAATGCCTTATGTGTGTCGATTACAGTAACATTGTTATGATAAGAAAATATGTTGAAAATGTTAAATACCGTGCCAAGTTTAATTTGTGATGTAATGACAAAAATTTTAACATTTTTTTTCGTTTTGATTTATGTCTTTTTTTTGTTTATCAATTGCATTATCACTCAAACGGCTGGGTGAATTTAAATTCATACAGTTTTTTTTGAAGGTGGGATATATCATCTGATGACTTCGTCTCGCTCTAGGGCAGTGCGAGAGGGTGTGTCATACTTTTACTAATTAAAACCACTTTCTTGAGCAGTGGTGGCCTAGTGGTAATGGCCCCGACTTACGAGTTGAAGGTTGCGGGTTCAAACCTAGCCAGGCGCATTACTTTGTGTAATTTATTTCATCACGACTGCTCTCAAAACGGTGAAGGAAAACGTCGTTAGGAAACTGAAAATTCGAAGACATGTGAAATTCGAAGACCACACATTCCATCCATCTTTTCTCTGACCTCCCTCTCCCTCTCTATCCATAAACATGTATACTCATAAGCCTTTTAGTAACATGTGTTTCATCTTCAAATTTTCTGTCACTGGTGCTACTTTCAAACTTCCTCTAATAGACTAATTCCTCACTTTATCCTTTTTTGTCACACCACACATCCATCTCAACATTCTCATCTCTGCCACATGCAATCTTTTTTCATCCATCTTTTTCACAGTCCAATATTCTGATCCATACAGTATGACAGGTCTTATCACGGACTTGTAGATTTTACCCTTCAACATGGGCCTCGGGAAAGTGTGAAAATGCATACTTGGGTCCTGGAACCAAGGCAATGCAGGAACAGGTTTTTTTTTATGGTAGGTAAAATCATCCAATGACAAATCCCGCCCCTGGGCGGAGCGGGAAATAGTGTCAGACTTACCGACTAAAAACCTACCCCGTTCCTTCGTTGCCTATCGCGCCGGGGCCGAGCCTTCCTTTCAGAAACTGACCCATGACCCCAGCAGGCTTTGACCCTGCCTGCAGCTAGTAGGCTGGGCCTCTACGGTTTGCTTGAGGCGCGCGGGAACAGTACGCGCCATCGACGACTTGGACTCGGTCCGGTCGGTTACCGGACATGCAGGAACGGTTGGGTTTTTTAGTCAGTAAAAGTCTGACACTATCTCCTGCCCCGCCCAGGGGCGGGATTTAATTGTCATTGATGATATTTATCCACCGGAAAAAAATACCCTTCAATATAACGACCCATATATCGAAAAATCAGAATCCATATACAACATAGTTTATTACGTTTAAGTTGTCAAGTTGACAACGTAACATGCGCAATAGTTTCTCGTATTTACTAAATGTGTTATGATTCTCAACAATATAAGTGCCTTCTCATACATAAAAACACGTGAGTTTTCTGAAGAAAATTCAGAGGAAACTGTGAAATAACTCAAGAGTGATTCAACTATTTCATTGAACCTGTAGCTATCGGTGAAGTCATCATTATGAAAATGTCGTGAAAAATCACGATTACTGTGCACACTAGTGTGATAAGTATCTATTCAAGATCCGTTTACGCGTTAAACCGTGAGTTATCGATATCTCTAGGATATTGAGATATGCGTACTAATAGTGATTATCACTTCAGCAAGTAAGTTAGCTATAGTACCTGTTATATTCAGCGATATTAATATCTCATAAATACTTGCCTTAGTACTTATTTGTATAGTGCGTGTTGCCAGTCATGATATATCCGAAGGCTTAAAGTTACCCAAAGAGCAATAGAAAAGGCGTTTGGAGTTTCCTTGATTGGAGGAATGCAGATAACTACAGAAGAACCAAGATGGTCGCCATAGCCCGAAGAATCACCAAACTAAAGTGGCAGTAAGACAAGGCCATATTGTTCGAAGAACAGATTTATACATTCCACAACTAACACACAACAACGTCTAGTCAAAAGCTAAGCAGAGCTTGTGTTATGGGGACAAAACAGCTGATAAACATACTTATATGTATATTTCTAAATACATACATATTATAGATAAATAACACCCAGACACAGAACAAATGATCATGCTCATCACACAAACATTTGTCCTGGGTGCTGTGTCCACGACCTCCGGCATAGCAGTCAGGGCCACTAACCACTAGACCAACAGGCCAGTCAAAGATGGTCGATCGGGCTGAAAGTCTCTAAAGTGGCGACCACGTACTGGAAGGCGCAGCGTTGGAAGGCCTCCCGCAAGGTTGACTGATGACCTGGTGAAAGTCGCGGGAATGCGGTGGATGCGAGACGGACAGGACCGTTCGGTGTGGTGACACTTGAGGTCTATTATTATTATTATTATATACTTTATTGCACACATTAATTTAACATAGTACAAACATAATTATCAAAGAAGTATACAATAGGCGGTCTTATCGCACAGGGCAATTTCTTACAGACAACCTTTGGATGGACTGGAAGAAAGGAAAAGAGTTAGGCTGTCAGTGTGCAACAACATAAGTAATGTAAATAGCAATGCAATAAAAATATATATAATACATATATAAAATACCAAATATATATTTAAGAAAGGAGAAAAAAAAATTGAAGTGATAGGTAATGCTCCTTCACCATTTCCAACAGACAACAACCAACAGAGAACGTAATTCTGTTGAAATGATTATGACACAAATGTGCAGTTTGAGTTAGAGGCATCTTAGTGCTTTGTAAGGTGCAGCATACCCATAGAAGCTGCATCTCACAAAGCAGTGCCTATTGTCCCAGTCTCCTGCCGCACCCTTATGTCTCTATGGTAACT
The DNA here is from genome assembly GCA_958295575.1 of Leucania comma. NCBI lineage: Eukaryota > Metazoa > Arthropoda > Insecta > Lepidoptera > Noctuidae > Leucania > Leucania comma. The sequence continues at coordinate 8,826,268 of OY282482.1, read as the reverse complement.
GCTAGTTACCATAGAGTCATTAGAGTGGGGCAGGGGTAAAGTGCATTTCACTAAAGAATTCCCTTCGTTGTAATGTTGGCTGTGCCTGTCTAAACGTCAAAAAACGAAGGTTCTTATCAGGGCTGCCAGATGTACGTTTTAAATCGTACTCCTACGATTTTTAGGCATTTTTACTTATTTTTAATCGGAGGTTTCATCCTGTGAGTAGACTTCTTTCTTGCATCCCAATAAAGCTATGAATTGTTCCGAATTCCTATGTACAGTTTCCAAAAGAAAAAATAAATTAGAAGGCAATTTGTAAAAGTAACGAAATATAGGTAAATCTCCCTAATATTGAGTAATTTCATTACTAAAAATGTATTAACACTGGTTTGCCGTGCTACCAACATTACGGTGAAGGGAATTCTTTCGTGAAACGCACTATACGGTCCTAGTGCACAGAGTACATTACAAGATAAAACGAGAAGAGCAGCGACCTCGATCACTGCGTACACTAAATTGATTTCAAACTTCCACATTATCCACAAATCTTCTACTAACAAATTCTCCCAGTACGTTTTCAATGTTGTTTCCTAATTTAATGCCAGTTCCCATTTATTAACCTACTAAGATAACCCCGCGACCCCTGCAGTCCCAGCGGAGAGTTTGTGCTCCTCGTAAATAGACCGATGACGCGAGTATCAAGTGATTTATTTATTACATACATATATTATTATGTACGCCTTTTCCCTCACGCATGTGGGCGGGATGTGGCAGAAAGCAAGGACCGCCATTTTACTATCTTATCTTAAGGTAACTTCTGCTCGTGTGATAAGGGTCTTATTGTCCTAAGGGTACATTATATTGGGATAAGAAGTATCTTATGTCTTGATTCAGTTTGTAGTCCACTTTTCAGACAAGATTTATACTTTTATAAAGTCGTTAAACCGGTAAAGCGTGAAAAGGTAACAAACATAGATTTTTTTAAAATTTTTATAAACTAGTGCTTGATTGCAATCCCACCTGATGGTAAGCAGTGATGCAATCGTTGATGGTGAGGCGCACTAGTTTATTAAGAGTCTATTAACTTGCCTTGAAGACACCTAAATTATAACCGGACGGGAAGACCGCAGCAGGAAAATTGCTCCAGTCCTTCGATGAACGCGGTATAAACGACGAGGCAAAACGCTTAATCTAACCGTGGAAGTAAGTTTGCATTCTTACACCCTTATAATTTATAAACAAACAAAACTAATTACTTGAGTAAAAGTAGCTACTTAAGTAACCATTTTTATTCTGTAGTTAAGGAAAATTTTAATTTTTAATAAAGTTTTCTATCCTCAAGTAATAACTTAATAAGAAATTATATAGCAACAAGTAATTACTTCTTTATAAATACGGGTGTTATTATATTAGGAACTCGCTTTTGGCAGTGGCTTAAATCGCGTAGAATTAGATCTCTAGTATAATTACAGCCAATATGTTACTCTATAATGTACATTGACTGGCCTGTTGGTCTAGTGGTTAGTGGCCCTGACTGCTATGCCAGAGGTCGTAGGTTCGATTCTCACCCAGGACAAATGTTTGGGTGATGAGCATGATCATTTGTTCTATATCTGGGTGTTGTTTATCTATAATATGTATGTATTTAGAAATATATAAGTATGTTTATCAGCTGTCTGGTACCCATAACACAAGCTCTGCTTAGCTTGGGACTAGACGGTGTTGTGTGATAGTTGTGGAATATATATTATATTATATTACATTATAAGCTATATTTGGCTTAGTTTGGGTGCAACTGGTCGTTAATCTGTGTTATACAGCAATTTCTAATCAAAACAATGTTTCCTCAAGAAAAACTGTATATTTACATATTAAAATTATTATTTTGGAAAATGTCCAAGTCAATGTAGCGTGTTGTAAGTTTTTAAACCGACTTCGAAAAAGAGGTTCTATGTTTGCCTGTATGTTTTTTTAAAGATAAAGAATGAGGGTTATAAGGAGGAATGTCATTTTACTCATGCTGCATGAACTTTCTTGCTTTCAGATATAAAATTAGAGGTAGAGCGGTGATGGGGGGAATCAAGTCATGTAATTTCTGCACACACTCTCCAAAATATATCCTGTAAAATACCGAAATGCTGGCTACCCTACGTCTGTGCTTCAGGGGTCTCGGGAGAGGAGCGGGGGGGACGTTACCACTGATCCAACACTGACTAATCAGATGCAGTGTTAGTTAAATAGTAAATGTCAAGTGGTATATAAGCCTAAAAGTGTTATTTGTTTTAGAATAAGTGGCTCTTGAGATGGCAGATAAGAGGAAGTTCATGATCATGCGTGCTAGATAAATGATCACATCTCACCACAGCCTCCCACTTATACATCTAAGGACAAATGGTGATCTTTACTAATATAACGAGGTTAATTTGTTTGTTAAAGTTAATATCTAAAAGCAGGTGTAATTATCCGATTTATGTTATTAAATAAATTCTTTTATTTCAGGCTTGGAATCACCGTAGTTTAAATTACCTTAATCATCATTCAGCCGAAAGACGTCCACTGTTGGATGTAGGCCTCCATCAAGTGTCGCCAGAACGACCGGTCACTCAAAGGACAATGGAAAAGGTTACGCCCGGAGTTTCCTTGCGTGATCAAATTACCTACATTCTATTTCAAAGGAGGAGGCTGACCGCATCAGGCAACGGCGCTCACGCCGCAGCCACCGCCGTAATTCCGATCCAAATTTCCGGCCACCGTAGGCGCGGGCTTGCGGACGGCGGGCAATGGGTAGCTCGCTGTCCGTTTGTCCGGTAACAGACCGGACCGAGCCCAAGTCGTTTACGGCGCGCACTGTTCCCATGCGCCTTAAGGAGTTGTCAGCAAACCGTAAGGACCCAGTAGGGTCGAGGCCTAGTCTGGGGCTGTGGGAAGGTATGAAAATGCATACCAGGGCCCTGGATCCATAGCAGGGAAGGAACAGGGTAGGTTTTTAGTCAGTAAGAGTCTCTCATTATTTCCCGCTCCGCCCAAGGGCGGGATTTGTCATTGGATGATTTTACTACCATAAAAAAAAGCTACATTCTATTTCATTTACATTTTGAAGATACCAAACAGGGGCGCCGACTCGATGGGTGCTCGGGGGCTTGAGCACCCATGAAAAATTAACAGTAGGTGCTGAACACCCCTGAGAATAGACATCAAGAAACAGATTAGTAGCCTTTTAGGGATGGGCGTTTTTCATTACCTAGATGGATGGAGAGGAAGAGGGAGGCCGAAGAAGAGATGGATGGATTGTGTGAGGAGTGATATGAAAGAAAAGGAAGTTAGTGATAGTGTGACGGCTGACAGGATAGAGTGGAAGAAAAAAAACGTGTTGCGCCGACCCCAAGTAATATGGGACAAGGGCAGGAAGAAGAAGATGACCCGTTTAGCGCATTGGTTTAGAGCGCCGGCTGAGACGCAAGGGTTGCGAGTTCGATTCCTGCACCAACACAAATCTAATTATTTTTTGTCAAATTGTTTTTTTAAACCTTTTTTTTAGGTGGGAAAATCATCCAATGACATCTCCCGCCCTTGGGCGAAGTGCGGGGGTGTATCAGGCTTTTACTGACTAAAAATCCACTCCTGTTCCTTCTTTGCCTTTGTTCCAAGGCCCCGAGGTACATTTTCGCACAACCTGTAAGTAATTTCATCCTACGGATGCCACGGACACACTCACGGAACGATAAATAGACTTAAAAAAAAAACAATATAATAATGAAAGCATAGATAAAAGGGAATGAAGTTGACTAAATATAAAAAAAATGAAAATTTATGCCAATACGTGTATTATAAATCTTCTTCTTCTTCATCTCTTCGGGTCGATGAACTCAAACTACAGTTTTTCTGACCAATATTTGACAACCGGTACCACTGTTATTGACATCATATAAATCCTGCAAAGTGCAGGCTGTTTTGCAGGATGGGCAGCATAGAAGCTGATGCACGTCCTGTGCAGCGGCTCCACTCTATCACTGTGTTAGAGATGGATCGAGGAAGCCACATTTGGCCAGAAAGAAGCCTTTGAAACGATATCTACCTAACCGAGATGTAACAGCATGGAACAGGCTCCCGGAAAGTGTTTTGAAAGCTCTCACATTGAACTGCTTCAAAAATCGGTTGGACAGACTAAATATTGTGAGGGGTGAAGGCGTAAATCAAACAGCTTTTATGCAGTTAGTAATATATTGCTAATAGAAGCTCACTTCATCATCATCTTCCTGCCCTTATCCCGTTTTATTTGGGGTCGGCGCAACATGTTTTTTTCTTCCATTCTCTCCTGTCACTCGTCACGCTTTCACTAACTCCCTTTTCTTTCATATCACTCCTCACACAATCCATCTATGTCTTCTTTGGCCTCCCTCTCCCTCTCCATCCATCCACATGTAAACTCATAACTCTTTTAGTAACATGCGTTTCATCCCTCCTCTTCACATGACCATACCAAGACCAACGATTTCCTTTCAACTTTTCAGTCACTGGCGCCACTTTCAAACTTCCCCTAATATACTCATTTCTCACTTTATCCATTCTCGTCACACCACACATCCATCTCAACATTCTCATTTCCGCTCCGTGCAATCTTTTCAAAATCAATAGAAGCTCACTTATTATTATAAAAACGTTAAATTCAATTCCTATTTTTTTTTTATTGGACAATCAGAAACAATTATTATCTTCTTTTTTTACCACAAAAGTTAAAAGGTGGTATTGTGGTGTCAGTATGCACGTTACCGGCATGTAACCTCTTTATAGTCACCACAATATCTCCAAACACACGCATCAGCTAATGACTGCTAGTGTATCTTACCAAATATTATTACGGCGTACGGCGAATATCCACCCTTACGTTGTTAAGCAGTAATGCTAGTAAAGGAGGAGGCCGACCGCCTTAGGCAAAGGCGGACACGCCGCCGCCGCCGCCGGGTTTCCGATCCCAATTTCCGGCCACCGTAGGCGCGGGCTCGCGGACGGTGGGCAATGGGTAGCTCGCTGTCCGTCCGTCCGGTAACAGACCGGTCCGAGCTCAGGTCGTCTACGGCGCGCACCGTTCCCACGCGCCTCAAGGAGTTGTCAGCAAACTGTAGGGGTCCAGCAGGGCCGAAGCCTACTGGGGCCAAAGGTTATGCGAGAGTGTCACCACGGGCCCCGGGACAAAGGCGAGGAATGGAAAGGTAGGTTTTTAGTCAGTAAAAGTCTGACACTGTTTCCCGCCCCACCCAAGGGCGGGATTCGTCATTGGATGATTTTACCTACCACAAAAAAAAAAAAAAAAACCCTTACGTTGTTGAAACTTCCACGGTCCGGACTAAGCGTTTTGCCTCGTCGTTTATACCGCGTACATCAAGGGTCTGGAACAATTTGCCTGCTGCGGTTTTCCCGTCCAATTATAAATTAGGCGTCTTCAAGGCTAGAGTGAATAGGCTCTTAATAAACTAGTGCGCTTTACCATCAACGATTGCATCACTGCTTACCATCAGGTAGGATTGCAGTCAAGTGCTAGATTATAAAAAATAAAAAAATAAAATTGTTTTTACAGCGATCATCCTGAGTTCGCAGTCGGTTAAGAGATTTTTAATAAATGTCAAACAAATAATATATACGAGTAGTATATGCTTGCATACTTGCATTACTATCTACTAACGGCTTATTTTCGCTAAAACTGAATCACTTCAATGTCTACCAGTTTAAAAATAGCCCCACGTTGACTAATATAATCTATAAACGTAAATAGCGCCGCAAACGTACAAATAATACGACATTATTATCTTCAGTTTCTTTCCTCTACTGATAAACATGCTCGAAGAAATATTTGTATTGATTGCATCAGAAAAATGGCTGGTTTCTACACAATGGATCCACGGTTCCTCCATGTTGCTGAGTAGCTGACTACAGTTCGTCGTCGACCATATCATCGTTTAAGCACCAACCACCATTGCAAACACCACCACCATTGCTGCATTGTAACACCCTATTAATTTTAAGTTCTTTATGTAATATTATTTTTGGTTTACAATAAAGAATACATCTATCTATCTATCTTAAGCTTCGTCATCATCATCATTTCAGCCAAAGGACGTCCACTGTTGGACATAGGCCTCCCACAAGTGTCGCCATAACGAACGGTTGTATGCGTCTCTAATCCATCGCATTCCCGCGAATCTTATCAGGTCATCGGTCCACCTAGTGGGAAGCCTCGCTTAGGCTTAATACTTGCGAACCCATAGCTTCATAGTCGTTTCCTCATTATACGCTTTTTTTAAGGTGGAATATCATCCAATGGATTCTTCCACTGGAGGGCGTGTCAGACTTTTACAGACTTTTTAGTCTCCACACCTCCCTCAGTTGCCCTCTGCGTTCTAGGAGTACAGGTTTATTTTTCAGAAATTCCGTTTTGTATGTCTGTTACTTCTTTACGCTTAAACGTCTGAACCACTTTCGATGACACTTGGTATAGCTCGTAGAATAATTTTTATCACCACCTGTTCGATAATGTCCTTTTATATGTCATACTCGTACAACCCTCACCTAAAGCATTAAGCAAATAATTTTGTCTCAAAGGATCTAGTGTAGTAATGTTCCTTAGAAAATTATGTGATTTGAATTTGGAATGTTAACACATATGAAAAAAAAAATTAAGCGAATTAAAATGTACGGCCACTGCAAAAAAAGGGGTTATTGATGAGTCTTTAAAAATGAAAAAGTGGGAGCGTTATAGAAAATTATAATTCTATATTTCTTACTGAGTTTTGTTTGTTCCCGATTTGGACTAAATACACGTCATTTTAAAAACGTATTGGGTGAGAGATCCAACACGGGGATAAAGATATTTTTGTCTTGGACGGTTGGAATTCCTCACTTCACTCAAGTTTCTATATTAATTCCCTCGCAGTGCTCGGGAGTTATTTATATAAATTTCTCACTACATTCGGGATTGAAACTTAGCAACCCTCGTTCCGTTCGGAATTCAACATGCCGCCCGTGAGTTAATGACACTGCTTTAACCCCATAATTAACTATAAGTAGTTAATTATGAAAAAAAAACTTCTGGGCTCCTGGGATAAGTCTTAGGAGTTTTTTTTTTCCCTTGGTATAATTTTTACTCATCATCATCATTTCAGCCGAAAGACGTCCACTGTTGGACATAGGCCTCCTCCAAGGCCACTTAAAGAAATTAATTTCGTACATGCATAAATTAATTGGAGTTTAATAAAAGTACTTTATTTTTAAATTTTCTCTTTACAAATCGATAGTATTTCATGTACCGAATCGACCCTCCGCGGGATTAAACCACCAAAATTTAACGGTGTATAAAATTCCAATGAAATAAATCAGCTTGTTCACAAAACCACAGTAAAGTTAACACCTACCTAATAAATATAGGCGTTAATATACCGTATCATACTCACTACACATATATATGCGTATTCGTGATAAGCTGTACAAGCGAGGGGCTTGGCCTCACGTCACGCCATTCATGAGAAAACGCAACAAGTATATGCCTACGTAGTAAGATATGACTTGTTGACACGTTTTTGTTTAGTGTTCGGTACCTCTACCATGAGCTTTAAGCAATAGTATTCGTCGCTACTCGATATCGACGCCGTAAATATTTTGTATGGCAAATTTTGCAGCGCCTCTAGCGGTCACTTGCAGAACCAAAATTTGCCATACAAAATATTTACGGCGTCGATATCGAGTAGCGACGAATACTATTTATTGTTTAAAACTCATGGTAGAGGTACGGTTGCTGTGTGATATAGTACAATAAATTGCTGATAACTAAAATATTTTGACGTTTAAGATGCTGATCGTTTTTGACGTTTGGTAAGGTAAGGCTGTCAGAGGGCAGTAGCGTTGCCAGACGCCCCGCGCTTTTCGGGGATAGCTCGACTGTGCGTGCAGCGTGCTGAGGAAGCACGGCCACGTGGCACAGACCTATGAACTGGCTGCCCGCCAATAGGGTAAACCTGATTTAAAATACTTATCATATTTTTAATGAAATAAATTTTCTAAGGCTATATTTGCTATATTATATTTAAAAACTTTTTATAATATACGTTTTTTTACTATGTTTGTCGTTTTTAGGTTTTTTACTATGTCCCGCTTTCGACGAAATAATCCCGATTTTTTCACTAAAAGTTTTCAAAATCCCGACTAATCCAGGCAAAAAAAAATTTTGGCAACGCTGGTAAATATGTACAGTCGGTAATTAGCATAATAGCATAATCAGCATTATAATGTTCCCACTGCTTAGACTCAGGCCTTCTCTCTAGGAGAGGGAATGGGCCGTAATCCACCACGTGGGCCCAGTACGGGTTGGTGGATGTCACATGTTTCAAATTTTTGGTTCTAGGACATGAAAGTTTTTTTACGATGTGTTCCTTCACCGTTTTGATTGCAGTGGCGATGAAATAAATTACACAAAGAAATGCGCCTGGCTGGGTTTGGACCTGCATCCTACTCTTAAGTCGAGGTCGCTACCACTCGACCACGACTGCTCTCAGTGGGTAATTACGGAAAGAGGTGCTATTCTGTAAGAAAACGCAGCGCTGCCTCAACGACGAACACCCAAATAGGATACATTGGATTGTCAACCTAATGAACGTAAACATTGGATTGTTAATTCCATGTATCCTATTTGGATGTTCGTCGTGGCGGCAGCGCTGCGTTTTCTTAGAGAATAGCACCACAAATGACCCTTAAAAGGTACTTACGTTGTAAGATAATGTAAAAACCCAAAAACATGCAATTTATCTAAGTAATTACTCAGGCTGCAATTATTAAGGTTTTTTCTAACTATATTACGAACTGTGACTCAATTTTTCTACGTTGTTCCAGCTTTTGTTTACAAAAACTTAAAAAAAATAAAAAACAAATTGCATAACTGCATTAGGCAAAAAGCTGTGAGAATCTGTTATTTCAATTGAAGTTTCTGGAAAATAATTGCTGGAACATGATGAAAAGAAATGATCAAATTAATATCATGACAGAAATTAACGTTAAAACAGGTGGTATCTAGCTATCACTGCAGACATCTAAATTAATTACTGCACAATTTATCAAACTCAGTAGTTGTTTACTGTAGAAATTAATGTGAGTTGACCAGAAGTTCCATTTTCCATTCAAAAAGGACAAAACGGAACCCTTATCTCCTATAAGGGTTCAGTCTATCTGACTGTCAAGACCCTTTATCTCTGGAATGATTGGAAGTATCGAGTTGAAATTAAAACTTAAAACCATATACTCAATTCTGCGGTCCCTTGAAGTATTGAAAAAAATTAACTTCTAAGTTAATAAGTAAAAAAGATACGGCCGTTTATGTCGCAAATAACATATATTTCGACACTCGCAAAGCAATATCTATTCATAGTTTTGAATTTATTTATTTATTTTTATTTATTTAAACTTCTCGCACATTATGGACAGAGGCGGACTTAATGCCTTAGGCATTTTCTGCCAGTCAACCTTTGGGTGATGCAGAGAAAATAGAGGCAGGTGCAATAAAAACAGAAAAGAAAAGAGTGATCAATGAATTATAAATAAAATGCAACAATATAATAGATACCCAAATACAATAATATAATATATACCTAATTTCATAAACTAAATACATACATACTCAACATTGTCCAAATCGACAAAGAGAGAAACACTAACGTAGTGGTGATACTACTGCCAACTTCTTACGAATATGCTCGCGAACCTCAATTTTGAATTTTAAACGGTTTGTGACTGTGAATTACCGTTGACCTAGAACGTTCACGTTCATGCCAAATTTCAACTTGATACCTCCACGCGTTCTCGAGATAAAGGTTTCTTGCCAGACAGACAGACGTTATAAGGGTTGAGGAAGGTTAAGGAACCTTTATAGGATCAGTTAACTCTAAAAACACTACCTAAGTGCATTCATTTAAGTGAAGAACAAAGAAACTTTCTTCTTTTTTTTCTTTCTTTCTTTAAGTGCATTTCATTACGTGAAATTTCAGTGTTTGAATTATAAAAATTTTACTATACAATCTGGATATGACTTAATTTTCAAATTGGGATGTAGCCTTGCTCAAATGCATTTTGAATATTCCATTCATTTACATATTTTATAGGTATACATAAAAAATAAATGGAAAACGGAGAAGAGTAAACCTTTTGCGTAAATTCTGTGCTGAAGCGATTGCATTTGAATGCTGTAATAGAGGAAACTTGGCTGGAACACATTGTTTTATCTCGCTATAGTATATATATAGTGATTTAATTTATTTGATGTGCATGTCTTTATATAGTATGAAATAAAATCGCTCTTTCCGAGAAAGTATTTTTTTTTAATTTTGTCCCACACTAACAATGATTCATGTTTTTGGACGCATTCCCAAATGTGTAAACTCTACGGATATCTCACATACATAAGAACCCAGACCCAAAACACATACCTGTAGCTTTAGGCCAGATAAGTATTTGTTCCGTGTGGAAACCGTGTTTCAGGGAACAATAGTGGCCCAGTGCTGTAGTTTTCCGTACTAGTGCAGAATAGTGCGTGAGCTCAGAACGGGGTAGGTTTTTAGTCAGTAAGAGTCTGACACTACTTCCCGCTCCACCCAAGGGCGGGACTTGTCATTGGATGATTTTACCTACCATAAAAAAAACTCCTGCCACAATTATTGATATTTATGTTTATTTATTTTTACAAAAGTGTACTGAGAAACGTCGTTTGGTACTCGTAGAAATTTGTCACTACTTCACTCGGCTCTATAACACCCTCGCCTGCGACTCGGGAGAAATAGCAATTATTTTCCAGTTGTATCAAAATAGGCTGTCAGTGTACAAAATCGTAAAGACCAATGATTCGCCTATAGATAATGTCTAATGCGTCCAGTGTCACACAAATCCATCAACATGAGGTCATTTTATTGTTGTATTTTATAATGCAATGACGAGAATTTTTCCACTAACTAATTATAAGCGCATACAATGACTATTTATAGCTGCCATGTTGACTAAAACTAGGAAAACCCAATGAGCCATTGACACATAGCACTATGTGTCAATATACATGAAGTATCAGCCACTAATAGAAAGTTATATAATACTAGCGATCCGCACCAGCTTCGCCCGGGTGCAATGGTGATATTAAATATATTATGCATGTATTATACATTAAACCTTCCTCACCCACTTGAATCACTCTGTCTATTAAAAAAACCGCATCAAAATCCGTTGCGTAGATTAAAGATCTAAGCATCAATCGGAACGGACAGCGGGAAGCGACTTTGTTATTCACTCATAAATCATCATCATCATTATCGAGTATTAAAAAAAGTACTTTTATCGATAGTGTTTCATGTACCGAATTGACCCCCCACGGGATTAAAACGATCAAAATTTAACGGTGGGTATAAATAATATTTATTCAAAATTCTTTTCAGTCTAATAATACATTCTTAAATATAAATCTTAATTCTGAGTCTTACGTGCCTGAACTAGGAAATCCTGTGTTTCAAGCTAGAAGAGCTAAAATAATTTAAAATTAACAAATAAAGAATTTTAGAGTACATTACATGATTTTACCTACCATAAAAAAGTACAATACAAATGTCTAAAAAATCTGTAACTTTGTTTTTATTTATTTAAAGTCGTCAAGTTATCTTTGTGCGTATTCGTGGGAAGTTCACCATGTACCATGTCCTAGAACAAAAAATTCAAAGGCATGTGACAAATCAACCGATCCACAATGGGCCTGCGTGCCATTCCCTCTCTTACAGAAGAGGCCTGAGTCTGAGTCCTATCAGTAGGAACATTAGGTTAAGCATCTTTTTTCAGCAAAAAAATATATTTATTAACTACTAGCAACCCGCCCCAGCTTCGCACGGGTGCAATGGTGATATTAAATATATTAGCATTAGCATTATCAGCCTTTTAATGTTCCCACTGTTGGAATTCAGGCCTCCTCTCTAGGAGAGGGAATGGGCCGTAATCCACCACGCGGGCCCAGTGCGGATCAGTGAATGTCACATGCCTTCGAAATTTTGGTTCTAGAACATGCCATGTTTCCTCACGATGTTTTCTTTCACCGTTTGGAGAGCAGTGCAATTACACAAAATAATACGCGTGCTGGGTTTGAATCCGCGATCTACAACTCGTAAGTACATAATATGGAATGCAATCAAGTATTGAGTATTTGAGTTGGGGCCGTTACCACTAGGCTACCACTGCTCTCGAAATTAAATATATTATGCATATATTATACATATAAACCTTCCTCTTGAATCACTTTATCTATTAAAAAAAACCGCATCAAATCCGTTGCGTAGTTTTAAAGATCTGACACATACACTTACACATAGAGACAGACAGCGGGAAGCTTTGTTTTGTACTATGTAGTGATAACCCTTTTTTGTAAACATGCGTTTGAGAACAGGGGTCAATTTTCTACCAAGAAACCCACACTACAATTAAATACCTCACATGTTTTTATTTTAAACTAGCTTTTGCCCGCGACTTCGTCCGCGTAGAAGTCGAAATTTTGTTTATTAGGTTTTATTTTTTGTTATAATTAATAGCTCTTGTCCGCGACTCCGTTCCCGTACAAATTAGAAATATTTATAAAGTGCAAGTACATTAAAAGGCTGTTTGAGATGCATCACACCATTATCATCGGAAGCTCTTAAAAAATGGAATATTTTTCCCCCGTTTTTGCAACATTTTTTGTTGATACTCCCCTCCTATTTGTCATAGTGAGATGTTATATGGCCTATAGCCTTTCTCGATAAATGGCCTATCCTACGCTGACAGAATTTTTTAAATCGGACCGGTAGTTTCTATGATTAGCGCGTTCAACTGAACAAACAAACAAACACTGCAGCTTTATAATATTAATATAGATAGTATAGATTACGCATAGTCATCCTAACACAGCAAGATAACGAAGGAATCTTACTTTTACGTAACCATAATAGAATTAACAAGTGGTTATTATTTTACTATTTTATTAGTGTTTACTCACGTGAGCAATGTGGTGCATAATTATAATAGCCACCTACTTTTGCATTTATATGTAGTCCTGGTCATTATTTGTATGTAAATCTATGATGAGGACGCCCTTGAGATAGCTTTGTAAAAAAAAAAGTGTTGTGGTGCTGCAAAAGACCACATAACAGCTTTAGACACGGTGGAAAGTCGTGCAAAGAGGCTAATCGATAATCCAGATTTGGCTAAGTCCAATCTACAAAGCTTTGAGCACAGGCGTAGAGTAACCAGCCTTTTGATATTTTACAGGATGCATTTTGGAGAGTGTGTGTGTGGATTGCATGACTTGATTCCGCCATCTCATTTCTACAATCAGACACCCGGCTTATGGCAAATATCCACCCTTATGTTATTAAAACTTCTAAGCGTTTTGCTTCGTAGTTTATACCACGGAAATCGAGGGACTGGAACAATTTGCCTGCTGCGGTCTTCCTGTCCGACTATAATTTAGATGTCTTTAAGGCTAGAGTGAATAGGCTCTTAATAAACAAGTGCGCCTCACCATCAACGATGGCATCACTGCTTTTCATCCAGTGGGATTGCAGTTAAGAACTAGTTTTTTACTTAACAGGTTCTACTTTGGTTTTTATTTAATCTGTATAAACATATAAGAATAAAACTTATAATAAGCATAATATATTTTCAACTTGGTATTCATCATCATTATTATTTCAGCCGAGAGATATGCTTCTCCAAAGCTGGGCTCAACTCCTTGTAAAAGAGTTTTAACCTACATTATTATTATCACAGTAGGCCTAAGACTGAGCGAAACAGAGGGATTGTGCAAAAAGAATTACACAAAAAAACAGACTAAACAAAAATACTTAATGCATATTATGAATACACTGTTTAACACTCTTAGCTTAGCCAAAATACCGATAAATAAACATATAGCACCCATTCCGAACAAAATCGAAGTTCTGAATGATTTACTTGGGACAAGCGGTCTAGTTGGGGAGGCCTAACTTCAAGAAAGAGGTCAATCGTCGAATCCAACTCGGCTGAGCAGCGTTCGGAAAATTGCTATCTTCTCATTCAGAACATACCACAGTATCTCAAGACGAAAGTCTAAGCCCAGTGCCTGTTGCCAGTGATGACATATTATGGCACTGAAACGTGCTCACTTAAAACGGGTCTCAACAGAAGGTTTTTTTTGAATACCGTAATTAGAGACACAATAAAAAGACAATAGGTGTGCGAACGCCGGCGGTTGCTTGGGGCTTGAGTAATTAAAGTCACCCAAAGGGCAATGGAAAGGGCTATGCTCGGAGTTTCCTACGTGATCGTTATACGAGATACGAGAACCAAGGTCTCCGACATAGCCCAAAGAATTGGCAAATTTAAGCGGCAGTGGGCAGGGCACATTGTTCATGGAACAGATGGTCGGTGGAACCGAAAGGTGCTAGAGTGACCTTGCACAAGAAGATGCTGCGTTGGAAAGCCTCTCACAAGGTGGACAGATGACCTGGTGAGAGTCGCGAAACGCGGTGGATGCACAGGACAGTTCGTTGTGGCGATACTTGGTAGAGGCCTATGTCCAACAGTGGACGTCTTGTGGCTGAAATGATGATGATGACTCCTAACTTAGGCAGAGAAAAAGCCCACATTTTTTTTTGAGGCGCACTAGTTTATTAAGAGCCTATTCACTCTAGCCTTGAAGACACGATGTGGTGTGCAGCAAATGATTGTATTAAAGTAATCACTTTTAAATTCTTTGTAGCTCAGATATGAGAGAATTGTTTAAGTCATTACGCAATCATCTCCATTAGATGGCCAGTACAACTATAAGTAACAATGATTATCATTTTAATTATACATATTAACTGCTATACAATGAACACGTGAGGTTTCATTAGGTTAGTCTGTCATCAAATCGTTAACGTTAATTGACATTCAAGATAAGAAGTTTTTTTTTTCTGACAGCAACATTTTAGTGTCCTCTTTTTTGAGTTATAGGACTTATATAAAATCTCAGTGTCACGGTGTTTGTTACCAAACTCCTCTGAAACGGCAGGTCGAAGAATAGGTCGTAAGCCCCCTATTTTTTTTCTGATCGAAAACGATCGAAAAACTGTGTATATCACCAAAAAATTGTGAATACCGTTAGATTTCAATTTATCTCGCGATTTTGTAAAAATCGAAAACTCACTATTTAACGCATTATTTTTCGGTAGATTGTAATAAATCGAAATTAAACTGTTAAATTTCAATCTATCGCGCGTTAAATTGTCAATTGTTCGAATTCTGTTCCTGATTGGTCGCTCGGTCTTATTACAGTAAGCCGTCCTATTTTGTTTTGTCACACTACGGTAAATTCATCTTGATTACCAATAACTGGTATTTCTGAATTTCATTGACGGACATGCTCAATATCTGACATTGTAAATATTATCAAATGAGATCACGTATTTACAATTTTACGGTGACAGATATAATACCTGGAGGTATTTCCTACTGTAGGAAAAGGCCCTCGTAATCAGCATTTTAATGTTCTCACTGCTGAGACTCAGGTTTCCGCTCTAGGAGGGGGAATGGCCCACATAATCCACCACGCGGGCCCAGTGCGGGTTGGTGAATGTCACGTCTTCGAATTTTTGGTTCTAGGAAATGCCAGTATCCTCACGATGTTTTCTTTCACCGTTTTAGAGCGCAGTGGTGATGTAATAAATTAGACGAAGTAATGCGCTAGACTGGGTTTGAAACCGCGACCCACAACTCGTAAGTCGGGGCCGTTACTACTCGGCCACCAGTACTCTTAGGAAAAGGTCCTCCATTTGAAAAAAACCTTTTGTCTACGTAAATAAAAATCAAAGTAAGAATATAGTTTTACACGTTTCATGCTTACAGTGACAGCAGGGCAGCGCTGTTGAGGAGTACCTACATTGACACCTTAGTATTTTTTTATTGTTACCTATCTGCCGTGCTAAACCACCCTGACTGCAGTTGGAACTTAACTTAATCCAGAAAAATATAAATAAAGTTCTACTTTTTCTTTTTGTTATTACAAACTTATTGTTTAATTGTTTGCAACTCTTTTATTTGAGTTTATTTCATAAAATACCTTGTCGGCTAGAGCTTGGTATAATTAATTATACTTACACCCCGTTAAATTTTGATCGTTTTAGTCCCGTGGAGAGTCGATAGAATGCATGAAACTCTATCGATTTATAAAGATAAAATTTTAAAATAAAGTACTTTAAAAAACTCGAATTAATTTACGCGAAACGTCAGCTGGGCGAGTTCAAGTTAATTTAAAGAAATTAATTTAATTAATTAATTAATTATTTTCCTGATAGCTACAACTTAGGAGTCTTTAAGTCAAGAGTGAATAGGTGTCTTCTAGGCCAGCGTGCTCCATCGTCGGCCACGTCATCGCTTACCATCAGGTGAGATAGTGGTCAAACGCCATCCTATGAATAATAATAAAAAAAGAACATGCATAAATTAATTCGAGTTTTTGAAAAAAAGTACTTTATTTTATCTTTACAAATCGATAGTGTTTCATGTACCGGATTGACCCTCCACGGGACTAAAACGATCAAAATTTAACGGTGTATATTATTTTAATTATTAATATTAGTTAATACTATAAAACAGTATTATGACTAGCATATTTTTTGATATTAATAAATAGAACTTAAGCATAAGCACCTTAGGTGTAGTACATCGGGTACTTATGCTTAAGAATTGTAGTTAATGTGATTATTAATAGTAAGCAATCAGTTTGTTTATTAGGAATATACTACGCATTACAGTAACTACGCAGTTAAAGTATTTACATATGTGTAGGTGACTTACTTATCACTCACAATATCTTAAAATAACACCGTATGTCCCTGGGCGGAGCATCGCCGTGTCCTCGTGGGGGTGATCGGCGGCAGCGATCTCTCTCGCCGGGCCTTGGTTCAGGCCATGGTCCGTAGTGAGGAGGGATGGCAGGCGGTCGCCTCCTTCTGCGAAGCAGTAATGCTAGCAAAGGAGGAGGCCGACCGCATCAGGCAGAGGCAACGGGGCGCTCGCCCCAGCCGCCGCCGGGATTCCAATCCCGGTTTTCGGCCACCGTAGGCGCGGGCTTGCAGACGGCGTACAATGGATGGCACGCTGTCCGATCGTCCGGTGACCGACCGGACCAAGCCCAAGTCGTCGACGGCGCGTTCTGTTCCCGCGCGCCTCAAGGAGCTGTCAGCAAACGGTAGACACCCAACCAGCTAAGCTGCAGGGTCGAAGCCTGCTGGGGTCATGGGGCAACTTCCGAAAGGAATACCCGGCCCCGGCACGATAGGCAACGAAGGAATGGGGTAGGTTTTTAGTCAGTAAGAGTCTGACACTACTCCCCGCTCCGCCCAAGGGCGGGATTTTTCATTGGATGATTTTACCAACCATAAAAAAAAAGTATTAATTGTAATCTTGTTGTACAAAAAAGTGTAAATAAATACATATATAAATAAATATTCTGCTGATCATAACTACACTAAATAGGTATTAACTTAAGGTAGAGAACCTTAAATTCATACATAGGGTGGTTTTATTAAAACCATAACACCTCTACAAAGGATAACTAATAGCATGTCCTCTTAGGGTGATTATTACTGGGAATTGTGATACTACTTCTATTGATCATCATTATCGTCAGCCTTTTAATGTTCCCACTGCTGGGACACAGGCCTCCTCTCTAAGAGAAAGAATGGGCCGTAATCCTCTACGCGGGCCAAGTACGGGTTGGTGGATGTCACATGTCTTCGAATTTTTGGTTTTAGGACATGTCGGTTTCCTCACGATGTTTTCCTTCACCGTTTTGAGAGCAGTGGTGATGAAATAAATTACACAAAGTAATGCGCCTGGCCGGGCTTGAAACCGCGACCTAAATCGTAAGGCGGGGCAGTTACCACTCGGGCACCACTGCTCTCCTCCACCCATCTCCACCACTACTTCTATTATCGTACACTAAACATAAAAACCTTAACAACCCTTAGCCTGTTTATAGATAAGAATCTGAAAAGGGAGGATCCTCCGACCAGACAGGTGTTACGAGTATATCTGGTGTGCTACTGCCCGATAGATGATTTCGGGCTGTTCTATATGTTCAAATCGCGTGGAGAATGTTACTTGCGCGATGCAGGATTAGTTCATTTGTAACGACATAGATGTCGCTACAGTTTCTACATGTTTTATAAAAAAAAAATGAAATATATTCATGTAGATTTCGTCTTGCTGATTTCGAATATACATAGGTACTCAAAGTTGACAAAAATGTTAGTTAAGGTGGTTATAGTTAGCACGGCAGTATTGATGGGCTCGCATTTGATCACTATCTCACGTGATGGTAAACAGTGATGTCTTATTCACTCTCAATTTCTCTTTAACACGAAAAATTTTTGTTTAACACGCGTCCGTTAATATATTTCAAATGTAATTTCGTGGACGATTGTGTGGATTGTACAGAAGCCAGCACATCAACCTATCTCAATTTGTCCTTTAATAAACTTTCAACCTTATCACAATACTGGAAGGTTAATGTTCGATTGGTAAAATTTGACAGATTGGGATAGATTGTCGTGCTGGCGTCTGTACGTTTTTACTTCTATGATAAAATTACTGTTATTTAATTTTGTAATGTAGCTATCAGGAAACAGAGTCCGGCAGGGAAGTCCATTCATTAGCTTTACGCACAATGAATGTGTTTCCCAAAACGTTTTACGCGCTGCTTCATCAATGAACGTACGGAAATACACCACTGCGTATTGCCGTACGTTCATTGATGAAGCAGAGTTTGGCGGTTAAGTTATGAAATTCCGAAGCACAATCCTATAAATGCTCCCGATAGAAAACGGATATGCAACTTGGCTTCGGCGCTCAAGACTGAAGCTTGACGAGTGTATCATCCTTAATTCCTAATGATCCTCTTGGCTCGTATCTAAGTTCACTCAAGTGCATTAACCTGGTATCTGGCCGATCAAAAGAGGCTGTACTACGTGAGCTCGACAAATTGATATGCGACTAAGAGCACCTTAAAATTAGTCGCAAGATGGCGCGCAACGGTAGCGCGGCTACTGCGCTGCTGCCATGTTGCTTTGTTAATAGTAATAAAAGTAAATAAAAGTTATTTCATATATATATGTTACTGGCAATCTGTATAATCCAGGTATTCTATACAATACCGAATGTGCAGCGGGTAATGTTTGTAAAAGACGAGAGTAGGGAATCAGGTGTTGTAATTTTAGGGCACCCCGACACGGACAGGTTAGGTTAGGGTTATATTTTTTATCACCAACGAAAACAAAAGCCTTACTTATAATAATATAATGAATACCAGATTATATGTATAGATTGCCGGTAACATAATATAATAAAAGCGCGGCTTTGTCTATGTCACTATCTCCCGCTCCGCCCAAGGGCGGGAGATGTCATTGGATGATTTTACCAACCACCAAAAAAAAAAAGCGCTTCAACCGCGCTGCCGACGTGCGGTACTGCAACTAGTTAGAAGGCTAACGTTTGTGCGACAAAACTGTACTGTGACTCACCTTATTTCGAATGCACGCTTGTACGAATCACGCTGGTGCGACAAACGAATGTGCGACAGTAGTTCGACACTACGGTTATAGTGCGACAAACAATTGTGTAACTACTACTTGTGTGAGTACTGTAACTCGTCAGTACCTTGGTGTCGTTTTCCAGTACTTTGACAATACTCTACCTATCAAGATAGCACATGCACGGGGCTACTGCTTCCAAGTCGTTATAAAAAATAAACAACCCAATCTGTCCGTGTCGGGCTGCCCTAAAATAATGTTAATTTTTCATTTCGCACTAATGTTGAGCTTCAGTTGTCTCACAAGCGTGCATTCGAACTAAGGTGAGTCACAGTACAGATTTTTCGTACAAGCGGTATTCGCACATCCAGTTGTCTTACGTAGGTACACTTATCAAAATATGTGTATTTTTTTGTCTAAATACGTAAATACGTTACGTAGGTAGGTTATAAATACTTGTAGTTGTTTGGTTAGTATTTACGTAGGTAATACAATTTGTTATTTCATAATAAACACGTTACTCATTTATTAGTTAAAAATAAAAAATCGTTTTCAATAAAGTTTAAGAGAAAATCGCCATATATTTGTCTTAAATTTAGATTTACCCTTTAAATGCCGTAATTAGAGACACAATAGAAAGACAATAGGTGTGCGTACACCGATGTCCGCTTGGGGCTTGACAGTTTAACCAGTCATTCACAGAATTGATGTGACTTTTTTAGCGTTTCTTCCTAGGATAAATAATGATAATTAATTAGTAATTTAGATTAAGATTTCACACTTTCTTCTTCTGTTTCCTACACACTATTGTCTACATTTCTTCTAAATTTTTTCCTTTCGCAGGTCTGTTGGAAGAAATTTATTTGGAAATAAGCAGTACCTCTACCATGAGTTTTAAGCAATAGTATTCGTCGCTAATCGATATCGACGCCGTAAATATTTTGTATGGCAAATTTTGGTTCTGCAAGTGACCGCTAGAGGCGCTGCAAAATTTGCCATACAAAATATTTACGGCGTCGATATCGAGTAGCGACGAATACTATTGCTTAAAACTCATGGTAGAGGTACAGTACCGTTGTACTATTTTCTATTATGACATGTTGTCTTTTTCAGTTTATTACGTGTACATAAATTGTTAAATAAATAATTATTGTCATAATAATATGTATATATACCAATAATTACATATGCATTATCTTGCAAGCTTATCAAACCTATACAATATTTTTTTTAATGAGATGGTTAGTCATCCTTAACCTGGGCATATGACTGTTAGGAATTAAATTTTATTAAAATTTTGTTCTAAGCGTCTCAAAAGACCTGTCCTGTTGTTGTGGCGGCACCTGGCCTATGTCCAACAGTGGAAGTCCTTCATGATGATGATGATGAAATTATTAGAAGACCTTCGCTTATCTATCTCTAGAAGAAATTCTAAAATAAAAAAAAAAGTATAGAAAAAAAAAATACTCTCAAATGTTGGGCGCCAGTATTTTTGTTTTTCCTTCCTATCATATTTGGAACTGTAAATAAATAAAACAACACTCACAATGCATATTAATCATTTAATTCGGGATAACCAACTACAAAAAACAAAATCACTACACTGCACACAACTCCGACTTTAGACTTGTGCAACACATTTAGGCGTCGAAGTTACTTGTGGCGCCGTCGATCGATGGCGCTGCTGAAGTATCAGGCGCCGTCGTAGCTGGTTGCTGACGAAACTCCCTGATAGCGTTCATTGCCACCTCCCGAGGAATCAGCTTAGCCATGGCAATCTGAGCGTCCTTTATTGTAATCTTCCTATGCCGACGAGCAACCAACTCACAAGCCATTTTGATCATTCTACGATACGTCTTGTAAATCAAATGCACAGAATCATTCATATTAGCTCTCCTTTTCAGCACCTTCTTCAACAATTTATTTATATAGGCTTTGGAGTATTGTTTTTCTGCTTTCGGCTTCCTCACTTTTGCAATCGAGTTTTCACTGGGTTTCCTTATAGATTTCACACGTCTTTTTGGTTCTACAGGCGCCATTTTTCGTTATTAAACTTTTCGTTATTAGAAATTTGATTTTAGAGAAATTAATCGGAACAAGATGTCGATGATAATATTTTGTTCGTCAGATGACTCATCGCAATGCACTTTTGACGTTTTAGCGCATGCGCGATTCGTCATCTCTTTCACCCTTATAATTCTACCCCTTTTCTGCGTTACGTTTCGTTTTGCCTAAATTTTTGTAGGTACTGTACTGAGTAATTTAATTGGTATAAAACTATTAAACAACGACAATAATAATAATGGTTTTTCGATAATACCATATCAAAAATTATTTAAGGATTTTTATTAAATCTTCATCCGTAATAAAATAAAAAAAAATCGAATGAAAATCGAGTGTTATGCTACTTGTTGAATGTTTTTCCTTCATGAGCAGCGCGCCCTTAGAAGTCGGCAAGACATACTAAACGCGCTGTAAGTACTAGGCGATCATGAATACCAGAATATTTCACAAATGTAGAAGCGTCCCATACAAATAGCGCTTTTATGAACTGGTGCGAAATACTGCACGTGCTGTCGGTACTAGGTTTGCATAGATGTCAGGATTTATCGCGAATGCAAGTTTATTCACATTATCAGCGCCTTTACAAACTCTCGGGGAATACTGGACGAGTTCTAGTTACTAGGCGAGCATTACATATGCAGAAGTTTTCGGTGGGTTTAGATGAATAGTGGTGAGGTCTGGTTACTGAATTCAGTATTTGAAATTCAGAATGACAATCGACGAATATAAATACAAAATCTTTAATTCATTTTTTCGAAGTGCTTTAAGATGCAGTGCTTTAAGATGCATCCTATGAATTGATAAAGTATTGCAACCAAAATAAAACATTGAAATCAATTCAAAAGGAAAATAAAGGCGTATTGCATCCTTCTAAGGCATCTGCAATAACCAATAAAACTTTGCAGCGGTAAAATTGAAAAAGAAGTGGCCCAGACTTAAGTCGACTTACGAGTTGTATGTCGTAGGTTCAAACTCAAACAAGCGAAGAAAAAAAAAACGATTAAGGGAAATCATCGTAAGGAAACCGTTATATCCTAGAACGATGAATCCGATGACATGTGACATCCACCAACCTGCACTAAGCCATCATGGTGGACCACAGCTCAATCCCTCTTGAGAAATTTTGCCCTTGAGGAGTGAGATGAGTTTGGTCAACTGGACACTACTGGTCCCGCGGGACCACGTGAACACAATTTAAAAGTAAAAGCAATGTAAGTTAAAATATCGCGAGAAATTGTAAACTAATTTTTGTAAATAAGACACAGTTACGTTAGAAACGAATTAATTTGGATGTGATTTATCGGTTAGAAAACAATTTTTTCATAATATATTGAGAAATCATAATTTAATAAAGATTTATTACAACGAAGTCCGCTATTTTCTGGTGACATATGCACAACGAAAGTATTGTTCGAATGCATTATTGCACTTTAAGTTTCTTTACCCTTTAAATTTCTATTTCCATTTTGAATAATACTACTCCCATTTCTTTAGCAAAGAATATAAGAAAAGGTCATAGATATCCGTGGAAAAGGTCAACAAAATAATATTTTATACCAAAGGTTTACTTATTTCTGTTTGATGTCAAATTGACCTGATTTTTTCCTAGTTTTACTTGGTTTTGTTTTAATTTTATATCTATATAGGGCTCAAACGCCCAAATAAAAAATTACACAAATTAAAAAGACGTTAAACTTAAATAGATAGTGACTGGCCTGTTGGTCTAGTGGTTAGTGGCCCTGACTGCTATGCCGGAGGTCGTGGGTTGTATTGCCACCCAGGACAATGTAGGCAGATGCAGCACAGTCATTTATTTTGTTTCTTGGTGTAACTTATCTATAATAATTATATAGTAGTATATATTTAGAAATATATGAATATGTTTATCAGTTGTCTATAATACTCATAACACAAGCTCTGCTTAGCTTGGGAATAAACGGCGTTGTGTGATACCCGTAAAAAAAAAAAACAAATAATAAATCCTAATATAAGGTTGATTGATTGTTGAATTTAGTCAATCTGCACTGTGTGAAATAATCAAACGAAAGAGCCTATTGTGAAATATTCCAATATTTATCTTATGTAATTTTGATTAATTTAAACTAAGTACAATAGTAATTATTTAATAAATTAAAGGGGGAAAAAAAATATTCACTTCGTCCCTGTACTTTCTTTCTTTACTTTATTGATTTCAAATTCTTTATTAGTTCAACGACTGTCAATCAACTAATGTGCCTTTAAAATATCTTTGAAAAAAAAACAACAATTACCTATCACTAAATATACGAACACATGTTTATTTGAATAAGGTCACCTATTCAAATAAACCAATAACAGCTCACCTTTTTGATTATTATTCTTTCTCTATTACTTTGTTAAAAAAAAAAATTGTCCCAAACTAGGTATGACTCCTGTTTTCTGGATGCGATCACAAACTTGTAAACACACAAACATGTGAGCTCCTTAGTAGTCCTGAGTTGAGCTTCACGAATACTGACAAATGCTTGCACTGACTGGACAGGTCCACTCAAATCTGTATGGTTCTTCAAAAGACCATCTCAGACAAATCTGTATAGTTCTCATGTGATTTGACCATTACAAATTTACTGTATGGACTTTAAAAGAGACTGTGACCCCTGAGTTTGTTTCGGTGTTTCTTCTCAGGGTATTCAACTAGGAAACACTGGTCTCATCTAGTTTAAACTGACGAAAAAGATATATAAAAGTTTTTTTTAAAACCTATTTGCAAAATAAATATCATTTATGACATACACAAGACACCCAGCACCGATACAAACATCTGTAGGCAAAACAAATAAAATACGTCTTATTTAAATACAGCGATATTACAGAAAATAAAAAACTAAGTATATCGCTGTACTGTGAAACCAACAAATAACTGATTCAAAAAAAAAAAGATTAACATTTAATTTAAAGTTTATTTGAACTTATTCCAATTCAATCCGGAGATATAACACTTCAAAGTAACCCGTTTTTAGCAACAGCAATTACATGGATGGACCTATTATTAATAAAAATAAAAACATTTTATTTCAGACCGTGGTCCATATTTTGTTGTTAGATGTTAGTAAAAGACAAAATCATTAATTTAAATACCGTAAGGAAAACATGTGTGCCGCTATCTACATGGATATGCATCCATACACATCAAGGCGTTGACAATTAATTTGTCAATACCACTTACATTAACGTCAATCACATAAAATACTCTACCTGTCACCACATATAAGGGCTGTTTTGTTTTAGAAACGTCACTAATTAGTTAAAACATTCATTTAATTTGCACACAATCATCTCTTTGCTTCCCGCGATGTAAATGCAAGTATAGTTTTGCTAGAGGAGTATGGTTAGCAACGTAGGTATTCGAAAATCTTTTAATAAATTAAGAATATACTTTTTACAATGCTCGATGACCTTAGCAGAGCTTCTGAAAGAGTGGGTCTTAATACGAACATGGACGAAACCAAAGTCATGGTAAATAATGTGCACTAGTCTGGGGTGGAAACATCAGCTGATCGAGTGCCTTAACCTGTAGCTAGTTAAACGCAACGACCGACAACTACCTATTGGTCATTGGACTCACCCAGCTGTTGTTTACTTAAAAAAATAAATTTCTTATATGCGTAAATTAATTCGAGTTTAAAAAAGTACTTCATTTTTTAATTTTATCTTTACAAACCGATAGTGTTTCATGTACCGGATCGACCCTCCACGGGATTAAAACGACCAAAATTTAGCCATGTATACATTTCATCTCTATTTAACTCTTTCCTGAATAAATGACGAAACGCACTTCAATTTTATAGTTACAACTATCCAGTTTCAAAGAAGATATGTGGAATGGTACCATCAAAATTTTAGGTCCAATCTTGTCTTCATCCACTTACATTGCTGACGGTACACAGTCCCTTTCCAAGGTTGCTGTCGAGGTTGACGACCGTTGTCCACGATGACGACCAACTGGGTTATATGATAGCGTATGACACACAAATGATTTCGTCATCAGAGATTACGGGATAATTTGCATCGATGTTTATTTCCTAGCAGTATTTTTGCTGGCTGCAAGATTCCTTGAAATACCCACAGAAAAAACACTGGCAAGTTTTAATCAGTAATACTGAGTTATCGAAATGAACAACTTTATTTAATTAAGTTACAGTCAATCGCAGAAAAAAAGTGGCTTTTCGTACAAAGCGGGTCAGACTTGTACTGATTAAAAAGCCACTCCTGTGCCTTCGTTGCCTTTCATACCAGGGACGGGTTTTCCTTTCAGAAGCGAAACCCAATAAGCTTCGACCGACCCAGCTGAGCCATCCGTCCTACTGGCCTCCTATGGCCTGCTGGGCCCCTGCAGTTCCCAACTAGCTTGAGGTCGGGTTCCAGTCTAAACGGATGCAGCTGAATACCTGTGTTTTACGTGGAGCAACTGCCTATCAGACCTACACAAGAAGTTTTGTATCGCTCCCAGTTACTGGGCAACATAGACTGATGGTTAAACTTTCTGGCGCCTGACTATTGTAACGACAGTTAAAGATCTTGGATATGTATGTATAACATTTTTTTTTATGTATTATCTATTATTTCCTTGATGAAATATTAATTCATAAATTATAAATTATATTAGCCATCAAGATCATACCAAAAAAAACCTGCGAATTACCACTATACGCCACCATCATCAGACAAGCTCCAAGATAGTCTTCTTTGATGAAATGTATATTTGTGCATTTTTCAGGCCACACCTTTTTGATACGCCCTTTAGAAATCTCCAAAATTAAAGACCCACCTAAGCCAAAGATACACACAGATACAGAACAAAATCATCAAGATAATAAATAAAACCATTAGTTTAGAATCTCCTCATCCACGTCGTCTCCTTGTAAGGGTGACCGTTGACGTCAAGCAAAACCGGTCTCCGGCCAAATACGAACTAACCCGATCCACCCAAGGTTATTTTTTTTAATGAAATCTCCGAAGTTAACAAAACTGGAAATTTCCCCAATTGGGAATTTGGACTGGGGAACTTTATTGTCCCAGAATAACATATGACTCATATAAATAACATTAAGTTATGCTAATTACAAGAGAAAGTCGTTTAGTTATTTTTTTATAATGAGTGATTTGTATATTCTCACGGATGTAAAACTTATTGCGGATATGGAAAATTGAGATACTCACTCTTATCTTATCTTTATAGTATGGTTTCCGGGTTCTGTCCATAATGGGCCATTGTTACGTGAGACGTAGTGGCCTACATTTCATCCAGTCCACTTCTCTCCAAAGGTAGATTAGACTTACTTTTTTTTTTGGTGGGGAAAATCATCCAATGATATCTCCTGCCCTTAGGCAGAGCTGATAGTGTCAGACTTTTGCTGACTAAAAAACCCACCAGGGCCGAGTCTTCCTTTCAGAAACAAACCCTTGGCCCCAGTAGGCTACGAGACTGCTGGGCCCCTACGGTTAGCTGACAACTCTTTGAGGCGTCGACGACTTGGGCTTGGTTTACCGAATGGTCGGATGGGTCTACCCATTGCTCGCCGCCCGCAAGCCCGCGCCAACGGTGGCCGGACATTGGATCGGAATCCCGGCGGCGGCTTAGGCGTGAGCGCCGTTGCATCACGCGTGCAGCCTTCTCCTTTGTTAGCATTACTACTTCGTAGAAGTAGGCGACTGGGCTTCTTATCCCTAGGTTATTCAGGGTATTTATGATTCGATGATCATTATGATAGGGTCATTTCAACCAGGGTATTTTAACTTCAACCTATTCTACATTCCTTTATTTGCTTTTCGCGTTCTAGGGCCACAGTACATCTTTCAAATATACCCGCAACCCAAGGTCTAGAATAAACATAACATTTTGAATTTTTTTTCTTCCACAACTATTATACAACGCCGTTTAGTCCGAAATTTCAGCAAAACTTGTGTTTATCACTCATAGTGATAAACATAAGCAGTCGAAGGTTCAAATAAAGCCAAATGCATTTCATCACTACTGCTCTCAAAACGATTTAGGAAAACATCGTGATGAATCCAGCACGTTCTAGAATCTATATTCGAAGATATGTGACGACTACCAACCCGCTCTAGGCCCGCGTGGTAGATTACGACCCATTCTCTTTCCTAGACAGGAGGCCTGAGTCCTAGCACTGGGAAAATGCTCCAATCCTAAGGCTGATTATGCTTATGCCATGCTTATTTCAAGAAGATCACAGAGTCTATAATGATGAGGGAGACTCTTCTACTGCCAGAAAAAAGTACTAGGTTACCATAACATACTAACAGACGTCGATTGAAAGATAGGAAGTGGCTTTCAGCGTCACTACCGCTAATGTTATTCCATATCGCAAGACAGTCTGGCTGGTTGGCGAGAAAAAAAAAAAACAAACTAAAAATAATTATATTGAATATATTAATACCAAATTAGCTATCTTGGAAGACTTCCATCATCAGTGAAAGTGTCAAACACATTGACATGGCTGACGTCACATAATCTGTTCATGAACGTCTAAATATAAACACGATTGTCATCGATACAGTAATTCACGATGTCTGGGACACTGACAGACAGACAAAAAGTTAATACATCATCGAATCACCTACTTCCGAGGTCATTGACCCGCCAGGTGACTCAATGAATGGAGGCGGGGCCAGTCTGTAATCTTGCGAAGAATGCTTGGTAATGTTTTATGCCTAAACCGTCGGTTTTTAGGGTTCCTATTTATAAATTAGTTTTTTGGTTCTTCTCTTAAAATAGCCCGTAAAGTCAAAATAACATATTTGGTGGTATATTTGCAGGACGGTGGTTTTCCCAGTCGCACAAAATGCGAAAATAAAAACCCAGTATTGTTTTTTAGTATCTTCTCAAGGTGATTAGAACTAAGGTAGTAGTTACAGACATCGGACATTCGACGTCATTTTTGGGAGGCCTATACATAAATGCTTCTTTTACCCTGGTACCTATATCATATTTGAGCCTCAATTCTACACTGACCAAATCCTGATTTGCCACTTAGCACCCAATATGAGTGATTTTAAGGCACAAAATTAAAAGCTTCTAATAAACAAACTTAATCTTCTTGGCTCTTCTGCATGTTAGCAGTGAAAACAGTTACTCTTTGCCGACCGTGATTTGCGATTCGTCTGCAACCTACCTGCGCCTAACCTTGCACAGTGCAACGCACGCAAACGAAATAACGTTCTGTGATTGGCTGCACTATAGCGGAGAGAGAACGCCTTTTTATTCTGGTGGCCTGGTACTTTTCGGGGGTAAAATGTCTTGTTTGTGACTGGTTTTGACTTGAATTTGGTCAAAATGGCGAGCTTGATTGTCAGACATAACCAGGGGCGCCGCGCCGACTCAATACTATCTTAAATCCAGGGGCGCCGGCTTTTAGTAAACTTCATGGGTGCTCGTGCTCATTAATTGATGACTCGAAAAAGAGGCAAGTGTGAAAAATGCACACTAATCGACCGACAAATAAATAAATGTCCTACTTACATACTGCGTACTTAATAAATAATTATGTTTGATAAAAATATAATTATATTTGTGTTGGTGCGGGAATCGAACCCACGACCTTCGCGTCACAACCGGCGCTCTAAACTACTGCTAAACGGGTCGTTGGAAAAAACGCCTATGCCTAATAGGCGATTACTCATTCTATTCTCAGGGGCGCACGGCACCCAATGTTCATTTCTCATGGATGCTTAGCACCCACTCTTTACTTTTGTGTAATATATGTATTTCATCACCACTGCTCTCAAAACGGTGAAGGAAAACATCATAAGGAAACCAGCATGTTCTAGAACCAAAAAATCGAAGACATAAGACATCCACCAACCCGTACTGGGCCCCCGTGATAGATTACGGCCCACTCAGTCTTCCGAAGACTGAGTTCTAGTAGTGGGGACATTACAAGGCCGATAATAATAATATATAATAATATAATATAATATTCCACAACTATCACACAACGTCGTCTAGTCCCAAACTAAGCAGAGCTTGTGTTATGGGTACTAAAAAACTGATAAACATACTTATATATTTCTAAATACATACTTAATATAGATAAATTACACCCAGACACAGAATAAATGATCGTGCTCATCACACAAACATTTGTCCTGGGTGGGAATCGAACCCACGAGATCGACACCAGCATAGCAGTCAGGGCCACTAACTACTAGACCAACAGGCCATTATGATAAATAAATAAATTTTACAAACATAGTTTTTACTTTACAATCAAACCCAGGACCTCATTCTCAGTAGCAGCGCTTAATACAGACTCATTTATGAATTCTCTAAAAATAACGGCATCAGAAAAGATGTGCAGTCTTTTATTTTCATTATTATTTCTGCCCACACTTCAAGGTTATGGCTTTTCCCCAAAGTGAAGGCGTTGCCCTTAATCACCATAGTGGGTTGGCAGGTTGGTAACCGCGAAGCCCTCTGGCTCTGACCAAAAGGCTGCTATTTAAAACCGGAATAAGTAGTTGGAACAGGCCACTTGTTTCCAGACAAAAAGGGGACTTGATGAATCACGATTTGACTTCTTGTATACCTTCGTTTCTACCAGCTAAAATCAGCCGAAAGTAGTCCCTAGACACTTTTCAGGGTTCCATACAAATCGCCAAAAAGGGAACTCTTAGGCTGTGTTTACGGAAACGCGGCACGTTGCGCGGTGCGTTGGGCGTTTCGTCGTACATTGCAGCAGCGGGCCGCGTCATCGCTCGCGCAAACACAAATACGACGGACTGCCCGACGCGCCGCGCAAGGCACCGCGTCTCCGTAATCGAACACTTATACGGTATACCACATGGACAGACAGACTTTGTTATGTGTCTGTCCATGTGTGTAGCTTTGCTCGCTCACTCTAGCCACCGTAATTCCCTTCTAACCTAACTAACCCGAGTCCGAGTGCCCTAAAATTGCTAACTAGACTAATTATTCTTACCAATTATGGGTATACTTATAAATTCGTTTTGTGAGCAATATACCCTGCCCATTGCCATTTAACTTTGACAATTCTTCGTACTATATCGGTAACCTTGGTTCTCCTCCGGATATCCTCATTCCTGATTTATTCACGCAAGGAAACTCCGAGCAGCTTTCCATAGCCCTTTGGGTGACTTTAAGTCTCCTATAAAGTGGTCACTCACAATGGTCCTCCCATTGTGAGCGACCACGTTTCGGAGCCATATGTCATCACTGGCAACAAGCACTGGTCATAGACTTTCGTCTCCAATAAATACCTTGAAATAATGCAACAAAAAAAATCTCTACATTGCTATAGCCTGGGAGTGCGCCCAAAAGACAAATTTTAATGAATTACTATAGCAAATATTCCACAAAATATTCGGAAAGAGGCGAGGCCGATAATGATGATGATTACACGTAGATCCACAACTACCAAACTTGTTCATACAAAAGTAGACTCTAAACATCGGAATTAAGGCCTATAGTGGCGTGGATGTGAGAGGACACCGGTGTCCTCTGAGCTAGGACAGATTAAAAGTAACTATTTGCGGTTACGCTTGTTTCTATCAGGCGGATTCAAATAAATTAGTTTCTACCAATCGTTATCTACACTCGTTGCGTACAGTTTTTTTTTAATGCACAACGATTCTTAGAAATGGGCTGGGCATTTATTACGGTACTGAATTGAATGACTTGCAGTTTTCAAAATCAATTTAAATTTTGGCATTTTTTATTTTTTATCTTTGTCTTTGATACTACGTTATTTAAGCCACGTCTTCGTAAAAAGTAAAGAAAGAAAGAAAGAAAAATATTTTATTTGACACATATAGACACACACAATGCAGAAACAACATGTAGACACTTAAGATAAAAAAAAGGATAAAACTAACATTGTGTGTCTCACGGTTGCGCCAAATAGGTCCAGTTCAGCAAAAATGCTAGACAGCTACGTGGTAGTTTCCTGACGCTGGTTTTTAACTGAACCTTATTTAGAGTAATCGCTTTGTTTTACAAAATAATGCAGATCTAACACAATCCAATTCTTTGCAGTATTTTGAAGCAAAAGTATCGAGTTAGTTTTCTCATCAAACTATGCTGAAGTAGTCAATACTATAACAAAATACTGGGGCTCCATTTTACCTAAATCGAGCATGTTACAACGATTCCACACATTATCCAGCTGTGTAAACAATTGAGACACAAGAATACACCAATTTAACATCACAGTATCTACTAGAAATTACGAATTAATTTATGAATTTATATCAGGAACTACTACTCTATCATTCACATTTATCCTGGAAAATGCTGGCACTAGGTACCAGTCCAAGTCTTTTCAAACTGAGTTTGGTTTTCGTCATAATAATTAAATATTGAGTTCTCTTATTTGTTATGTTTTGATCTTTATCACTGTGATTATTAATTCATTATTTTTAGCACACATTTTTGTATGTATTATATTACGAGTATATATGTTAATGATCATCATCATCCCATTATTTCAGCCGAAAGACGTCTACTGATGGATATAGGGTTTCCCCAAATGTCGCCACAATGAACGGTCCTGTGCGTCTCGCATCCATCGGATTCCCACAACCCTTACCAGATCATCGGTCCACCTTGTAAGAGGCCTTCCAACACTATGTCTTCCGGTCGGTAGTCGCCATTCCAGAACCTTTCCACCCCAATGGCTGTCTGTTCAGCGAGCAATGTGCCCTGCCCATTTGGACTTAACATATTCAATTTCAAAGGTTCATGCATATAATCTATCACAGTAGTATTGTTTTTACCCAAAGATTGACCGATAGATTTACCTTGTTGCATATAGGCCGCATAACTGGGAAGGCACCAATACTATACATACCATTTAGATAAATAGACAAATAAAAACAGTTTTCATAGGACAAGGCACGTGCAATGCAAGAAAGCCAATAATACAAAAATAAACAAAAATTACCAATTTACTTTTTGACAGAACACAAAGAGCTTCGTGACGTTTTCTTTGATGATTCAAGCTGTTCATTATAGGTAAAAATCCAGGTGCTGAGCCGCTAATAGACTACAGGTAGAAAATCAATTATATATTTAGTTGAAGCTGATAGACATGCATTGTTTCCAAGTATTTTTGGCTCTTTCCTCCTAGGCTGAATGCCAGGAATGCCTGGATCTCCATTCTTTTTTAACACGATGATGACGGGCCGTTTTAAAAATTTCAGCATTTTGAAAATAGAACATTTGAAAGCAGAGACGTTATGTTGTTCTTGGTCAGTAGGAGACGCCTGTCTTTCAACATGTGGTAGTCGAAAGGTAGCTCAAAATTCACGTCACCTTTTCTACCATGATTAATAGAAAAGAAACTTACTCCGGCCAATACTAAGAACCACGAAACTTCTCCACCAAAATTACATTCAGAGGGGCCGGACCAAGTGATAATCCAACAGCGCTCAAAGTGACACTGAGGGATCCGTCTAGGGCTGGTTTGAAAAACTCACCAAGACCTTTAAATACAAAAGACAACAGAAGCAATACGCTTTATTTTTAGGTGGGAAATCTTAAACGATTCCTGCGTTCCTTCATTGCCTTGCGTTCTAGGGCTCGGACTTTCCTTTCACAAACGAACACATGGCCCCAGTAGGCTTCGACCCTGCTGGGCACCTATGGTTTTGCTGCCATCTCTTTGAGGTGCGCTTAGAGAAGCAGTACGGCTGAGTTTCAGCCAGTAAAAGTCTGAATGATGATGTCAAAGCGGTACATTTTTTTAATGAATTTGTGTAAAAAATGTAAACAATGGAATATACCATCAACATATTCAAAAAGTGACAACTACCTTAAAGTTAGGTAACTTGACTAACTTTCTGGTAGTTTTAACTTTTACTAATGCCATAAATATACCTAGGTCGTTCAATATTGCGGTTAACAAAAATGGTTCCTAATTTTTATTTACATTGTATCCCACTTAAGGGCAAATACCCTTCTCCTTCCAAACCTCTCTGTACTAGGCGATCTTTGGTCAAATTTGTCCCACGAATATAATAATATGATCTGATTGTTGCACCACTTTCGACGCAGTTGACCTTGGTGAATAATGTTTGATATAAGTAGCTTGAAAAAAATGCTGGTAGAGACCTCAACTTCACCAAGATCTGAAAAAAAGTCATTTTCTTAAAAACCATTAAAGAAAAAATCTTACACTTCTATAAAGCATTTTTAAACATGTCCAGCTGTGGTATATAGGCGGACGTAATGCAACATAGCAACTTTTCCAAGTTAACCTTTGCGTTAAAAAGACAACACTGGAATACTGAACACTACTTTTAACGTGGGATCGTCCGGACTAAGCGTTTTGCCTTATCGTTTATAGCACGTACATTGAAGGGCTGGAACAGTTTGCCTGTCTTCAAGACGCCTGACCATCGACGATTGCATAACTGCTAACCATCAGGTGGGATCGCAGTCAAGTACTAGTTTATTTAAATAAAAAAATTAAATAAGGAATCTCCTGTGAGTGATCCACAATGTTAATTTTGTTGGCCGCAAAATGGCCAATAACCCGGCCTATAACCTTGGCAGGTATTGGCCCTAACTAGCCCCATATATCTTGCTAACAACCTGTTGATGGCTTTGCGTTTTTGACCCGGATTAGTAATAAATCTAAGGGGGGTTTCAGTGGGTACAATCCTAGCGGACGAGACGAGCAATGGGTAGCTATCCGTCCGATCGTTTGGTAACCATCCGGACCGAGCCCGAGTCGTCGACGGCGCGTAGTATGCCAAGCGCGTCTCAAAGACATTATGTCATCAAAACCGAGGAGACCCAGCAGAGCCGAAGCCTACTGGGGCCATGGGTAGTCCAAAACAGAACTCCAGGTCCTGGAACGCAAATTACAGAAGAAACAGGTGTGGTTTTAGTCAGTAAATGTCTGGCACACCCTCTCGCTCCGTCTTAGAGTGGAAGAAGTCATTGGATGATTTTTCACCTTAAAAAAAAGTATTTTGTAAAAAGTGTTCATTGTTCTCAACCTTAAATATTTCTTTACATAATTATCTCATGCTACGTTTATATGTGGGCCCAGCCTCGGCCAATCGCCAAATACAAACAACAATGTGTACAATGGCTATACAATAGCGATTGGCCGAGGCTGGGCCCACATGTAAACGTAGCATCAGAAACATTTCTTTATTCTCAATAACTCCTGAACCAAATTGCGAGGTTTTTTTTTTGTTCATTTGACCCGAATTCTATTCATGTTTTGAGATTTACAACTACAATTACCAGTCGAAAACGATGCTAAGTCATTTTGGACGCCATATTTTAGATTTTTTTTTGGTTAGTTTGATTAGATATGGGTTTTTTTTTTTGTATAAGTGATTATACAGTTATAACTCGTTTTAAGTGTATTTTAAAATACTGTGTATATAGTATATCTAGCGATTGCGAAACTTCATCAGTACCTCTACCATGAGTTTTAAGCAATAGTATTCGTCGCTACTCGATATCGACGCCGTAAATATTTTGTATGGCAAATTTTGCAGCGCCTCTAGCGGTCAATTGCAGAACCAAAATTTGCCATACAAAATATTTACGGCGTCGATATCGAGTAGCGACGAATACTATTGCTTAAAACTCATGGTAGAGGTACAGCTTTATCTCCAAAATTCTAACAATAAAATATGATGTGAAGGTTTGAATGAGTGAATGACTTATTGATTCAACCTTGACTTAAGAATTGACCGAGCACTGTTGACCGATATGATCACGCGAACTTGAATGGCGAATACAATGGACTATAAGGCTGGATTATAGGTCCTAACATCTGTTCGGATTAACTTGATAAGCTCACGAAAGCTGTCATAAATACTAATTTAGTTAGCATTCTGTTTTTCTTTCTGAATTCCTCTTACATCGTTTTTTCGAGGAACCTTCCTGACTACCTTTGTTTTTATGTGACCCTGGTACCTAAACGGGCTGTAAATCGTTTTTGAAGCACCGTAAACCGTAAACAAAGCTATGCAAAAATGAAAAATACACTATTATGTGCAACGCAATCATAATATTTGCCGCGCACTTTTTGAATTTAGAACATTTTAGTGTTCAGTGCCAAAGAAATCGAACGCAATTAATATTGCTTGAATAAAGACTGGCTGGTACGAGGGAGGGCCCATAGTCGCGCCGCCAGCCAGCTAAATACAAAAAAAGAAATAAATGTAACAATAAATTTTCATACTTGCGAACATTGTCTCAAATGTAAATATAAAGTTTTAGTTGTTTAATTTATTATTATTTAATTTCAACTTAATTGTTACTCTATATTTTATTGAATAATAAAATAACAATAAAATATGAGGCGCCTTTTATTTTCTCATACTGGGTGATGAAAAGTAGAGTGTATCACTTGGGCGCAAATATATTTTTGGCTCGGGCGACGTAGGTACTTTGAATCCCTCGCTCCGTAAGGACTCGCTACGCTCGGGATTTTACTGTAGAATCCCTCACTTCGCTCTGGATTAAAAAAAAGCGTCGTCACCGTAAAAATATTATTTTGTTCACTTGTAATACAATCTACTATTATTGAAGTATTGTAAACCTTTAGCTTTTCCAGGTTTTTTCGTGATTGGATACTATTATTTCCTCAAAATTTGTACTGCTTACCCCCAATATACTGTAATTTTGATGCTCAAAACAACAATATACCGCTCACAATAACGTACAACGTGGAAATGTCCACTTGCACTGACACTATCAAAACAGTCATTGTAATCAAACAATGGATTGTTTCCACAAATACGATCGTTCAATTGTTTTATCCGTCAGTGTTGAATCCAGAAATATTCCATGCAGCCTATCGACTTAATGGCCGATTACTTTGATAGCTCTTTTATTGCCTGGTTGCCTGGTAGATGGCCTAGATAAAACGATGGAGTAACGTTATGTAATCAAGGATTAGAAAAATGATGGATGTGATTTATTTTTATTATGTTAAAAGTTGGGTGTGTTCCTATGGGGGGGAACTGTGATTTTCTTCCGTACTTCAGCTGCTGTGGCCCGCCATGTAGTTCCCATCAACTTTTACCCTATAATTTTAAACTCGGCCTAATGATAATCCTCCCTTTTATCTTAATGTGGGAATTCATTAAATGACTTTTCCCCTTGTAGGGCGGAGCAGGGAGAGCGTGTTGGACTTTTACTGACTAAAACCACCTCTGTGTTCCTGGCCCCCTATTTGCCTTGCGTTCCAGGACCCTGGCTTGGATTCCCCTTTTGGAAGTCATCCCATGCACTCCCCCCATCCCCAGAACCTGCTGTTTCGGCCCTGCTTGGCCTCCAAAGCAGGCGACGACAGACGGCAGCAGGCAGGTAGGCTGGTGTTGTTCTGGCAGGTTCCATAGCATGTCGCACTAGTTTCTTAGCTCTGTAAGACCAACGGTTTAGGTATAGGCAGCATCTTACACATCTAGTGTAATAATATTGCACCGTTTCTTTGAGTATCCCATAATGTTATTGATGTCTTTATCAGAATTTATGTCATCTGTGGACAACGGGCCACAATAGTGTTCCGGTCGAAAAATAAAAGTGAGCATTATTGTAATAGCAAAATGACAAAATATATATATAGATAGATAAATGTATTCTTTATTGTACACCAAAAATAAAATGACATAAAACTTAAAATTAATAGGGTGTCACAATATGCGGTCTTATTGCTAAGTTTAACATCACCGTCATACACTTGCAAACGAAACAGATCGATATAAATAAGCACTAAATTCCAAATACGTATCTTAGTTAACAATTCTTTGCAAGTAGGACACGTTACCAACTTAGGTACCATGCCTGACGTTTACCATAAATCAGTACACAGAAAAAAAAAGAAAAAAACTTAACGATTTCCAGGGGTCACATTGTCTCGTCCGCCATTTTGGTTATAGAAATAATAAATATTAAACACCCATTGATTTTTCACTTTCAAAACATGAAAAGTATAAGTCAAGGTAATACAATTTCGCATAATATAAATAACAAATTGTATATTGAATAAATATAACCTGAAACTCACGTGGATTTTAAGATGAGGGTCCGTCACGTTGCCTTCAAATTATGTGCATATAACGAGTTAAAAAAAACGATTAAATATTATCAAAAAAACTGTATAGCACTTTTGAATGTTGATTTATAAGCAGCAAATAAATAAAAATAAACGGTTCTCGTTTTAATAATAATGGTAGATATATAAAACACAGACGATAGTATAATAGCTTACGTCATATGAATTAGTATTACTAGCTTTTACCCGTGACTTTGCTCACGTGGAGGTAAGAAAACGACTTAATTTCAAATCTTTGAAAATAGAGTATGTAGTATCGTAGTGTGCGGCTAATCTAAGTTATGGTTTACCCACTTGCATAGTTTCACCTGGTTTTGTTGTTCGACATAAAACTATAGGTACTATATTTGTAACTGAAGTCTGATATAATGACTTGAGTTATAAATATATTAATTTTATGTCGTAATCGTAACGTTATGTAAAAAAAAAAATAGCTTATATCAACTCAAACAAACTTACAAAATAAAAAACTTCATCTCTTTATAATATTAGTGTAGATGTAGATAAAATAGGTCCTTACCTCTATGAAGTTGGCATTTTAAAACGGGTTACTAGTTTATACTGTGATTATGTGATATCTTTGGATTGAGTTCTAAATTCAAATAAATTTTGTAGAAGATACGTTATTCTTTTTTTGAAATTAGTTTTTTC
This sequence comes from Leucania comma, assembly GCA_958295575.1. Classification (NCBI taxonomy): domain Eukaryota; kingdom Metazoa; phylum Arthropoda; class Insecta; order Lepidoptera; family Noctuidae; genus Leucania; species Leucania comma. Next base: position 8,787,879 of record OY282482.1, on the reverse strand, counting down.
TTCTTTTTGGCTTCGCACGGCTTGTGCATTTAGAATTAGCAATATTATTATAATAGTTTCTTTGCTGTTTTTTTTTAATTTTCTGTAATATCGTATCAGTATTTATATAAAAAAAAAAAACTATGCTAAACATTTTAACAAACGTGCTTGTTCAATTGCTGGCGAAATTCATGAAATCGCAGGCATTAAAAGTGGTACGACAAAAAGTATTTATTTCTGCCCGTAATATAATAGCACCAGCCAATCTCATCAATCATGTAAAGACATACAGCTGTTTGATTGAACAAAAAAAAGAAAACAAAATGTACCACGTGTTTAAAGATGGAATCATTTCTAAAATGAAGCTTGGCTTTGAAAAAATCGAAGTGTTGCGCCATAAACACATAAATATAAATCTCTTTTACAATCATTAGGAAGATTTTCCATAGTATTGTGGTGGTTGAATGGATGTAAAACTAGTGTGATGTTTCCCATTTAACACTTTGCCAAGGTTTTGAAAACATGTAATTAAAAAAAAAACTGGGCAAGTGCAAGTCGATGTTTTCCAAATCGAGAAAAGATTTTTTTTTGAACAAAACAAATCTTCTGATTTATTCCTATAATAAATTATGCTATAAAACCTTGATATATGCCAAATTTTCAGGTTCTAGGTTAACGGAAGCATCCTATGAATTTTATTCCCTTGTGAGTGCAAAATATACGTTTTTTGCGACGTAAACGGCCGTTTCTTTTTGCGTTAACTCATAAGTTAGATTTTTTCGCGGCTTATCCCTCGTAGACTTGAGTATATTCGTATAAAAGGGTCTTGATAGACAGACAGTGAAACAGACGACAAACAAAGTGATCCTATCGATAGTAAGTATCGATCGATAGTTCAGTTTTTCCTTCTGAGCTACGGAACCCTAAAAAGATCAATACTTATCTGGACATAAACCTTAAATTTTTCCTTTAACTCTGATCTGATTCGACATCATCTACGTAGTCTTTTTCTGACTATGTTGAAGTTTTAGGTTTCCGGTCTACTGTTAAAGCTGCGGAATCGTTCGAAAGAGAATCACTCCACCCAGAGCGGAGGAGTCATTTTTTGATTTCCCACCAAAATATAAGGCTTTCAGTAGTAGGCCTTTTGAATAGCGTAATTAGAGACACAATAGAAAGACAATAGGTGTGCGGACGCCGGCCGGTCCTCTTGGGAATTAATGAATTAACCGAGTGCAAACGAATACCAATATTTTACACGGAGCGACAGTGAAATCCGCAGGAGAACCAAGGTTGCCGACATAGCACGAAGAATCGCCAAATGTAAGTGGCAATTTGCAGAGCACATTGCTCGAAGAACGAAAGGTTCTGGAGTGGCGACCGCGTACCAGAAGACGCAGTGTTGGAAGGCCTCCCACAAGATGGACCGATGACCTGGCAAGGGTTGCGGGAATCCGATGGATGCGAGATGCACAGGACCGTTCATTGTGGTGACACTTGGGGGAGACCTATGTCCAACAGTGGACGTCTTTCAGCTGAAATGATGATGATGATGACTGGTGAAATCTCATACAATTGAACTGATATATCTAACCCACAACTGGATCTTGTTCAAGAATCTTGCTTGACTATCAAATCCATAGGTATTTCTGATCAAAGACCATCACTGTTTACCGTGCAGATTTTCCTGGATCAAAATAATAAATTTAAGATAAATGAATCCCGAATTCTTTTGCAAGCCTGATTGGCGTCAATGGCAGCTTTGATCTGGTTTCGTTGTTCAAGTCATGTTTAAACACCGGATATCTATTTCTACCTTGGAATGCACATCAAGATATTGTTCCAGGCTATATATGTAGATCTTCGATAGTCATAACGATCATAGGCCGACCGTCTAACTGAGTCCTCGCCTGCGCGGTACAGGGGCGCGGGGGTATGACGATCAAGGGGACTGAGACAGGTGCGGGCGGTGGGTGAATTTTTGTAATAGCTCAAGCCCCACCGCCCGCACCTGTCTCAGTCCCCTTGGTCGTCATACCCCCGCGCCCCTGTACCGCGCAGGCGAGGACTCAGTTAGACGGTCGGCCTATAGTCACCATCATTTCAGCCGAGAGACTACTGCACGTAGGCCTCCTTTAAGAGCGCTTTTACAAAATCGCTGACTACAGTTGAACACCGCGCATCACAGGATTCATATTCATTTTTTGAGTTGCATACTATATACTATTTAAAAACATTATTTTATTTTTGATTAAACTAACTTCTTTTTTAAGCTTCGTAACAATGTCAACTTAATTATTAAATATGTATTATTTGAATTTGGATTATATATTGATAGATAAAAAATATACTTTCATACGGAAAATTATCAATAACTCTCGGTTTTACAGAATTATTTTTGGTGTTTTACTGTATGAAACTTAATAAATTGAATTGAACATTCTAAAGTAGAAGATATATTTTTACCATGGACATTTTTATAAATGACCAAATTATTGTATCTTCGGTGTACCAAAGCATCAAAAGATTCCCTAAAGTGAAATTTTATGAAACTTCCTTTGCAGAGAATTAAGATTTTACATATGTACGTGAACCACATATATAGATAGACATAGATAACGCAAGCATCACGATCTGTATGAAAACCAAGCGTGCCATTTTTTGACTACCTATTATGACGTCACAAGCACTATTTAGTGAAGACGCCGCCGCGTACGGCGTCTCCCTCGCTCCACCCCCACACCAACAGCACAATTAACCATTTTTATATTTTTAACTCCGATGCAGTGAGCGCGAAAGTGACCACTTACGATTTTTGTACGTAAGCTAGGCACGCGAAGTAGTTGCTCTTGCGTTATCTAGGTATATCTATATTTGTGGCGTTAACAAATTGAAATATTTATTTAGAATACTCCCAAGATAAATTATCATACTTTCTCAGGCATTTTTGTTTTGGGCTATATCTTAAGCCTAAATCACACATCAAAGTTCGCTCAAATTCAAGAAAAATTGTGATAGCCCTCTTAAGTATCGCCGTAACGACCGGTGCTGTGCGTCTCGTGGTAATAGAATTCCTGCAACTCTCACAAGTCCTTGTTCACACAAGCCCGACCTTCCAACACTGCGTCAGACTGTGACGTAGGGGCCAGGTTCCTCGCGCCGGGCCTTGGTACAGGCGATGGTCTGTAACGAGGAGGAGTAGCAAGCAGTCGCCTACTTCTGCGAAGCAGTAATGCTAGCAAAGAAGAGCCCTACCGCGTGAGGCAACGGCGCTCACGGCCATTTCCGGCCACCGTAGGCGCGGGCTTGCGGGCAGTGAGCAATGGATAGCTCGCTGTCCGACCGTCCAGTAACCGTTAGGACCGAACCCAAGTCGTCGATGTCTCGTACTGTTCCTGCGCGCCTCAAGGAATTGTCAGCAAACCGTAAGGACCCAGCAGGGTCGAAGCCTACTGGGGCCAAGGGTCCGCTTCTGAAGAGAAGCCTTGGCCCTGGTATGAAAGATAATGAAGGAACAGGGTGGGTTTTTACCCGACTGCGCCAGAAGGAGGGTTATGTTTTTCGAGAGTATGTATGTATGTATGTATGTATGTATGTATGTAAGTATGTATGGATGTATGTATGTATAATTGTTTGGCACGCTCTGCAGCCTGAACGGCTCGATGGATTTTAGCTTGAGAGGTGTCGTTAGATTCGTATTTACTGTGAGAGTGACACTGGGTATATCAATATAAAAAAAAAACAAAATGGCGGGTTTTTAGCGCCAAATTCAAATGTTTGGCACGCTCTGCGACCTGAACGGCTCGATGGATTTTAGTTTGAGAGGTGTCTTTAGATTCGTAATTACTTTGAAAGTGATATCGTAATAAAATAAAACTAAAAAAAATAAAAAACGGTAATTTAAAAAACTAAAAAACCCGACTGCTTTTCTGAGCATTCGTGAAAAAGCCCTAAAACAAGAAAATCTGGCAGTCGGGACCCATTCTAGAAAGTCAGCCGTCTAGTAAATAGATTGGAGTAATCTGCAATGTAATATAGGTATGTGCTCTCAATTCTAGAATGGGTCCCGACTGCCAGATTTTCTTGTTTTAGGGCTTTTTCACGAATGCTCAGAAAAGCAGTCGGGTTTTTTAGTTTTTTAAATTACCGTTTTTTTTAAGTCAGTACAAGTCTGACACTAAAAAAGACATAATTCGAAAAAAAAAGTTCCAAATTGACCTCAGCTCAGCATGATGTCCGGCGGCAACGCTTTCATAGCACTCGACATTTCAGTTTTATCTTCAGTTTGGCAACGTGCCTGCTATGCTTCTGATAGACGACATGGCAGATGTTTCATAGCCTTTTAAAGGTAGCGGAGGGGAGTGTAAAGTTATTTTTTAATAATATACGGGTATTTTTAATATCATGTGGATCTAATCACGCATGCGGGATTGCCCCGCCCTACACGCAGCCCTCTTGCTTATTCCCTGCATTATAATAAATACTTGTATGAAAAGTACATCCGCATGTGAAGCAAATCCGCATGCGTAATGAAATCCTCACGACATTAAAAACGCCCTAATCCAAGCCTGGTTGTCCATACAAACACATGGTCACCGGGCCATTCGAGCCACATAGGGGTGTTTTGCTCCCACACTCAGCTGTGCACTCGCTATGATCTGCCGTGATCTGTACTTAGTCTCGGTATCCATCCTACTTGTGATCTTTTTAAATATATTTGGGGAAAAATATAACATAGTGTAAAAATGATTGGAATTGATTCAGTTTTCTACTGATTCTGAACAAACAGTTAACTACTTCAGATTTCGCATATATTAAAAATAATGTTGTATACAACATAATAATTATGTTCTAACTGCGCGGAACTCCAATAAACGCTGCACGATTTTGGTTTTTTAGCTTACCAACCATCAAATGGTCCACCACCCTAGCTACACAATAAGAAAAGGAAGAAAGAAAGAAAGAAAAAGAGTTTATTTGCGACAAACATGGCGCATATCTTAAAATAACAGCTAAGCAAATTAAATAACAAAAAAATGTCACACCATAATTCCTGTTCACCCAATTGAGCTTATTCTTGCTAACTAGTTCTGTGCATAAATTTAAGGTAAGTCAATCAAACTGGAGGTAGCTTCAAGGGTCTAAACAGGAAGTAGGAGAAAGACCAGAGATACCGGTCTTGAAAACTTACCAGTTAAGGGCCGGTTGTAGTCACACACCCGTATATAAAAAGAAGTAATTAATTGTTGCTAAGTAATTTCCTATTATGTCATTACTTGAGGTCAGTCTTCATTCAAAATTTGAATTTTTGTTGACTATAGAATTATTACTAATTGTTACTTAAGTAGTTAGTTTTACTTAAGTAATTAATTTTACTTGTTCATAAATACGGGTGTAAGAGTGTTTTGTATGAACTCCGCCCGGGTCTACGAGTATGTCGACTTTACGGCCCCGTAACAGCAGTTTTATTTTTATATACAAAAAAACATAATAACTATTCAAGATTTTTGTTTTTGCCAGACCCTTTTAAAAAACATGATTTATTATTTTAAGTTAATTTCAAATATTACCGTGATCTAATCTCGTAGATATACACTTTAAAAACCGTAAAAAGGGTCGCGTTTTTTTTATTGAGCTAACTAATTTATATCATGTTTTTTTTTATGACGGGAAAAATCGTCCAATAACATCTTCCGCCCTTGGGTGGAGTGGGAGATATTGTTAGACTTTAACTGACTAAAAAATTCCCACCCCGTTCCTTCGTTGCTTTTCATACCAGGGCTGAGTCTTCCTTTTAGAAGCAGACCCTTGGCCCCAGTAGGCTTCGACCCAGCTGGGCCGGTTTTTGGTTTTTGCCCAGCGGTTGATCATATAGTCAACTTTAATAAAATTCATGGAGTTATATTTGTGGATTTCCAGAGCTTTAAAAAAGTTTAAAATGAGTAGAACCTGGCCTTAAGAACATGCTCTAAAACTTGATGGGATGAAATAGTAACAAATAATAAACAGAAGTTCAAGTGTTACATAATCTGCCAGATTTACCGTAACCCTGGAATGTTAAGAGCATCTGAAGAAACACAGGCGGGATTTAGTCCCGGGCTCGGATACAGGCAGGTATGGTCCGCATACCAGAAGATGCAGCGTTGGTAGTCTCCTACAAGGTAGACCTATGATCTGGTGAGGATCGCAAGAATTCGATGGACGCGAGATGCACAGGACCACTCGTTGTGGCGATACTTTGGGAAGCCGTATATCCAACAATGAACGTCTTTCGGCTGAAATGAAGATGATAAGAATAAATAAAGCCTTCAATATAACCTTATAATAAAAAAATAATATTCACACTAACACCTACGTTTCATAAACTGAAATTCCTATCTTCTCACTAAGTACCGTTATTTATTTAATTTACACACGTAATTATTCCAGAAACTTTTTTAAAATCGTTCATTTGTATATTTGCTAGAACATATTTTAAAATACAGACTTTGTAACCGGATCGTGACGTGTCAGCATTGTCTTTTGGCAACGATTCTTTTCTATATAAACAAAGAATTTTACACCTTATAACGTGAGTATTAGAGTTGTCATAAAGACTAATTTTCTTTGAAATATTACACGGAAATGAAATCATGATTTTGCTTTTTTAATTTTGTGTGTCTTCATTGTTTTTTTTTTTCTTTACGCCCGCTGAAAGTTGCTGCATTAGGTGAACAGCAAATTCTGTTCTTGTCTAATATTATCTCCTCATCATGTCTCCCACCCGGTGTGATTTATCCAGGCTATTGCCAGACCGGCTTCCGTCTCTTTAGTTACTAATGAGGCTTATTAATAAATGTAAGAACAGCAGCTTCTCCAAAAACTTCCCATAAAAGGAACACAATGAAAACGTGCGTTGAATGCTGAGAACGTCATTACCTACATAATTATTTATTCTATATAGGTCTTAGATTAATTCTAAACAGCGGAAAGTAGGTGACTTGCCTCTAGTGCGTGGACTGCTGAAATTGTGCCTAAAAGGCTTCACATCGGCCGCGACGAACGCTATTTCGCTCGCACGACTCTTATCTCTGTCCTTGCGCCGGCTCTTATCTCTGTCCTTGTCTACGGCTATGATGACATTGATCATAGATTTGTGGGTTTCAAGTCCAGGTATTCTGATTGCGATGTTAGCGCGTAACGTATCTTCCCTTACAATATATCAATGATATTGTGTGTCAAGTGCATGGTAATGTGTGTCAAGTGCATGGTAAATATCTACCTCACCATATCGAACACTTGTTCGATATGGTGAGGTAGATATTTTGTGCTGTGTCTGGTCAAGTTAGACTGGAAAATGAGATGGTGAGAGAGTCAATATCACATATGGTTCCAAGTGCACTAGCGAAAAACCTGGATTCAATCCTTAAGTCCGGTATTTTTTTAGGATATTTTCTGTAAGGGTAAACTTAACTGTTGAAAGGTACACCTTTCAACAGTTAAGTTTACATACTACTGTATATAGTACATATTAAAGGCACTAGCTTTAGCAATGGCTGAGCTAGTGAGCTATATACCGTAACTCTTACTATACTACTACTGTATATTTACTTACTAGCTTTTGCCAGCGGTTTTGATCGCGTAAAATTAGAAAATTCAAACTCAAACTCAAAATCGTTTATTTTACATAGGCCTACATGGGCACTTATAAAATGTCAGAAACTAGCGCACGGTTCCAATTGGTCGTTTCCTACGGAGAAGAACCGGCAAGAAACTCCATGGTTACTCTTTTAAAAAAGTGATTGTTTCTACAATATTTTCATACTACAATATTAATATATATATTAGAGACAATGTAGACCGGTCAGCTTTGTACCCAAAAGCGCGATAAAAATTGTAATCCTTGAATTTATAGTCTACGGTGTCCTCACATTCACATCACAAAAGAAGCTATACAAAAATAAAAATAAACCTGTCAATAAATAAGATGTATACAATACTAAATTACTACGAAAATTGTCCCAAGGAACATACTCCCGGGATAAATAGTATTCTGTGCTAATCCATGGCCTACCCATGCTCCAATGGGCAATGGATAGCTCGTGTTCCGGCCGTTCCGTAAGCGTCCGGACCGAACCCGAGTCGTCAATGGTGCGTATTGTTCCACACACGCGGCTACGAACCCATTTGGGGCTAGTTATACCACTAAATGTAAATAGACAGCATTTTTACATCACTAAATAGACAGCATCTTACTTCTCAGTAGCTTGGTTGTCGAGGTTAGATAGCGATCATGTATAGCCTATTTAGAGATTGTGAAAAAACCAGACGGACAGTGCAGAAAGGGACAAACATTATTAAACAACATACAAAATCTATACAAATTTCCTCATGTTTCCCTCTCAAAGGGTTTCAAAACAAAAGATGACGGAAATACCAATCAAGATACCCAAACCGTTGCGTCCTTTAGTAAAAATCGTCATATTTATTTAAAAATGGAATCCGTCGCCGCCATAATGTGAAAGATGACGCAACCGTTACGTCACGCTGGCCCTGACATCTGTCAAAATCGTGAGTCAATGTCATCGGAACATCTGTTGACGTTGGTCGGTCAAGGTGGTGTGTGTGGAGGTATGCTGGGGCCGATGAACTGTACAAGTGTTGGAACATATGTGGAAAATGAATGAAAAAGTACAGATAATTATGTGGTCACTGTCTTGAAAAACTTTTCCTTAATTACGGTTTCTATTAGTCTTCCTTTGGAATATTTGCTGAGAAAAAATGGTAAAAAGAAGTTGATCAGGAATCCTGACCTACTTCAATCAATCATCAATGTCATCATCGAGGTCGTTGATAAGACCGTAAGGTTCTGGTGTGAGGACCATGCACTGGAAGACTCAGCGTTGGAAGACTTCCCTCAAGATAGACTGGTGACCTGGTAAGAGTCACAGGAATTCGATTTATGTGAGACGCACAGACCCATTCGTTATGGCGACACTTGGGGTGGCCTATGTCCAATAGTTTGTGTCCAGGACAAATGTTTGTGTGATGAGCACGATCATTTGTTCTGTGTCTGTGTGTAATTTATCTATAATATGTAAGTATGTATTTAAAATATATAAATATGTATGTTTATAAGTTGTCTAGTACTCATAACACAAGCTCTGCTTAGCTTGGGACTAGACGGCATTGTGTAATAATGGTTGGATATTATTAGATATTATTAATGCCTAGCCTTCTCTAGTCCAGAACCTTGAAGATAACCACTATTACACCCATAAATAGTTTCTTAGAAATGACTCCCTACCTCACACCCACAACCTCCTATATCTGAAAATATTTTATCTGAATCTTCTGAAAACTCATTACCAAAATATCTGTTCTGATTAACTCATTAAAACGATCCATATTAAATTACTAAGTCTCGGTAATGTTACGCAAAAATAACTTTACTGAGTAATTAAATAATTACGTAAGTAAACCTCGTGTTGATCTTGCGGTTCAAACTGTAATTATTCATAATAAAATAATTATGTAGGAGGCAAGGCTTGGGGTGATAAACAAATAATTATACAAGATTAGACTTCTCTGATACTTATAAATAGTCCTTAGAATTGATTAGATATTAACATCATTAATTTTAGCAACTCCATTCCGCCTTTTCGTCAAAGACATTTATCTATCTCAAAAGAACCCGACGTACGGCGAGTACCCATCCTTACGTTGTTACCGTAGAGGCCCAGCCTGCTAGCTGCAGGCAGGGTCGAAGCCTGCTGGGGTCAAGGGCCGTTTTCTGAGAGGAAGGCTCAGCCCCAGCACTATAGGCAACGAAGGAACAGCGTAGGTTTTTAGTCACTACTTTCCGCTCCGCCCAAGGGCGGGATTTGTCATTGGATGATTTTACCTACCATAAAAAAAACCCTTACATTGTTATCTATAATATGTATGTATTTAGAAATATATAAGTATGCATATCAGCTGTCTGGTACCCATAACACAAGCTCTGCTTAGCTTGGGACTAGACGGTGTTGTGTGATAGTTGTAAAAAAAAAAACAACGCCTCGGTCCGGACTAAGCATCTCGCCTTGTCGTTTATACCACATAATCAAATCGACCATCGGTTTAGCATGGAGTTGCTGAAGTAAACGTTGTACCTTAGTACTTACTCGAGGGTCCGAAAAAGCAAAGTTCCAGTCCTTTGATGTACGCGGAATAAAAAACGAGGCAAAACTCTTGGTCCGGACCGTAGAGGTATTGACGATATAAGGGTGGTAGAAAGGTGATGGGTGGGACCAAGTCATGTAATACCAGCGCACACTCTCCAAAATACATCCTGTAAAGTATCTAAAGACTGCCTATCCTCGCCCGTGCCGGAGCTAGCTCGGAAGCTTTGTAGATTGGACTTAAGGGTATTACATCGCTCAATGACCTTCAAGAATTTACCTCTACATTAATAGAGAAGAATTGACCTCTAAACAGGCATTGCAGGGGGTGCTGCGTGCGGGGTGTTTGTACTGATTCGAGTTTTTTCTTGAATACTTATCGATATTCAATGAAATTCGAAAAAAAATCAATACAAGTTATTCAATTTATCGTAACATATATTTTGGTATAAATTCAATGTATAAATATAGAGCCGTTTTCGAGAAAATATGGAATTAATGTTCCAAAAAGGCCTATTTACCAGATTTTTTTTCTAGAGTTAGGGTATTTTTTTGAGAAACGTAATCAATACAATTTATTAGTAATGTCTTTAAGTATCTCCTTCATTTTTTATATGGTAATCGTACATAAGGAAACTTCAAACAACCTAGTTGTTTTTTTGGATTTGGGTGATGTAATCCCCTTAACCGAATCTTGATCACTAATTAGCACGCCTTACCACTAAATCTAAAGGTTTTTAGATAGCACTTTGCAGCACCTACCCATATATGGCTGTAGCACTCCACACACGATCGGACCTGTGCAATTAGTTATATGCAAGTAGATGTTTATTTCTTAAAGAATTTATGACCAGCGAGAGCAGTGGTGGTAACGGCCCCGACTTATGAGTTGTAGGTGGCGGGTCAAACCCAGCCAGGCGCATTACTTTTTGTAATTTATTTCATCACCACTGCTCTCAAAACGGTGAGAAAACCAGCAAGTCCTGGAACCAAAATTTCGAAGACATGAGACAGTCACCAACCCTCACAGGGCCCGCGTGGTAGATTACTGTCCATTCCCTCTCCTAGAAAGGAGGCCTGAGTCTCAGCAGCGGGAACATTATAAAGCTAATGTTAAGCGACTTCATTCGAGTGAAGGGTGTCATGTAAGTAGGTAAATAATACATATCATATTTATAACCACATCGAACGTGGACGTGACACCTTCGTATTGTGTTTCCATGCGACTCCACACCTCAAGGTTACATTGCTTCTGCTGAACTATGAATACATATTAATTTCTTATAATTTATTTATTTATGGACCGTTTAAGGCACGTGGATAATGACGGCTGTACTAACAACTGTTGATGCAGGCAGAGTACAGCTGGGGCGATCTTTGTTGTTAAGCAACGCGGTATGTAGCTAAGTTACTTTGCAATATATTTCAAGACTTATTCATGCCTCGGACGTGCGTTTGCACTTACTTTCTATTTTATAGTTACAATAACCACTGACTGAAAAATTGAAAGAGAATCATTTGTCTTGGTATGATCATGTGAAGAGGAGGAATGAAACGCATGTTACTAAAAGAGTTCTGAGTGTAAAGATAGATGGAGGCAAAAAGGCCAAAGAAGAGATGGATGGATTGTGTGAGGAGTAATATGAAGGAAAAGGGAGTTAGTGATAGTGTGACGGGTGACAGGACAGATGTGAAGAAAAATACGTGTTGCGCCGACCCCAAGTAATATGGGATAAGGGCAGGAAAACAAGAAGATAAGTGGTTTAACAATAAAATAAAAAGTAACTTCTTTTAAAGTGTAAAATTATCCAATGACTTCACCCGCTCTTGGACAAAGCAGAATGAAGTTATATTTTTGCTGACTAAATTCACACCTATGTTCCTTTTTGCCATGCGTTCCAAAAACTTTACTTAAGAAATTAATTTCGTACATGCGTATTTTAACTGGAGTTTTAGAAAAAAAGTACTTTATTTTTTAATTTTATCTTTACATATCGATCGATTTCGAATCGACCCTCCGCGGGATTGTAACGACCAAAATTTAACAGTGTATAGTGTTAGGTTCGCGGTGTCTCGATTATGCGTCATCGTGTTGATCTTATGATCGTCGCGCATCGGCTGATGTGCAAAATTCGCACGTTATTTTATTATTGGAGCATTGTGAGTAACAAGTAATTTTATAGTTTTTATCCAATGTGACATTTTATTTTATAATATTTATGATGTTATTTGTAAAATAGTTATGTATGTATTTTATTACAATAAAATTATAAATTCAAATATCAACATTTAGTTCAATTATTTTGTTTCCCCACGTCCGTGCGTCACAGAGAGGTGCCAACTGAAAACCAGCGCTGGGTATCTGACGCCCAGCAAATGCTGAGAAGCTAAGGAAACAATATTAAGCGCAGCGCTGCCGCAGCGACGAAAATCCAAATAGGTACATTGGAATATACCTATTTGGATTTTCATCGCTGCGGCAGCACTGCGCTCAAAGCTGTTTTCTTAGTGCTCGATTACGGAGACGCGGCGCGTTGCACGGCGCGTTGCTCGGTCCGTCGTGCATTGCCTTAGGTTTGTTTTTGCTCTAGCGATGACGCGGCCCGCTGCTGAAATGTACGACAAAACGCCGCGTCTCCGTAAACATGGCCTTAGAGAACGCGGCCACCCACGCTTGGCGCATTCTGTACTTTCGTTTTTTTTTTACTGTGTTTTTAACTGTTGTGATGTCTGTCCCGAATAAAAATATTTCTATCCTATTCTATTTAACAAAAATTAAAAAAAAAAAAAACAAAAACGGAAACAAATGATTCAACGGCTGTCATTGCCAATCAACACACCAGATTTCGTAATCTGTTCCACCATAACTACTCTATAACTTAACGATGCATTGTAACACGATATCCTGTTAATTAAGTCCAGTTCCGGTGTAATGAGAGAACGGTATTTATTTTAATTGTTATTATTATCTTCAAGGTTTAAACAGAAATAAATGGTGCATAAAGATAAGTCGATTGTGTAAACTGCTTAATTATAATTGGTGGTTTTGTGATGGATTCGGGTCATAACAGTTGATTAGTTAATATGTTATGTCTATCTTCCTTTTTTTGGAAGGACACCATCAAGTAACTTCTTCGACTCTTTCTTTGTGGAGTGAGGGGCAATCTTCTTCTCATCGAACAGATGGTTTCCGTTTACCACGAAGCTTGGTTGCCACGTTTGGGATGTTTTTTTTTATTATCATGCGGAATTTATCACGCATGCGGCTTTGCCCCGCATGAGTATATCCTTCTCATACAAGTATTTATTGTAATGCGGGGAATAAGCACGCAGGACGCGTGCGGGGTGGGACAATTCCGCCTGCGTAATTAAATCCGCATGTTATAGCGGCGTAAGAGGCAGTGTAAAGCCAGGTACAAATTGCTGTAACGTAACATGTAATGTAATACGCAATAAAAGAAATTGACGTATACATTGTCGCAATGTATCATGCAATGCAACAAAATTCCCTTGGTGTGGACGCCTTGCTCGCGGGAACTGTGCACACTACGCGCCTGAACAGAGCTTTTCAACTATGTAGTAGGTAGGAGTAGACTCTTATCACACTACGTTTAGGCACGTAATGGACTGTTTTCGGCACAAGTGCGGAAAAACGCACGTGCCCGCCACATTTTCATTGTAATAAAATTGTTTATTGTATCAGGCGCGTGTTGTCCTCCACGCGGCTCGGGTCAACCCCCACGAGTCGTGTATTAAAAAACGTCGTTTGATACACGTGCAAATTTGTAACTGTAGGCCTTGGCTCCATAACACACTCGCCTACAACTCGTGCGAATCCCACCTCGGTCGAAATGACAAACTTTTAGCGTAAGTAACAAAAAGTAAATTCAAGTGGCGAAAATACAATTTAAACAATGAAATTATAGGTTTTGTGTATCCACCTTTTGTAAAAATATATCCGAAATAAAATATTTTAGAATAATAAAATTATGTTTTTAGGCCGTAGGTCATGAAACCAAAATCATAACCAAAGTTCTAATATATACATTATTGGAATTTGTGCATTAGAATGCTTATTTTGTACTGTGTAATGTAATATTTGAATTATCAATAAAGTATCATGTAGGATTTTTTCAGTGAAAATTTTTTTGATGTTTGGTTTTCCTGATACCTTTATTCACACCTCTGAACTTTTCAATTTTTTTTTCGTCTTCACTCGCACAAAACAAACAACAGAATAAAATAAAAATGTTAACTAGTTCCTAAACTAACACAAAAAAAAAAATAACATCAACATTAAAAAAACGCAATTCATTTTACGAATACAATCATCACAAAAATGTCAAGTGTTTTGGCGCCATAAACCACACTGGGTTAAGTATCTATCCTACTTTTTTTACGTTTTCTGTTTTGTAAGACACTTGAGCATTAGGCTACTATACTACTTGCCTACATTGACTCGTGTAAGTGTTAGAATCAGGGATGTTACTACAATGAAAATTTGGATTTAAATGCGGATACGGAACCGATATAATATTACTAGCTTTCGCCTGCGGGTTCGCCTGCGGGAAAGTCGGTTTCTCTATACAAACTTCCAACCACCGTTTTACCACCTTAGAGGTGTAGTTTTGTAAAATCCGAACTACTCGTACAACTATCAGCTAAATTTTAAGTTTTTTGGTGGTATTGTCTCTGAAATGTAGTGATTCATCAGTGAGTGGTATTTCGCTTTTATGTATATAGATTTTTCTACTCGCACTCTGCCCGCGACTTCGCTCGCGAGTATGTTTTCATAAAAACTTTAACACCTCTTACCCTGCCACTGCCCGGCGCTCCTTCCATAAAAAGGCTGAGTGTGAACACTTAGTCGCGGCGAGACTGCCGCAGCATTATTTAGGACAATATTTCCTGGAGCGGCAGGAGCAGTGGCAGGGGCTGAGTGTAAACGCGACATTAAACCGCATTTTTTTTATTTCGGATATCGCAAGTTACGGTTACGGAGCTCTGTAACATTCCTAGTTTGAATTACGTTTCATTAGTCATTTCAAGAAGAAGTTTTCATTGTTAGTCAGTTTTCAATGGACAATAAATTGAAGAACATTGACCAATATGACTATGGTCGACCTTTAGGCTACTCAATGAGTGAACCAACATTTGTCAGTAAATTATATTTGTCTAATATTTAAATGAATGGTGTTGACTGTCGTAAATTAAACACAAAGGCAAACATACAAAAGTTTTTACTGTCCGTCTTTATTTTTTTGACATTTGTTGTGGTGAAATCAGAATTTATATAATTTTTATATTATTTTATTTGACATCACAGCCGAAAGTATGAATTAGTCTATATTTGTTACTTTAAAATAGACCATGTCTTTAATAGTATTGCGGTGAGCGCAGATACATTAAAAGGTTTCTATAATTAAATTATTATATTGTACCTACTGTTTAGAAGAACTGTTTTTTGCATTATATAAAAAATATTTTATGCAATATGTTTTTTAACTTATCAAAATATGAACACATAGTTGTCTTCATATTTTGATAAGTAAAAAAATACTGTTTAATTCGTAAACTAAATAAATAAAATAAAAATAAAAAGTAACAATGTCTTGCCAGTTTGAAGCATGACAATGTGACCTTTTTAGTCACCACAGTATTAGGAGGCAATTTTTATTCCCGGAGTACATTTCTTTGAAACTATTTTCTTCTATCACGCGGGTAAAGTTCGACCTTGCTTATCGACATTTTTGAGATTTTTACAAAAATTACACCTCAAGAGGATAATGAAAATAAAATAAAAAACATGTTTCTAATAATATAAAAGAATATTTTTTTGTTTTCTTTTGCCCCGTGAGGTGTCAATTTTGCAAAAATCTCAAAAATGACGATTACTGCATTTGCGTTATGCAGGAAAAAGCTATTGGCAGTAGCTAGTACACCATATAAAAGTGGAATCGCCAAATATAACTACCTAATACATTAACAATTAATTATGTGATTACGTTAAAATGTAAAAACATATTGGTAAATTAAAAAAGCGATCTGCCGATCAACAAAGTGATCGATACAAACACAGGTAGAACAAACGCGTGCTAAAATCAACGAAACATTTTCCTTGTTCATGTTTACATTTTTCGCCAAATATTTACGGTTTTTGTTCCGTCGATATTATCTTAAATTTTCTTTTTATTATAAATTGCTCGAGATTCTAAACATCCGTTTGCCTTATAGATAAGTAATTTCTTTTGTAAGTAAGTACCTATTTATTGCTAGTAAATGTAAATCTTACAAACAGATATGCTATTAATCTTAGCGTCCGCGCATGGATGTCATAGCTATACTTAGAATTGCCACGTGCTATCAGTTTTGCTTTTTTTAGCGCTTTTTTTTGGTGGGAAATTACATGTCCGACTTTTACTTCTTTCAGCTTTCGTATGACGTGCAATGTGTAGATCAGTCCAGTACAGGCCGAGCCCAAGTCGTTGACGGAGCCTAGTGTTCCACGTGCGCCTCATAGAGATTTCAAGAAATCGTAGGGGCCCAGCAGGACCGTTAGGGCTACAGAAAATTTCTCAAAGGCTCAGGTTCTTATAGCGAATTGACATACTAACGTCTCGTTGCCCTGTGGCTAACATATTCAATACATCCACATATGTTAAAAGTAAAGATAGTGCCCTACATACACATTCATCATTCTTACTTACAAGAAACGCATCATGACATACGACTGCTGCCGAAGTTTTCCGACTACTCCCGAAAGTTAGGAGCCACTCGGTGTTCTGTGCAATCAAGGACAAATTCAGTGCAGTAGAAAAATACGAGGTCTACTCTATCCTTTTAATAGAAGTCAATGATTATTTGTTTTTGTAATTAATAGCCAATTTATGCAATATTTTATAACTTGACAGTGTGAAGCTTCTTCTGATTTATATATTCCGGTTAGATAATTTATTGTAAATCTATAAATCGTCAGTGTAATTTATTGATTTACTTTTACGGGCCGAAAACAGTTTGATCATGACCTAGATTTTTGGTTATGTGTGTTGAGATAAGATTCCTGTTATTTTAAAACCCCGCTCTTGGCATAATTTTAAATGATTTGGAGACTACTATCAACCTACAGAATTTAATAAATGTTATACTAATTGATTATACTTATCTACAGAAAGATTTGATTTATCTGAAAACTAACTTATAGAAAATTTGCCCTAGGGAACGCTCTGCCGAGATAAAAACCCTATGTGCTATTCTAGGACACGGTCTACACGTCTGCTGGAAGGTAACGGCCCCTACTTACGAGTTGTACGCGTATGTCGTGGGTTCAAACCCAGCCAGACGCATTACTTTGTGTAGTTTATTCCATCACTACGGGCCTAAAAAAGTCACATGAGCGAACAAATCATATTCCGAATTCCTAGCAGATCATAAGCAATTCTTCCAATGTTCGTAAAATGGTTGCACAAATTAGTCGAACGAATCATACTCAATTCACTGCATATCAGGATCATATTCCTTGTAAATATTGCCGTATAAAAAAAATATGATTCACATTATGATTCTACAAAAGTGGCCTTTTTAGACCTGCTGCTCTCAAAACGGTGAAGGAAAACATTGTGAGGAAACCCGCATGTCCTAGAACTAAAAATTCGAAGACATGTGACAGTCACCAACCCGCACTGGGCCCACGTGGTGTATTACGGCCCATTCCCTCTCCTAGAGATGAGGCCTGGGTCCCAGCAGTGGGAAAATTATAAGGTTAATCATGCTATACTACAGAGTATCAACTATTATTTGCAGCACGTGCATTTACTGCATAACAAACGGATGCGCCCTTCTTCCTCCTCGTATATTAAGACTTCGTTCGCAAACGGAACTGTTCAATCAGTAGGATGACCGATTACCTAGTTAGGTGTCACTGAGTCAGTGTGAACTGAGGCTCTGTCACGACCTCTTATCGTGATCCATTTGATGACCTGAATTGAACTTTTAAAAGGATGGAGGACTCTTTTTCACCCGCACGGTTAACCGACTCATCATTTTCATGCATACTTTAGCCAGGCCCCGAACACTGGACGAACACGCGCCAGTCACGTCACGGGCCTATATCAAGGATCGCACCTAGAGCGCCAAGGACATTGTCAACTTTAATGTTTAATTTAGGACATAAAGGGGTCGTGCATTTTCCTTGCGTGATCGAATCAGGAATGAAGATATCCGCAAGAGAACCAGGGTTGCCGACATAGCACGTAGAATCGCCAAACTGAAGAGGCAATGGGCTGGGCACACTGTAGAAGACGCACCGTTGGAAGGGCTCTCACAAGGTGGATCGGTGATCTGGTCAGGGTCGCTGGAGTCCGATGGATGCAGGACGCACAGGATCGGCCATCGTGGCCACGCTTGGGGAGGCCTATATTCAACAGTGGACATTTTTCGGCTGATGATGATGGTAAAGTGGTAGTTTCTCAGCTCTTTATCAAAATTTTTTAAAATCTGTTTTTAAGTATCTTCGATGTGACGCGCCAGGTGCGTCAATGGCCTTCCGTGATATTTGCTCATGACGCGCCTGGAGCGTCATTGGCCTTGAGTCGGTTAACATTTTAACATGACCTGGTATCTGACAATAGAAGTAATTACCAAGGATGGTACGGACCTCCATAACCGTAACCGAAACTATGGGATATATCCGAAATAAAAAAACTGGACAAGTGTGAGTCGGATTCGCACACTAAGGGTTCCGTACAAACTAGCTTACTTATTTAAATAGTTCAATTCCCGAATCGAATCTCTTAGATTTTGTTCGAATCGAAAAGATTTTTTTTTATGATGTATCTATACATTTACAATTTTCTCCCACAAGGTGGACCGATGACCTGGTCAGGGTCGCTGGAGTCCGATGGATGCGAGACGCACAGGACCGGCCATTGTGGCGACGCTTGGGGGAGGCCTATGTCCAACAGTGGACATCTTTTGGCTGAAATGATGATGATGATGATGACAAATTTACTGTTTTTAGATTTATTCCTATATTTTTGTAATAAGACCTTGCTTCGTGCCATATTTCAGAGTTCTGGGTCAACGGGAAGTACCCTATGAATTTTGATTCATTTGAGAGTATGGAAATAGACGCTTTTTGCGACGTAAATGGCCGTATTTTTTTTTTTTTGTTATCTTATTAATTTGATTTTTTTACAGTTTCAAGGGACTGCAGATCTGAGTATATGGTTTTAATTTAAACTCGATACCTCCACGCGTTCCCGGGATAAAGGGTCTTGAAAGACAGAGGGACATCAAAGTTATCCTATAAGGGTTCAGTTTTTTCGTTTGAGATACGGAACCCTAAATACTAAATCCATAACCATAATCGAAACCAATATTAAAGTTTCGACGAGTTTCAGATAAAAGTGTTACGATAGATTTTTGAGGTGGTCAAACAAATTATAATCTAGACTAGAATTATAAGTTAAATCTTAATATCTGTCTTTTATACCTTTAAAATATACACCGTTAAATTTTGGTTGTTTTAATCCCTTGGAGGATCGATTCGGTACATGAAACACTATCGATTTATAAGATAAAATTTAAAAAATAAAGTACTTTTGTTCTAAATTCGAATCAATGTACGCATGTACGAAATTAATTTCTTTAAGTAAACGAGTCAATGACCTTGTAGGGAGTTGTCGGTCGTTGCGTACTAACTACCTAAAGTTTATTGGGCTCGATCAGCTGACGTTTACTTATAGATATTACTTTCGTACACGCGCAAATGAATTCGAGTTTAAAAAAAGTATTTATTTTTCATTTTTATCTTTACAGATCGATAAGATTTCAGGTTCCCAATCGACCCTCCGCGGGACCAAATTTTAACGAAGAATTTTAAAATTATAAAAGTAAAATACCGCTCTCTCCACTCCCGCTTATTTGAAGTCGGTTAAAAGAGAGCAGCATCGGGTTGCGTCATGTCTAGATATTTGTGTGCTGTCCCACTCATCATTTCCATCGATACATTGCACGTGAACCTGCACGCGTTAGTGTCACGCGGCGACTCTTGCGCATAGAATGTCAGAAACTTGTCTTGTGGTATGGAATTTAATCATTTTAGCTTAGAGTTGTGTTTTTTTTTTTTCGCTGTCTTAGAATAAAATATGGGATTTATTTTTAAATTTTGTTATGTAGGAGCTCTCAGATCTAGCATCTGGATAATAATTTTACGAATAAATAACGTTTTTCTTATCCAAAAGCTCGCAAATTGCGTCGATCCGAATCCGATCCGACAAAAACCCGCTCTTATTCCACCGCCTTTAGGCAAGCAAATGACAGTTTTCCGCACTAGTGCAGAAAAGTGCGCGTGCTCGCCCCCGCTACAATTTTATTGTAATGACATAGTTCATGGGCTACGACAGTATGGTCCGTAACCACACTTTCTCAGGTTTGGATCGGATTCGGATTCGGACGTAAAGCAAAACCGCTCTGAAGATATCCGCAGGACAACTAATGTTGCCGAAATAGCCCGAAGAACATTGCTCGCAGAACAGATCATCGTTGGGGCTGATAAAAGAAAAAGGAAGAAAGAAAAAGAATAATATCTGATACAGCATAAGTCATGAACACAATAATTAGGTAACACAAAATATAATAAATTAAAAAAAAAAACAAAAAAAAAATTAGTTGTGTGTCTCATGGCTAGTTGTGGAAAGACGTGGCGTTGGAAGGCCTTCCACAAGGTGGACCGAAGACCTGGTGAGGATCGTGGGATTTGATGGATGCGAGACGCACAGGACCAGTCGTTGTGGTGACACTTGGGGGAGGCCTACGTTCAACAGTGGATGCCTTTCAGCTGAAATGATGATGATGATGAAAATCCGAGAGTCGCCTAGAAAGCTTCTACAAGATACTATTAAAATAAAATAATAAGATCGTATTCATATGTTCTTTTATGTAGTTCTTTTTTAGACAGTTTTTGTTGCCAAGGCAACCTCATTGAATCCACGGATGTGATATATATTATGGCTGGATATGCCATAACAGATACAAGCTCATTAAAGTGACACTAAGGAACCAACATACATAAAATGATAAACAAAAATAACCATCCTTTGGCGCAGTGGTGTAAAGACAGCGAATCGGTTTATTTTTATGAAAGAATTAATGTAGTCCAAAGTCAACAATACCTTAAAAACCGGCAACAATATCTCTAAATTAATGATAGGTTTGCAAATAATTCGCAATGAAAGCGTTGGCACATCTATTTAGGTCCTTCATTTTTTTTTTTTAGAGCGCTAATTCAGTGCGGTGTATTTTTAGAAATTTAGATTGGAGTAAGTGCCTTTTTAGGTGTTTTTAAGTACTCTCCCCTAAAAGGGACTTGACAGACAGACACACAACAAAATAATCCTATAAGGGTTCCAATTTCCCCGATTGAGGTACGGGTCGCCAAAAACAAAACACCTTGCCAAGTAATACGACAGTAAAATGTTAATGTAATAAATCTTTTCATTACCGAAATTAATTATCCAATGACCCTTGTAGGACTAAACAAAATGATTGAAACCGCAATGTTTGTGTTTACTGAAGCCCCTGAGTCATCTCGTGTAGAGTTGAAACCAAATGGAAATCGTCAAATTTAAATTCGGCATAATTTTGTTTTTTTACACATCTGCCGATTTCAAGCCCCCGTAGGCGAGGGCTTGCGGATGAACAACGACGTTTCATTAATGGGCAGTTCACCTTCCAGCTGTCCAATTACCGCACGGACCGAGCTTGAGTAGTCGACGGCGCATAGTGTTCCAAACGCGCTTGAAAGAGATGTCAGCAAAACCGTAGAGGCCTTAAGGAAAGGGGCCATGAGTTGACTATCGAAAGATAAACCAGTGGTCTTGAAACACAAAGGGCAAAGAAAGAATATAGGTCTGATTTTAGTCAGTAAAAGCCTTATATTGTTCCGCTCCGCCCTAGAGCTAGAGACCAGCCCCCCTAACCAAGTTACGATTGTTTCGCTAAGCGTGAACGCTTGGAGTTGTTTTGAATTCCTTTGTTATGACATTATCTCAACGCTCAGTAACGTGGCCAGAACAAAGGAATTGGAGGCGTGGTCAACTCCAAGCGTTCACGCTTAATGTAACGGTTGTAACTTGGCTGGGAGGCTGGTCTACGATAGATATTTTACCAGATGTTTAATCGATAGTTTAAAGAATTAACAATGCTGTGTGCTAGTCACATTGCCCACAGATTGGAAGCCCGATAGACCAAAGGATTCATGTGTAATTACCACGTACTGGA
Organism: Leucania comma; assembly: GCA_958295575.1. Lineage (NCBI taxonomy): Eukaryota > Metazoa > Arthropoda > Insecta > Lepidoptera > Noctuidae > Leucania > Leucania comma. The sequence goes on along the minus strand of OY282482.1, from coordinate 8,765,479 downwards.
AGGTGCAGCAGGATAGATTCCCACCAGGTAGACCGATGACCTGGTAAGGTTGCGGCACTCTACTGGATGCTAGAGGCGGGTACAAGACCGGTTAATGTAGATAGCCCATGCCGGCTATCCGCTAGCGATGGGTAGATTGCTAAAAGTATCTTCGTCGTTGCGACGTATGTGTAATTTTTGGCCAAACCACATTATACCCCTGCCTTTTAGACATTTTGAAGCTCTATGGAATATAAAAACTCTCATGTGTATATTGGTGTTGGGGTATAAAAGTGGTGTTGCCAATAGTGACACTATGAGGTCTTAAAGTCGCAACGACGCTATATAGTTCGATCGGTTATTTTCGGCAACTTTCGGCTTTACGAAGTTCAAGGCCGCTGTTTTTGGGTGACCTCATTTACGATGGTACACATTACAACGTGATCTGCTAAATGTAACTATCTGATATTGTAATGGATCGTTAATGTCTAGCAACTTAAATTATTGTTCGACCTTCATAAAACATATAGGAGCCACTCTATATTCTCTCTTATAGACGTTGTAAGTAGTGCAAGTGAATTAAAATAATAATAACTAATAATGATCGTTTTAATCCCGTGGAGGATCGATCCGGTACATGAAACACTATCGATTTGTAAAGATAAAATTGAAAAATAAAGTACTTTTTTTCTAAAACTCGGCACCGGATCTACCCTCCACGGGATTAAAACGATCAAAATTAAGTCAACAACAGATTTTGCGATGTATCATTATTGTTTCAGGCTAGACGAGACATCCTCTACTGGATATAGGCCTCCCTAAGGGTTTTTTTTTTAACGTAGGTAAAATCATCCAATGACAAATCCCACCCTTGGGTGGGGCGGGAAATAGTGTCAGACTTTTACTGACTAAAAACCTACCTTTCCGTTCCTTGCCTTTGTCCCGGGGCCCGTGGTGACATTCTCCCATAACCTTTGGCCCCAGTAGGCTTCGGCCCTGCTGGACCCCTACAGTTTGCTGACAACTCCTTGAGGCGCGCGGGAACAGTGCGCGCCGTAGACGACCTGAGCTCGGACCGGTCTGTTACCGGACGGACGGACAGCGAGCTACCCATTGCCCACTGTCCGCGAGCCCGCGCCTACGGTGGCCGGAAATCGGGATCGGAAACCCGGCGGCGGCGGCGGCGTGTGCGCCTTTGTCTAATGCGGTCGGCCTCCTCCTTTGCTAGCATTACTGCTTCGCAAAAGGAGGCGACCGCCTGCCACTCCTCCTCGCTCCGGAGCATGGCTTGAACCAAGCCCCGGCGCGAGAGATCGCCGCCGATCGCCCCCACGAGGACACGGCGATGCTCTTCCCAAGCGGGGCACACCTCGACTGTGTGCTCCACCGTGTCCACCGGGCGGTCCGCACAGTAGCGACACCCGGGCGTCGTCTCCGCAGGAATCTTGTACAAGTACGGACCGAACTTGCCGTGTTCGGTCAGCACCTGCGCCAAACGGAAGGTGACGACGCCGTGGGGCCTTTCCAGCCACGCCTCAAAGAGGGGCCTTACCGCCTCGATCGTGGCGTACCCAGCACGGGGTTGCGACAGTCGCTCTCGCCATTTCACCATGAGATCCCGCCGGAGCTCTGTCCGCCATGCCGCGACTTATCGCGGCAGCGGAGTTTCGCCCCGACGTTGCATCTCCACGCGTAAATCATGCATGTGTGCAAGGACTGTTGCCTCCAAATCCCACGGTGGTAGGCCAGCAAGGAGGCTCGCCGCTTCACAGGACACCGTACGGTATCCGCGGATCATCCGGATGGCCATGACCCTCTGGCAGGCGGTTAGCCGGGCCGCCACTCGCTTTCGTAGCGATGGCGCCCACACCGGCGCACCGTAAAGGGCCATGGACCGAACGATGCCTGCGTAGAGCCTCAGGCCTCCCTAAGGGTGTTATAATATTATGCGTATTTCATCACGCATGCGTATTTGGTCCGCATGCGTAACTTCCGCAAATGACTTTTTTTTTTTTTTTTTTTTAAATTTTCTGCATGTGGAACAAATCTGCATGCGTGATGTATTCCGCATGATATTGAACCACCCTTACTAATTAGAGCAAATACTTAAAGGGCTTATTAGAAAAGGTCTTGTTATTATTTAAGTAAAGTCTCAATAAATAATATTCATAAACAGCAAAAGAGCGTTTGTTTGTATCCCAAAATCTCACTCAATTTATGAAAACATTTTACAGGTTATGGTTTAGGAATGAAAGAATGTCAATAAAAATGGAAAAACACTGCGCTTAGTATTTTCTAGTAGTAGTTGTTATGAATGATGATTCAATTATGATTTTACCAATAATGACAAATTTTCGTGGACAATTTTGTGATTTCGTTTTTTGTACTTTTGACTTTTTGACACAAATATGATCAGTAACGGGTACTGATTGAGCCCCATTTTTTTGAGCACTAATTAAAAAATAGGGGTGTATAATAATAACAATAATAATGATCTCTGTAAGTCCACCCATCATTCATGTTATCTCTAAAACCGAAAATAACCGAAGTTTACCGAATGTAAAACCGAGACGAAATGAAGATAGCCGCAAGAGAAGGTTGCAACATAGCCCAAAGAATGGCCAAAGTTAAGGAGCAGTGGGCAGGGCACGTACTGGAAGATGCATCTTTGGAAGGCCTACAAGTTGGACCAATGACCTGATGAAGGTCGTGAGAATCCGATAGATGTCAGACGCACAAAAACCGTTCGTTGTGGCGATACTTGGGAGAGGCCTACGTTCAAGAGTGGACGTCTTTTAGCTGAAATGATGATGATGATGATCCGAGACTCGCCTAAAAAGCTCCTACAAAGATACAGGCTCATTAATGGAAAGCAGATCTTTTATCTCCGAAGCCGAAAATTCCCGAAGCTTACCGAATGCCAGAGCCGAAGCACAAATCTCCCCTCTACCATTACTCAAGTAAACATAAACTTTACCTTAATCAATAAACAATGCGATCGGGGATGCATTGTTGAACTCATTACCCGTCTCCTTTGAAGTCGGTATGCAGTACACAAATAAAAACTTGGCAAGTGCGAGTCGGAATCGTGCTCTGAGGGTTCCGTACAAATCTACCTATGAAAATAATTCAGTTTTGGAATCGAGTCTCGACGATTTTTCCTAATCACAAAAAACTTCTTTTTTTTTTGGTGACGTAATTACAAAACAGTTTGCAGATTTTTTTTTCTATATATGTGCTATGAGACCTTGCTTCATGCCAAATTTCATAGCTCTAGGTCAACGGCAAGTAATCTATGAATTTTGATTCTTTTGTGAGTGTCAAAATATACTGTTTATGTTTTATCTAAACGACCGTATCTTTTCTTTTGTTATCTTAGAAGTATGATTTTTCACAGCTTCAAGGGACCGCAGACCTAAATATTATGGTTTTAATTTCAACTCGATACCTCTACTTTGTCCAGATAAATGGTCTTGACAAACAGACAGACAGACGGCCAACAAAATGATCCTATAAGGGTTCCGTTTTTTACCCGACTGCGCCAGAAGGGGTTATGTTTTTCGAGAGTATGTATGTATTTATGTATGTGTAATTGTTTGGCACGCTCTGCAGCCTGAACGGCTCGATGGATTTTAGCTTGAGAGGTGTCGTTAGATTCGTATTTACTGTGAGAGTGACACTGGGTATATCAAAATAAAAAAATAAAAAAATGGCGGATTTTTAGCGCCAAATTCAAGAAAGTAAAAAGTTGGGACCCATTCTAGAAAGTCAGCCGTCTAGTCAATAGATTGGAGTAATCTGCTATGTAATATAGGTATGTGCTCTTAATTCTAGAATGGGTCCCGACTGCCAGTATTTAAAATATTATATAGATAAGTGCAATCGGGTACAACGACTTTCTTGTTTTAGGGCTTTTTCATGAATGCTCAGAAAAGCAGTCGGGTTTTTTAGTTTTTTATATTACCGTTTTTTTTCTATTTTTTCTTTTTGTTGTACGGTACCCTAAAAACATCGTTTTATATTTAGAACTTCGAGTTTTTATTGTGTGGTCGAGTTTAAAATGTTTTTATGGACATCGACCAGAAGCATTTAATTATATTTGTGTGTAAAGGGTTGACTGCATTTGTTTTGTCTTTGTTCATATTTTCATTATTCTAGCTGTTGCTAGCGGTTTTGCCCATGAGAAAGTAATAAATTAGGGCCCTCGCCTTCGGTGACTTTTCGTAGTTATGCAGTCGCGATGCTGTCGCGCGTTTGTGTCGATATATTTGCGATGCAGTCGCAAGCTGCTTGCCCTTGCCCACACCACGATTATCAGTCGCGATGCAAACGCGACACTGTCGCGCATTTGTCGTGATGCAATCAGTCGTTCGAGTATCAAGAAGCAACAAAAATATAGACACAAAAATTAAATTTGCATTTAATTTTAAATAAATATTATAAATATTAATATGATCTCATCCAGTGATAAATTAGTTATGTAATTTTTTACTGCAACCAAAAATACAAATCTTTCGTCTTACAATAATTATTTAACAACATAGAATAGATAATTAAGTCATTTACAATTTTGACATTATTTTGTGAAGATGCTAAAATCCAGGTAATCTAAAATTCTTCCACGTGTTGAAGAGTTTCCTCGTATTTTTTTATTTATTTTGATAAAACTAACCAAAATGGCAACTGGTTTGATAATGAAACATTAAACATTTTAACATGTCTAACCACTAGTCATAATTATTATAATAGCATAGCATACCATCAGCCATATAATGTTCCCACAGCTGGGACTCAGGCCTCCTCTCTAGGAGAAGGAATAAGCCGTAAACCTCTACGCAGGACCAGTGCGGGTTGGTTGATGTCACATGTTCTCGAATTTTTAATTCATACTATTATAAATAATATTTTAGTTGTGGTAACGGGGGCGTGGGGGAGGAGGGAGTGGTGACCCAGTAGATATGGTCTCTATTTACAATTTGTATGTCGTAGGTTCAAACCCAGGCTGGCACTTTACTTTGAGTAGTGCGAAGTAAAGAAAGTTATCTGCAATTTTCAGACAATATTGCTGTACCTAAATAAAAATTCATAGTCTAAAACATCTTAAAAAATTTCTTTCTGTGTCAAAAATGCAGAATTTTTTTTAAGGAAAAAATAATATCAGATAATCACAAAGTTGTTTTTACTTTGCCCCCGTAGACTTAAAAATAATTAACGAAAATAGCATAAAAAAAAACTGAAGATATGGAAAAATTATTTCTTGAAAATAAACAAAATTCAAATGTCGTGCTTTGCAGCTCTGAGACTCTTGGAAGTGATTGCTAACATTTATTTAAACGCGCCTTAGAAGTTGAGTAGGAATATTGTTGATTTCTTCTCTAATGTTTTTCTTCAAATCAAATATCTTTGTTTGCTAGAATATCGTAAGGTCCATAGCAATATTGACAATAATATTGATGCCATATAATCTTACTTATAACCCCCATTTCATCCCCTTAGGGGGTGGATTTTGGGAACTCCTCTCTTAGTGCTTGTCTACGTCATAAAAAGAAACCTTGTGCATAATTTCGCGCTCCTAGTCCCAAAAGTTTCGGCTGTGCATTGATATGTCAGTCAGTTTCTACTTTTATATACATTAGTTTTAGTTTATGCGAAATCTGAAACACGTGTCTAGTATTTTTATGTAAAAAATCTATGTACAAAATTTCAAAACCGTATCATGAGAAATCACAAAGTTATAAGCTTGTTATGTTACCTGGTTAGCCGCACAAATACGTGGTCACTGGGCCATCCAGGTGACTAAGGAGTTATTTTGCAACTGCATCCAGCTGCGCGCTGGCTTGTGATGCCCGCTATGACCTGTGCTATACTTAGTGTTGGAAATTGTTGTTGTTGTTGGAACGTGTTGTTAAATTTCAGAAGTTGGACACCAGTCCAACTTGTGAAATTTTTAAACTATTTTTGGGAAAAAATATAACATGGTGTAAAAGTTATTGGAATCGATTCAGTTACTGATTCTGAACAAACTATATTCAGTTTTTTTGAAAATGATACTATCCTAAAATAAAGTAATTGAAAATAAAACCTATTCCTGCAAAAAAACGCAGACTATCGTTTACGGTATTCTTCCTAAAAAGGAATTGAAATATGATATCATTCAATGACATAGACTTCCCAATAATAGAGTAGGGTAGAGTAGGGTAGAGTAGGGTAGAGTAGGGTAGAGTAGGGTAGAGTAGGGTAGAGTAGGGTAGAGTAGGGTAGAGTAGGGTAGAGTAGGATAGAGTAGGATAGAGTAGGGTAAAGTAGGGTAGAGTAGGGTAGAGTAGGGTAGAGTAGGGTAGAGTAGGGTAGAGTAGGGTAGAGTAGGGTAGAGTAGGGTAGAGTAGGGTAGAGTAGGGTAGAGTAGGATAGAGTAGGGTAGAGTAGAGTAGAGTAGGGTAGAGTATGGTACAGTAGGGTAGAGTAGGGTAGAGTAGGGTAGATTAGGGTATAGTAGGGTGAAGTAGGGTAGACCGGGAGCGAAGCCGCGGGCTGAAGCTAATTATACATATAAGCCTTCCTCTTGAATCACTCTATCTATTAAAAAAAACCGCATCAAAATCCGTTACGTAGTTGTAAAGATCTAAGCATACATAGGGACAGACAGCGGGAAGCGACTTTGTTTTATACTATGTAGTGATGTTTGTTACTTTAAATAACAGGTAAGGTGTTTATCATCATTCTGTAAGGTCCATCTATCGCTATGCCGATAGGTAATTTATTAATCAAAATTGGAACAATAGTTTAGGTGTGATAGCGTGACAAACAAACAAGGAGACAGACAGATTTCCTTAATTTGGCACGTTTTAAACAATAAATTTATTGAAGATGGCACGTGTATTGACATGCGTTTTGCATTTGTCTCTGCAATGTGCGGAGGTCAATGTTCGGTGAGCGTTTAATTGTAATTAGTCAATATAGATATTTCATCGTCAATAATATATTTGACCTTATTAACTAAGTTTTGTTTTTTTTTTTATTTTAAATGGGATAAGTGAACTAGATTAGTAATCATCATCATCATCAGCCTTTTAATGTTCCCACTGCTGGGACACAGGCCTTCTCTCCAAGAGATGGGCCGTAATCCACCACGCAGGCCCAGTTCTGGTTGGTGAATGTCACATGTCTTTGAATATTTGGTTCGAGTACCCGCCGGTTGCCTCACGGTGAAGGAAAACTAGATTAGTAATAATAATAATAAACTTTAGTACCTATAAGATCATGATCTATAAGAATACTCACAATTAAAAAGAAAATCAAGAAATTAGATTAAATAAAAAAATATGAAATATGTATAAAAAAAAAAATTGTCAATGAAATTCTAAGAACAAAAATAAATTCATAAGTCCATTAGATGATAAATGATTTATTTTGCAAATGGATTATCAAAAACACTTTTACACGTTAATTTTTTTGTCAATTTAAACTAGACAAGGCCGGTGTTTCCTAAGTAACTACTACTCTGAGAAAACACATCGAAAAAAACTTAGGGGTCAAAGTCTCTTTTAAAGTCCATACAGCAAACATGCAATGGTACAGTAGCGACATCTATGTCATCACAAATGAACTAATCCTGCATCGCGCAAGTAAAAGTCTCCGAGCGATTTGAAATAGAACAGCCCGAAATTATCTATCGGGCAGTAGCCCACCAGACATAAAACCTGTCTGTTTGGAAGATCCTCCCTTTTCAATGGAGATATGTGGGAATTTATTATCTGTTCCGCATAGCTTCAAAGTACCTATTGAAGTATTTTTAAGAATTATACCCAACGTCATGGGCACTAGGGTACCAGGGACAGGCCGGGGGCACCTGCCTCCCCCTGCACTGCCAATGCCTTATAGTTCTGCTACAATTGAAAGATCATTCATCATACCTAGACGCATAAAAACGTGGCTAAGACTATGACTGAAGATAGTTTGAATGGGCAATGTATACTCAGTGTACATAGAAAATTTGTTAAAACTATGGGCGATTCTTTCAAGGATGACGTCATATTCGTTTTGCTGAAGACCCATAAAAGTAAAAATAACTACATTTAAAAGAGTTTACATAAAAAATATCCATTTCAATTTACCATACTTTATACCCTATACCCTTTTATTCAACTCGCCGCCAACTACAACCGTGCTCGATAGATGGCGGTGTACTTTTAAGCGAAAAGCTAGATCGCGCTGACGAGCGAAAAGTTACAACTGCGATAATAGCACTGGCACCCATCGACAGAAGGTTTATAAGTACCGTAGCTTTTACTCACTTCCAACATCAACATGTTCCAACAACACAATTTTTGGAAAGTCAGTCAAAAGACTGGAATAAGAACTTAATTAGGTACTAAATTAACACCTTTATGTTAAGTCCGTTTAAGGTGAAAGCACAAGCGCAAAATACAAATAGTCTTAAGGCATTTTGCATATTAGTGTCATGTTGTATGTTGATAGAAATATAAACGATTATTATAGTTACAACAAAACATAATTACTTTTTGCGCAAAAAGTCCGACTTACAGGGTCAACACACACGGGCCACCCGCTACAAACACAAAACGTCGCCACCAGCACATATCCTGTAGTTTTCATACATTTCATACAGACTCGCCGCACACGATTGACGCCGGTGGTAGCCACACGCAAATCGCCGCTGCATGTTTCTTGTGGCCTATACCGGCGATTTAATACGGAAACAAACGCCACCAGACGCCACTCTCGCATTTAAACGTTCTTCGTAATCAATAATAAAATAAGCGTATCAGGTTAGGTGCGTACCGACCCCCACCAGACGCAACCATCGACGCCCAGCCTGCTAGTTGCAGGCAGACAGGGTCGAAGCCTATTGGGGCCAAGCGTCGGCTTCTGAAAGAAAGGCTCAGCCCCTGTATTATAGGCAGAGAAGAAACGGGTTAGGTTTTTAGTCAGTAAGAGTCTGACACTATCTTTCGCTGTGCCCAAGGGCGGAGGATGTCATTGGATGATTTTACCTACAATAAAAAACCCCCCACCAGGCACGGGTCAATCCCAGTTTATTCTTTTCTTCGGAAATGTGTTGGAAAACGTTGTTTGAAACTCGTGCTTTGTCACTGCAGGCCTCGGCTGCATAGCGCACGAGCCGTAAGCGAATTCTGCCTCGGTCGCTGTGACAAACTTTCATCAAAATGTACTATTTTCCTCATTCTACAAATGAAGGAATGTATGTGTTTATATAAGTTCAGCTGTTTGTACCATAAAAAAAAACTAGGTTTCTAGGGCTTGTCAGTCATTTGGTCACAATGAGTTATTATGTAAACTAACTATATTCGTCTCGAGAGAAATGCTGGCATTTGGTTACAACGAATGTTATTTTAACCGATATCTTTTGAACTTTAGATGTGACGAGAATTTTTTTAAGAATTTCTTCTGAAGTACTATTATTAGTTTTCGTTCGAAACCAGGTAAGTAGGTTCTAATACCATATTGTTTAAGATAAACACTCTTCTTCGCAGAAAAAGTGTTTTTAGGGTTCCGTTCGAAAAAAAAACCCCACCTTTATGGAATCACTTTTTTGTGTCTGTCTGTAAAAAGCCTTTATCTGACAAACGCGTGGAGGTATCGAGTTGAAATTAAAAATATATACTCAAGTCTGCGGTCTCTTGAAGCTGATGAAAAAAAAGATACCGCCGTTTATGTCGCCAAAAATGTACATTTCAACACTCTCAAGGGAATCAAAATTCATATGGTACTTCCCGTTGACTTAGAACCTTGAAATTTGGCATGATGCAAGGTCTCATAGCATAAGAAAAAAAAAACTTAAATTTGTAGTTCGTCACAAAAAAACTTTTGAAATTCGGAAAAATCTTCGTAACTCAATTCAAGAATTGACCTGTTTTTATTTTTAAGCTAGAAATAATCCAATGACTTCTTCCGCTTTCGGATGAATCGGGAGTGTGTGTCAAACTTTAACTGACTAAAATTACACCTAGGTATGTTTTTTTTTTGCCTTGCTTTCCAGGACCCCGGGTTTCCCTTTCAAACTCAAATATTTTTATTTCACATAGGAGTGGCACTTATAAAACGTCAGAAGCTACCGCACGGTTCCAATTGGTCGTTTCCTATGGAGAAGAACCGGCAAGAAACTCTATGGTTACTCTTTTGGTTTCTCATGGTTCTCTTTTGGAAGTCAACCCACGGGAGAAACAATAGTATGTAGTAAGTATCACTGTCCTGATTGTTTTAAAAGGAACTCATAACCCATTGCCCCAGATTATTTTCTATTGAGTCGGTAAAAAATCGTTAGAAATTATTAAAACTGAATTTAATATTATCTCATTAATAAAATAAAAGCTAATTAATTATAAGGAAATGAAGTTAGATAGTAGCACAGAGCATCTGTCCAGTTCCTAACTTATGCAGTACCATGTACCAGGGAAACATGGCACTGAAGAAGATAGCGGATCTCACTGAACAGATTTCACGGATTAAAATGAGTAAACATTTACTCAGGATTGACATAGAACAAAACGGGAAAGTTTAAAACATAGGTTTATTTCATCGATCACTAATAAAAGTTCTTTTATTAGTGATCGATGGTTTATTTGTAAAGAAATAAGTTTGTAAAATGCAGACAAAAAGTACCCAGTAAAAAAAATTTTTTTTAAGTAGAAATTGATACGTTTACTACGCTATACTTTATTTAAAAAAGAAATCACTGTTCTCTATGGATACCAGGGAGTTAGGCCACCGAAATGGTCAAAATAAAAGGAAAAGTACGTGTATTCAAAGAACATTACCTATCAAGGAAAGGAGATACTAGGGTAACAGAAATCCGACACTGGTCTAATAGCGGCATGTAAACTTAATGATCGATGATCCTCTCTTCTATTTGTAAAGGTCGTTGCCCTGTAATGAGAAAATTATAGGGGTAGTTGTTTATTGATAGTTGTAAGCTACATTATAGTGTACGAGTGATTGCTTTGTAGTTGAAACACATCATACACTTACTGGCAATAATTATAAGGGAAACAAGCTCTAAACGCAAATAAACAGTGAAATTTTCGCTGGGCGAGTTCAATGACCTGTAGGTAGTTAGTACGCAACGACCGACAACTACTTACAAGGTCATTGACTCGTTTACTTAAAGAAATTAATTTCGTACATGCGTATATTAATTCGAGTTTTAGAAAGAAGTACTTTATTTTTTTATTTTATCTTTACAAATCGACAGTGTTTCATGTACCGGATCAACCCTCCATGGGATCAAAATTTAACGGTGTATAATATTATACCAATCATAAGTAGGTAATAATACATTATAATTTATGGCATGAGAGATATTATATTACACCACTACACGGCAAATAAGTTGAAATCGTTGCTATGGTTACGCGCAACCTCGATTGAGACCAGAAAATCTGTCACTGCGCATTCGATCGTCATTTTGGTTTAACTTACATTTCGCTTATTATATTATTATCTCTCATTATATAATATGAAAATGTAACAAGTTAATCGAGTATTTTTTTTAAAGACTAATAAGTTTTATTGTACACCAAAATATGTACACCTAGTAACCATTTCACAGAAACTTAAAGCTATGTGTACAATGGCGGTCTTATCGCTGACAGCGATATCTAACAGACAACCTTAGGATGGGCTATAAGAACTTAAACTAGAAAAGGAGGTAGTCTACAGCATACCTAAGTTCTCTCGCTCTGAGCGAAGCGAGAACAGACTTTCAAAGAAAGAAACTAAACCAACCCGTATTCACTCCAGGACCACGGTAACTCTTTGAAATAGTTCCTCAGCTCTACTCCCCTAGCCAATTTACAATCGTTTCGTTTAGCGTGAACGCTTGGAGTTGGCCACGCCCCCAATTCCTTTATTCTGACCACGTGACTGAGCGTTAAGATAACGTCGGAACCACAGTCAGAACAAAGGAATTGGGGACGTGGCCAACCCTTACGCTTAACGAAAGGATTGTGACTTGGCTAGGGGGGCAGAAATTAGAGAATAAAATAAATATTTCATAACAAAGTAGCTTCCTGAACTATGAAAAAAAAACATCAATCTATGTAATTATTTCTGTTACATAATTCTCTCGCATACTTGACCTAGATTTCATGATGCATCGGTTTTAAAATAGCAACGAAATCGTTATGTCAATTTTGTCTCAATTCATCACGTAATATTAATAAAACAATGATTAGAAATTGTCTAAAAATAATAACTTTTATGTCTGCAAAAATATTATAATGTAAGAGAGCGTTTACAATATACGATATCCGAGATAGTATCGACATTAATTTATAAATATTACTTTTTTGTTTTCAAACTTTGAGCTACATAATTACCTTTAATAAGTACCTCTCTGTCATAGGAGTTACAGGCAGCTCACTGTGCAGAGCCTGCATGGAGGAGGAAGAGACAGAAACAAATTTTTTTTTTTAACTAAGTAAGTATCACATAACGTCATCTAGTCCCAAGCTAAGCAGAGCTTGTGTTATGGGTACTAGACAACTGATAAACATACTTATATATTTCTAAATACATATTCATGTCACTACATAGTATAAAACAAAGTCGCTTCCCGCTGTCTGTCCCTATGTATGCTTAAATCTTTAAAACTACGCAACGTATTTTGATGCGGTTTCTTTTAATAGATAGAGTGATTCAAGAGGAAGGTTTATATGTATAATACATGCATAATATATGTAATATCACCATTGCACCCGTGCAAAGCTGGAACGGGTCGCTGGTTCTTTATTCTTCTTACTTTGTTGTACACAAAACTTTCAATAAAAGGCGAGCTTATTCAAAAATGAGTTTTCTCCCAGACACAGAACAAATGATCGTGCTCATCACACGAACATTTGTCCTGGGTGGGAATCGAACCTACGACCTCCGGTATAGCAGTCAGGGCCACTAACTACTAGATCAACAGGCCTGCCCAGTGGTAGCTAGATAAAGGGCAAAGTACCGCGTACATTTCAAGACTAGAACAATTTGCCTGCTGCGGTCTTCTCGTCCGATTATAAATTAGTATCTTTAAGGCTAGAGTGAATAGACTCTCAATAAATTAGTGCACCTCACTAATGATTGCTTCACTGCTTACCATGAGGTAGAATCGCAGTCAAGCACTAGTTTATATTATTATAAAAAAAGTGCTTCAAAAATCCAAGTACAGTACGGCTGACGGATCTTGGTGTGTCTGAAGTTAGTCTATCCGAACTTTAGCGCTCAAAATAAGCGCGCAAAATAAATGGTTTAAAAAAATAAATTCCAATATCAATTGTTAACAGCAATAACAACTACTATGGGCATTTATTTTTTCAAACCATTTATTTTTTAACGAGTGCACAAGCGCTAAAGTTCGCAGAACCTAAACCCAGACTGGCCAAGATCCGTCAGCCGTACTGTACTCTCCGCGTTATGGACAGTAACACCAGGCTGCTGGCTTTCCTCGAGGAGCTGGGGTTGGTTTCAATAACACATTTGTTCCACCCGTACGCAAAATAAGCGTTTTAGTGCTGGAGTTAAATAAACCGAAATACAATACAATTGGTCTACACTAGGCAGGAGAATCAAATCAATTCGAAATTTGAATTTTAGAACCAAACTTACTGACACAGCCCGCAGAATCGCCAAACTGTGTGACAGAGGGCAGGGCATTGATCAGATGTTCAACCGTTTATGTCGCAAAAAAATGCACATTTTGACACTATCAATGAATCTAAATTCATAGGGTACTTCCCGTTGAACCTGAAATTGCCTAAAATTTGGTATAAAGCTAGGTTTTATAGCACAGATATAGGAATAATTCTGAAAATAGTGGTTACGTCACGAAAAACCGCGTCGTCGAAAAAATCTACGAGACTCAATGTGGGAATTTAATTATTTACATAGGTAAGTATGTGCGGAACCCTCAGTGTGCGAGTCCGTCTCGCACTTGCCCAGTTTTTTTTTTTCTAGTAGATGAAATATAATGGCTCAGTTAATCTAGACAGTTAACTAGCCCAAACTTCCGCTCTATTTAGGTAAATGGCAGATAACCTCTAAAGATTATGTTTTATAACTTTATCAGTTCCGCAAGAGCTAGCATATGAGGCGTCTAATCTAATTCCTATATAATATCATATTGATTTTTTGCTTTTAACCTCGAAATTGAGGAGAATGATACCATAAAACCTATGACCTCGGAAGCATAAAAGCGGTAATTCAATCAAAAGAAATGAGCGAGAAATAATACCAGACAAGTGCGAGTCACACTCGCGCTCGAAGGGTTCCGTACCATGGAGTAGGTGGCGCAGGTGCTGACCGAACACGGCAAGTTCGGTCCGTACCTGTACAAGATTCGTGTGGAGACGACGCCCGGGTGTCGCCACTGTGCGGACCGCCCGGTGGACACGGTGGAGCACACAGTCGAGGTGTGCCCCGCTTGGGAAGAGCATCGCCGTGTCCTCGTGGGGGCGATCTCTCGCGCCGGGGCTTGGTTCAAGCCATGCTCCGGAGCGAGGAGGAGTGGCAGGCGGTCGCCTCCTTTTGCGAAGCAGTAATGCTAGCAAAGGAGGAGGCCGACCGCATTAGGCAAAGGCGCACACGCCGCCGCCGCCGCCGGGTTTCCGATCCCGATTTCCGGCCACCGTAGGCGCTTGCTCGCGGACGGCGGGCAATGGGTAGCTCGCTGTCCGTCCGTCCGGTAACAGACCGGTCCGAGCTCAGGTCGTCTACGGCGCGCACCGTTCCCGCGTGCCTCAAGAAGTTGTCAGCAAACTGTAGGGGTCCAGCAGGGCCGAAGCCTACTGGGGCCAAAGGTTATGTGAGGCTGTCACCACGGGCCCTAGGATAAAGGCAAGGAACGGAAAGGTAGGTTTTTAGTCAGTAAAAGTCTGACACTATTTCCCGCCCCACCCAAGGGCGGGATTTGTCATTGGATGATTTTACCTACCCAAAAAAAAAAAAAAAAACCATGGAGTAGGTAAACAACAGAACAACAACAAAATAAAAAATACGTTTTTTATATGGGAGGCCCCCTTAAATATATATATATATATTTATTTCTTATATATTTCTTTCTTTTTTTTTAAGTTCTTGGTGCAAAGGTTGGCCATCGCTATTCAGCGAGGTAATGCGGCGAGTATTATGGGCACTTTTGCACCGGGTACGATCAGGGGCGGGTTATTTATTGACATTTGACATATTTTTTTATTTTTTTTTTACTTTTTCAATGTATTTAATTTGAAGATGTGAAACTATATAATAAATATTATGTCGGTAGGTACTCATTCTTAAAGTTAAGTTAATTTTATTATTTATTATAAAAGTAAAAATACAAATGAGTATTTTGTGACTATTTCAAGTGCCTACCTGTGGCCATTATTGATATCGAACAAAAGAGGACAATAAAATCGCGCTTGTATTTATTACCCCTTATATATTTATTATAGTTTGTTTTTAATATTTGTTGTTATAGCGGGAACAGAAATACATAATTT